>CM051237.1:213421632-214869132 GCA_027917425.1 Gastrophryne carolinensis | reverse complement strand
TACCCCAATGCGCAGAGTTGGACCTTCAACACTGGCTGGAAGTGGCCTAGGTGTCCTGAAGGCACAGGGGACTAAAAAGGGATTATAAATCCTCACATGCATCAAGAGGTCTACTGGACTAGAGCGCCTGCGGCCTAACAGGTAGATACCATGTAGAAACTGCCTGTAAAAGGTATAAATGCTAGGCCCCAGAATGCCAACCTGGATCAGACTGTTTCATCCCGGAGGGGAAGGGTAAAGTGGATGCAATCACAGGTCCAGGGCCAACCTGTAAGAGAGCCCAGACCCTACACGCCAAACTCGGCCTGCCTCAACTCCCGAAGGGAAAACAGGGACTAGAAGAACCCTGATAACCTTAGAAAAAGGACCGCCCAGCAGACTCCATTCTGCATCGGGGGGGGGACTACCTCCTGTAACAACCTGAAAGAAGCATGGCGCCCTGCGATAGGAGCCCAGTGCTGCGGCAGTCCACTCGCCCAACAAGCGTGTTTCGGCAGATTTGGACTTCGCACAGCCGGAGGACCCAGGGCGTTGCCTGCCCCCCCTGGGGCGGGTCTCCATTCCAAAAAATTGGAAGCACACTTCTAGTTCGCGCTTGACACTAACGTAGGGAAGGGGAGGGGTGTCCCTGCCCCTGGGAGGCCGAGACGGCCTTCTGCTCGAGGGTGCCTTACTCCTTTTTTCCAAAAGGTCCAACCGGGCCCTAATAAGCGTCGTCTCTAAAGGGAAGGCCAGTAAGAGCCTTTTTAGTATCATTGTCAGCCCTCTACTGTCGCAGCCAAGCAGGCGGCGAATAGCCACCGCAAGAACCGAGGTTCTAGTGCACATTTTAACAGTGTCATCCAACGCTGAGAGAATAAACTCACAAAAACATCACAATCAGACAGTGCCTTAAAGACCTCCCAAGGGAGATCCTCCGGTTGGTGGTCAAGTATCTTCCTAAGAAGGGTCCTGGCGGTCACCGCAGTGACGGCCGCGGCACAGACCAGGCGCCGAGCCGTCCCTGCACACGAAAAGGCGTGGGAAGACAGACTGTCAATGCGCCGGTCCTCAGCATCCTGAAGGGTACGATGAGTATAGGCTGTCATGAAGGGAGGGTTAGCAACCCCAATAATAGGTGCATCCACCTCGGGAGGGGCTGACTAGCAGCCAACCACATCAGGGGGAAAAGGGTACTTCCAATCCCAGACCCCCAGAACTCCTGTAAGTTCACAAGGTGATTCCCAATCCTTAGATATAAGAGCCTGGAATGATCCTGCTCCAGAAATTCCAAGCGCGGCATCTCCATGTGGAAACTCTCCCTCTTGGGCTTGGGAGACTCTCCCGGAGGAGAGATGGACAGTGCTCCAAAGATCGTTATAAGTAATTTATCAGTTTCACACCGGCCCCAGAAACCAGGGCCAGAATTATCACGGGTCCAAGGTATCTCGTCTGAGGAACCGGAACCTGAAAACAGTCCACCTACATTCGAAGGATCGAGGACCTGCATAGCAGCAGACTCTTCAGTTTGCTTGGAAAACATAGAACCAGGAAGCGTCAGGGACCGCTTCTTTCCAGCGCCCAAGCGCTCCGCCAACCAGGCATCACCTGCTCAGCCGTAGGTAGCCTGCGCGGCACCGCCTGCTGGTCATCCCCGCTCAAGTGCGACTATTCAGGAGTGAGATTTAAACAAGGGGAGACAGGTGTATTGAAGCAAGATGCAGCCACTGGTAAACCTGATTGCAGGGCCAGTGCTTGTTCAGGACACGGTCCGCAGACCCGTGCTCTATCAGCGTCAGCGTGGGGTGGTCCCCACGCAGTACACAGCCAGTCTTGTCCCCGGACACAATTCTGAGATGCCTCCATATGGAGATTATCAAAGCAATATGCCAGCAGGGATTTATGCTATAAGCGACCCCGGATGCCCCAAGACACGCTAGGAATGTGGGAGAATATAAAAATGAGCCCGTTTAAGATATATATCAGGCCGGGGGATGCCACCGGAATCTTAGCGTCTGAAAGACATAAGGAGAAGAATGGGTGTCAGAGCCATGCGCAGCTGGAAAACATAAAAAGGAGTCGCCCGCAAGGGCACTTACAGACCAAGGGAGGAGGGAAACCGCCACCACGCGCGCAAAGATCAGCAAAATGGCGCCCAGCGAACCTTGAAGGGCGGGCTTGATGCTCGGCCGTGACGCGGAGCGCACCAATTCAAGTCCCCTGCCCACTCCGGAGAGCGCGAAGCTCTGAGGTAACGGCAAAGCAAGGATACAATCATACGCTTAAGGATTTGTAGAAAAAAGGCGCCACAGCATCTAGACAACGCCGCAAACTGTGCATAAGACATACGGCGGTAGCTGAAAACCAAATAAAAAGCAAGCAGCGCGGCTCTGACATTTCAATGTTAATGAAGGGCAGAAATAAGGCCATAAGCGTGAAATACTGGTACACAGGGACCACCACACACATACCCCCCCCTTTCTTTTCCCACTAACTAGTTGGGGAATGAGGGAGGATGGCGACCCTTACACAGGGTCCAGCACTACCCGGGGTACGGGGCAATAATGCGGGAGGGGCATCCACTAGAGGCTCACCATCAGCCTAAACCGCCTACCCTATGGTGGGGGATAGCGGTGGAGCATGGCTCCGTTAAGCACACGAGGTGCTGCCTACCTTCACCCAACCAACGCAGGCTGGGAGGCATATTCTTTCATCGAGAGGACGGGTGGAAATAGTCCCGCAGGGCCTCGGGCTGTAAAGCCCAGCTCGCCTGCGAGAGCGTGATACTTCATGTCTTCGCAGTTCAGCACTGCAGAGGAATCTGGGGATTTGTGGGAGGTCCCTGGGTATATGTAGGGCCGGGAGGAGCTTGTTTTCCTTATGATACTGCAGTGCACGGCGCTGAAGGCGGAGGTATACCCACATGTAAGGACTATGTCATGAGCAGGACGTGCTGTCTGCTTAGAATAGTTAAATTATGGGATTAACACGCTTTACTGCCTCAGCCTCCTGGTGACACAGGCAGACAAAAATACAATTCTGTGAAATACTCACCTGTAGAATTGATATTATTTGTATACAGTACATCCTGCTCCAGATATAGTACTTACACAAGGGTCCTCCGCCAGATGGCGCTGCACTGCAGAGACATGCAAAACAGGCTCCTCCCGACCCCTCAAATACCCGGGGACCTCCCACAAATCCCCAGCATTGAAAAGCAGTGAACAAGGAGCCGGGAGAATTTAACCACCCAAAAGCTGGTAACTATAACAATAACAATCACCATACAGGGGATCCAGAATAATGCAAAAACCAGGGTGGGGTGGAGCAGGGCATACTGTACACAAATATCAATTCTACAGGTGAGTATTTCACAGAATTGTATTCTTAGTATACAGTACGTCCTGCTCCAGATATAGTACTTACACTAGGGACATCCAATAGCAGTGTCCATAAAGTAGGGTGGGATCCCCAACAAAAGGTGACAGCAGACAGTTTAAACCACTGCCGCCTGCAAAACCTTGCGGCCAAAAACAGCGTCAGCTGAGGCCCTAACATCAACCTTGTAAAACTTTGAAAAGGTATGAACAGAAGACCAAGTGGCGGCCTTGCAAACTTGTTCAACAGAAGCCTGGTGCTGGAAGGCCCAAGAGGCACCAATAGCACGAGTAGAATGAGCAGTAAGGCGGAAGAGAGGACTCCTCCCCTTGGATCCGTCAGGCTGTGATTCAGGCCTATTCTGCTATTTGCTAATAGTAGACTTGGCAGGAGCCAAACCCTTCCTAGGACCAGAAGGGACCACAAAAAGAGCATCAGTCTTCCTGAAAGCCGCAGTGACTACCAGGTAATACTTCAGACACCTGACCACATCCAAGGAATGCAGAACCCTTTCCTTAGCGTTGCTAGGATTAGGACACAATGAGGGAAGAACAATACCTTAATTCAAATGAAAAGCAGACAACACCTTAGGCAGAAAATCCGGCTTAAAGCGGAACACCACCTTGTCCTGGTGTCTCTCATAGTATGGTGGCTGAATAGACAGAGCCGCCAGCTCAGACACACGCCTGACCGAAGTAATAGCCACCAGAAAGACAACCTTGAGGGCAAGTACAGCCAGAGCAGCATCCTGAATAGGCTTAAAGGGAGCACCCTGCAAAGCAGACAAAACCAAGTTCAAATCCCAAACAGGGACCATAGGTTTACGTGGGGGACGCACATGAGTGACCCCCTGAAAGAAGGTCTTAACCAAGGGATGCTGAGCAAAAGACTTCTGAAAGAAGACAGACAGGGCAGAAACCTGACCCTTCAGAGTACTGAGTTTTAGACCCAACTCCAATCCATGCTGTAAGAACTCTAGAACCCTAGAGACTAGGAACTCCCTACAGGGAAGAGACCTAGACTCGCACCAATCAATGTAGGTACGCCATACCCTATAATAGATGGCAGAAGAAGTTTTCTTCCTAGCCTGCACCATGGTATCCACCACCGAGGCAGACAAGCCTTTCTCCATCAAGATGGAGGTTTAAACAGCCAGGCCGTCAAAGCCAGAGTTTTGTAAATTGGGATGGCGTAAGGAGCCCCGAGTGAGCAGATCTGGCGCCCCTGGCAGAACGTACTGGTCCACTGGCATTTGTACCACGTCTGCGAACCACACTCTTCTTGGCCACCTTGGGGCCGCCAAGATCACTGGCACCCTTTCCAGAGCAATCTTGCGCAGGACCCTGCCCAGCAGGGGAAACGGGGGAAAGACATACAGGAGCTGAAATTCCTTCCATGACATTGACAGGGCATCCGTGGCCAAGGCCAGAGGATCCTGAGACAGGGAGACAAAGGCCGGGAGCTTGTGATTGTGACGGGATGCAAACAGATCCACATCCGGTAGGCCCCAACGGTGACACAGGGACTGGAATACCCTGTTGCAGAGGGACCATTCCCCCTGACGGGAAGTCCCCCTGCTCAGAGAGTCTGCCAGTAGATTCTCTACCCCCGGGATATACACAGCCGAAATGCATTGAACATTGGCCTCCGCCCATGTCAGAATCCGCGACACTTCCTGGAGGGCACCCCTGCTCCGGGTCCCTCCTTGATGGTTGATGTAGGCAACCGCCATCCTGTTGTCTGAGTGCACCTGCACAGACATTCCCTGCAGGTGAGTGGTCAACTGCTCCAGCACCAACCTGATCGCCCGTAGTTCCAGAATGTTGATGGGTAAATGGGCCTCCTGAGGGTCCCACCTCCCCTGGAACCGCAGGGACTTCCAGAAACCCCCCCAACCTGACAGACTGGCATCCGTGGTGACCGTCTCCCAGGAGGGGGCCAGAAAGGACCTGCCCCCCAGCAAGTTCTAGTGGTCCAGCCACCACGAGAGGGACCTTCTGACCAAGGGGGGAAGCACACAAACCCCGTCCAAAGACGTGGGGTCTTTGTCCCATACTGACAGAAGGTGAAGCTGCAGAGGCCTCAAATGGAACTGAGCAAAGGGCACCGCCTCGAAGCTCGCCACCATCAGGCCCACCAGCTGCATTCCCTGCCTGAGGGAGGGCTGGGGGCATGAGAGCAGGAACCTCACCTGCGCAGTCAGAGCTTCCACCTTCTGTTGAGGAAGGAATATCCGTGACTGAACCGTATCCAGAATCATCCCCAGGGATGGGGTCACCGACGAAGGGGACAGGGAGGACTTGGGATGATTGCTCACCCAGCCAAAGGACTCCAGGGTGGACACCCCCAGCTGAGTGTCCAGCTCTGCCTGCTGTAGAGACCGTGAGGTGATGAGGATGTTGTCCAGGTAGGGCAGCACTCGAATGCCCCCTGACCTTATCAAAGACATCACCCCCGCCATCACCTTGGTGAACACTCTGGGAGCTGAGGTGAGGCCAAACGGTAGGGCCACAAATTGGTAATGTTTATCTTGCAACGCGAATCTGAGAAACCTTTGATGTCCCGGGAACACAAGGATGTGAAGGTAAGCATCTTTGATGTCCACAGACGTCATAAAGTCCCCTGGGCGCAGAGAGCCAATGGCCGAGTGCAGAGTTTCCATGCGAAAGCGCCGGTTCTTGACAAATTTGTTGAGGATCTTTAAATCCAGAATGGGCCTGACTGACCCAGCTTTTTTGGGCACTGTGAAAAGGTTGGAAGAGAACCCCTCGCCCAATTCTCTCAAGGGGACCCTGCAATGACCCCCAGATCCAGAAGTCCTTGCACGGCCTGCATTAGGACCTGAGCTGATACAGGGTCCTGGGGGATCCAGGACCTGATGAATCTTGTGGGGGGCCGCACAGCAAACTATCTTGTAACCAGAGGAAACTACCTCCTGAATCCACCGGTCTGAGACATGGCGCCTCCAGACGTGCGCAAAGTGCTGTAGCCGCCCCCCCACCCTGGCGGGCGAGGGCGCCCATCATGCCTGAGGGTTCTTGGGAGGGGCTTTGGGTTTGGACCCCCAGGAGGACCCAGGACGTTGTCCTCTGCTCCTATGCCAGGAATCTGCGCGAACCCCCGCAAAGGACACCCCTTTCCCCTGCTTAGCGCCTCGGTAGGGGACTGAGAGGGGGCCGAGGCTGCCTCCTGTGCTGTGGTAACTTACCTCCTTTAGCAAAGAGGTCTAGGCGGTCCCCACACAGGTGCATTCCTGACCATGGCCCTGAGCGCCACAGAAGTAATGGCCAAAGCGCAAACCGGGCGCAGCGCCGCCCCCCCAAATGCAAAGGCATGGCATGCCAATTGGTCAATGTGCCGGTTCTCAGAATCCCGCAGCATAGTAGTGTCAGGGGAGTGCATAATAGAGGTGTTGGACAACCCTAGAATAGGAGCATCGACCTCGGGGGGCGATGACCAACACTTGACCATATCAGCAGGAAAGGGATACTTACTGTCCAAACTTATGTATCCTGGGAAGTCTACTGGGATGTTCCCACTCCTTAAGCACGAGGTTATTGAAATGGGTTTGCTCAGGAAATTCCAATCGAGCCTTAGCAGTATGAAACAGCTCACCCCTTTGCCTGGGAGCCGCAACAGGGGGAGAGATGGACAAAACATCAAAAATCTGAACCAGCAGTTTGTCAGTATCATCCGGGGTCCAGTGATCAGAACCAGAATCGTCATGACCCCTTGACTTCTCGTCAGATGACCCTGAGTCAGAGAACAGCTCCCCTTTGTCCGAGGGGGTATGGCCATATAGATGCAAAAAACTCCGTAGGGAAAAGAGCAGACTCAGGGGTTAAGTGCTGCTTTTTTGTGGTGGCCTTACGCGCTAAGGAATTAGCAAGCAATTTTTCAACACTGGCCAGTCTAGCAGCCATATCAGGATGAGAATCCATGCTTGTATTGGGGTTAGACTTAGGCTTGGGGAAGTAGGTGAAGTGAGGCGAGGTGCAGGCCCAGCCACAGGAGGGGCGGGAAGTACCGTTAGTGCCTGCTGTGCACAAGGAACACAGACCCGTGCATTGTCACCGCTGATAGGTGAGACCCCACAAGCTACACACAGCCGGGCTTGTCCCGAAGGAACCCCGGTCACATTATCCTGGGATGCCTCCATATGGTGATTAATAGGCACAATAGGCCAGTAGGGATTGACGCTGTAAGCTACCCTGGATGCCCCAATGACCCGCAGGGAAGTGGGAGTAATTATAACAGGCCCAACTGGCAATTACACCGGGCCGGGAGAAGCCACAGGATTCAACCGTCTGAAAGACATAATGGGAATAAAGGATGTCAGAGCCATGCGCAGAAAGCAAAGATCATGAAAATCGACCGCGAGAGCACTTACAGACCGAGGGAGGAGGACCGTTACCACGCGCGCGCGTGACTAGCATCAAAATGGCGCCAAGCGAACCTCAAAGGGCGGGCCAGAGCGGGCTGTGACGCGGAGCGCGCCGAGCCAGGTCCCCGCCCCCCAGAAGAGCGCGAAGCTCTAAGACAGTAGTCACGTTGTAAAGAGAAGCGAAGTGAATGACACACTTAGAAAAGTGATTTACCAATAGAGACGCCGCAGCGTCTGAGGCGACAACGCCGGCCAGCGCAGCACATCCAATAAAGGAAAAAGATGCGCACGCCGGCGGCAGATAAACAATAAAAATGCAAACAGTGCGGCTCTGACACCAAGTATACAACTCAAGGGACAATACTAAGGCCATAAGTGTGTAATCACAATACACTGAGACCACCACACAGCCCCCCCCCCCTTTCTTTCCCCCCGAGCTACGGGGGGAACGAGGGAGGATGGCGACCCTTTGTACAGGGCCCACCGCTACACGGGCATGGGGTAATAATGCGGGAGGGGCATCCACTAGAGGCTCACCATCAGCCTATACCGCCTACCCTTTGGTGGGGAACTGCGGTGGAGCATGGCTCCATAAACACGCATGGTGCTGCCTACCTTCACCCGACCAGTGCAGCCCAGGCTGGGAGGCACATCACAAGGAGGACGGGTGAGAATAGTCCAACAGGGCCGCAGGCTTTAATAGCCCCGCTCACCTGCGAGAGAGTGATACTTCATGTCTTCGCAGTCGGCACTGCAGAGAAATCTGGGGATTTGTGGGAGGTCCCTGGGTATTTGAGGGGCCGGGAGGAGCCTGTTTTGCATGTCTCTGCAGTGCAGCACCATCTGGCGGAGGATAACCCAAGTGTAAGTACTATATCTGGAGCAGGACGTACTGTATACTAAGAATAATGCTGCTGTGATAGTTATAATGACAACAGGGAAATGGTTAGGAACATGGGGAGGGTATACTTGTACCCCTGAGGGCTCCTGTAGTCAATACTTAATGCCTAGTGCAACCCAAACAGGTAAGAAAAAAGAATGAAGAAACAGAGTATGCCGTTTGACACACTTACTTTCCAATATTTTCAGGAAGTGCCTGTAGCGAGATATCATTAATAGACAAACATGTCAGGCTTTCTAGATCAGGAAAGCTTTCAGGCAACCTGAAAAGGAAAAAAGAAAAAAAAATGTTAGTGTGTTGGTTTACAGAAAACCAGAATAAAAACAAATATTAAATCTGGTCAAATAATTTGAGATAACTTTATCAAATTACTAGGCAAATGGTCACCATCAGGTTTTTAAAGTTTTGCATATGTAGTCACCAAACGTCCCTGTTCAGGCACAATAACTTCCACCCACCATATCTTCTTTGGAAACTGTCAAATAGACCATTTCAAAGCTTCTTAGAATCTCCAATTATAGGATATTATCTTGTGTATTCTATACTTAAGCCACTTTCTTTGCATCAATTTCTGGGTAAGGTTGAGCTGGGAAGGGCATGTCATAAGCAGCTTTATAAATCATGAGCATGCACCACATTCTCACTTGCACCAAGAGCACCAAGCAAGAGAGTGGATGTTTTATTACCGTATTTTTCGCCCTATAAGACGCACTTATTTTTTTAAGTATGTCACACACCCCGCTTCAAACATTAATAATTACACTTGGGTTAACCCACCTGTAGGTGGCGATGTTGCAGAGTAGTCTTGAAAAACAAGCCCCTCCCGGTCTATACATACCTGGGACCACCCACTTATCTCCCAGTTTTCAAACAGCAGTAAAGACAAGGTACCAGAAAAAAACCATAGGTAACCCTCAAACTGTAAACAAAGCTTCACCATATAAAGATCCAAGATACCAAAAAGGGCGGGTGAAGCGGGGTGTGTGACATACTTACAATACCCATTTTACAGGTGAGTATTCACAAAATGGTATTATTCTAAGTATGTCACACACCCCGGTTCAAACATTAATAATTACACTTGGGACATCCAAAAGCAGTGTCCAGAAAGGGCGGGTATCCAACAAGGCAATAATGCAAAACTCAAACCACTGCAGCCTGCAGAACCTTGCGGCCAAACACAGCATCCGCTGAAGCCCGCACGTCAACCTTATAAAACTTGGAAAAGTGTGAACAGAAGACCAAGTAGCAGCCTTACAAACTTGTTCAACAGAAGCCTGGTGCTGAAAAGCCCAAGACGCCCCAACAGCACGAGTAGAATGAGCAGTGATACGAAAAGGGGGAACCTTCCCCTTGGCAGAATAGGCCCCAACAACAGCCTGACGAATCCACTTGCTAATGGAAGACTTAGCCGGAGCCAAACCCTTCCTAGGCCCACAGGGCAACACGAAAAAGGCATCAGTCTTACGAAAAGGAGATGTCGTAAGCAAATAGTACTTCACACAGTGTACCACATCCAAACAATGCAAAACCCTCTCCTTGTCATTCCTAGGCTTAGGACACAAGGAAGGAAGAACAATGTCCTGGTTAAGATGAAAAGCAGAGACACCTTAGGAAGAAAGTCCGGTTTGAAGCGGAAAACCACTTTGTCCTGATGCCTCTCAAAGTAAGGAGCCTGAATCGACAAGGCCAACTCCGAAACGCGCCGAACCGAAGTGATGGCAACCAAAAATGCAACCTTCTGAGTCAAAGTAGAAAGAGCAATATCCTGCAAAGGCTCAAAAGGGGGAGCCTGAAGAGCAGAGAGAACCAAATTCAAATCCCAAACAGGGAGCAAAGGCTTCCTAGGAGGCCGCAAATGCGAGACCCCCTGGAAAAAAGTCTTGACCAAAGGATGAAGCGCAAAAGACTTTTGAAAAAAGACAGACAAGGCCCCTTCAAAGTACTCAGCTGAAGACCAGAGTCCAGCCCCGATTGAAGAAATTCCAAAATCCTGGAAACAGAAAAGACCCGACAGGGCAAAGATCTAGCCTCACACCAATCAATATAAGATCTCCAAGTCCTATAGTAGATGGTAGAAGAGGACCTATTCCTGGCGCTAATAAGAGTCTGAATAACAGAATCCGAAAGACCCTCCTCCCTTAAGTTGGAGGTTTCAGCAGCCAGGCCGTCAAAGCCAGCGTTGGTAAATTGGGGTAACGCAGTTGACCCTGTGTGAGAAGATCCGGCCGAAGAGGCAGATCGAACTGATCCACCGCCAGACGAACGATGTCTGCGAACCACACCCGCCTTGGCCACCTTGGAGCCACGAGAATGACGGGAACCCCTTCCAGGGCCAGCTTTCGCAACACCTTGCCTAGCATGGGGATCGGAGGAAACAGATAAAGGAACCCCAGGTCCCCCCAGCTCAGAGACATGGCATCCACCGCCAGAGCCAGAGGATCCTGAGAGAGCGACACGAATGTCGGAAGCTTGTAATTGTGATGAGAGGCAAACAGATCCACCTCCGGCGTCCCCCACCGGAGACAAAGAGACCAAAACACCTGGGGATGGAGAGACCATTCCCCCCCGGCGGGAAGAGCACCTGCTCAGAAAGTCCACCTCCGTATTTTCCACTCCCGGAATGTACACTGCCGAGATGCAAGGGACATGAGTCTCCGCCCAGGCTAGGATCAGAAACGCCTCTCTGAGGGCACTCAGACTGCGAGTCCCTCCCTGGTGATTGATGTAAGCAACCGCCGTCCGATTGAGCCTGAACCGGCAAGCCCTGTAAATGCTGTGTCAAGTGAGACAGAACCAACCTGATGGCTCTCAACTCCAGAACGTTGATGGGCAAGTGGGCCTCCTGAGGACCCCACCGCCCCCGGAACTGAAGATCCTTCCAGAAACCTCCCCATCCCGACAAACTGGCGTCCGTGGTGACAGTTTCCCAAAGAGGCGTCAGAAAAGACCTGCCCCTGAAGAGATTGTTCGAGACCATCCACCACTGGAGAGACTGCGAACCCGGGAGGACATCTGGAAGGGCCGATCCAACGACCGCGGTCGCTGGTCCCAAGACGCCAACAGATGAAGCTGAAGCGTCCTCGTGTGAAACTGAGCAAAGGGAACTGCCTCGAAGGAAGCTACCATCAACCCCACCAGTCTCATCCCTAGCCGGATGGACGGACAAGGATTGGAAAGAAGAAGCTGCGCCAATTCCTGAATCAAGAGAACTTTGGCCTGAGGCAGAAACACTCTGTGTTGACAAGAATCCAAGGACATTCCCAGGAAGGACACCACCCTGGCCGGAGCGAGAGAGGACTTGGGATAGTTGATCACCCAGCCGAAACTCTCCAGAGTGGATACCACCGTCCTGGTGTCCATCTCCGCTTGACTGAAGGAAGGAGCCATGATGAGAAGATCGTCCAGATAAGGCACAATGCGAATCCCCTGAGCTCTGAGAAGGCCCATCACGCCCGCCAAAACCTTGGTGAACACTCTTGGAGCCGAGGTAAGGCCGAACGGAAGAGCCACAAATTGAAAATGCCTATCTTCCACCACGAAGCGAAGAAACCTTTGGTGAGCCGGAAATATAGGAATATGAAGGTAGGCATCCTTGATGTCTATGGACGTCATGAAATCCCCCTGCCGAAGAGAATTGATGGCAGAGCTTCCATGCGAAACTTCCGGGGATGAATAAACACGTTGAGAAACTTCAGATCCAGGATGGGACGAACCGACCCGTCCTCCTTGGGCACTGTGAAGAGATTGGAATAATACCCGCGGCCCACCTCCGAGGGAGGGACCGGACAGATGACTGCCATTTCCAGAAGATTCCTCACCGCCGCCAGGAGCCCCTGCGCGGCCAAAGGATCTGAAGGAACGCGAGACCTGAAAAATCTTAGAGGAGGTCGGGACTCGAACTCCAGCTTGTAACCGGCCGACACCACCTCCCGGATCCACCTGTCTGAGACCGCCTGGTCCCACACCCGGGAGAAGTGCGGCAACCGTCCCCCCACCCACAAGGGTGAGGGCGCCCCCTCATTGCTGAGCGGGCTTGGCAGCGGGTTTGGCACCCCAGGAGTGACCGGGACGGCCACGGCCTCTACCCCTGTTCCAGCTTGCACCCCTGGAGGCCGAAAAGACCGCACCTCTGACAGCTCTGGCTCCCCGAAAGGAGGGATTAAAAGAGGCCGTCCCCCGAAAGGAACGACAAAGTTTCTTGCGCTGAGGTAACTTACCTCCCTTGGCAACCGAATCCAATTTCTGACCAAACAGGCGCCAACCAAAAAAAGGGAAGAGCCGTAAGCGACTTCTTAGAATTAAAGTCAGCAGTCCAGTGCCGCAACCACACCGACCGTCGGATAGCCACCAACAAGGCCGTGGTCCTGCCACACCATCACCATGGCGTCATCCTGAGCGGCTAGGACAAACGAAACAAAGGACTCACAACGTTTGAGAGCAACAAACTCATCACAAGTAGGATCAAGGTCCACAAATAAATCCCTGACAATGGACCTAACCGCCAACAACAAAATTGCCGAAGCACAAACAGGCCTCAAAGCCGAACCCACGGCGAGCCAGCTGGTCAATCCGGCGATCTTCGCCATCCTTAAGGGTAGTAGTGTCAGGAGAATGCAACACAGCCGTGTTAGATAGCCCCAGAACCGGGGCATCAACCTCGGGAGGAAAAGACCAACGCTTCACCAAGGCCGCCGGAAAAGGATACTTCTTATCCCAACTAGGCGGAACACCAACAAGACGTGTAGGCTTGTCCCATTCTTTAAGGACGACATTCTCAAAATGTCGTTGACTGGGAAACTCCAAACGCGGCTTGGCCACATCAAACAACTCACCCTTAGGCGGTGGAGCCGCCACAGGAGGGTCCAAAGCCAAAACTTCAAACATTTGAGCCAATATTGAAGGGGTGTCAATGGCCATCCCCGCCGCCTGGTCACCCTCAGCACCAAACAACTGCTGGACCTCAGGGTCGCCCAATTCCTCAAGAATCTCCCCCTCTTCAGCCGGGGGGCAATCGGACCAGTCCAATGCCTCAACATCAACATCTGGGTCCGGCGTAGTCGGGGACAAGTGTTTGCGCTTAGCCGGAGCCTTCTGAGCAACCACAGCAGAAAAAATTTTCTCAAGGCTGGCCAACCGGGCGCATACCTCGGATTGCGAATCCCCACCCATGACAACATTACACGGGGTCCGGAACAGGCGGGGAGGGGTAGGAGATGACACGGGCGGCGAGGGGCCAGAAACCGGAGTGCCGGACTGGCGTTCAATGTTCCGCTGCGCACATGGAATGCATATAATGACATCATCCCACGGAAGCGGAGCCCCACAACCCCCACACAGCCTAGATTGCCCCGAAGGGCCGTTTCTGGTATCTTTGGAAGCCTCCATATGGTGAAATTGTGGTATTCGCAATTACCCAGGGATTTATGCCGTATGCAACCCAGGATGCCCCTTTAATGTCCCAGTAGTGGGAGGATTTGCAATTTAAAAAAAAAAATTGAAAATATATATATATATATATATATATATATATATATATTTTCATTCTGTGGAATGGACAAAAAAACCCACTAGCCAGGTATCTAAGACCGGGAGACCCCTTCAGCACGGGATCCCAGGATCTGCAACGGAAAGGACAACAGTCACTCCAAAGCAAGGAACAAACAAGCATGCATCGGTACATGAATAAAGTGCAAATACAAGCCACACACACAAGGGCAAGGGACCCCGCTGCAGTACAGCGCGAAAGTCAAGTATTCCCATATATGCTGATAAGTAAAGATAACACGGGCGGCACCCAAAAAAACCCCAATCCTTGAGGGGTTACTGTCAGCCGCGCCCTGACATAAGAAGCAAGCTTTAATGTCCCAGTAAAAAAGCAGAATTACCCGCAATGAAAACATACCACCTTAACTGAAAAACACGGACTACCTTAAAAAGCCGATCTGTAAAATGGCGGCGCCGAAGACAGCCGCAGCAGCAGCCGTCCATCCACAGCCAGAAACGAGGAGGAAGGAAGGGGAAGAAGCATCAGCACAGCGCGGGCCGAGCGAGACAGGGCCCCGCCCCCCTCCTCCTCCCGGAGTACAAGCCTTAATCAGTGGGCGCCTAAAAGACATGGCGCCTGCTCCTCAGCTAGAGGGGGCTCACCAGAGCCCCACACAAACAAGGGAACCGGTCAGACAGGCGGGCCGGCGACACGTACGCCGCCCGGCCCCCCACCGGCCACGCCAGCCGCAGTAAAAAATCAGTCAAACTCATAAGGTGGAGACAAACAACAATGTACCAAGCATACAGACGCAGCCCCCCCCCCCCCCCCCCCCTTACTAGCGCAGGGAGAAGGGAACCAAGCGGGACACAGGGCAAATACCCATAGGAGGCAACGGGACAGGGCATCCCAAATCCGGATCACCAGGCCGGATAACCATGTTGCCCCATAGTATGGGGTCTAGCGGAGGAGCAAGCTCCTAGGCACCTTAGGGTGCCGTCTCCCCTTGCCCGGCCGGCAGCCTAAGCTGGGAGGCTACACAATGAATTAAGGGGCAAATAAAATAAAACAAGCCGGGCAGAAATAGACCAGAAGGGGGGCCGGGGTGTTACCCCGGCTACCTGCAAGCAGGAGACTTCATTCTTCTGTCTTGTCGCCATCTTGCAGAGAAGAACACTGGGAGATAAGTGGGAGGTCCCAGGTATGTATAGACCGGGAGGGGCTCGTTTTTCAAGACTTCTCTGCAACGTCGCCACCTACAGGTGGGTTAACCCAAGTGTAATTATTAATGTTTGAAGCGGGGTGTGTGACATACTTAGAATAGCAGAAAGTTAACTCACCTTTCCATCGCTCGCGCTGTCCCGGAAGCCGCCTTCTCTGCAGAGCCAGACACCCAGCCTGTTACAGTGGTGGGCCTGGCCGACGCTCGAGCGTCGGCCACGCCCACCGCTATACCAAGCCGAGGGTTCACTCTATGCTGGCGCCGCAGAGAGGAGGCAATGGGGGCAGCTGTGTCTGCCGCCTTCTCGCACTGACTCTTATTCAGAGTGAAGGACCGCTTTAAGCAATAACATAAAAAAAGACTCACTGGGGCTCTTCTTAAAGAAAAAGGCCACAAAATAATCCAAGGCCAGCAATGCCAGAGGTAGCTAGAAGATTCCCTTACCCGACTGCCACTGGTTATCTTCCCACAACCCCCAGTTGGAGAGTCCGGGTGTCGCTTCTTGCTGGCCTCTGTAAGCAAGCCCCCACTAAAAACAACTGTGTTTCATGGACATTTTACACCAAGCAGTGGCCACATAAAATACCTGCCTGCCCACTTCACACATCCCAGTGTAAGGCTCTGTTCACAACTCTCCATCGCGTTAAGAACAGGCATTTTGTAAGTGTGCCAGATGTGCATTGTATCAAAACATATGCTGCGCTTTTGATGTGTTGGCGAGTTTTGAAAAGAAAAAATTTTTTTTGCACAATAAGTAAAAGGTAAATTCTATGACAATTTAAATGCAACACAAGCGCAACAAGTTCACCCCAGGAACACTGCTCCACAGGAGGGAGAACTTAAAGCGGACCTTCACTCTGAATAAGAGTCTATCTTATATGTTTCCCACACCCTGTACATACAGATTGTCCACATTAAAAATCATCCTACCTGCATCTACTGCGTGTTATGAGCCTTTAAACATCCAAGATGGCGGCTTATGGAAGCCGCCATCTTATCAGGCAGCCTGCAAACAGGAAGTGCCTCCTGACTGTGCTGCTCTGCATTCTGGGACTGCTGACCTTTACCTGACCCCAGCTCTGCTCTGTCTGAGCAAAGCACAGCTATAACCCGCCCCCCTGTAACTTATCCCACTCTCCTCTCCTCAGTAAGTGTGATGCTTCTGAGTCAAGATGGTGGCGCCCGTATCCTAAATTCCTGAACAGATTTGCAGCCCAGTGGGGGAAAGAATAATAAGTTAGTGACTAAAAACGTAAAATATATTAATTTTAGATGCTGGGGAACCATTTTTTTAGGGTTTGGGCTTTTTATTAAATCACGCTGAAGGTCCGGTTTAAGAGGAAAGGTAACATACAGTGCCACATCGGTGCAAATTACAGCGGTGTTAAATTCAATTAATTATTTTTTTCACACTTGCGCATGTTTCTGCACAGCAAGAAACATTTACTAAAACAGAGGTGCAGCAATGTGCAGAAAAATTTTTAAATCACATTTTGCAATTTTCTCATTTTCACTGAAATGGTATTGTCTGGCAGAAATGCTTGATAAATCAGGCCCAAAGACTTTAGCCCTTCCAGTTCAGCTTGTTTAATCCTACAGCACATCAATTGAAGCCGGTGATCCGGCAGGCTCTTTCCATCATTAAAGCACATTGATAGAGCCAGTGGTCGGGCAGACTCATTCCATGCACTCTCAAAGGAGGGGAGAAGAGCTCAGAGTATGATGGGAAGCAGGGAACAGAATGCTGTAAGCCTGACAGCTATCTCAAAGGGGGAAGCTGGAGAAAATACAATTCTGTGATTCTTACCTGTAGAATTGATTTCTCTGTTCTTCCACTCTTCCAGGGCGTCACTGAATCAGATACTTGTCCGAAGGGTGGGCCTATACTTCTGGCAGCTCTCTGCAATCCAGTACTTGAAAAGCAGTAGACACGGCAGCCTGGGAGGATGAAGGCATCCCAAGAGATCCCACAATTAGCTGGAAACTATGGCATCTAAGGAATAGATATAGTAGCCTAGCAGATAGGGTGGGCGTGACGCCCTGGAGTGGAAGAAGAGAAATCAATTCTACAGGTAAGAGTCACAGAATTGTATTTTCTCACATATGCCACTCCAGGGAGTCACTGAATCAGATCCGAATGGGACCTCCAAAAGCAGTGCTCCTGATCCAGGGTGGGAATCCCAACTTATTCCTCTAACATGGAGAGGTCAGCCATTCTGAGAAGTCAAACTTCAGGTGAAAGCCTACTACCGCTTGTAATACCTTTCTACCAAAGGCGGTTTCACTAATTTACCCTTTCCTAACTCTTGCTGGGGTAAATTTTAAATACAAGATGGAGGCTCATGCATTTGCAGGCCACCTGCAAACAGGAAGTGCTGCTGGGCTTCCCGTTACTGTGTATTGTCAGCTTTGTCCGTTGAATCCAGGCAGCAGCATAGCCGAGATGCTGGGAGAAGAAGCTCCAAAACGGCAGCTATCTTTTTCCAACTGTGCCAGGCTGTTGGTCTGGTTTAATCACTGCTCGTCTAATACTTTCCGTGGCGCCAGGGAGTGGAGGATTCTCTCCTTATGGCCAACTGGATCAGGACAAAAAGAGGGCAACCACCTCTTCATTAAGATGGAAGGGGGAAACCTTTTTAGGAAGAAAGTACTGTTTAAAATGGAAGACAGCCTTGTCCGTGTGTAGGACTAAGTAAGATAAGCCTGCTAAATCAGAAACCCGCCTCACATAGGTAATAGCCACTAGGAAGATGACCTTAAGTATCCTAAACCCCAGGGAGACTTTTGCCAGCAGTTAAAAAGGGAGGACCCTGACCCCAAACAGGCAGAATAGACTTGCGGGTAGGGGGTCGCACATAGGTGACCCCTTTAACAAGCGAAACCCCTGGATTCGCACCAAGTGATAAACACCCATCAGACTGTGATAATGTCCACCGAAGTCTGCTTTCGGGCTCGAATTATTGTGAAGCATAACACTGGCAGAAAGCCTCTCTCTGCCAGGATAGAGGTTTCGATAACAAGGCCATCAAGCCAAAACTCATAAATTGGGGTGCTGCAGAGGCCCGTGTGAGGAGATCTGGATTGTCTGGCAGCCACCAGTGGTCACCTTCCCACATTATTACTATGTCTGACCAATGGGATGCTACCAGAATGGTTGGGATCCCCTCGCCAGCTATCTTTAGTACTTGACCCGGGATCGGAACGGAGGGAATGCATAGAGAAGCGTGAATGCTGACCAAAGAAGGGTCAGGGCATATACTGCTTGGAACTTTCTTGTTGTGAGCGTATACATAGGGCACGAAAAAAGACAATTCTGTGAGTACTCACCTGTAGAATTACTTATTTTTTTTACTATGCATGGCACGGCCTGCTCCCAGAAGTCCTTACGTATGGGTAATTCCGCCACAAGGTGGCGCAGTGAACTGCAGAAGAGTTGTGGCTCCTCCCGGTACCATATAAAAACAGGCTCGCCAATAGAACAATCCAGTGTTGACAAGCAGTTATTCAAGAAACCGTGAGATAAGTAAAAAGGTAACAAACCCCAACAAACTTGGAACAATCACCATAAAGAGGCAACCAAGAATAACGATAACAAGGGTGGGGTGAAGCAGGCCGTGCCATGCATAGTAAAAGCAATTCTACAGGTGCGTACTCACAGAATTGTCTTTTTCCTATTGCATGGCATGGCCTGCTTCCAGAAGTCCTTACATATGGGACGTCCAACAGCAGTGTCCGTAAGGTAGGGTGGGATCCCCAAAAAGTAACAACAGACAGTTCAAACCACTACCGCCTGAAGTAACTTGCGGCCAAAAGCAGCATCAGCTGAGGCCTTAACATCAACCTTGTAAAACTTGGAAAAAGTATGAACAGGAGACCAAGTTGCGGCCTTACAAACTTGTTCAACAGAAGCTTGGTGCTGAAAAGCCCCAGACGCAACAATAGCACGAGTGGAATGAGCAGTGACCCTAAAAGGAAGAACCTTCCCCCAGGCAGAGTAGGCATGCTCCACCGCCTGACGGATCAACTTGCTGATAGTGGATTTAGCTGGAGGCAAACCCTTCCTAGGTCCAGCAGGAAGAACAAAAAATACCATTTTGTGAGTACTCACCTGAAAAATGGATATTATCGGTGTGCCACACACCCCGCTTCCCTTTTAATACTTACGTACGATCGGGTTACTCCACCAGCAGGTGGCGACGTGCAGGGAGAAGTCTTGAAAACGAGCCCCTTCCGGCCTACATATACCTGGGACCTCCCACTGAATCACCAGTTATTTAAAAAGCAGAAAGACAAGGTACCAGGAAAACCAACGTTAACCTCAAAATAAAGAAAAGCTTCACCATATAAAGGATTCGGGATACCGAAAAGGGTGGGTGAAGCGGGGTGTGTGGCACACCGATAATATCCATTTTTCAGGTGAGTACTCACAAAATGGTATTATTCTCGGTGTGCCACACACCCCGCTTCCCTTTTAATACTTACGATCGGGACATCCAAAAGCAGTGTCCACAAGGGATGGGTATCCAAAGGCAAGGTGAAGCATAACTTAAATGACTGCAGTCTGCAGAACTTTGCGGCCAAAAACAGCATCCGCTGAGGCCCGCACATCAACCTTGTAAAACTTAGAAAAAGTATGAACAGAAGACCAAGTAGCGGCCTTACAAACTTGATCAACAGAAGCTTGGTGCTGAAAAGCCCAAGACGCTCCAACGGCGTGAGTAGAATGAGCAGTGATACGAAAAGGGGGAACTTTCCCCTTAGCAGAATAGGCCGCAATAATGGCCTGACGTATCCATTTGCTAATGGAAGATTTGGCCGGCGCCAAACCCTTCCTAGGCCCACAGGGCATAACAAAAAAGGCATTAGTCTTACGAAAAGGAGAATAATCAAATAGTACTTAACACAGCGTACTACATCCAAACAATGCAAAACCCTCTCCTTGTCATTCTTAGGCTTAGGACACAGGGAGGGAAGAACAATATCCTGATTCAAATGAAAAGCAGAAACAACCTTAGGAAGAAAGTCTGGTTTGAACCGAAAGACCACTTTGTCCTGATGCCTCTCAAAGTAGGGTGCCTGAATAGACAAGGCTGCCAACTCCGAGACACGCCGAACCGAAGTGATAGCTACCAAGAAGACAATCTTCTGAGTCAGGGTAGACAAAGCAATATCTTGCAAAGGCTCAAAGGGAGGAGCCTGAAGAGCAGAAAGAACCAAATTCAAGTCCCAGACAGGGAGTAATGGTTTCCTGGGAGGCCGCACATGCGTAACCCCCTGGAAAAAAGTTAACTAAAGAAAGAAGCGCTAAACGCTTCTTAAAAAAGATAGATAAGGCAGAAACCTGCCCTTTCAAAGTACTCAGCTGAAGACCAGAGTCCAGCCCTGATTGTAAAAACTCCAGAATCCTGGAGACCGAAAAGACCCTACAAGGCAAAGATCTAACCTCACACCAAGCGATATAGGCTTTCCAAGTCCTATAGTAGGTGATAGAAGAAGACCTCTTTTGGGCAGCGATCAGAGTCTTAACAACCGAGTCAGAAAGACCCTCCTCCTTCAAGATGGAGGTCTCAGCAGCCAAGCCATCAAAACCAGCGTTGGTAAACTGGGGTAAGACAGCCGACCCTGAGTGAGCAGATCGGGCCGAAGAGGCAGAACGAGCTGATTCACTGTCAGCCAAACGATGTCTGCGCACCACACTCGTCTTGGTCCTCTTGGGGCCACGAGAATGGCGGACACCCTTTCCAGAACCAGCTTCTGTACCACTCAGCCTAGCATGAGTATCGGAGGAAACAGGTACAGAAAACCCAGGTTCCCCCGGCTCAGGGATATGGCTTCCGCCGCCCGAGCCAGAGGATCCTGGGAGGGTGACACAAAGATCGGGAGCCTGCAATTGTGGCGAAAGGAAAACAGGACCACCTCCGATGTCCCCCACCGGAGCAGACTGCAGACTGCCGAGAGACAAGGAACATGTGTCTTCACCCAGGTCAGGATCAGGGACTCCACTCTGAGAGCACCCAGACTGGAAGTCCCTCCCTGATGATTGAAGTAAGCAACCGCTGCTTGACTGTCTGAGTGTAGCTGAACCAGAAGGCCCAGACCATGATGGGACAAAAGAGCAAGAACCAGACGGAAGGCTCTCAGCTCCAAAACAGACGGCCGAGGATTGGAAATAAGGATCCAAACCAACTCCCGGCCTTAAACCAGGGAGGAGTGTCGCAATTGTCCCCCCACCCGCACGGGTGAGGGCAGCCCCTCATTACTGAGCGGGCTTAGCAGTAGGTTTGGGCTTGGCGCCCCAGGACTGACCGGGACGGCCACGACCTCTTCCCCGGGACCAACCTACAGCCCCGGTAACGGGAAGGGAAGCCCCTCTGCCCGCTCTGGCTCCTCGAAAGGAGGGACTAAAGGAACTCGCACCCCTGAAGGAGCGACGAGGTTTCTTGAATTGAGGCAACTTACCATTCTTGGTAACAGCATCCAATTTCTCGCCAAAAAGGTGTAAACCTACGAAGGGTAGCGCTGTAAGCGCCTTTTTAGAATTAAGGTCCGCCGTCCACTGGCGCAGCCATATAGACCGACGAATAGCCACCAGCAATGCCGCTGTCTTGCTACTCATCGCAAGAGCATCGTCCTGAGCAGTCAGGGCAAAAGAAACAAACGACTCACACTGCTTGAGAGAGCTAATCATATCACAAGCAGGATCAAGATCTGCAAGCAGATCCCTAATCATGGATCTAACAGCCAGCAAAAGAAGCGCCGAAGCACAAATTGGCCGTAGTTTCGAGCCGGCACTGATAAAACCATGGCGAGCCAATTGATCAATCCGACGATCCTCACCATCTTTAATGGTAGTGGTGCCAGAAAGGTGCAACGCAGCCGGGCCAGTCAACCCCAACATCGGGGTGTCGACTTCGGGGGGGCACTGACCAAAGCTTCACCAAGTCCTCTGGAAAGGGATAACGCTAGTTCCAGCCAGGCGCGTGGGTTGTTCCCATTCCTTAAGGACAAGCTTCTCAAAGTGCTGTTGCCTGGGAAACACCAAACGCGGCTGGGGTACGTCAAACAACTCACCTTTTGGCAGAGGGACCACCGCAGGCGGATCCAAGGCCAAAATTTTAAACATTTGAGCCAAAATGGAAGGAGTGTCAAGGGACACCCCCACAGCCTGATCACCAGCAATAGCTGGTCTGCAGGCTCATCCGATTCCTCAAGAAGTTCCCCCTCCTCATCAGGGGGACAATCGGAATAATCCAAAAATTCAGATACCTCATCCTCCGGGGCAGGTACTGCCGGAGCAAGGTGCTTCCGCTTTGCCGTAGCCTTCTGAGCCACTGAAGCGGAGATAATTTTCTCGAGGTTGGCCAACCGCGCATGCACCTCGGAATGCGAATCCCCATTTTTGACAGTGTCACACGGGGTCCGGACTAGGTTGGGGGGATAGGAGATGACGGAAATTGCGAGGAGCCAGAAGCCAGAGCAATGGACTGGCACGCAATGTTCTGCTGAGCACATGGAACACATAATATGACATCATCGCCTGGGAGCGGAACCCCACACAACCTGGATGGCCCCGAGGAGCCATTTCCGGTAACATTGGAAGCCTCCATATGGTGAATTTATGGTATTTGCAACAACCCAGGGTTTTACGCAATAAGCAACCCGGGATGCCCCTTTATAATGAAAGTCCCGGAAGTGGGAGGATTTTTTTTTTTTTTTTAAACCTAGGAAAATCCCAAATTAGAGACTAAGACTAGCCAGGTATAACAGACCGGGAGAGCCACTGCAGTGAGGGGATCCCAGAATCTGTGGGGGAAAAGAGACCACAGTCAGTCCCCCAGCTACAATCATACATAACCAATAAGGCAAACATATATGGCTAGCTTAAACATCTTGAATAAATATACATGACACATGTAATTTCAAGGCAAAGCAGAGTGCAAAAAATCAGAGCACATACTGTGTATAAATACATGCCCATACACATACATATATAAATATAACTATATATATATATATATATATATATATATATATATATATATATATACATACCTACACACTACACATGAAATATATATATATACACGAATACACATCACAAAGGTAAAGTGAACAATCGCAGCCACTGGGGCACATATCCCACCTATGTGAAAAAACAACATTCCCCATAAGTAGAAATGCCCCAGGGAGAAAAATGCTGCACAAGCAGCCATAGCATAAGAACGGCCCCACATGCGCAATGGTGGGGCCGTCTTACCTGTGTAGTTTTCAGCTGCCAGGAAGCTCTTCCCCCACCGGCTGCAGCGTCCAGGTTTAATGAGACCAGCCGCAAAAGGAGGGAAAAACAAACAGTCAAAAACAGGCCCCAGCAGCCCTGGCCATGCGCTGACACTAAGACCTTTTCACAGTAAAGTAAAGCACTCATGCACATTACACACACACACACCCACCCCCCCCCCCCCCCTTTAGCGAAGGGAGAAGGCCAAGCGGGAGAAGGTGACCTAAAGGGACATCGGGACAGGGGCATCCCAAATCCGGATCACCAGCCGGGGTCGAGCGGAGGAGATAAGCTTCTAGGCACCTAAAGTGCCATCTACCTTTGCCCAGCCCACAGCCTAGGCTGGGAGGCTTCCATTTAACTAAGCATAATAAACACACAAGAACTGGGCAGAAATAGACCAAAAGGGGATGCCAGATTTTACCACGGCTACCTGCAAGCAGGAGACTTCATTCTTCTGTCTTGTCGCTTCATGCAGAGAGAAAAAACTGGTGATTCAGTGGGAGGTCCCAGGTATATATAGGCTGGAAGGGGCTCGTTTTCAAGACTTCTCCCTGCAACTTCTCCCTGCACGTCGCCACCTGCTGTTGGAGTAACCCGATCGTAAGTATTAAAAGGGAAGCGGGGTGTGTGGCACACCGAGAATAGAGCGTCAGATTTCCTGAAAGACTCAGTAGCAACCAAATAAAACTTCAGAGCCCTGACAACATCCAAAGAATGAAGGGTCCGCTACTTGGAATTAGCAGGGTTAAGACACAAAGAAGACAAAAAATCCGGCTTAAGCCGAAACACCACCTTATCCTGATGCCGCTCAAAATAAGGAGGTTTGATGGAAAGCGCCGCCAGCTCAGAAACTCGCCTGACTGGGTAATAGCCACCAAAAAGACCACCTTAAGAGTCAGAAAGGGCAAAGCAGTCCCACGGATAGGCTCAAAGGGAGGACCCTGCAGAGCAGACAACACCAGATTCAGGTCCCAAACCGACAGCATAGGCTTATGTGGTGGAAGCACATGAGTAACTCCCTGGAAAAAGGTCTTAACCAACTGGTGATTGCCAAAGAATCTTTGGAAAAAAATTGCCAAAGACGACACCTGTCCCTTAAGTGTACTAAGTTGAAGGCCCGAATCCAAACCATGTTGCAAAAATTCCAGAATCCTGGGGATAGAAAACACCCGACAAGGAAGAGACTTGGACTCACACCAGGCAATGTAAGCATGCCAGATCCTGTAGTAGATAAAGGACGAGGACTTCTTCCTAGCCCTAATTATGGTATCAACAACAGAAGCTGGCAACCCTTTATCCATCAATATGGAGGTTTCAGCAGCCAAGCCGTTAAAGCCAGCGTTTGTAAATTGGGATGGCACAGTTGTCCCTGAGTGAGCAGATCTGGATCCTTGGGTAAGACATACTGATGTACTGCCAACTGCACGACGTCTGCGAACCACACCCTCCTTGGCCAACAGGGGGCCACCAGAATGGCTGGTACCCCTTCCTGGGCTATCTTGCGCAGCACCCTGCCCAGCAGAGGAAAGGGAGGGAACACAGAGGAGCCGAAACTCCATCCAAGGCATTGCTAGCGCATCCGTGGCGAAGGCCAGAGTGTCCTGTGACAGGGAGACAAACCTGGGAAGCTTGCGATTGTGGCGGGACGCAAACAGGTCCACATCCGGCTGACCCCAGCGGTGACACAGGGAGTGAAATACCTTGTTGCTGAGGGACTATTCCCCCAGCCGAGACGTCCCCCTGTTTAGGGAGTCTGCCTCTAGGTTCTCCACCCCCGGAATGTAAACCGCCGAGATGCAAGGGACATTCTCTTCCGCCCAAGACAGTATCAGGGACACTTCCTTGAGGGCTCGCTTGCTCCGAGCCCCTCCCTGATGATTGATGTAGGCAACCGCCGTCTGGTTGTCCGAGCGGATCTGAACAGCCCGACCCCAAAGGTGTGTGGTCAGCTGAAAAAGAACCAACCTGATCGCACTCAGTTCCAGGAAATTGATGGGAGCATGGGCCTCCTGGCGGCCCCACCGACCCTGGAACTTCAGAGACTTCCAAAAGCCCCCCCAACCGGTCAGACTGGCATCTGTGGTGACAGTCTCCCAGCACGGATTCCCTGAGTCCAGCCACCATGAGAGGGAGTGTCTGGCCAGGGGGGAAAGAGCAAATTCCTGATCCAGGGACACAGGGTCCCGATCCCAAACTGACAAGAGGTGCAACTGAAGAGGTCTCATGTGAAACTGAGCAAAAGGGAACGCCTCGAAGCAGGACAACATCAGACCCACTAACTGCATCTCTTGCCGGATGGAGGGATGGGGACACAAGAGCAGAGTCGGTGCCGGCTTCTGAAGGCCCTCCACTTTCTGCTGAGGCAGGAAGACCTTGACCTGAGAGGTATCCAGTGTCATGCCCAGAAAGGACCTCACGAAAGAGAGACAGTGAAGACTTGGGATCACCCAGGCAAATGCTCCTACTCCGAGGCAGCCTACCATCCTTGGCTAGAACATCTAGACGCTCACCAAAGAGCTGCAGCCCCATAAAGGGGAGCCCAGTGAGAGCCTTCTTAGCACCAGCGTCAGCTGCCCACTGATGCAGCCAAACAGAGCGGTGCATAGCCACCAAAAGTGCAGAGGCCCTACCACTCAACCGTACCACATCATCCATGGCAGTAAGGACAAAGGCAACAAAATCAGAGCAAAGCAAAAGGGACCTATAATCCTCCCCCCTGCTACCAGCCGTAGCGCCATCAAAGAGACGCTTGAGCTGTTTCTTAAGGGCGATAGCTGTAATGGCAGCGGCACAGACTGGACGCAGCCCAGCCCCCACAAATGTAAAAGCATGGCAGGCCAGCTGAACCATGCGCCGGTCCTCACTGTCCCGCAGTGTAGTAGTGTCAGGGAAGACATGACAGAGGTGTTGGACAGCCCTAGAACGGGAGCGTCCACCTCAGGAGGACACAACCATCGCTTGACCAGTTCAGCAGCAGGGAAGGGATACCTCTTATCCAACCCTTTGGGCACCGTGGGCAATCTACTAGGACGTTCCCACTCCTTGAGCACCATATTAGAGAAATGGCTCTGCTCAGGGAACTCCAGACGCTGTTTATCAGGACGAAAGAGCTCACCCTGCTTCCTCTTAGCCACCTCAGGGGGGACACTGTGCATGATTTCAAAAATGAGAGCCAACAGGCTATCAGTGTCCTCAGGGAACCATGAGTCCTCCCCAGACGCAGACCTAGGGTCACTGTCGCAACCCTCCTGCTGGTCCCCAGAGGAGTCAGAGTCCTGGAAGAGTTCCCCCTCCTCTAGGGGGTAACGGCCACCAAAAGCATCAAATTCCTCATCCTCCTCAGGAAAGAGGGAGTGCGCAGGAGCCAGGTGCTGCTTCTTGCCAGAGGCCTTACGTGGAACAGGCCTGGCAAGCTGCCTTTCAATACTGGCCACAAGCAGTGCCAGATCAGACTGACCCCCCGCTAGTATATCCCTCACTGGGGGTTAAATGTAGGCAATGCAGCAGGGGGCGCAGAGCTGGAAAGCGAAGCCTAGCCTGGGCCGCAACAATACCCTGGGCGCACGGCACGCACACCGCAGCACTGTTACTCAGAGGGGATGGCACACAGCCGGGATTGTCCCGGACACCCGAGCATGCTATCCCCAGAAGCCTCCATATGGTGATTAAGACAGGCGCAATAGGCCAGCACAGTGTAAGGGCTAATAAAAAAAAAGCCACCCAGGATGCCCCCCAAGGGATGCTCCCAGAAGCCAGCAAGGGGAGATGAGGGAGGGTAAGGGGCAGGACCGGGAAAAACCACAACCCACAGTTGTCCCGCCTGAAAGACATATGTAAAAACACATAAGCACCCCGCAACACATGCCCCAAGGAAAACAAACCCCCCCAAAGGGGACTCACGGACCAAGCAGGGCAAAATCACCAAGCCGCCAGACCACAGGAGGAAGTGACACCGGCAGAGATCACCGCCGCAGCTCCAGGAGGAAGAGGGGCCCCAGACGCGCAGCAGAATCAAAATGGCGCCGGCAGAGGAAACTTGAAGGGCGAGCCGCGGGAGAACGACGCGATACGAGTCATCCTCCGGCCCCGCCCCCCCCGAAGAGCGCGAAAACGTCGCTCACGTGACCGCGCCGGCATCATCACAGCCAAAAAACGCCTCACTGTTATAGCGCCGCCCGCCACGGAGCGCAGTACAAAGCAGCGACGGCGGGCAAAACAGTTTAAAAACAGTCTAAAAACAGCTAAAAGCACTCGCCACTACCACCCTCCCGAACACACGTCGTGGGGGGGGGGGGGGAAGAGCAAGCAGGCAGCGGCGAGAGACCCGGCCAGGGATGGGGGGGGGGGCCCGAACAGCAGAAACAAGTCACATAGTCCCCAAAACACTCACCCCCTCAGAAGCTAGGACAGGAACTCCGCATCCCTCAGCAGGCTCACCATAAAGCCTATGGCCAGCTACCCTTTGTGGTACAGGTTCTGCGGCTTGGAGCAGCGCTCCTGAGCACCTGACCCTAGTGCTCCTCTACCTTCACCCGATCCGTCAGCCGAGGCTGGGAGGCACAGAGGGTCCAGAAACGGGACATGCAGGGCCGCAGGCTTGGTTGCCCCGCTCACCTACGCAATATAAAGAGCCATCTTCTATCTTCACAGGATCACTGCAGAGAGAACACTGGATTGTTCTATTGGTGAGCCTGTTTTTATATGGTACCGGGAGGAGCCACAACTCTTCTGCAGTACACTGCACCACCTTGTGGCAGAATAACCCATACGTAAGGACTTCTGGAAGCAGGACGTGCCATGCAATAGGAAAAAACCCTGACTGAGGGACATTCTCCCTGATCAAAGACTGCCCTGCTTATATGATCGGCTTGCACATTGTCCACGCCTGATAAGTGGATAGCCATCTTGAGAGCTCTCCTGCTTCTGGTGGCCCCCTGGTGGTTGATATATGCCACAGCAGTCATGTTTGCTTGAAACCTTACAGGATGACCAGTCAGATTGGAGGTCCAATGTGTGAGAGGCAATAGAATAGCTCTCAGTTCCAGGATATTTTTAGGAAGTCTGCTCTCCCCTGGGTCCCACTGCCCTTGGATTGTTTGTGACCCTATGACACCACACACCTGGCATCCGTGGTGACAGTTATCCACTGTACCAGAAGAAGGATTTGCCTACCTGAAGAGGTTGGGGATTCAGCAACCAGGCTAGAGACTGCCTTGCTGAGTGTGTCATGCAAAAGAGGTGATCCAGGGTCTCTGTGGTTCGATCCCAAATTGAGAGCAATTCCAACTGCAGGGATCTTGTGTGGAACTGCGCAAATGGCACTGCCTCAAAGCAAAATACCATCAATCCCAACATTCATTGGCAGATCATCGGGTGAGGGTAGGTCAAGAGCCTGTACCCTGGCCTGAAGTGAGAGTCGCTTTTGCTCCGGGAAAAGATTTTGTCTGAGCGGTGTCTAATGTCATTCTTAAAAAGGAGATAACTCTAGAGGGAACGATGTGCGATTGCATAGTTGACTAGCCAGCCATTTCTAGAGTCGATAAGATCACCTGAAAATTTAGGGCACTGATCAGAAGATTGTCCAAGTATGGGGTAACTCATATCCTCCGATGCCTTAGAAGAGCCGTGAGGCCCGACATAACCTTGGTAAAAACCCTTGGTGCCGAATACAGGCCAAAAGGCAGAGCCACGAACTGAACACAAACATTTTTGATGGCCTAGGAGGATAAGGATATATAGGTAGATGTTCCTTATATCCACTGTGGTCATAAAACCCCCTGGTTGAAGTGAAGCCATAGTGGATCTCCTGGATCCATCCATGGGGCAAAATGCAGAAGCTGTCCCCCCACCTGAAATAGTGAGGGCGTTCCTTCATGTCTGAGAGGGTTTAGCCTTGTTTCGCCAGAAAGATCTCATCTTGTTCTGGGTCTTAGGTGTATTCTAGAACTCCTATTGGTGCACCTGCTTCAGTTATTTAGGATCTGTATGGATCTCCTTTCATCCATTTAGGAGCTCTAGGAACTGGGATACCCAAAACCACTAGAATAGAGGAAATCTGATTATCTATCAGCCCCTTGAACATAGAAGACCCCTGTTCAGAAGAAGAACCCAAATCCAAATTACTTTCTTCCCTACTGGAAGAGGGCTCCCCCTCAGAATAGTCTTCCTGAGAGTCTATGGCAGCATATATCTCCTCCTCCCCGAAATCGAAAGATTCCAAGGAAACCGCTTCTTAGACACCTTTAATTAAGGGTCTTCAGGACCCTTAGGTCAAAAGTAGTGGCTTTCCAGGAGCAAATATCTCTTGGAATATTGTAACGAGGTGGAGCTGCCAGAGGGGCAGTAAGCCCCAAGGGAGCGGACGCTGAGGCTTCCATGGAAGGAAATACCATTGGGGGTGGCAGCTGCCTCCTTGATCTGAAAAGTACTACCGCGGCAGGATATCCTGAGCAGATAGGGCACCACAACCCAATCCACAGTATCTAGAAAAGAAATTACAGGAGCAGAGACAACATTTCAAAAACAGTACACAAAATAGTATATAACAAACAGAAAGACCTACTAGATTCACAGCCGATTTAAGGAGGCCAGCGCAGATGCGGCACAGGGACCCCAGGTCAATATGCAACCCAAGACTGTGGTGTCCGGGAGGCAGGCAGGCCAGGCGGAGGAGCGGGCGGTGGACAGCGGCCTGTGAGTAGCGCTGGCTAGATGCCCTGAGAGGCAGTCCCGCCCTTTGGACGAGTTAACCCATTCATATCCGATTCAGTGACGCCCTGGAGTGGAATATGAGAGAAATGTAGCTTAAAAGCATCCTGAGATGTTAGGAGAAGATGCTGAATACAATCACATATTTCAGATGCCAGCAGTTGGGACCAATAGCACACCACAGACATGCTCTCACAGTAGTCTGTGGAACTATTGAGTAAGAACACAGCGTTGCATGCCCCAAACTGGTTCCCTGAAGATAAGAGGAGATTGAGCAGTTTCTGTGTGCTCCACTAATCATGCTTGCCAGTTTTTCTCCAAGGGGTACAAGTAAATGAAAAAATAATGGCCCTGTTAAGAGAAATATCCCAAGAACAAGCTTTTAACCCATGTGAGTGTACACATAGCACCAGGTAATGGCTCTCAAGGCAGATCTTTAATGTTGACCGTCACCTAGCGCCCAATCGCCAGGCTGATCAAGGTGACAGCAAAGGCCAGCCTCAAGGAAATGCCAATAGTCAGATGAAATTAAGAGTAAAACATCTAAGGTATTTAGAAAGGCATCCTTGAACCCACCTTGTGTAGCCAGAAACAACCTATCGTGGTAGCTACCTCTGGCATATACGTCCAGAATGGGGAAAACTCTAAAGCAAAAGTATACATGTCCCTAAATCCTATAAAACTCTATAAAAGCAAGCCTGCAAGGGGGTTCCCTTCAATCAAAACATAGGAAACCAAGGTAAACTGAGCAGCAAAGCAAAAACGTCCAAGGCCTGACTCTCACGAATCCAAAAAGAAGTCCTATTCAATATCTCACTCATGGCAGAAACAATACCACCATTTTGTGAGTACTCGCCTGTAAAATGGATATTGTCAGTGTGTCACACACCCCGCTTCCCCTTTAATTCTTACGATCGGGTTACTCCACCAGCAGGTGGCGACGTTGCAGAGAGAAGTCTTGAAAACTAGCCCCTTCCGGCCTACATATACCTGGGACCTCCCACTAAACACCCAGTGAATTCAAACAGCAGTAAGACAAGGTACCAGGAAATCCAACGGTAACCTCAAAATAAAATAAAGGAAAAGCTTCACCATATAGAGGATCCAGGATACCAAAAAGGGCGGGTGAAGCGGGGTGTGTGACACACTGACAATATCCATTTTACAGGTGAGTACTCATAAAATGGTATTATTCTCAGTGTGTCACACACCTCGCTTCCCCTTTAATTCTTACGATCGGGACATCCAAAAGCAGTGTCCACAAGGGATGGGTATCCGAAGGCAAAATTAAGCATAACTTAAATGACTGCAGTCTGCAGAACCTTGCGGCCAAACACAGCATCCGCTGAGGCCCGCACGTCAACCTTGTAAAACTTAGAAAAAGTATGAACAGAAGACCAAGTAGCAGCCTTACAAACTTGTTCAACAGAAGCTTGGTGCGAGTAGAATGAGCAGTGATACGAAAAGGGGGAACCTTCCCCTTGGCCGAATAGGCCCCAACAATTGCCTGACGAATCCATTTGCTAATGGAAGACTTGGCCGGAGCCAAACCCTTCCTAGGTCCACAGGGCACAACAAAAAAGGCATCAGTCTTAGGAAAAGGAGAAGTAGTAATCAAATAGTACTTAAAGCGTACCTTCACTCTGAATAAGAGTCTATCTTATATGTTTCCCACACCGTGTACATACAGATTGCTCACATTAAAAATCATCCTACCTGCATCTACTGCATGTTATGAGCCTTTAAACATCCAAGATGGCGGCTTATGGAAGCCGCCATCTTATCAGGCAGCCTGCAAACAGGAAGTGCCTCCTGACTGTGCTGCTCTGCATTCTGGGACTGTTGACCTTTACCTGACCCCAGCTCTGCTCTGTCTGAGCAAAGCACAGCTATAACCAGCCCCCCTGTACCTTATCCCACTCTCCTCTCCTCAGTAAGTGTGATGCTTCTGAGTCAAGATGGCGGCGCCCGTATCCTAAATTCCTGAACAGAGTTGCAGCCCAGTGGGGGAAAGAATAATAAGTTAGTGACGAAAAACGTAAAATATATTAATTTTAGATGCTGGGGAACTGTTTTTTTAGAGTTTGGGCTTTTCATTAAATCACGCTGAAGGTCCGCTTTAACACAGCGTACTACATCCAAACAATGCAAAACCCTCTCTTTGTCATTCTTAGGCTTAGGACACAAGGAGGGAAGAACAATATCCTGATTCAAATGAAAAGCAGAAACAACCTTAGGAAGAAAGTCCGGTTTGAAACGAAAGACCACCTTGTCCTGATGCCTCTCAAAGTAGGGCGCCTGAATCGACAAGGCCGCCAACTCCAAGACACGCCGAACCGAAGTGATAGCCACCAAGAAGACAATCTCCTGAGTCAAGGTAGACAGAGCAATATCCTGCAAGGGCCCAAAGGGAGGAGCAGAAAGAACCAAGTTCAAGTCCCAAACAGGGAGCAATGGCTTCCTGGGAGTCCGCACATGCGTAACCCCCTGGAAAAAAGTTTTAACTAAAGGATGAAGCGCAAAAGGCTTCTGAAAAAAGATAGACAAGGCAGAAACCTGCCCTTTCAAAGTACTCAACTGGAGACCAGAGTCCAACCCTGATTGCAAAAACTCCAGAATCCTGGAAACCGAAAAGACCCTACAAGGCAAAGATCTAGCCTCACACCAAGCGATATAGGCTCTCCAAGTCCTATAGCAGATGGTAGAAGAAGACCTCTTCCGGGCACAGATCAGAGTCTTAACAACCGAGTCAGAAAAACCCTCCTCCTTCAAGATGAAGGTTTCAGCAGCCAAGCCGTCAAATCCAGCGTTGGTTAAATTGGGGTAACACAACCGACCCTGAGTGAGCAGATCGGGCCGAAGAGGCAGAACGACCTGATCCACCGCCAGGCGAACAACGTCTGCGAACCACACTCGCCTTGGCCACCTTGGAGCCACGAGGATGGCAGGCACCCTTTCCAGAGCCAGCTTCTGTACCACCCTGCCTAGCATGGGTATCGGAGGAAAAAGGTACAGAAACCCCAGATCCCCCCAGCTCAGGGACATGGCGTCCACCGCCAGAGGATCCTGGGAGAGCGAAACGAAGGTCGGAAGCCTGCAATTGTGACGAGAGGCAAACAGGTCCACCTCCGGTGTCCCCCCCCAAGAGATTGGTCGAGACCAACCACCATTGCAGGGACTGCCGGACCTGGGAGGACAACTGGAAGGGCCGATCCAACGACCGTGGTCGCCGGTCCCAAGACGCCAACAGATGAAGCTGAAGCTTCCTTGTGTGAAATTGAGCAAAAGGAACTGCCTCGAAAGAGGCAACCATCAAGCCTACCAGTCTCATCCCCAGACGGATGGACGGTCGAGGATTGGAAAGAAGGAACCGAACCAATTCCTGAATCAGACAAATCTTGGATTGAGGCAGAAACACCCTGTGTTGACAAGAATCCAACTGCATTCCCAGAAAGGACACCACCCTGGCCGGGGCGAGGGAGGACTTGGGAAAGTTGATCACCCAACCGAAGCTTTCCAGCGTGGAGACCACCGTCCTGGTGTCCGTCTCCGATTGATTGAGGGAAGGAGCCATGATCAAAAGGTCGTCCAGATAAGGTACGACGCGAATGCCTTGAGATCTGAGAATGGCCATCACCCCTGCCAACACCTTGGTGAACACTCTTGGAGCCGAGGTAAGGCCAAACGGAAGTGCCACGAATTGAAAATGCCGATCCTTCATCACGCACCGAAGAAAACGTTGATGAGCCTGGCAGATGGGAACATGAAGGTAAGCATCCTTGATGTCTATGGACGTCATGAAGTCCCCCTGCCGAAGAGAACCGATGGCCGATCGCAGAGTTTTCATGCGAAACTTCCGAGTACGGATGAACCTGTTGAGGAACTTCAGATCCAGAACGGGGCGAACCGACCCGTCTTTCTTGGGGACTGTGAAGAGATTGGAGTAAAACCCGAGGCCCACCTCCAAGTGCGGCACCGGCCGGATAACCGCCATTTCCAGAAGATTCTTTACCGACGCCAGGAGCCCCTGCGTGGCCAAAGGATCGGAGGGCACCCGAGACCGGAAAAACCGTGAAGGAGGGCGAGACTCTAACTCCAGCTTGTAACCGGACGACACCACCTCCCGGATCCATCTGTCCGGAACCTCCTGGTCCCAAACCAGGGAGAAGTGTCGCAATCGTCCCCCCACCCGCACGGGTGAGGGCAGCCCCTCATTGCTGAGCGGGCTTACCAGCAGGCTTGGGCTTGGCGCCCCAGGACTGACTGGGACGGCCACGACCCCTCCCCCGGGTCCAACCTGCACCCCTGGTAGCGGGAAAGGGGGCCCCTCTGCCCGCTCTGACTCCCCGAAAAGAGGGACTAAAGGAAGTCGCTCCCCGAAAGGAACGATGAGGCCTCTTGCATTGAGGCAACTTACCACCCTTGGTAACTGAATCCAATTTTTCGCCAAACAGGCGCAAACCTACAAACGGAAGAGCTGTAAGCGACTTAAAGCGAGTTAAAGTCCGCCATCCACTGGCGCAGCCACACCGACCGACGAATAGCAACCAACAGGGCCGCGGTCCTGCTACACATTGCAAGCGCATCGTCCTGGGCGGACATGACAAAGGAAATAAACGATTCACACTGCTTGAGAGAAGCGAACTCATCACAAGTGGGATCAAGATCTGCGTACAAATCTCTAACAATGGACCTAACCGCCATCAGGAGAAGCGGCGAAGCACACACCGGCCGCAGTGCCGATCCAGCACTGATAAAACCATGGCGAGCCAATTGATCAATCCGACGATCCTCACCATCCTTAATGGTAGTAGTGTCAGGGGAGTGCAACACAGCCGTGTTAGACAGCCCCAACACAGGGGCATCGACGTCAGGGGGAACAGACCAAAGCTTCACCAAATCCTCCGGAAAGGGATAACGCTTATCCCAACTAGGAGGAACTCCAACAAGACGCATGGGTTGTTCCCATTCCTTAAGGACAACCCTCACAAAGTGTTGTTGCCTGGGAAAAACCAAACGCGGCTGGGGCACATCAAACAACTCACCCTTTGGCCGGGGGGACCGCCTCAGGTGGATCCAAAGCCACAATTTCAAACATTTGAGCCGAAATGGAAGGAGTGTCAAGGAACACCCCCGCAGCCTGATCGCCAGTGGTACCAACCAATTGCTGGTCTGCAGGCTCGTCCGACTCCTCAAGGAGTTCCCCCTCCTCAGCAGGGGGACAATCGGACCAATCCAATACTTCAAACACCTCATCCTCCAGAACAGGCGATGCTGGGGAAAGGTGCTTCCGCTTAGCCGTAGCCTTCTGAGCCACCGCGGCCGAAACTATCTTCTCGAGGTTGGCCAATCGTGCACACACCGCGGATTGCGAATCCCCATCCATGACAACGTCACGCAGGGTCCGGAATAGGTGAGGGGGGGTAGGAGATGACGGAAGTTGCGAGGAGCCAGGTACCGGAATGGCGCGCAATATTCTGCTGTGCACAAGAAATACATATTATGACATCGCCTGGGAGCGGAGCCCCACAACCCCCACACAGCCTGGATAGCCCCGAAGAGCCATTTCCGGTAATGTCGGAAGCCTCCATATGGTGAAATTATGGTATTCGCAATAACCCAGGGGTTTACGCATTAAGCAACCCGGGGTGCCCCCTTTATAATTAAAGTCCCGGGAGTGGGAGGATTTATAAGCCTAGGAGAATCCCAATTTGGAAAATAAGACTAGCCAGGTATATCAGACCGGGAGGCTCACAGCAGTGAGGGGATCCCAGGATCTGTAAGGGAAAGAGACCATAATCAGACCCCCAAAGAAAGTTTGCTAGCATGCGCCACACACAACCAAACAGAATGTACAGTAAAAAATATATACAATATATACAAAAGCCTGAAGTATATACAGCCCATGAGACATAAACATATACATGAATAACCAATATGTGCATCCAGGAGGGGAACTATAAAAAAGTGACAGGGTTAACTGCACAATCTCCCCTCAAGCGCATGCACCGCACAATCAAGCCAGACAAAACACCACAAAAACCTGTTTAAATGGCGGAGCCCTCCTCAGCCGAGCTAGGGACCGCTAGGCTGTTGCTGAATGCCCCGTGTAGTGAGGCTCCGGGTGAGGAAGAGAGAGGAAGGCGGGCCGGGCTCAGCGCACGCAGCGCTCCGGCCCTGCCGGAGCCAAACAGCGTGGTCCGAGAACGCGCGCGGCCCCGCCCCCTAGACACGAGCAGCGCGGGCCGCTGAATGGCGGCGCCGTGTGTAAACGGGCACCACAGACGCCCCATACAAAACAGCCACGTGGGAAAGGATCACAGCAGGGGGATCATAATAAAACACGCTATAAGGAGCCCCAGCAGGCCGGGACACGCGCCTGCCCGCGGCGCTGACCCCGCCAGCTGCCAGCGCTCCCCACAGCCACAAACACACAAAATGTAAAAGCACCCCATACAAGCCCCCCCCCCCCCCCACGTGAAGGGAGAAGGGGACCAAGCGGGAGAAGGTAGCCCAAGGGGAACATCGGGAGAGGGGCATCCCAAATCCGGATCACCATGCCGGATATCCGCATTGCCCCACGCGGGGACGAGCGGAGGAGATAAGCTCCTAGGCACCATATAGTGCCATCTACCTTTGCCCAGCCAGCAGCCTAGGCTGGGAGGCTTCCGTTAACTATCTAGGCAAAAAACACAATTTTGACTGGGCAGAAATAGACCAAAAAGGGGATGCCGGGGTCTGACCCCGGCTACCTGCAAGCAGGAGACTTCTTTCTTCTGTCTTCTGTCTTGTCGCATCTTGCAGAGAGGAAACGCTGGGTGTTAAGTGGGAGGTCCCAGGTATATGTAGACCGGAAGGGGCTGGTTTTCAAGACTTCTCTCTGCAACGTCGCCACCTGCTGGTGGAGTAACCCGATCGTAAGAATTAAAGGGGAAGCGGGGTGTGTGACACGCTGAGAATAAAACCAGTTTAGCTCTTTGATGATTGAGGGTCCAGAGCAAAAATGGATGGTAAAGGAGACAGCTGTGCCAGTGCAACTAGTAGGCCTAAGCTTCTTCATGGATTAGACAATGGGAAGCTAATCCAGCAAGGAGGATTTACAGTGAAACTACCTATAGATCTCCTAGTCTGTGGAAGACATGTCAGCAGAAATATCCACTGCAGGGGCAAGGTACATAGATGGTGTGCTAAAATGTTAAGCATGACAATAAAGGGATGAAACAGAGGCAGGCCACAAAAAGCAACATTTAGCTGCAGTGATTATTTCAATTCCAGCGTCTATATTTTGTCAAGTGCTTGTTTAGAAGGAACAATACTAATTTTTCAATTGAATTCTGTCAAATGCCATAATATTAACTTTCAAAACAACGTGTAGCATGTTATTACCTTGTAAGGGGATTCCCACTGAAATCAGCAACCTGGAGTGCTTTGCAAAATGAGATACTTTCTGGTATTTCTAGAATATCTGAAAAACATTAAACATATTTGGTTACTATATGTAGCATGCATAACATACTTGTTGTATGTGAATACTTGCTGTTAGGAAAAATACTAAACATTGCACAATAAACCATTTATGACAAACCCCAAAATATTGTCTATTTTTCATTTATCACTCACAAAAGATGGAACAGACATCCAACTGCATAGCAATCCTAGTAAAAAGCTGGCCAGGTCGGATTATTTTGACTAATAATCTGTCACAATTAAAAGGTCAAAGATGACATCCCATAACCAGGGGATACATAAGGAAAATGAAAAATGCAGGACCTATACTGAAAGTTTAACAATAGCAAAGGGGATGAACAAAACAACAAATCTGGAATGTATGTAGTCTGGTCTTTGAACTAGATTATAGTACAAAGTAGCCTTCATCGTAATTCCAAATGATCTTTATTGTATGTCTGTATCCAGCCTAATACCAGCTAGACTATGGCCGCAGCCTTTCCTATCCATGAGTAATCTCCAGTAAGCAGTTGTGCTTTTGCCTGCTGGACTAGAAACGAGGATGCTGAAACGGCACCTGTGTATACAGACCTCAAAATTCTCAAACCAACATCTCATAGAAACACGCTTAAAGTGGCCCAACACCCTCGATTTTGACTATCATGGGTTTTGGTCCACTTCTGTGTGTAACCCCCCAGAAAGCCCCAAAAACTTACCTCTCCCACATGACCGCTGCCGCCAATCACCGCTGACGGACAAGCGGGAGGCAGCGACTGACAAGAGAGCGCGCCCGCCGCCGCCTGTCGCGCGCGCCTGCTAGAGGGACGCGCGGGAGGCGGCGGCGGGCGCCGCTGGAACGTGGATCAGGTAGGGATTTAGGGGTTTCTGGGGGGTTTCACACAGCCCCGATCGGGGTGCCCCGCTGTCAGGGGACTGATCGGTCCGGGAATCTTATAGATTCTCGGGCCGATCAGTGGAGGGTGTTGGTCCACTTTAAGGTGTCTGTGGTAAAATCAACACAGAAGGAATTATTTTCAGACATTTTTGTTAAAAGGAATTTTTAATATGAACCTGCCAGGGAATTTTTTAATATGCACCTACCAGGGAATTTTTTAATATGCACCTACCAAGGAAGCTGCTAGCTTCCCTAATCCATCTAGCAATTGAAGCTGTAGAATAATGTACCCCCCCCCCCCCCCCCATTCCTTTCCACAAAAGAAACCAGCAAGTGGTCAGATCTTCTCCACCCACTAGTGGGATCAAAATCGGTTAGAATTATGCTCCCACTGCTGGACCCTCTGGATTCAAAGTACTTGACCAGCTTGTGACTTGTTGCGGAAGCAATAGATCCATATTTGAAAAGTTCCTTAAAAGCCGATCTGCTTGAACACCCTACAGGTGACTGACCGATCTGACCCTCTCATGAGAAGCACTCAGAAAATCTGCCACATGAGTCAGAGTTCCTTTTGGAACACTTGTGACGGAGACTTCAGGTTTCCTTCTAAACCAATAAGGATCACTAATGTGACCACCATCTAGCGATGAGTCTTACTCTCCCCTGATGGTTAACGCATGCTACAGTTGTGGCATAGTCTGATCTTATCTGTACATGCTGATCTTCCAATGTTCTACAAATTCTATCAAGGCTACTTTATTGTTATCCATTTTCTTAGGTTTGAGTACTGGCTCAGTGCCTTGGGCTACTTTCCTTGTGCTGCCCAACTTTCGCAATGGGTTACCTAACCCCAAGCTGAGGTATCTGTAGTAACCATCTTTCCTTTTGGGGTTCCCAATACAGCTTCCCTTGAGCGAGCACTGAAACTATATCTTCCAACCCATACCGGGAGCCGTTCCAAATGCTCAGGATATGTATATGAAGAGTCCTTGAATACAAGTCATCATCTTTACTGCGGAAAAATGCCAATGTTAACAGTCCTAATACCCACATGGCTTGTCTTATAGAAGATGTTGAACTGGCACAAAGGAATCAAACGACTTCCTGAAGGGTCAAAATCTTTTGAGAAGTCAGAATAGGAGTCTGAAGAAAAGTGTCGACTTCAAACCCCAAATAACTCATTGCCTGAGAGGGAACCAGACTTGAGGCTCAGAAACTAACCGAGCTGAAAACAGCTCCAAGATGTAACTGCTACTTTTTTGCCCATTTAAGGGACAAATTGCTACAGGGCCTCAGTCGGGATCAGCCAAATACTGATTCCTCTCTGTCTTCGATATGCCAGAGGTTCTGCCAATATCTTACTAAAAAATTCTCGGGCTGAATCCAGCCCGAAGGGAAGCAATCTAACTGGAAGTGTAAAAAACCCAGTCCTTTACTGTGAATCTAAAAAGCAGGACTAAGTCCAAGGCTCATTGGAACTTGTCAGCAAGCATCCTTCAGATCTATTGAGACCATGAAAGGGCTCAGCGGAAGCATATTTTTCACTGAAGAATAAATGTTTTATTCCAAATGTCTTTATCAACCCAGAGATGATTCCTATAAAATAAAAATGAGTCTCTACTCAATGCTTCCTTCACCAGAAAGACAGCGGCATAAAAACCCATTCCTCGCTGGTGACGGGGGAACTGGGATAATGACTCCCCTGGCCCCCATGTCTAGCAGACTTTCCTGAATGTCTGATCGTTCCTCCAACCTCATGGGTATAGGAGAAACCAGAATTTTGAGGGGTACAAGTAAATTCTAAGTGAACCCATCTTTTATGTCCCTGGAAACAAAAGGGCAATTCAAGGTATTGTCCAACACTGTGAACAAAAACTCTTAGTCAGGCCCCAACCCGAGACATGGAGTCATTGTTTCTTGGGTTGTACCGCCCAGTTCCATACAGAGTGGAACCTTTAAATCCTCCTTTCCTGCAGAAAAGGTAGAGGAGGAAGGCACCCCGGGACATCTAGCAGTGTCCCTGTATGACAGAATTGTCTAAAAGAGGACCTAGGAAGGAACTCCTTACTACAGGAGGCCTAGGTCAGGCAGGCAACCCATGTTCCTATTGGCCGCCCTATCCCCAGTTTTTCTAAATCTGCCTAAATCTAAGGAAGTCCTTAAAAGGGCATTGCACAAAGACCCATCTTTGACCCGATGTTCTGGACCAGGTCCTCAACCAGAGAGTCCTGTGCCCGGAATTGGTCACAGCCTTACTGATTCAGCCATGGTGTCTTGTTGCTGAGAAAAAAGGATAGGTAAGGCTTTTAGTATCTCCCAATTTTTTTTAAGAGACACATGTGGAAGCCAAAAATTGGCATTAAAGAATTGGATTCTGTTTGCCAAGAGTAGGGAATCCATATTCTTATCTAGGGGATCACACAGAACCCCAAATCTTCAAAGGCTAACTTTAGCAAAAGGGGAGCACCCTATTCTCATTCTTCTAAAATCATATGTTTTAGAAAATTATGGAAGGGGAATGGAGATGTCGAACCAAGGGCCAATCATAGAAGAACCCATCAAGCCTTGGGCCCCCGGTAATCTCAGGCGGACTCCCATCCAAGCGCTGACCGGGCCTGACCCTGCTTAGCTTCCGAGATTGGGGGCATTCAGGGTAGTGTGGCCGTAGGTCTATATGGATCTGGGGCCTGGCTATTTTTCCTCTATACCCATTGATAAATATATCAACCGTAAGATGAATGTAAGCCCCCAGGGGGGATACAAGAGTGAAGAGTCTGAGGCCTGATTTTTTCCACCTGGGAAGAAATCCCCCCTTCCTCAGAGTCCTCATCTGATATATATGACTCTAGATTGGATAAAATAGGAGAAACCCCTCATATGTCCCAGCGGAGAGGAATTAAAGGGCCCTGTGGTTGTTTGAAAAAATACAATTCTGTGAAATACTCACCTGTAGAATTGGTATTATACGTATATAGTACGTCCTGCTCCAGATATAATACTAACACTTGGGTATCCTCCGCCAGATGGCGCTGTGCACTGCAGACATGCAAAAAACAGGCTCCTCCCGGCCCTTCATATACCCGGGGACCTCCCACAAATCCCCAGCATTGAAAAGCAGTGAACAAGAAGCCGGGGCGAATTTAACCACCAAAACTGGAACAACAACAATGGTAATCACCATACAGGGGATCCAGAATAATGCAAAAAACCAGGGTGGGGTGGAGCAGGACGTACTGTATACGTATAATACCAATACTACAGGTGAGTATTTCACAGAATTGTATTATTCTAAGTATACAGTACGCCCTGCTCCAGATACAATACTTACACTTGGGACATCCAATAGCAGTGTCCATAAAAGTAGGGTGGGATCCCCAACAAAAAAGGCAACAGCAGGCAGTTTAAACTACTGCCGCCTGCAAAACCTTGCGGACAAACACAGCATCAGCTGAGGCCCTAACATCAACCTTGTAAAACTTTGAAAAGGTATTAACAGAAGACCAAGTAGCGGCCATGCAAACTTGTTCAACAGAAGCCTGGTGCTGGAAGGCCCAGGAGGCCACAATAGCACGAGTAGAATGAGCAGTAAGATGGAAAGGAGGACTCTTCCCCTTAGCAGACTAGGCCTGAATCACAGCCTGACGGATCCATTTGCTGATAGTAGACTTGGCAGGAGCCAAACCCTTCCTAGGCCCGGAAGGCACAACTAAGAGCATCAGTTTTCCTGAAAGCTGCAGTGACAACCAGGTAATACTTCAAACACCTGACTACGTCCAAGGAATGCAGAACCCTTTCCTTGTCGTTGCTAGGATTGGGACACAATGAAGGAAGAACAATATCTTGATTCAAATGAAAGGCAGACACAACCTTAGGCAGAAAATCCAGTTTGAAGCGGAACACCACCTTAACCTGGTGCCTCTCATAGTGCGGAGGCTGAATAGATAGAGCAGCCAGATCAGACACACGCCTAACCGAAGTAATAGCCACCAAAAAGTCAACCTTGAGAGTAAGAACAGCCAGAGCAGCATCATGAATAGGCTCGAAGGGAGCACCCTGCAAGGCAGATAAAACCAAGTTTAAATCCCAAACAGGGACCATAGGTTTACGTGGGGGGCGCGCATGAGTGACCCCCTGAAAGAAGGTCTTAACCAAGTGATGCTGAGCAAAAGACTTCTGAAAGAAGACGGACAGGGCAGAAACCTGACCCTTCAGAGTACTGAGTTTTAGACCGAACTCCAGAACCCTAGGGACTGAGAATTTCCTACAGGGAAGAGACTTAGACTCACACCAGTCAATGTAGGTATGCCATACTCTATAATAGATAGCAGAAGAAGTCTTCTTCCTAGCCTGCACCATAGTACCTACCACAGAGGCAGACAAACCTTTCTCCATCAAGATGGAGGTTTCAGCAGCCAGGCCATCAAAGCCAGAGTTTGTAAATTGGGATGGTGTAAGTAGCCCTGAGTTAGCAGATCTGGCACCCCTGGTCTACTGCCAGTTGAACCACGTCTGCGAAACACGCTCTTCTTGGCCACCGGGGGGCAACTAGAATCACAGGTACCCCTTCCAGAGCAATCTTGCGCAGAACCCTGCCCAGAAGGGGGAATGGTGGAAATACATACAGGAGCCGAAACTCCTTCCATGACATGGACAGGGCATCCGTGGCCAAGGCGAGAGGATCCTGAGACAGGGATACGAAGGCCGGGAGCTTGTGGTTGTGACGGGATGCAAACAGGTCCACATCCGGTAGACCCCAACGGTGACACAGGGACTGGAATACCCTGTTGCAGAGGGACCACTCCCCCTGACGGGACGTCCCCCTGCTCAGAGCGTCTGCTAGCAGATTCTCCGCCCCCGGAATGTACACAGCCGAAATGCATTGGACATTGGCCTCCGCCCATGTCAAAATCTGAGACACCTCCCGGAGGGCACCCTTGCTCTGGGTCCCTCCCTGATGGTTGATGTAGGCAACCGCCGTCCTGTTGTCCGAGCGTACCTGGACCGACAGACCCTTCAGGTGTTGGGTCAACCGCTCCAGTACCAACCTGACTGCCCGTAATTCCAGAATGTTGACGGGTAAATGGGCCTCCTGAGGGCCCCACCTCCCCTGGAAGCGCAGGGACTTCCAGAATCCCCCCCCCCCAACCTGACAGACTGGCATCCGTTGTGACCGTCTCCCAGGAGGGGGCCAGAAAGGACCTGCCCCCTATCAAGTTCCTGTGGTCCAGCCACCACGCAAGGGACTGCCTGACCGAGGGGGGAAACACACAGACCCCGTCCAAGGACGCTGGGTTCTTGTCCCATACTGACAGAAGGTGAAGCTGCAGAGGCCTCAAATGGAACTGGGCAAAGGGCACCGCCTCGAAGCTCGCCACCATCAGACCCGCCAGCTGCATTCCCTGCCTGATGGAGGGCTGGGGGCACGAGAGCAGGAACCTCGCCTGCGCAGTCAGAGCTTCCACCTTCTGTGGGGAAGGAATATCCTTGACTGAACCGTATCCAGAATCATTCCCAGGAACGGAATCACCGAGGAGGGGGACAGAGAGGACTTGGGGTAATTGATCACCCAGCCGAAGGACTCCAGGGTGGACACTACCAGCTGAGTGTCCAACTCCGCCTGCTGCAGAGACCGAGAGGTGATGAGTATATCATCCAGGTAGGGTAGCACGCTTATGCCCCTTAACCTTATCAGGGACATCACCCCTGCCAGCACCTTGGTGAACACCCTGGGAGCCGACGTGAGACCGAATGGCAAGGCCACAAATTGGTAATGCTGATCTTTCAGTGCAAATCTGAGAAACGTTTGGTGTCCTGGAAACACCGGGACGTGAAGGTAAGCATCTTTGATGTCTACGGACGTCAAAGTCCCCTGGGCACAGAGAGCCGATGGCCGAGCGCAGAGTTTCCATGCGAAAGTGCCTGTTCTTGACAAATTTCTTGAGGATTTTTAAATCCAGAATGGGCCTGACTGACCCATCCTTCTTGGGTACTGTGAAAAGGTTGGAATAGAACCCCATGCCCCTGTCTAAGGGGACCTTACAAATGACCCCTAGATCCAGGAGACCCTGCACGGCCAGCAACAAGACCTGAGCTGAAGCCGGGTCCTGTGGGATCCGAGACCCAATGAATCTGGTGGGGGGCCGTACAGCAAACTATCTTGTAGCCGGAGGACACTACCTCCTGAATCCACCTGTCTGAGACGTGGCGCCTCCCGACATGCTCGAAGTGCTGCAGACATCCCCCCACCCTGACGGGCAAGGGCGCCCCTTCATGCCTGAGGGGTCTTGGGAGGGGGTTTGGGCTTGGACCCCCAGGAGGAACCAGGACAGCGTCCTCTGTTCCTGTGCCAGGAATCTGCGCGGGACCCAGCGAAGGACACCCCTTTTCCCTGTTTCGCCCCACGGTAGGGGATTGAAAGGGTGCCCTGACCTCGAAAGGGCCGAATCTGCCTCCATTGGCGAAGAGGTCTAGACGGTCCCCAAACAGGCGCAGCCCCTTAAATGGAAGCCCGGTAAGGGCTTTCTTAGCGGCATTGTCAGCAGCCCACTGGCGCAACCAAACCGCGCGGCGTATAGCTACCGCCAGGGCAGAAGATCTGGCACACATCCTAACAGCATCGTCCGATGCAGACAGGATAAAGTTCACAAACACATCACAGTTAGACAGTGCATTGACAGTATCAGGTGGCAACTCATCTGTGCCATCGAGTGCATTCCTGACCATGGCCCTGAGAGCTACTGCCGTAATGGCTAAGGCGCAAACCGGTCGCTCCCCCAAATGCAAAGGCATGGCATGCCAATTGGTCAATATGCCGGTCCTCAGAATCCCGCAGCATAGTAGTGACAGGGGAGTTGGACAACCCTAGAATAGGAGCATCGACCTCGGGGGGTGATGACCAGCACTTAACCAGGTCAGCAGGGAAGGGATACTTCCTGTCCACACTCTTAGGTTTCCCAGGAAGTCTACTGGGATGTTCCCATTTTTTAAGCACGAGGCTATTGTAATGGGTTTGCTTGGGAAATTCCAGACGAGCCTTAGCAGTATGAAAAAGCTCACCCTTTTGCCTGGGAGACGCAACAGGGGGAGAGATGGACAAAACCTTAAAAACCTGAACCAGCAGTCTGTCAATATCATCCGGGGTCCAGTGCTCAGAACCAGAGTCAGAGAACAGCTCCCCTTCGTCCGAGGGGGTATGGCCGTAAGGATGCAACAACTCAGATTCCATAGGGAAAAGAGCAGAGTCAGGGGTTAAATGCCGCCTCTTTGCGGTGGCCTTACGCGCTAATGAACTAGCAAGCAATCTTTCAACACTGGCCAGTCTAGTAGCCACATCAGGATGAGAATCTCTGCTTGTATTGGGGGTTAGACTCAGGCTTGGGGGAGTAGGTGAAGTGAGGCGAGGTGCAGGCCCAGCCACAGAAGAGGCGGGAAGAACCGATAGCCTGCTGTGCACAAGGAACACAGAGCGGTGCATTGTCACCGCTGCTAGGTAAGACCCCACAAGCTACACACAGCCGGGCTTGTCCCAAAGGAACCCGTTCACATTATCCTGGGATGCCTCCATATGGTGATTAATTGGTACAATAGGCCAGTAGGGATTGACGCTGTAAGCTACCCTGGATGCCCCAATAACCCGCGGGGAAGTGGGAGTAAATTTAATGGTCTCAACCGGGAACTACACCGGGCTGGGAGAAGCCACCGGAATCCACGGTCTGAAAGACAGAAAGGGAACAAGAATGTCAGAGCCATGCGCAAGGAAGAGAAGTAGTAAAAAGTCGCCCGCGAGGGCACTTACAGACAGAGGGGGGAGGATGGTCTTCACCACACGCGCGCGAGTAAAAATGGCGCCAAGCGAACCTCGAAGGGCGGGCCAGAGCTGGCCGTGACGTGGAGCGCGCCAAGCCAGGACCCCCCCCCCCTTCCCCGGAGATCGCGAAGCTTCAAAACGCGTAGCCTACGGAGGCTGAATAGAAATATAGACAGCAGGGCAGTGATGCTTGAACAGGAATTGATCGAGTGGATTACCTCAGAAGAGCCACTACAAGCTAAAAAGAGCTGCCGCCGCCACCGTCCGTGCTGTACAACCATACAGGGAAGACTAGGTGGCGACCAATACAAGATAAATGTAAACAGCGCGGCTCTGACACCCATTCCCAGTCAAACGCGATACTAGGGCCATAAGTGTGTAATAGGGTACACTGAGGCCGCCATACTCACAAACCCCCCGGGCTAAGGGGAGAACGAGGGAGGCTGGCGACCCTTTACACAGGGTCCACCGCTACACGGGGCGTGGGGCAATGATGCGGGAGGGACATCCCCTAAAGGCTCACCATCAGCCTAAACCGCCTACCCTTTGGTGGGGGGACTGCGGTGGAGCATGGCTCCATAAGCACGCATGGTGCTGCCTACCTTCACCCGACCAGCGCAGCCCAGGCTGGGAGGCACATCACAAGGAGGACGGGTGGGAGTAGTCCAACAGGGCCGCAGGCTGTAATAGCCCCGCTCACCTGCGAGAGAGTGATACTTCATGTCTTCACAGTCAGCACTGCAGAGAAATCTGGGGATTTGTGGGAGGTCCCTGGGTATATGAAGGGCCCGGGAGGAGCCTGTTTTTTGCATGTCTGCAGTGCACAGCGCCATCTGGCGGAGGATACCCAAGTGTAAGTATTATATCTGGAGCAGGACGTACTGTATAACTTAGAATAAACTAACCGGCTACCTAAACCTTAGGTAATATCTGGCCCATGTTAGAAATGGTGAAAGATTTAAGAAACATTTCCCATCTTGAAACAAAGTGGATTCTTGTTCCGTATAACCCTCTTTTCCATGCAGTATGGACATAGGGGTTTTCTTATATGAATTATTCTCACATATAAAGGTATCTCATGCCCTTCTTTAGTGATTTAAATCTCAAAGAAGATTTTAGGTACACTTTAATGAGTTTTATCCGGGGTCTTGACTAAAAGACAATAAAACATTATATATACATATATAAATATATATTAACTCACCGGGCAGAGCTGTGCCTCCTCGTCCCAGAACCGGCAGCAGACGGATTAGCTGGTGCTGGATCTTGGTCTGCATTTATTAAATCTGTGGATGCTTTTTCCCTCTGGGTCCGGTATTTCCACAATGCAAATGTTCTCTGCCTGATCCGTCATCTTCTGGTATGAGGCACCAGGGGAATTAGCTTCCTGAATCCTCCTAAATAGGGCAGGAGCGAAATCCCCTTAATTTCTTTTAACCCTCTATTTGCTGGAAATCAAGAGGGAGGCCAATAGCAATGATGGAAAGACACTGGTGCTGTCCCTTTAAGACAAAACACGTGTTTCTTCCGGGGCAGGATTCCCGGAAATCCGTGGAAAAAACCTCACGGATTCCGGTGGAAGAAGCAGACTCCCCTTCCTTCCAAAAGCAAGTAAGTTCAAATTTCCCTGCGCACGCCCGGGAATGCTGTCGCTGCCATGGAGGAAGAGGAAGGGGAGGGCGTCCCACCTGTGGAGGAATGCATGATGGTTGGCTGCACTGCCGCCGATCGATCCCCCGGGCCGAACGCTACCCGGCCGCTGACACTGAGGTAAGCAGCATCGGCGTTGTAGTAATGTCAGGCGGGGAAGAGAGAGAGAAGCGTCATTCACCTCTCTTCCCCGCCTCTTAAACGTACAATGTGAAAATAAATATTCAAACACAAATGAAGAATAAAACATATCCAGTGCAACCAATTCTCAGGAAAAAACTTCCTCTGAGCCATCACAACATAATAAATACTATTTTAGGGCCGGCCACCCCAGCTTCTTCCAAACAGTCATCCTCAGTAAGAGGGAAAATAAAGCTTACCCCCCTTTGTAAAAATTCAAAGAATGGGATTCTTGGCCTAAAAATCCAGAGGGTAACCCGGGCCCCAGGCAACAATACAAGCCTCCAGGACCAAGAAATAAGCCCCCTGCAAAGGCCCACAGCGCCAGAAATACTTACCTAAACCTTCCTAGTTCAGGAGCTAGTGGTCTGGCTTCCTACCTCATGGAGGAACACGAAAACAACTGAGGAATGGGAGGAGGAGTCAAGATTTTATTCTGTCTGGTGGTCAGGTGTTCCAAATTGGTAGCAGGAGCCAGGAGGTCTCAGGCGTATGATGCCGAAGGATGTTTTGAGAAAAGTTCTTTATAGTGCACTGTTGATCAAGTAGCTTAGGTAGATGCAAGAAGTCTGAGGAATGAGACTTTACTTTCGGTTTATGATCCATCCCAGATCGGTAAGAAGAGCTTATGTTATCTTCAAATTGCCCTCCAAAGCTTCCCTGGTAGGTGCAAAAAGAAGGAGATCGTTCCAAGTAAGCAACTATGATTTGTTCTTAGATGAGCCATTGCCTCAGCTATGATCTTTGTAGAAAAATTACTTGTCAACAAAGGGTGACAACATTTCAAGTAGGCTGGCAATTATAAAGGGTTAAAAGTACCTGTGTGTTGGGTATTGTACTGCTCAGGGGACCTTGCACTTTCAGATTTAGCTTGTTTTGTCTTGTTCTTGTTTGCATAGTGTGTTTTTTATTCTGCTTTGATAATTTGCTTTAAAACCCTGTGCAACCTAAGAACAAACTGGGTACGCTTAGAAAGCTTAATATGTGTACTTTCTGGGAATATATGGTTTGTGGGGGTATTCCAAATGTAAAGGGTTGTTTTGGTCGAAAAAGCTCAAGGTGTGCATTTTGTCTGCAGAGCTGAAATTTTCAAGTAAAATTACCCTTAAAGTGGACCAACACCCAGCCGTATCGGCCCGGGAATCTATAAGATTCCAAGGCCGGTCCAATCTCTCCCCACGGAGCATCCAAAATCGGGATGCCCTGCTGTATGAAACCCCCCAGACGCCCACAAACCTTACCTGAATCCTGGTCCAACGGCGCATGCGCGGGGCACACACGCATCTCATGCTTCTCTCTAGCAGGGCGCGTGCCCACGCCGGCCATTCACAAATGTTGCTGTTAGAGGGAAGCGCGAGATGCAGCCGCCAGCATGCTCGCAGCCGCTGACGCACACACCTTAGCGGCTCCTAGCGTGCTGATTGGACGGGCGGCCAAGCACATGCTTTACTTTGGAGTGTTTGGCAACTCTTCCCTTGACAGAAACTATGCATGTAGGGTATTGTTCTTTTTGGGGGACCTTGCTTTTTCATTTTCATGTTTGCATATTTTTTTTTTAAATGAGTTTGATTCTGCTTTTTTATTCTTTTTTTAGGGAAACTCTGTGCAACCAAAGAATTCATTGAGAGATTACTTTCTGAAAACTGTGCCCACATCAACAAGCCTGGTACACCAAGAAAGCTTGAGGGCTTCTCCTGGTACTAGTCGAATAAACTGATTCATCTGATGAAGTACAAACCTCCACTTCATCAGATGAAACTACTCTGATGGCTTGTGGGTCATGCAAAACTAAGGAGGAGGAACCTGGCTGTGATGCAAGACCTAATTCTGCACTGGGACCTGGACCCTGAGCCATACAATTCTTATGAACTGAAAAGTTATTTTTCTGAAGAGAGTCAAAAAAGCTTTTTATCATGCACTGAAAATTGCATCCTGCTACCTCTTTTAAACAGGATTTACACAGGAGCTTGGAAAATCCTTCAGGAAGGGCAACCTGACAATTCACACAATTAGACTGCATTGGCATGCCCTCCATGGTCTCTTTATGTTCCCTGGACTCCTTGGGCCTATTACTTTCCTTGGAATCCTTCTTAGATTCCAAGGGAGAGCACCCTGACCGCTGTGCCTGGGATGCTGACCAGCCCATTCCCTGGGAGAGGAGACACAAAACCATGAGGTCCGGGAGGAAGGGGCGATTATTTATTGTTGTCCAGTTTGTGTTTCCTCTTTAGGTGGGAGGAGCTAATCAGCTGGCCGTCCAGAATGATGTTTGGGGCAAGATGAATTCAAACAAGGCCTTATTTTTCCATGAACAATCTATGTTATGCGTTTCTGGGCATTCCAGTTGCTCTCTACCACTTTCCACTGCACTGCCAGTGGCTGATTGCTTTCCCTGGTGACCGGAAACAGCTCTAAAATGCGCTCAGGAGTGAATGTCCCCAACACAGTTACCTGCGCCACCATTGGCCAGTGAGGTGTGGAAGAGCCTGTACTCAACGGACCAGTGTAAAAAGAGCATGGGAGGGGACTGGTGTATGGGCAGTACTGGGGCCAGCTGCAATTCTTTGAGTGGTGTATGATTCTTTTTTTTTGGGGGGGGGCTGCTTTTTTGGCATTCTATTGCCAATGGATTTTACTTTTGTTGCATATATAGTGGCACGAACACGATTTAATAAAAAAATGTTTATGAACTTTAACACTGGCATATTTTTAAGAGTAGGGATTAGAGGTTTTTTTAAGATTTTTGGATTTTTGAGGTTGCTTAAAATATACTGTAAGGCTTCTTTTCAGGATAGGTCTCATTTTCAGTTAAGGGTACATGCAGCAATGCCTTGGTCTGATTAACACCCCCCAAGACCAATTCAGGTATAGGATAGCTGGGTACAGTAAATTAAACGTACTGCAGCAGCTACAAGCATGTACCCAAAGAGCATTCATGCAAATTGCCCCCCCCCCCAAAAAAAAAAAAAAAAACATGATGTCTGGCAAGGGGCAGGGGAGAAGCTGACTAAGATATATGGAAGGCTATTGCTGGTGCTTTGGCTTTCTCTTTTGATGACACTTGATGGTCCAGAAATAGCAGCAATATTTGTTTTGGTTGGAGGACCTGGTCCCTGTGTCAGTTAGGCTTTACTGAATCAATATGAATAAAGCTACAAAGAATCATTCCAGTCATTTAAAAATATTAGACAAATGTAAAGCACTTAACATCACAACCGGGAGGATACGGCAAGCAAAAATATCCAGTTCTACACCCTAAGGTAGTATCAGCATAGGCTTTGGCCAAATCTACTTCACAAGTTCAGTGGGTTTTGGTCCATTTTAAGCAGTCACTGAAGCCTTTCACAGCATTTCCATCTACAGTTTTTTATATGTATAGTCTATAGCAGTGATGGCAAACCTTTCAGAGACAAGAGTGCCCAAACTGCCACGCAAATCTTTAAATGGGGGAGATAAAAACGTATGTATGCATGGTTATTTATACTAATTTAAAAATACCATTTTGTGAATACTCACCTGTAAAATGGGTATTGTAAGTATGTCACACACCCCGCTTCAAGAAATTCATAACGTGTGGGTAATACTGACCTGTAGAGGGCGATATGCAGAGATGCCAGGAAAAAAGAGAGCCCCTCCCGGTCCATAAATACCTGGGACCTCCCACTCATTACCCAGTATAAGAACAGCAGTAAGGTAAGGGACCAGGAAGAGCCCAACACAAAGCATAACAACGCAAAGTTCACCATATAAAGGACCCAGAATACAAAAGGGCAGGGTGAAGCGGGGTGTGTGATATACTTATAATACCCATTTTACAGGTGAGTATTCACAAAATGGTATTATTCTAAGTATGTCTCACACCCCGCTTCAAGAAATTCATAACGGGTGTCCCACCCAACAGCAGTGACCCTAAAGGGCGGGGATCCAAAACAAGGCAACAAGGCACAACTTAAACCACTGCAGCTTGCAGAACTTTGCGGCCAAACACAGCATCCGCTGAGGCCCGAACATCAACCTTGTAAAACTTGGAAAAAGTGTGAACAGAAGACCAAGTAGCAGCCTTACAAACTTGCTCAACAGAGGCCTGGTGCTGAAAAGCCCAGGACGCCCCAACCGCCAGAGTAGAATGAGCAGTAACACGAAAAGGGGGTACCTTCCCTTTGGCAGAATAGGCCCCAACTATGGTCTGATGGATCCATTTACTAATGGAAGACTTAGCAGGCGCCAAGCCTTTTCGGGGCCCGGAGGGCACCACAAAAAAGGCATCCGTCTTACGAAAGGAAGACGTTACCTCCAAATAATACTTCACAACACGAACCACATGCAAAGAATGCAGGGCCCTCTCCTTGTCATTGCTGGGATTAGGACACAGAGAGGCCAGAACAATGTCTTGGTTTAGGTGAAAGGCAGAAACCACCTTAGGAAGGAAATCGGACTTGAAACGAAAAACCACCTTGTCCTGATGCCCCTCAAAGTACGGGGCTTGAATGGACAAAGCTGCCAACTCAGAGACACGCCTAACCGTAGTGATGGCTACCAAAAAGGCCACCTTCTGCGTAAGTGAAGACAAGGCAATATCATTCAAGGGCTCAAAAGGAGAATCCTGAAGAGCAGAAAGAACCAAATTCAAATCCCAAACAGGGAGCAAAGGTTTTCTAGGAGGCCACACGTGCGTGACTCCCTGGAAAAAAGTCTTAACCAAACCAAAGGATGTAGGGCAAAGGACCTTTGAAAGAACACCGCCAGGGCAGAAACCTGCCCCTTCAGAGTACTAAGCTGAAGCCCCAGGTCCAGACCATGTTAAAGAAACTCCAGGATTCTGGAGATTGAAAATTCCCTACAAGGCAACACCCTGATCTCACACCAATCAATATAAGACCTCCAAGTCCTATAGTAGATATTAGAGGAAGACTGCTTCCTAGCACTAATGAGAGTTCGAATCACAGCATCGGAAAGACCTTCCTCCTTCAAGATGGAGGTTTCAGCAGCCACGCCGTCAAAGCCAGCGTTGGTAAATTGGGATAACGTAGTTGACCCTGGGTGAGCAGATCCGGCAGCAGGGGCAGAACGAACTGATCCTCTGCTAACCTTACCACATCTGCGAACCAAACCTGTCTTGGCCACCTTGGTGCCACCAGAATTGCTGACACACCCTCCAGGGCCAGCTTGCGCACCACTCTGGCCACCAAGGGAAACGGAGGGAACAGATACAGAAACCCCAGATCCCTCCAGTTCAGAGACATGGCATCCACTGCCAGAGCCAGTGGATCCCGTGAGAGAGACACAAATGTCGGAAGTTTGTGATTGTGACGAGAGGCAAAGAGGTCCACCACCGGGGACCCCCACCTGAGACAAATCAAGCGAAACACTTTGGGGCTGAGAGACCATTCCCCCCGGCGAGCTGAGAACCTGCTCAGAGAGTCCGCCTCCGTGTTCTCCGCTCCCGGAATGTAAACTGCTGAAATGCACGGGACGTGGGTCTCCGCCCAGGCCAGAATCAAAGACACTTCCTTGAGGGCACTTCTGCTGCGAGTCCCTCCCTGGTGATTGATGTAGGCGACCGCCGTCCGATTGTCCGACCGGACTTGAACCGGCAATCCTTGCAACTGATGAGTAACGCGAAACAGAACCATCCTGATGGCCCTCAATTCCAGAACATTGATGGACTCGTGAGCCTCCTGAGGCCCCCACAGTCCCTGAAACTGACGATCCTTCCAGAACCCCCCCCATCCTGATAGACTGGCATCCGTGGTGACCGTCTCCCAACAAGGGGCCAGAAAGGATCTGCCCCTCGACAGATTGATTGGATCCAGCCATCACTGAAGGGAGCACCGAACTCGGGGGGTCATCAGGAAGGACTGATCCAACGACAGTGGCGACCCGTCCCAGGCCGCCAACAGATGGAGCTGGAGTGTCCTTGTGTGGAACTGAGCAAAGGGAACCGCTTTGAAGGAGGCTACCATCAATCCCACCAGCCTCATCCCCAGTCTGATGGCCGGACGAGGGATAGACAGGAGTCGTCGAACCAACTCCTGAATCAAGAGAACCTTGGACTGAGGAAGAAACACCCTGGCCTGAGAAGTATCCAGGGACATTCCCAGAAAAGACACTAACCTAGACGGAGAAAGAGAGGACTTGGGGTAGTTGATCACCCACCCGAATCTCTCCAGAGTGGACACCACAGTTCTGGTGTCCAATACCGCTTGGCTGAAGGAAGATGCCATAATGAGAAGGTCGTCCAGATAAGGGACAATGCGAATACCCTGGGCTCTGAGGAGAGCCATCACCCCGGCCAGCACCTTGGTGAAAACCCTTGGAGCCGAGGTAAGACCAAAAGGAAGTGCCACAAACTGAAAATGCCAATCCTCCACCACGAACCTGAGAAATCTCTGGTGCGCTGGAAAAATCGGCACATGCAGATAGGCGTCCTTGATGTCTACGGACGTCAAAGTCCCCCTGCCGAAGAGAATGGATAGCTGAACGCAGCGTTTCCGTGCGAAATTTCCGCGGACGGACGAACCTGTTGAGGATCTTTAGATCCAGAATGGGTCGAACCGAGTCGTCCTTCTTGGGCACCGTGAACAGATTGGAATAAAAGCCCCGACCCCTGTCTGAGGGGGGCACTGGGCAAATAACTGCCATATCCAACAGACTCTTTACTGCCGCCTGGAGCTCCTGCGCGGCCAGAAGGTCCGAAGGCACCAGAGACCTGAGGAATCTGGGAGGGGGCCGGAGCTCGAACTCCAGCTTGTAGCAGGAAGTCACCACTTCCCGGATCCATCTGTCTGAGACCTCCCGGTCCCAGACCTGGGAGAAGTGTTGCAGCCGTCCCCCCACCCACATGGGTGAGGCTGCCCCCTCATTGCTGAGCTGGCTTGGCAGCGGGTTTGGGCTTAGAGCCCCAGCTGTATCCTGGGCGGGCACGTCCTCTGCCCCTGTTCCAGGAATCTCCTCTGGCTGCAGGGAAAAATATTCCTCTGCCAGCTCTAGCCCCACGAAAGGAAGGAGCAAAGGAACCCGCCCCCCGAAAGGGACGACGCTGTTTTTTGCGTTGAGGTAACTTACCACCCTTGGCAACTGAATCCAACTTCTCACCAAAGAGCCGTAATCCCACAAAGGGAAGAGCGGTCAGCGACTTTTTAGACACAAAATCAGCCACCCACTGGCGCAACCAAACCGAACGCCGAATAGTCACCAATAGAGCCGACGTTCTGCCACACATCATCAGTGTGTCATCCAAGGCGGCTAGTACAAATGACAAAACAATTCACACCATTTAAGGCCAAGGAACTCGTCACTATCCGGATCTAACCCGGAAGAAGTCAACAGGTCCCTGACCACCGACCTGGTAGCCACCACCAGCAGCGCTGAAGCACAAACCGGCCTCATGGCTGACCAAACACTGGCAAAACCATGACAAGCCATTTGGTCAATGCGTTTATCCTCACCATCTTTAAGCGTGGAGCAATCAGGAGAATTTAAAACAGTAGTGTTGGATAAACCCAGAATCTGTGCATCCACCTCGGGAGGGGACGCCCAACGCTTAACCGTATCCAAGGGAAAGGGATATTTTTTGTCCCAACCCTGAGGGACACCTGGGAGCCAGGCAGGCCTCTCCCATTCCTTAGCAATAATCCCATCAAAATGCTTTTGGTTAGGAAATTCCAAGCGCGGCCTGGATTCTTCGAAAAATTCCCCCTTTTGCTGTGGAACCGCCTCAGGAGGAGAAATAGCCAAAACCTCAAACATCTGAGGCAGAACATTAGGAGTATCCGAAGACCTCCCCAAGCCCCGCTCGGTATCAGCACCCACAAACTGCTGATCGTCTGAATGATCTGATTCTTCATATACCTCCCCTTCCTCAAGTTGGGAGTAATCAGATCAGTCCAGATTATCAAGACCATCCAAGTCGTCCGCCGGTGAAGATGGCAACAAGTGCTTTCTCTTAGCCGGAGCCTTTCTGGTGACCGTGCTGGAGAATAATTTTTCAAGATTGGCCAATCGGGCACACATCTCCTATTGCAACTGCCCGCCCATGACAACGTCAGACTGGGCACGGATCAAACTGGGAGGGGGGGAAGAGACCGGCGGCGCTGAACCAGACGCCTGGGGTCCGGACTGCCGCGTAATAGTCTGCTGTGCGCATGGTATACACAGAAATACATCATCGCCAGTAAGGGATGCCCCACACCCCATACACTTCCGGGATTGCCCCGAGGGGAGCCCGAGCCCAGTATCCGGGGATGCCTCCATAAGGTGAACTTATAGTTGGTTGCAATGACCGAGGGAATTACGCATATAAGCAACCCGGGATGCCCCTTTAATGTCCCAAGTGGGAGGATTTGCAATAAGCCAATTAAGAACCCAGGGACCCTAGGACCGGGAGAAACCCCCTAACACCACTGTAGGTTATATCTGAAAGACATAATAAAAAAGGCTAATAAGAAAACGGAGTATAAAATATATATATATATGACATAAAAATATATAATTATAGGTGATGGGACAGAAGGGGGGCCCACCGAGCCACTCACTGTGGTCCTGAAGACAGCTTCCTCTCTCCGTGAGGTAAACAGCAGCTCTGAGAAGAGAAGGGGGGCGTGGCCAGCTCCTTCTAAGGAAACAGGCACAGAGAAAAGCACCTCAGCGGTGCCTGTGACACAGGGGCGGGCCGCAGCGCTGGAAAGCCCGGCCCCGCCCCCAAGAGTGAAAGCGTGAGGGGAGAAGCTCCCCTCCGCCATGACAATGCAAAAAGGCCGGCACCGCAGCCATGTGCGGCCGCGGTGCCGGTCTCAGAAGAGACAGAAGGAGGGGAGCGGGTCGTGGCTTTGACCCCGACGCCCGGCCCCGCCCCTTTTACCTCAGGGAGAAAGCCTGCATAAAAATGGCGGCCACAGCGCCGTTTCGACAGAGAAATACACGCTGTTATGAAGTAATAAATAAGTTAATAACTATTGGGAGGATAATTTAATAAATTAATACATTAAAACATTATTAAGAATTAATGATTACAAAATTTGTACCTAACACCGAATAAGGGGCCCTGCTCCTACCCTCCGCTATCCCGCTAGAGAGAGGGGCATTACCCAAAGGGGGGGGGCCACCCAAAGTGTAAGGCCAAGGGACGGGGCATCCCAAACCGGGGTCACCATCCCGGATGACCGCCTACCCTCTTATATAGGGTCTCACGGGAGAGCATTTGCTCTTAAGCACCAAGGGTGCTTTTCTACCCTCACCCGGACCGTCGGCCTAGGCTGGGAGGCATGAGGTAACAGAAAAAAAAGATCCAGGCGGAAATAGATAACTAAAGGGCCGGGAGTCATCCCGGCTACCTGAAATCCCCCTGTGCAAGGAGGAGACCACATCTTCTGACTTGCTCGCCGACTGCAGAGATGAAGACTGGGTAATGAGTGGGAGGTCCCAGGTATTTATGGACCGGGAGGGGCTCTCTTTTTTCCTAGCATCTCTGCATATCGCCCTCTACAGGTCAGTATTACCCACACTTTTTGAATTTCTTGAAGCGGGGTGTGTGACATACTTAGAATAGGTAATATTACTTATATTAGCTCAACACAGTGAATTATAGTCTATTTAAACTGGAACAACCATTTTTCACACAATGGGTGTTGCACCTGTGATCAATTTTTCCCTTGGTCTCCTGGAGCAATATAGCATTCTGATTGGTGCAGGCACGTAGCTGCCCGTTATCAGGCAACCTGCCTGTAAAAGGGTAATTGAGGGGGGATTCTGCACACTGTCTTTAATGGGGTGATTAGGAGGAAGGTATTTTATCAAACCATTTGGTTCAGAATATTTTCTTCTTATTGTCCTCCTCTAAACCCTGGGTGCGTCTCATAGTGCGAAAAGTACATATAATACACACAGCATTATGAGTCAGGTGTGGCATATCGCTACTGCAGTATAATAGGAGACACAGATTACAGTAAATGGTTTAAGCCCATAAGGAGCCCATAAGGAACAGAACCAGGTTAGGCATATCTTACCCAGACGGGTTTGCAAAGTGATCAGCACAACCTAAAAGACCTAGAGTGGTAGGGTAGTAGTCCTATAAGCCATTTGGACCTAAAGAGCAGCCACAAAGGTTGGGCACCAGGACTTGTGGAGGGCTTCCTGAAGAGGAGGCCTATAACCCCTTCGCTGCCAGCCTACCTGGAGTTTTTGTCACACTCTGTTGCCAGATCATTTTGCACTGTTTTGCGCTCCCCATGTTCAAATGTGATTTTTGAAGGGATTTCCCAGGAAAATGATATATTGTTTTTTTCAGCATAGTCTGGGCTTTAACATGAAATGTCTTGTTTGTCATTTTTTAGGTGTATTCTCAATATTTTTGGGTGAAATATGTAAAAAAAAATAAAAACAATCTATTTTTTACTATTTGTAGTGTTTTTTGCAATAAAAAATGTAAGTTTGTCAAAAAAATCTTATTGCGTGTGAAATCCCGATTTCTCCCAGTTACAGCGGCACCACATATGTATAGGTAGACACCCTTTCCTGCCCAGGAGACTCCCCCAAACTGAAACAGCGCTTTAGGGGATTTTCAGATAAAATACAACTATGCTATGCGCACCTTGAAGTTTTTCCAGAAAAACAACCCGTTACATTTGAAATACCCCCAACAAACTATATATTCTCTGGACACCTCAAGCTAAATCAAAGCCATGTTTTCCTAAAAAAACTATATACAAACAAGAAAAAACAAGTTTAATCTGAAAAAGCAACATCGCCTGAACAGAATGATACCCAACATGCATAGCTACTGTCAAGGGAAGAGTTGCCAAACACCCCAAAGTAAAGCATGTGCGTAACGGTAATTTTACTTGAAAATTTCAGCTCTGCGGACAAAGTGCTCACCTTGCGTTTTTTCAACCAAAACAACCCTTTACATTTGGAATATCCCCCATAAACCATATATTCCCTGAAAGTGCACACGTTAAGCTTTCTAAGCGTACCCAGCTGTTGTAGTGGGCTCATCTTTCTGGAATTAATCCCTTAAAGAATTCTTTGGTTGCGCAGGGTTTCCGTAAAAAATGTATAAAAAAGCTGAATAAAAAGAAAGAAAAAAGAAAAAACAAGCTAAGTCTGAAAGCGCAAGGTCCCCCGAACAGAATACCCAACATGCATAGCTACTTTTAACCCTTTTAATTGACAGCATACTTGAGATTTTGTCACCCGCTGTTGACAGGTCATTTTTCCCCATTTTGCGCCATTTTTGCTGGAATTTTCTGGAAAGTTATATATATTTTTTTTTTGCAGCAGAGTTTAGGCTTTAACATGAAATGTATTGTTTGTAAATGTTATTATGTTTTTTACAATGTTATTAAGTAAAAAAACATTTTTAGAAAATCACCTAATTTTAAATAAAAAATGTATTTTATTAAGAAAAACTATATTGCATGAGAAAGCCCCATTTCTACCGATTAAAACGGTACCACATATTTATTGGTAGCCCCCCATTCCAGCCCAGGAGACCCCCCAAACTGAAACAAGTACTTTATAATATTTACAATGGCCCTGCAGGCTACAAGTCTGCATAGCCCGTAGGCCCGAGCTCTTCTGCCCCCCCCCCCCGGGCTTTGGGGAGGCAGGTAATGGGGGTGCAGGGGTTAATGGCAAGCCCCATTTCTACCGATTAAAACGGTACCACATATTTATTGGTAGCCCCCCATTCCAGCCCAGGAGACCCCCCAAACTGAAACAAGTACTTTATAATATTTACAATGGCCCTGCAGGCTACAAGTCTGCATAGCCCGTGGGCCCGAGCTCTTCTGCCCCCCCCCCCTGGGCTTTGGGGAGGCAGGTAATGGGGGTGCAGGGGTTAATGGCAAGTCACCCGCTAGCCGCAGGTGACTTGCCAGCCCGCAGCCTTGTGAACTGGTATAGGGATCTCTTGGACCCCTTACCAGTTCACAAGGGGTTAAGTGTAAAAAAAAAAATAAAAAAAAAAAAAAAACACCACACACAAAGAGAAAAATACAATTCTGTGAAATACTCACCTGTAGAATTGGTATTATACGTATACAGTACGTCCTGCTCCAAATATAATACTTACACTTGGGTAATCCTCCACCAGATGGCGCTGTGCACTGCAGACATGCAAAAACAGGCTCCTCCCGGCCCTTCATATACCCAGGGACCTCCCACAAATCCCCAGCATTGAAAAGCAGTGAGAAAAAGAAGCCGGGAGAAACCAACCACCAAAACTGGTAATAATAACAATGATAAACAATCACCATACAGGGGATCCAGAAAAATGTAAAACCAGGGTGGGGTGGAGCAGGACGTACTATATACGTATAATACCAATTCTACAGGTGAGTATTTCACAGAATTGTATTATTCTAAGTATACAGTACGTCCTGCTCCAAATATAATACTTACAATTGGGACATCCAATAGCAGTGTCCATAAAGTAGGGTGGGATCCCCAACAAAAAAGGCACAGCAGACAGTTAAAAGCACTGTCACCTGCAACCTTGTTACCAAGAGCGACATGAGCAAGAGCTCTAACGTCAACCTCATAAAAACCTTTGAAAAGGTATGAACAGAAAACAAGTAGCGGTCTAGCAAACTTGTTCAACAGAAACCTGGTGCTGAAAGGCCCAAAGATACCAAAGCACAAGTAAAATCAGAATAAAGTGAGAAGAAGATTCTTCCCCTTAAAAGAATAGGCCAGAGTAACGGCCTGACCAGCCCAAATGCTAACAGTAGCCTTGGCAAAACTTAGAGCTCTCCCCATCTGGGAATTGAACCCTGGTCTCCCGCGTGACAGGCGGGGATACGGACCAGTATACTAACAAAGATCATCTAGAAGCCAAAACCTTTCCTAGGACCAGAAGGGACAATCCATTCAAGGAAAGACCAGGCCAAAGGGCGCATAACCCCTGGAAGCAGACAAGATCAGGCACATACGGATGGAGACGCCCGCAAACCCCAAGGGGCATCAGTCCCCCTAAGGGACAAGAGTCAATCCAGGAAAAACTTCCAACACCTGTTGAGGCCCAGAAGAAAGACAATGTCTTGAATACATGAGCATAAGACACCACCTCAGGCATAAGGTCCGGCGTAAAGCGGAGCACCACATCATGGTGTATATAGCAATGAACGAGGGCTAGCTAAACAGAGCTGCCCACTCAGGCACACGTCTGACTGAAGCAATAGCCCCCAGAAGGACAACTTGAGAGTAAGAACAATCAGACAGTATCCGGAATAGGTCCAAAGGGAACACCCCGCAAGGCAAACAGAATAAAATTAAATCCCAACAGGGACCATAGAATTACGTGGGGGATGCACATGAGCAATCCCCGAAAGAATGCTTAACCAAGGAAAAAGAGAGCAAAAGATACAGGAAGGCGGACAGGGCAGAACCTGAACCTTCAGAGTACCGAGTTGGAGAGCCCACTCCAACCCATGCTGAAATAACTCTAGAACCCTGGGAACAGAGAGCGCCCGACAGGGGAGAGACCTAGACTCACACCAATCAATATGGGTATGCCACACCCTAAAATAGACGGAAGAAGAAGAAGCTAGCTCCTAGACTTCCAATAGTCACAGACACCCAGAAGATAAGCCCGACTCCATCAAGGTGGATGAATCAGCCGTCAGGCCATCTAGACCAGAGCCTGTAGATTGGGGTGAAATAAAAAGGGGGCCTGAGTGAGCAGATCAGCACTCCTGACAGAACGTACAGGTCCGCTGTCCACAGTACCACGTCTGCACACCACACTCCACTGGGCCACCCAGGGGCCACCAGTATCACTGGTCCCCCCTTCCAGAGCAAACTTAGCTCAGAACCCCACCTAGCAGGGTGAATGAAGATAAGACATACAGAACATAATGTCCAGCCATAAGGTTACTAAGCCTCCTGACCACAGTCAGAATAATCTGGGACAGGGAACAAGGGCCGAGAACCTATGAAAGTGACGGGGCCCAAACAGATCCACACTAGATGGATCCCATAGTGACACAAGGATTAACACATCCTGTCACAGAAGGACATCCACCGGAGCGAATACCACTGATATGCAGGGAACGCTGTCCTCCACCCAGATCAGGATCAGATACTTTCCTGGTGGATCATCCTGCTCCGAGTCCCACACAGATAAATAATACAGGCCACTGTCGTCAGACAGACCAAAGAGCCCCCAAATAGACAAGTCCTGAAAAGGAGTAGTCCAGCGAGAGAGCCAACCTGAAGGCTCACCGCTTCAAAAAAATAGAAAGGTGTATGGACCCCTAAAGGCCCCACCTTCCCCGGAACCACAGGGGATTTTAGAAGAACCCCCCCCCCCGTCAACCTGATAGATTTGGTATCCATCTACAGGAAGATGCAAGAAAGGGGGTGCCCCCTGACTGGTTCCTTGAGTTCAACCGTCTCAAGAGAAACCACCGTACCAAGGGGGAAGGTACACGGACCCGGCTCCAGGGGTGCTGGAACCCTGTCCAGTATTACCAATATAAGTTGCAGAAGAGCCCAAGGGCACTGAGTATAAGGGACATCCTCTGAGCAGCCACCAACGGGCGCACCAGCTGCAATCCTGCCTGGTGAAGGTACGGGGGCGGCAATGAGGGACAGAGCCCATGTAACCAGATTGTCCACTTATTGCCAAGGAAGAAGGTTCTCGACCGGAACCGAATCCAAATACAACCCTAGGAATGGAGATACCAAATAAGGGGACAATGAGGAATTGAGGTGACTGAGCACCCGTCCAAATGACTCCCAAAAGACACCACCGGCCGAGTAGAGATTGGGAAGTAAAGAACGACGACCAGGTAGGTCCTCGCACGGACGCCCCTTGGTCTCATCAGAGGCATCACCCCCGTCAGTGCCTTGGCGAGCACTCTGGGAGCAGAAGAGAGGCCAGATAACAAGGCCACATCAGTGTTGGCCCTCCAACACTAACCTGTAAGAGCCTCGGTGTCCAGGGGTATTAAAATAAGCATCTTAGGTCTCCACAGACGGCAAGAGGCCCACTGGGCGCATGGCGCTGGCGGCCCAACTCAGATTCCATGCAGAAAACTGCCTGTGAATGTAAAACTGCCAAACTTATGGAAGGCCAGAATGGGCCAGACTGCCTCATCCTTTTGGGGGAATGTGGAAAGGATAGTGAAGAGGCCCCTACCTCTGCCTGTTAAGGGCAACCTGCAAGTGACCCCAGACCTTGCAGGCCGTGCAAGGCCTGCACCAACACCTGAAGAGAGACAGGCCCAGCAAACTCTATCCTGCATCCGGAGGAAACTACCTCCTGAATCCACCAGAAGGAGGCATGACGCCCCCTGATAGGAGCAAGGTGCTGCGGCCGTCCCCTCACCCAGACGGGCGAGGGCGTCCCGTCATGCTTGGGGGGTTTTGGAAGATTTGGACTTAGTCCTGACGGAGGGGCCAGGGCGTTGTCTGCCAACCCTGGGGCGGGAGTCTACGCCGATTAGCTGGAAGCACACCCCTGGTACATAGGGAGGGGGAGGGGTGTCCCTGCCCCGAGGAGGCCGAGACGGCCTTCTGCGTAGGGGTGTTTTGCCCTTTTTACCAAAATGGTCCAAACGGGCCCCAAATAGTAGTCGCCCTCTAAAGTGAAGGCCAGTGAGAGCCTTTTTTGTAACATCATCAGCACCCCACTGTCGCAGCCAGATCAGGCGGCGTATAGCTACCACAAGGGCAGAAGTTCTTGCACACATCTTAATGGTGTCATCCAGCGCTAAGAGGATAAACCTCACAAATACATCACAATTGGAGAGTGCATTAAAGACCTCCCAGGGGAGATCCTCAGGCTGATGATCAAGCATCTTTCTGATGAGGGTTCTAGTGGCCACTGCAGTGATGGCCGTGGCACAGACCGGGCGCAGCGCCGTCCCTGCACAAGAAAAGGCATGGGAAGCCAGTCTATCAATGCGCCGGTCCTCAGCATCCCGAAGGGTACGATAAGTAGGAGCTGCCATGAAGGGGGGGTTAACAACCCCTATTATCGGTGCATCCACCACGGGAGGTGCTGACCAACAGTTAACCACATCAGGGGGAAAAGGGTATTTCCAATCCCAGTCCCCTGGAAGTTTACAAGGGGATTCCCATTCTTTGGATATTAGAGCCTGGAAATGATCCTGCTCCAGAAATTCCAAGCGCGGTGTCGCTGTGTCCCTTCTAGGCTTGGGAGCCTCACCAGGAGGAGAGATAGACAAGACCTCAAAGATCTTTATCAGTAATTCATCAGTGTCACACAGGCCCCAGGAACAAGGGCCAGAATCATCACGACTCCACAGCCTCTCATAAGAGGAACCAGAGTCGGAGAACAGCTCACCTTCATCAGAAGGAGCAAAGCCCTGCGGAGCAGAGAACTCCTCAGTTTCAGTAGGAAAGAGAGAACCCGGGGGTGTCAGGGACCGCTTCTTCCCAGAGCGTAGGCAGACTGCGCGACACGACTTGCTGGTCATCCCCGCTCGAGTGCGACTCATCAGGCGTGAGATTTAAGCACGGGGAAACAGGTGAATTGAACCGAGGTGCAGCCACTGGCAACCCTGATTGCAGGGCCAGTACTTGTTCAGCACACGGTCTGCAGACCCGTGCTCTGTCAGCATCAGCATGGGGCTGTACACAGCCGGTCTTGTCCCCGAGGGACCCCGGACACACAATTCTGAGATGCCTCCATATGGTGATTTATCTAAGCAATATGCCAGCAGGGATTTATGCAATAGGCAACCCTGGATGCCCCAAAGACCCGCTAGGAATGTGGGAGAATTTTTTGTAAACCTGCTATAATTTATGTCAGGCCGGGAGAAGCCACCGGAATCTTTGGCGTCTGAAAGACAAAGAGAATAAGGGGTGTCAGAGCCGTGCGCAGCAGAACAAATTATCATAATGAACCACCCGCGAGGGCACGTACAGACCAAGGGAGGAGGAGGACCGCAACCGTGCGCGCGATCATCAAAATGGCGCCAAGCGAACCTCGAGGGGCGGGCCCGATCCGGCCGTGACGCGGAGCGCGCCAAGCCAGGTCCCCGCCTCCCCCAAAGAGCGCGAAGCTCTGAGCCAGCGGTCAAATCTTGACAAGCAGTGGATAAGATACACTTAGAATAAGCCATAGCTACTGAAGACGTCGTAACTTCTGAACGACGCCGCCGCCTGGCGCAGCACACTTAAGTAAAGCAAATACACACGCACGGCAACAGCTAAAGGCTAGGAAGAGCAAGCAGCGCGGCTCTGACACACAGTTGCCAGTCAAGGGCAAAACAACGGCCATAAGAGTGTACTAAATTACACTAAGACCGCCACACACATACCCCCCCCCCCCTTTCTTTTCCCCCAAACTATGGTGGGAAACGAGGGAGGAAGGCGACTCTTTACACAGGGTCCACCGCTACACGGGGCACGGGGCAATAATGTGGGAGGGGCATCCACAAGAGACTCACCATCAGCCTAAACCGCCTACCCTATGGTGGGGGACTGCGGTGGAGCATGGCTCCGTGAGCACACATGGTGCTGCCTACCTTCACCCGACCAGTGCAGCCTAGGCTGGGAGGCACATCACGAAGAGGACGGGTTGGAATAGTCCCACAGGGCCACAGGCTGTAATAGCCCCGCTCACCTGCGAGAGAGTGATACTTCATGTCTTCGCAGTCAGCACTGCAGAGAAATCTGGGGATTTGTGGGAGGTCCCTGGGTATATGAGGGGCCGGGAGGAGCCTGTTTTTGCATGTCTGCAGTGCACAGCGCCATCTGGCGGAGGATTACCCAAGTGTAAGTATTATATTTGGAGCAGGATGTACTGTATACTTAGAATAAATATTTTATTTATTTTTTTTAATACTTACCTCCCATCCATCTTGCTCTGTGTCCCTCGGCAGTCACTGGCTTCTGCTCACCTGCTGGAAGCCTTTTATAGCTGCTGTGTGACAGAACATAAGGGGTTAATTAAAAAAAAAATGACATGGGGTCCCCCTTACCCAAAGTAACCAGCCCGGGACCAGCTATGCAGGGCTTGTAGGAACAGGGCACAAGGGCCAGCTTTTGTGGCCCCTGGCCCTGCAGGCTACAAGCCCGCGGCCACGGGCTCTTCTGCCCCCTCCCTGGGCTTTGGGGAGGCAGGTAATGGGGGTGCCGGGGATTCTACGTAGATTCTACGTGCTTGGCACTTAAGTGGAGTGGAAGCAAGCACGTAGAATCTACGTGCTTGGCACTGAAAGGGTTAACATATACAGGCAATGTTCTGAAACTGCTGCCCCAAGGACGAACTGGTAAACTCTACACTGGGACTGGAGGTGGTGATTGCTGTATCAAATTCGATTTTTGGGCATCTGGAGTTTAGTCCAACTCGTCCCAGCAGATGAACCACAGCATTCTGCAAAAGACAGTGAGGGCAGTTGGGTGCCCATTTACCTTACCCCTCTATCCACCATATATACTGGTAAGCCCGCCCTTCTTCCAAATATACAAAGAAGAGAGTCCTGCACCAGCTAATAAATAATCTAAGTATGCTCAATAGAGGATAGGTGTGCCAACTGCACCCTTCTAGTACAAGCAAGAGAGAGGGAGCCCCACTGTTCCCAAACAATATATCCTCAAGAAAGGCACCACTACACTAGTATATAATAGTAGTTTATTTTATTTATCAAAAAGTATATTTTCTATATATACACATGAAAACACACACTTTAAAAACTCATTAAAAAAGATATACACAAAGCCTAGGAGGAAAAAGAGAGGGGGAGGGAGGGGGAAGGGGGGAAAAGACACAACAATTGCCCCCCAAGGAGGTGATGGCCGTTATGCTACCATAGTTAATTGATAATAAATAGATAATTCATGCGTTATGGTCCAGCTGAAACAATAATTAATAGTGCTAACTTTTTGATAGTTTCAATGTTCTAAATATCTACTTGTGCCAATAATACTTTAAAGTGCTTAGTGCATACAGTGCTAATAAAAAACTTAAGAGGACAGCCAGGAAACCAAAAAGCAGATAACAATAATACAAAAAGGTCACTCACATATCCATAATGGCCATCAGCTCACACCCCCTCACCAACACATATGTGCTGTCGACGCGCTGCGTGACGATGACACGTCACTTCTCCAGGACAATAGGGCACACATCTGACCCCCAATAATCCTCCTTAAATACTCACACAGCCCCCGTTCCCCCGCCGCGCCTCCGTGATGGGAAAGCGCAGCCGAGATTTTGCGCGTCACCGGAAATGACAGCCCACGTGACGCGCGCCGGCCGGAAGCGCGTCAGTGGGCTGCTTGCGTTCCAGCACACGGAAGCATATGCATACCAGTGTGGCTGGTGTAAACACCGGAGGCTCAACAGCGCGGGACAGGTGAGTAAATAGGTGGAAACATGGCATTAGTTTACACAAAAAGCCAAATTATATCCATCACCAACCTCTATACATACTATTTACAACTATATCACACATAGCAACCATTCACGTTCAAGTAACTTGTAGGTAGCGCACTATCACATGTTTATTATTTTCTATATGTTTACACGTTTTTTCATTAGTCACAGGTTTCACATGTATTGTATATCCGGGTCGTTCGTAATCATGTAAGAGAATCAGTACATCAACAGCCAGATCCATGGAGCAATGAGATCCTCCGCTAGGAGGATACCATTGGAACAATTTCTATGTCTGCATTACAGGCTTCCTTGTCCTTGCTACAGATGCTCTTCTTTTCTGTGTATCAAACCATATGTATTAACATGTGAGATATATGTGATCAGTTTTTGTATATTAGAGGATATTAGGGCCATGGATATTATCTGTGGCCGAATGTCCTAGAAATACTACCAAAGTAGGATTTCCATAGCTGTTTATCCATTGTAAATAAGAGTAATGTGTAAAAAAGTAGCACAATAAGTCATATATATGGTTAAACATATGATGTGTTGAGATACGGACATATTATGGCATATAAGTATAATCACATTTTATGTGTGATATAGTTGTAAATAGTATGTATAGAGGTTGGTGATAGATATAATTAGGCTTTTTGTGTAAATTAATGCCATGTTTCCACCTATTTACTCACCTGTCCCGTCCCCGGTCCCGCGCTGTTGATCCTCCGGTGTTTACACCAGCCACACTGGTATGCATATGCTTCCGTGTGCTGGAACGCAAGCAGCCCACTGACGCGCTTCCGGCCGGCGCGCGTCACGCGGGCTGTCATTTCCGGTGACGCGCAAAATCTCGGCTGCGCTTTCCCATCACGGAGGCGCGGCGGGGGAACGGGGGCTGTGTGAGTATTTAAGGAGGATTATTGGGGGTCAGATGTGTGCCCTATTGTCCTGAAGAAGTGACGTGTCGTCGTCACGTAACGCGTCGACAGCACATATGTGTTGGTGAGGGGGTGTGAGCTGATGGCATTATGGATATGCGAGTGACCTTTTTGTATTATTGTTATCTACTTTTTGGTTTCCTGGCTGTCCTCTAAGTTTTTTATTAGCACTGTATGCACTAAGCACTTTAAAGTATTATTGGCACAAGTAGATATTTAGAACATTGAAACTATCAAAAAGTTAGCACTATTAATTATTGTTTCAGCTGGACCATAACGCATGAATTATCTATTTATTATCAATTAACTATGGTAGCATAACGGCCATCACCTCCTTGGGGGGCAATTGTTGCGTCTTTTCCCCCCTTCCCCCTCCCCCTCTCTTTTTCCTCCTAGGCTTTGTGTATATGTTTTTTAATGAGTGTTTTTAAAGTGTGTGTTTTCATGTGTACATATAGAAAATATACTTTTTGATAAATAAAATAAACTACTATTAATTATATACTAGTGTAGTGGTGCCTTTCTTGAGGATAAATTGTTTGGGAACAGTGGGGCTCCCTCTCTCTTGCTTCTTCCAAATATGATTACTGGTAAAAATGTAGAGCGTAGTAAAGGCAGAAGAATAACCAGCGAACAAGCGCTCGTCTCCTTGTGAAGCACTGTTAAAGTGTGATAAAACACTTGCAGCCTGGCACTGGAGTCTGCAGGCGGGCCCCTAGCCTGCCCCCAGGGCTTCCTACACCAGATGCCTCGCTGTGCGAGACCCCCCGGGGCATCGGTGTTCTTACCTGATCCCGGCGGGTCCCGCAACACAATCTCTGGTGACACCGCACACTCTCTCTCTTCGGCCGTGTGTGCTCCCGTGCCCAGCCTTTCTGATTCAGTGCTACCAGAGTGTGCCGGGGATGTGGCCGCCTCGTCACAGCAGCACTTTTGAGAGAGCCAGCCAGCAGCAGCACCTGGGGGGTGCCATAGATTGAGCGGTGGACTTATTATTGGGTTTTCATTCACTTTAACAATAATGACCACCATTGAAGGAGACAAGATAACAGGTCAAAGGAGGCACTTTTTGAGAGCCCATTCTCTGGTGATGTGCGCTGTTAACCTAACAGTAACTGAACAGAGGCCGTGGATAATGAATATATAATTATTGCTCTGTGGTACAAAGTACCATTTTTTTCATTAGAAACAAACCTCAAACTCACCACAGTCCTGGACGAATTAGCGAGTTTAAAAATTTTTTTTCTAGTACAAGAAATCAGATTCTTTCTGGATATTTGCTGTAAATATGATGGGGGAACATATGGCTGGAAGTTGGAACCAGTTTGGCTTAGGCACAACAGAATGATGAAGACATAATCCTAACAGCAGCGCACAATCAGAATCAGCATATCAAAATTTATACTACTCCTAATCCCAGCTAACAGAGTGCCTTTTGCAATCATTGCTCGTTTGTTCTTACCAGAATGAATGCAGACAAGTCTCTTGAATTATAACATGTGACAGAACAGGCAACTGAAAAACAAGAAATCATATTACACAGTAGGACATGTGCCATCATGAAAGGGCACCTGATAATATTTACCCTGTCTTTTAAATTGTAATAAACACTTGAGCAGTTTTGTTTTAAAGTAGGTCTCCAGTATCACCGGGATTTTAACTAAGCCTGGTGATAGGTTCGTGCCCCTGGGGTTTCCCGATTTGGTATGCCCCGCTGTGTGAAACCTCCCAGATCGCCCACACAACTCACCTTTCTGCCATTCCCATGGCACATGCGGACTTTCGTCCAATCAGTGCTTTATGCCATGCATACTAATGCACTACATAAAGCGCCATAGGGAGCAGAAGTGGCCACTTCCAGGGGTTCCGTGTGGTATGTGGCACATTCCCACACCCGATCCAAATTTAGAGGACCACAGCTGCAGGAATACTGAGGATGCAGCCGCCGGCCAGTGATCGTGGCGCAGGACCACCAAAAGGGGAGTTTTTGGTGGGTCAGTGCGGGGGATTCACACAGTGATTCAGGCTAGGGACACCTATTTGGCTGGACCTGGAGTCTTTTGGACTCCAGGGCTGGCATTGTTGGCAACAGGTCCATCTGAAGCAGTGGCACTAGCAATCGATCCAAAAGAATTTAGTAGGGTCCCTAGGGGCCTCCTAATTAGAGATATCTCTTAGTCTAAACTAAGCTGCAAGCCTGAGAATGGTCTAAAACACTTCAGAAAGACTTTGGTGTTCCTCCACTCTTATATACGGTTTCTGCTTTAAGTGCAGTCTTCCCTGGCGACCTGCTGGAAGCCTTTTAGCCTGTTGAGTGGTGGGACATAAAGGGTTAATTTAAAAATTACATAAGGGCTCCCCTCCTGGGGAGGGGCACCCCTTTTTGGATTTTTAAGGGTTAAAAACCCTTTAACATACCCTAAAAAATGGCCTGAGGTCCCCCCTACCCAGCATAACCAGCCCGGGGACCAGCTGAGGGCTTCCGCTTTCGCAGCTCTAGTCCCTCCTTCTTGGGGACGGGACGGATGACTGTCATACCGCTGACGACATTCCGCTCTGGCCTGACCGTCCTTCAGACGTGATGAGCGCTGGGCAGAGGGGTGGATGGCCATGGGATGCTGAGAAAGCCAGGCATGTAGAATCTAAGTGCTTGGCACTGAAAGGGTTAAACAAACCGTGTGAATGAGAACGTCTACGGCAGGGTTTCCCTGTTAGTTAAAGGGTTACTAAAATCAGAGTAAAATAAAAAAAAAAAAAAGGGCGACTACCCATCACTCACACACCACGCGCCTGGGCCGCTCCAACGCTCTGAAACCTCCAGGTTTCAGCGGAGTTCCCGATGCCTCACGCACCACCCTGTCCCTACTGTCAGTCAAATGTCAGTCCATTCATTGCATCGGAGGGGCGGGTTAGGCCTGCAACTTTTTATGCCAAGTACCCCCTAGCAACAAGAAGTTCCAAACAAGGACCCCAAAAGTATTAATCATATATACCAAAATAAGTAGGCCGCAGGCAGTATGGCACTTTTAAAACAAGAAGGGATTAGGTTACGCTTGTAAAATAATATACCAGACCAGTCATGCACCCCCTTTAGGTTTGTCTCGGAACACTGTTGTGTACCCCCGGGGCACGTCTACCGCAGGTTGAGAAACAGTGCTCTAACACATTTAGGGATGGAAATGGCATGATAGAGAACATTTTACCCATGCCTGATTAAAGTAAACCTTAGACTCCCAGGATTGTTATGCCCCGTTTAGAGGAAGCGATTATCATGTGAGAAACTGCAATTAAACGATAATCATTGCAATCAAACTATGAACGAGAATAGGTCATTGGTCCGCTGACATATCGTTTTGGCTGACCAAAAGTTTCTAGTTCGCTTGATGACTGGAATGTGAAAACAGAAGTCGCCCACCAAAAAGAACTGTTATAAGAATCAGTGACACGAATCCTCACATTATCAAAAGTTCTAGCGGCGGAACGATCAACAAATCTTCTCATCTCTAAACACAGGCCCTCAAATGCAGAAGATTTGTATGGTCTGTCACACCTTGAGCGAACAGTCAATTTATCTGCTCATGTAAACTCAGCATATGGCATTCTCCTCTTCAGAGGGAATGGTCAACTTGGGCCCCCTTGACAGTAGCTGCTGGAGGGCAATAAACATTTAAGGTGCAGATTTTGATCAACGGCAGCCTACTGTGACATCCAGAAAGCCACTAACTTTACCAAACATTGACAAAAAGGCCTTCATAGCCATAGGGAAGGGTAAGATCAAGAAAGTACCACATTGAAGGGGGCAAATGCCTGTGTCCCCATCTCTGAGAAATCAAGACGCGTAGCCACCAGGCACTGAGGCACTGTTAGCCAAGACTACGCATTAGGTGTTCTCCTCACCTAGGTTCTGGCAAAGGCCAAGCTAGCTTTCGAGGCTATGGAGCTCCTCTATACTTATCGCAATTCTGATATAAACATCAGATAACAAAACAAATATATGTATAAGCCACATATATATTATAATGACACACACACATAAATATATATGGCATTTATGCACATGGAAAGAACAGAAAAAAGTAAAGAGAATAAAAAATGGTGCAATTAAATTCGAAAAAAATATGCAACTTGCACACCAGACTTGATCACTTGTGTATTAGTAGTTAAAATGTAGTACAAAAAAAATATAAACTTCATAAAAAATTTTATATATAGGATGGATAATTTTAGGATTTAATAGATGCTGACAATATAGAATAGACTTGTTATATTAAAATTTGGATTTTTCAATCAATATCACAAAGTATAGACTTATTTTCATAGTAAGAAGACTAAACTAGCCACAAGATGGCGCCGATAGTGCAGACAGTAATAAAAGCTATGAAGGGGTATGCAAGCAAATAAAAAAAATAAAAAAACTAAAAGGTCGAAATTGAATTTTCATGCCTTTTTTGAGAAAAAGGTGAGTTTTTTCTCGCAAAATTTCAGCAAGCTTGAAAGCTGTATTTTTTTCATTTTCAATTCAAGTGTGAGAAAGCACTTGAAAAAAAAATTGACTTTTGAATATAATTTGTGAGTAATTCTAGAGCGCAAAATAATTCTAGTGTTTTAGGTGCCATTGAATGGCTCCATACATTAGTTTAATTCAACCCGCTATGTGAAACCCCCCAGATCGCCCAATAAAACTCACTTTTCCCCCCTGTAAAGCTCCTTGAGAAAAATTAGTTATAATACCGGCACATGACCAATATAAAATATGGCCCAATGCATCTCGAGGCTGAGGCGCAAACTCGTGCACAGCTGATTACATATACTGGAGGCTGCATAGGCACAACAGTAAGAAGGTGGATGCGGCCACTCCTGGTCTCTATTGGCATCCCCTGTACATAAGCAGGTGGATATTCTTCTATGTCGACGATTGCACAAGGTAAGTAGGTCAAACCAAATTGTGGGGTCCCACATGGTAAAACTACTACTAATAATTTGGATGCCCACGGACAAAGCTACATAACTATGCTCACTGTAAATCAAGCTCTGGGGGCCCTCACATCCCTCGCCCCATAAATTGTACATATAGAGCTAAATAAGAGCTAAGACAAATGAACGGAAAATCTAGCTACCTTGATCTGTTTCTAACAGATATAATAAAAACATGCATTACATAGACAATGCTATGTGGTGAAAGCCAATATACACCAAGATATACACTAAGATCTACACTATAGCCTCATACAGTATGTAACTCTTCATTAACCTGCACTGTTACATAAATATATAAATTAAGTTCAACAAAGGGGCAGCCTAAAAGCCAGTTCAGTTAAAGCGGACCTTCACTCTAAATAAGAGTCTATCTTATATGTTTCCCACACCCTGTACATACAGATTGCTCACATTAAAAATCATCCTACCTGCATCTACTGCATTTTATAAGCCTTTAAACATCCAAGATGGCGGCTTATGGAAGCTGCCATTTTTGCAGGCAGCCTGCAAACAGGAAGTGCCTGCAAACAGGAAGTGACTGTGCTGCTCTGCATTCTGGGACTGCTGACCTTTCCCTGACCCCAGCTCTGCTCTGTCTGAGCAAAGCACAGCTATAACCCGCCCCCCTGTACCTTATCCCACTCTCCTCTCCTCAGTAAGTGTGATGCTTCTGAGTCAAGATGGCGGCGCCCGTATCCTAAATTCCCGAACAGAGTTGCAGCCCAGTGGGGGAAAGTATAATAAATTAGTGACTAAACATGTAAAATATATTCATTTTAGATGCTGAGGAATTGTTTTTTAAGAGTTTGGGCTTTTCATTAAATCAGGGTGAAGGTCCGGTTTAAGAAGAAACACGCACAAATGTTTATTGGAAAATTCAAGCCATTTTTCAAAGAGTTTACCACTTGTACAGTCATTTTCACTTGCACTTTCGAGTGTATTCGAGTACACAAATTTAATTCAACAGCCACTCTGTCATTCCTACATTTTAAAAATGCTCACATGTGATCCAATTCTCCAAGCATTAATTATTTTTTTCTACCATTAGTGAAGTAGTCAAAACACACTACAGACACACAAAAGGATTGATCAGCACATATTGTAGATAGAAAAAAAAGATCACCATAAAGAGGCAACCAAGAATAACTATAACAAGGCACGGCCCGCTTCGGCATTCAACAGTTGGGACATCCAAAAGCAGTGTCCAGAGTAGGGTGGGATCCCCAAAGAGTAACGGCCAGTAGTTCAAGTCACTACCGCCTGAAGCACCTTGCGACCAAAAGCAGCATCTGCTGAGGCCTTAACATCAACCTTGTAAAACATTGAAAAAGTATGAACAGAAGACCAAGTAGCGGCCTTGCAAACTTGTTCAACAGAAGCTTGGTGCTGAAAAGCCCAAGAGGCACCAAGAGCACGAGTGGAATAAGCAGTAATCCTAAAGGGAGGTTCCTTTCCCTTAGCAGAATAGGCTTGAACCACCGCCTGACGGATCCACTTGCTGATAGTGGATTTAGCCGGAGGCAAACCCTTTCTAGGTCCAGAAGCGAAAACAAAAAAAGACCATCAGACTTCCTGAAAGTCTCAGTAGTGACCAAATAAAACTTTAGAGCCCTGACCACATCCAGGGAATGCAGAGTCCACTCCTTGGAATTAGCAGGATTAGGACACAATGAAGGCAAGACAATGTCCTGATTGAGATGAAAGGCAGACACAACCTTTGGCAGGAAATCCGTCTTGAGGCGGAAGACCACCTTATCCTGATGCCTCTCAAAATAAGGAGGTTTGAAAGTGCCACTAGCTCAGAAACTCGCCTTACAGTAGTGATAGCCACCAGAAAGGCTACCTTAAGAGTCAAAATAGACAAGGCAGCCTCACGGATAGGCTCAAAGGGAGGCCCTTGCAGAGCAGACAACACCAGATTCAAATTCCAGACTGGTAGAAAAGGCTTACAGGGTGGACGCACATGAGAAACACCCTGGAAAAAGGTTTTAACCAACCGCTGATTGGCAAAAGATCTTTGGAAAAAAATTGCCAGAGCTGAAACATGGCCTTTTAGGGTACTAAGTTGAAGGCCCAGATCCAAACCATGTTGTAAGAATTCCAGAATCCTGGGAATAGAAAACACCCGACAGGGAAGAGACTTGGACTCACACCAGGCAATGTAAGCATGCCAGACCCTGTAACAGATATAGGACGAGGACTACTTCCTAGCCCAAATCATGGTATCAACAACAGAGGCAGGCAACCCCTTTTCCATCAATATGGAGGTTTCAGCAGCCAAGCTGTTAAAGCCAGCGTTTTTAAATTGGGATGGCGTAGCTGCCCCCGAGTGAGAAGATCTGGATCCTTGGGCAAGACGTGCCAGTCTACTGCCAACCGCACGATGTCTGCGAACCAAATGCTTCTTGGCCAACAAGGGGCCACCAATATGGCTTGTACCCGCTCCTGGGCTATCTTGCGCATAACCCTGCCCAGGAGAGGAAACTGAGGGAACACAGAGAAACTGAAACTCCGTCCAAGGTATTGCCAGGGCATCCGTGGCGAAGGCCAGAGGATCCTGAGACAGACAAATCTGGAAAGATTGTGACGGGACGCAAACAGGTCCACATCCGGCTGACCCCAGCGGTGACAGAGGGAGAGAAACACCCAGTTGTTGAGAGACCACTCCCCCAGACGAGACGTCCCCCCTGCTCAGGAAGTTCGCCACCTGGTTCTCCACCCCTGGGATGTAGACCGCTGAGATGCAGGGAACATGCTGTTCCGCCCAAGACAGAATCAGGGACACTTCCTTGAAGGCTCGCTTGCTCAGAGTCCCTCCCTGATGGTTGATGTAGGCAACCGCCGTCTGGTTGTCTGAGTGGATCTGAACAGCCCGACCCCGAAGGTGATTGGATAGGCGAGAAAGAACCAACCTGATCGCCCTCAGTTCCAGCACGTTGATGGAAGCATGGGCCTCTTGTGGGCCCCACAGACCCTGGAAACTCAGGGACTTCCAGAAGCCTTCCCAGCCGGTCAGACTGGCATTCGTGGTGACTGTTTCCCAGCACGGGGGCAGGAAGGACCTGCCCCCCAGAAGGTTCCTTGAGTCCAGCCACCACGAGAGAGACTGTCTGGCCAGGGGAGACAGAGTAAATTCCTGATCCAGGGACACAGGGTCCCGATCCCAAACTGACAAGAGGTGCAACTGAAGAGGTCTCATGTGAAACTGAGCAAAGGGGACTGCCTCGAAACAGGACACCATCAGGCCCACCAACTGCATCCCCTGACGGATGGAGGGATTAGGACACGACAGCAGAGCCCGAGCCTGCAGCTGAAGACCCTCCACCTTCTGCAGAGTCATGCCCAGAAAAGTCCTCACCAATGACTGGGACAGAGAAGACTTGGGATAGTAGATCACCCAGCCGAAAGACTCCAGAGTGGATGTCACCATTTGAGTGTCCCGCTCGGCCTGAGGAAAAGTCTCGGCCACAATCAGGATGTCGTCCAGGTACGAAATGATGTGGATGCCCTGGTTCCTTAGCAGAGCCATCACTCCCGCCAGCACCTCCCATCCCAGTGTTTGAGCTTAGCATTCCAGGAGAGACCAGGACGACCACAGGGTCTGCCACAGCCCCAAGAATCTCTGCGACCACTGGAGAGGAGGGAGCCACGGCCCCCTCTGGGAATGCGGAAGGAAGGGAGGGGGGCAGAGGACCCCCAAAAGGGCCAAGACTACGCTGAGGCAGCCTTCCATCCTTGGCTAGAACATCAAGGCGCTCCCCAAATAGCCGCAGCCCCACGAAGGGGAGGCCAATGAGAGCTTTCTTAGCCGCAGCGTCAGCTGCCCACTGGCGCAACCAGACAGAGCGGCGCATAGCCACCAAGAGTGCAGAGGCCCTACCACACAGCCGCACAGCATCATCTATAGCAGTAAGGATAAAGGCCACAAAATCACAGCAAAGTAAGAGTCCTATATTCCTCCCCCACACTACCAGCTGTTGCGCCATCAATGAGACACTTGAGCAGATTCTTAAGGGCAATAGCAGTAATGGCGGCAGAACATACCAGGGGCAAGCCCGCCCCCACACAGGTAAAAAGCATGGCAGGCCAATTGATCCATGCGCCGGTCCCTCAGAGTGGTAGTGTCAGGGGAAGGCATGACTGAAGTATTGGACAAGCCTAGCACAGGAGCGTCCACTTCAGGGGGAAATGACCACCTCTTAACAAGATCAGCAGAAAAGGGATACCCTTTATCCAAACCCTTGGGCACAGCAAGCATCTTGTTAGGACTTTTCCATTCTTTAAGCACCAAGGTGGTAAAATGTTCCTGCTCAGGGAACTCTAGACCCTGTTTACAAGAGCTCCCCCTGCTTTCTTTTAGCTACCTCAGGGGCAGCAATGTGCAAAATTTCAAAAATATGTGACAGCAGATTATCAGTGTCCTCAGAGTACCATGATGCCTCTCCGGACGCAGACCCAGGGTCACTATTGCAACCCTCCTGCTGGTTCCCAGAGGAGCCAGAATCCTGGGAGAGCTCCCCCATCTCAAGGGGGTGAGAGTCACCAAGCTCATCAATCCCCACATACATCTCAGTAAGGGGAGCAGCCCTGGGGTCCAGGTGTCTCTTCTTGCCAGAAGCCTTCCTAGGAGCATTCTGGCAAGCTGCTTTTCAATGTTAGCCACCCGCAGAGCCAAATCAGAATGCGACTCCCTGCCAACATTCCCCTCACTGGGGCACAATTGCAGGAGCGGGGGAGTAGGTGAAGCAGAGTGAGGCGCAGAGCTGGGAAGCGAAGCAGACAAACCAGCTTGAAGCGCAAGGACACTTTCAGCGCACGGCACGCACACAGCGACACTGTTACTCACAGGGGATACCCCACACATGGAACACAGCCGTGCTTGCCCCGAAGGGCCCCCAAGCAAGCTATCCCACAGAAGCCTCCATATGGTGATTAGCACAGGCGTAATAGGCAAGCAGTGGGTACAGGCTTAATACAGAATCCATCCGGGATGCCCCCAGAAGTCAATAAAGGGGGAATGAGGGGGAGGAAGGAGTGGAGCCGGGAGAAACAACAACCCAATGGTATCCCGCCTGAAAGACATAAGTAAAAATACAATTCTGTGAAGTACTCACCTGTAGAATTGGTATTATACGCATACAGTACGTCTTGCTCCAATATAATCCTTACACATGGGTAATCCTCCGCCAGAGGGCGCTGTTCACTGCAGACATACAAAAAAACAGGCTCCTCCCAGCCCTTCATATACCCAGGGACCTCCCACAAATCCCCAGTATTGAAAAGCAGTGAGAAAAGAAGCCGGGAGAAACCAACCACCAACTGGTAACAATAGTAATGATAAAAAAAATCACCATACAGGGGATCCAGAAATGTAAAACCAGGGTGGGGTGGAGCAGGACGTACTGTATGCGTATAATACCAATTCTACTACTTCATAGAATTGTATTATTCTAAGCATACAGTACGTCCTGCTCCAATATAATCCTTACACATGGGACATCCAATAGCAATGTCCATAAAGTAGGGTGGGATCCCCAACAAAAAGGCACAGCAGACGGTAGAGGCGCTGTCACCTGCAAACTTTGCTACCAAGTACGACATGAGCAAAGGCTCTAACGTCAATCCCATAACAAAACCTTTAAAATGTATTGAACAGAAACAAGCAGCGGTCTAGCAACTTATTCAACAGAAAACCTGGTGCTGAAGGGCCAAAGGTACCCAAACACCAAGAGAACGGGATAAAGAGAGATGGAGATTCTTCCCCCTTAAAGGAATAGGCCAGTGTAACGGCCTAACCAGCCCAAAGGCAACGGAAGCCTCGTAAAACTTAGAACTCTCCCCAACGGGGAAAATACAAACTGGTCTCCCGCAAGACAGGCGGGGATACAGACATCTTCACTAACAAGGATCAGCAAGAAGCCGAAACCTTTACTCAGGACCCGGATGGCAAACCATCCAAGTAAGATCAGCCCAAAGGGCGCATAGGCCCTGGAAGCAAACGAGATCAGGCGCATACATATGGAGGCGCCCGCAGACCCCAAAGGGCATCAGTCACCCTAAGGGACAAGAAGCAACCAGGAAAATTTCAACACCTGTTGAGGGGATGTAGACCCCTTACTTCAGCATTATTAAGAATAAGGCCCATAGGCAGACTAAAAGGACTTAAATAATGATCATAAAACACCACCTTGGACAAAAGGGTCCGGCGTAAGGTGGAATACCACCACATCATGGTGTGTATGTATGTATGTATGTATGTATATATACATATAATGAACGAGGGCTAAGTAATCAGCATCAACTTCACAGGCACACGTCTGACTGAAGCAACAGCCCCCAGAGGGGCTACTTGAACTACAACACAGCTCAGACCGCATCCAGTATTAGTCCCAAGGGAACAATCCGCAGGGCAAACAGAATGGAAATTGATCCCAACAGGGACCATAGAACTACTAGGGAGATGCCCCTGAGCAATCTCCAAGAGAACTCCTAACAAGGAAGACAGAACCAGACTTCAACAGGAAGGCAGACAGGACAGAACCTGAACCTTCAGAGTACCTAGATGGGGAGCCAACCCCAACCTATGCTGTAACAACTCTGGAGCCCTGGGAACAGAGAACGTCCAACAGGGGAGAGACCAAGACTCATGCCAATCAATAGGGGTACACCATAACCCCCAATAGACGGAGGAAGCGGAAGTCAAAGAAGCTTGCTCCTAGCCCCCCATATACCAAATCACCCAGAAGATAAGCCCGTCTCCAAGGGGTGAATGAATCAGCTGTCAAGCCCCAGACTAGAGTCTGTAGATTGGGACGACATAAGAAGGAGCCTGACAAGGGTAGAACCGCACTCCTAAGAGAGCGTACAGGTCCGCTGACCTCAGCAGAGGCATCTGCAAACCACAGTTCACTAGGCCACCCAGGGGCCATCAATCTCACGGGTCTCTTTATCAGCACGACCGTGCGCAGAACCCCACATAGCAGGGTGAATGAAGTTAAAGCCTACAGCACCTGGTATTCCCAGGCGGTCTCCCATCCAAGTACTGACCAGGCCTGACCCTGCTCAGCCTCCGAGATCAGACGAGATCGGGAGCATTCAGGGTGGTGTGGTCGTAGGCTAGAAAGTCTAGACAAATTTACTAAGCCCCCATGACCAGATTCAGAATATTCTGGGGCAGTAAAAACAAGGGCAGAGCCCCTGTGATATAAGCGAAACCAAACAGAGCCACCCTAGTTGGCTCTCAGAGGGACAACAGGATAGCACAACCTGCCACTGAAAGACATCCATTGGAGCGAACACCACTGAGGAGCAGGGGGCGTAGACCCCCACCCAGATCAGGAACCTTCCAGGAGAATTATCCTGCTTCAAGCTCCAGACCAATAATAAAACAGGCCATTGTCTTCCAACAGGCCAAGAGTCCCCAAATAGACAGGTCCTGAAGAGGAGAAGTCCAGCAGTTATAGAGTCAACTGAAGGCTCATTGTTTTAACAAGCCATTAGGTAAGATGGACCCTCTAAGGGACCCTACCTAGGAACCACGGGGGGTTTTAGAAGAAATTCCCCTTCCCGCCAACCTGCGCGACTTGCGGTACCCAAGGTGACCATTCACAGGAAGATGCAAGTAAAGAAGGGGGTGCCCCCTGACAGGGTCCTTGAATATAACCAGCTCCAGAGGAACCACCGTATCGAAGGGGAATGAGCACAGACCTAGCTCCCGGGGTGCCGGAACCCCATCTAGGGTCAATAACCTACTGTGCCGAAGAGCCCAAAGGCTCTGTATATAAGGAACATCATCTGATACGCCACCAGCTGCAATCCTGCCTGGTGAAAGTAAGTTGTCAGCAAAGAGGGACAGAGCCCCCGTAACCAGGAGTCCACTTGTTGCCAAGGAAGAAGGCTCAAGCCTGAACCGAACCCAAGGAATGGAGATAGCTGATAAGGGACCGTGAGGGATTGAGGTGACTGAGCACCCATCCAGCAACTCCCAGGGGACACCGCCAGCCGACTAACCCACTCGGCCTGACGTAGAGACTGGGGAGTAAGGAAAGACGACCCGGTAGGTCCTAGTGCGGACAGGCATGTCCGAGACATCATCCCCATCCGCACCATGGCGAGTAGCCTGGGGGCGGAAGAGAGGCCAAAAACAAGGCCCCAATCCGCAGGGTTGGTCCTGCAACACTGACTAGTAACGGTCTTGGTGTCCAGAAGACAGAGGGGGAACTAACAGGATCTAGAACGCCACAGGAGGCCAGAAGCCCCCCTTACACAGGGCGCCTGTGTCCCAAGACAGAGATATCATACAGGGACTACCTGTGAGTGTAGAACTGCCAAGCCTATCATTGGCCAGCATGGCCCAGATTGCCTCATCATTTTGAGGGAAAGAGAAAGGTTAACCTAGAGGCTATCGTCCCATTCTGTTAAGGGCAACCTGCAAGTAAGCCCAGACCCTGCCGGCCAAGTAAAGCCTGCAATAACTCCTGAGAGGAAAACAGGGTCACGAAGCACCCCGACAACCTCCAAGAGGGACCACCCAGCCAATTCTATCCTGTGTCCAGGGGAACTACCTCTTGGATCCACCAGAAGGAGAAGATACGCTCCCAGATAGGAGCCAGGTGCTGTGGCAGTCCCCTCGCCCAGAAGGGCGAGGGCGTCCCTTCATGCTTGGGAAGTCTTGGCAGATTTGGACATAGCCCTGCCAGAGGGCTCAGGGCGTTGCCTGCCCACCCCGTGGTGGAAATCCACTCCGAAAAGTTGGAAGCACACCTCAGGTTCGCGTTTGACACTAGTAGGGAGGGGAGGGGTGTCCCTGCCCCGAGGAGGCCGAGACGGCCTTCTGCGTAGGGGTGCCTTACCCTTTTTTCCCAAAAAGGTCCAGACGGGCCCCAAATAGACGTCGTCCTCTGAAAGGAAGGCCAGTGAGAGCCTTTTTCGTATCATCGTCAGCACCCCACTGTCGCAGCCAGACCAGGCAGCGGATAGCTACCACAAGGGCAGAGGTTCTAGCACACATCTTAATGGTGTCATCCAGTGCTGAGAGGATAAACCTTACAAACACATCACAGCCTGAGAGTGCATTAAATACCTCCCAGGGGAGGTCCTCAGGTCGGTGATCAAGTAGTTTTCTAATGAGAGTCCTGGCGGCCACCGCAGTGATGGCCGCGGCACGGACAGGGCGCAGAGCCGTCCCTGTACACGAAAAGGCGTGGGAAGCCAGTCTGTCAATGCGCCGGTCCTCAGCATCCCGAAGGGTACGATAATGAGGGGCAGTCATGAAGGGGGGGTTAGTAACCCCTATAATTGGTGCATCCACCACGGGAGGTGCTGACCAAAAGTTAACCACATCAGGGGGAAAAGGGTACTTCCAATCCCAGACCCCTGGAACCCCTGTAAGTTTACAAGGCGAATCACATTCTTTGGATATAAGAGCCTGGAAATGCTCCTGTTCCAGAAATTCCAAGCACGGTGTCGCTGTGTTTAAACTCTCCCTCTTAGGCTTGGGAGCCTCTCTGGGAGGAGAGATTTTTATAAGTAGTTCATCAGTGTCACACAGGCCCGAAGAACCGGGGCCAGAATCATCACGGCTCCAGGGCATCCCATCCGAGGAGCCCGAATCGGAGAATAGCTCACCTTCATCAGAAGGATCCAGGTCCTGCATAGCAGCAGATTCATCGGTTTCGTTAGGAACCGGAGAGCCAGGGGGCGTCAGGGACCGCTGCTTTCCAGGACCCATACGCTCCGCCAAACTAGACAGCACCTGCTCAGTCGTAGGCAGCCTGCGCGGCACGACTTGCTGGTCATCCCCGCTCGAGTGAGACTCCGGGGAGACAGGTGTATTGAAGGGAGGTGCAACCACTGGCAAACCTGATTGCAGGGTCAGTGCCTGTTCAGCACACGGTCCGCGTGCTCACGTGCTCTGTCAGCATCAGCATGGGGCTGACCACACACTGTACACAGCCGGTCATGTCCCCGAGGGACCCCGGGTACATAATTCTGAGATGCCTCCATATGGTGATTATCTGAGCAGTGGATTTACGCAATAGGCAACCCTGGATGCCCCAAGACCCGCTAGGAATGTGGGAGAATTTGTTATGAGGACCCGCAATAATATATGTCAGGCCGGGAGAAGCCACTGAAATCCTGGCGTCTGAAAGACATAATGGGATAGGAGGGGGGTGTCAGTGCCATGCGCAGCCGAATAAAAAATCATAGGAACAAAAACCGCCCGGGGGGGCACTTACATGACCAAGGGAGGAGGCGGATCGCAACCACGCGCGCGAAGACCGTCAAAATGGCGCCAAGCGAACCTCGAGGGGCGGGCCTGATCTGGCGCGTCATGCCGAGTCCCCGCCTCCCCCAAAGAGCGCGAAGCTCTGACCAGCGCAACGTGAATGACAGTAGTGGATAGTACACACATACGTAATGTAATTAAGGAGATTGCTCTCTCACTAGAGAATGATGCTGCCGTCCAGGCTGCACACTATGTAATGAAAAGACACACACGCGCACAACCAGAAGGTTTATGTGTGAGGAGCGAGGCACTGACACCCAGGTTTAAATAAAAGATCAACGGCCATAACGTGTTAACATTACACTGGTACTGCCACACATACCCCGCCCCCCCTTTCTTTTCCCCCGAGCTACGGGAGGAAGCGAGGGAGAAGCGGACCTGCACCCAGGGATTATCGCTATGAGGGGCATGGGCAACAATGCGGGAGGGGCATCTAATGGAGGCTCACCATCGGCCTAAACTGCCTACCCCATGGTGGGGGGATTGCGGTGGAGCGTAGCTCCGCGAGCACACGAGGTGCTGCCTACCTTCACCCGACCAGCGCAGCCTAGGCTGGGAAGCACATCTTTATCGAAGAGGACGGTTGGGAATAGTCCCGCAGGGCCGCAGGCTGTAATAGCCTCGCTCACCTGCGAGAGAGTTGATACTTAATGTTTTCGCAGTGAAAACTGCAGAGAAATCAGGGGGATTTGTGGGAGGTCCCTGGGTATATGAAGGGCTGGGAGGAGCCTGTTTTTTTGCATGTCTGCAGTGAACAGCGCCCTCTGGCGGAGGATTACCCATGTGTAAGGATTATATTGGAGCAGGACGTACTGTATGCTTAGAATATCACACATAAGCATCCCGCAGCAAATACACCCCCATTCAATAAAAAACCCCAAGGAGGACTCACGGACCAAAGACACCGCGGGGTCACACAGGCACAGACCGCTGGATAAGGCAAACCACCGGAGGAAGCAGCGCTGCAGCCAGAAAGGGAAAAATCCAGATGCGCAGCTTGTCCAAAATGGCGCCGGCAGAGGTACCCCGAGGGGCGGGCCGCGGGGGGAATGATGCGATACGCATCACCCGGCCCCGCCCACCGAAGAGCGCGGAAAACGGCGCTTACGTGACCCCGCCGGCGCCATGACAAAGCAAAATCACCTCAGGTTATAGCGCCCACAGCCGCGGAACGCAGTACAAAGCGGCGTGGCAGCTAAAAACATCACAAAATACACAAAAAAACACCACAGATACCACCCACCCCCACAGAAGGCAGAGGGGGGGGGGGAAGAGAGAGACGAGAAGGCAGTGGCGAGCAGCCATGGCCAGGGAGGGGGGGGGCGCGGGGGGACCCAAAAAGGAAAATATGGGGAGACAGTCCCCAATCTACTCACCCCCTCAGAAGCCAGGACAGAAACTCCACATCCCTATTAGGCTCACCATGAAGCCTATGGCCGGCTACCCTTTGTGTTACAGGGTCGGCGGCTTGGAGCTGCGCTCAAGGAGCACTTGACCCTAGTGCTCTTCTACCTTCACCCGATCTGTCAGCCAAGGCTGGGAGGCAGTGAGGGTCCAGATACGGATGGAAATAGACATGCAGGGCCGCAGGCTTGTTTGCCCCGCTCACCTGCGCAAGAGAGCCATCCGCTAACTTCGCAGTCCACTGCAGAGGAAACACTGGGAACTCTATGGTTAATCCCATTTTTATAGGGAGCCGGGAGATGCCACAGCTTTCTGCAGTACCACTGTGCCACCTTGTGGCGGAATAACCCAACTGTTATGAATACCGAAGCGGGCCGTGCCATGCAAGAAAGAAAAGAAAAATGTTTCAGATCAATACACTTAAACCGGTCCAACACCCCGCCGGGCGGTCACTTGGGCCACAGTCGCGTTCTCTGCGCTAGCCACCGGCAGGACCTGCCCACTTGACCGGTCGCTGGCTCGTAATGAAGGCGAGTATTACAAGCTTTGTGTGCGGTTTGTTGGGAGGGGGGCTCCAGCATTTTGGATGCCCCCCCGAGCTTCTTACGATGACCAGAAAGCAGGACCAACACTCATTACAGTAAAAATGGGTGTTGGTCCGGTTTAACCCTTTAAGTGCCAGCCTACCTGGAGTTTTTGTCACCCTTTGTTGCCAGACCATTTTGCACTCTTTTGCGCTACCCATGTTCAAATGTGATTTTTGAAGGGATTTCCAGGGATTTCCCAGGAAAATGATATATTGTTTTTTTCAGCATAGTCTGGGCTTTAACATGAAACGTCTTGTTTGTCATTTTTTAGGTGTATTCTAAATATTTTTGGGTGAAAATTGTGCAAAAAAAAAAAAAAAACAATTTTTACAATTTGTAGTGTTTTTTTGTAATAAAAAATGTAAGTTTGTCAATAAAATCTTATTGCGTGTGAAATCCCAATTTCTCCCGGTTACAGCGATACCACATATGTATAGGTAGACACCCTTTCCTGCCCAGGAGACTCCCCCAAACTGAAACAACGCTTTAGGGGATTTTCAGAAAAAATACAACTGTGATATGCGCACCTTGCAGTTTTTCCAGAAAAACAACCCTTTACATTTGAAATACCCCCAACAAACTATATCTTCTCTGGAAGTACACACCTCAGGCTTTCTAGGCGTACCAGGCTTGTTGATGTGGCCACAGTTTTCTGGAAGTAATCCCTCAATGTATTCTTTGGTTGCAAAGAGTTTCCCTAAAAAAAGGATAAAAAAGCAGAATCAAAGCCACATTTTCCTAAAAAAAACTATTTACAAACAAGAAAGAACAAGTTTAATCTAAAAAAGCAACATCCCACGAACAGAACGATACCCAACATGCATAGCTACTGTCAAGGGAAGAGTTGCCAAACACCCCAAAGTAAAGCATGTGCGTAACGGTAATTTTACTTGAAAATTTCAGCTCTGCAGACAAAGTGTGCACCTTGCGATTTTTCAACCAAAACAGCCCTTTACATTTGGAATATCCCCCATAAACCATATATTCCCTGAAAGTACACATGTTAAGCGTACCCAGCTTGTTGTAGTGGGCTCATCTTTCTGGAATTAATACCTCAAAGAATTCTTTGTTTGCGCAGGGTTTCCCTAAAAAATTTATAAAAAAGCTGAACAAAAAACGCCTTTTCCTAAAATATAAATATGCAAACAAGAAAAAACAAGCTAAGTCTGAAAGCGCAAGGTCCCCCGAGCAGAACAATACCCAACATGCATAGCTACTTTTAACCCTTTTAATTGCCAGCCTACTTGAGATTTTGTCACCCTCTGTTGACAGGTCATTTTTCCCTATTTTGCGCCATGTTTTGCGACATTTTTGCTGGAATTTTCAGAAAAATTTATATATATATTTTTTGCAGCAGAGTTTAGGCTTTAACTTGAAATGTTTTGTCTGTAAATTTTATTCATTTTTTTACAATATTATTAAGTAAAAAAAAATAAATGAAATTATTTTAGAAAATTGTCTCCTTTATTTTAAATAAAAAATGTATTTTATTAAAGAAAATCATATTGCATGTGAAAGCCCCATTTCTACCGATTAGAACGGTACCACATATTTATCGGTAGCCCCCCCGTTCCTGCCCAGGAGACCCCCCTAACTGAAACAAGTACTTTATAACATTTACAAATAAAATGCAACTATCATCCACACTACAAAAGGGTTAAATTGAGAAAAAAAAAAGACAGAGTCCCCGCTCCCAGGGTGGGGGGCCCCATTTTTGGGGGGGGGATTTTTAAGGGTTAAAAACCCTTAAAAATCCAAAAAAATGACATGGGGTCCCCCTTACCCAAAGTAACCAGCCCGGGACCAGCTATGCAGGGCTTGTAGAAACAGGACGCAGGGGCCAGCTTTTGTGGCCCCTGGCCCTGCAGGCTACAAGCCCGCATAGCCGTGGGCCCGGGCTCTTCTGCCCCCCCGGCCTTTGGGGAGGCAGGTAATGGGGGTGCCAGGGGTTAATGGCAAGTCACCCGCTAGCGCAGGTGACTTGCCATCCCCCCAGTCTTGTGAACTGGTATAGGGGTCATGGACCCCTTACCAGTTCACAAGGGGTTAAAAGTAAAAAATAACGACACAGAAAAAAAATCTTTATATATTTTTTTTTTTTTACTGTACTCACCTCCGATCCGACGTCCCGCGCCGCTGTCTTGCCACTGACAGATGCCGGTAGTGATCGGCGCAGGGCGGGTGACAGGCGAGGGGGCTCCGATCGGAGGCGATATCAGACCCCCATAAGAGGCAGCAGATGGAGGAGTGGCGGCCGCTCTTTCTTTCCCTGTCGCTGCTGGAAAAGACTGCAATAGCAGGGAAAGAGCCCGCCGCTCCTCTGTCGTCTTCGAGGCGATATCAGACCCCCCCCCCGGTGAAGAGGAGACCAGCGGAGACCGGAGGAAGAAGGATCGGGCGCAGAGGTGAGTAAATGACACTTATTTTTATTTTTTTTTTACAGCCACTGTCAGCGCTGGGAACGGGGGAGGGCGGTTTCGGGCCCCCTCCTGAAGACGGAGGAGGGATCGGGTGCCCCCCGGAGGAAGAGGGGACCCCCAGCTACATATCCATACTAAAGGTAAGTGGTTTTTTTTTAATATTTTTTTTTTAACTATTTGGGGGAAATGCCAGGCACGTAGTTTCTACGTGCTTGGCACTTAACGGTAGGAGAAGCAACCACGTAGAAACTACGTGCTTGGCATTTAAAGGGTTAAAGCGGACCAACAGTCAAAAATGACTTAAACCAGACCAACACAACAAACAGTGCTTATATGCATCCCTCCTTCAGTAACGTATTTTTCGCCTTATAAGACGCACTTATTTTTCCCCAAAAGTGGGGGGAAAATGTCTGTGCGCTCCTGCGTTGCCTGCCCACACTGCGGGAGACCAGAAGACGACAGAGGAGCGGCGGGCTCTTTCCCTGCTATTGCAGTCTTTTCCGGCAGCGACAGCAGCGACAGGGAAAGAAACAGCGGCCGCCACTCCTCCATCTGCTGCCTCTTATGGCTGACGCGCATGCGAGCACCCGGGTCCGTGCAGCAGGTGGGCATGGCCTACACCGAGTCGGTGCAGGCTACACCCACCTGCTGCCCTGACCCGGGTGTTTGCCTATGCTCTGGCAGGAAGAGGAGCGGCAGGCACTGTCGCAGCGATAGCAGCGGCGGGGATGGGGACAGAGCCTGCCGCTGTCTTTTACTGGCTGGCCCATAGAGAAGGTGGGCGTGGTCTGTGCCGATAATGTGCAGGCCACGCCCACCTGATTCACAGAGCCGACCGCTTGTCAGTGGAGCGGTGTCAGCGGAAAGGGGAGTTTTACCTTTTTTTTCTTTTGGGTGGTGCCACACTGCCTATGATATTGGGGGGGGGGGGTTGCCACACTGCCTATGATAATGGGGGGGCACACTGCCTTTATGTGGAATGGAAAGGGGGGAATGCCACACTGCCTATGATAATTGGGGGGCACACTGCCTATATGGAGAATAGGAGGGGGAATGCCACACTGCCTATATGGGGAATGGAATGGGGGCATGCCTCACGGCCTATGGGAATGGGATGGGGGCATACCACAATGCCTATGGGAATGCCTATATAGGGAATAGGAGGGGGGAACACTGCTTATATGGGGAATGGGAGGGGGAATGCCACACTGCTTATATGGGGAATGGGATGGGGGCATGTCTCACTGCCTATGGAATGGCGGCATCCCACACGGCCTATGGGAATGGGATGGGGCATCCCACAATGCCTATGGGAATGCCTATATGGGGAATGGGAGGGGGGATGCCACACTGCCTATATGGGGAATGGGGTGGGGGGGAATGCCACACTGCTTATATGGGGAATGGGGTGGGGGGGAATGCCACACTGCTTATATGGGGAATGGGGTGGGGGGGAATGCCACACTGCTTATATGGGGAATGGGGTGGGGGGAATGCCACACTGCCTATATGGGGAATAGGGTGGGGGGAATGCCACACTGCTTATATGGGGAATGGGGTGGGGGGGAATGCCACACTGCTTATATGGGGAATGGGGTGGGGGGGGGATGCCACACTGCTTATATGGGGAATGGGGTGGGGGGGAATGCCACACTGCTTATATGGGGAATGGGGTGGGGGGGAATGCCACACTGCTTATATGGGGAATGGGGTGGGGGGGAATGCCACACTGCTTATATGGGGAATGGGGTGGGGGGAATGCCACACTGCCTATATGGGGAATGGGGTGGGGGGGAATGCCACACTGCTTATATGGGGAATGGGGTGGGGGGGAATGCCACACTGCTTATATGGGGAATGGGGTGGGGGGGGTAATGCCACACTGCTTATATGGGGAATGGGGTGGGGGGAATGCCACACTGCTTATATGGGGAATGGGGTGGGGGGAATGCCACACTGCCAATATGGGGAATGGGGTGGGGGAATGCCACACTGCTTATGGGGTGGGGTAGATGCCACACTGCCTATATGGGGAATGGGATGGGGGAGATGCCACACTGCCTATATGGGGAATGGGATGGGGGAGATGCCACACTGCCTATGCAGTTGGGGTATCCCACACGGCCTATGGGAATAGGAGGGGGAATGCCTATGGGAATATATGGGGAATGGGGTGGGGGGAATGCCACACTGCCAATATGGGGAATGGGGTGGGGGGAATGCCACACTGCCAATATGGGGAATGGGGTGGGGGGAATGCCACACTGCTAATATGGGGAATGGGGTGGGGGGAATGCCACACTGCTTATGGGGTGGGGGAGATGCCACACTGCCTATATGGGGAATGGGATGGGGGAGATGCCACACTGCCTATGCAGTTGGGGTATCCCACACGGCCTATGGGAATAGGAGGGGGAATGCCACACTGCCCATGAGGAATGGAATATGGGGAATGCCACACTGTCTGTAATGGTGTTTGATTTAAATGTTTTTATTTTTCCTCCTCCAAATCCTATGTGCGTCTTATGGGCAGGTTCTTTTGGGTCTACTGTACTGAAAGCCCAATGCAATGACACGACTGAAAGGCATAGGAAGATACCTGTAGCAAGAACATACTGTACAAAAAAATAATGCAAAAATAATGAAAAAGACAGAGCGAAATGGAGACAATGAAATATATATATTCTGACAACAAATTCCTTAAAAAACCTAGCAGGTGTGTGATGCAAATCATAAAAAAATGATCAGAACATTAAACATTTGATAACAATAATCTAAGGCTCACCATTGCGTGATACATCCAGCTCCACCAGCTGCATAAAATTCGCTATCTCTGGAGGAAGCCGCTGAATTTCATTATCACTAAGGCCAAGTTTTCGTAACTTTACAAGCTGGAAAAATTGCTGAAAATAAAAAAAGTTATTTTAGCCTTCATACAATGGCACATTTAACTTTATAATACCTTTTAAAAATAGCATCTAGCTGAGATTCGAAAGCCTTGAGCAGTGTAAAAAAAAAAAAGAAATACAAAAACAGGTATAAACTATCAAGTCATTTTTCACAAGACAACACCTGTGAATCAGCTGTGAGCATAACTTCCTGTTTAAAGTGGACCAAAACCCACGGCCCTGGAATATATAAGATTACAGGGCCGCCTGATTTCAGCCCCCCCCCCCACCCAGAATCGGATTGCCCCACTGTGTGAAACCCCGCAGGTCACCCAGAAACGTCCCTCCCTGGGGAGTATTCTGCCTTGCCCTTTCAAACCGTTCACAATGGTGTCGGTTGACTGTGTGTGGGCTTGGTAGATCTCCCAGTGGGGGAAGGGTGAGAAAGGGGGGGAAAAAAAAGACCTCTAAGTCACTCACTGAGAGCTACAGTATTTCAAAGTAACACTATGTACACATTTATTATATATAAACAACTATAATTACATTGTGTTGCAAACATCAAGTACTCCTATTATCCACTTAGTGTACCTATCCATGCAATTCTTGCAAAATAAGTCTTATAGTCCAAAGTTGTACTTGTTGGTGGGTCCACTGTTTGAGGGACCTTTTTTGTTGGTTGTGAAATGGGTTCTTTATGCCCTCGGTTTGTAGCAAGTTGTGATAGAGAAGGTTTTGGGCGTAATGGAACTCCTACACAGACGCGTTTCGCATTTGCTTCTTCAGTGTGTGGGTCCAAAAGTTCTGATCATAACAAATCATTGCAAGGTTTAATTGTAATTGGATCACTGATAGTCACATTATATCAATTGCTTTGTTTGGATATTTTAGGTTTACTTACTTGACTTGCATCTTTGGTTGCCTCAGCGCATGAGTTTTGGTTGCAGCGGTTCCTTCCAGTACCCGTGTGAGGGTGTGTTTTGGGTTTTTAACCTTGCGGTTACGTGTAGGGGTAAGATGAAGAGAGGGATAAGAGTATGTTTGATTATTAGCTGTGCCTCTTCAGTGACATCAGTTTAATATGGTTTTAGTTTTAGCTGGCTTTACTGTATATAGGTATGCTTCGGTATATGTAGGCCTGTAGCTTAAGGCTGCAGTTCTTCAGCTATGTATTCCTATATATTTATTGGGTAGGGGTTTTGCTTACCTCTTATGGAGGAATTCTCCCAATGTGTCCAAGATCTAAGCCCTCCCGGGTTCGGGGATGAGCCTTCAGTGTGTCCCCAGTGGTCCTTAACAGTCCGTGCTGACAGATCTTTTTGGGGTCTTATGGTAGCCTGAGTTAGGGATAGATATGTGCCCATGTTAGTCTATACTTTGTGAGTTCTCTGGTGAGATGTCTGTCAGGGAAAAGCTTGCTTACCTCTTATTTGGATTGCTCGTGGTGGGTCCAAGAACCGGTGCCCTCCCTGTCAGGGGGTGAGCTCGCTGCGTTCCCCAGGTTTTGTATAATTGGTCCGTGGTTCGGATTAAAGTAATTGCGCGTGTGTGGTTTGCCCGTCTGGGGATTGCTGCAGGCTGAGCGGGGCCGCTGTGTGCAGGGTAGGCGGGTTTGTATCGGCCCGCGTTCCCTGTGGGTCTCCTGATAGATTTTTTTCCCCCCCTTTCTCACCCTTCCCCCACTGGGAGATCTACCAAGCCCACACACAGTCAACCGACACCATTGTGAACGGTTTGAAAGGGCAAGGCAGAATACTCCCCAGGGAGGGAGAGTCTTAAAGAGGGGGGCCCCCCCCTTTGAACCGTAATATAGTGCCCACGAGGCCATACCTCTACACCACTGAGGCACTGAGCCTGACAAGGCTACATAATCAGAGGAACGACCCCTCCCAGTCCTCCTTCTCCCCCCTTTCCTCACCCAGAAACGTACCTTCTTCATCAGGGAAACAGCGCATCTGTGAACAGCGGCTGCATCCCTGCTATACTTTTAGCAGGGCATATGACTGCTCCAGGCATTTGTGAATGGGGGGCACGCTCCCTTTTAGAGGGAAGCAGGGGATTCCGCCACACCCTTAGCCGATAGTTTAGGCCAAGGGGGTGGATCTGAGCATGCAGGCACTGTAGGACCAGGGAAGGGCAAGTCAGATTGGGCGACCTGAGGGGGGGGGGGGGGGGTTCACACAGTGAGGCACCCAGTTGGGGTGCCCTGGGGGAAAGCTCTCTAAAGCTCAGTTTCAAAGTGACAATTGTTACACAGCAAGAATTTTCAATTTGCCAAAATGAGAGCAAAGCGTTTTACTGCTAACTCATCCAGTGTCTGAACTGACAGGATAGTGGCAGCTCTCAGCAGAACACAAGCTGGAGGACAGCCAATGGATTACTCACCATTGTCTGCATTAACAACACTGCCTTGCCACATGCTGTAATTAGTAAGGAGCCTAGGTTTGTGCAGGCTACATAATTATGGCATGCAAGGGTCCAAGTTTAATCATTGAAAAGTCTTGTGACTCAGACAGTCAGCACGAAAATACAATAAAAACACACAAACAGGGTGGGGGAGAATCTGATCCACTCAGCCAAAACAAATCAGGTGGCCTAGTTCACATTTTAGGACTTGAGAGGATGCCGTACCTCACAAGACTTTTGGCCATTGTTACCCTTGATAACCAGTATATATACAGACAAAAAATGGTCACAGTAAAAGTTATTAGCTTAGAGTGGGCCTAAACCCACTAAACCCCTAAAAGCGGTATCCAATTCAGGGATTACTGATAACGCAAGGGGGTATATTAGGTTGGTTTACAACCCGCCCAGACACAAAGGGTCTAGGGAGAGCAGTCCAGTCCTTTCATGTGATGAGAGCTAGTGGCCAGAATATTAAGTAGGACATTTGCCATTTTTTAAACCTGTTAAGTGTGTTAGAGCTTCAGAAAAAAAGGGGATTTACATTTGTGCAACTAGACAGCAGTTGAATACCAAATCACAACTGCTTGTGACAAACCAAAGAACACAATTGTGAGGAGGCTCTGTATCCTAGATGCTTAACAGCTCTATCAAGTGTCCCACGTCCTGTTAAGTGGAACATAACCCAGGTTTATCTTATTGGCTGCAAGGGTGAATTTAGTATCTCTACTGCCTGAGGTGAACTATAGAAAGCCTCCCCTCCCCGGAGTGCGCCACTATTCCTGGCTCCTTCCTTACTGAAGTGTGGGTGCGGGAAACATGCAATGGGGGCAGGAGCCAGGGGCCACGACCATTGAGACAATTTTCGACTCACAACATGACCACATTCAGCAATAATGCCTGACCACGAGGGGATGGTACATAAAGATAAACAGGTCCAGCTATTACCACCCCTTCTGCAGTGCTACCTGAGGCGACTGCCTCACATGGCCTCACAGGTGCACTCAGGGCTGGATTAAGAGTGGTGGAGGCCCCTGGGCACAAAACATGGTGGAGGCCCCCAGTAGAGTATCATTTTTTCATTTAAAGCAACTGATCAGTGGTAGTCTGGAACTTGCCAATCACTTAAATGTCAGTTCAAGTCCCCTGTTGCGTCCAGGCCATCCTAACCAGAAAGCCTTCAGGATAAATGCCATCGACTGTGATGCTGGCACATGCCAGGTCTCGACACACTCATCAATGAGTGAATGAAGGGGCATGGCATAGTTCCTGTGACAGGTAGCTTCAATACTACAAAACGGAGGGTGCTCGGGATTGACAGGACAGGAACTGAATCTACAGATCAGAGTGTTAGCATGCCAGACTAGCAGCGATCCCCTGCAGGGGATAAGAGGCAAGTATAGCATTTTTTTACCATGGATTTTGTCCCTCTGATTAGTCAAAAAATCTTTTCACCACAGTTAACACCTCTAATAATGTGATATACCCTTAACATCCATCAACTAAACTGTATTTTTCCACGGAGACTACTAATTTTTTTTATTTGCGTGTGGCACAATTATACTTCACAATACTTATGCATTTCAGTAAACTAACCCAAAACAACTTGATTTTTTAAAAGCTGCTAGATGCAAATAAGGATATCCTACACCAGGGGTACTCAACCCCTTTTTATAAAAGGTCAATTTACAAGTATCCAGTGAGAGGTGAAGGTCCAGGCATAGGGCTGTCGCAGGGGCTGGAGAATTATAAATCCTTGCTGCTTGCCTGCCTCCCATCCCCCCCCCCCCCCCCCCAAGAATCAGGAATGGATGAGACTGAGCTGGGAGGACCCTGCAATGCCATTTCCTACCATGCAGTACTTCATATTGCAACGCTAGGTGCCAGGGAGAAAAGTCATGACACTGGCAGGGAAACTAAGCACTACATCACCAATCTAGTAAAGGGGGTCAGGGGTCCAGAAATTTGGCACCCGGTCCGCCAGTTGAGTACTGCTGTAACACACCATAAAATAACTGCAAAAAATTCTATGTCCCCCTTCCATGACAAGGCCCAAGCTAGTAATACATGACAATACTAAACTCAACTTAAAAGTGAACCAACAGTCTATTTTTACTATCGCTGGTTTTGGATCTTGTCCCTGGGGTAACCCAATTTAGGATGCTTCACTGTGAGAAGACACCTCTGGATTGCCGTAAAACTCTCTCAGCACATAGATGGGCTCTCACCAAACAGCTATTTATGCCATGAATTAATTAAGAAGATGTAAGGGACAAGTTCTTTTGATTGCAATAGCGGGCATTTACCTCCTGCATCATCATTATATCAGCATTGCCTTTTGAAGACTGCTGGCCTGATTCACAAAGAGTTGAAAAGAACTCTCATGGTAGTAAAAAATCCAATTAATGAGAAAAAAGCCTGAGAATTTCACTGTTAGTGAATCACCAGATAGGAAGACAACGAAAATCAATGGCACTTTTTACTACAGGTAAAAAGGGGTAAAAAGTTCAATACTTTTTTTAAGAGTAAAAAAATGCCATTGACTTTCATTGTCTTCCTATCTGGTGATTCACTAAAAGTGAAATTCTCAGGCTTTTTTCTCATGAACTGAATTCTTTACTACCATGAGAATTTTTTTCAACTCTTAGTGAATCAAGGCCTGCGGGACACTTATACGAATTTGGAAACTGATCTGGGCCCACAAGGTTAAGGATTTCAAATGTATCATTTTGAATTGAAGAAATTTTTTACAATTAGGATATCCACTTCTCCAATAAATCCGTTAGATACGTTTTTTTTCCTTACAGTCGTATAGCCTTCCACCACAACACCCTATTACCACATGCTAGCAATACATATGCAGATTGCCTTAACCCCTTCAAAGTCATTGATCCCCTATTTATAGCCCATCTGCCCCATCGGTCCCAAAACATAACTTTATTTCCAATACTAAAATATATAAACCACTACCAATTAAATACAAAAAAATTACTTTTATGGTGCTAGAGATTTCACCCAGGGATTTTGTGGCACTATCATGTCACCGTATTCACCCAAAAACTGATGCCATCTTTTTGGCATTGTGACCTTCCCTTATCACCCCCCCTTGCAACCTCCCATCTTTACTGTGCGTCCAATTTTTCCCCACAGCAGGTCAGGGGCCACATCAGATCACTCTAAGGGCCACATGTGGCCCCAGGTTGAGCATATGTGGGTTACTTTAATACAGTTGCATAAAGCAATTCTGTGAGTCCTCACCTGTAGAATTGTTTTTCTTCTTGCATGGCACCGCCCGCTTCGGTATTCATAACAGTTGGGTTATTCCACCACAAAGTGGCGCAGTGGTACTGCAGAAAAGCTGTGGCTTGTCTCGGCTCCCTATAAAAATGGGACATCCAAAAGCAGTGTCCAGTGTAGGGTGGGATCCCCAAAGAGTAACGGCCAGTAGTTCAAGTCACTACCGCCTGAAGCACCTTGCGGCCAAAAGCAGCATCTGCTGAGGCCTTAACATCGACCTTGTAAAACTTTGAAAAAGTATGAACAGAAGACCAAGTAGCGGCCTTGCAAACTTGTTCAACAGAAGCTTGGTGCTGAAAAGCCCAAGAGGCACCAAGAGCACGAGTGGAATAAGCAGTAATCCTAAAGGGAGGTGCCTTTCCCTTAGCAGAATAGGCTTGAACCCCCGCCTGACGGATCCACTTGCTGATAGTGGATTTAGCCGGAGGCAAACCCTTTCTAGGTCCAGAAGTGAGAACAAAAAGAGCATCAGACTTCCCAAAAGGCTCAGTGGTGACCAAATAAAACTTCAGAGCCCTGACCACATCCAGGGAATGCAGAGTCCGCTCCTTGGAATTAGCAGGATTAGGACACAATGAAGGCAAGACAATGTCCTGATTGAGATGAAAGGCAGACACAACCTTTGGCAGGAAGTCTGGCTTCAGGTGGAACACCACCTTATCCTGATGTCTCTCAAAATAAGGAGGTTTGATGGAAAGTGCCACTAGCTCAGAAACTCACCTTACAGAAGTGATAGCCACCAGAAAGGCTACCTTAAGAGTCAGAAAAGACAAGGTAGCTTCACGAATAGGCTCAAAGGGAGGCCTTTGCAGAGCAGACAACACCAGATTCAAATCCCAGACTGGTAGAAAAGGCTTACGGGGTGGACGCACATGAGAAACACCCTGGAAAAAGGTTTTAACCAACCGGTGATTGGCAAAAGATCTTTGGAAAAAAATTGCCAGAGCTGAAACATGGCCGTTTAGGGTACTTAGTTGAAGGCCCTGGTCCAAACCATGTCGCAAGAATTCCAGAATCCTGGGAATAGAAAACACCCGACAGGGAAGAGACTTGGACTCACACCAGGCAATGTAAGCATGCCAGATCCTGTGATAGATAAAGGACGAGGACTTCTTCCTGCCCGAATCATGGTATCAACAACAGGAGCAGGCAACCCCTTTTCCATCAATATGGAGGTTTCAGCAGCCAAGCCGGTAAAGCCAGAGTTTGTAAATTGGAATGGCGTAGCTGTCCCTGGGTGAGAAGATCTGGATCCTTGGGCAAGACATGCCAGTCTACTGCCAACCGCACGTCTGTGAACCACACTCTTCTTGGCCAACAAGGGGCCACCAGTATGGCTGGTACCCGCTCCTGGGCTATCTTGCGCATGACCCTGCCCAGGAGAGGAAACGGAGGGAACACAGAGAAACTGAACCTCCATCCAAGGTATTGCCAAGGCATCCGTGGCGAAGGCCAGAGGGTCCTGGGAAGTTTGCGTCCTGTCACAATCACAAGCAGGTCCACGTCCGGCTGACCCCAGTGGTGACAGAGGGAGAGAAACACCTGGTTGTTGAGAGACCACTCCCCCAGACAAGACGTCCCCCTGCTCAGGCAGTTCGCCACCTGGTTCTCCACCCCTGGGATGTAGACCGCTGAGATGCAGGGAACATGCTGTTCCGCCCAAGACAGAATCAGGGACACTTCCTTGAAGGCTCGCTTGCTCAGAGTCCCTCCCTGATGGTTGATGTAGGCAACCGCCGTCTGGTTGTCTGAGCGAATCTGAACAGCCCGACCCAGGAGGTGAGTGGATAGGCGAGAAAGAACCAACCTGATCGCCCTCAGTTCCAGGACGTTGATGGAAGCATGGGCTTCTTGTGGGCCCCACCAACCCTGGAACCTCAGGGACTTCCAGAAGCCTCCCTAGCCATTTCCCAGTGACCGATTCCCAGCATGGGGGCAGGAAGGACCTGCCCCCCAGAAGGTTCCTCGAGTCCAGCCACCACAAGAGAGACTGTCTGGCCAGGGGAGACAGAACAAATTCCTGTTCCAGGGACACAGGGTCCCGATCCCAAACTGACAAGAGGTGCAACTGAAGAGGTCTCATGTGAAACTGAGCAAAGGGGACTGCCTCGAAGCAGGACACCATCAGGACCACCAACTGCATCCCCTGACAGATGGAGGGATGAGGACACGACAGCAGAGCCCGAGCCTGCAGCTGAAGACCCTCCACCTTCTGCTGAGGAAGGAACACCTTGACCTGAGAGGTATCCAGAGTCATGCCCAGAAAGGTCCTCACCAATGACTGGGACAGAGAAGACTTGGGATAGTTGATCACCCAGCCGAAAGACTCCAGAGTGGATGTCACCATTTGAGTGTCCCGAGGAAAAGACTCTGCCACAATCAGGATGTCGTCCAGGTAAGGAATGATGCGGATGCCCTGGTTTCTTAGCAGAGCCATCACTCCCGCCAGCACCTTGGTGAACACCAGAGGTGCCGAGGTGATACCGAAGGGTAGAGCCACAAACTGGTAATGCTGATCCTGCAGCTCGAACCTTAGAAATGTCTGAAGACCTGGGAAGATAGGCACATGGAGTTAATCATCCTTGATGTCCACAGTGGTCATGAAGTCGCCCGGGCGAAGGGTACTGACAGCAGAGCGCAGCGTCTCCATGCGAAAATGCTTGAATCTGACAAATTTGTTGAGGCCCTTCAGATCAAGAATGGGCCTCAGAGAGCCGTCCTTTTTGGGGACCGTGAAAAGATTGGAATAGTACCCCTGACCCCTTTCTTGATGAGGCACCAAACAAATGACTCCGGACTCTAACAGGCAATGAACCGCCAGAAGCAACCCTTGAGCAGACAGGTGGTTTAAAGACATCCGGGATCTGATGAATCTTGGGGTGGGCAGGCTGCAAACTCTTGTAACCGGAGGACACTACCTCCTGAATCCACCGGTCTGAGACATGAAGCCTCCAGACGTGAGCAAAGAGCCGAAGCCTTGCCCCCCACCCGGATGGGTGAGGGCGCCCCTTCAAGCCTGAGGGGGCTTGGGAGAGGGCTTGGGCTTAGGATTCCAGGAGAGACCTGGACAACCACAGGTTTTGACATTTCTGCGACCACTGGAGAGGAGGGAGCCACAACCCCCTCTGGGAATGCGAAAGGAAGGGAGGGGGGCATAGGACCCCCGAAAGGGCCAAGACTGCCTCCTACGCTGAGGCAGCCTCCCATCCTTGGCTAGAACATCAAGCCATTCCCCAAATAGCCGCAGCCCCACGAAGGGGAGGCTAGTGAGAGCTTTCTTAGCCGCACCATCAGCTGCCCACTGGCGCATCCAGACAGAGCGGCGCATAGCCACCAAGAGCGCAGAGGTCCTTCCACACAGCCGCACGGCATCATCCATAGCAGTAAGGATAAAGGCTACAAAATCAGTGCAAAGTAAGAGTCCTATATTCCTCTCTTACACTACCAGCTGTTGTGCCATCAATGAGACGCTTAAGCAGTTTCTTAAGGGTAATAGCAGTAATGGCAGCAGCACATACAGGGCGCAAGCCCGCCCCCACACAGGTAAAAGCATGGCAGGCCCCTTGATCCAGGCGCCGGTCCTCTCCGTCCCTCAGAGTGGTAGTGTCAGGGGAAGGCATGACCAAAGTATTGGACAAGCCTAGCACGGGAGCGTCCACTTCAGGGGGAAATGACCGCCTTTTAACAAGATCAACGGGAAAGGGATACCTTTTATCCAAACCCTTGGGCACTGCAGGCAACTTGTTAGGACTTTCCCATTCTTTAAGCACCAAGGTGGTAAAATGTTCCTGCTCAGGGAACTCTAGACCCTGTTTACCAGGGCGAAAAATCTCCCCCTGCTTTCTTTTAGCTACCTCAGGGGCAGCAATGTGCAAAATTTCAAAAACATTTGACAGCAGATTATCAGTGTCCTTAGGTTACCATGATTCCTCTCCGGACGCAGATCCAGGGTCACTATCGCAACCCTCCTGCTGGTTCCCAGAGGAGTCAGAATCCTGGGAGAGCTCCCCCATCTCAAGAGGGTGACAGTCACCAAGCTCATCAATCCCCACATACATCTCAATAAGGGGAGCAGGCCTTCCTAGGAGAATTCCTGGCAAGCTGCTTTTCAATGTTAGCCACCCGCAGAGACAAATCAGAATGTGACTCCCTGCCAACATTCCCCTCACTGGGGCCCAATTGCAGGAGCAGGGAGTAGGTGAAGCCGAGTGAGGCGCAGAGCTGGGAAGCGAAGCAGGCAAACCAGCTTGAAGCGCAAGGACACTTTCAGCGCACAGCACGCACACCGTGACACTGTTACTCACAGGGGATACCCCACACATGGAACACAGCCGTGCTTGCCCCGAAGGGCCCCCAAGCGCGCTATCCCCAGAAGCCTCCATATGGTGATTAGCACAGGCGCAATAGGCCAGCAGTGGGTACAGGCTTAATACAGAAGCCACCCGGGATGCCCTCCCACGGGATGCCCCCAGAAGTTAATAAAGAGGGGATGAGGGGGAGAAAAGGAGTGGAGACGGGAGAAACCACAACCCAATGGTATCCCGCCTGAAAGACATAAGTAAAATCACACATAAGCATCCCGCAGCAAAATACCACAATTCAATTAAAACCCCCCCAAGGGGGACTCACGGACCAAAGACACTGTGGGGTCACACAGGCACAAACCGCTGAATAAGGCGACCCGCCGGAGGAGGCAGTGCTGCAGCCAGGAAGGGAGAAAACCAGACGCGCAGCTCGTCTAAAATGGCGCGGGCAGAGGTACCTCGAGGGGTGGGCCACAAGGTGAACGACGCGATACGCGTCATCACCCGGCCCCGGGTGATCCTGGGTCTTGGTCCACTGGCATCCGATCGGGGTGCCCCGCTGTGTGAAACCCCCCCGATCACCCTAAAAACTCACCTCTCCCCGCGCCGACGGACAAGCGATTTGACAGTCGCTTGTCCGTGGCTCCTCCGCCGCCGCCTCCCGCGCGCGCCCCCGCGCCGGCCATTCACAGACGAAACTAAGGTAAGGGGGTTTGGGGGTTTTGGGGGGGGTTTAACCCCGTGGGACATCCCGATCTCGGATGTCCCGCGGGGAGGGAGGTGATCGGCCCGGGAATCTTATAGATTCCCGGGCCGATCACCCGAGGGTGATGGTCCACTTTAAACTCACTTCTGCAGGACCATCTAAAAAGCGTTTCTACAGCTGCTCTGTCCATTGAAGCCCTCCGTGCAAGCGTCCACGGCAAGCCACAGTGATCCCACAGCTGTCCAGCCAAATTAGAGCATGCACATGACCCATAAAGCGGTGCTATGACATGCCATTCTCTACTCAGCCCCATCCAGAAAATACAATTCTGTGAAATACTCACCTGTAGAATTGGAATTATACGCATACAGCACGTCCTGCTCCATCTATAATACTTACACATGGGTAATCCTCCGCCAGAGGGCGCTGTTCACGGCAGACATGCAAAAACAGCAGCATTGAAAAGCAGTGAGAAAAAGAAGCCGGGAGAAGCCAACCACCCAACTGGAATAATAACAATGATAACAATCACCATACAGGGGATCCAGAACAAAGTGAAACCAGGGTGGGGTGGAGCAGGACGTGCTGTATGCATATAATACCAATTCTACAGGTGAGTATTTCACAGAATTGTATTATTCTAAGCATACAGCACGTCCTGCTCCATCTATAATACTTACACATGGGACATCCAATAGCAGTGTCCATAAGGTAGGGTGGGATCCCCCCCAAAAAAGGCACAGCAGACAGGAAAGGCGCTGTCAACTGCAAAACTTGCTACCAATAACGACATGAGCAAAGGCTCTAACGTCAATCTCATAAACCCTTGAAAAGGTATGAACAGAGACAAGCAACGGTCTAGCAACTTATTCAACAGAAAACCTGGTGCTGAAGGGCCAAAGGTACCCAAACACCAATATAACGGAATAAAACGAGAGAGGGAAGTTCTTCCCCCTTAAAGGAATAGGCCAGTGAAACGGCCCAACCAGCCCTCAGGCAACAGAAGCCTCGTAAAAAACTTAGAACTCTCCCCAACGGGGAATGAAAACAGGTCTCCCGTCAGGCAGGCAGGGATACTGACCCCTTCATTAACAAGGATCATCAAGAAGCCGAAACCTCTACTCAGGACCAGGAAGGCAACCATCCAAGTAGGATCAGTCCAAAGGGCGCATTGGCCCTGGAAGAAAACGAGATCAGGCGCATACATAAGGAGGCGCCCACAGACCCCAAGGGCATCAATCCCCTAAGGGACAACACAACCAGAAAAAGTGCCACACCTGTTGAGGGAATGTAGACCCCCTACTTCAACATTACTAAGAAGAAGGCCCATAGGCAGACTAAAGGACTTAAATAAGGATCATAAAACACCACCTTGGACAAAATGGTCCGGCGTAAGGCGGAATACCACCACATAATGGAGTGTTATAACGAGGGCTAAGCAATCAGAGCCACCTGCTCAGGCACACATCTGACTGAAGCAACAGCCCCCAGAGGGGCGGCTGAGCCACAAAAACAGCTCAGAAGGCAACCAGAATAAGACCCAAGGGAAAAAATCCGCAGGGCAGACAGAATGAAAATTGATCCCAACAGGGACCATAGAACTACTTGAGAGATGTCCTTGAGCATCCCCAAGAGAACTCCTAACAAGGAAGACTGAACCAGACTTCTACAGGAAGGCGGACAGGACAGAACCTGAACCTTCAAGAACCTAGATGGGGAGCCAACCCCAACCTATGCTGGAACCACTCCAGAACCCCGGAAACCAAGAACGTCCAACAGGGGAGAGACCAAGCCTCATGCCAATCAATATGGGTACACCCTATCCCATAATGGACGGAGGAAGAGGAAACCAAGGAGGCTTGCTCGTAGCCCCCCCCATATACCAAGTCACCCAGAAGGTAAGCCCGTCTCCAAGGGGTGAATGAATCAGCTGTCAAGTCCCAGATTAGAGTCTGTAGATTGGGACGACATAAGGAGGAGGAGCCCGACAAGGGCAGAACCGCACTTCTGAAAGAGCGTACAGTTCAGCTGACCTTAGCAGAAGCATCTGCGAACCACAGTTCACTAGGCCACCCAGGGGCCATCAAGCTCACGGGTCTCATTATCAGCACGACCGTGCGCAGAAAACCCACAGCAGGATGAATAAAGAGAAGACATATAAAATAGAAGTCTATACACAAATTTACTAAGCCCCCATGACCAGAGTCAGAATATCCTGGGACAGTAAAAACAAGGGCAGAGCCCCTGTGATATAGGCGAGACCCAACAGAGCCACCGTAGGTGGATCTCAGAGGGACACCAGGATAGCGCAACCTGCCACTGAAAGACATCCATTGGAGCGAATACCACTGAGGAACAGGGGACGTAGACCCCCACCCAGAACAGGATCAGGAACCCTCCAGAGGGATCATCCTGCTTTAAGCTCCAGACCAATAATAAAACAGGCCATTGTCATCCAACAGGCCTAGGAACCACTGTGCCTAGGGGAATGAGCACAGACCTAACTCCAGGGGTGCTGGAACCCCATGTAGGATCACTAATCCAGTGTGTAGAAGAGCCCAAGGGCTCAGTATATGAGGGACAGCATCTGATACGCCACCAACGAGCCCACCAGCTGCAATCCTGCCTGGTGAAGGTAATATATCAGCAAAGAGGGACAGAGAACTTGTCCCAGAAATCCCCTATCGTCAAAGAAGAAGGAACTAGCCGGAGCCGAATCCAATGTAATTCTAGGAGAGGAGATACTGGAGAATGGGACAAAATAGGAACTAGGTAGGTGACTGAACACCCATCCCAAATAACTCCCCATTGTAAGTAAGAAGGACAACCTAGTAGGTCCTTATGCAGCTGCCCACTGGTCTCATTTGAGACAGCACTCCCATCCAAGCCGTAGCGAACACAGAGAGTGGGGGAGGGGCCTAATAACACGGCCCCAATCAGCGGTGTTGAACACCAACACCCACCTGTAAAAGCCTCAGTGTCCAGAAGACACATTTGAGCCAAAATAAGCATCTTAGCATTCTACGGACGGCCAGAGGCCCACTGATTTGCAGAACGCCGACGGCCCAACTCAGAGACGCCAAGCGGAAACGCCTGTGGCTACAATCGCCAAACCCATGGAGGGTTAGGATGGGCAACCGCCCCATCCTCCAGGCGAAAGTGGGACCAATTGGTGTAGAGGCTGCTGCCTCTATCTGTTAAGGGCATCCTGTCAAGGAGCCCCGACCTAGCAGGCCAAGGAAGGCCTGCACCAACACCTGAAGAAAGGCAGGGACCGGAAGTACCCTGACCCACTCGGGGGAGAACCATCCAGCAAACACCGTCCCACAACCAGAGGGACTACCTCCTGAATCCACCAGAACGAGGCATGGTGCCTCCTGATAGGAGCAAGGTGCTGTGGCTATCCCCTCACCCAGGCGGGTGAGGGCGTCCCATCATGCTTGGGGGGTATTCGTGAAGAAGTCGGGATTAGCCCGACCAGAAGGCCCCTGACGTTGTCTGCCGCTCCTGGGGCAGGAGTCTGTACCAGGCCCCGGAAGGGGCACCCCTGGTTCTTGCTTAACACTATGATATGGAGGGGGAGGGGTATTCCTGCTCCGAGGGGACCGAGACGGCCGCCCTTGATGGGGCGAATTGTCCTCTTTTTTAAATATATCCAGACGAGCCCCAAACAGGCATTGTCCTCTAAAAGGAAGCCCAGTCAGAGTCCTTTTAGCAGCATCGTCTGCCCCCCACTGTCGCAGCCAGAGCAGTCGACGTATAGCCACCACTGGGGCAGAGGTCCTCACACACATTCTGATGGTGTCATCCAGAGCTAAAAAGGATAAAATTAACAAAAATATCACAACTGGAGAGTGCATTAAACACCTCCCAGGGTAAATCCTCAGGGTGATGCTCAAGCATCTGTCTTATGAGGGTTCTAGCGGCCACTGCAGTGATGGCCGCGGCACAGGCAGGACGCAGCGCCGTTCCTGCACAAGCACAGGCATGCAAAGCCAGCCTATCGATGCGCCGGTCCTCGACATCCCGAAGGGTGCTGTAGGCCGGGGCTGTGAAGAAGGGGGAGTTAGGAACCCCAATGATCGGTGCGTCCACCACGGGAGACGATGACCAGCAATCAACCATCTCAGGGGGAAAAAGGTATTTCCTATCCCAGTCCTCTGGGATTCCCAGAAGTTTAGTGGGGCATTCCCACTCCTTAAGAACCAGAGCATGGAAGTGAGCCTGCTCGAGAAATTCCAAACGCGCAGTCGCCGTATGGAAGCTCTCCCCTCTCGGCTTGGGGACCGCGCCAGGGAGCGAAATAGCCAGGGCCTTAAAAATCCTAAGCAACATACCCTCAATGTCAAACTGGCCCCAGTCATCTTGGTCAGAATCATGGTGACTCCTCGGCCTCTCATCAGAGGAACCCGGGTCAGAGAACAGATCTCCATCGTCAGACGGAGCACTATCACACGGAGAAGAGAGCTCCTCCGAACCCATAGCAAAGGCCGAAGCCGGGGGCATCAAGGGCCGCTTCCTGCCAGGACCCAAGCGTTCGGTCAAGCCCGTAACAATCTGGTCAAGCGTAGGCCGTCTAGAAGACAGGTCAGGTTGTAACTCCCCGCTGGAACATGACTCAACAGGAGTGAGGTTTAGGCCAGGGGAAAAGGGAGAATAGGAGCGAGGTGCAGCCACCGGTGCTGCTCGCAGGGCGCGCACACCCGTGCCCCGTCAGCATCAGCATGGGGGAGACCACACGCTATACACAGCCGGTCTTGTCCCAGAGGGACCCCGGTCACACAATCCTGAGATGCCTCCATATGGTTATTATCTAGGCACAGTATGCCCGTAGGGATTTATGCACTAGGCAACCCTGGATGCCCCAACGACCCGCTGATTAATGTGGGAGATTTGTAGGAAGACCCGCTAATAAATATCTATGTATAAAAATATATATATATGTATAAGGATATAAGGGGCCGGGAGAAGCCGCCTGAGACTCGCGTCTGAAAAACATAAGGTGAAAGAAGGTGTCAGGGCCATGCGCAGCAGGAAAAACATATAATAAGAAATCACCCGCGAGGGCACTTACAGACCAAGGGAGGAGGGGAACAGCCACCACGCGCGCACGAAGATTGTCAAAATGGCGCCCAGCGAACCTCGTAGGGCGGGCTCAATGCACGGCCGTGACGTGGAGTGCGCCAAGACAAGTCCCTGCCCACCCCGAAGAGTGCGAAGCTCTGAGATAAAAAATAAAAAAGCAAGGATAAAATCACAACGGCTTGTAACGAAAAGGCGCCGCGGCATCTAACGACGCAGCAAACTGTGTAGTAGAGAGAAAAACGGCGGCATCCAAACAAAATAAGGAGCATGCAGCGCGGCTCTGACACCCAGATGTTCCATAGAGGTAGAAATATTATTTTGTGAGTACTCACCTGAAAAATGGATATTGTCAGTGTGCCACACACCCCGCTTCCCCTTTAATTCTTACGATCGGGTTACTCCACCAGCAGGTGGCGACGTGCAGGGAGAAGTCTTGAAAACGAGCCTTCCGTCCTGTATATACCTGGGACCTCCCACTTAATCACCAGTTATTTAAAAAGCAGAAAGACAAGGTACCAGGAAATCCAACGGTAACCTCAAAATAAAGAAAAGCTTCACCATATAAAGGATTCGGGATACCGAAAAGGGCGGGTGAAGCGGGGTGTGTGGCACACTGACAATATCCATTTTTCAGGTGAGTACTCACAAAATGGTATTATTCTCGGTGTGCCACACACCCCGCTTCCCTTTTAATTCTTACGATCGGGACATCCAAAAGCAGTGTCCACAAGGGATGGGTATCCAAAGGCAAGGTGAAGCATAACTTAAATGACTGCAGTCTGCAGAACTTTGCGGCCAAACACAGCATCCGCTGAGGCCCGCACATCAACCTTGTAAAACGTAGAAAAAGTATGAACAGAAGACCAAGTAGCAGCCTTACAAACTTGTTCAACAGAAGCTTGGTGCTGAAAAGCCCAAGACTCTCCAAACGGTGCGAGTACAATGAGCAGTGATACGAAAAGGGGGAACTTTCCCCTTAGCAGAATAGGCCGCAATAATGACCTGACGTATCCATTTGCTGGCGCCAAACCCTTCCTAGGCCCACCGGGCACAACAAAAAAGGCATCAGTTTTACGAAAAGGAGAAGTAATAATCAAATAGTACTTAACACAGCGTACTACATCCAAACAATGCAAAACCCTCTCCTTGTCATAGGACACAGGGAGGGAAGAACAATATCCTGATTCAAATGAAAAGCAGAAACAACCTTAGGAAGAAAGTCTGGTTTGAACCGAAAGACCACTTTGTCCTGATGCCTCTCAAAGTAGGGCGCCTGAATAGACAAGGCCGCCAACTCCGAGACACGCCGAACCGAAGTGATAGCTACCAAGAAGACAATCTTCTGAGTCAGGGTAAACAAAGCAATATCTTGCAAAGGTTCAAAAGGAGGAGCCTGAAGAGCAGAAAGAACCAAATTCAAGTCCCAAACAGGGAGTAATGGTTTCCTGGGAGGCCGCACATGCGTAACCCCCTGGAAAAAAGTTTTAACTAAAGGATGAAGCGCAAAACGCTTCTTAAAAAAGATAGATAAGGCAGAAACCTGCCCTTTCAAAGTACTCAGCTGAAGACCAGAGTCCAGCCCTGATTGTAAAAACTCCAGAATCCTGGAGACCGAAAAGACCCTACAAGGCAAAGACCTAACCTCACACCAAGCGATATAGGCTTTCCAAGTCCTATAGTAGGTGATAGAAGAAGACCTCTTTCGGGCACCGATCAGAGTCTTAATAACCGAGTCAGAAAGACCCTCCTCCTTCAAGATGGAGGTCTCAGCAGCCAAGCCATCAAAACCAGCGTTGGTAAACTGGGGTAAGACAGCCGACCCTGAGTGAGCATATCGGGCCGAAGAGGCAGAATGAGCTGATTCACTGTCAGCCAAAAGATGTCTGCGCACCATACTCGTCTTGGCCATCTTGGGGCCACGAGAATGGCGAACACCCTTTCCAGAACCAGCTTCCGTACCACTCAGCCTAGCATGGGTATCGGAGGAAACAGGTACAGAAAACCCGGGTTCCCTCGGCTCAGGGATATGGCTTCCGCCGCCAGAGCCAGAGGATCCTGGGAGGGCAACACAAAGATCGGGAGCCTGCAATTGTGACGAAAGGGAAACAGGACCACCTTCGGTGTCCCCCACCGGAGTGGACTGCAGACTGCCGAGAGACAAGGAACATGTGCCTTCGCCCAGGCCAGGATCAGGGACCCCACTCTGAGAGCACCCAGACTGGAAGTCCCTCCCTGATGATTGAAGTAAGCAACCGCTGTTTGATTGTCCGAGCGTAGCTGAACCAGAAGGCCCAGACCATGATGGGACAACAGAGCAAGAACCAGACGGAAGGCTCTCAGCTCCAGGACAGACGGCCGAGGATTGGAAAGAAGTACCCAAGCCAACTCCTGAATCAGACAAATTTTGGACTGAGTGAGCAACACCCTGTGTTGACCGGAATCCGACCGCATTCCCAGAAAGGACACCACCCTGGCCGGAGCAAGGGGGGACCTGGGAAGTTTGAAAAACTTCAGATGCAGGGCGGGGCAAGCCGACCCGTCCTTCTAGGGGACTAAGAAGAGAATGGAGTAAAAACCGAGGCCCACCTCTAAGCGCGGCACCGGCCGGATGACTGCCATTTCCAGGAAAAAAACGTGAAGGAGGGCGAGGCTCGAACTCCGGTTTGTAACCGGGCGACACCACCTCCCAGATCTACGTGTCCGGAAACTCCCGGCCTTAAATCAGGGAGAAGTGTCGCAATCGTCCCCCCACCCGCACGGGTGAGGGCAGCCCCTCATTGCTGAGCGGGCTTAGCAGTAGGTTTGGGCTTGGCGCCCCAGGACTGACCGGGACGGCCACGGCCCCTTCCCCGGGTCCAACCTACACCCCCGGTAGCGGGAAAGGAAGCCCCTCTGCCCGCTCTGGCTCCCCAAAAGGAGGGACTAAAGGAACTCGCACCCCTAAAGGAGCGACGAGGCTTCTTGAATTGAGGCAACTTACCATCCTTGGTAACAGTATCCAATTTCTCACCAAAAAGGCGAAAACCTAGGAAAGGAATCGCTGTAAGCGCCCTCTTAGAGTTCATGTCCGCCGTCCACTGGCGCAGCCATATAGACCGACGAATAGCCACCAGCAATGCCGCTGTCCTGCTACTCGTCGCCAGAGCATCGTCCTGAGCAGTCAGGACAAAAGAAACAAACGACTCACACTGCTTGAGAGAACTAAACATATCACAAGTGGGATCAAGATCTTCTAGCAGATCCCTAATAATGGATCTAACTGCCAGCAGAAGAAGCGCCGAAGCACAAATTGGCCGTAGTGTCGACCCGGCACTGATAAAACCATGGCGAGCCAATTGATCCACCCGACGATCCTCACCATCCTTAATGGTAGTGGTGCCAGAAAGGTGCAACGCAGCCGAGCCAGTCAATCCTAACACCGGGGTATCGACGTCGGGGGGCACTGACCAAAGCTTCACCAAGTCCTCCGGAAAGGGATAACGCTTATCCCAATTAGGAGTTCTAGCCAGGCGCGCGGGTTGTTCCCCATTCCTTAAGGACAACCCTCTCAAAGTGCTGTTGCCTGGGAAACACCAAACGCGGCTGGGGTACGTCAAACAACTCACCCTTTGGCAGAGGGACCACCGCAGGCGGATCCAAGGCCAAAACTTAAACATCTGAGCCAAAATGGAAGGAGTGTCAAGGGACACCCCCACAGCCTGATCACCAGCAGTGTCAAACAATAGCTGGTCTGCAGGCTCGTCCGACTCCTCAAGGAATTCCCCCTCCTCATCAGGGGGACAATCAGAATAATCCAAAAACTCAGGTACCTCACCCTCCGAAGCAGGCAGTGCCGGAGCAAGGTGCTTCCGCTTTGCCGTAGCCTTCTAAGCCACTGAAGCGGAGATAATTTTCTCGAGGTTGGCCAACCATGCATGCACCTCAGACAATGTCACACGGGGTCCGGACTAGGTTGGGGGGGGGGGGAATAGGAGATGACGGGAAGTTGCGAGGAGCCAGAAGCCGGAGCAACGGACTGGCGCGCAATGTTCTGCTTTGCACATGGAAGGCATAAAATGACATCGCCTGGGAGCGGAACCCCACAACCCCCACACAGCCTAGATAGCCCCGAAGAGCCATTTCCGGTAACGTTGGAAGCCTCCATATGGTGAATTTGTGGTATTTGCAACAACCCAGGGTTTTACGCATTAAGCAACCCGGGATGCCCCTTTGTAATTAAAGTCCCGGAAGTGGGAGGTTTTTTTTTTTTTTGTTTTTTTTTTTTAAGCCTAGGGAAATTCCAATTTACAGACTAAGACTAGCCAGGTATAACAGACCGGGAGAGCCACTTCCATGAAGGGATCCCAGAATCTGTGGGGGAAAAGAGACCACAGTCAGTCCCCCAGCCAGAATGCACCACAATCATAGGCAATATATATATATATATATATATATATATATATATATATATATATATATCCATACACATAAACATACATATAAATACAACCACACATAAAAACATCCCAATAAGTAGAAATGCCCCAGGAGAGAAAAAACGCTATACATGGCAGGCATACACAGCACAAGGACGGCCCCACGTCCGCAATGGTGGGGACCGTTTACCTTACAGCTTCAGCCGCACAGGAGACGTCCTCTTCCCCCACCGGCTGCAGCCCACTAGTCTCTAATGAGACCAGGGAAGTGAAGGGCGGGCCCGGATACAGCATGCCCCGGCCACGCCCCCTTAATCACAGAGCGGCCCCGCCCCCCCAGTGACGCGGCTCGTCCAATGGCGAGACCGCAACCAGAAAAAGAGGGAAATTCAAACGTGCAACACATAAACAGGCCCCAGCAGCCCCAGCCACGCGCTGCCACTGAAACCTGCCAAGACATTTCCACAAATGATATAAGTAAAGCACCTCATTCAACACACACACCCCCCCCCCCCCCCTTAGCGAAGGGAGAAGAGACCGAGCGGGAAGGTGACCTAAAGGGAACATCGGGACAGGGGCATCCCAAATCCGGATCACAATGCCAGATAGCCGCATTGCCCCACAAGTGGGATCGAGCAGAGGAGATAAGCTCCTAGGCACCTAAAGTGCCATTTACCTTTGCCCAGCCCGCAGCCTAGGCTGGGAGGCTTTCGTTTAACTAGGCATAAACACCACAATAGAACTGGGCAGAAATAGACCAAAAGGGGATGCCGGGTTTTACCCCGGCTACCTGTAAGCAGGAGACTTCATTCTTCTGTCTTGTCGCTTCATGCAGAGTGAAAAAACTGGTGATTGAGTGGGAGGTCCCAGGTATATATAGGCCGGAAGGGGCTCGTTTTCAAGACTTCTCCCTGCACGTCGCCACCTGCTGGTGGAGTAACCCGATCGTAAGAATTAAAGGGGAAGCAGGGTGTGTGGCACAATGAGAATAAAGGCATTAAGCGTGACACTGAGACCGCCACACACACACACACACACACACACCCCCCTTTCTTTTCCCCTTAATTAGTTGGGGAAAGAAGGAGGGTGGCGACCCTGAAACAGGGTCCACCACTACTCAGGGCACAGGGCAATAGTGCGGGAGGGGCATCCACTAGAGGCTCACCATTAGCCTTGACCACCTACCCTATGGTGGGGGATTGCGGTGGAGCATGGCTCCGTTAAGCACACAAGGTGCTGCCTACCTTCACCCGACCAACGCAGCCCAGGCTGGGAGGCATAGTCTTCTCAAAGAGGACGGGTGGAAATAGTCCTGCAGGGCCTCGGGCTGTAAAGCCCCGCTCGCCTGCGAGAGCGCGATACTTCATGTCTTCGCAGTTCAGCACTGCAGAGAAATCTGGGGATTTGTGGGAGGTCCCTCGGTATATGAAGGGCCGGGAGGAGCCTGTTTTTGCATGTCTGCAGTGAACAGCGCCCTCTGGCGGAGGATTACCCATGTGTAAGTATTATAGATTGAACAGGACGTGCTGTATGCTTAGAATATGACAGTAAAGCCAGCAGCAGAACACAAGGACAAAACGTGTCTACCAAGCCAGAGAGCAAGTGGGGCTCACTTGCAGGTGCCCAAGTCAGACTGGAGTAATATCAAGCGATCCATGAGCAATCGATACAGCAATAAAGAATGTGTATGAAACAACAGCACTTAATAAAAAGGCAGCATTTATAAGAATTGACCTCATTATCATACAAATAATGACTAGGTTCGGAATACACAGGTTTACAAGTGAGCCTTTCTTTTAGTAGAGAATGGGAATAGAATACATGAGCTAGGCTATAAACAAGGTAGTGAAAGTAGGCATCCTGAGCATTGCGTGATGCCTGTCAGTGTATTGAAGGGTGGATAAGGGCCACATAGTAACTTGCACATGTGTCACCCTCTGTTGCCAGGCCATGTCTTTACTATTTTGCGATATACAGGCTTAACTATGATTTTTGCAGGAATTTCCAGGAAAATTATATATTGTTTTTTTCAGCTTTGGGATTTAATGTGAAATGTCTTGTGTGTCATTTTTCCAGTGTTTGAGTGAAATATGTAAAAACAAAAAGCAATCGTTTTTTTAAACTTCGTCTAGCTTTATTTTAATTAAAATACATTTTTTCAAGAAAAGCATATTGCACGTGAAAGCCCCAACGGTGCCACTTATGTATCGGTAACCCTGCTCCTGCCCAGGAGACCTCCCAAACTGAATAAGGCTTTAGGACGTTTTCAAATAAAATACATCCCTCCGCCTTCGGGAAGGCAGGTAATGGGGCCAGGGGTTAATGGCAAGTTGCCCACTTGCCGCAGGTGACTTGCCAGCCCCCATGCCTTGTGAACTGGTATAGGGGTCTCATGGACCCCTTAACAATTAACAGGCTAAATGTAAAAAAACACATACACACTGCAAAGTAAAATGTCATTTATTAAAAATATCTTTTTACCTGGCCTTTTAAAGCGCATTTGAGATCTCAAAGGCTTTGTATAGTAGTCATTTTGAATAGAAGGCTACTGTTCAGTGAAATCCTTGACTAGCATGGCTGTTGAATCCTGGCAGCACTGTGCTGGCAGAGTGGTGTTTGACCTTTTTAGAATGTTCACCCTTCTCACTCAGAAGTGTATCTTATTCTTAAGCAAAGCAAAGCCTGCTTAACTTTGCTTTAACAATTATGACATTTTGCTGCAGAATGCGGCAGGACCTTGCAACACATCTTTAAACCTGTTGCAGATGTCATTTCCCAGACATCTTCATTGAGATTAGATGTATGATTATTGGAGTCCATCTTTTATTTAATCTTGTTGCAGCAAAGAACATAATTTCACTTATCTTTTTCTATAGTTCGACAAGGGAATACAAAACCACAGAGTAGATGGATTTGATTTCATGGGCTTTGTAGGAAGTGGGCAGTGGCTGAAAATAATAGTTCTGCAAAGCAAGTAACCTGTGGTCTATACTCAACGCTTAATATCTGTAAGGTGTTGAGTATAGCAGAACCTATTTGTTTAACCCTTTAAATGACAAACCTGTGAATTTCACATGGTTGTCTCTCCAACAGTTAAATGGCAGCCATGTGAATTTCACAGGCCTGGCATTTCATCCTGTTTGGGGCAAAAAAAATACAATTCTGTGATTACTCACCTGTAGAATTGTTATGAGTATACAGTACGTCCTGCTACAAAGAAGATTCTTTACTCTTGGGTATTACTTCGCCAGATGGCGCTGGACTGCAGAGACCGTGAAATTGGCTCCTCCCGGCCCCTCAAATACCCAGGACCTCCCACAAATCCCCAGTATTGAAAAGCAGTTAACAAGAAGCCGGGAGAATGATAACAGAATCAACTAGTAACTATCAAACAATGATAACAATCACCATACAGGGGAAACAAGGATAATGAACCAAGGGTGGGGTGGAGCAGGACATACTGTATACTCATAATACCAATTCTACAGGTGAGTAATCACAGAATTGTATTATTCTTAGAATACAGTACGCCCTGCTCCAGATTAGATTACTTACACTTGGGACATCCAATAGCAGTGTCCGTAAAGTAGGGTGGGATCCCCAAAAGGTAACAGCAGACAGGTCAGACCACTGTCGCCTGCAGAACCTTGCGGCCAAAAGCAGCATCAGCTGAGGCCCTAACATCAACCTTGTAAAACTTAGAAAAGGTATGAACAGAAGACCAAGTAGCAGCCTTGCAAACTTGTTCAAACAGAAGCCTGGTGCTGAAAAGCCCAAGAGGCACCAATAGCACGAGTAGAATGAGCAGTAAGGCGAAAGGGGATTCTTCCCCTTAGCAGTGTAGGCCTGAATCACACCACAAAAAGAGCATCAGTTTTTCTGAAAGGTGCAGTAGCCACCAGATAGTACTTCAGACACCTAACCACATCCAAGGAATGCAAAACCCTCTCCTTAGCGTTACTAGGATTAGGGCACAAGGAAGGAAGAACAATGTCCTAATTCAGATGAAAGGCAGACACGACCTTAGGCAGAAAATCTGTCTTGAAGCAAAAAACCACCTTGTCCTGGTGTCTCTCAAAGTAGGGGGGCTGGATGGAAAGCGCCGCCAACTCAGAAACACGCCTAACAGAAGTGATAGCCACCAAAAAGACAACCTTGAGAGTAAGAATGGCCAAAGCAGCCTCCTGCACAGGTTCAATGGGAGCACCCTGCAGGGCAGACAGGACCAAGTTCAAATCCCAGACAGGCAACATAGGCTTACGTGGAGGACGCACATGAGTAACCCCCTGGAAAAAGGTCCTGATCAGAGAATGCTGAGCAAATGATCTCTGGAAGAAAAACAGCCAGAGCAGAGACACGACCCTTCAGAGTACCGAGTTGAAGCCCCAGATCCAAACCATGCTGAGGGAACTCCAGGATCCTGGGAATAGAGAACACACGACATGGAAGAGACCGAGACTCACACCAGTCAATGTAAGCACGCCAAACCCTATAGTAAATGGAAGAAGAAGACTTCTTCCTAGCCCTATTCATGGTGTCAACAACGGAGGCAGACAGTCCCTTTTCCATCAAGATGGAGGTTTCAACAGCCAGGCCGTCGAAGCCAGAGTTTGTAAATTGGGATGGCGTAAATGTCCCTGAGTGAGCAGGTCTGGAACCCTGGGCTGAGCGTACTGATCTACTGCCAGCTGACTACGTCTGCAAACCACACTCTTCTTGGCCACCTGGGAGCCACCAGGATAGCTGGCACCCCTTCCTGAGCTATCTTGCGCAGAACCCTGCCCAACAGAGGGGAATGGGGGAAAGAGCTGAAAGTCCTGCCATGACATTGCTAGAGCATCTGTGGCCAAGGGAGACAAAGGCTGGGAGCTTGTGATTGTGACGTGATGCAAACAGATCCACATCTGGTTGACCCCAACGGTGACAGAGATTGAAACACCCTGTCACTGAGGGACCATTCTCCCAGGCGAGAGGTCCCTCTGCTCAGAGTCTGCCTGCAGATTCTCCACCCCCGGAATGTACACAGCTGAGATGCAGGGAACATTGTCCTCCGCCCAGGACAGGTTCAGAGACGCTTCCTGGAAGGCCCCCTTGCTCCGGGTCCCTCCCTGATGATTGATGTAGGCAATCGCCGTCTGGTTGTCCGAGCGTAACTGAACAGGCCGGCCCCGAAGGTGTTGGGTCAAGTGGGCCAGAACCAACCTGATAGCCCTCAATTCCAGAATGTTGATGGGCGTGTGGGCCTCTTGAGGGCCCCAGCGCCCTTGGAACTGTAGGGACATCCAGAAGCCCCCCCCCAACCCGTCAGACTGGCATCCGTGTTGACCGTCTCCCAATAGGGGGCCAGAAAAGATCTGCCCGTCAACAGGTTCCTGGGGTCCAGCCACCACGAGAAAGACCTCCTGGCTAGGGGGGGATAGAACAAGGACCTGGTCCAGGGACGCAGGATCCTTGTCCCATACTGACAAGAGGTGGAGTTGCAGAGGCCTCATGTGAAACTGGGCATAAGGGACCACCTCGAAGCTTGACACCACCCGGCCCACTAGCTGCATTCCCTGTCTGATGGAGGGATGAGGGCAAGATAGCAGGAACTGAACCTGCGCAATCAGACTGTCTACCTTCTGCTGAGGAAGAAAAATCCTTGCCTGAACTGTATCCAGATTCATTCCCAGGAAGGGTGTCACCAAGGAGGGAGACAGGGAAGACTTGGGATGGTTGATCACCCAGTCAAATGACACCAGAGTGGACACTACTAGCCGAGTATCCAGCTCTGCCTGTTGGAGAGACTGAGAAGTGATGAGAATGACGTCCAAATAGGGCAGCATGCGAATGCCCTTTTCGCAGGCCTTTGAAGGGAAAACCAGTGAGAGCCTTCTTGGCAGCACTGTCAGCTGCCCACTGGCGCAGCCAAACCGAGCGGCGTATAGCCACCACCAGGGCAGAGGCTCTGCCACACATCCTAATGGTATCATCCAAGGCAGAGAGGACATAAGCAACAAATACCTCACAACAAGAGAGTGCATTAAACTCTTCACTAGACACATCATCAGGAGCACCATCTAAGACACTTCTAAGCAGGGTCCTAATAGCCACAGCTGCAATGGCAGAGGCACAAACTGGGCGCAGCGCCATCCCCACACAGGCCAAGGCATGGGACGCCAGCTGATCAATCCGCCGGTCCTCACTATCCCTCAGTGTAGTAGAGTCAGGGGAATGCATGACAGAGGTGTTAGACAAACCCAGGATTGGGGCATCCACCTCTGGAGGGGATGACCAACGCTTAACCACATCAGCAGGACTCTCTTAGGGACCCAACTCTTAGGGACTCCGGGGAGCCTGCTAGGAAGCTCCCATTCCTTGAGCACGAGATTATTAAAATGGGCTTGCTCAGGAAACTAAACGTGGCTTAGCAGTATGAACCAAATTCCCCCTGCTGCCTAGGGGCTACAACCGGGGGAGAGATACACAGTACCTCAAAAATCTGAGCCAACAGCCTATCAGTGTCATCTGGGGCCCAGGGGTCAGAGCCAGAGTCATCATGACCCCTGGGCCTCTCATCAGATGACTCCGAGTCAGAGAACAACTCCCCTTCCTCCAAGGGGGTATAACCAGACAGTTCAAAGAACTCTTCAGCCTCCATAGGAAAAAGAGTGACATCAGGCGTCAAATGCCGCCTCTTGGCAGAGACCTTACGCGCCATGGTATTAGCAAGCAACTTTTCAACACTAGCCAGTCTAGCAGACACATCAGGCTGAGACTCCCCACTGGTAAGCAGCTCAATGGGAGTCAGATTTAAGCTTGGGGGAGTAGGTGAAGCCATACGTGGCACAGGCCCAGCTACTGGTAAACCAGGCTGCAGCCCAAGCACCTGCTGGGCACAAGGTACACAAACCCACACATTGTCAGCACTTGTAGGGGACACCCAACACGCTACACACAGCCGGGCTTGTCCCGAAGGAACCCCGGGCACATTATCCTGAGACGCCTCCATATGGTGATTATAGCGGCACAATAGGCCGATAGGGATTCACGCTATAAAAGCAACCCGGGATGCCCCAACAGCCGCTAGGGAAGTGGGAGTAATTAGCACACTAGGCCTCACAAAGTTTAAAGACTAAATAGAGTGGGGAGGGCCGGGAGAAACCAATGGAGTTTGACCCGCCTGCAAGACATCAGCGAAGAGAAACCCATAAGCGACATGCATACATGACATGGGGTAAACAAAACCCGGGACACTCACGGACCACGGTAGGTAGGCACCAGCCACGCAGCAGGAAGAATCCAGAAGAAAAAGGCGCTGAGTATACCTCAAGGGGCGGGCCGCGGAGACAGTGATGCGGAACGCGCCATCCGCAGGCTCTGCCCCCCCAGAAGAGCGTGAAGCCGCACACGTGACAAGCAACCAATGATGGCGCAGCAGCGCCTGAGGTAAGACATATTCAAACCACAACAAGCGCAACCAAGACTGTGCAGGGACAAAACCAAAGGCAACCAAGCACGCCAACCAAGTGAAAACACAAACGCACACACACTCAACCCCCCCAGAACGCCCCCCCCCCCCCCCCCCCGAGAACTACAAGGGAGAGCGAGGGAGGGCAGCGGCAGCTTAACGTAGGGCCCACCGATAGACCGGGGCAAGGGGCAATAGCGCGGGAGGGACATCCCATAGAGGCTCACCATACGCCTATACTGCCTACCCTTTGGTGGGGGACTGAGGTGGAGCAGCGCTCCTAAGCACCGGACTGCCTACCATCACCCGCACCAGCACAGCCAAAGCTGGGAGGCACATTAACAATGGAACGGGTGGGAATAGTCCTACAGGGCAGCAGGCTAATAACCCCGCCCACCTGCGAGGAGAGCCATCTTCTTGTCCTTCGCAGTCCAGACTAGAGAAAATCTGGGAGGTCCCTGGTATTTGAGGGGCCGGGAGGAGCCAATTTCGCGGCTTCTGCAGTCCAGCGCCATCTGGCGGAGTAATACCCAAAAGTAAAGAATCTTTTCTGGAGCAGGACATACTGTATACTAAGAATAAAAGGGCTCCTATTTGCCCAGACAGCCTCAGATTTCCCCCACCCCCAGGGTCCTCATCAGGCATTGGAAGGTCCATTGCATGCTGCCCCCTCCCGCCCCAATTCTGACATGGTAGGACTTTTATAGGAGGAGTCAAACAACGTAATCTCACTCCTCATGGTATAAAAGCCTACTTCCAGCACCGGTGAACTGTCAGAAGCAGCTGGTGATCGGTGGAGGACGAGGGGCAGGGGTCTCCGATCTCTGCCTCCCGCACCCAGCCTCTGTCTATCATCGGCCAGCTGTAATTGGCACCTCACAGGACACAGAGCAGTGTTGGATCAGAGGCGAGTAAAGAAGAACTAAAATAATGGGTAATAACAAAGCTAAAGGAACACATTCACCAAGGATATCACTGTATAGGTGTGAAAAGAGCTGAGTAAAAATCACTTTCCGTGGGTATATTCAGACCCATTGGAGAACAGCTCTGTATAGTTTGACCTTGGTAAGCAGAGCCTATATTCAACAGGTAAGGAAGACGCTGTTGCCCCAAGCTGCAAAATTAAGCAATTATACCTGGTTGCTGCTGTGATCTGTGTGCACCAGATTATATTCACAGTTAGGACCAAAAGCAACGTCTCTCATCAGCCACACACCACAAGCTGGGGATACAGAATCAATGTGAGACAGCACAAGACAGGTTCAGGGCATGAGGACTAGATCATGTACTTCATTTAAACTTTATACAAAAAAAAAATAAAACAAAAACATGGGTTTTGATCTTATAATCTGACGATTTCAGTTCTCCCTGGAGATTTCTTTAGGTAAAAATTCTGGATCGAAACACTAAGGTGCTCTCATAGAGAGTGCTTTCAATTCGGATATTCTTTTGGTGGTCGTAATGGCCACCAGGAAGATCATCTTATGGGTTAGGAACTTTAGAGGAATTGCTAAATGAGGCATATAAGGAATGTCTGTTAATTGTAGCACCTATGGGCGAGAACCTGATGTTTGGCTTGGCAGTATTTTCTAAACCACTGGAATTGCAGCCAACATGGGGGGGGGGGGGAGGCTAGAATTTACATTGCCTTTCTGGTTGAACAGGCAGGATGAGATTTCAGTACAAGCTTGAAAAACTTTAAGCTGCTTTTCAATAGGTAAGAATTACGTCTCAACAGGAGAGGCTAGTGTAATGGACAGAAATTGCTTAGATGTTGCATTATCAGATTTGGTTTATTTTAATTTAGCAACCAAGTTTGTGGAGAAGTTTGCTGCGATCAACAGGTGGTCTATGTACGGGATGAGGTTTTCTTTTTGAAGAAGGTAACCATTTCAACCATAACCTAGGTTGAGAGTAACATTTCTGAAGGTATGGTTGGGTCACTGTGTAAAATATAGACTCCATCTTGAACTTATGGTATTCCTCAACCCTATTGAGCCGTTTCAGACCGATTATCATCCTTCTATTCTTTCTATCTGAACGAAAGGGTTAAACCTCATCTTACTCTCTTGTTGTGTTACAGGAACGAGAACATTTTGATATGCAAATGTGTGACAAGGCTTGCAGTGAAAATTGTAGAACCCGATGTGTGTACAAGAGTAGTTACAAACCAAGTTGGCGGAGTATTTTTAAACTATCACTATTCAAAAAGGACAGCTCATGATCGATCCCATACATCTGTGAAAAAATACCATTTTGTGATTACTCACCTTTAAAATGGGTATTATAAGTATGTCACACACCCCGCTTCCCCTATTCATGATATACGAGTTATGGTCCAGTAGAGGGCGAACTTCTGCAGAGATGAAAGCAAAAAAGAAGCCCCTCCCGGTCCATAAATACCTGGGACCTCCCACACGTTCCCCAGTATATGACAGCAGTAAGGGGACCAGGAAGAGCTAATAAACATTCTTAACCATAAAAAAGGTTCACCATATAAAGGAGCCAGAATACAAAAAGGGCGGGGTGTGTGACATACTTATAATACCCATTTTAAAGGTGAGTAATCACAAAATGGTATTATTCCAATTATGTCACACACCCCCGCTTCCACTATTCATGACATATGGGACATCCAATAGCAGTGTCCATCATGGGTGGGGATCCAAATACAGCAAAAAATGCACCAATTTAAACCACTGCAGCTTGCAGAACCTTGCGGCCAAAAACAGCATCCGCTGAGGCCCGCACATCAACCTTATAAAACTTGGAAAAAGTATGAACGGAAGACCAAGTAGCAGCCTTACAAACTTGTTCAACAGAAGCCTGGTGCTGAAAGGCCCAGGAAGCCCCAACACGAGTATAATGAGCAGTGATCTTAAAAGGAGGAACCCTCCCCTTAGCGGAATAGGCCCCAACAATGCCTGACGTATCCATTTACTAATGGAGACTTGGCGGGCGCCAAACCTTTTCTGTGCCCAGAAGGCATCACGAACAAGGCGTCTGTCTTACGAAAAGGAGAAGTAGCAACCAAATATTACTTCACACAGCGAACCACATCCAAAGAGTGCAAAACCCTCTCCTTGTCATTGCTAGGCTTAGGACACAAGGAAGGGAGAACTACATCCTGATTAAGATGGAAAGCAGAAACCACCTTAGGAAGGAAATCTGCTTTAAAACGAAAAACCACCTTGTCCTGGTGTCTCTCAAAGTAAGGGGCCTGAATAGACAGAGCCGCCAACTCAGAGACACGCCGAACAGAGGTAATAGCCACCAAAAAGGCAACCTTTTGAGTGAGCACAGAAAGAGCCACATCCTGCATCGGTTCAAAGGGAGGCCCCTGAAGGGCCGACAGAACCAAATTTAGGTCCCAAACGGGAACCAAAGGCTTTCTAGGGGGCCGAACATGAGTGACCCCTTGGAAAAAAGTCTTGACCAGATGATGCAAAGCAAAAGACCTTTGAAAAAAGACAGCCAGGGCAGAAACCTGACCCTTCAAAGTACTGAGCTGGAACCCCAGATCCAGACCATGCTGAAGAAACGCCAAAATCCTAGGAATTGAAAACACCCTGCAAGGTAAGGCCCTAGCCTCACACCAGTCAATATAGGACCGCCAAGTCCTATAGGAAATACCAGAGGAAGACCTCTTCCTAGCTCTAATCAAGGTTTGAATAACCGCCTCAGACAAACCTTCCTCCCTCAGGATGAAGGTTTCAGCAGCCACGCCGTCAAAGCAAGCGTTTGTAAATTGGGGTAACGCAGTTGACCCTGAGAGATCAGATCCGGAGGCAGGGGCAGCCTGTAATGATCTACCGCCAATCTTATGACGTCTCCGAAGCAAACCTGTCCTCCCCACCTTGGGACCACCAGAATTGCTGGTGCCCCCTCTAGCGCCAGCTTGCGCACTACTTTGCCCACCATGGAGAAGGGGGGAAACAGGTACAGAAACCCCAGATCCCTCCAAACAAGGGACAAGGCATCCACTGCCTGGGCCAGAGGATCCTGAGACGGAGATACAAAGGTTGGGAGCTTGTGATTGTGCCGAGAGGCACAGAGATCCACCTCGGAGTCGGAGTCCCCACTTGTGACACAGGGACCGAAACACCTCGGCGAGAGACTCCCCTGCTCAGGCAGTCCGCCTCAGTGTTCTCCACTCCCGGAATGTATACTGCCGAGATGCAAGGAACATTGCTCTGCGCCCATGTCAGAATCAGAGAGACTTCCCTGAGGGCACTCCTGCTGCGAGTCCCTCCTTGGTGATTGATGTAAGCTACTGCAGTACGATTGTCTGATCGAACGTGAACCAGTAAACCCTGTAGGTGAAGTGTCAGACGCGAAAGAACCAAGCGGATAGCTCTGAGCTCCAAGACATTGATGGGGTTGTGAGCCTCCTGAGGACCCCACAACCTCTGGAACTGATGATCTTTCCAGAAACCTCCCCATCCCGACAGGCTGGCATCCGTGGTAAACGTCTCCCAACGAGGGGCTAGGAACGATCTGCCCCTCAGATTGCTTGATTCCAGCCACCACTGAAGGGACTGCCAAACCCTGGGAGATATCAGAAATGACTGATCCAAGGACTGTGGACATCTGTCCCATTTCAGCAATAGATGGAGTTGTAGCGACCTCATGTGGAATTGAGCAAAGGGGACTGCCTCGAAGGAGGCCACCATCAAACCCACCAGAGTCATCCCTAGCCGAATGGAAGGGCGAGGGTTGGTCAGGAGAACACGTATCAGATCCTGAACCCTCTGCACCTTTGGCTGGGGTAGGAACACTCTGGCCTGAACGGTATCCAGATTCATGCCCAGAAATGAGATCTCCCTTGATGGGGAGAGAGAAGACTTGGGGTGGTTGATCACCCATCCGAACCTTTCCAGCGTCGCCATCACCGTCCTGGTGTCCAACTCCGCCTGGCAGAGGGAAGAAGCTGTAATGAGTAGGTCGTCCAAATACGGCACAATGCGAATGCCCTGGGCTCTGAGCAGGGCCATTATGCTCGCCAGAACCTTGGTAAAACACCCTCGGTGCCGAGGTCAGCCCGAATGGGAGGGCCACAAACTGAAAATGCTGATCTCTGACCACAAACCTGAGAAATCTCTGGTGTGCTGGGAAAATTGGTACATGAAGGTAAGCATCCTTGATGTCTATGGACGTCATGAAATCCCCCTGACGAAGGGAACCGATGGCTGAACGCAGAGTCTCCATGCGGAACTTCTTGGTTCTGATGAACCTGTTGAGAAGCTTCAAATCTAGGATGGGTCTTTTTTGGGAACCGTGAAGAGGTTGGAATAATAGCCCCGCCTCTCTCTGAAAGAGGCACCGGGCATATGACCGCCATGTCCAGAAGATTCTTTACAGCCAACAGGAGCCCCTGCGCTGCCCGAGGATCCGATGGCACCCGAGACCTTAGGAATCTGGGAGGAGGCCGGGACTCGAACACCAGTTTGTACCCAGACGAGACCACTTCCAGTATCCACTTGTCTGTGACCTCCTGGGCCCAGACCTGGAAGAAGAGCCGCAGCCGCCGCCCCCCACCCGCAAGGGTGAGGGCACCTCCTCATTGTTGAGCTGGCTTGGCAGCGGGCTTGGGCCTGGAACCCCAGGTAGCACGTCCTCTACCTCTGTTCCAGGAATCACCTCTAAAGCCAGAGTAGGCAAGACCTCTGCCCCCTCTGGCACCGCGAAAGGAAGGATTAAAGGAGCTTGCCCCCCGAAAGGAGCGACGCAGCTTCTTACGCTGAGGTAGCTTCCCACCCTTCGCCACAGAATCCAATTTGTCTCCAAACAGCCGCGTTCCCAAGAAGGGCAAAGCTGTAAGTGACTTCTTGGCCGCAATGTCCCCCGCCCACTGGCGCAGCCAGACCAATCGGCGCATGGCCACCAACAGGGCCGAAGTTCTACTACACATGGTAATAGTGTCGTTCATAGCCGACAAAACAAAATTCATGAACAATTCACACCTCTTAAGGGTTGTGAATTCAACGCTATCCGGGTTGAGCTGGTGCCCATTTAAACATGTCCCTGATCTCCGACCTGGTGGCCACGAGTGCCGATGCACAGACAGGCTGCAAGGCAGAACCCACACTGGCAAAGGCATGACATGCCATCTGATCAATGCGCTTGTCCTCGCCATCCTTAAGGGTAGTGGCGTCAGGAGTATGTACAACGGAGGTGTAGGACAATCCTAGAATGGGCGCATCAACCTCGGGAAAGGAAGACCAGCGCTTCACCACGTCCATCGGAAAGGGATACTTCCTATCCCATCCCTGAGGAACACCGTGAAGGCGACACGGCTTCTCCCATTCTCTAAGAATCATGCGGTCAAAATGAGCGGGGCTTAGAAAACCCAAAGAATTCCCCCTTCTTCGGAGGGGCCTCCGCTGGTGGGGAAATATCCAAAACCTCTAACAGGTGGGTCAGGACCCTGGGGGTATCAACAGCATCCCCCAGTGCCTGCCCGGCATCAGAATCAAAGAACTGCAATTCCTCAGTCTCAGATTCCTCAAACAATTCCCCTTCCTCAAGCGGGGAATAATCAGCCCAATCAGGTGAGTCACAATCACCAAAATCAATTACCGGCGTAGCTGGTGACAGATGCCTTTTCTTAGCAGTAGCCTTTCTGCCCACTGAGCTAGAAATCATTTTCTCGAGGTTGGCCAGCCTGGCACATACATCCAAGTGCGACTCCCCACTAATGACAGTGTCATTTGGGGTACGGATGATGCGGGGTGGGGTAGGAGAGGAGGGCGGCACTGACCCAGATGCCTGGGGTCCCGACTGCCGCGTTATGGCCTGTTGCACACATGGTATGCAAATAAGCACATTCTCCCCCGTAAGGGACACCCCACAACCAACACATAGCCGGGATTGTCCCAAGGGGAGTCCGAGCACGGAATCCTGTGGAGCCTCCATATGGTGATTTTAAGGTAGCCGCAATGACCCGAGGGATCTACGCCGGTAAGTAACCCGGGATGCCCCTTTAAGTCCCAAGTGGGAGGATTTTTAAGTGCCCCAAATTTCTGCTAGGGACCCTAGGAACCGGGAGAACCCCCTTTTAAGCAAGGCACAGGGAGTCCTCCTGAAAGACACAAAGGAGTAGCCATAAGCACATGCACACACGCTAATTATAATATATATATTAAATATATCATCATAATAAAGGAAAAAGGTGACAGGGACTAGCGCTGTCCCCTGACATAAAGTGGCACAAGGCGAAGTAATGTAAATAAAAAGAAAGAGCCCTGGAGGGCACTCACGTGCTTTGTATGATGGCTGCCACCACTCATCAGCTCAGAGGAAGTGGAAGAATGGGGTCTCACGGGGGAGCATGGCTCCCTAAACACCTAAACACCTATTAAGGTGATTCCTACCCTCGCCCGGACCTGCAGCCAAGGCTGGGAGGCTAATATTGGCCGGCGTATGCCCGGCTTACCTGCAAGGAAGAGCAGCAGACATCTTCTGACTTGCTCGCCGTCCTGCGGAGAAGGAACTGGGGAATGTGTGGGAGGTCCCAGGTATTTATGGACCAGGAGGGGCTTCTTTTTTGCTTTCATCTCTGCAGAAGTTTGCCCTACTGGACCATAACCCATATGTCATGAATAGTGGAAGTGGGGTGTGTGACATATTTGGAATATGATATTCTTCCCCTGACCTGTAATAGGATGTTCTAGATTGAATTGAACAGGAACCACTTTTATTTTTTTCAGATTCCATTTTGGATTTCTTGTCTCTAAATTTCTTCGGAACACATTCCCTGCATTTAACCAGAAATCTTTAATTGAATGCCTTATTAAGTATGTCTTGGGAGTTGTGGACTGCGTAAGTATTCGTTTTTTATTGGTAATGCGCACAGCTTATTCTTCACAAAGTTATACTCAAACCAGGATCCTTTTTGCAGCACTGGGTTGCACTGCTGACTGCATTGAAGCTAGTAAATTTTCTGATGCAGCCCCTCTAAATATGGATTTTCTCAACAGATTTTAAAGGCGACCAAAACATGGGATTTTCACTATAAGGTGCAGCAGGTGTAGCCCTCCTCCAATCAGGTTCCTAGGCCATGCATATTAAAGTGCCTGCTATATCACTTTTAATATGCAGCTGGAAAAACTGCCGGCAATCAGCAAGGTTTCACATAGCAGGGCATCCCCAGGTGGGCAGAATCTTATAGATGCTAGGTCTAGCTTTGATCCACTTTAAAGTGGACCGTCACCCATGGGTGATCGGCCCGGGAATCTATAAGATTCCCGGGCCGATCACCCCCCTCACCGCGGGACATCCGAGATCGGGATGTCCCGCGGTGAGGGACCCCCCCCAAAACCCCAAAAGAACTCACCTGATCGGCGGCGGCTCCCGCGCGCGCCTCTAGCCGTGCGCGCGCCCGCGCCGGCCGTTTGTGAATGGCCGGCGCGGGCGCGCGCACTGTCAGAGGGGCGCGCGGGAGGCGGCGGCGGACGCGCTGCCTTGTCCGCCGCTTGTCCGTGGGAGCGTGGTGAGGTGAGTTTGGGGGTTTCTGGGGGGTTTTACACAGCGGGGCACCCCTAATCGGGGTGCCCCCCTGAAGTGGACCAAAACCCAGGATAGTCAAAATCCTGGGTGTTGGTCCACTTTAACCCTTTAAGTGCCAGCCTACCTGGAGTTTTTGTCACACTCTGTTGCCAGACCATTTTGCACTATTTTGCGCTCCCCATGTTCAAATGTGATTTTTGAAGGGATTTCCAGGGATTTCCCAGGAAAATGATATATTGTTTTTTTCAGCAGAGTCTGGGCTTTAACATGAAATGTCTTGTTTGTCATTTGTTAGGTGTATTCTTAATATTTTTGGGTGAAATATGTGCAAAAAAAAAAATGAAAAATTTTTTTACATATTGTAGTTTTTTTTGTAATAAAAAATGTAAGTTTGTCAATGAAATCTTATTGCGTGTGAAATCCCAAATTCTCCCGGTTACAGCGGTACCACATATGTATAGGTAGACACCCTTTCCTGCCCAGGAGACTCCCCCAAACTGAAACAGCGCTTTAGGAGATTTTCAGATAAAATACAACTATGCTACGCAATATGCGCACCTTGCAGTTTTTCCAGAAAAACAACCCTTTACATTTGAAATACCCCCAACAAACTATATATTCTCTTGAAGGACACACCTCAGGCTTTCTAGGCGTACCAGGCTTGTTGATGTGGCCATAGTTTTCTGGAAGTAATCCCTCAATGGATTCTTTGGTTGCAAAGAGTTTCCCTAAAAAAAAGGATAAAAAAGCAGAATCAAAGCCACATTTTCCTAAAAAAACTATATACAAACAAGAAAAAACAAGTTTAATCTGAAAACGCAACATCCCCCGAACAGAACAACACCCAACATGCATAGGTTCTGTCAAGGGAAGAGTTGCCAAACACCCCAAAGTAAAGCATGCGCGTAACGGTAATTTTACTTGAAAATTTCAGCTCTGCAGACAAAGTGTGCACATTGCGATTTTTCAACCAAAACAACCCTTTACATTTGGAATATCCCCCATAAACCATATATTCCCTGAAAGTACACACGTTAAGCTTTCTAAGGGTACCCAGCTTGTTCTAGTGGGCTCATCTTTCTGGAATTATTACCTCAAAGAATTCTTTGGTTGCGCAGGGTTTCCCTAAAAAATGTATAAAAAAGCTGAATAAAAAACACCTTTTCCTAAAATATAAATATGCAAACCAGAAAAAACAAGCTAAATCTGAAAGCGCAAGGTCCCCCGAACAGAACAATACCCAACGTGCATAGGTACTATTAACCCTTTTAATTGCCAGCCTACTTGAGATTTTGTCACCCTCTGTTGACAGGCCATTTTTCCCCATTTTGCGTCATGTTTTGCGCCATGTTTTGCGCCATTTTTGCTGGAACTTTCAGGAAAATTATATATATATATTTTTTTGCAGCAGAGTTTAGGCTTTAACATGAAATGTCTTGTTTGTAAATTTTTTTTTTTTTTACAATATTATTAAGTAAAAAAAATAAATAAAAAAATTTAGAAAATTGACTCCTTTATTTTAAATAAAAAATGTATTTTATTAAGGAAAATCATATTGCATGTGAAAGCCCCATTTCTACCGATTAGAACGGTACCACATATTTATCGGTAGCCCCCCCGTTCCTGCCCAGGAGACCCCCCTAACTGAAACAAGTATTTTATAACATTCACAAAAAAAAATACAAATACCATCCACACTACAAAGGGTTAAATCGAGAAAAAAAATGACATAGGGTCCCCCCTCCCAGGGGAGGAAGACCCCATTATTTTATTTATTTTTTTTTTTTTAAGGGTTAAAAACCCTTAAAAATCAAAAAAAAAAAAATTGACGTGGGGTCCCCCTTACCCAAAGTAACCAGCCCGGGACCAGCTATGGGGGCTTGTAGGCACAGAGTGGGGGGGCCAGCTTTTGTGGCCCCCCCACCCTGCAGCCTACGAGCCCACATAGCCTATGTGGGCCCGGGCTCTTCTGCCCCCCCCTGGCCTTTGGGGAGGCAGGTAATGGGGGTGCCAGGGGTTAATGGCAAGCCACCCGCTAGCGCAGGTGGCTTGCCATCCCCCCAGCCTTGTGAACTGGTATAGGGGTCATGGACCCCTTACCAGTTCACAAGGGGTTAAAAGTAAAAAATGACACACACACAGAGAAAAAAAAATCTTTATTATTTTATTTTACACTGTACTCACCTCTGATCCGACGTCCCTCGCCGCTGTCCCGCGCCGATCATCTCACTGACAGATGCCGGTGGTGATCGGCGCAGGGCGGGTGACAGGTGAGGGGGCTCCGATCGGAGCCTCCTCACCTGACATCCGCCCTGCTCCGATCACCACCGGCATCTGACAGATGCCGGAGCTCGGAGGGGGTATAGGAGGAGCGGGATGACGTCATCCCGCTCCTCCCACAATGGGCGGGGCTAAGCGGCGGCGGCCATCGCCGCCATTACAAGAGGTGAGGACCCGGAAGAGGGTCCTCACCTGAAGACTGCGCAGCCCAGGGGGGGGATCGGACCCCCCCCTGGTGAAGAGGAGGCTTAATAGAAGGCTCAGGCGCGGAGGTGAGTAAATGACAGTTTGTTTTTTGTTTTTTTACAGCGGCGATGCCGGCGCTGGAAACGGGGGGGGGGGGGGGCGGCTGGTTTCGGGCCCCCTCCTGAAGACAGAGGACGACGGGGGGGCGATCGGATGCCCCGCGCAGGAAGAGGGGACCCCAGGCTTCACGCGGATACCGGAGGTAAGTGTGTTTTTTTTTCTATTTTTTAACTGTTTGTGGTAAATGCCAGGCACGTGAAATTTACGTGGCTGGCACTTAAGGGACGGAGAGGCAACCACGTAAATTTTACGTGGCTGGCATTTAAAGGGTTAAGCATGGCCTCATTTTTTTATCCATTGGAAGTTTAAAGTTTGCCGAGTGTTCCATTAGAAGTTCTGATTTCCTAAAAATCTTTGTAACTGCGAGCCTACATTTGGTGTTCTTTAAGTCTTCAATATTGAAGAGGAATCTTTTAGGATAAAAATTCATGCCTGTAAATATTCATTTGCTGATGTCCCTGATATATTTATGGACTGAGAACAGACTGGGTTTAGAGTTTGTGTATACTGGCAGCAAGGGGGGGGGGGGGGGCATTACGAGTGCATCTGCTGCTGATGTGTTATCAATAGCAGATGCTTAGATGCATATATAGAGCTGGTCAGCTTCAGAGACGCTGGTTCTAAAACTAGGGCACTTCAGCCACACAAGGGATGGAGCTTGTGGACTGGCAGGCAAGCTTGTGTTTAGTCTTAATTGCCTGGACTATCCCAGCAGTTACATTTAGTCAATTAGTTTGAGTAGAACATTTATGGGATGTACATGTAATCAGTCTATGGCTACTCTAAGTATCATTATAGAACTAATTAGCCACACATTACCTAAACCCTTAATACAGATGGTAATTAATTCTGACTTTTACACACTGTAACTCTAGCAACATATTGATTTGGAAAAGGTCACCCACAACTTTCTGAAATTAACACCACAGGTCAATACATTATTGATGGGCTGCCTTAGAAAATTAGCATATCAAAGACCTGGCATATGTGGTACACCATTAAATAACATAGCAAGGTAAAAAAAAGGCATAACCAAAATAAGAGCATTCTCATTTATTCCAAGACTACTTGTTTTTTATTTAATGAATCAGTAAATACTGATGTTAAGTTAATAAAAAAGGTTGTATTGTAGAGTCATACAGTTCCTGTAAGATGAGCAAGGCAATCCAAAAGCCGTGCAATTATGTCATACAACATGCATGAGACAAACATGTGCAGTCCATAAATTCCAACATTTCGGGGTATCTTGACCCCTTCATCAGGGAGGACTGACAAATGGTGGTAATGAGATCGGCACAAAGCATTTAGAAAAAAAAAAAAAAAAAAACTTAAAAGTTAGGTACCTGGTAACTTATTTTCTAAACATCCGCAAGGGCAACATACACCTGAGACCTCCGGGCTTCTCCCACCAAGGGGAACATGTGACCACCAGCCAAAATAAAGTCTTGACTCCTCCCTCTCTTCCCCAGTTGTTGTAGAGATCTGAAAAGAGAGAAAAGAAACAGACCCACAACTCCCCATAACTTATACATAATTCAACTCCACACATGAAAACAAAAAGGGAGGGAAGCCAGCGTATGCTGCCCTTTCAGATGTTTAGAAAAAAAAGTTAGCAGGTACCCAACTTAAGTTTTCTCAAAACATCTTTCGGGCAGCATACGCCTGAGAGATAGGCGAGGACTACCTCATTGGGTGGGAAGAACTGCACGAAGGACACTTCTGCCAAATGACTGGTCCTTTTGAGACAGGAGATCCAAGCGATAATGCCTTGCGAAGGTTTTAGCTGAAGACCAGGTGACTGCTTTATAAATGTGTTCCATGGATACCCCAGCTTGCTCTGCCCAAGATGTAGATATACTTCTTGTAGAATGAGCTGTGACTCCACCTGGCATATTGACATTTTGATAAGCCATCTTAAAGGTACTTTTCATCCATCTTGCCAACGTTGTCTTGGATACTCTTAGACCCTCTCTAGGGCCTGAAAAGGAGATAAATAAGCTGTTAGCTTTCCCGAAATCTTTGGTCTGTTGAAGATATTGCAACAGCTGAGATCTGACATCCAAGGCAATAAGTTCAGAGTCCTCCTGAGTGATAGAAGGGATAATGGTTTCCGGAGTTCTGTGAAAATCCGACACAACCTTAGGGAGGTAATAAGGATCCACTTTCATCACTATGTGATCCGGAAATACCTGAAGGAAAGGATGACGACACGATAAGGCCTGTATATCACTACTTCTGCGTGTCAAAGTAATGACTACCAAAAGCAAGACCTTCCAGGTGAGTAATTTAATGTCCAAATTCTTGTTGGGAAAAAAAGGAGCAGGAACCGCTTCATAACAGAAATGGATGATAATTTCTTATCCAGCAAAACTAATAAAGCTGCCAACTGAACTTTCAAAGTATTTATACTGAGTCCCATATCGACCCCATGCCGTAAAAAAACCAATATCAACGGTATCTTGAATGATAATTTCCTATTTTCAGTCCTCCAAGATTTAAAAGTCTTCCAGACTTTAAAGGTAGCTCTTCCTGGTTACAATCTTTCTGCTTGAAAGTAGAAGAGTGTCTATGACCCGTCCGGAATATCCTTTCTTCTGAAGTAAGGAGACCTCAGGGTCCATACTGTCAATTTCCACCATTGCGGGTTCGGACAAAATACTGGACCCTGGGATAACAATCGTGGTATCACCCATGGATCCTGAACAGATAACTCCACAAGAGTCGAGAACCAATGCCTCTTGGGCCACCATGGAGCCACCAAGAGAATTGTAGCTGGTTTCCTGATGAGTTTCTTCAATACCATCGGAATCAATCGAACCAGAGGAAAGGCATAGGCTAGATCGAATGGCCATGTCTGTGCCAAGGCATCCACTCCCAACGCCTGATCCCTCGGATTCAATGAGAAATAATTGTCCACTTTGTGGTTCTTCACCGAAGCAAACAGATCCACCTCTGGGATGCCTCTCAGATCGCAAATTTGGTTGAATACTTCCGGATCTAGAGACCAATTCGATTCTCTTATCTGCGACTGACTCAGAAAAGCCGCCACCTGATTCAAGGTCCCCTTTAGGTGTACCGCTGTCAGGGATTTCAAGTTCTCTTCTGACCACAGCAAGATCTCTGCTGCTACGGTCATCAATCTTGAGGATCTTGTCCCTCCTTGTTGATTTATGTATGCTACCGACGTAGCATTGTCTGACCTGATCTGCACATGTTTCCCCTGTAGGTGTGACTTCAGTGCCCATAATGCCTCTTTTATTGCAATTAATTCCCTCAGATTCGAAGAAGACTGACTCAGGGCCTTGGACCACTTCCCCTGAGCCGTCCAAGTCTCGCAATGGGCACCCCAGCCGCAGGCTGAAGCATCCGTAGTTACTATCATTTATTTGGGAACCCCCAAGGCAATCCCTCCGAGAACCGACCCTCTTCCAGCCACCAACTCGGAGAACATTTCACTTCTTCTGGAATAGGCAGATTTTGCCCCAAACCCGTCCTGGGTTTCGTCCCATTTCCTCAGAATATGCCCCTGGAGGAATCTGGAGTGTAGCTGACCCCCATCTTACTGCCGGGAATGTCGAGGTCAATAGACCCAGTATTCTCATTGCTTGTCTTATTGAAGGTGCTGGGCCAGTGCAGAGAACCCGAACTGCTTCCTGGAGAGTCAAAATTTTCTGAAGAGGCAGAATCAGGACCTGGCGGACCGAAATGATCTCAAACCCCAAGTATGTCATAACTTGTGAGGGCACCAAGGTCGATTTGTTGAAATTCACAATCCAACCTAGGCAGGATAACAGATTCAGGGTGTAATGTAGATTATCCAACCCCCTGTCCCTTGATTGGGCAAACAGTAAGAGGTAGTCTAAATGGGCCACAACCCCTATCCCCCTGAGCCTCCAATATGCCAGAGGTTCTGCCAGAACCTTTGTAAAAATCCTCGGAGCTGAGGCTAGGCCGAACGAAAGACAGAAACTGAAAATGCAAAATCTGGTCTCCATCTTTTATTGCAAATCTCATAAAAGATTGAGCCAGAGGACTCATTGGTACCTGCCAATAAGCATCCTTCAAATCTATTGATGCCATGAAGGCACCCCTGAGAAGCATGTTCTTGACTGAAAAAATCGTTTCCATCCGGAAATGCCTGTACTGGACCTACATATTGAGATTCTTTAAGTTCAGGATAAACCTGAACCCCCCTGAGGTCTTTTTTTTTACCAGAAAAATGCTGGAGTAGAACCCTGTCCCCTGCAGACGCCGGAGAACTGGAACAACAACTCCCCTTGACCTAATGTCTGTAAGACTCAAAAAACAGCTTCTCTTTCTTCCTTGTCCTTGGGCAGAGAACATTTATTTTTATTCGCCGTCATATCAAAAGCTTTACCTAGATCTGAACCAGACACTCACCACTGAAGGGCATGGCACAAAGTCTCATCTTTGAACCAATATCTCCAGACCAGGTCCTCAACCAAAGAGTCCTGCGCACGAATTGGTTACAGCCATATTAGGCTCGATTCAGAGGCACATTCGTCTGCACTTCCGTAGCAGTCTGTGAAAGGCATGGCTACCATTACTCGGAAATATATTTGTTTTCCTGACGACATGGTAGCCAGAAACGCGATTAAGCTGGCATTTTATAACATCGCCGACATGCCCAACGTCATGGGTGCCACTGACTGCACCCACGTTGCCCTGGTGCCTCCGGCAGCAGACTAGTATATCTACAGGCAAGTACAATCAGTCATATTTTGTTAAAAGTTTTTTTTTTTTTTTACGTCCAAAAAAATTCCAAAAAGTCCCTCCTTGAAAACAGTCCCTCCTTGAAAACAGTCCCTCCTTGAAATTATTCCCTGTGGAACCATGGACCGTATTTAGTTGCATATACATTTCACATGTGTTCACCAAGGAAACATTTTAATGTGTACCTGAAATAGACACTTCTAAGTTAATCTTTCCTTTTTCAAACATACATATTTTTTTTTTGCTAAACTAAATACTTATGTGCTTGTTGTTTCTTGTTATTTGTATTGGGCCACAGGTTTTGCTTAGGGTGTGATTAGTTAGTGTTTCCCTAGTTTTCCTTGCCTTGCTAATGTTTTTTGTTTGGCCCATTTTGCGGTTCCTGGAATAAGAAAACTCAATGAATGTCCAAGCAGTGGTGGCCCCAGACATGTGGTTCCTTAGTCTGCTCGCCGGGTTCCCAGGCTCATCCCATGATGCCTACATTCTTCGAAGATCTGGATTGTACGGTCGGTTTGAGTCTGTCCCATGTATGAAACTATGCCTATTTGAACACCTTGTTGACATGTGAAACACGACCTTAACCATTAGATTTGTCAAACAACAAAACCTTGACAAATGTTAGTTCTGCATTAGCAAAATGTTAAATTTGAATTTAGAGTAAAGTAAAAATTAGTCTTCCCCACACTCTGCTTAAATTATGTCCTTGAATTTATAATAGGGTAAGCGCCATCTTTGATTAGATGCATTACACTTACTGAATAGAGGAGAGCGGGATAAAGTGCAGGGGGCGGGTTACAGCTGTTTTGAACTCCTACAAAGCAGATAAAGGGTCCTGAGAATTTAAGACATCCAAGAATGCTGAGCAGCACAGTCCGAAACCAATACCTGTTAGCAGTCTGGCTGAATGGCCCTCATCCGCCATCTTGGCTGTTTAATTTGTTCCCACATCTATTTGATGTTTTTTGGCTTTTTTTTTGGCCTGCGCACTATGTATGCTCATGCTGTGTAGGAAATGTGACCTAGCCTCTTAGTCATGTTGATGGCCCGTTTTGGGGATTCCATTTATGGAGTAATGTGTAATTTATGTTTTTTTAAATACATTTTTGCAGGTGATTACAGCTATCCACTCCTTCCGTGGCTGTTGACGCCCGTCCTCCAACCCCAGAATGCAGCCGAGGAGGCATATAATAGGGCGCACAGGAAGACCAGGGCTGTGGTGGAGAGGGCGTTTGGCCTATTGAAGACCTATTGTTTTGTCCCTTTATTTTTTGTTAATTGTGTTTTTGGACCTTTGTGTTTGTATGTTTGTTTCTTACTTTTAGAAGCAGTAACTAATTAATTACAAAGAACCTCACACCTGATTTTAGACTTTTTTTGGTTGTTCCCAATTTGTCATCTTTATTCACCAAAAACAAAGGCATAAACTTAGTCAACAACAGGTTAATTACAATTTTATGGTGTTTATTTCAAAAGCAAACATTGGAGTTGATGGTCACTCCCATAGTTCCATAAAATGCATGGTCAAACCACAAATGAAAGTTTTGGCACATCATGCCACATAGCAATTGGCCAGAGGCAGGAGTTTTAAAGTAAGGCACTCCTGTCCAAAGTTTCAGACAAATGAAAATTACAAAAACATATGTGACAAGCATTGCCATGTCCACATTTGTCAGCAAACAAATAGGCCCACAGACACACCCTCTCCTACTTGGCCACAGGCACAGGTGTAAAGCAGCCAAACCTATGCCACATCTACACCTGTCACTCAGTGTGACACCCAAACATGAACCCCCAGTCCCAATCCAAGTCCAGTTCAATCTCAGCCAGGGGTCAAGGTAGTAGTTTGCCAGGCCAGAATGTCCCCAATCATGCCTACAAACAGAAGGAGCCAGAACCAATGTAATCCGCCACAAGCATGCAGTGCAACAGCTTCAGTGGCAGGTTCATTGAGGCTTCACCTCTGGCATTGGCTAGTGGGCTACCTCAGCACTCTAATGAGCTATATGGGCGCAAATCCAAAGCAAACAAGCAAAGCCATACCAAAAGGGTATATTGGTAGGGCTCACCAGACAAGTCAATACAGTGGGGGTGTAGAGCAAAGATGTGGAGTAGATACAGGACAAATAGGCCTTAAAATGGGGGATGCCCATAAAACCCAGGTTGGGGCCCTTGTAGGTGGGCCCTCACCTGGGCCTGTGTGGCATTCAGAATCTGCAACTGTTCCAACATGTTTCTATTTGAAGTTCGAAATTCAGCCATCAAGGCACTAAGATTGTTAGTTAAGGTGGCCATGTGGCTGTTGCTATTTCGAACTTCAAGCATGGCATTGTAATAATTGGATAAGGTGGCCATGTGGCTGTTGTTGGACCTAAATTCAGTCAGCATGGAGTTTAAGGTGTTGTTTAAGGTTTCTAATTGCCCATGAAGATGCTCATGGTTTCGTTGATTTTGGAGGCGAAATAGCCGCCTCTCATGGTGCCATGCTGACTCCATCATCGGCTGGGGGCGTGCAGATGATGTGCCTCTAGGTTCACCAACAGCCACGGGTCTGCTTGGCAAATCCTCAGCAGCAGAGCTAACACTGGGAACTGTCGGCTCAGTCTCTGCATGCTGCCCAAGATGGGCTGGCAGCATGCAGCCAGCTTCACTCTGCTGCTGAGGATTTGGTGTAGAAACATGTTGGGACAGTTGCAGATTCTGTCCCAGGGGAGCTGTTCCGAAGGTCCAATGAAGGGTCCATCCTCCTCCAGCTCCTGGATTTCCTCCATCGGTGTGTGGGTCTGTTGGGACATGTAAATAAAAGGTTCAGTTTGGAGAATACATATGTAATTCAGCACAAAGAAACATGGCAAGGCACATGCATAAGCAACATCATAAAAAGACACTTACCGTATATATCGGATCCTGGGTCCGAGGCAGCACGGAAGTAGACGGCATGGTAAAACTGGCTGAGGATTCCCCACTAGCTGAGGTATGATCCTGGGCTGCATTGTGGAAAAGAAGGCATGTTAACACACAACTAGGCATTGGTGATGTGTAATAAAACATATGGTTCACTCAAACACGGGCCCATGCATGAATGGCAACTCCCCCAACGGACCAAGTTTAACTTGACTATGAATGCCATTATCTGTTAGATGTATTAGTCAACAAGTACATACACATTGGTCTCCTTAACCCAAATAAACATGCATGTACTGGCTGTTCTGAGGCTTCACACATCCCTAAAAGCCCATTAGGGGACCACACTCAGCTTGCAAATATCATTTGCCATTAGATTAGGCTGGTTGCCATGCTTTCTAGGTCAAGCTTTCAAGCACCCCAGATCAAGTCTTTCTGAGCAAAGCACAGCTCAAACCCAAATTGGCTACACATAAAGATGGAAGTGTTGTATGTAATGGACTCTAAATACATAACAGGCAGTCCTTTGCTAATCTCAATAGTCTTCCTCCAGACTCTCCAAACTCATGTATGGCCAAGGAAAAAAGCAAATGATGAGTCGCCACACATAACACACCCCGTTTAAATTGTTACCTCCACTACAAGGCACACCCTAGGGGCATGTGTTAATCTATGGCTTTGTGCCCCATTTTACACGTAGATCACATTTCACATACACACTAACATTACTAACTGGTAGGAATCGTTGGAATGTCCGTGTCCTGTCGTGCCGAGTGTCCCTCTAAGGCCACAGGATGTAGCAGGCCCAGCACCATCTCCTCAGCTCGGGTAAATTGCAGTTTTGTGGGGAATCCGCCGCCAGTTTGTAAGCTAAAAAAGAAAGTGGGACACATTTGGCTAAATGTTGCCAATACAAGACGAAGTCAAATCCACAAAGTATATATGTACCTGTAATTACGCCGTTTATTTTCTCTCTTCTGTGCTGCATACTTTAGGTCCGATATTTTCCTTTGTATCTGCTCCACATCTTTGAGCTCTTCCCCCGCTGCATTGACCTGTCTGGTGAGCTCCTCCAAAATCTCGGCTTTGCGCTGCTTGCTTGTAGCTTTGGATCTGCGCCCATATAGCTCATCATAATACAAGGTGAGGCCACTAGCCAATGCCAGAGTTTGGGCCTCACCAAACCTGCCACTCAACTGGCCTCTGCGCAATATGCGCCCTGTTGTTGTGGTTCTGGCTCCTCAGTGTTTGGCGCAAAATCAGTGGACATTCTGGCCTGGCTGTGTGGGTGAGAAATTACTGACTGCTGGCTGGCTGCAGATTGAACCGGACTTGGAAAGGGACTGGGTGAGCGTGGGTGGGTGGCCACTGAAGTCGCAGGTGTAGATGTTGCATATTCAGCCTGCCTTGACACCTGTGGCGGTGGAGAATGTGGCCGAGGAGGAGAGGGTGTTGTGGAGGAAGTCGTGCTTGGGGCCCTGTGCCTCTGTGGGCCCTTAGAATACCCATGCCCCTTGGAGGTAGACGGCCGGTCCAGGGGTGACCCAGAGCTTGGGCTTCGGGGCCTGTGACTTGCCCTCTTGGCCGCTGATTTTGACGGGTGGGGAGGGCGAACTCGGACTTCTGGGGCTGTGCCTTGCCCTCTTGGCATGAGCCTTGTGGCCCTGTGCGGGTGGTGTTCATGGGGAGGTTGAGCTGCTGGGGCTTCTTTCCCGGTGTCTCCTTTTTGTTGGCTTGCCATGGTAGCCACGTGGGTGGGGTGATGGTGACCTTGGGGGGCTGGGGCTTCGCACCCTCTTGGTCCCTTTTTTCCCCTCCGTTGGGGTTGGCTTTCTGGCCCGTGGCTTCCTTTTTCCAGCGGCCTCCTATTTTGGGTAGTTGTGGTGGGTGCCTTTGGCTGGGCAATGAGGGTTGGCCGCAACTTTGTTTTGGTCATCTGTGACCGAGTCTTGGGCCCTTCAGCAGGCTCCTGCCATTTGGCTGGCTGTTTGCTGGTGACCTCCTTTGCTGGTTTTTTAAGAGATTTTTTAGGTGCCATTGCTCATGGACTCTGAAAGAGAATGAGCTGTGTGTCCAGGACCCTTTAAATAAGATTGGCGGGGTCTCACGCTACGCATACGCATGCGTACGGCCGTTCATCAGGCCGTGCGGAACCCGGAAACCGCAGGGGCATAACTTATCTGCTGCAGACAAGAGGCAAGATGGCACCCACAATCTTCACCCGCCAACAAGAAGAGATCATCATGCTTGTAAGTGTCTTTAAATGCCTTTGATTTGCCATCTAAATGCATGCCTAGCCCTTAAGGAAGCGCAGGAATAAACGGTTTGTTTAAAAAGTGTCTAAAACTATGTGCCAAACCGAAGTGAGGGCCCACACGTGCAAACCAACACTGAGGCCAGCTTCAAGGATTGTATTAGGCTACAAATGTGTCTGTTAATGTCATTTAGTCAAATGATTGATTGTTGACAGATATTTGTATGCCGTTTTAACTAAATCCTATGTTTATTTTGTGTTTTGTAGACCATGCTGGAGCGCAGGTACGACTACCTGCCCAACTCTTGAGAAGCGCACCGCCGCCCTGGAGATCATTGGCAAAATCCAACATCAGACGGACACCACCTTCACCCACACTCAGATCATGCAGCATTGGTCAGACCCGAAACGGCTGCACATGCCCCGGGTGCGGCGTTTTTTTCAGAATCCATTTCCCTAGTAAGTACATAGCGATTGCATGCCAGATGTAACCCATGCAAAAGGTAGGCATTTATTTATAATTGTTTTTTCTCTTCTAGTGTTGGATTACCGAATCCGCCGCACCCGGAGGCGTACCGGCCGACCAGTGCTGCATGAATCTGCAGCTGGAAGTAAAGGTGGTGGACCTCCAGGGCGACGGTCCTACCCCTCCTCTGTTGGGTCCTCCGACCAGCCCCTGGACCTTTCCACACAGAAGGGGCAGCACGGCGTGGGCAAGGAGTCGTTCCCAGCGACGCATGCGGGAGCCTCTGGTATGTGACTCTTCATGTATCCGCACACACATATACATGCTATTTCCACCCAAGCTGATTCCCTTCATCTGTTTTTGTAGATGCTTCTGGAGCGGGGGAAGATGTGCAGGCTGCAGCAGATCTCGCCCAGGAGGCACAGGGAGAAGGTGAGTGATGTGACACACACATTGAAAATGACATTTGATTACTGTTGACTAAGACATTATAACTGACCCTATTTGCCATGTCTCGACAGCCTCTACTTCACAACAGTGGCAGGGCCCAGGACGTAGGGTTGTCCCCAACGAGGCATCCGTCGGCCACCAACCAAGTAAGTTGTAATGTCATTCTTTGCAGTATGTGTTAATTGACATGATCACCCAGCTACATCAAACCATAGTCAATGGCATTAGCAGAATGACCTGTGCCCACTTGCTTAGATTAATTACTTAGCAGAATGACCTGTGCCCACTTGCTTAGATCAATTTCTTAGCAGAATGACCTGTGGCCACTTGCTTAGATTAATTTCTTAGCACAATGACCTGTGCCCACTTGCTTAGATTAATTACTTAGCACAATGACCTGTGCTCACTTGCTTAGATTACTTAGCAGAATGACCTGTGCCCACTTGCTTAAATTACTTAGCAGAATGACCTGTGCCCACTTGCTTAAATTACTTAGCAGAATGACCTGTGCCCACTTGCTTAGATTAATTATTTAGCAGAATGATCTGTGGACACTTGCTTAAATTAATTAGCAGAATGACCTGTGGCCACTTGCTTAAATTAATTACTTAGCAGAATGACCTGTGCCCACTTGCTTAAATTAATTACTTAGCAGAATGACCAGTGCCCACTTGCTTAGATTAATTACTTAGCACAATGACCTGTGCCCACTTGCTTAGATTAATTACTTAGCACAATGACCTGTGCCCACTTCCTTAGATTAGTTAGCAGACTGACATATGTCGTCCTGATTTAGAGATGAAGATTCAGATGACTGGGAAGTGGTTTGGATAAGTTTTAAGGGGCCTAAAATGGAAGAAGAACCTGACCGGGAAGTGGTTTGGGTAAATTTTAGGGGCCTAAAATGGAAGAACCACCTAACCGGGAAGTGGTTTGGGTAAGTTTTAGGGGCCTAAAATGGAAGAAGAACCTAACCGCGAAGTGGTTTGGGTAAGTTTTAAGGGTCCAAAAGGGAAGATGGAGGATAGCGCTAAGTGGTTGGGGTAAGCTTTAGGGGGCCAAAAGGGAAGATGGAGGATAGCCCTAAGTGGTTGGGGTGAGCTTTAAGGGTCCAAAAGGGAAGATGGAGGATAGTGCTAAGCGGTTGGGGTGAGCTTTAAGGGTCCAAAAGGGAAGATGGAGGATAGTGCTAAGTGGTTGGGGTGAGCTTTAAGGGTCAAAAAGGCAAGATGGAGGATAGTGCTAAGTGGTTGGGGTGAGCTTTAAGGGTCAAAAAAGAAGATGGAGGATATTGCTAAGTGGTTGGGTGAGCTTTAAGGGTCCAAAAGGCAAGATGGAGGATAGTGCTAAGTGATTTAGCTAAACATTGTAGTAGAAGTGAGGGTGGAAAATATGTAGGCGAGCACTTTAATGAGTTAAGTTTGTAGTGCGCAGGAGCAAGATCGTAAGGATTTCCGTCTGGACGATTATTTATTGAAAAAGGGAAACAGAATCTATCGGGAAAGGGAAACAGAATCTATTGGGAAACGTAAAGGATTCGTGGGAGGAGACGATGGGAAAAGGGCAAAAACGAAAGTCTGCGTTGTAACATGAGAAAATGAAACGGAAAAGTCACGCTGGAAAATGACATCCTCGTACTCTGCCGTACGAACGGACGGAAACTTTACAGAAGGATTGCAATGCATGCATAGAATCGCTCTCATCGAGCCCATTTTGTGCCAAAAATCTGATTCAGCCATGGCATCCGTCACAAAAGCCGTAGCTGAAAAAAGGATAGGTAAAGCCTTTAAAATTTTCTCCAGACTAGTTCTTTCCAAAACACAATCTTTCAATTGTTGGAGCCAGAAACCTAAATTTCTGATTACACAATTGGATGCCAAAATTGGTCTTAAGACATTAGGTTCCACCTGCCAGGCCTTTTGAGTAGTGAATCCATTTTTTTATCCAGAGGATCACTAAGAACCACAAAATCCTCAAAAGCTAATCCTGCTCCTTTAGAGATCTTGGCAACTTGGGACACTTTTCCCACAGATGAGAGTCCTCCTCTGAAAAGGGATATCTGGGTTTAAGACCCCTAAATACCTTCTTAGACGGATCCTTCCACTCTTCCAAAATCATGTCCTTCAAATAATCATAAAAAAGGAAATGAATAGGAAGTCCGGATAAAAGCCATCATGCTTTGATTTTGGGCCTGCAACCTTTTCCTCTATACGCATAGATAGGTAAATCATGTGTAAGAGGAAAGGTAAGTCTCCCGAGGTAAACAAATACCTTGTCCTGGCCGAGGTTGAAGAACTGGAGGCCTGATCGTCGTCGTCCTCTGGGGAAGAGATTTCTCCTTCCTCAGATTCGTCATCAGGGATAAAGGATTCCTGAGTGTCGGAAAATTAAGGTTTTCCCAACTGACCAGAAAATAAGGAAGAATCAAAGGGACCTGTTGTTGGATGGGAAAATACAACCTGGTTACCCGCACTCTCCGGGGCCCTTTGGGTCATAGGCGAGGAAGAAATCTGGTCTTTCAGTTCCTTCATCATCCTCATCAGATCCTCATTATGTTCCTTATTAACCACCTTGCGCGCACGTGGTTACCTGCTGTGCCTGCAAGAAGGATGAGGACCCGCTTGTTGGACCCGAGCCGCCGCTGGCAGCAGGAAGAAGGATCCGGACGCAAGGATCTGCCACCGCGAAGAATCCCTGCCCGCAGGACGCCCCCGGAGAGGAAGGATTCGAAGACTCCGAACTCCCCTCCCTGCCGCCTGTCTGCAGCAGCGAAGGTAAGCAGAGCACGAATGCGGAAGCTATGGCCAGGCGGGAAGAGAGAGAGAGAACGCGTCATTCCCCTCTCTTCCACACCTCTTAAAAAAGGTACATAGCCCTTAAAGTGGACCAACACCCACGGGTGATCGGCCCGGGAATCTATAAGATTCCCGGGCCGATCACCCCCCACCCCGCGGGACATCCGAGATCGGGATGTCCCGCGGGGTGAAACCCCCCCCAAACACCCCAACTCACCTACCTTATCTTCTCCCTCGCGCCCCTGTAGGCGTGCGCGCGCCCGCGCCGGCCGCCTGCGAATGGCCGGCGCGGGCGCGCGCGCGTCAAAAGTGACGCGAGGGAGGCGGCGGCGGCGGCCGCCGCTTAGACGTTCCTTGTACGTTGGCGCTGGGAGCGGGGAGAGGTGAGTTATTCGGGGGGTTAGGGGGGGTTTCACACAGCGGGGCACCCCGATCGGGGGTGCCCCACCGAAGTGGACCAAGACCCAGGATAGTCAAAATCCTGGGTGTTGGTCCACTTTAATAACAAAAAATGTAAAAAAATTTAGAAAATGTTAGAAAAAAAAAGAACCCAGAGCAACCAAATCCTCAGGGAACTACCCGATTGCCAGAAAAAAAATTTAATTAGATCCAAAAAAAAGCTTTAAAAAATATGGGGTCCGGTCACCCCGGCTTCTTCCACAAATTCATCCTCAGTAAGAGGGGAAAAAAAATGTACTTACCCCCCTTTGAAATGAATCAAAGAATGGGATCTGGCAAAAAAATCCCATAGGGTATCCCGGGCCCCAGGTAAGGAGAAATAACCTTCGGGACCGAGAAATGGACCCCCTGCTAGAACAGGCCCATAGTACCGGAAAATACAATTCTGTGAGATACTCACCTGTAGAATTGGTATTATATGCATACAGCACGTCCTGCTCCATCTATAATACTTACACATGGGTAATCCTCCGCCAGAGGGCGCCGTTCACTGCAGACATGCAAAAACAGGCTCCTCCCAGCCCTTCATATACCCAGGGACCTCCCACAAATCCCCAGTATTGAAAAGCAGTGAGAAAAGAAGCCGGGAGAAACCAACCACCAACTGGTAACAAAGGTAATGATAATCACCATACAGGAGATCCAGAAAGATGTACAACCAGGGTGGGGTGGAGCAGGATGTGCTGTATGCATAGAATACCAATTCTACAGGTGAGTATCTCACAGAATTGTATTATTCTAAGCATACAGCACGTCCTGCTCCATCTATAATACTTACACATGGGACATCCAATAGCAGTGTCCATAAAATAGGGTGGGATCCCCAAAAACAAGGCACAGCAGACAGTAAGGCGCTGTCACCTGCAAAACTTTGCAACCAGGTACGACATGAGCAGAGGCTCTAACGTCTATCTCAAAACAAAACCTTAGAAAGGTTTGAACAGAGACCAAACAGTCTAGTAACTTATTCAACAGAAAAAAAACTGGTGCTGAAGGGCCATTGGTACCCAAACACCAAAATAACGGAATAAAATGAGAAAGGGAAATTCTTCCCCCTTAAAGGAATAGGCCAGTGTAACGGCCCAACCAGCCCACAGGCAACAGAAGCCTCGTGGAAAACTTAGAACTCTCCCTAAGGGGAATGAGAACCGGTCTCCCGTCAGACAGGCGAGAATACTGACCCCTTCATTAGCAAGAAGCCGAACCTTTACTCAGGACCAGGAAGGCATCCAAGTAAGATCAATCCAAGCTAAGCAATCAGATCCACCTTCTCAGGCACACGTCTGACTGAGGCAGGAGCCCCCAGAGAAGTGACTTGGACTACAAGGCAGCTCAGAGAGCATCCAGCATAAGTCCCAAGGGAAAAGCCGCCGGGCAAACATAATGAAAATGGATCCCAATAGGAACCAGAGCAAAACCCCAAGAGAATGCCTCACAAGGAAGACAGAACCAGACACCTACAGGAAGACAGCCAGGACAGAACCTGGACCTTCAGAGTACCTAGATGGGGAGCCAACCCCAACCTATGCTGTAAGGACTCTAGAACCCGGGGAACCAAGAACGTCCAACAGGTAAGAGACCAAAACTCATGCCAATCAGTATGGGTCCACCATGAACCACAATAGACGGAGGAAGAGGAAGCCAAGGACGCTTGCTCCTAGCCCCCCATATACCAAGTCACCCAGAAGATAAGCCCGTCTCCAAGGGGTGAATGAATCAGCTGTCAAGCCCCAGACCAGAGTCTGTAGATTGAGACGACAAAAGAAGGGACCTGACAAGGGCATAGCCGCACTCCTGAGAGAGTGTACCGGTCAGCAGACCTCAGCCGAAGCATCAGCGAACCACAGTTCACAAGGCCACCCAGGCCATCAATCTCACGGGTCTCTCTATCAGCACAACTGTGCGCAGAACCCCACATAGAAGGGTGAGCGAAGAGAAGGCCTATGAGATAGGCCTATGCATAGACTTTCTAAGTCCCCATGACCAGAGTCAGAATATTCTGGGACAGTAAAAACAAGGGCGGAGCCCCTGTGGTATAAGCAAGACCCAACAGAGCCACCCTAGATGGCTCTCAGAGCGCCGCCAGGATAGCATAACCTGCCACCGAAAGGCATCTATTGGAGCGAATACCTCTGAGGGGCAGGGAGCGTAGACCCCCGCCCAGATCGGGATCAGGAACCCTCCAGAGGGATTATCCTGCTTCAAGCTCCAGACCAATAATAAAACAGACCGTTGTCTTCCAACGGACCAAAAGTCCCCAAATAGACAGGTCCTAAAAGAGGAGAAGTCCAGCCGTATAGAGTCAACGGAAGGCTCACTGTTGCAACAACCAGTAGGAAAGATGGACCCTATAAGGGACCCTACCTAGGAACCACGGGGGGCTTTGGAAGAAAGTCCCTTCCCCCACCTACCTGCGAGACTTGGTACCCAAGGTGACCATTCACAGGAAGATGCAAGCAAGAGGGGGGTGCCCCCTGACAGGGCCCATGTATATGATCAGCTCAAGAGGACCTTACCAAGGGGGAATGAGCACCGACCAAGCCCCAGGGGTGCTGTAACCCCATGTAGGATCACTAACCTACTGTGGCGAAGAGCCCAAGGGCTCGGTATATAAGGGACATCATCTGATGCTCCACCAACGGGCCCACCAGCTGCAATCCTGCCTGGTGAAAGAAGTCAGCAAAGGGGGACAGAGCCCCCGTAACCAGGAGTCCACCTGTTTCCAGGAAGAAGGCTCAAGCCTGAACCGAATCCAAGGAATGGAGATAGCAGATAAGGGACCAAGAGGGATTGAGGACTGAGCACTCATCCAGTAACTCCCAGTGGATACCGCCGGCCGACCAATCCACTCGGCCTGACGTAGAGACTGGGGAGTAAGGAAAGACGACCCGGTAGGTCCTAATGCGGATGCCCCCCCCCCCGGCATGTCCGAGACATCGCCCCCATTCGCGCCATGGCGAGTATCCTGGGAGCGAAAGAGGCCATCAACAATGCCTCAAGCCGCAGGGTTGGTCCTGCCACACCGCCTAGTAACGGTCTTGGCCTCCAGCAGACACAGGGGAACTAAGAAGATTTAGAACTCTGCAGGAGGTCGGAAGCCCCCCTTGCACAGGGCGCCTGTGTCCCAAGACAGAGATGTCATATAGGGACTACTTGTGAGAGTAGAATTACCAGGCTTACCATAGGCCAGCATGGGCCAGACTGCCTCATACTGATGAGAAAAGGAGGAAGGTCAATATAGATGCCATAGCCCCATTCTGTTAAGGGCAATGTAAGTAAGCCCAAACTCCGTAGGCCTAGTACGACCTACACCAAATCCTGAGGGGAAAAAAGGGGCTAGAAGCACCCCGACAACATCTGAGAGGGACCGCCCAGCAAATGCTATCCTGTGTCCAGGGGAACTACCTCCTGGAACGACCCGAAGGAGAAGGTACGTTCCTAGATGGGAGACAGCTGCTGCAAGGGCGTCCCTTCATGCTTGGGAGGTCTTGGCAGATTTGGACTTAGTCCTGCCAGAGGGCCCAGGGCGTTGCCTGCCCACCCCATGGTGGAAATCCACACCGAACAGTTGGAAGCACACCTCAGGTTCGCGTTTGACACTAACGTAGGGGGGTGGAGGGGTGGCCCTGCCCCGGGGAGGCCGGAGCGGCCTTCTGCGCAAGGGTGCCTTACCCTTTTTCCCAAAAAGGTCCAAACGGGCCCCAAATAGTCGCCGTCCTCTGAAGGGAAGGCAAGTGAGAGCCTTTTTCGTAGCATCGTCAGCACCCCACTGTCGCAGCCAGACCAGGCGGCGAATAGCTACCACAAGGGCAGAGGTTCTAGCACACATCTTAATGGTGTCATCCAGCGCTGAGAGGATAAACTTCACAAACGCATCACAGTCTGATAGCGCATTAAATACCCTCCAGGGAAGGTCCTCAGGACGGTGGTCAAGTACTTTTCTGACAAGAGTCCTGGCGGCCACCGCAGTGATGGCCCCGACACAGACCGGGCGCAGAGCCGTCCCTGCACACGAGAAGGCGTGGGAAGCCAGTCTGTCAATGCGCCGGTCCTCAGCATCCCGAAGGGTACGGTAATAAGGAGCCGTCATGAGGGGGGGTTAGTAACCCCTATAATCGGTGCATCCACCACAAGAGGTGCCGACCAAAAATTAACCACATCAGGAGGGAAAGGGTACTTCCAATCCCAGACCCCTGGGACCCCTTTAAGTTTACAAGGCGATTCCCATACTTGGGATATAAGATTCTGGAAATGATCCTGTTCCAGGAACTACAAGCGCGGCGGCGCTGTGTGGAAACTCTCCTTCTTGGGCTTGGGAGTCTCTACAGGGGGGGGGAGATTGACAAAACCTCAAAGATCTTAATAAGAATTTCATCTGTGTCACACAGGCCCCAAGAACCAGGCCCAGAATCATCACAGCTCCTGGGCATCTCATCCGAGGAGCCCGAATCTGAGAATAGCTCACCTTCTTCAGAAGGATCAAGGTCCTGCATATCAGCAGAGTCATCGGTATCGTTAGGAACCGGAGAGCCAGGAGGCGTCAGGGACCGCTTCTTACCAGGGCCCATAGGCTCCGCCAATCCAGACAGCACCTGCTCTGCCGTAGGCAGCACGTGCGGCACGGCTTGCAGGTCATCCCCGCTCGAGTGGGACTCATCAGGAGTGAGGTTTAGGTCCGGGGAGACGGGTGTATTGAAGGGAGGTGCAGCCACTGCCAAACCTGCCTGTTCAGCAAACGGTCCACAGACCCGTGCTCTGTCAGCCTCAGCATGGGGCTGACCACACACTGCACACAGCCGGTCATGTCCCGGAGGGACCCCGGGTACATAATTCTGAGATGCCTCCATATGGTGATTATCTTGAGCAATAGGCAACCCTGGATGCCCCAAGACCCGCTAGGAAGTGGGAGAATTTGTTATGTGGACCCGCTGTATATGTGTTAGGCCGCGAGAAGCCACCGAAGTCCTGGCGTCTGAAAGACATAATGGGACAAGAGGGGTGGTGTCAGTGCCATGCGCAGCCGAATAAACACAAAGAACAATGCCGCCCCGGAGGGCACTTACATGACCAAGGGAGGAGGCGGATCGCACCACGCGCGCGAAGATTGTCAAAATGGCGCCAAGCGAACCTCGAGGGGCGGGCCAGACCAGGCTGTGACGCGGAGCGCGTCATGCCGAGTCCCCGCCTCCCCGAAAGAGCGCAAAGCTCTAACCAACGGAAATAAGAAGGACAGTATTGGATAGAAAGCGCATGCATAAAGATGCTGTCACGCTGGAAAATGATGCTGCCGTCTGGGCAGTTGTTAATGAAAGGACAAACAGGCTTGCAACTGTATAGCAAGGAGCGCGACACTGACACCCAAGTATAATAAAAATCAAAGGCCTTAACATGTTATATTGCACTAGGACTGCCACACATACCCCCCCCTTTCTTTTCCCCCGGGCTACGGGGGGAAGCGAGGGAGAAGCGGACCAGCGTCCAGTGGACTAACTCTGTGAGGGGCACGGGCAACAATGCGGGAGGGGCATCCACTAGAGGCTCACCATCGGCCTACCCTATGGTGGGGGATTGCGGTGGAGCATGGCTCCGTTAAGCACACAAGGTGCTGCCTACCTTCACCCGACCCACGCAGCCCAGGCTGGGAGGCCTATTCTTCTTAAAGAGGACGGGTGGAAATAGTCCCACAGGCCCACGGGCTGTAAAGCCCCGCTCGCCTGCGAGAGAGTGATACTTCATGTCTTCGCAGTTCAGCACTGCAGAGAAACCTGGGGATTTGTGGGAGGTCCCTGGGTATATGAAGGGCCGGGATGAGCCTGTTTTTGCATGTCTGCAGTGAACAGCGCCCTCTGGCGGAGGATTACCCATGTGTAAGTATTATAGATGGAGCAGGACGTGCTGTATGCTTAGAATATAATACTTACCTAAACCAACCAGTCCAGGAGCTAGTGGTCTGGCTCCTACCTCAAAAAGGAACACAAAAAAAACTAGGGAAGAGAGGGAGGAGTCAAGACTTTATTTTGGCTGGTGGTCACGTGTTCCCCTTGGTGGGAGGAGTCGGGAGGTCTCAGGCGTATGCTGCCCGAAGGATGTTTTGAGAAACATGGTTCAAAATTCCTGCCTGACATAGTGACAATCGCCTTAAGGGCTAAGAAACATTAACATGTCCGTCAAATAGTAAATGAAAGCATTGCCAAAAAGAGCAAACAATGATGAAAATAAGATACTTACCTAAATACTCGGAGGCTCCCGGGTGAAAATATCACCATTGTGGTGAGCTGGCGTATGTTACGCATATTTTTAAAACGCATTGCGTTTGAGAAAAGCAAAAAAGGGGCCATAAGCTACTACCTTTGCTCTACAGAACATGAGCCTAGGCTCATCATGGAACCTGAACGAATTTGGATTTTCAATATATTTAGAGTAATTGTAATAGGTTAGGGTGATACAAAATGTAGAGGTTAATATAAGGAGGGTAATAAACTCTGGACAGTGGTAAATCTGAGGACGAAGTATCTGCCGTAAAACCATCAGATAACAAAATGCAGAAGGGCATAATGGTGCATCACAGCAAGACTACGAACCTATCATGTTGGAAACGCGTCACTTCAGCCAATTATATTGCAGTCTGTGGAATCTAGGAATTTCCTCATATTTTCACCTTCTTTATGGTCGTGAGCAGAAATGGCACAGTCAGAATCTCTCATGAAGGAAAGTTTCCAAATACCAAAAAAAGGCCGATCAGCTGCATGGGACTATTGGGCCGAGCATGTATCATTTATTTTTGCCCTAAAAGTCCCCTTAAATGAACTTAATTTTGATATGGGATGCCCCCCAGTTCATCTAGCAAACATACCATTTCAACAATGATGGCACATGAGCTTGCTGCTGCAGAATCCTAGCAGAATCACAGCTGCTCCTATTCATTTAATATGCACGACAAAGAACAGCAATTGCAGGAGTGCCCATACATGCACCGTGGGATCGTGGAGGAGCAAAGCACAGGATGGAATTAACACAGTGGGGCATCACAAATAGCTGTGCCCTGATGGCACTCAACCAAATCGTGGGCAGTCAATACCTCTTTTAAAGGAGGTTACCAGGTGAAAGCTTGCCCTAAGGGCATCTCAATTTTATCCCTACCGTGTGAAGCCCCCAGAATCGTCATATACCCACCTAAATCCCACAGTGCATGTATGGACCTCTGATGGTGGGTACTGGAACAAGGTGTGCCATCACTTGTGGCACAGCACCCAGCTGTGTGCAACCATTAGCAGCCATTCAGGTGGGATTGACTTAAGCATAGGCCAATTCCGGGGGGGGGGGGGGTTTACAGAGCTGGTTATCACAAATTAGGAGGAGGAGTAAAATCCCAGGCCCCATTAGAAAATAATCCCTCCTTCAATCCAGACTTTTACATGAAAAAAAATCCCAAGTAGCAGCTGTTACTTCTACAAAGACCTGTCTTCATAACTCAAGTAAATGGGCTGCAAAAAGCATGTGCAGAGAGAAAGAGAGGCCTAAGTATATAGGCACGATTGCACTTGTAAAACGTTAGAGTAAAACACAGACTTGTTATATACTGATCACACTTGACACTTGTAACATATGACACAAAGCCTAACAGCCGATTGCTGGGGCCAGACTGTAGGGGCAATTTATCAGCTGTTGGAAGGGATTTGAGAAATTCAGGGATGCGTCTGCCATTGCAGTCCAGTGCCAATTCAAAAACACATTTAACAAGTAGAAAAGGTTGCAAACAAATATGCAACAAGCAATGTCGTTATGAACGCGTTGATTTCCACAGTCGCTCTCTTGACCATCTGTCTAAGGTTAATGGGAAAGCAGGCAACCGATGCAAGGATTATTGCATGTGACAGATGTCCTGTGAGGTTCATGGGAAAGAAGAGATTAGTATGTACTCTACTGTCAAACCCTTGTACGAGTTATTAGCCCACTGACTATGGACACATAATACGAATGACCAAAAGAAATACATTTCAGGAGAGCCAGTTTAGATTTAATCATGGTTAGCTTACAATACATGCCTGTGCAACATCTAGTCTGCTCAGCCACACACTAGATATAGCCCTCTCCAGCAGTTTCATCTGGCCACTGAGCAGTCTGACCCAGAAACACAGAAAGGTGGATTATTCCCATCACAAATACATAGTGTGACTCCCAGCCAGAGCATTTGCATTGTGCTAAAGAATATCGCCAATGTACAGTACTGTAGAGGGGCTTTAGAATACCAATGAAGGCATTAATCTAGCATTGTACCGATTGTGCTATAAAATAATAAACAGGAAACTGCCTTTACATCTGCATACACCTCAGATTTTTGCTTAATGACAGTAGAAACGGTTAACACAGGCTACCTGGGTGCTGAATTAGAGGATCATGCCACTGCAGGTAGGAAGTGGTGGCTGTGTAAATATTAGAAGCATTGCACACTTGTTTTGGTCATGGTTCCATTTACTATGTAAAAACTTTGTGTTAAGAAAAGGCTCTTCATGTCGTGCCCTCAAATAGAGGCTTTATTAAACGAACATTAGTTTCTCCCCCAAGTGACATGTTACAAAGCTCATCCCACTTAAAAACACATCAGGCCACTAAACCTATCACATTTCCCATGATCACCTGGTGTTCACGACAACACAAAATGCTTGCAGTTTACAGAGGAGGTAAAGTCAAGTCAGCCAGATCTTACCACTTCCTTATTCATTGTATGGCTGCCGATCACAAAACTGCTGGTGACCAGTCAGGTTTGCAGAGTGCGCTTCAACAAACCTGAATGGTTGCCAATAGTCATGTGATTTGCTGCCATGCAAGTAAGCTTTATTTCCTCTTTAAGGTGAACACACCACTTGTTCTAAAGCAGGGGTGCAAGGACAAAAACCCAGGATAGTCAAAGTACTGGGTTTTGGTCCTTGCCCCCGAGGCACCCCAGGGATGTGTGAAAGTCCTCAAGGAGTAGAAATACTCCTTCCATCATCTTGGAGGAGTATTTTCAGACACGAAGGAGTACGCAATTAGCAGGAATTAAATTAAACATTGTAGAGGTATAGGTGCTTATAAAGGGGCATTCCAGGCAAAGGGTTGATTTAGCAGTTTCCTGCTCTCCCCATGCTGGCTGTCAGGGCGTCATGTTTCACTCAGACCACTTCATATTTTTTTCTAACAAGCCTCTCTTCCTCGTGCTGGACCTCTCATGCCTGGATCAGTCATCAGCTCTACATGCATCTCTATGGCAGATTGTAAATTCAAATAGGGAACCCTAAAAATTAAACCAGATCTTCAGCATCATTTAATGAAAATCCCAAGCCCTTAAACCATTCCCCAGCATGTAAAATTAACATTTTAAGTTTTTAGTCACTAACACTTTCTTTCCCAAACTGGGCTTCAAAACTGTTCCAGACTCTAGAATATGGGCGCCGCCATCTTGCCTCAGAAGCATCACATATTGAGGAGAGGAGTGGGGTGAAAAGCGCAGGGGGAAGGGTTATAGATAGAAGATCAGAAGGCAGGAGAAATTGCTATTACTGCCATTCATAGGCGTATTTATAATCAGGATGCATGTTAAACTAAAATATACACGTATTAAAAACTACATTAGGTGTTAATACGACCTCTGATCACATCATTTGCTATTTTCATTAATAGTTAATAGTAATTTAGGTTTAAGGTCTAGTGAAAACAATCAGTTTATGCCGCTTCCAGTGTGTCCTAAAGCAAAATGTACCTGCAGGTTCTAAGCCTACAGAAAGCAAAAAGTGTAAGCAGATCCTGAACACATCAGTTCTCCCTCAGCTCATCAAATATGTTCGTAAGGCATCCAAACCCACACCTAGGGAATTGCTTGCCCACTCCCCAGAAGACTAAGCAAGATAATTTAAACCAGACCTTTACCCTGAATAAGAGCCTATTTTGTAAGTTTCCCCCAACCCGTACATACAGATTGCCCACATTAAAAATCATCCTACTAGCTTCCCCTATGAAATAAAAAATAACTTACCCCTACCCCAACACCCTTGGTTGAACTTGATGGACATTGGTCTTTTTTCAACTGTATTAACTATGTAACTATGCCTACCTACGTTTTTTGAGCCTTTTAACATCCTAGATAGCAGCCCATGGAGTCTCAGGCTGCCTGAAGACAGGAAGGGTCCCCTGACTGTGCTGCTCTGCATTCTGGGATTGCTGTCCTTTTCCTGATCCCAGCTCTGCTCTGCCTGTGCAAAGCACCTGCACTTTTGCCCCCTCTCCTTTCCTCAGTATGTGATGTTTATGAGGCAAGATGGTGAAGCCTGTATCCTAGAGTTCTGAACAGAGTTGAAGCACAGCAGGGGAAAGAATACTATGTAAGCAACTAAAAACTTAAAATATATTGATTTTAGATGCTGGGGATTTTTTAGGGGTTGGGCTTTTCATTAAAGGATGCTTAAGCTAGGGGTTTGGGGAGAAACTTTAATCAATCAAGGCTCCTCTACTCCTGACCCCTACATGAGGCAATCCAATCTGAGCTAGCTTGATTTCAGGCCTGGATTTTCCCTGTCCCCAGAAGGAATATTAGGCCAAGAAGAAGACACAGTTGACATCTTGAAGTATTAACATAACATTTTGATTTTGACTCTGCCTGCTTCTTTTCATGAAAAGGAGATCTAATTTATTTGTCTATGACAAAAACAAGTCACCTAGTTAAAGGAGGAAATTTCATCCTTATCTGGTTAGCTCCTGCAGGTAATTTTCTGACTAGGCCTTATGGCTCATTTCCATGAATACATAAAACAACAATTTATTGAGTAAGCAAAACAAACGCACAACGTGTATGCGAGCAGTCTATTTGCATTCGGACTCGGAAGATTTGTCTGCCTATTGTCCAATAGAATGATAAACAGTCATGAGATGAACAAGAATTTTATGTCAGCCAAAACAATACAGTGCTTAACCAATGAAAACATTCTCATTCATCAGCTATAAGGTCATATGTTAGAGCTTGAAAAGCAGGTTCACTACTTCTAGATAAATTACAGGCATCTGCCTAGGGATTTTAATTGCTCCTTGAAGGCTACAGGTTTAGCTAAGTGGGTGCATGAAGAATTAAAGCAGTCAAAGGGGATTGGTTCACTTCTGTCCAAATCCAAAAAAGAAACAACTTGCAACTTAAAAGTTGTCCCTAAGCCAAGAGAGCCCCTGCCCACCCTCACTCTCCCTAGATACAATATAAGGTACTGGAACTGTCTGGGAACTTGAAAACAGCTGCCCACACTTTCAGCCAAGGCATATTTTCCAAAAGGAAGCGTGCAAAGCTGCAGTGTTAAGTAGGAGGGGGCAATTTTGGGTCCATAGGGACAGACACCACCCCCCCCCCCCCCCCCCCCCAAAGTTGCCAGGAAAATTTTTGTTTACTAAAAAAAATCCCAATGAAAAATATAATTACCGTATTTGCAGAATACTCTCAACAGTTTTTCACCTTGGCACTAGGGAACAATAGGTACAAGCTACTAACTCCTGATAGGTGTGCAAAATCATAGACACAGGATATAGGTGTGCTGACAAGACCAGTGTCAAAACATAACTTATACATGTATTCATGAAACTAACACCTTTGTGGTGCCTAAACAGATTATGTGCTAGCAAAGGAATGAGAACAATGCAGCTACTCCTTCTCTCAATGGGTATTATAAGTATGTCACACACCCCGCTTCAAGACATGTGGGTATACTGACCTGTAGATGGCGATCTTGCAGAGATGATAAAAAAAAAAAAAAAAAAAAAAAAAAAAAAAGGTAAGACCCTCCCGGCCCATAAATACCTGGGACCTCCCACTCATCACCCAGTATAAAGATAGTAGTAAGATCAAGGGACCAGGAAAGCCAATTAAAACTAACAAAGGTTCACCATATAAAGGATCCAGAATACAAAATGGCAGGGTGAAGCGGGGTGTGTGACATACTTATAATACACATTTTACAGGTGAGTATTCACAAAATGGTATTATTCTAAGTATGTCACACACCCCGCTTCAAGACATTCATTACATGTGGGACATCCAATAGCAATGTCCATAAAGGGCGGGGATCCAAAAAAACAAGGCAACAAGGCACAAACCTAAACCACTGCAGCTTGCAGAACTTTGCGGCCAAAAACAGCATCCGCTGAGGCCCAAACATCAACCTTGTAAAACTTGGAAAAAGTGTGAACCGAAGACCCAAGTAGCAGCCTTACAAACAAGGTCCAGGACACCCCAACAGCACGAGTAGAATGAGCAGTAACAGGAAAAGGGGGAACCTTCCCCTTGGCAGAATAGGCCCCAACAATGGCCTGGCGAATCCATTTACTAATGGAAGACTTGGCAGGAGCCAAACCCTTCCTAGGCCCAGAGGGCACCACAAAAAGGGCATCAGTCTTACGAAAAGGGGAAGTAGCCACCAAATAGTACTTCACACAGCGAATACATCCAAAGAATGCAAAACCCTCTCCTTGTTGCTGGGCTTAGGACATAAGGAGGGAAGAAAAATATCCTGATTCAGATGAAAAGCAGAGACCACCTTAGGAAGGAAATCTGTCTTGAAGCGGAAAACAACCTTGTCCTGATGCCTCTCAAAGTAAGGGGCCTTAATGGACAAGGCTGCCAACTCCGATACACGCCGAACGGAAGTGATGGCAACCAGAAAAGAGTAAGCATAGAAAGTGCAATATCCTGCAAAGGTTCAAAAGGAGGACCCTGCAAGGCAGACAAAACCAAATTCAAATCCCAAACTGGGAGCAAAGGCTTCCTAGGAGGCCGCACATGCGTAACCCCCTGAAAAAAAGTCTTAACCAGAGGATGAAGAGCAAAAGACTTTTGAAAGAAAACCGCCAGGGCAGAAACCTGCCCTTTCAGCGTACTAAGCTGCAAACCTTGGTCCAGACCATGTTGCAGAAATTCCAAGACCCTAGGGATAGAAAACACCCTGCAAAGGCAAGGCCCTAACCTCACACCAATCAATATAAGACCTCCAAATCCTATAATAGATGGCAGAGGAAGACTGCTTTCTAGCCCTAACCAGAGTCTGAATGAAAGCATCAGAAAGACCTTCCTCCCTCAAGATGGAGGTTTCAGCAACCACGCCGTCAAAGTCAGCGTTGGTAAATTGGGGTAGAGCAGTGGACCCTGAGTGAGCAGATCCGGCAGAAGGGGCAGGTCTAACTGATCCTCTGCCAACCTTACCACGTCTGCGAACCAAACCTGTCTTGGCCATCTTGGAGCCACCAGGATAGCCGACGCGCCCTCTAGGGCCAGCTTGCGCACCACTCTGCCCACCATGGGAAACGGAGGGAACAGTTACAGAAACCCCAGATCCATCCAGTTCAGAGACATGGCATCCGCTGCCAGAGCCAGCGGATCCCGCGAGAGAGACACAAATGCCGGAAGCTTGTGACGAGAGGCAAAGAGGTCCCCCACCGGAGGCAAAGCGACTGAAAAACCTTGGGAGAGAGCGACCATTCCCCCCGGCGAGATGACCCCCTGCTCAGGGAGTCCGCCTCCATGTTCTCCACTCCCGGAATGTACACTGCCGAGATGCATGAGACATTGCTCTGTTCCCAATCCAGAATCAACGACACTTCCCTGAGGGCACGCCTGCTGCGAGTCCCTCCCAACGAGGGGTCAGAAAGGACCTGCCCCTCGTCAGATTTCTCAGTTTCAGCCACCACCGAAGGGAACGCCGCCCCAGGGGGGACATCAAAAAAGGACTGATCCAATGACAACGGGGATCCGTCCCAGGCCGCCAAGAGATGGAGCTGGAGCGTCCTTGTGTGAAACTGGACAAAGGGAACCGCCTCAAACGACGCCACCATCAATCCCACCAGTCGCATCCCTAGCCGGATGGACGGGCGGGGTATGGATAGGAGACACTGAGTCAATTCCTGAATAAGAAGAACCTTGGCCCAGGGGAGAAACACCCTGGCCTGAGAAGTATCCAGAGACATTCCCAGGAACTCCACCACCATGGAGGGAGTGAGGCAGGACCTGGGATAGTTGATCACCCAACCGAAACTCTCCAGAGTGGACACCACAATCCTGGTATCCAGCTGCGCCTGACTGAGGGAAGACGCCATGATGAGAAGATGAGTCCAGATATGGCACGATGCGGATACCCCTGGCTCTGAGGATGGCCATCACTCCTGCCAACACCTTGGTAAAGGCCAAACGGAAGAGCCACAAACTGAAAATGTCGATTGTCCACGACAAACCTGAGGAATCTCTGGTGTGCCGGAAATATTGGAATATGCAAGTAAGCATCCTTGATGTCTATGGACGTCATGAAGTCCCCCTGACGAAGTGAATGGATGGCAGAGCGCAGAGTTTCCATACGGAACTTCCGGGGATGGACGAACCTGTTGAGCAACTTCAGATCCAGAATGGGACGAACGGAACCGTCCTTCTTGGACACCGTGAACAAATTGGAATAGAAGCCCAGGCCCTGGTCTGAGAGGGGCACCGGACAGATGACCGCCATGTCCACGAGACTTGCTACTGCCGCCCGAAGCCCCTGGGCGGCCAGAGGATCTGACGGCACCCGAGACCTGAAGAATCGGGGAGGGGGCCAGAACTCGAACTGCAGCTTGTAACCGGAAGACACCACTTCCTGGATCCACCTGTCCGAGACCTCTTGGACCCAGATCTGGGAGAAGAGTTGCAGCCGTCCCCCCACCCGCAAGGGTGAGGGCGCCCCCTCATTGCTGAGCCGGCTTGGCAGCGGCTCTAGGCTTGGAGCCCCAACTGTGTCCTGGACGGGCCCGACCCCTACCCCTAGGCAGGAATCACCTCTGGACGAAGGGAAGGCCGAACCCCTGCCGACTCTAGCCCCACGAAAGGACTGAGAGAAGGAAGCCGCCCCCCGAAAGGGGGGACACTGCTTCTTACGCTGAGGTAACTTACCTCCCTTTGCCACCGAATCCAATTTTTCTCCAAAGAGCCGCAAAACCACAAAGGGAAGGGCCGTGACCGACTTTTTGGACACAAAATCAGCCGCCCACTGGCGTAACCAAACCGACCGGCGGATAGCCACAAGCAGGGCCGCAGCTCTGCTACACATCACCAATGTGACATCCAAAGCGGACAGCACAAAGGACAAAAAAAACTCACAGCGCTTAAGGTCGGCAAACTCCTCACTAGCCGGGTCAAGCCCGGAAGAAGTCAACAATCCTCTAACAACAGACCTGGCAGCTACCAATACAAACGCAGAAGCACAAATCGGCCGATCCAACACTGGCAAAACCATGACAAGCCATCTGGTCAATGCGTTTATCCTCACCATCCTTGAGAGTAGTGCACTCCGGAGAATGGAGGACTGAGGAACTGGACAACCCCAAAACAGGAGCATCCACCTCGGGGGGAGACGACCAGTGCTTCACCGCGTCCACCGGAAAGGGATATTTCTTGTCCCAACCCGGTGGGACACCCGGAAGCCGCGTCGGCCTCTCCCATTCCTTGAGAATGATACCATCAAAATGCCTTTGATAAGGAAATTCCAAGCGCGGCTTGGTTACTTCAAAGAACTCCCCCTTCAGCAGAGGAGCTGCCTCGGGGGGAGAAATAGCCAGGACCTCAAACATATGAGCCAGGACCCTAGAGGTATCCAAAGAATCCCCCTGGCCCTGCTCGGTATCAGCGCCCACAAACTGCTGATCAGACTCCTCATACAGCTCCCCTTCCTCACGCGGGGAACAATCAGACCAATCCAGGGAGTCAAAATCCTCCCTATCAAGGCACTGCGCGGCCGTATACAAATGTTTTCTCTTTGCCGTGGCCTTTTTTGCAACGGCACTGGAAAACAATTTTTCAAGATTGGCCAACCTGGCACACACCTCAGATTGCGACTCCCCGCCAATGACCACATCACACGGGGTACGTGTCAAGCGAGGGGGAGACGAAGAGGAGACTGGCGGAGCAGAACCGGACGCCTGAGATCCGGTCTGCCGCGTAATAGACCGCTGCGCACAGGGTACACATTAGAAATACATCATCCCCAAAAGGGATACCGCAAACACAGCCTGGAATGCCCCGAGGGGGGCACAAGCCCAGTATCCGGGGAAGCCTCCATATGGCGATTTTTATATATATATATATATATATATATATATATATATATATATATATATATATATATATATATATATATATATATTTATTGCTCTTTTTGGGAATTACGCAATAATGCCACCCGGGATGCCCCTTTAAGTCCCAAGTGGGAGGATTTTAAGCAAGCTAAAATTTAACCAGGGACCCTGGACCGGGAGAACCCCCCTTTTATATGATCAATGGTCCACCTGGAACACAAAAAAACAAGCACACGCTCAGACCATGCTAGAAAGAGTTAAAACCAGATGAAGCTGATGGCCATCAGGCCACTCACCCGACCTTCAGTACCGCACGTCAGGCACAGTGAAGACGCGCAGTGTGCAGTAGGAGGAGGGAGGGCGGGCCGGCCCCGCCCCTCCCCCATCTCTCCCAGCCAGAAGCCGGGACATGAAAACGCGCCCGCAGCACGGCCCCGCCACCCCCGCCCAGAGGAGAAGAAGCCCTCATGGGCTCACCGCCGCCATTGCTTACAGCTCCCCTAGCACGCCGGAGGCCGGCGCCAGTCAAAGTAAAAGTAAAAGCACAAACAGTTAAACACACACACACAATAAATGTTAGGAATCCATAAGGGACCCGCCCCCCCCCCCCTCTAAGGGTATCCGGGAGAGGGGGAATCCATGCCAGGGTAGGGCCAAGGGACGGGCTTCCCAAACCGGGATCACCAACTCGGATAGCCGCCTACCCCTTGTTATGGGGTCTTGTGGCTCCTAAGCACCAGGGGTGCCAACTACCTTTGCCCGGACCAGCAGCCTAGGCTGGGAGGCAGGGAATATTAAACAAAGGGGATCCGGGCAGGAATAGAAGAAAGAAGGCCGGGAGTCATCCCGGCTACCTGCAAGGAGACATCATCTTCTGACTTGCTCGCCACTGCAGAGATGAAAGACTGGGGAATGAGTGGGAGGTCCCAGGTATTTATGGGCCGGGAGGGTCTTACCTTTTTTTGATATCATCTCTGCAAGATCGCCATCTACAGGTCAGTATACCCACAGGTAATGAATGTCTTGAAGCGGGGTGTGTGACATACTTAAAATATAAACCACTTGAGTTACCTACCCTCGGTATAAGCCTGTGTCCATGCCCAAGAAGATCCTGTGTCCATGCCCAAGAAGATCCTGTGTATATAATAAGATAAAAACATACATATACACACACACACACATACATATATACACACACCCCAACGGTGGAACTGTGAAGGCAGCAGAGATTCAGACTGAATCAAGTTTCATCCTACAGTAGCTCTTTGTAACTAAAACATAAAAATCCAATACAAATGTTTCAAGATTTTATTTTTTTGAATGACCTGCATTTCAAGATAAAATGCAAGATAAATATGAACCCAATAACTCTCCTTTTATACTGGTGTACCTCCAATGAAAAAGCAATCATGACATTGAACAATTCTTTGTACAGTTATCAGTGCAAGCCATGTCATAACCTGTTACAGTGTGGAAATAGCAGCATTCCTCAGAGCAAATGAAGCCTTTCAAGGAAGAACTTCCGGCTGCTGCAGACTTCACCAAAACATGCAGGAAACCTGTTACTCCACTTACATGACAAACAATAGATTACAACTACTTGTGAACCAACTACAAAACACGTGTATTCCCTAGCACCTGGCCTTTGTATTTAAAGTGGACCATCACCCTCCCGTGATCGGCCCGGGAATCTATAAGATTCCCGGGCCGATCACCTCCCTCCCCGCGGGACATCCGAGATCGGGATGTCCCACGGGGTGAAACCCCCCCAAACACCCCAAATCCCCTTACCTTGTCTTCGGCGGCAGCCGGCCGCCGCCGCCGCCTCCCTCGCGCCCCTCTAGACGTGCGTGCGCCGGCCGTCTGTGAATGGCTGGAGAGTGACGCGCGGGAGGCGGCGGAGGAGCCGCTTGTCCGCGGCTGTCAAATCTCTTGTCCGTCGGTGCTGGGAGCGGGGAGAGGTGAGTTTTTCGGTGATCGGGGGGGTTTCACACAGCGGGGCACCCCCATCGGGGGTGCCCCACCGAAGTGGACCAAGACCCAGGATAATCAAAATTCTGGGTGTTGGTCCACTTTAATACACTGTAGACCAGAGGTTCACAACCTTTTTAATCAAGTACCATTTTCTATTTTCTAATTATCTCAAGTATCACCTGGGTGTTATGTAGGATTTTGTTAGTCCTATAAAAACAGTGTTACAAACACATGAATCTATTTTAATAGCATAAAGTGCACTTAAAATTGTGCATAAAATGCACATAAATTGAGCTTATCACCTCCTGGAAAAAATTAGGCTTTGCAAAGTATAAAAGGCAGCATATCAGGTTGGTTTAACAGACCTTTTTGCAACCTTGTCGAGTACCACCTGATGGGATCTAGAGTACCCCCAGTGGTACACATACCACTGGTAGGGAACCCCTTATGTGGACTAATGAATTAGCAGCCTTTGTATGTGTACACCATAGGTGCTCAACCCTCCTTGGGCAACCAACAAGCAAGGTTTTGCAGATCTCTACACTAACGCACAGGTGATGTAATTAGTGCTGAGTCTATAAATTACATCACCTGTGCACAGAAGTCACACCTAATTTAGCGTAATATACATGTACATCTCAAAGCCCCCACTGCGTACAAATACATATAGATTTTATTATTAAACTAGACCTTCACTCCGAATAAGAGTTTCCCACCCCCCGTACACAGATTGCTCACATTAAAAATCATCCTACCTGCATCTACTGCATGTTATGAGCCTATTAACATCCAAGATGGAGGCTCATGGAGCATCAGGCAGCCTGCAAACAGGCAGTGTCTTCTGACTGTGCTGCTCTGTATTCTGGGATTGACCTTTTCCTGACCCCAGCTCTGCCCTGTCTGAGCAAAGCACAGCTATAACCCACCCCCCTTTACTTTAACCTGCTCTCCTCTCCTCAGTAAGTGTGATGCTTCTGAGTCAAGATGGCGGCGCCCGTATCCTAAAGTCCTGAGCAGAGTTGCAGCCCAGTGGGGGAAAGAATAATAAGTGACAAAAAATATATTAATTTTAGATGCTGGGGAAACATTTTTTTAAGGGTTTGGGATTTTCAATAAATCATGCTGAAGGTCCGGTTTAATATGTAGGAAAAAAATTATATTATATTATATTATATTATATATATTCTCAGGTATAACAAAGCTTTCTAGCGACACTCCTCTTCTACACATACAAATCGTCAACACAGCCTATATTTTGTAAACTGTGAAAAGCCTACAAAATAAAGGTTCTCTGTAGAAGAGGGGTGTCACTAGAAAGCTTTGTAGGTTATACATGCTACATATATGATTTATACAGCCAATACAATAAAGGCTTTGCATCTCTAAGTTAACAGTTTGTATTTGCAGAAGGGGTGTTGCTGGAAAGCTCTAAGAACATTTCTGACTATATACAGGTAACCTTATATGGTATAAGGCTCTCTATATAGTCAGACTCAGACATGTTTTTAGAGCATTCCAGTGACACCCCCCTTCTGTAGATACAAGATATGGACACAGATGTTTACAGTTTGCCCCATGCTGGATGTCAGAGGCGGCAGCTTTTATTCACCAGCACTTTGAATTCCCTGATGAGCCAACTGGATCTCTTCTGCTGACTTAATTTTCAGGGTTCCCCATTTGAATTTACAATCTGTCAGAGATACATGCAGAGCTGATGACTGATCCAGGAATGAGAGGTCCAGTACAAGGAACGGAGTTGCCTTTGCTTGTTAGAAAATATAAAAGCAGCCTGAATGAAAGATGTCGCCCCTGACAGCCAGCATAGAGAGAGCAGGAAGCAGGCTAAATGAAGCCTTTGCCTGGAATGTACCTTCAAAACCAGCTATACATCTATATTGTTTTATAGAATTCCCACAAATTGCGTACTCCTTGGTGACTGAAAATACTCCTCCAAGATGATGGGAGGAGCATTTCTACTCCTTGGAAAAGTCTAGTGCGATCTCTGCCTGTGCATCTGTGTGGAGAGCGACAAAACGTGACCTGTTGGTGGCCCTTGAGGAGGAGGATTGAGCATGTGTGGCGTACACAGAATTGGAGTTGTAGACAATCAAGCAGATGGCTGGAGTCTATAGAAGCCCAATGTAGGATTTGCTCTAGTACCCTACATGCAGAGCACAGGACCTCTTCACACATTACTGTGCACAGCTACTACTAGGAGGACTAGCTTTTAACCTGTTTACACAGCCTCTCAGAAGTTCACATGCAAAGACTCTTCCTAGGATGGAAGCTGTGAGTTCTATTCACAGTGATGTAGGTGGTGGTCCTATTAATGCTAATTTAGGAAAAATAGATGCCTGCAGAAGTTCCAATGCCAGAACAACTTCTATGCCTGTAATATTTATACATATCAGAAGACACCTTAGTCCTGCAGTGCTTTAGTGCAGGCCTGCCACCTCATACAAAGGGGCATCACAAACTACACACTAATTTGCTTGCAAACGGTGGACAAGAGCCCAGGGTATCCAAAGACATGCGAATACAACATGACTTGATCTCAGAAACAATAAGGTTGCCATACATGGAGGAAGCAGGAAGGAAATTGCTTTGCCCCAGGATCTTCTTGGCCAAAAATGGAGCTATGAAGATAGCACAAGAAGACGTAAACATTATCTTCTGAATCACTTGTGGCAATATTCTGAAAGAAGGAAAGGCATAAGCTAGGTGAAAACTCCATGGATCACATTTTGAATTGCTGGCTGTGGCAAAAAGATCTATCTGAGGCAGATCCCATGCCCTCACGATCTGAAGGAAAACCTTTTAGTTTAGAAACAACTCTGTTTGTTGAACCTTGACTCGACTTATCGATAATCTGCGAGAGTGTTCAGGGTCCCTTTTAGATGAACTCCCGAAACCGACAAAAAACTTGTTCCTGTAAGGAAAACATAATTGAATTTGACAGATTTCAGTGTCAAGTATCTGAGCCCGCCCTGATTATTTATGTAGACAACTGTGGAAGCATTGTCGGAGCGAATCTGGACCTCCCTGCCTGAGATGTCTGGCAAAAAAATGATTCAGTGCCAGCTTGACCACCAGAAGCTCTTGGAAGTTGAAAGATCTGACTGCTACGGTCGGATGCCACTTCCCCTGAACTGTCCAAGTGGGCTGCCCAACCCCAGCCGCTGCCATCTGTTGTGATGACTACAGGATTTCTTTGTTTCCATTGTCATCCCCTTTCTAGCATCACTGTATCTGTCCACCACCAGAGACCAGTTAGAACTCTCGATTCTATTTGGACTTTATGATCTAGTGAGTCTGAGCGCTTGTCCCACTGGGATAGAAGGAATCTCTGTAGGGTTTTCATATGGATTTGAGCCCATGGTACTGCCGGAATTGCCATGGTCATGAAACCGAGCAAGGTTATGATTTCCCAAATAGAAACCTGAGGGACACTGATGAATATTTGGGACATTGTAATAATCTTTTCTATATTTTCCTGTGGAAGCAGGATCTTGACAAATACTGTCTATATCGTACCCTAGAAATCTGCATAGATGACTGGGCGTTAGAGTCTATTTTTCCAGATTGACAAACCAGCCCAAGGTCTTTAGCAAAGCAGGGTCTTCCTTAGATCTGCTAGGAGTGACTCCCTGTTGTCGGAGGTGTGCCATTGGTTCCGCCAAGACCTTTGTAAAGATCTGTGGGGCTGACAGGCTGAAGAGTAGGGCCCTGTACTGGTAAGGATATAGTCCCTGGTCTGTCTGAACCGCAAATCTCAGATACTTGCAATGTGAGGTCACAATTGGGATATGCAGGTACGAATTCTCTAGGTCTATATTGACCACCAGGGCATGTTCTATAAGGATGTTCTTTATAGAATAAATTGATTCCATCCTGAACTTCTTGCATCAAATAAAAAAAAATAAACACACACACACACACACACACACACCTACTCCCCTCTGGAGAGATGATACAGCATATGACTGAAAACCTAGGCCAAGCCCTACAAAACAGGCAAGTTTTGACATGGCCAGATGAAAGTGATCAGCTGTGTGAAAAGTAACGGTAACACAGTTTACTTTGTGAACTATTAGACTCTGTGACAATAAGGAGATAGGAGATACTGAGCTACTCTGCTTTACAGGGCCACAGTCCCTCAGCACTGGACCTGTGTGCAGCCAGACCAAGCATTGCTGAAGGGGAGGAGTGGGCAACTGCCCCCAATGGAGGCATTGTTAGGAACGTTTTACATTGGGAAACATTCCTACTTCTACCATAGTGAATGCCTGTATTGTTTGATCTGAATTCTTGCAAATTCCATACACCTCTATGGCTAAAAACACTTCTCAAAAATGCTGGGAGAAGATATTCTTTTACTCTTCTGCAAAATATGTAGTGCAACCTCTGCTTCAAAGACCGACTCTGCAGCCAGACCTTCAGGACAGGTAAGTCTCAAAGATCTCTCCCCCCAGCTACTCTTACCCTTGATGGATTATACGGACCATGTAATATACCTCAAAATAGTGTAACCTAAAAAGTAATTTACCTATTAAAAAAAATTTAAGTATAGTGTCAATATTTTGACTGTTACATGACCAACAAAGCAGCTTCAACCAAATGGATGGACAACATGATAAAGCCAAATAGTTTTTCATGTAAAAGCAGGCCTCCATTCAAAAAATTAAAGCTTATAAAAATGCTCCCTTAAAGCCCCTCAGCGGCATAAGCTTATTGAGAGGGATTAACACCATGCAGATGTTTGGAATCACAGGCAGATGCTGCACTCTTAAACATGCTTGCCAAACACACACAGCTTCTGAGGCCCTGAATCAAAATTGCCTCAGATCTGTGCAATCATCTCAATCAAGTAGTAAGCTTTCAGCTGTAATGACTCATCATTGCTTTGGTAAGGCTGGTTTCACACCAGCATGATTGCTGGGGAGCTAGCGCTTTTCGTGTTCTCCACTCAGTAGAGTGGAATCACAAGCGCTGTGGCCCCAAGACGCTGCTGGCAGGGCTTTTGCGGAGTGCTCAGAGCACTCGGCAAATGCCCCAAGCATATGTGAAAGCGACCATAGATTACTATGGGCAGCTTTTCTTAGGTGGCTGTGGGTGCTTGTCTGAAAGCACAAATGCCCCACACCCGCGCTAATGTGAAACCAACCTGACAGCTGAAATACTCTAAACACATTGTATATCCTGACTGAATGCTTTAGTGGCCTCCTCTGCCATAGAGATACATTGTACCAGCCTCGCACAGATATATTTTGCTACATTGGCTTTTTATACAGTGTTTGCGTGTGTGAAAAATGACTTCTGGTTTCTGAAGCATATCTCCCTCCCACAGCACCCCCCTAATTCTCATGTGTAAGCAGGACTATCAGGTGTGTGGCAAGATGGATTTCTCTGGGGGTTGCTGGGTCCAGTTATAAGTTCCGAAAAGGTTTGTCCATTCACATTTAAAGTGGACCAAAACTCAATCTATTTTGTTCCCCCACCCCAGGTACATTACTGTGTGGATGTTTTCTGCCCTCAATGCTGCTTGGTATTCCTGTTTTAGTGATGTTAATGTTTATTTTACCCCAGGCATGCCTTTGTATGTCATTGGTTTCTAACAGGATACCACTGTTAGAAACTAGCTGTTTAAGCCCGCCTTCCTTGCAATCTCACACTGAGAGAGCAATTGGAGCCTAATGAAAATAGCACTAGAAGGAAGATAATAGCCAAAAGAAGATGTAAATTTTCCGTCAAATTTCCTCAATTTCTTAGTTCATAGCCCAAATCGTTTGAGAGTGTTTTTATCCAATTCATTACCAGGACACTAAGGGGAGTTGACACATAGGTTAAAATTCCCCCCCCCCCCCCCCCCCCCCCCAAAAAAAAAAAACAAGACATTCAAAAGCATATGACAAAATGTTCACATGGTAATCTAAAAAAGCAAATGTGTCAGCAGACATTAAGTGACAGCTGCTTTGTCTGCATAATAGTCAATACCTATGTTGGGGCGTGGGAGTCGTTGCCGGTAAAAACAGTCCTCACTCAAGTCTTGGCAAAAATAGGCTTAGGTTTATTTTGAGCAAAAACAGAAAACAAATGAACAAAAAACAAAATTCATGAAAATAAGGGGTTAAGTTATAGCTACCGTAGGACCAAGTAGCACCCCAGCTCTCAGCTCATCCTGACTGAACTGAACTGAAAATCCCTCCACCTATATACAGGTGCACTTATCTACCAATTACCAGTTTCCAACAGCCCTTTATTCTTAAAGGAATATACATCTGGTTTTTAAACAGAAATATTACATATAAATCATACATTAAACCACATGAAACAAAGCATGTCTCCTTTAAAAATAAAAAGGAGCTTATAATCTATATACATATTAACAAATTATACACAGGAACATAAACACACTAGGTTTGGCTGCAGCTTTGCCTCACCTGGCAGTAATTAGCAGCATCCTATATAAACCCAGCACACCCTCTGCTCTGGTTTGGTCTCTGCAGGTAAGTAGCTGGTCATGCTGTGTGTGTGTTGGTGGGGAATAGTGAACTAGTTTATCTGTGAAAGGATAGTGGACAGAGATGAAGATTTGCTGGCCAGCAGATAGAAAAGAGAGAGAAAGATACATACACACAGACAGACAGACCTGCTCACTATTAACCCCTCAACATACCCCCCAACTCAAGTGGAAGCTTGTCCTTCCACAGAACACATCTCCTGGACCTGGGTACCGAATCGGGACAGGTGATCTGCATTCTTATGCTGACTTCCCGGTTTGTATTGGACCAAGAATCTGTATGGTTGTAGGCTTAAGTACCATCTTGTCAGGCGGGCATTGTTACCTTTCATTGTGTTCAACCAAAATAAAGGATGATGGTCAGAGATTAACACAAATTCTTTCCCCAATAGATAATAACGTAAAGACTCTACGGCCCACTTGATAGCTAAACATTCTTTTTCTATAGTAGAATATTTCTCCTCTCTGGGAAACAATTTTCTACTAATGTACAGAATTGGGTGTTCCTCTCCATTCTGAAACTGACATAGAACAGCTCCGATACCTCTTTCTGACGCATCCACCTGGACTAGAAATGGCAGAGAAAAGTTTGAATTTCTTAAAACCGGAGCAGAACAAAGCTTCTCTTTTAGTTTATTAAATGAATTTTCACATTCAGGAGTCCATTCCACAAGGTTTCTCTTGGTTTTCTTGGTAAGATCACTTAGTGGAGCTGCCAAATTTGAAAAATTTGGAATAAATCGGCGGTAATAGCCAGCCAGTCCTAAAAATGATCTTACCTCTTTTTTTGTTTTTGGGATTGGGGCATCCATCACTGCTGCGACCTTGGACATTTCTGGTTTAATTTTCCCACCACCTATAACATAGCCAAGATAAGATGTTTCTCTCTGAGCTATTGTACATTTTGTGGGATTGATTGTCAGCCCGGCTTTTGCTATGGCAGAGATTACATTGCCTAAATGCAACAGATGAGACTTCCAATCAGAACTAAAGACAATGACATCGTCCAGATACGCCGCACAGTATGAGCTATATGGTTTTATAACTGTATCTATTAACCTCTGAAATGTAGCAGGGGCATTGTGTAAACCAAAAGGCATACGTGTGAACTGAAACAAACCTTGTAGGGTGGCAAAAGCTGTTTTTTCACGGGAATCTTCTGCAAGTGGTATTTGCCAATAGCCTTTGGTCAGATCAAATGTGGAAATGTATTGGGCATCACCCAGCCTAGTGATCAAGTCTTCTATATGGGGCATAGGGTAAGTATCAAATTTAGAGATCTGATTGAGTTTTCTAAAATCAATACAAAATCTCATTTCTCCATTTTTCTTGGGTACAATCACAATGGGAGAACACCAGGGGCTAGAAGATGGCTCAATGACTATTTTAGCATGTTTTGGATCTCTATGTCTATCACTGGTTTGAGTTTTTCTGGTACTCTGTAGGGTTTTTGGCGTATTGGTTTTACATCACCAGTGTCAATGACATGCTGGACTAAGTTAGTATGCCCTGGTGTAGTAACAAATGTGTGTTTATATTTCTGAATTAATAGATCTACATCTCTATTTTGTTTTTCAGAAAGTTCTCCACCTCTTTTAATCTTAGAGATTTGTGAAGAACTAGGAGACAATACAGAGTAGGCCTGCTCGAGTATATTTGGGTGACATTCTGACAGGATAGTACAGGCCACATTTGGTCCATCAACCCATTTTTTAAGCAGATTGGCATGGAAAATTTTCTTCTTTTGAATTCTGCCTGGCATAGAAATCTCAATCTACAGGACCAGTTTGGCGTAAGACTTCAAATGGTCCATGCCATTTTGCTAGCAATTTGTTATCAGAGGTTGGCAGTAACAGCAAAACCTTATCACCTGGCAAAAAAGATTTTTGCTTGGCAGATTTGTCATACCAGCGTTTCATGCGTGACTGTGCCTCTGAAACGTTGATTTTCACAAAATCAGCTAATTCCGCCAGTCTGTCCCGCATAGAAACTACATAATCCACCAGGTTTTTTTGGTTTGGGCTAGGTTCTTCCCAGTTTTCCTTTATTACATCCAGTGGTCCTCTTGGTCTTCTCCCATAGAGTAACTCAAATGGAGAGAAGCCAGTGGCTGCTTGTGGAACCTCCCTGTATGCAAATAACACATATGGAAGCAGTTCATCCCATTGCTTTGGATACTGTACCACAAATTTACACAGCATCTTTTTAAGAGTTTGGTTAAAACGTTCCACCAAGCCATCAGTTTGGGGGTGATAAGGGGTGGTCCTCACAGCCTCAATACCAAGGAGCTGATGGATTTGCTTCATTAAACTGGACTGAAAGTTTGAACCTTGGTCTGTGAGAATTGTATGAGGAATACCCATCTGACTAAAGAACTTAATCAGTTCTTCTGCAATTCTTTTTGTGGTGATAGTTCTTAAAGGGATAGCCTCTGGATACCGGGTCATATAATCACTTAGTACAAGAACATATTGGTTACCTTTTTTACTTTTTTCAAGAGGACCAATGATATCCAAAGCTATCCTTTCAAAAGGGGTATCAACCACGGGGATGGGAAGCAATTTACATTTTTTGTCACCTGGGGCAATATATTGGCATTCTGGACATGATTCACAAAAAATTGTCACATCTGCATGTATTTTAGGCCAAAAGAACCGGTTCAGTATTCTTGACAGAGTTTTATTTCTACCCAAATGTCCAGAGAGTGGAATACTGTGAGCAATATTCATAATTGACTCTCTGTACTCAGAGGGTACCACAATTTGCCACACTTGCTCTGCTGTTTGTGGGTGCTGGCAAACCCTATACAGGATCTTATTTTTTAATGTGTAATAGGGATACTGTTTGGGTTCTTCTGTGTCCTCTTTCACCTGAGAGAACGGTAAGGCAAGGGTGTTATCTTGTCTTTGTTTAACAGACATATCCTCCCAATTTAAAGGTTGATTAGGTCCTTTTTCCAAGAGACAATGTTCAGACCGCCATTTTTCACGGGCAAGTCGCTTTCCTCTCTTAGAAAGATGACTTTTACCATTACCATCGAATACATCACCATCAAATGGAAACACATCACCTAGAGGTTGTACAGTAGATAGTGTTTTAACTTGTGACCTAGTTGTTATTGCCGAAATCAAACTGCTATTTTTGATCATAGTACCGAATCCAGGTATGTCCTGACCCAAGACTACAGAATATGGCAGCGTAGGTACTACCCCCATTTCTACTGACACTTGCATATCATCTATTTGCACAGGTATAATAGCCTTAGGGTACACCTTTTTATCACCATGCACACATGTCAATAGCAAATGACCTGTTATATTAGCAGAGTCCACCAAGTCTGATCTAATCAGAGACTGCTGACTCCCAGTATCAATTAAAGCAGTCACCACTTGGGAGTTCACAGTAACAGGCTGCAAATATTCTTTCACAAGTCCCGCACAATTTGCAGATCCTTTTACTTTTCTACTGGTTACCATGACACAGTCCTTAGCATAATGTCCAGTTTTACCACAGGAAAAACAAGTAATCTCCTTATGCTGGCCTTTATACTTAACAGTCTCAGCCCTCTGCTTATCAGTAACAGTAGTAAAAGGAATAGGTCTTACCACACTTGGTTTCTGGATCAGTCCTTTCCTTGCAAGCAAAAAGTTTTCAGCGAGTGTCACTGCTTGCTCACCATCATCAGGCTGATGTTCCTTGACCCAGATTTGCATAGGTGCAGGTAGAACATCCAAGAATTGCTCCATAATGATAGTCTCCATCACCTGTTGAACCGTCTTGCCCTCCGGAGCCATCCACTTGGTGCACAATTCCGTCAGCTGGGTGTAGGCCTCTCTTGGCCCTTCCCTGTCCTGGTATCTGTAGGTCCGGAATTTTTGGCGAAATGTCTCTCCATGTATATTGTAGCGTCTCAGAATTGCAGCTTTAACTTTTTGGTAGTTTCCTGCATCCTCAGTGCGCATTTGGCTATAGGCCTGCAAAGCTTTGCTGGTGAGGAATGGTGCAAGATGAAGAACCCACTGATCCTCAGGCCACTTATTTGCTTGAGCCACTCTTTCAAACACTTTAAGAAATGACTCTTTATCATCAGTCTCTGATAGCTTAGTAAGCTTTAAATTTGTAGTAGGAGGTATATTGCGCTGCATGGCTTGCAGCACCTGTAAGAACTGTTCATCTCTCCTTACCCTTTCCTTTTCTTGTTGCTGCAGCTCAATTTTACGCTGCTCCTCCTCTTTTTCTCTCCTCCATTGCTCACGCTCATAAGCATACTTTTCCTCCTCTTTTCTACGCTGGTCACTTAGCTCTTGGCGGTGAACCAACCACACAAGGAGTTCCTCTATATTTTTGGAGTAGTTACACTCACCGGTGGATCCGTACCGCTCCCAGCTGCAGCGCCCTCCTCTGGAATCTTAGCTTTAGATTCTTCAATCTGGGTGCCTTCCATTTTGGATTTAGGGACCACTGGTTGGCGTCTTTCTTCAGGTCTGGGTGGTTGTATAGATCCCTTGGTTCGCTGAGATCGCCTTGGAGAAGAAGTTGTTATAAATCTCCTGGCATGACCTCTTCCGGCCATGGACTGAGTTTGACAGCTGCGCTTATGAGTCCAGTGCAGACAGCAAGCATCCCACTTCTGACACCATATGTTGGGGCGTGGGAGTCGTTGCCGGTAAAAACAGTCCTCACTCAAGTCTTGGCAAAAATAGGCTTAGGTTTATTTTGAGCAAAAACAGAAAACAAATGAACAAAAAACAAAATTCATGAAAATAAGGGGTTAAGTTATAGCTACCGTAGGACCAAGTAGCACCCCAGCTCTCAGCTCATCCTGACTGAACTGAACTGAAAATCCCTCCACCTATATACAGGTGCACTTATCTACCAATTACCAGTTTCCAACAGCCCTTTATTCTTAAAGGAATATACATCTGGTTTTTAAACAGAAATATTACATATAAATCATACATTAAACCACATGAAACAAAGCATGTCTCCTTTAAAAATAAAAAGGAGCTTATAATCTATATACATATTAACAAATTATACACAGGAACATAAACACACTAGGTTTGGCTGCAGCTTTGCCTCACCTGGCAGTAATTAGCAGCATCCTATATAAACCCAGCACACCCTCTGCTCTGGTTTGGTCTCTGCAGGTAAGTAGCTGGTCATGCTGTGTGTGTGTTGGTGGGGAATAGTGAACTAGTTTATCTGTGAAAGGATAGTGGACAGAGATGAAGATTTGCTGGCCAGCAGATAGAAAAGAGAGAGAAAGATACATACACACACACAGACAGACAGACCTGCTCACTATTAACCCCTCAACAACCTGCCACAGGTTAGCTTTAATATCCTTCTAAATTCCATTTTGCTGTCCAAAATGTATAGAGCAGAGCAGCTGAAGTTGGCTTAAATCATGAAACGAATGACATTTCCCTATGACAAGCCATTTGTTTACAATGTGCAGATACAGAAATTAAAATGCAAACAATGGTGCAGACCTTCCCTGGTTTAAGCTTCCACCCCTACAAAGGCTGAGTGGCAACTCCCTATACAAACATGAGGTTAATTACGCAGCTTAACCAACCCCTTTCATGCAGGAAGGACACAATTACTACATACACACAAAAATAAAAACGAAAGAATAAAAGCCAAAGTAAAAAGTCCACTGTCCCAAAAATATATTAAAGGGGGATCAACCACTGGCCTACAGTCTATAAGGCTCTACATCCAGTGGTCTCCTCCTTTTGAGGGAATCCCGATTTGGAAAACCCCAATTTGTAAAACCCCAGGAATCTTTTCTAGCTATCTTGCAGCACAGGCACCGGCCATGACTACATTCCGGACATCTCTCTGCACTTACACCAAGCTTATTTGAATGGTCTGCTCAGGCTGGAGGAAAGCAGCTGCAGAGATGCCTGTTGCTCCCCCTCCATTCAGCTATCTATGGTGCTCATCAATGTGCACAGCATCGAAAGCTGATTGGAGGATAGAACGCACATGCACCATGGGATTGAATGCAAGATATAAATTCTCAGCTATGTCTTTACACACATCTAGGGCATCCAAAAATGTGAATGCCCCCCCCTGGAATGTAAACAAGACTTTGAAGAAAGTTCTGTTACTTTATAAAAGAAAAAAAAAATACAATTCTGTGAAATACTCACCTGTAAAATTGGTATTATATGCATACAGCACGTCCTGCTCCAGATGTAGTAATTACATGTGGGTAATCCTCCGCCTGAGGCGCTGTTCACTGCAGACATGTAGAAAACAGGCTCCTCCCAGCCCTACATATACTGAGGGACCTCCCACAAATCCCCAGCATTGAAAAGCAGTGAAAAGGAGAAGCCAGGAGAAACCAACCACCCAAAAACTGGCAATAATAACAATGATAATCACCAAACAGGGGATCCAGAACAACGTGAAACCAGGGTGGGTTGGAGCAGGACGTGCTGTATGCATATAATACCAATTCTACAGGTGAGTATTTCACAGAATTGTATTATTCTAAGCATACAGCACGTCCTGCTCCAGATGTAGTAATTACATGTGGGACATCCAATAGTGTCCGTAAAGTAGGGTGGGATCCCCAACAGAAAAAGGCAACAGCAAGCAGCTTAAACTACTGCCGCCTGCAAAACCTTGCGGCCAAACACAGCATCAGCTGAGGCCCTAACATCAACCTTGTAAAACTTAGTAAAGGTATGAACGGAAGACCAAGTAGCGGCCTTGCAAACTTGTTCCTCAGAGGCCTGGTGCTGAAAAGCCCAAGAAGCCCCAACGGCTCGAGTAGAATGAGCAGTAAGACGGAAGGGGGGAGACTTCCCCTTAGTAGAATAGGCTTGAACCACAGCCTGACGAATCCATTTACTGATGGTAGACTTGGCGGGAGCCAAACCCTTCCTAGGCCCGTGAGGCACAACAAAGAGCATCAGTTTTCCTGAAAGCCTTAGTGATAACTAGGTAAATATTGATGCACCTAACCACATCCAAGGAATGCAAAACCCTCTCCTTAGGGTTACTAGGATTAGGGCACAGAGAAGGAAGTACAATATCTTGATTCAAATGAAAAGCAGACACCACTTTAGGTAGAAAGTCCGGCTTGAAGCGGAACACCACCTTATCCTGGTGTCTCTCATAGTAGGGAGGCTGAATAGATAAAGCAGCCAACTCAGACACACGCCTAACAGAAGTGATAGCTACTAAGAAGACAACCTTGAGCGTGAGAACAGCGAGAGCAGCCTCCTGAATAGGCTCAAAAGGACCACCCTGCAGGGCCGATAAAACCAAGTTTAAATCCCAAACAGGTACCATAGGCTTTCGAGGGGGACGCACATGAGTGACCCCCTGAAAGAAGGTCTTGATAAGGGGATGCTGGGCAAAGGTCTCTTCTGAAAGAAGATAGACAGGGCCGAAACCTGGCCCTTTAGAGTACTAAGCTTAAGACCTAAGTCTAGACCATGTTGTAAAAACTCCAGCACCCTAGAGACTAAAAATTCCCGACAGGGAAGAGACCTGGACTCACACCAGTCAATGTAAGACCGCCAGACTCTATAATAGATAGCAGAAGAAGTCTTTTTCCTGGCTTGCACCATAGTAGCCACTACAGATGCAGACAGACCCTTTTCCATCAGGATGGAGGTTTCAACAGCCAGGCCGTCAAAGCCAGAGTTAGTAAATTGGGATGGCGTAGAGACCCCTGAGTTAGAAGATCTGGCAACCTTGGCAGATCGTACTGATCTACTGCCATTTGAACCACGTCTGCGAACCACACTCTTCTTGGCCACCTTGGGGCCACCAGAATCGCGGGTACCCCTTCCAGAGCAATCTTGCGCAGGACTCTGCCCAGAAGGGGAATTGGTGGAAACACATACAGGAGCCGGAGCCGAAACTCCCTCCAAGACATTGACAGGGCATCCGTGGCCAGAGCCAGAGGATCCTGAGACAGGGATACAAAGCTCGGGAGCTTGTGATTGTGACGGGACGCAAACAGATCCACATCTGGCACACCCCAACGGTGACACAGGGACTGAAATACCCTGTTGCAGAGGGACCATTCCCCCCGACGGGACGACCCCCTGCTCAGAGCATCTGCCAGCAGGTTCTCCACCCCCGGAATGTAGACAGCCGAAATGCATTGGACATTGGCCTCCGCCCATGCTAGAATCAGAGAAACTTCCTGGAGAGCCCCCTTGCTCCGGGTCCCTACCTGATGGTTGATGTAGGCAACCGCTGTTCTGTTATCTGAGCGTACCTGAACCACCAGACCCCTCAGGTGATGGGTCAATTGTTCCAGCACCAAGACATTGATAGGCAGATGGGCCTCCTGAGGGCCCCACCTCCCCTGGAAGCGCAGGGACTGACCGAGGGGGGAACCACCCATATCCCGTCCAAGGACGCTGGGTTCTTGTTCCAAACTGACAGAAGGTGAAGCTGCAGGATTCTCAAATGAAACTGGACAAAGGGCACCGCCTCGAAGCTTGCCACCATCGAGCCCACCAACTGCATTCCCTGCCGGATGGAGGGATGAGGGCTCGAAAGCAGGGACATTGCCTGCGTTGTCAGAGCTTCCACCTTCTGCAGAGGAAGGAATATCCTTGACTGAACTGTATCCAGAATCATTCCCAGGAACGGGGTCACTGAGGAGGGGGACAGAGAGGACTTGAGGTAATTGATCACCCAGCCGAATGACTCCAGGGTGGACACTACTAACTGAGTGTCCAGCTCTGCCTGCCGCAGAGACCGAGAGGTGATGAGTATATCGTCCAGGTAGGGCAACATGCGTAACATCACCCCTGCCAGCACCTTGGTGAACACCCTGGGAGCCGACGTGAGGCCGAATGGCAGGGCCACGAACTGGTAATGCTGATCCAGCAGCGCAAATCTGAGAAACCTTTGGTGTCCTGGAAATACCGGAACGTGCAGGTAAGCATCCTTGATGTCCACAGATGTCATGAAGTCCCCTGGGCGCAGCGAGGAGATAGCCGAGCGCAAAGTTTCCATACGAAAGTGCTTGTTTCTGACAAATCGGTTGAGGATTTTTAAATCCAGAATGGGTCTGACTGACCCGTCCTTTTTGGGTACCGTGAAAAGGTTGGAATAGAATCCCCTGCCCCTGTCTCTTAAGGGGACCTTGCAAAGGACCCCTAGATCCAGAAGGTCCTGCACAGCCAGCATCAAGACCCGAGCTGAGGCAGGGTCCTGGGATCCGGGACCCAACGAACCTGGTAGGGGGCCGTACAGCAAATTCTATCTTGTATCCGGAGGACACTACCTCCTGAATCCACAGGTCTGAGACGTGGCGACTCCAGACATGTTTGAAGTGCTGTAGACGTCCCCCCACCCTGACGGGCGAGGGCGCCCCTTCATGCTTGAGGGGTCTTGGGAGGGGCCTTGGGTCCCCAGGAGGAACCGGGACGGCATCCTATATTCTTGTTCCAGGCATCTGCGCGAGACCCAGCGAAGGACACTCCTCTGCCTTGCTTGGCCCCCACGGTAGGGGGTCAATAGGGAGCTTGGGCCACGAAAGGGCCGAATCTGACGCTTGCGCTGGGGTAACTTGCCACCCATGGCAAAGATATCTAACCTTTCTCCAAACAGGCGCAATCCCTTAAATGGAAGCCCCGTAAGGGCCTTCTTGGCGGCGTTATCAGCAGCCCACTGGCGCAACCAGAGCGCTCAGCGTATGGCTACCACCAGAGCAGAAGATCTAGCGCTCAACTTAATAGCATGGGTGGCAGTAGTGTCGGGGGAGTGCATAATAGAGGTGTTGGACAGACTTAGAATTGGGGTATCAACCTCGGGTTGCGATGTCCAACACTTGACCAGGTCAGCAGGAAAGGGATATTTCTTATCCACACTTTTAGGAACCCCATGAAGTTTGCTGGGGTGTTCCCATTCTTTCAGCACGAGGCTATTAAAATGGGTTTGTTTGGGAAATTCCAACCGCGCCCTAGCGGTGTGAAACAGATCACCCCTTTGCCGGGGAGCCGCGGCAGGGGGAGAGAGGGACAATACGTCAAAGATCTGGGTCAACAGTCTATCAATGTCATCCGAGGACCAATGATCAGAACCAGACTCTTCCTGTCCCCTGGACTCGTCGTCGTATGACCCCGAGTCAGAGAACAGTTCCCCTTCGTCTGAGGGGGGATGTGCGTAAGAAAGAAGTAAATCATCAGATTCTATAGGAAATATAGTAGATTCAGGATTCAAATGTCGCCTCTTGGCAGTGGCCTTGCGCGCCAAGGAGCCAGCAATTAAGTTTTCCACACTAGCCAGTCTAGTGGCCAAATCAGAATGAGAATCCCCACTGGTATTGGGGGTTAGGCTCAGACTTGGGGGAGTAGGTGAAGCGAGGCGAGCTGCGGGCCCAGCCTCAGAAGAGGTGGGTAGACCGGCTAGCGCCTGCTGTGCACAAGGGACGCAGACCGGTGCATTGTCACCGCTGCTAGGTAAAACCCCACAAGCTACACACAGACGGGCTTGTCCCGAGGGAACCCCATTCACAATATCCTGAGATGCCTCCATATGGTGATTATTATGTGCAATATGCCAGTAGGGATTGACGCTATAAAGCAACCCTGGACGCCCCAATGACCCGCTGGGAAGTGGGAGTGATTTTTTAAAAGTCTGGACCGGGCGCTACGCCGGGCCGGGAGAAGCCACCGAAGTTCACGGTCTGAAAGACACAAGGGGAACAGGGATGTCAGAGCCAAGCGAGGAGAAGCAAAAGCTAAGAAAGGTCGCCTGTGAGGGCACTTACAGAACAGCGAGGGGAGGACAGTCTTCACCACGCACACGTGAGAAGGAAATGGCGCCAGCGAACCTCGAAGGGCGGGCCAGAGCTGAAGATGACGCGGAACGCGCCACATCAGACCACGCCCCCCCGGAGAGCGTGAAGCTCGGAGCGCGTAGCCAATCAGAAACACAGTAGTTAGAAACTGAACCCCGAAAGAGTGAATCACCTCTGGGACTAAACATGACAGGATAGAATACAGAAATAAACCCGTAGCGTCCGCAATCAGAGCCGCCATACGTGCCAAGTAAAATACATTAAGGGCGCTGCGGCTAAAGTTAAGATCAATGTGAAATGCGGCTCTGGCACCCGGTAACCGTCAAGGGCTATAAGCTTACAAGTGTAATGGGGCAAGGTTAGGCCGTCGTACACACAACCCCCCCCTCTTTTCCCCCCAATAGCGGGGGGAACTAGGAAGGAAGGTCACCCAATACTCGGGGTTCACCGCTACACGGGGTGTGGGGCACTGATGCGGGAGGGGCATCCTCTGAAGGCTCACCATTAGCCTTAACCGCCTACCCTATGGTGGGGGATTGCGGTGGAGCCTAGCTCCGTAAGCACACAAGGTGCTGCCTACCTTCACCCGGCCAACGCAGCCCAGGCTGGGAGGCATATTCTTCATAAGGAGGACGGGTGGAAATAGCCCCGCAGGGCCTCGGCCTGTAAAGCCCCCGCTCGCCTGCGAGAGCGTGATACTTCATGTCTTTGCAGTGAGCACTGCAGAGAAATCTAGGGGATTTGTGGGATGTCCCTCGGTATATGTAGGGCCGGGAGAAGCCTGTTTTCTACATGTCTGCAGTGAACAGCGCTTCAGGCGGAGGATTACCCACATGTAATTACTACATCTGGAGCAGGACGTGCTGTATGCTTAGAATAAGTAATTACTTACCGGTAATGTGATTTCCCTGTATCTTCCATGACAGCAAATGAGAGACGGTGTTTTTGGCTCTGTCCAAACCAACCCAGTGCAATAACGTTGAACAACTAAATTAGGATATATTCCTTAAATTTGTACATGAAACATCCATAATTACCAGGCAGGAAGCCATGCTGTCATAGAAGATAGAGGGAATTACCTTTTCCCCTTGTACTTCCATGACCACATGCGAGAGATATACCAAAGATTTTTACCTCTTTACCTCAGGGGTGGCATGCCAATACTGCTTTACCTAAGGTCAGATCTTTAGTATTGGCTATATCTAGTCTGTTGTGTTTGATGACCACCAGGCGCGGACCACGTAGCGAGCCTGTAAATCTGTTCAATTGACACAGAAGATACCTCAGCTCAAGACATAGCTAGTGCTCTTGTGGAGGGTGCCTTCACTGGAGTAGGTAATGGCTGTAGTGTATCATAATCCATACATATAACATGTTTGATCTAGCTAGCCAGCGTTGTCTTAGTTACACTTCAGCCTTCCTAAATTCTTTAGAATTTTTGAGGTACTGTAATATGCATTTTCTTACATCTAATGCATGTAGTTTTCCTTCTTCAAAAGTAGAAGGATATTGTAAAAAAGATGGTAACACGTAACCATTTACGGTGAAAGCACCCGACACTACCCTGGGCAAAAAAGCCGGATCCAAGGACAGCTCAATTCTATCCGGTAGAATATTGCAGTAAGGTGGGCGAGTTTGATAAAACTTGAAGCTCAGAAACTCTTCCAGCTGAGGTAACTGCTACAAGGAATAAAGTCTTCCATGTCAGATACTTGATATAGGATTCGTCCATGGGTTCAAAAGGAGGCTACATAGAAGTTTAAAGACTTTTGGTAAATCCCACTGAGGGCATCAACTCCTAACACAGGGATTTAATCTCAAGATGTTGTTAAAAAATCTCAGGACCAGGCATGGTCTTCCAATTTGAATTAAAAAAAGGCCATTTGAGACTTTAAGGTGGCCATCGTCAGGCCTTTTTGAAGCCCCAATTGAAGGAAATCCAATATTTGAGGAATTTGGTTTAGCAACAGGATTTACTTTTTGTCTGCAAAATTTTTCAAATACAAGCCAGTTCTTATAATAGATAGCCTATGTTTCAGTTTTTTTGAAGCCAAAAGAGTCAGCTTAGATAATACTCTAGCTGTTCAGAGGTCCCACTCAAGTGTCATGCTGTAGTTTTTAAGTTCGGCACATGTGGATGGGAGATTGGCCCTTGTTTCAGACTGTGACTCAGTGGGAGGCCCCAACGCATGCTCCCTGTCAGTGTCTTTAAAACAGTGTACTAACCCCTCTTCACCCCCTGAATGGCTGCTGTCATAAAACCTAAAATGGGAGATCCGCTGACAATCAGATAATCCAGATATGGAACTACTAAAATTCCTTGTTGCCTGACAATACTTCATAAGTTTTGTGGAATGTAAACTGCAGGTGTAGGATTCCCTGGTTCCATGGCTACTGCAATCCTCAGAAATGTCAGATGATCTGGACAAATCGGTACAAGATAGTACGCAGCCTTCAAATCTAGCGTACACATCCACTTGTCCTTTGCTATCAGAACAGTAGTGGATGTAATAGTCTCCATTTTGAACTTTCTACAAGTGATCAAATGATTTCAGGGTTTCAGATCTTCAATGCTCCTATTTGGTTTTGGTAATGGAAAAAACGTGGAATAATGACCCTGCATTATTTGTTCCTGCGGAACTGGCACCAGTACCCGAAGGTAAAAAATTTGATCAAGAACTAAAGACTGCACAGAAGAGAAAGACTGCGTTGGGGGTAACATAAAAATGGTTTGGAGGAATTGCATGAAATTCTATGCGATTACCCTCCTGCAAAAGTATTAGTACCCAAGGATTTGGGATAAACTTCTCCCGAGTGTCTTACCCCTACCTGATTGATTGTTGAACTTCTGCTCTCCCCCTTTTTTAGGGTTGAACAGGAAGTCATAGGTCTTTGGTTTCTGAAATCTTTATATCTGTCCTTTTGTCTTCGTTGTGTGAAACCGCCCCCAGGTCGCCCGAACAAACTCACCTCTTCCTGGCCATATCCCCCGCTACTCTCTAACAGGGAGAATGCCCGCCAATCACTAATGCCTGGCGCGAGCACGCGCCCTGCTAGAGGGATAGCGAGGATGCGGACGTGGGACCGGGAAAGAAGGCTAGTTTATGGGCGACCTGGGAGATTCCACACAGGGCAGCAGGGCAGGGCATTCTGATTCTGGATGCCATGAGGAGAGGGAATGCATCCTTTAGATTCCTGGGCTGATATACGTGGGTTTTGGGCCACTTTAAAGCAGCAAATTCGGCATGGATTCTAACACCTTCCACAGAGGCGTCACAGAGATTAATTTTTTTACTACCTCAAAACATTTAATAACCTCTTCTTTAGGAGCACCTGACTGTATTTTTTGTTCTGTCTACCCTAACCACATGGTTAATGATCTAGATACAGTATCGGAAGCTGATGTTTCTCAAAGCCTTTTGAGAGAGCCATCCATCTTTTTCTCCATGGGGTCTTTAAGACTGCTGGTATCTTCCATAGGAAGATCCGACCTTTTAGAAAGTTTTGAAACTGCTACATCTACTTTGGGAACGGTTTCCCAAAGCTTAATATCCTCATCTAAAATGGTACCTAGTCCTAAAAGATTTAGACACACAGAATTTTTCAATCAGGGTGTTGCCATTCTATTAAGACCATGTCCCTCATCACTGTATGGACCGAAAAGGTTCTCCCTTGAACCTCCATAGACCATCATACAGCTCATCCTCTTGGCTCCTTTGAACTGCAGGAATCAGTTTCTCGACAATTTCATGGCTGACAATTCTTTAGTCTCTTCTGCCAGAAACAGAAACTTTTGTTTCTTAAAGTGTACCAAAACCCACACCCCATCGGCCTTGATATCAGGGCCACTGGATTCCCCCCCAGGACATCCAGAATCGAGATGCCCCACTGTTTGAAAACCCCCAGGTCACCCGAACACTCACCTTCTTTCCCGGTCCAACGGCGCATGCACGAGCTGTGGCTGCATCCCCAAGCCAGGCATTTGTGAATGGCCAGGACGGGCTCGCTACCTGGTGCACTGACGGGGGATGCCAGTGCGAGCTCCAACACATAGGGGCTTGTGCTGAACCGAACACATTGATTGAACGAGCGTCCACGCATGTGTCGTAGGACCGGGAAAAGGTGAGTTTGTTCGAGTGACCTGGGGGGTTTCACACAGCGGGGCACCCCCAAACAGGGTGGCTCGGGGGCAAGGACCAGAACCCAGGATAGGCCTGGGTTTTGGTCTACTTTAATGAGTGTAGAAGAGACTAGCAAACTTTCAGCATTTGAATTTGAATCTGTCCCTTCATGTTCATAATCATGTTCTGATTTGTCTGAATCATGCTTCCTCTTTGGGCCAGGGGTAGTGGGAGATCGGGCCATAAACTTTCTATCAATTTCAGCCCTACAGAAAGACAAAATAGAGTCCATGAAAGCAGGAGACTCTTCCTGGATAATTTTACTGGTGCATTGCTTGCACACCTATTTTTGTGTGAGTCAGGTAGCACTCTGGAACACAAGGGACAATTTTTAATATGCTTGGTCTTGTTCTTGTGTTTTCCCCTGTCTTCTAATTTTTTGTAGCTTTTTCTGCCAATTTCTCTTTATCAGCTTTTTCTGCATGCTTCTCAGCAGTATGCTTGTCCACGATCCCGGGTCTCAAACTCCATTCACCGGCACATTCTTGCTGGGCCATACCCACCCACCATCCATACATCCATCACAAGGGGGTGTGCGCAACACCCCCTCTATTAACTACAATGGAGAAGGGAGCATGTCAGGCCTCAGCTCGCAATGAATTAAAATGGCGGGGGAGCATGCCTGTGATTGATGGCGAATCACGATCCTGACCCTCCATCAAAACATGGTCAGGCTCGGGATCGGTTCCAGCAATCAGGAGAGTTGCTAATCACTGGACTGGCATCTATGTGGGACAAAAGGTAGTAACCTTTTTATTTTTCTTTCAAGCCTACTGAATCCCTTTAACTTCACCACAAGTGTTACTTATTAAACCATTCATTACACTTGAACTTTGTAGCTATTCTCTGCAATCTTATGTATCAGCTGGAAAGAACATTGTAAAGAACATATTAAGATTCAAGTTTGTAAATGGTTTCCTTCATAAAAAAAAAAAAAATAGTCCATCTTTTTGCAAGTTCTTGATCTGCCATCACTTTTTCTGATGGGAAATTCATTTAGTCCTGGAAGAATTAAAGAGTCCTGCTTTCAAGACTTTGCCCACTTCTAACGCAAGACTGAACTCTTAGCATTGTTTAGTATAGTAGGCGACTTCTTTCCTGGCTATGTTCACTTTACTCTCATAATATTAATATGCATATCAAATAAAAAGTAAAAAAAATGTGCAAATGTTGCCATTCAGGATATGAAAATGTATGGACACAAATATAAAACTATTTCTTGTAGGTGGCGGTATGTCCTCTGTATGCACACGTTTAACAAGCAAGTAGAAGATCTGACTTTACAAAACATTACAAAGGCCTAAAGAATTTGAAGAAAATGATACTCTACCAGATGAAAAGGGTTTTACGCTATATGACTACCTAGGACAAGTCCATTCATGAGCCAAGCCAGGAAGATTCACATGATAACCAAGCTGAAACGGTTGCCCTGTGGAGAATCTAAAAGCACTAATGAATGTGATCAAGAGATGCTGAGCACAAGAGAGTAGATACTGCAATGTGTAACTGGATGGCAGGAGTTTTAAAAAAAAAAAAAAAAACCTTCCTGTCATCTGCATCACCACTGGTTCCAATGATTCAGCAGGCCTCGCTCTGTCAGATAAACATTTGGATGCAACAGGCCAACAAGAGACCAAATAGCCATTCCTGTAGAGTGAAAATGACAGGTTTGGTAACCACAAATTATTTATTTATTTATATATACAACTTATAGTCCTGGAAAAATAGCAGCAGCTGAATATACTGTACAACACAGAGCACCAGGAAAACAAGCAACAGCATAGAAAGCCAAGAATATATTTTAGTCAATTGTGTTGAGAGTGGACTCCAGGGCCTCCAGATTTCTTGTCTCCGGGGCCCCAGCCAGAGTTTCTCAACTGCAGAAGATGTACCTTGTGGAAGTTTTGAGTTTGCCAGTTGGCTCATCTCATGGCTGCCTGGTGAGGTGCGCTAGTGTGCTGGCTGAATATTCGGTCTCCCCGAGGAGCACTGCTCCTGTGCATCCAGTCTGAATGGCTAGGCGCAGGAGCATTAGGAAAGCCAGGGACACAGCCACCAGAGAACATAGCAGAACAGGTGCCTCCGGTAAAAGCAAGTTTACTGGCCACCCCCAGGCATGTCACACAGCTTTGCATCCTATGGTATAGGATGCCTCCAGTGGCATAACTAAATGTGATGGGTGCCTGGTGCAAACATTAAGTGGGGCCATTTCACAGTTCATAGTAACTTTTTGTGCAGCTAGTAAAGCTAACTAAAGAGCGAAGCAGCAGAGAGGAATGGGACTTTCCCATTTCTAAATGATGTTAAGTGAGCATCAACTATGATGAATAAGGTAGAGGGGCACCAATGATGGGGCCATCCTGGCCCATTGGGCCCTAGTACGGTCGCACCCCCTCAAGTTATGCCACGGAGACAGGCTAGAGGCCTGGTTTCTTAGATTCCAGAGCTAGTCGCAGAGAGTTTTTAGCCACCTAAACCCCTTGTCGTTACCAAAGAGGAAGTTCATCTAACACAAAAACAGTGGATATAACTAGAACCATCCAGTAACTAGTACAAGACTTACACACAGTATTTTGCACCACATTATTTACTACAAAATACTCACATATTTTAATTCAAGCAGGTCTAAAGTCAAAACAGGCTATAGGTTACACTGCAGCGATGTCCACCTGATTGGTGAGGGGGTTTGCCCACTTGTGTAGCGGCTGGGTATTATTAAAAGTGTTGTTCTTCCTGCTGGTGGCATCCCGACACTGTGTGTATCCCCTCAGATCGCCCAAAAACTCTTTTTTTTTTTACAGCTCTGGCTAAAGGGCTCACTGGCTAGTCCATTTTATCAATCTAGTAACCAACTAGATGGTATTCTTTTATTGTTGTGTAGTATCCTGTAGCAAAGGGAAAAAGGGACAGACTTGCCCTGGACCTTTAACTGAGCTTTTACACAAAACCTTTAGAAATGAGTACACAAATATAGTTCCTGACCAAAAAAAGAAAGAAAGTGATGTCACTTACTTACAATACTTAATGGCACGGCCTCTTTAAATTATGTCATAACCAATCTCCGGTGGCTGATGATACATGGACAATAAACTGGCTACTGATAAGAAACTTTTGCAGAACTGGTCTAAGCCCTGTGTTTTTATCTCACTCATCTGAACAAAAAGAACTACAGACTTCCCGCGACAAGTCAGGACACATGTGCGATTGGTTTCTTTATGTTTAGTATGAAACTATAGATGTGTGGTTTTGATAACAGGTCATCTTAAAGCAAACCTACACCCAACAGATAGAAGCAGGGGCAGGCTAGGGCCAAAATTCAGCCTGGGAATTTACTGGCCCAATCGGCCCATGAGCTGTTAAACAGAAAGTCCAAGCTTTTTGTAAAGCCCCAGCCACCCCTCCCTCCGCCTGTGGGTATGGTGCCCATAGCAGTGATTGATGAAATTTTAAGCACTCCAGACCATGTCTGGAGCTTCTTTGTTGGGGGGTTACAATGGGGCCAGGTACAGGAGAGGAGCTGGGGGAAGAGTTGGCGTTAGAAGGGGTATAGAATTTGAAATATTTGGCCCAAAAGCAGTGCAACCTATCTTGAAATCCTCCTGTGTTCATGTGGGAGCATGTTCTCAGCTTTATAGTGCAGGACTGCACAGCTTCAGCCCGCAGTACTCCATAGGATCGAGTCTTCAGATGGTGTGGTACAAACGTGCTATTTGTGGCTTTCCCCTTTAGGGCAGTTTTCTGGGATAGTGCTCAGCAATAGAGCATCTGTAAGTGTAGTCTGTGTTCCATTTGCTAAATGGACAACCCCTTTAGACGGCGGTAAGAAGCTTCCCAGAATGGTATGATATACAATATACACGATTGGACTGGTAAAAGAGAAACTGAACAAGGCACAATGGCTGCACACAGTACAAGTCACACCAGGCATAAAGTGTCAGCTTTCAGACCGCACTGGAATTACAAAACACACAGGAGCAGAAAACAAACCTGCCATCATCAGCCAGCATAAACACAGGCGGCCTACCTGACCCGCCTGTCCCAGGCCCAACCACCTCACACCAGCACCATAGACAGACAGACACACACACACTGAGGGGAACCTGGCGCTCCCTGACACAGGTGAAGCTGGCCTGTAATGTCTAATAGTGGCCTAAGTGAGGACACAGGCACCAGAAGTGGGGAATCCAGACACAGGTTAACTTTTTTTTTTCCAACAACAATCCTAAGACTCCATGACCTGTTTTAACTTTTCCCGTGACAATAATAGATTATATTTTTTTTCTTTAATTTAGTGTCTACTTAGTTTTGTATAAATACAGCTAGCTCACCAAGGCCTTTGACCCATGGGAGAAATTTTTTTTTTCACATTGCCCATTTACTGATCTTGGGTTTATATTTATTGCTTGATTCCTCTAAAGAAGACCAAAACCAGATTCCCCAGTCCGGGAGTCCAAAAGAATCCTGGGCCACAGCAACCCCACTATGTAAAACTCCTAGATAACCATCAAAATTCACCTTTCTTGTGGCCCCAAGGTGCATGAGCGGACTATTTGCACACAGAGAGAGGGGGGCGACTGTAGCCTCTTTTAATGGTTGAGTGCCAAAGAGTGCTTGAGCCACAAAACACCAAGAATATGGCTGTGGTGTTCACATGCACCATGGTATTGCAGAGGATGTAATATCGCCAATGCCTGGGTGTTTCCCAAAGCGGAGCATCCCAATTTGGGAAGATCCATGTGTAGGGATTTTGCCGACCCTTGAGTGTGGTACACATCTGAAGGTAAGGCTGTGGTCTGCAGGGACCCTATCCCACACAACCTTTACTTAAAGTGATTGGCAAGTCAAAAGTTAAAAGATAAATATCAGTAGCTTACCTTTCACCAAGTGCCGTCTGTCTCCATAGTGAGGAAAATCACTTTTCAGCTTTCAGTCCCCACTCCGCTGGCCTGGTTCAATCAATCAACCTTCAGTGGACCAAGAACGGAAACACCCCCACTCCCTGCCCAGACTCTAATGCTTTCAAAGATAAATACAGGGTCTTTTTGAAAACGGATTGAAGTTTAGGACAGTGCAACATGTAGTCTGACAATGGCACAACAATCGGGCTTGCCTTTAGTATAACTCTAAAACTTTTAAACTTAAAGGAAAACCCCCCAGGAATTTCTCCAGAGTTTTACTCCTCTGTGTGTATCGCCATTGTTAGCCCAGAGAACTCACCGTCCTGGTATTCCCACGGTGCAAGCGTGGCTGAAACCGACAAATCAGTGATCGGCCGAATCAAGCAGAGCGTGAAGCATCTCTGCTCTGCCCGCATCCACCCATTCAGAAAGTCCAATGTGGGCACATGCACTGCTAGAGGTGACCGGGCATGCAACCCCAGATAAGTGGAATGGGCGAGTGGGGGCATCCCCAATTGGGGACTCAAATGACTCCAGGGCCTCTGAAGTTGCTCTTTAAAAAGGAAAGGCCACTTCCGATGGAATGTTTAAAAGTGTATAAATTTAGGCAGGTCTAGTATTTTTTCTTAGGTTAGTAAATGTGTAATTCATGGAAGCAGTTTTCACTATATGTTGCTATTGGCAACCATACAAGTCTCACTCTTCTCTCCTTATGTAGTAAAATCTGCTTCCATAACCCACACATTTGCCAACATAAGAGAACAAAATGTACATACTACATCTGCTCAGCACCTTCAGAACATAATTTTGGTACAAAACATGCCAATGATGCCACCAAAAGAGGACTATCTGGGTTCTGTGCTGTGTCTCGAGGGCATCCCAAATTCCCAAAGTGGAAGTTGAATGTGGGACGAAGGAAACAAGTTTAGTGAGTTTTGGAGAACATCACTGCGCATCTGATGTTGTTCTTCAAGATTTGGGATGTCCCTTCTGTTGGAGAAAGAAAACGGAGCAAGACTACTCACCCAGTCTGTGCTCCTGCATTGGCACCACATGGTCAATATGGATTTCAGAGCAAGCACATTGCCACACATGGTGCATGCATGTCCCTGAATGGGTAGTGGCTGGGGCAGGGAACATCTGGGTGAGATTTGACAGAGCTCCAAGAACATATCAGTAGGTATTGCAACCTGATTATGGGCTTCCTGTGGATCTTTTAACAGGAAAGCTGGGTGATAAAGTGATTGGGCACAAAAAAAAAAACACCTTTTGTCCCATGCAGTCGATTACTTGACACCAGACTAGGACAAATCGGTGGATTTGTACCCATGCCACCCTGGCCCAAACTCCGTTCACCAGTGCTTCGGTCTGATTTGTGGCCATCAGTCACAGGGACATGGCCATGCCCTCTATGTCAGGCCTTGCCTCCCCCTCCAATGCAATGTATGTAGAGGGCGTGTAGGTATGTACCTACAGCCAGCAGAAGCTGCTCTACCATGCCAGGCAGCTGATTAGATATGCCAGAGCAAGTTGGCCCTCCCAAATCATGATGCCCCCATAACCTATATGTGATGGCATGGCCCCTCATTTGAACTGGGCCTCTGGTATCAAAGCGAGCAGGCTTGCGTCAATATTCAGGCTATACAGGAAATTAAGGTTCAAACAAGGGGCCCAGCCATCACATTATAGATTATAGGAAGCCCAGACACAATATATGCTGTACAGAGCCTGCCCTCCTATAAATGATTTGCCATGGCTGGAGCTCTAGTTTGCAACAGGGTTTCACACAGCGGGGCATCCCAGTTCAGGATGCCCCGGGAAGAGGGAATCCGCCGGCACTGCACTCTCACTGACTCCAGGGCCAGTTTTGGTCTGCTTTAATGCTGGCAGCAATAGCATAGCAGCCAGCAGGTTTCAGGTCAGGGCTGCAATCAGGCCCGGAGCCCCTTTTTGTGGACAGGCCCCTTGGGTCCCATACTGGAGTCTGGGCTGCCCTGTGTAGGGGTAGAGTGGCCCTCCCCCCCCCCAGGGCACCCCGATCGGGGCTGCTCCGCAGTGTGAAACCCCCCAGATCGCCGATGCCGACTCACCTTTTCCAGGTCCTGTGGCCGCTCATCCAATCAGCGCGCTTGGAGTGCTGTGGAATGCCCTGCTGTGTGAAACTCCCCAAGTCGCCCCATACACTTATCTTGTTTGCAGGTGCGAGCCACGGCTGCAACCCCTGCTTGCCTCTAACAGGGAGCATGCCCGCCATTCACAAATGCCTGGAGCGGGCACGCGCCCTGCTAGAGGGAAAGTGGGAATGCAGCCGCGGCATGTGCAGTTGGCCCTGGAAACAAGGTAAGTGTATGGGGCGAGCTGGGGAGTTCCACAAAGCGGGTCATCCTGACTTTGGATCCCTCAGGAGGGAATCGATCGGCTAGGGAATCTCGTTATGAGTTTTGGGCCACTTTAAACAGACAAGCTCCCAATCTGCACACCTGTTCCTTATTCGTTGGTTATCAAATATTATTGGATACCCCACAAATATTTCAAAAAACAAAAAGCCATGCCCCCAGCACAACCCTGGCCCTACACAAGGTATGTCTCCTCACGCTAGCTGCAGACAAGTGTATTCTGTTACCTCGAACACTTAGCTAAGAGCACTCTGCATGTTCAGTCAAGCCCTGCACTCCTTCCTCCAGTCAGTGAGGGAGCCGGAAGCCAGAATGGGGAGCGCACCTGCAGAGCAGAGGGCAGGAGCCAGGGCAAGTATGGACCACATCTCGGGTGGGTATATATATATATATATATATATAGCCCCATAGGCAGCACTTGCAGCAGCACCCCCCGCTCGTACTCACTCACCTTGGGTAGCTCCCGCAGCTGGTTGGCGTCGAGCAGGAGCTCCTCCAGGCTGCGGCTGTAGCGGTAGATGTCGTCGGGCACGGCCAGCAGCGAGCAGTGGCGCTTATCCAGAGCCTCCACATGACGGGTGCACCGCCACAGCGGGATGCAGTGAAACATGCCCCCCTCCCGGCCGCCAGCCAACTCTTCCCGACTTCAGGCGACCGCGATGTCACCATCCAGGTGCGACCGGGACAACTTTGTAAAGTAGCAATGAGAGAGGCGCGGCACCTCCTGCCCCCCGCACCCGGGCTCAGCACGCCGCCCTCTCAGGTCACAATGGAAGCTTCCCCGCCCGGACTGTGATTGCGGCGACCCCTCCTCAGCTCAGCGGTGCTTCCGACTCCACAGCTGCCGGCCGATCTGTGCCTGGTGTGCGGCTGACTGGAGGACTCTGGTTCCAGGAAATAACATGGGAGCGAAACCGTGTGGCCCGACCTGGCCGCCTGCTAATACGCCATGGAGCGCTCCCGGCCCGCCCCCGCCACTCTGCAAGTGGAGCTGTGTGGAGCTGAGGAGGAGCATCCCCGCATCCCTCCGGCCGTGCGGCCTCCCTGCCTGCCCCCCGCCGCCACTGCTTACACTGGTGTCAGCTGCCGCCTATGCCGCCAGGACACACACATATACAGGAACATACTTCATTCCTCACTCACTGGTCTGTGGGGCTGACCCAGCTGGCTAACCATTGCCAGGACAATCTAGGTAAAGATCAGTGTTCTGATCTTTGTCCAGGTGCCAACATTTAATGGGGCCATTTCAAGGATCATACAGTAACATTTATTCTGTCTTTTAAAGTGCATGCTCCAGGGAAAGATGTGTTAGATCGGGCTATCTAGGGGGTTTCACACAGCAGGGCATCCCTGATCAGGGTGTCCCAGGAGCAAGGACCAAATTCCGGGATAGTCAAAATCCTGGGTTTTGGCCCACATTAACTCAGTTGGATGCAGCTAGGTAACTACAGCAGAGACACATGCTGCTTCCTTTCTCTAAATTAGGCCAAGTCACAATATGATAAAAATGGGGAGGCACAACAATGACGGGACCCCCTGACCTCCTAAGCCCTGGTGGGGTCGCACCCTCTCAAGTTAGAGATGACATACAGCCTTTTATAGTAAAAAAAATCCTTATTAAAGAGGGCCTCCAGCCCTTGGAAACATCTGGGCAGAAAGTATGGTGGAGCCCTGCCAGTTCCCTGCCTGCCATTACCATGTTATATAGATTATAGGGCTGATTCAGCATGGTGAGACTTTTTTCTCTCACCTTTTTGTAAGAAAAATCTTTTTATAATGATTTTTTTCCTTAATGCAGTTCAGCACCTTTTTTTAGCTGTGCACATGTTACATACCTTGCACAGCTAAAATGGTGCTGAATTTCACTAAGGAAATAAATCATTATAACATTTTTACTCTCAGTAAAAAAATGTTTACATGCTGAATCAGCCCTTGATCTGACCTGCTGGCGTATTGGCATCACAATAATTACAAATGCCTACCTCACAACTGTCCATCATTTGGAGGGACTGTCCCACTTTTGAGTCCATGTCCCCCACCCCTTATCCTCATTTGTCCCTCTTTGGGGTTTAACATGCAGATCTACCGTACATATATAAATGATATATTTGCCCCAAGAAGGGGGTGTGGGATAATGCGTGGGGTTAGTGGAATGTTATTCGCCAAGTACCGACCCCCCTACCCTTGGAACTTGTATAAGAGTCCCCTGGACCCCTTACCGGTCCCCCAAAGTAGATCAGAAATAAAAAAACAACACATTTAATACAATGTATTACTTTACTAACTGGTCCACAGCTTCTCCATCGTTTCCACCTGTCAGGCTGCATACGCCTCTTGTTCAGCAGGGTCTTCATGGTCCCTCACTGGGTCGTACCTTCATCTTCCAGGGCCTTCCTGGGGTCCTCCAACAGACGAAGCTGCAGAATAGCAGGGGTACACAGGTCCCCCCATCTTAAATCCTAGTTCCCAAACAGAAGTAATGACTGTCCCCCATGTGACCAAGTACCTGGGGAAACCTTCATACCCATCCCCTCCAGTGATGTGTTGGTTACATGAGGGAGATTCCAGATGAGTTACACCTCTCTAGTATAAAGCTTATTTACCTTGCCAAATGTCACTACACTTGACTGGATCCAGGAACTGAAGAGAGGGGTCCTGTGTCACTCCAGATGCCAACGGTGATACTTTAACAGTGCCAGTTTGGGACACAGTCCAGACAGATTTCCCGTTTTTAAAGTCCCTGATCTCAACTGTGCTAGTTGACAGGACAAGCCCTGAATCACGATACCCTGGGGACAATCAAGCAGTCGACCCTGGAGTCTTTTACACCAGCCGAAGAGGGTTTTGTCCCCATTTGAATATGGCAGCAATTCCTCATGAGGTAAGGTATAAAGGCAATAAAGGTGCAAGCACATAATACCTCAAAAGGTGCACACTCTAATTTATGGGAAGAATGTTAAAGAAGATAATGATTCAGAGCCAGGTGAGAATTCTCACTCTTTTTTAGGGGACACAACTGCCAGTCCCTTTCACTGCCCACCTTGCGGCTGATTCAGAGCAAGTAAGTGGCAGTTTTCTTTCCTAAAAAAAGCAGTGAGAATTCTCACCTGGCTCTGAATCGACCCAAATATTTTGAACATTCACAAAAACAGAAGTTGTTTAGAAGCCCAACCATTTTTCTTATGACACTCCCTCAATTTGGCACTCCTCAAACCTTACCTCACAAAGCTGTGAACTCATTCATTATAATGATTTAAAGCAACAGTTTTGTTCTCTAGAGTTTTTTATTTTGTGTACCTGTATTTTACCTCCTGCTGCTACTGTTACTTATTTTGATGTTTAGCTAATTGCATTTTCTAATCTTGATATATAACAATAGTTTTTGTAAGGTGTAAGGGAACAGTCATATCATTTCACAGAAATGCACTCTGATTCCCTGGGTGTGGGAAAATAGTCATATAATCTGACAGTATCTGACAGTAAACACAAGCCTGACAGTGCCCCACAGGAGGGCCTCAGCCTCACAGGATCTCACTGGTACCATTCACACCTTGGATAGACAGAATAGAGATACAACTGAGCTCACAGGAAACACCTGCTGAGAGGCTGTGTTAAATAACATACTTCAAGGCATAAGTCCATACATGCTGGGGCCAGTTGTTCATAAAGAATTAAAAAGCCTCTGTGCACATTAATCAACTTTATTGGAACCTGGAAATCATAACCCACCTGTACGTGGGTCTCCTGTCACCCTCGGACACTCAGGAGCTGAGCACTGAGAACTTTGGTTAGGAGCCATTTAATGTAGAAAAAAGCCAGCCAAAGGTAAAATTTTCCAACACTTTATTCCATCAAGGTTAAAAGTCCATCCAAAGTACAGCGGTAAAAGACAATACAGAAGCTGACATGCCCTGTCTACGCGTTAAGGACTGACCAGTCCTTACTCATGACTTAGGAGCCATTTAAAACAGAAGTGTGTGCGCACCACCTGACTTGGTTCATTGACAACAGAACCAGCATGACTTTCCAACATAATATTATCTGACCATTAAGATTTAGATAACCACTGCTAAGAGGCAGAGATGGGCCAGGAGGGGCATGAGCCTCTGAAGACTCAAGGTCCTTTTGTCCTTCTACTGGAAGATAGGTATGACCTATGGAGGGAGGACCAGTAGGCTCTATATGCCCCTGTGGCCTCCTGAATGACTGTGTAACATTTGTCTGCAGTAAGGTAACTGACATATATTTACTCTGCTAACTCCGATTGTAACTTACTCACTTGTATGTATCTGACCTGTATTTATTTTCATTGTATGTATGTAGCTTGTCTAGTGTGCTCTTAAAGCGATATATATATATATATATATATATATATATATATATATATATATATATATTATAGAGAGAAAGAGGGAGATATAACTTAATCTTGGCCTGTTATCTTGATCCCGAACCCACTGGTACATGCTTTTTGCTTATATTACCCCACTAAGGGACCGGGGTATATCAAACAGAGCTAGTGGCATTCCTATAGGGGTAGCAGGACTCAGTTCACTGGTTGTAGTGAAAAGGCTCCACAGCTTGTCAGGGCCTTGGCCCTGTATCAAGGGTGGTCGCGTGATCGCGGTGGCAGCAACGTCAGTCGAACCACGAGATACATATTCCTCTCATAAGGTTTTCCCAGGGCAAAAATGTGAACATCATATCAGCTTTTAATCTTCATTAAAAACTTGTCATTAATAACAAACTATTAAAATTGGTTGATATAGTGCCATCAAAAATGCATGTTTTTATTTTTATGTTGTTGATGGTAGTGTCTCTTTTAAGCATCTGGGCTGGACCTGGCAAGGAAAGTATCCATCCATAGGGATGCCAGGGATGCTGTCATTTCCATACAATTCTAGTGTGTGCACACCTCCCTGTTATTATCTCTTTCTGTCATAGTAAGGCCTCCTTATGCTCCACTGATGTATCATGTCCCCTCCTTTAGATGTACAATGAGTGACGCCACGCACAGGACAAATCAGAATGATGGATTTAGTGGGATACATTTACTTGTCACTGTCAGTTGCAGGTAAACGACTTTCATAAATCAGTCCATCAATTATGAACTACATTTACAAAAAATAGGTTAAAGAGCACTTCCTTAAAACTGGAAATATATACTTGGCACAAGGAAACCAAAGATAACGATCACTCATAATGAATAGGACATGGAAATTAAGGGGTTTATTTAAGAAATGCTAATGCCAAGTAGCGAGACGTAGTGGAAGGTGATTTTCGTGAGCGCCACCAGCAAGTCATATTTACGATGACAAAAAATGTTTAGTGCCTCTCCTAGCCATGTAGCGTTCAATTAATCAAGAGTGCCAGGTGCATTGTTAGCGCCTGCTCTGTGTTCCCTGCAGCACCACATCACATAAGGCGCTCAGTGTCGTTCTCCGATAGCCAATGTCATTCCATGTGTTTCCGCTTGATCACTGTGCAGCCATCCCCAGTTAAAGCCTCTTTTCTATTGCACATTGAGCTGTATGCCTAAGTATCAATTATTCACAGCGACCGCACTGGCACTGCTCATTTACATGTTAAATACAAATTATTTCTGGCCCTCCACACTGGCGCCACCTGCCGCTATCTTCATTGGAAAAAAAAAAAACAAGACACAGCGACATGGGTAGCCTACAGCGCCGAACACTAACACGCCATCTGCCTGCTGAGGTGAAAATAGTGCCTCACCACAGACGTTCAAGCGGCGCTACAAGACCTCTTTTTTGCCATTCCAAGCTCCCAGAGCCATGTGAGACACTATTTTTTTATTTAAATCATAGGGGTTGGTTCAGTGCCACCCAAGATTGCAATTTTTTGGCCCAAAATCCCTGTTCTCGACTATTTTCCCTCTCACCTGGTTTAAAAACTCTTTTTGTCTGCAAGATTTCTTTTTTGTGAGAATTCTCTGGTCTTTTTTTGGTGTGATTTTTCATTTGGTTGTGAGAACCCCAAACGAAAAATCACTCAAAAAGTTAATGTTCGTTTGATTCAGCGGGGTTTTGCAGCGAGTTTGTTGCCGGCTGCTCAAATCAACAAAAAGCTGGTGAAAGTGGCCGATTTCACTCGAGCGAAATTGTAAAAAATCATGCAGCTCTAGATGCCATGATTTTAAAGTGGACCAACACCCAGGATTTTGACTATCCTGGGTTTTGGTCCACTTCGGCGGGGCACCCCGTCTGGAGGGGCGCGCGGGAGGCGGCGGCGGCGGAAGCGGCGGCGGATCAGGTAAGATCTTTTTGGGGTTTCTGGGGGGTTTCACCCCGCGGGACATCCCGATCTCGGATGCCTATAAGATTAAGATCTATAAGATTCCCGGGCCGATCGCCCCTGGGTGTTGGTCCACTTTAAACAATTTAATTGATATCTGGCATTAGTAATTTAGGTATTTTTTCATTAGATACAATTTTTATGTACACTGACAAACAAAATGCCTGATTTTTTACATTTTTTTTAAATTTTTCTTTGGTAAAATGAATGGCGCTAACAATGAAACTGGGCTTTTCTTTTTTTAAGTTAGTTTATATGTTTTTTTTTAATTTGCGTGCCCTCCCCCCCCCCAAAAGGCAACAAGCCTGGGCACCATGCATAAGGGCTTGTAACCCAGGGAACAGCAGCCACGTCGGTCAGTCCCCAGCCCTGCAAGTTACAAGCCCCTATGCCGTTTGGTATAGGCTCTTCCATATCAATGGGCACCGAGCTCTTCCGCACCCCGATGCATAAAATTGGGGTGCTGGTAATTTGACGGTTTACTGGCATGTCACCTGCCATGTCCAGCAAATGCCATGCCGGCTCCTTACCCCGGTGAACTGGTATAGGAGCCCCTGATTGCCTTACCAGTTCACCCCAAGTGTAGGAAAAAACACCACGCAAAGATTTTTATTCGTCTCAAATAAACTCATTGGTCCTGTCTTCTTTCATCAATCCAGTGCCGGGAAACATCCTCCTTCAATTCCATCGGCGTTTGTTGTGTCCCACGACGGGTCTCCAATGATCTTCGTGGCTCTTCTCTGCCCCCTTCGCCGTCTTCGCCGGCACATCACTAATGATGTCACAGGAGGGCTATAGAGGGGGTTTGCCAAAGGAAATTTTGCCAAGTCTATACTCCAAAAAGAGAGATGTGAGCCCTGTACACTGAAAACACGGCTGCTATGGCTGCTACTGAGGTGAGGTAGCCTTGGCCAGCAGCAGTGTTCAGTGTGTACAGTGCTCACGTCTCTCTTCTTGTATATCTTTGTGTACAGTTAACGTATTTAAGAGAACTGCACATGCACATATGTCTAACATGATAGCCCAATGGCCACAAACATGCATGCCCAGAATTGCGATTGCAACTCTAGACTTGCCATTGCACATGTGTAGAACAAGTCCTGAGGCTGCCATGTATGGGAAGGGCAAACGATAGGCAAGAACACAGCATTCATGCCTACAGCCAGATGTACTAGAGATTCAGCTTTATCTGTCTCGGTAAATCCTAGATGTACATTAACCAGGGGTATAACTATAGGGCACACAAGCTCACCAGGGCCCAGAAGATCTTTGCTGCTCCACCACCTTATTCATGTTCTGCCACCCTATTTATTTGTCTCTGCTGTTTGAGTCTTTAGCTGTCTAGCTGCATCCAACTGATTTAAAAAAAGTTTGCTGTTTGAGCCTTGACAGGGACTCATTTAATATTCGCTCCAGGGATTTCGTTACTCCACAGTACCCCATCAATGATGAATCCATGAATCTTCCCCTTTTCCTGAGCTTGTCTACATGTAAATAAAGGAAACACACCCTGATCTTCCTGGACTGGGAACCATATGAGCCTGTGGTTAATGAGTAACTACCCTTGCTTTGAAGTGATGACACATTTTGTGTATGTGGTAATGACAGAGGATTCACAACACTATCTAGTTAGAAGTTAGACTAGGGTAATTCCACTTTCAATGGCATTTTTAAAAGTTTCCAGTGCGGCAAAATGATGTCTTTAATGTGCTAAGCTTATCTGTTATTTTTTTACATTTTCTATTTGTTTGCAACTCTGTGTTATAAAAGAAAACAGTTTTCCATAGTAACAGTGTGTTATTCATTTAGTTATATACAGCAAAGTGGTGATTTCAAGTACAGATCATAGACTTCCTCACTCTAGCTTGCTAATCATCTTGTTGGATAAGACATGGGTGACTGGTTTAACCCATTCTGCTGAAATTCAACTTCTTCAGTTTGGAATGATCACAGTCTTGTGTTCCAGTAGCAAGGGTTAATGGCCGGGTCCTCAGCTAGATAAGTCATTAGGCTGCTTAGACTTCGCCAAAGCTGCTAAAAAGTTCACCTGTTACCTTGAAAGAATTGTGGGACTTGTAGTCCATGTGTTTTACTCAAGGCCATGAAAACTACTCCCACTGTAGCAAAACCGAGTCCCAGGAATATGAGAATCATGGAAACCGCATGCTGATAAGTAAATCACAGGTCTGTGGGCACAATCCTAACACAAATGTTTATTTTACATTCCAAAAGAGGAAAACGATAAGACAGAATGCCAAAAACCTGACAAAAGGGCGTTTTCCTTTAAAGAGGAAAGTTTAATGCAAGAATTTGTGCTGAATGGTTATAGACCAAAAAAAAAACACATATTGGCAGCAAATACATGATAACTTATCTGCAAAAATATTTTGAGCCTTATTTAAACTGGACCTTCAGCGTGATTTAATGAAAAGCCCAAACTCTTAAAAAACGGTTCCCCAGCATCTAAAATTAATATATTTTAGGTTTTTAGTCACTAACTTATTATTCTTTCCCCCACTGGGCTGCAACTCTGTTCAGGAATTGAGGATACGGGCGCCGCCATCTTGACTCAGAAGCATCAAACTTACTGAGGAGAGGAGAGTGGGATAAGGTACAGGGGGGCGGGTTATAGCTGTGCTTTGCTCAGACAGAGCAGAGCTGGTGTCAGGTAACGGTCAGCAGTCCCAGAATGCAGAGCAGCACAGTCAGGAGGCACTTCCTGTTTGCAGGCTGCCTGATAAGATGGCGGCTTCCATGAGCCGCCATCTTGGATGTTCAAAGGCTCATAACATGCAGTAGATGCAGGTAGGATGATTTTTAATGTGGGCAATCTGTATGTACAGGGTGTGGGAAACATATAGGATAGACTCTTATTCAGAGTGAAGGTCCGCTTTAAGAAGCGTTAACGTCACACAGCACCACTTTTTTGGCCTTAGCTGCAGTCTGCGTGGGATTCAGGAAAGAAAAAAATGGCAGCACCAATGCAGCCGCCAGCTAGCGCCTTAGTGCTGAAAATGATGCAGCGTCGGGCGCTCTGGTTGAAGAAGCTTCAGATGAAACATGGCGTTGTAGCTCAAGATCCCATAGAACACAATGGGCAGAACTAGATTGTAGTGTTTAATACTTATAATTAATATTACATATATTTTTGTACAGAACTTTGCATTGGGAGTTGTCAATAATGGAAACGCAGGACCTAGATAGGCCAAAATGTTTTTGGGGGGTTATCACACAGGCCGGCCAATACCTAAGTGCAACAATCAAAGCTAATAAGTATAATTCTGCGCAGTGACTGCTAGCACCAATGCAGTCCACATTGCAGTCTAGCGCTAAAGCCATAAAAAATCATCCACTGATGCCTCCTGCATCGGTCTATATCTTTACTGCCTTACAACATTTTGGTGGCAAATGTGGCATTTCCTTTTAAATACACTATTGCTGGTCCTCATAGCCAGAGGATAAAGTAAGGAAGCAGGGGGTGCTTTATTTGGCAATATATTATTAACTTTATTTGAACATCATGCAAGCACGTAATTATTAATTGAAGAGTTTTTATAAACATAACTATTCTCTGAAAGGTGGAGCTGATGAGACATTTCCTCCGATTTTGGGGATGGATTTGTGCAGCAGGTCATGCAACCAGGAAATTGATAGCTCACATCAAGGAGAAAGCAGACAATGTTTGTGGGTCTGAGCATTTTTATCTGAAGTGATGTCAGGTAGACATGGTTGAGGTCGAGGATGGACAGAGCAAATTCATAGTTGAGTAAACAAGCCATGGTCATTGACAGGCCTAGTTCAAAATCGAGAGAACAGGCTGAGATGGTGAGTTGACAGATCAGATTCGTAAACGGTAAAACAAGCTGAGGTCATACTGATGAACAGCAGTAAGAGGACAATAGCCAGGAGTGAAAGGAGGGTCATTCACAAGACCTCTGAGGTTCAAGGAGCAAAGGATCAAAAGCAAGGAGAGCAAACAATGCTATTGTCAGAGGCTCACCACTACCGTGTTTCCCCCAAAACAAGAAAGGTCTTCTATTAAAATTTGCTCCAAAAATAGGTTCTAGGGCTTATTTGGGGGAATGTCTTTTAGCCAGCTTGCAAGATGGTGGGGCAGTACAGCAGATCCAGTACAGTACATACACAGATCCGGTACAGCAGGGGGTTCAACCATGGCGCCAACCAGGAGTACAGCCAGCAAGAGCAAACATTTCACTCCCGACAGACAAGCTGACCTGCGTTACTTGATGTGTCATCACCCTCCTTTACAGCCACTCCCATCCCTCTGCTGAAGCCCGACAGCTAGTTTATGAATTGTAACTAGGGCTTATTTTTGGGGGTGGTCTTATATTTCAAGCATTAGCATAAAATGCTTAGTAGGGGTTATTTTCGTTTAGGTTATATTTTCAGGGGAAACAGGGTAGTTATCAGCAGCTACACAGGAGCACTCGCATCTGGCCATTCTGGCATAAGCTTTTGCACATGGTTGTTTCGATCAAAACATTTGGGCCACAGCTACTAATGCGCAGATGCGAGTGAAAGATAGGTATTATCCCTTATCTGCTGTAGAGGCTGGAGCTGCTTCTGGGGTTGTGACAGTACTATTCACCCAGATTTTCAAATATGATTTTATATTTATATACATAAATAAATTATATATATATATATATATATATATATATATATTATATATATATATATATATATATATATATATATATATGTAAGAGAGTCAACATATATTCTAACAAATACTTTTTTTATAATTCAAATACTGTTATATTTTTTCTTTATAAAATTTGACTCAAACTTTAGATATTCTGTATTTAAAGAAAAAAGTAGCAAAACTATTAAAGAAAATACAAAAAAGCTATGCTCTGGCCTCCTTTGTTCTGTCAGGGTTGGAGTTCCTCCTTAAGCTTCAGAGTGTGCCTCTGGTTAATACTGCATCTGACGGGCTCCTTCTCTGGAAATTTCCCCTGCAATATGCTGATCCACCAGGAGATGGCTCTGTCCTGCAGAGGTGCTGGTAATCAGCCAGCACCTGTGACTTCTCAGCCTATTTAAGCTGATCAGCTCATTCAGGCAGTGGATTAGCATTGTTTTGTCATCTTGATCCCAGAACGCTGTACCTAGATCCTAGGAAATCTGAATCCTGAATCCTGAATCCTGAACCCTGCACCCAGGACTCCTGCCTCAGCTCTTGTGTTTTGCTTCCCCTATCTCAGCCGTGTTTTCCACCTTGGAATTTGGACTTTCCTTTTGATCCCTAAGCATGCTTGATTCCGGACTCCATCTTGTGTATGTACAGCCAGAGTGTGTTGTTTTCACATGTATATATGTACAGTTTCCTTACACATGTGTTATATGTTCCCCTTGTAATCTGTACAGCAGTTTGATTGTAGTGTGTTTGACATGTGGTTATCATTGTTTTTTCACTATTAAACACGGTTTGCCCCCATATCCATTTCTGTCTCTCAGTCTCAATTTCTGGTCACTTTTACAATTGGGATCTCTCCGCTGAGAAATCCCTGACATGTTCTTGTTTATAGGGGCAATGACGTGTAGCCCGCTCACTTGGCTTCCATTTCTTCCTCGGCATCTTTCATATTTGCAATCAGCTGGTATTCATGCTCTGTGGGTTGGTATTCGGTAAATACATGCAGGTGTATCCAGATGCCACACAATTACTGGAGCAGAGTCATCACAAATAACCCCTCATACAGTTCTAAAAATACTCCCTATCAGTAACTTGTCATTCAAACCAGCCTTCTATTTTAGTAATGAATTTTGCTGTTTCCTATCCACAACCATCCATCAGGGTCAACCTGCTAATTTAATGCTTTAAGCTAGAGTTGCCATATAAGTGCATTTAAATTATAATTATAACTCCATTAAAGTTAAAGAAAAATCATATGCAGTCAGCTCTTTACATTATAATCAATAGGCCTGATTCAGAGCCTTCCTATGAATCCCCCTATTTGTTCGGGAACAGAACTTATACATACAGTTTAGGCAAGCATTTACAGTATTTGCTGCCATCTCAAACCCAAGCTTTTACCTGTTTTCGGTGGTAACTTGCTGTGGAGTCCATTGTTCTTGGTTTGCTGTGTCCTACAGTTGTCCCCCCGGTGTATGCCTTTTTTGTTTTTCCCCTGCTATATTAAGTTTCTTCCCGCTGTCCCCTGCCAGTGTACCTATGTAGTGTGCATGTCCTTCTACATGCTTACCTTCTCCTCACTGCTGGCATCTAGGGCATCCCATGTAGTATGCATGTCCTTCTACATACTTACCTTCTCCCCCTGCTGGCATCTAGGACATCCCATGTAGTGCGCATGTCCTTCTACATACTTACCTTCTTCCCTCTGCTGGCATCTAGGGCATCCCATGTAGTGTGCATGTCCTTATACATACTTACCTTCTCCTCACTGCTGGCATCTAGGGCATCCTATGTAGTGTGCATGTCCTTCTACATACTTACCTTCTCCCCCTGCTGGCATCTAGGGCATCCCATGTAGTGCGCATGTCCTTCTACATACTTACCTTCTTCCCTCAGCTGGCATCTAGGGCATCCCATGTAGATTGTATGTCCTTCTACATACTTACCTTCTCCCTCTACTGGCATCTAGGGCATCCCATGTAGTGTGCATGTCCTTATACATACTTACCTTCTTCTCCCCCCTGCTGGCATTTAGGGCATCCCATGTAGTGTGCATGTCTTTCTACATACTTACCTTCTCCCCCCTGCTGGCATCTAGGGCATCCCATGTAATGTGCATGTCTTTCTACATACTTACCTTCTCCCCCCTGCTGGCATCTAGGGCATCCCATGTAGTGTGCATGTCCTTCTGCATACTTACCTTCTCTCCCCTGCTGACATCTAGGGTACCCCATGTAGTGTGCATGTTCTTCTGCATAATTACCGTCTCCCCCCTGCTGACATCTAGAGTATTCCATGTAATGTGCATGTCCTTCTGCATACTTACCCCCCGCTGACATCTAGGGTATCTCATGTAGTGTGCATGTCCTTTTACATTCTTACCCCCCCACTGGCATCTAGGGCATGTAGTGTGTGTCCTTCAACATACTTACCTTCTCCCCCCTGGTGGCATCTAGGGCATCCCATGTAGTGTGCATGTCCTTTTGTACCTTGGTTGCCATGTTGTCTGCTTCTACCCACTGTTACTCACCCCAAACTTCGGCCTCCTTCTGTTTTGTCTCACTATTATACACCGCTGTTTCTTAGCATTCCATCTGCTAGAGTATTCCATGTAATGTGCATGTCCTTCTGCATACTTACCCCCCGCTGACATCTAGGGTATCTCATGTAGTGTGCATGTCCTTTTACATTCTTACCCCCCCACTGGCATCTAGGGCATGTAGTGTGTGTCCTTCAACATACTTACCTTCTCCCCCCTGGTGGCATCTAGGGCATCCCATGTAGTGTGCATGTCCTTGCACATATTTACCTTTGTACCTTGGTTGCCATGTTGTCTGCTTCTACCCACTGTTACTCACCCCAAACTTCGGCCTCCTTCTGTTTTGTCTCACTATTATACACCGCTGTTTCTTAGCATTCCATCTGCTTTATGTCGTAGCATTTAATAAACGCCACCACACAGAATATAAAGTTTAAAACCATTGTTTATTTAAAAAAATATATTATTTTTTGCTATTTTTTTCTCAATTACAAATTTTATTAAAAATACACAAATAAAATATGAAAATATATAAAATGAAAATTCTGTAATTTTTTTCACATTTTTCAGGGGACCAACATGGCACCTGCAAAGAGAAATAAATAAAAATGATCTCTTGTTTGTCCACATGTGTGTCTGTACATGTACCCACATTTTTACATACTTACCCAAACTGACGCATATTTTTAGGGGGCCACCCTCCTCCGCGGTGCCATCCCTTCTTTAGGGACTTTAGAGGGAAAGAACCTGAGTTAGAATTTGTGTGCATTTGTAGTTTTTGTAATGTTTGTGTAGTGTTTGCCTTGCACTACTTCTGTCTCGGGTGAACCCATCACTGTGTACTCACCTTCTGATGATTCATTGCATTGCAGCACAACCTGTGTTTTTTTTGTTGTATTGGCCTACCGGAGTGTGCAGGAGCTGTTGGCGACTCCAAGGCCAACACACCTTCCTCTTCAGTGGGCTCCATGGCTGGTGGTGGTCCACTACTACTATTATTGTTCGATAGTGCTCGCTAAAACCACTCAGCAGCATGGTGCAGCCACCTCTCCCATCCCACAGTTGTGTTGGATTGCAAACGCACTTGTGCCAAGTGGAGGGCCTAACGGCCACTCTGTCACCTGTTTGCACCTTGGCTGGAGTGTAATGCAACACACATGCGTAAGCGAATGGCATGACTTAGCCTCATGATGTACTCCTGCTGCTCATGGGTTTACACAGTGGGTGCCATGTTGGTCCTTTGGATGTTGTCCATTTGCACATGTAGCCTATAGGTTGCTAGTGTCTGTGCTGGCCTGTAAAATAAACTCAATTGTTATCCAATTAACCACTCACTTATGTCTAAAAGAACAAAGATGAGCCTCATACTTTCAGGCCAGTGCTTATATAGGACCTCACTATGCCACACCATAGATGACAATGCAGCAGAGCCCCGAACACAGGCATGGCAGAGGAACCAGCAACACCCAGCCCAGGTACCACACACCCAGGCCCCACTGTTCATCCTGCAGGCACTCCCCTGCTGAAACCCACACTAGCTACTCTGAGCGGGTCACCCACAGCAGTGTCAGCCATCAGCAGTGGGAGTCACACAACCAGGGCTCCCACCCCGGCCCACCACAGACCAACCAACAGCCGAGACACCGGAGCCTTGTGGTGACCCCAGGGCGGAGCCCCCTGCAGAGCGATCAACAGAGCCAAAGCTTGAGCAGTGCTGCTGCAGCCAGACCTGCTCTTTCCCCAGCCAGTAGCATGGAATCTATCCATTCCAGGCATGGGAGTAGGCATAGTGGCTCCCCCTTCAACCAAGACAACACCCAGCAGACCCCTGCATAGGCCACTTACCATGGGCACAAAATAACAAGTTGAGTGGCCGATTTAATGATGCCCAACTGGGGGTTCTGCTGGATGGTGTTGCCCAAAAATATGATCAGCTGGCTGGGTCCCAGTCGACCCTCAAAGGGTTGTGAGATGAGTTTATGGGTGGAGATTGACCACAACATGAGGGGAGCAGGGCCGGAACCCAAGGATGGTACCAAGGCCAGGAAAAAGTGGGACAGCGCACATGACCTGCTCCTTTAATGGCTCCTCTGATGCTGCGTGCTGACCAGCTGGTGAGTGTCTCCGAGGCAGGGGATTTGCTGCCGCTGATGGGGGGCCTTGCTATGGGGTCCCATCAGGGCTATGTATGCCCCTGACTCAACTGTTTCAAAATTATCTTACCTCCTTCCTCAATCCTATGCCCCAAGGAGGTGCTTCATCTGGGGCGGGGAGGCATTAAGCATTGGCATGGGTGCGCGCCCTGCTAGAGGGATGCGCGAGAGGCGGCCCGCTCATGCGCCATTGGAACGGGAGAATATATTCTAGAAATGGTGCACCACTAATATCAATAAATGAAGGCGTGCTCACTAATTCATCTCACAACACAAACCAAAGTGAACCCGAAGATCAAACAGACCCAGGGGTCACAGAAAGCGGCACAACCAATGAAAAATCTATGAAATTTTTATTATACAATAATAAAGACACACATTTAAAAACAACAACAAGACAAATTAAAAAGCCACCTAAACCTGCCCTGAATAAGTGTATATACACCTGTCCTCAATAGCTACCCATATAGTATATAGTGCATGCTCCTATCAAAGTCTCTCTTTGCTCAAAATGATTTCATATAGTTAATTAAACCCTTTTTGTGCCGGCACAAAAACCAAAATACATGAACCACAATTATCTGAAAGAGTGGAGATGTATTATCCCTTACATAATCCATTATAGAGTACTCCAAAGTGAATGTACATTGTGCAAATTATAATACAAATGATTAAATATTTACTCCAGACACTATGACAAAAAACATAACCCAAATAAAGTGACAACAATTTCAGTGCAAAATATATCTACATACAGTGTGCCCAAAACAGTTTTTTTAAACCATGCGAGCAAAACATAAGAACACCAAAAGAGAAACAAGCATAGATATGGTAATGCAAAATAGAGATACTCAGCTGTACAGGCACATAGTAGTCAATCACCGGGGAGGACAGTCAGGACAGGGGGATGCTCCACCTGCGCTTCGCGGTGTAAAAAACACTTCTTGCTTGGGTGCAAAGAAATGCTTACCCCTCTCCTGCTTTTATACTCTCCCAGGGAGGGCTGTTGGTAATGGCATAGCCGCGTCAGCGGGACCAGCACCTGCGGGCGCGCGCGCTCCGGCCCTCCGCCACCGGAAATGATGCAGCGAGCCGGGCGCCCGTAGTTACGGACGTCGCCGCTCGGAGCAACAGGCCGGCCATGTTTTGCTCTCATGGTTTAAAAAAACTGTTTTGGGCACACTGTATGTAGATATATTTTGCACTGAAATTGTCACTTTATTTGGGTTATGTTTTTTGTCATAGTGTCTGGAGTAAATATTTAATCATTTATTAGGGAGTGAATATTGTATTATAATTTGCACAATGTACATTCACTTTGGAGTACTCTTTAATGGATTATGTAAGGGATAATACATCTGCACTCTTTCAGATAATTGTGGTTCATGTATTTTGGTTTTTGTGCCGGCACAAAAAGGGTTTAATTAACTATATGAAATCATTTTGAGCAAAGAGAGACTTTGATAGGAGCATGCACTATATACTATATGGGTAGCTATTGAGGACAGGTGTATATACACTTATTCAGGGAAGGTTTAGGTGGCTTTTTAATTTGTCTTTTTAATTTGGCTCTTTAATTTGTCCCGATTTCGGATGCCCCGCGGGGAGGGAGCTGATCGGCCCGGGAGTCTTATAGATTCCCGGGCCGATCAGCGGTGGGTGTTGGTCCACTTCAAGTACTTAATGCACCACATAGGGCACTTTTAGCACTAGCGGTTTGTTACCTGGCTCTGCAGCCATCATAAGAAGCGTGAGCCCCTGTAACTGCAGCAATTAGCAGACTGAAGGTTTGTTTGGTTCTCTTTAAACTAAAATTCATTAACCCACAAAAAATGTGGCTATTTGTTTCTATACAGCCCATATGGTGCTGTTTTTTTAAACTTTACAAAATATATTTACCTAATTGAAAAAAATATGTATCTTTCCAGTAAAACAAATCCGCTTTGCAGTTACAGGTGACTTTTTATGGGTGACAGTTAAAAAGCTAAGTGGAGCAAAACCCAGCATTTTGACTATCCTGGGTTTCGGTCCTTGCCCCTGGGTCCCCCACTGTGTGAAACCCCCCAGATCGCCTGAACAAACTCACCTCTTCCCGATCCTACGACGCATGTGTGTCCAATCAGCACGCTCTGATCCGCCTGAGCCCCTGCGTCCAGGAGCTCATCTGACACAAGCACACTGGCGGCCGCACCCCCGCTACCCTCTAACAGGGAGTGCGCTCGCGCTGGCCATTTACAGATGCCTTATGCAGCCACACGGCTTGCTAGAGGGATAGCCGTTAAACCGGAAAGGAAGGTGAGTTTATTGGTGGCCTGGGGGGTTTCACCCAACGGGACATATTGGATGCCCCGGGGGAGGGAATTGATTAATCTCTGTGGGTTTTGGTCCACTTTAAAGATGCATGTTGCAATTTACACCCAAAAGCACACAAAAGCCAGATACCGAGGGAAGGTGTTAATCGAATCAGTTCTGATCAGGAAATGAAAGAGTTATTTCTTCTCACACCAGGCTGCAACTGCAAGCTGACCTTTTATCTGACATTTTTCCTGGGGCATACAAACACTTGACTGTGCTAAAAACAGAAGGAGATGATAGCACAGTAGCAGGGGCACTGACATATCAGTTTTAGCAGGTTCATTTTAAGGATCTGAGCAAACATTTCTGTCTCACTGTGTTGGAGTTATCAGGGACTAAGCCTGTTTGGAATCTGCCTCTTGTTCTTGCTATAAATGGGCATTCCCCCAATACCAGGGTATCCCTATTTGCCCCACTAGTTATAAAGGAATTGCAAGCCTGAAATACTCAGAGCTGTATTTAAGGTTCATTCTGCCCTAGGCACTATTTGTGCTTCCACCCCCCGCCTCCCGATTCAGGATGTCCCGCTGTGTGAACCCCCCGCAGTGACCCTCAAAACCCCTTACCTTTACGCTGATCCCTCACCGTGATCGCAGACAGCATCCCAGCAGCAAAGCTGCTTTCACGCACAGCCATTCAGATAGAATAGCCACAGGAACACACAAACTCCATAGGTAAACCCGGGGATGCAGCTGCCACTGCTCCCTATGCCAACGCTCAGTCCAAAACAACTGCATTAGTATGCACAGCATAAAGTGCTGATTGGATGAGGGCCTGTGGAAAAAAACACGGGAATGTCAAATTCCTGGATTTTGTTCCTCCTCAAAGCAGAACAAAACCCGGTTTAACCCAGTTTAACTATCCTAGTATTTGTTCCGTTCTCCCCACTGTGTGAAACCCACCAGATCGCCCAGTACAACTCACCTCTTCCTGGTCCAACGGCGCATCCAATGAGAGCCCTTTGCCAATATGTAGAGGAGTAGCTAGGCTTTCTGGCAAAGATTCAAAATGGTGCCCCCCACCTGTTCTCAGGCCCCCCTCTGGCGCCCCCCTGACCTGCTGCACCCGGGGCACATGCCCCTCCTAGGTACACCCCTGCAATATGGGTCATTTAGCAAATGGCTTGATAGGCCTCAATGGGGAGAAAGAGCGGCCACATCCCCAGCAGCACGCACTCCCATCCTAGCCTATCTGAACAGCTTGTGCACATCCCGAGCATGTTTGCCGAATTATATAGGCACGCCAAATGGCTCTGATTGGATGAGCATGCACCATTGGATCAGGGAAAGGGGAGTGAATACCGATGACCTGTAGGGTTTCACACAGTGGGGCATCCCAATTCTTTTAGATTCCAGGGATAGTTGCACTGGGTTTTGTTCCACTTTAAAGTAAACCAAAACCCTTTATCTTCACTATCCTGGGTTTTGGTCCTTTTTTGGGGGGCATTCAGATTTGGGATGCCCCGCTGTACGAAACCCCCCAGTTTACCCCAGAAACTCACCTTTCCCTGGTCCCACAGCGCATGCAGGAACTTATCCAATTTGAGCTTTCTGCAGTGCATTTTAACGTACGACATAAAGCGCCAATGAGAGCTGGGGAAATGGGAGCAGCCACATCCCTGGTCTCCATGCTGTGTGTGGTGTGCTCCCACCCCCATCCTCATGGTGAGTGATTTCTGGTGATCTTGGGGGGCTTGCACAATGGGGGGGAGGTTGGTCCATTTAATCCACCAAAACCCCGAAAAATGTAGCCCCCTCATATACACAAAGTTAGCCCCCCAACCCTTTAACGGAGTCTTACAATAAAGGTGTCACACAGTCCAGCCGGTGGCACCATTGGTGGATCAATGGATGGAACACGCCTCCCCTGCATGCTCAATGACCAGGCTGCGCTTGTAGTACCAATGAAGCTCAGGGGTGAGACCACTCCCCCAGCTCCCACACTTAGCCAGCACGCCGCTCCTGTCATAGAAAGCAGACAGGTGGCTGACAGTCGAGGGGGGGGGGGAGTGGCAGGGGCAGATGCGGGGCGGAGTGGGGACTTGCTTGATCGCACATCTGACTTAACAGTTGTAGCGGTGGCAGCGAAACCCACAGGGGCGGGAGGGTTCTCCTGAACCACCAATGTATTCATGCTACGTTAATAAAAAATGTTTTATGTTAATAAAAATTGTTGTTGGATGTCGCCCTGTCCCCCGCCCCTATCAGTAAGCCCCGCTCTAGGCCCGTGCCTATGTTTGCCTTGTGGCAAATACGGGCCTGGAAATACTACTGCCCTGGTGGCCATTAGACCCCTTTGGCTGATGGTCACATGAGATGCAGATTCAGTAAGATATTTTGCTAATTTCTGTCTTGTCTGAAGCGGTAGAACAGTGCTGACTCCCAGGCAAGGTAAGGCTTTTTTCACATAACCCCCTAGTCCCCTGTCAGAGCAGGGAAGCATGGCAGGACACCGAACTTTCGCTTTAAGTACCCTGGATTACTTCTGGTTCTATAGTCATAAAGAGGGATATTTTAGTAACTTATTAAGGTACTAGAATGTGAAATTTTAAAGTCCCTGTCCAGCCACACACACAACTTGTCCCTCTTAGGAACAGTGTAAAATAAGCCATTTCAAAGCACCTAAAAATCTCTGATTATATGTAAATACCTTAAGCATTCTATGTGAAACTGTTTACTTTGCTTCAATTTCTGGCCATGGCTGAGCTGGGAAGGGTATGTCATGGAGCAGATTTATGAGTTTGGAGCATGCTCTGCTGTGGTCAGAGACATGCATTGCATTGCTTGCTCATGCCGAGAGCGCCAATAGATAGAGTAGCTGTTGAACCACTTGTTGCCACTGGGTGTAGAGTTCCTGTAAGACATACATTTTACAGAATTGTATCCAAATAATAAAAAATAACCAAACAATTATACTGATTGCAGATCTAAATGTGGCAAAGTATATACTTATACTGATTAAAGTGGAAGTCCAGTCTCCCCATTCTGTCTATGGGGAATGCCGCTCTGTGCAGCCTGCCTAAGATGGACTCAAGACCCAAAGCACTGGAAGAACAGAGCAGGATCCCCAGTGCCAGGGAAGGAAGTCGGGATGAGGGTGGGGGTGGTTTCCACTGAGCCATTAATAACTTGGAGTCACTTGATAACTGCTTCATGTAAATGGGGCATTAGTGCTATTAGCTCAATGTGGTTATTTTGTGTCCATTGGAGCAGGTAGGGAGAGCTCACTGAAGAGCACCTGAAAAGGATTAAAGAACAACTCTGTCTGAGGAGCTGGGGCTCTAATGGCAGTATAGTTTTCCTTTTTTTTCCTTGTCTCTCCTTATACTGAGTGAACCTGCTGTGGACCAACCCCATAGAATACCACAAACTATCACAAGGAACGAGGGGCTGGAAAGTCACCTGGGGCAAGCGGGGATTTGCCATTAACCCCCAGCCCTATTAATTGCCCTCCAAAGCCCGGGGGGCAGAAGAGCCCGTGGCTGGCCTCCACAGCATGGTCTACTAGCCCCCATAGCTGGTGCCCAGGCTGGTTTTGCTTGGGTAAAGACAACCTCATGGGTTAACCCCTAGAAAAAAAAGCAAGAGGTTCCCACCAATTTGTTCATTTATATATTCATAACCCTTGATAGTAGTAATATTTAATTTGAAAATGTCCTAAAGTGTCTCCTGGGCAGGAACGGGTGGATACCGATACAAGTGTGGTACCATTGTATTTTGGAGTAATGGGGCTTTCACACGCAATATGGTTTTCTCAAATAAATTACATTTTAATTGTAAATTTAATTACATGACAAAATATAATTCTATCAACATTTTCTACCCAAAAATATTTTGAATGTCCTGTAAAAATTATAAACAAGACATTTCATGTTAAAGCCCAAACTCTGATGAAAAAAAAACAATATATAATTTTCTTGGGAATCCATGAAAAAAATCCTGCAAAACTCACAGTTAAACACAGTTAATCGCAAAATGGTGAAGAATGGCCTTGCAACTTAGGGCGACAAAATCTCAAGTAGGCTAGCAACTAAAAGGCTTAAAAGTTTCAGACTTAGCTTGATTTTTCTTGTTTGCATATTGATATTTCAGGCAAATGCTGTTTTTATTCTGCTTTTATTATTCATTTTTTAGGGAAAACCAGTGAATTCCTGGGGGTTTAACCCTTTCAGTGCCAAGCACGTAGTTTCTACGTGCTCGCTTCCACTCCACTTAAGTGCCAAGCACGTAGAATATACATGCTTGACTTTCCCCTTTTGATAAAAATCAAAAATACTCACCTGACCCCTTGTTGGATCCGGCCGGGTCTCCTCTTTAATTTGGTGCCATCCGATCCCCCGTGGGGGGTCGGATGGCTCCAGGAGAGCCCCCGGAATAGCCCCCCCCCCATTTGGCAGCAGCAGCTGCTAACTGTAAAAAAAAAAATAAATAAAAATGACATTTACTTACCTGCAGTCGCGCTGCCTCCCTCCGGGTCTCCTCTTCACTGGGGGGGCCTCCGATCGCCCCCCCCAGCCTCTTCAGCTTCAGGGGAGAGCCTGAAAGGGCTCTCCCCCTCCTCTCCCGACGGGCGACGCCATCTTGCTGTTAATGATGTCACTCCCGGGCGTCTTGCTGCCTCTCCTCGGCTCAGCTGTCAGATGCCCTGGTGATCGCTGGGCAGAGCAGTGGAGGGGCAGGGGATGCTCTGATCACACCAGTTCACAAGGCTAGGGGCTGGCAAGTCACCTACAACTAGCGGGTGGCTTGCCATTAACCCCCGCACCCCCAATTACCTGCCTCCCCAAAGCCCAGGGGGGGGCACGAGAGCCCGGGCCCACACAGGGTATGTGGGCTCGTAGGCTGCAGGGTGGGGGGCCACAAAAGCTGGCCCCTCCACTCTGTTCCTACAAGCCCCCATAGCTGGTCCCGGGCTGGTTATGATGGGTAACGGGGACCCTATGTCATTTTTTTTTTAATTTTAGCCTAACCCTAACCCTAACCCTTAAAATTAAAAAAAAAAATGGGTTCTCCCCCCTAGGAGACCTTAGGTCATTTTTATTTTATTTTTAAGGGTTAGGGTTAGGGTTAGCCTAACCCTAACCCTTAAAATTAAAAAAAAAAAATGGGTTCCCCTCTACGTCATTTTTTTTATTTTTAAGGGTTAGGGTTAGCCTAACCCTAACCCTTAAAATTAAAAAAAAAAAAGTATTTTTTTGTATTTTTACGGGTTAGGGTTAGCCTAACCCTAACCCTTAAAATTCCCCAAAAAAATCAAAAATGTTTTTTTAAGGGTGAGGGTTAGGGGTTAGGCTAACCCTAACCCTTAAAAAAAAAAAAAAAAAAAATGACGTATGGTCACCCATTTTTTCTTTTTAATAACCCTAACCCTTAAAATTCAAAAAAAAAAAAAGGGTCCCCCCCCCCCCTGCGTCATATTTTTTTTTTTTAAGTGTTAGGGTTAGGCTAACCCTAACCCTTAAAAATAAAAATGATGTAGGGTCCCCCTCCCGGGGGGGGGGGACCCATTTTTTTTTTGGAATAACCCTAACCCTTAAAATTCCCCAAAAAATGGGTCTCCTAACCCGCCCCCCCCCCCCCCTCCTCGGGAGTTGGGACCCTACGTCGTTTTGTTTTATTTTTAAGGGTTAGGGTTAGCCTAACCCTAACCCTTACAATTCCAAAAAAATTACATAGGGTCCCCCCTCCCGGGGGGGGGGGGGCATTTTTTGGGGGGAATTTTAATTTTTTTATATATATATATATTTTTTTTTTTAAGGGTTAGGGTTAGCCTAACCCTAACCCTTAAAATTCTCCAAAAAAGGGGTCCCCTCCCTGGAAGGGGGGACCCTATGTCATTTTTTTTTTAATTAACCCCTTATGTTTATAGTGTGGATAGTATTTTATTTGTAAATGTAATAAATTGCTCTTTTCAGTTTGGGGGGTCTCCAGGGCAAGAATGGGGGGGGCTACCGATACATATGTGGTACCGTTGTAATCGGGAGAAATGGGGCTATCACATGCAATATGGTTTTCATTAAAAAAAAAGGTTTTATTTAAAATAAAGGAGACAATTGTCTAAAAAATATATATTTTTTGTTTTTTGTTTAGTTTTTTTAAGCAGAAATATTCAAAAAACAGTAGAAAAATTACAAACAAGACATTTCATGTTAAAGCCTAAACTCTGCTGCAAAAAATGTATATGTAATGTATATAATTTTTCTGGAAATTCCAGCAAAAATCACGGTTAATCATGCCGCAAATGGGTAAAAATGACCTGTCAATGGAGGGTGACAAAACTTCAAGTAGGCTGACAATTAAAAGGGTTAATAGTAACTATGCATGTTGGGTATTGTTCTGCTCGGGGGACCTTGCGCTTTCAGATTTAGCTTGTTTTTTCTTGTTTGCATATTGATATTTTAGGAAAACATGGTCTTTATTCTGCTTTTTTTATAATTGTTTTTAGGGAAACCCTGTGCAACCTAAGAATTCTTCAATGGATTACTTCCAGAAAGATGAGCCCACTACAACAAGCTCAGTACTCTTAGAAAGCTTAACATGTGTACTTTCAGGGAATATATGGTTTATGGGGATATTCTAAATTTAAAGGGTTGTTTTGGTTGAAAAATCGCAAGGTGCGCACTTTGTCTGCAGAGCTGAAATTTTTAAGTAGAATTACCGTTATGCGCATGCTTTACTTTGGGGTGTTTGGCAACTCTTCCCTTGACAGTACCTATGCATGTTGGGTATTGTTCTGTTCGGGGATGTTGCTTTTTCAGATTTTACTTGTTTTTTTCTGTTTGCATATAGTTTTTTTTAGGAAACTGTGGCTTTGATTCTTCTTTTTTATTCTTTTTTAGGGAAACTCTGTGCAACCAAAGAATTGATTGAGGGATTACTTCCAGAAAATTGCGCCCATGTCAACAAACCTGGTACGCCTAGAAAGCCTGAGGTGTATACTTCCAGAGAATATATAGTTTGTGGGGGTATTTCAAATTTAAAGGGTTCTTTTTCTGGAAAGACAGCAAGGTGCGCTTAGCGCTGCATAGTTGTATTTTATCTGAAAATCTCCTAAAGCGCTGTTTCAGTTTGGGGGAGTCTCCTGGGCAGGAAAGGGTGTCTACCAATACATATGTGGTAACGCTGTGACCGGGATTAATTGGAGTTTCACATGCAATACGATTTTATTGACAAACTTACATTTTTTATTACAAAAAAACACTACAAATTGCAAAAAATAGATTTTTTTTTATTTTTTTGCACATATTTCACCCAAAAGTATTGAGAATACACCTAAAAAATTACAAACAAGACGTTTCATGTTAAAGCCCAGACTCTGCTGAAAAAAACAATATATCATTTTCCTGGGAAATCCCTGGAAATCCCTTCAAAAATCACATTTGAACATGGGGAGCGCAAAATAGCGCAAAATAGTGCAAAAGTCTGGCACCAAGGGTGACAAAAACTCCAGGTAGGCTGGCAGCGAAAGGGTTAAGTCTAGAAAACGGCACCCACGACAACAAGCCTGGTACGCCTAGAAAGCTTGAGGTGTGTACTTTGGGAGAATATATAGAACATAGTAGTTGTATTTTATTTGAAAATCTCCTAAAGCACTGTTTCAGTTTGGGGTGTCTCCTGGGCAGGAAAGGGTGTCTACCAATATATATATGGTACCATTTTAAATAACATTTTTTTTTAACAGAACAGGTTTTGGTACAAGCATTGATGGGCATCCCAATTGCTGAACCCCCCCGCATAACCCCCACCAGCCCCAGTCTTTCTAACCTTTACCCTGTTCCCACCCCTCAAAATCTGCACCCGCAATTGGCAACTGCCAGTTACGTGGTTAGCATTTTATTCTCCTGCTAGAATCCTGGTAAAAAAGACCCAGACCACACAACCACTAGTGTCCAATTGCAGGGATGGATTTTGGAGGGCGGAAAGGGTAAATGTAAAAATATCGGGGGTTGGCATAGGTGTATACACTTGTAGCAATGACCATTTGGTTAAATATGGGTGTTGGTACACTTTACAATTTGGATCAAACCAAAGAATAATACTAGTAGATGTCTGTTGAAATGTTCATCTGTATATATCCATGTTAACAATTTTCTTCTTTCTTGTAAACTGTGGTTTAGCTGTTTTAATGATAGATATTACCTGATATGTTATTATTCTCCCTGACATCTTACAGTGGATTTGCAGTTAAACCTGTTAAGTACTTATCTCTTTTGTACAGCCATCCATTTACTTTGTGGCCGGCTACATTAATACATGACAATAACATCCTGTCTAGGTCTGCAAATACTATAGAATAGGCATACTAACTCAAGGTGTGGTTGTAGCTCAGATTACTCTACACTAATGTCTAGACTATGAGATTCACTAAGCATCTTATTAAAAGTAATTTCATGGCAGAGATCAATAGCTCATCTCATTAAAATAATTTAATGGCATAGATCAAAATGTATTTAATTTGTATAATGGATGCTTCCGACATTAAGCTTAAAATAGCAGAAGCAAAGAAAATGCATCAAGAGATGAGCTTAATGGCTTATCCCTGTACAAATAGAATGTGTCTGATTATTTCCACTCTGTGACCACATGGGTGTGTAAAAACTATTCACTGTCAGTTTATCCCTAATATATTGCAAAATGTCACTGGTTTTATATAATAAAAGACCAGAAGTGTGTTGAATTCTTGCCTGACATTTGGAATAAGTTAAAATATATATATTTATATAAAAATGTCTTGGATTTTATTGGTCCTCAGTTTTAAAGTGTTATTTTTTTAGGAGGCATTGCTACTTTGAAGTAGCCTTCATAGCCAGCCATCTTCTTTTTTGCTCCCGATTGTAGAGATGGATGACTGGTTCTCTCAGGTCAGATTCTTGTTGTTCAGATAAATGGCCAGACAGCTGCCAAAAGTAGGCCATGCCTTTCCCAGACAGGCCAGGATAAAAGCAGATGGAAGACAGGAACAAGATAAAAGCCAAGGTCAGAGTAGTAGCTTCTAAAAAGTAGGCCATGTCTTTAGCAGACAGGCCATGATAAAGGCAGATTGAAGACAGGAACAAGTTGAAGGCCAAGGCCAGAGTAGGCAGCAGTTCAATTAGACAGGCAAGTATATCTGATCATTGCCTAGACTCTTACCCATTACATTTATAAGATGACTAGAAGTAGAAGCACCATATTTGGGACCAGTAGAAATAAGAATTCATTTTGGAGCCTGTGAACAAAGTGCTTCTTTGGGTATATGTAAACTTACTATCTGTGGTTACCAAATATATGATTCTAACAGAGAATCCATGTGTGAGTGACTGCAATGTTTGTCACTGGCACAGGAACACAACCAGGGGTCATGCCAACAATTTAGTGAAGCAGGTGGGTGTATATTTGGAAGTGAATGGCCGCCTACATCTCACTGAGTTTTTTAATTTTATCAGACAAAAAGTGCAATAAAAATGTCACCTGCATATGTGATTACATTTTTACAGGTCAGGTGTATCATTCTTCCAATTATGTAAGAATAATTGTTTAAAAGTCTGAAAAGGACACCACCCTACGGGCATGCAGAAAAACTAAACATTTTTAGCATAGCCCATAGGATTCTGTTGTTTCCAAACTTTCAAAAACCTATTCTTAACTCACTGGAAAAAATGATAAACCTGACTTGTAAAAATGCCTTATCAAATGTGCAGGTGTTTTTTAAATAAAAATATTAGAACAAATACTTTTTATTGCAATTTTTTGTGTGTTATAATTAAAAAGCTCAAAGAGATACAGGTGGCAATTCACCCCCAAATGTGCACCCAGAGATGTACTTGCTTCGCTAAATCTTAAGCATGACCCCCAATGTTTTATGCTGGTCACCACCTTTTTAGCCCGATGAGATAACTAGCATCCCTGAATCTCCCCGCTCATCAAGAGTACTTTTTGGCAATTTCTGATGCTCCTGCTTCCCTTTGCTCTACGCTAATGCTGCCTGTTTTAGATAGAAATCTTGTCATCCTTCAGTCATTGCTGCTGTTGTGAGTGGCATGTGATATCATTTGCTGCACCACAGTGACTGATCACCTGCCATCTCACAGAGAAAGCAGTGTTCCAGGCTAATTCAGTAGGCAAAAATAATAATTTCCAGTTCTACACCCTAAAGGGGAGGGTGGCAGGGTGTTCAGCTACATTTATTTCATAAGTTCAATGGTTTGTGGGCCACTTTAACATAAAAGTGCTGCTGCTGCTTGAATGAGTGAATGGCTTTGCAAAATGAACATGAAGAAACCCTCTAAACCACTGGGGGACACTATTTAAATGGACTTGGATGACACAATGAGCAGACTTTGATGACATCACAAATAGGTGACGAAAGGTATGTTAGTGGTTGACATATGAATAGTTTCCAAATAAAATAGATCAAATTAAGCTGCACTTGTGTTTACACTAGTAAAACATGGGCTGTATAGTGACGTATTGAGGAACGAGACAGAGGTACGATCATCAGAGGAGTAGCTAGGCTTTTTGGCACCTGGGGTAAAGATTCAGAATGGCACCCCACCTGTTCTCAGCCCCCCCCTTGGCGCCCCCCTAACCTGCTGCACCTGGGGCAAGTGCCCCCCTGCTCCCCCCTAGCTACACCCCTGACCATCATGAGAGATAGGAGAGAGTAACCAAATTTCCTAAAAAGAATGTACACAGAATGGCCACAATATCTGCCCTTGTAATACTAAAGCTTCAGTACTGCTCTAATAGATACCATATCCAACCCGGTCATAATCTGCCCCACAATGCTATAGTCTCTGCTTGTAAACACACTTGTTGACTGGGAGGGGGGGGGACATTCCAGCTTGGCTAAGCAGATCATGGGCCGGTTGGTGGGCTGGCCAGGGCTAGTAAAATCCCTGGCTGATTTGTGACCCCAGTCCACTGCTGCGTACACTTTTTTTCAATTATAACAGGTTTCAGTCTATAGGCTATAATGCCAATAAAAATGAACCCTGCCCCCACTTTTCAAAGCTGGCTTCCAATCACCCTGCTTTCTATAAAATGAATGCAAGGTTGGAAGAGTAAGTAGCTAGTAACTTGATTAAAGGGACTGTCCAGGCAATGTTAAAAAAAAGCTTGCTCTCTTTTCTTTCCCACAGCTGATCAGTTCTAGTCCAACAGTCACAAAGCCACCAGTTCCCGTGATCGAGTGCTTTGCCACACAGCTCTGTTCTTCATTCACAGATGGCCTCTGTCATTAAACATCTTGACTGCAGCATGCCTACTGCATGCAATGCAATGGAGGGGGTGTAACACACACCTCCATTGCAGTAAATGTAGAGGGTGATGCCAGTCACTGTGACTAACGGCAGGGGTGGTCATTCAGCATCCCCCCCCCCCCCCCCCCAGCATCCAAACCTGCACAAGATACAGATAGGGGCAAAGAGAATATTTTTATAGATTGTCTAAAAAATAATAATGGTTGGAGTTTCAAGACTATTTGACAGGCGCAAGACAGATGTCTATAATTATACATTTTAATATAAAATGGCTGAGCATCTGTCAGAAGTTTGAAGGGTATGATTTGACATAATTTTTATTTTTCATTTATTTAAGGACATTTCTTACAAAAGGCAGGCAAAGGAAAGCACATAATATGAATATTAAAAAATTCTAAGTTTATAGGTGTCAGGTTTATTTATTGCAAGTGCGTAAAATTTTATGGCTGCCAACTATTTCTTATCCTCACATGACCTTTTTGTGGTGGAAAAGCATAACGTAAATGCCAGGAGCTGATCAACACCCCCTAAAACTGTCTATTAATTTAAGACCATATTGACAAACAGCTGTCAGGAGTCTGGAAATTATGATCCATTATTCTTATGAGTGTTCAATATATTTTACCTGTTTTTGAAAGTTTTTTAAAGCAATTTCCATAGCTAAGTACAGGAAAAAGTTAATGAAAAAATTAAAAAAGTGAGCTATCCTGAGACCTTTGTTTTAAAGTGGACCAAAGCCCGCCAAGCCTGCCTGTCTGTAGAGTCTAATAGACTCCAGGTCCAGGTGAAGGCACCTCCCTGGGACATCTCAATTTCTCACTTTGTGAAACCCCAGGAATGCCAGTATACGCACCTCAATATTTAATCCCACAGCCCAAGCAGGTGCCTCTGGCATCCATATCACTTCATCCACTGCAGGCATCCTCCCACTCAGCACATATTAATATAAATCTAAAAGACTCTAGGGCCAGCCCAGTTCCCGGTGTTTATTCACCAGTGGCATCCCTGGCACATGTGCACAGACAGCATCTGAATGACTGGCGCAGGAACACGGCTGTGGGATCACCAACAAACTAGGTGAACTGGGGCTTTAACACAGCAGGGACACCGGTAATCAGGAAAATCTTGTTTACATTTTTACACTCAATGTGTATTGGTCTAAGAGCAGATAGGCATTCTGATTGCTGATGCCACCGCTGCCAGACCAATTTAATCTTACCTACTCATTCCACCAGTGAAATGCAGCCCTGTGATTGGCTGCTAGTGGTGACATGGTCCGCATTGCTTTTAGCCACAGATAGTCTGCACCATGGCAGCCAATCAAGGGGCTGCATTTTACTGTGAAACGAAAAATAGGTAAAAATATCTTGGCCTAGCAGTGATGCATGAGAGGGGGAGCATCACCAATCGGGGTACACTAAATGCAAAGTTGATCGCCATCTAGCTGGGTGGGGGTACATAGCTCTCATAGCTGTAATGGACTTCAGCAGAGGACTGTGTCCAAAACATGATTCCCTCATCTTCATCAGGAACAATGCTGGGAGGGATTTACAGGCTGTGTAAAATATATACACTCAGTCCCTTGGGACATTATTCATCCCCTTGGCTTTTCACCTAATTTGTTATATTTCAACCTGTATTACATTTTTTTTTTGTAATCGGTTTTTATTGGTTTTTCAGACAAAAACAAAAGGACGACAATTAAACAATTGTGGGGAAAGTACAAAACATAGGGTAATGGGTAAGGGAAGGAACAGAAAGGAAAAGGGGGAAGAGGGGGACAGGGTAAGGGTTCGCGCGAATGTTCTAGACATAGTATATAATATATAATATATAAAGTACAGCTACTATATCACCACTTATTGACATGCGCAGATAGTAAATTTCACCCACGACTCCACCTTAGATCGGACTATAATGTTGGCTACCCGTACTCCTCCTCTAATTATGTTATGTCCTGTGTCTAAGTAAGAGGAGCGGGGAGTGGAGGTGAGAGTAGTGGACATGTTGCAAAAGCTTTGAGAGTTGGGATGAGACCAGTTTCCAGGGAGTGCGGGCGGGTCAAAAAAGGGCGTTGTGTCTCTTCCGGCCAACCCCCCCTCAGGTTTAGCCCCGGGGGGGGGGGAAGGGGGAGGCCACGTAACCTTGTATCTGGTTTGCTAAAGCAATGCTGGAAGGTGCGATTCTCGGTAAATCAGCCAGCACATCCAGGTGGTTGTGCACTGGTCTGCGATGTCTCTGCTTTTTGCGACTAGTTCTTCCATACAGCGAATTCCCTCTAACTCCACCACCCACTCCGTTAATGTAGGGGGGGTTGGAGTCTTCCAGTGCCTAGGGATAATGGCTCTCATAGCCGTAAGGAAGTGACCCAAGAGCAGAGCAAAGGGGGTGGGAGTAGCTCCATCACTATTATTTATACAAAATTATCATCATTATTATTCAGGGCCTGGGAACCAATTTACCACCCAGTTTAACCCTCTCATCATCCAAGTATTAAGCACCAAACATGTCTAGCTATGTGGAAAGACAGAGATTTGGTTGCACATATCTGCAGATACATGTGGAAGCCACACTGCCCCGGCAAGGCACTCTGTGTTTAGTGTGGTCCCTACTCTTATTTTTGAGTCCCCAAAGTTGGGACATGCAATGCAGCCAGAGCTACTCACCTGGGAAGCTGCCAGCCTCCCTTTAGAACACTCCATTGAGTAGGGACCACACTAAACACAGAGTGTGTTCTGCGTAAAAGGGCATAAAGTAATGATATTTCTCTAGTTGGGGGAGTCTGTGTGACAAAGGACTCTAGTTCCGTGGAGGGGCCACGGTATATTTCCAGGAGCTTATTAGTGATAATAAAGTTGCGAAGCTGTTTATCTAGGAGCCACGAGACGCGTCTGCCTCCTGATCTCTCACTCAGTTCTGATAGCGTGGGAATCTTGCCTGCCTCTAAAACGTGTCCTATCGTGGCGCTATTGGAAGCTTCTCAGCACCAAGCCCGGGCTCGAAGGCTGGATTGTCAAAGAGTGGTGTAAGAGGGCCGGGCCTACGGACTAGTGCACACTTATTCCCTGGTTTCTAAGATGTGCCGAACCAGGAAGGGTGTAGACTCTCTTTGGGGTTTAGAGAGCTAAGCTAAGAAGGTAGGGTTAAGTGGGGATAGAGATTTTTCGAGCTGCGCCCAGAGTTTATCCCTCCCCCTGTGCAACCAATCCACCATCCGCTGCAAAACCGCGGCCGTGTGGTAGACTTTTAAGTCTGGGAGGCCTACTCCCCCTTCACTTTTGTTCCTGGAGAGGGTGGAGAGTCGTATTCTGGGTTTGGAAACACCCCAAACGAATTTGGAGAAGGCTGACCTCAGTTTGTTAAAGAACCTGTTGGGGATTTTTATCGGGACCGTCTGGAAATGTATAACAGTTTGGGGGGAATATCCATTTTTAAACTGTTGATCCTCCCAAACCATGAGATTGGCCTTTTAGTGTAGGAGTCAAGTTCGGCTAATGTTTTGGTGAGAAGCAGGACATAATTAAGCTCATATAAATTGGTTAAATTGGCCGGGATCTGTACGCCTAAGTACTTGATGGCCTGCGTTCTCCACTTGAAAGGGAAGCTACTTTCTAAGCGACCGGCCTCTTGGGGTGATAGAGAAATGTTGAGTGCTACTGATTTAGAATAATTTATTTTAAAGTTACTCACTTGGCTGAATCGCTGGAATTCTTTTTGAACAGAGGGAAAAGAGATGTGTGCTGAAGATAGATGCAACAACAGATCGTCCACGAACAGGGAGGCTTTATAATGGTGGTTAGCTATCTGTATCCCTTTGATATCTGGGTTGTCCCTGATGGCTATGGCTAAATGCTCCATGGTGAGAATGTATAGGAGGGGGGACAGTGGGCAACCCTGTCTCGTGCCATTGCTTATAGGGAAGGGGGTAGACAGGAGTCCGTTCACCCTGACTCTAGCAGTAGGGGAGGTATACAGAGCGAGGATCTTGGAGAGGAGGCCAGGGCCAACACCAACCTGCCGAAGCATTGCCTCCATGAACGCCCAGCTCACTCGATCAAATGCTTTCTCTGCGTCGCAGGAGAGCAAGCACACCGGTTCCTTTGAAAAGACAACGTGGGCTATTAGGTCGAGCAGTTTGTTGGTGTTGTCCCTGGCCTCCCTCCCGGGAACGAATCCCACCTGGTCCAGATGTATCAGCTCTGGGAGCAAGGGTTGTACTCTTAAAGAAATGATCTTTGCGTAAAGTTTGAGGTCTACATTAATTAAAGATATTGGTCTGTAATTTCCACATAAGGAAGCGTCCTTACCCGGTTTAGGAATGGCCAAGATTGTCGCTTCCAATGACTGTTTGGGGAAGGGGCAGTGTTCATCAATGGCATTGAAGGTTTTCGTCAGGAATGGGACCAGGCGGGGTCCAAAGTGCTTGTAAAATTTAGGGGAGTAACCATCTGGGCCTGGGCACTTTCCCGAGGGTGATTCCTTAATTGCCTTAGCTACTTCTTGCTCTGAGAAGGGGGCCTCAAGGAGATCCGCTTCCTCCATGGGTATGGTTGGGAGGGGGGTGTTCTCTATGTAGGTGGCTATCTCTTCGAGGGACGCTTGTGTAGCCGGGGATAGGTTATGCGAGCTATGTATATTATATAGTGAGGAGTAGAACTCTCTGAAAGTGTCCACTATAGCAGTCGGTGTCTGCGCTAGGGTTCCATCACCCCTTTGGATGGTTGGTATGTAGGCTGCTGCTGGTCTAGGGTGTAGGGTTCTAGCAAGCAACCGGCCGCACTTGTTGGCTGACTCATAAAACAGAGCTTTGCCTCTATCTCTATAACGCAAGTAGGGTTGGTTATATAACTTTTGGAGCTTTTCCCTAGCGTTTTGTAATTCTAGAAGTATGGGATTGGTTGTCCTCTCTTTGTGTTCTCAAGAGTAAGGATCAGGGTTCGGGTCTGGGTAATAAGTGAGGCCTTAGACTCACTTATTACCCAGCCTAGTACTTGAGCCTAGTTTGAGCCTAGTACCATGCTTAATGAGCTCCCCCCTTATAATGCACTAAAGAGCTTCGCATTGGTAAGGCAGCGGGGTGGGGTCCTCCCTGTGAATTTCAAAAAAGTGCTTGATAGTTTTTTCTATCGCAGAAGAGCAAACTACGTCGCCAAGCAAGTCATCATTCAGCCTCCAGGTCCAACCCGGGGGAGTAAGCCCCGGTAAACAAAATGAGATAAAGATGGGAGCGTGGTCTGACCACAATATTGGCCCCATCCATGCTTTGGGGTCCCAATCCAAGGCGTGGTGGCTAAGTAAGAGGTAGTCAATTCTACTATAAGAATTGGCGGCATGGGAGTAGAACGAGTAGTCTCTCTTGTTGCCGTTTAGTGCCCTCCAAGTATCTATAAGTTGGAGGCTCCCTAGGGATTTTTTAAGTCTATTGATCTTACTTAGCGACACAGCAGACCTCCCGGAGGAGGTGTCAATTGTGGGGTCAAGAGGGACATTAAAGTCACCTCCAAAGATAATAATCCCCTCTGCAAAGCCTCAAGCAATTTAAGTGTTTTAACACAAAAGTTTACTTGATCTAAGTTCGGGGCGTATATGTTCACGAGAGTGTATATCTTGGTAAATAGCTTGACTTTAATGAAGAGAAATCGGCCTTGAGGATCGCTTTTTGTTTCTATTATTTCATGCGGAAGTGACTTGTGAAATGCCACGGATACTCCTTTTGTTTAGCCTCGGGGTTGGAGGAATGGTGCCAGGTTGGGAAATATCTGTTGCCTATCTTGGGAATGTGTTCTGCTATAAAGTGTGTCTCTTGGAATAGGGCAATTTTTACTTTCTGCTTGTGAAGGTCATAAAGAACTTTATTTCTCTTTTCTGGTATGTTGAAGCCTTTCATATTGAAAGAGCATATTGTCACGTCCCCCATTGTGTGGGTGGGAAGGCTGGTCCTAGCGAGGTTGACCGGGGGGGGGAGAGACCAGGGGACGAAGAGAGGGATAGCGGAGAAGGTGGACTAAGGGTAAGGAGGTAAGGAAGTGGGTTTTTATCCCTAGGGGCGATGGGTAGGGTTGTGAGGGGGTTACTCTAAGTGTAACTTATTACGCTCTTCGCTCTCCTGATTTTAGGAGAGGGAAGGATGGCCTAAATCGGGGGTTGGAAAACTATGGCCACCTGATGGGAGATGTGCTTTCTTGAAGTAGAGATTGTTATACCCATCAAAGTCAAACCAAACTGTGTTTACAGAGAACATTTACAGATTCGCCCGCCAATCCAGGGGAGATATCTTCTCAAACTGAATCAGCCGGGCCAACTCTGAGGAACAAAACACGGGCGTCTGCTGGGGTGGGAGCCGCTCCCGACCTCCAGTTCATCGCCTCAACAACCTAACACTGGTAACTTATAATGAACAGGAAACATGCGTTAGAACATAAACAGAGCCCAGCGTCCAGAGCCGCCTGCCTATGAGCTCATGAGCCAGTTCCAGCAAGGGCGGACCAGTCCCAGGTCCCCGCCTCCGGCGACCGGCCGGCCCATCAAGTCAACAGCATCTAAGCACCCAAGCAGTTCTGGCCGCGCCAAAGCGTCCCCTCCCCCCACAATCGAGGGCACAGGCATCCACATAGCGCGCCGCAAGGCTCCCCCTACGTCCAGCCGCTATTACGGGTTATGCGTCAGGCCATCCGCGCTCACTAGGGACCGCCAGCAGGACAGGCACCAGGCTACACATCACAAAGTTAGGACTAAGTCTAGGGAACATTAGCTCAGGGTCAGGGATTAGCTCAGGGTCAGGCAGTGGGCACCTGCAGTCAATGGGTGCTGTATCAAGGGTGGGCCAAAAGCCGCATTGCCAAAGGCATGGGGCGGGCTCAGGTCTTCTAGTTCAGGAAGTTGCGGCGTCTACCTCGGTTGTCAGGTCCGCGCGGGCTGCGCGGGCGACCCTCTCTGCGCCCCGGATGCCCGGCCTCGCGGCAGCCAAGGTCCGGCGACAGCCAGTCCGCTATAGAGATAGCCGGGAGGTCGAGAAAGCCAAACAGATCCGGGAGCTGGGAGGCGGAGTGGAGCACAAAGGGTCGGCCCCGTTTCGTGACCACCAAGTGGAACGGATGACCCCACCTGTACGTGGCTACCGCCTCCTTGATTTTTTCCAAAAGGGGTTTGAGCGACCGTCTCATCTGGAGTGTCCGCCTGGCCAGATCAGGTAGCAGCGAAATTGAGGCACCCCGGTAGTTGGAGGGTCCATGTTCCCACGCCTTCCTTAAGATCTCCTCCTTAATCTTGTAATAATGGATGCGACAAACGATGTCCCGAGGCTGTTGAACGAGGCCCCGGCGCTCTGTGGATCCTGACAATCTCAATGTGTTCGTCGCGTCACCGACCCAAGAGCTCGTTGAAGATGGCAGTGGCAATCTCCTCCAGGTTACTGTTTTTCGGAGCCTCCGGAAGCCTCGGATCCGGATGTTATTTCTCCTTCCTCTGTTTTCCATATCATCGAGGTGGAGCAGTGCCTTGGATGTATGTTGAGACGCGATGGTTTGTGCTTGTTGCAGGGCAGCGTTGGCTCTCTCCAGAGCTTCCAGGCGCTGATTTGTAGTTGTCTGGTCTTGCTCCAGGGTCTGAACCCTATCAGCAACTTAATTCACTGATTTTGTCACTTCCTCCAATTCCCTTCTGAATAAGGTCTCCATCCTATTAGTATAATTCTCAAAGTCCTTTCTTAAGGGAAGGAATCTTAGAAGAACTTCTAGGTTATATTGGACAGAGGGAACATTTTCCAAATGCAGGGCGCCAGGAGGCGTCGCCATTTCGGATCTGCCCGCGGTCACGGGGGATCCCGCGTCTAGGGGCTCCAGCCGAGCCAGCTCACTGGACTCGGGTAGCAATGGGGGAGCTTCTTTCCTTAAAGCCCTGCGGAGGGCATCTTCTCTGCTCCCGGCGCCTTGATGCTCCGTGGGCGAGGAGGCTGCCCCACGTCTCAGCAGTAGCGGCCCGTCCCCTCTGTCATGCCCCTCCTCCCATTCTATCTCCTTTCAAGCTTGAGCGGCTATCCTCCATCAGCCTCCTCCGCCACGGAGATGAATCTGAGGCTATAGAGGGGGGGCGAGGCCCCATCCCTCCCATCAACTGGCAGTGGGATCCGTGGGGGCCCAGGGGCTGACACCACTCCTGCCCCGATGCCCACGAGCTTTGGACCTCATCCTGGGTGCCTTGCGGGCTGTCTAGGAAGCACGTCTGAGGGCTGGGTGCCCCCTCACCCCGCCAGATTGGGACCAGCCGGGAGAACTGGGCTGTGGGGGGGGGGGGCAGAGCTGGGGTACATGGCCAGGGCAGTTCAGGGCCAGACTCATCTCCCCCCTGTTCAGACTGCGGGGGGGTCACTAAAGCAGCTCCACTGCCCCCTTGATCTTGGAGCTGTTGGGAGTTCACTTCAGGGCTCAGCTGCCAGCTTGCCTGGCTGATTTCCTGTTTCACAGACCCACATGCTGGTTGTGAGACCTGGGGTGCCTCCTGACTCGGCCCCAGCAAGGATCTAGATTGCATCGAGGCAGCCTTAATGACAGCCGCGGGTAAGTCTCCCCCCTCGCGAGGGCTGGGAGGGAGCCGCAGCGGGACCTGCTTCTCTGCCTTGTTCAGGACATGTAAAGTACCTGTACGGGCGCGCAGCTCCGCTTCCTCCTTCTCGAGCGGATCCGTCTCCGCCGCTTCACGCTGGCTGCTCTCTCTGGCGGGGGAGGGTGACAGGCGCCTTTCTCCTCCAGCGCTGCCACGCCGCACCTCCCCGCCGCCGGATAATCGCGCGCCGGTCTTCACTGCAGCTACCCCTGGTGAGTCACGATCCTCCAGCTCTGTCGTCCCTCTCATGCTAGGCGGTACGGGGCGCAGCTCTCCCTCGCCCTCATGCTCCGGATCCGGCGCCATGTTGCGGCCCTCCCCCGTGGGCCCAGGGTGTCGCCGGGGGCAAAGTATTGGGTGATCTTTGGTGCCCTCACACCTCCAGACGCTGCCCTGCTCTTTCTCCTCTTCGACATCGGTCAGTCTTGCGTTAAGGGATGGGTATAGCACTTGAAATGGACGGTTTAGGCACAGAGCTCCCTAAGATCCTTCCTCACGCGGCCATAGCTAAACCATGCCCCCTGTATTACATTTTTTTAATCTGAATTGTGTGTGATGCATCTGCACAAAATAGTCTAAGTTATAGAAGTGAAATGAGAATAAAATATATACATAAAAATTTTGAAAATAAAAAACCACTTTCGGAGGCATTTTTAAAGTTTTCCATTATTGTGTGCCAAAATGATGTCATCAAGGTGCTGAACATGTTTTATTTGTTTCTATTTGTTTGCAACTCTGCAACTCTTTGTTATAAAAGAAATAAATTTTTCTCAAGCAACAATTTGTTTATGTTATCAACATACAGCAAAGTGATATTTTGGTGTACATATCAGAGACCTCTGGACTCTGGCTTGCTAATCATCTGCTTAGACAAAGAGACACTCCACATTCCTAATCTCAAAGGTTTAAACCCTCCTGCTCTAATTCAGCCTCTTCAGATGAGAGGATCACAGTCTTTGTTCCAGTAGCTAAAGGGTTATTCATAGAGATGAGTGAACCGATTCTGACGAGCCCGAATTCGTTACGAATTTCAGGAAATATTTGATTTGTTACGATTCCGAATATCTCCGCGATTCGATCGCTCGAATCGCTTCCTTAAAACTCCATTTACTGCTATCCAGCCCATCTAAAATGGTGGATCCACATGTCAGGACATGTCCCATGGGGCAAGGAATCCTGGGTAGGTGTCACATGCTACCTATCAGCAGACAGGCTTACCGATGATGTCACAGCCCCATATAAGTGGCGGACATTTTGCGGAAGATCATTCTGACACTGTATTGCGGCCAGAGCAGATCAGGCATAGAGAGAGCGAGGGACAGATAGACAGATAGATAGATAGATAGATAGATAGATAGATAGATAGATAGATAGATAGATAGACACAGCGAGGGAGAGATAGATAGATTGATAGAACAGAAGAAGCGAGGGACAGATAGAGAAGGAGAGAGCCTGTGACAGTGACAGAGAAAGACAGGGACAGTTTAAAGTGTTTGCTTTAGCTTCCAAGCTTATTTAGTTAATAACACACCTGCCTATTTAACTTTTCCTTTTCCTGGTGTCATTCTTTAAAAAGCGTGCTAGCATTAATATTTCAAGACTACCTGTCTATTAACTGGTTGCATTTTGTAATCAACGTCACTTTACCACAATCAAAAGGAGCCAACCTCAGTATGTGAGGAGGGGGCATCCCAAACACTAGCATAAATATTTCAAGACTACCTGTCTATTAACTGGTTGCATTTTGTAATCAACGTCACTTTACCACTATAAAAGGAGCCAACCACTGTATGTGATGAGGGGGCATCCTAAACAATAGCATTAATATTTCAAGACTACCTGTCTATTAACTGGTTGCATTTTTGTAATCAACGTCACTTTTCCACAATCAAAGGAGCCAACCTCTGTATGTGAGGAAGGGGCATCCCAAACACTAGCATAGATATTTCAAGACTACCTGTCTATTAACTGGTTGCATTTTGTAATCAACGTCACTTTTCCACAATCAAAGGAGCCAACCTCTGTATTTGAGGAGGGGGCATCCCAAAGACTAGCATAAATATTTCAAGACTACCTGTTAATAGCTGCTTGCATTTTATAATCAACGTCACTTTTCCACTATCAAAGGAGCCAACCTCTGTATGTGAGGAGGGGGCATCCCAAACACTAGCATCAATATTTCAAGTCTACCTGTGTTTTAACTGGTTGCATTTTGTAATCAACGTCACTTTACCACAATCAAAGGAGCTGACCTCTGTATGTGAGGAGGGGGCATCCCAAACACTAGCATAAATATTTCAAGACTACCTGTCTACTAACTGGTTGCATTTTGTAATCAACGTCACTTTACCACAATCAAAGGAGCCAACCTCTGTATGTGAGGAGGGGGCATCCCAAACACTAGCATAAATATTTCAAGACTACCTGTCTACTAACTGGTTGCATTTTGTAATCAACATCACTTTACCACAATCAAAGGAGCCAACCTCTGTATGTGAGGAGGGGGCATCCCAAACACTAGCATAAATATTTCAAGACTACCTGTCTATTAACTGGTTGCATTTTGTAATCAACGTCACTTTGCCACAATCAAAGGAGCCAACCTCTGTATGTGAGGAGGGGGCATCCCAAACACTAGCATAAATATTTAAAGACTACCTGTCTACTAACTGGTTGCATTTTGTAATCAACGTCACTTTTCCACAATCAAAGGAGCCAACCTTATGTATGTGAGGAGGGGGCATCCCAAACACTAGCATAAATATTTCAAGACTACCTGTCTACTAACTGGTTGCATTTTGTAATCAACATCACTTTACCACAATCAAAGGAGCCAACCTCTGTATGTGAGGAGGGGGCATCCTAAACACTAGCATAAATATTTCAAGACTACATGTCTATTAACTGGTTGCATTTTGTAATCAACATCACTTTTCCACAATCAAAGGAGCCAACCTCTGTATGTGAGGAGGGGGCATCCCAAACACTAGCAAAAATATTTCAAGACTACCTGTTGTCAGAGAACCAGGACTGTTCCCTCTGTAGTCCAGCAGAGGGTGCATGTTCGCTCATGTCTGAGAACCAGGACTGTTCCCCCTGTAGTCCAGCAGAGGGCGTCTGTTCGCTTATGTCGGAGAACCAGGACTGTTCCTCCTGTTGACCAGCAGAGGCCGCCTGTGAGTTCTCTCTACTGAGCATGTGCAGGGGCCTATAAAAACAGACAAGGCCTGTCCTCAATTGCCAGTTGGTCTTTTTCCTGCATGCTCCTGAGTTCCTGTGATTCCTTCCTGTGTACCGACCCGGCTTGCTTCTGACTACGATCCTGCTTTCCTGACGACTTCGGCTTTGTTTTGTGACCACGATCCTATTCTGCCTGCCCACGACCTCTGCTTGTTTCTCGACTTTGATCCAGATCTGCCAGCCCACGACTTCAGCCTGCCTCACACTTCCAGATCAGCTCTGGTCTGTCTTCTACCCGGAATTCTGCAAAATCATCTCCTAGGTTGCCTGACCTGGGGCCTTCCTGCAGCCCAGTCTATCCTCACCATCAGAGGCTCTAGTGAATACCAGGTTGGTCCTTAGACTCCAGGCTTCCTGGTCGAGAGGTGAGCAGAGTTGCAGTCTCCGCAATCAGGGTTCACAACCGGTGTTCTGACACCTGTCTACTAACTGGTTGCATTTTGTAATCAACGTCACTTTTCCACAATCAAAGGAGCCAACCTCTGTATGTGAGCAGGGGCATCCCAAACACTAGCATAAATATTTCAAGACTACCTGTCTACTAACTGGTTGCATTTTGTAATCAACGTCACTTTTCCACAATCAAAGGAGCCAACCTCAGTATGTGAGGAGGGGGCATCCCAAACACTAGCATAAATATTTCAAGACTACCTGTCTATTAACTGGTTGCATTTTGTAATCAACGTCATTTTTCCACAATCAAAGGAGCCAACCTCTGTATGTGAGGAGGGGGCATCCCAAACACTAGCATAAATATTTCACGACTACCTGTCTACTAACTGGTTGCATTTTGTAATTAACGTCACTTTTCCACTATCAAAGGAGCCAACCTCTGTATTTGAAGAGGGGGCATCCCAAACACTAGCATAAATATTTCAAGAGTACCTGTCTACTAACTGGTTGCATTTTGTAATCAAAGTCACTTTTTAAGCAAACTTTGCCTTTCGCCGAGGGTGCATCCCAAACACTAGCACGTGTCTTTTAAGAGTACCTGCCTACTAACCTTTTGCCTTTTGTATAAAAAAGTCTGGTTTACAAGTTTAAAGCACCCATTGCCTTTCACTGGGGACCATTGTCAGTGCTACCACTTATCTTTTAAGAGTACCTGCCTACTATCCTTTTGCCTTTTGTATAAAAAAGTCTGGTTTACAAGTTTAAAGCACCCATTGCCTTTCACTGGGGACCTTTGTCAGTGCTACCACTTATCTTTTAAGAGTACCTGCCTACTATCCTTTTGCCTTTTGTATAAAAAAAGTCTGGTTTACAAGTTTAAAGCACCCATTGCTTTTCACTGGGGGGCATTGTCAGTGCTAGCACTTATTTTTTAAGAATACCTGCCTACCAACCTTTTTCCTTTTGTATAAAAAAGTCTGGTTTAAAAGTTTAAATCACCCATTTGCCTTTCACCGGGGGCCATTGTCAGTGCTAGCACTTACCTTTTAACCCTTTAACCGCCAGCCTACCTTGAGATTTTGTCACCCTTTGTTGCCAGACCATTTTGCACTATTTTGCGCTCCCCTTGTTCAACTGTGATTTTTGAAGGGATTTCCAGGGATTTCCCAGAAAAGTGATATATTGTTTTTTTCAGCAGAGTCTGGGCTTTAACATGAAATGTCTTGTTTGTCATTTTTTAGGTGTATTCTCAATATTTTTGGATGAAATATGTGCAAAAAAACCCCAAAAAACAATTTTTTACAATTTGTAGTGTTTTTTGTAATAAAAAATGTAAGTTTGTCAATAAAATCTTATTGCACGTGAAACCCCAATTTCTCCCGGTTACAGTGATACCACATATGTATTGGTAGACACCCTTTCCTGCCCAGGAGACTCCCCCAAACTGAAACAACTCTTTAGGAGATTTTCAGATAAAATACAACTATGCTACGTGCTAAGCGCACATTGCAGTTTTTCAAGAAAAACAATCCTTTAAATTTGAAATACCCCCAACAAACTATAGATTCTCTGGAAGTACACACCTCAGGCTTTCTAGGCGTACCAGGCTTGTTGACATGGGTGCAGTTTTCTGGAAGTAATCCCTCAATAAAAAAAAGTATAAAAAAGCAGAATCAAAACCACATTTTCCTAAAAAAACCTATATGCAAACAAGAAAAAAACTGAAAATCTGAAAAAGCAACATGCCCCGAACAGAACAATACCCAGCATGCATAGCTACTGTCAAGGGAAGAGTTGCCAAACACACCAAAGTAAAGCATGTGCGTAACGGTAATTTTACTTCAAAATTTCAGCTCTGCATACAAAGTGCGCACCTTGTGCTTTTTCTACCAAAACAACCCTTTACATTTAGAATATCCCCCATAAACCATATATTCCCTGAAAGTACACATTTTAAGCTTTCTAAGCGTACCCAGCTTGTTGTCGTGGGCTCATCTTTCTGGAAGTAATCCCTTGAAGAATTCTTAGGTTGCACAGGGTTTCACAAAAAAAATTATAAAAAAGCAGAATAAAAAACACCTTTTCCTAAAATATCAATTTGCAAATAAGAAAAAACAAGCTAAATCTGAAAGCGCAAGGTCCCCCGAGCAGAACAATACCCAACATGCATAGGTACTATTAACCCTTTTAATTGCCAGCCTACTTGAACTTTTGTCGCCCTCAGTTGGTCATTTTTCCCCATTTTGCGGCATGTTTAACCGTGATTTTTGTCGGAATTTCTTGGAAAATATATATATATTTTTTGCAGCAGAATTTAGGCTTTAACATTAAATGTCTTGTTTGTAATTTTTCTACTGTTTTTTAAATATTTTTGCGTAAAAAAAAGCAAAAAAATAAATAAAATAATATATATATATATATATATATATATATATATATATATATACAATTGTCTCCTTTATTTTAAATAAAACATTTTTTAGTAATAAAAACCATATTGCATGTGATAGCCCCATTTCTCCCGATTACAACGGTACCACATATGTATCAATAGCCCCTCATTCTTGCCCAGGAGACCCCCCAAACTGAAAAGAGCATTTTATAACATTTACAAATAAAATACTACTATCCACACTATAAACATAAGGGGTTAATTTAAAATTACATAGGGACCCCCTCCCGGGGGGGGGGACCCCAATTTTTTTTGAGAATTTTTGGCTAAGCCTAACCCCAAAAATTAAAAAAATAGTGGGCCCCCCTGGGAGGGGGTCCCTATGTCATTTTCTTTTTAATTTTAATTCTTTAAAATTTTAATTTTTTTTAATTTTTTCTTTTTAATCCCAGGGGGTGGGGGGACCCCATTTTTGGGGGGAATTCTAAGGGTTAGGGTTAGCCTAACCCTAACCCGTAAAGTGGACCAACACCCAGGATTTTCACTATCCTGGGTTTTGATCCACTTCCGCGGGGGTGCCCCGCTGCGTAAAACCCCCGAGAAAGGTATAAAAAACTCACCTCAGCCCGCTCCTACGGCGCATGCGCGAGCGCTCGTCCAATCAGAGCGCTCAGAGCCGCTGTGGTATGCAAGGACAAGGGACGGACAACCACAGCGGCTCTGAGCGCGCTGGCAGCCGCATCTCGCGCTTCCCTCTAACAGGGAGCGTGCCCGCATCGGCGATTCACAAACGACCGGAACGTGTGCGCGCCCTGATAGAGAGAAGCGCGAGATGCGGCCCGCGCATGCACCGTTGGAACAGGGATAAGGTAAGGCGATTGGGGCGTCCTGGGGGTTTCACACAGTGGGGCATCCCGATTTCGGATGCCCCGCAGGGAGGGATCTGATCCGGGCCGATCAGCCTGGGTGTTGGTCCACTTAAAAAAAAAAAAAAAAAAAAAGTAGGGGGGGGGACCCCATTTTTTGGGGGAATTTTAAGGGTTAGGGTTAGGCTAACCCTAACCGTTAAACATTTTTTTAAAAATCACGTAGGGACCCTCATTTTTTTTTGGAATTTTAAGGGTTAGGGTTAGCCTAACCCTAACCCTAACCCTTAAAATTAAAAAAAAAATGACATAGGGTCCCCCCTCACAGGGTGGGGGACCTCATTTTTTTTTTTAATTTTAAGGGTTAGGGTTAGGGTTAGGCTAACCCTAACCCTAACCCTAACCCTAACCCTTAAAATTAAAAAAAAAAATGACGTAGGGTCCCCCCTACCCGTCATAACCAGCCCGGGACCAGCTATGGGGGCTTGTAGGCACAGAGTGGGGGGGCCAGCTTTTGTGGCCCCCCCCCCCACCCTGCAGCCTACGAGCCCACATAGTCTATGTGGGCCCGGGCTCTTCTGCCCCCCCCTGGGCTTTGGGGAGGCAGGTAATTGGGGGTGCAGGGGTTAATGGCAAGTCACCCGCTAGGGCAGGTGACTTGCCAGACCCCAGCCTTGTGAACTGGTACAGGGGTCTCATGGACCCCTTACCAGTTCACAAAGGGTTAACAGAAAAAAAAAAAACACGGACACAAAATTTTTATTTATTAAAAAAAAAAAAAAAAAAAATTACTCTTTACTCACCTTCGATCGTCAGCTCCTGTGTCCCTCGCTGATCTGCTGTCAGATGCCGGTGATCGGCATCCAGAGAAGGAGGAGACAGGAGATCAGAGGATCTCCTGTCACCTCCTTCCAGGGCACCGATCACCGGCATCTGACAGCTAACAGAGCTGTAGCCGGTGATCGGGACTGGGAATGACGTCATAGCCCCGCCCCCAAAGGGGCGGGGCTTAGCGGGGACGACGACACGGACTGACGTCATTAGCCCCGCCCCCAAAAGGGGCGGGGCTTAGCGTCAAGATGGCGGCCGCCATCGGAACAGGAGAGGGGAGAGAGCCTTCCAGGCTCTCTCCTGAAGATCGGAATGACCTGGGGGGGGATCGGAGGCCCCCCAGATGAAGAGGAGGGTCGGCGGGAGCCAGCGCACACAGAGGTAAGTAAATGTCATTTTTTTTTTTTTTTTATTTTACAGGAAAAGCCGGAGGCAGCTGAAATGGGGGGGGGGGGGCACCCTATTCCGGGCCCTCCCCTGCAGCCAGAGGAGGTCCGGTGAACGATCGGAGACCACCATTTTGAAGAGGAGACCCGGCTGAATCAAACGAGGGGTCAGGTAAGTGCCTTTTTTAAAAACTTTTTTTACTATTAGTGGGGAAAGTCAGGCACGTAAAATTTACGTGGCTGGCAGTTAACTGCAGGAGAGGCAGCCACGTAAATTTTACGTGGCTGGCGTTTAAAGGGTTAAGAGTACCTGCCAACTAACCTTTTGCCTTTTGTATAAAAAAAGTCTGGTTTTAAAGTTAAAAGCACCCACTGCCTTTCACCGGGGGGGCATCCCAAATAGTAGCACTTAGCTTTTAATAGTACCTGCATCTTTACCTTTTTTACATTTTGAACAAAAAACAGGTTTTAAAACTGCCTGTGGTGCATTTAACTCTGACCAGGGGCATCCTGTGTAAGACCATCTGACAGTGTCTTTTTGCATTAGCTTTTAGCTACAGTGTCTGCCTATTTTGAGCTAACTTTTCTACACACCTGCAGGTACAAAAATACTGTTCTAGGTGTAGTGTAGTGTATTGTTTTCCCCTTCTAAACGCAGTAAAAATGTCAGGCAGAGATGTGCCAGGATGTGCACACAGGATAGGCCTAGATTCATCAGGCAGAGGTCGCAGCAGACTAGGGGCGAGTGGCAGCAGGAGTCGCGGTGAGAGGCCTGATCTCCCGGTATCTGCAAGCAGTCGTGTCTCGACCAGCAACGCATCTGCCGTCATCGATAGGTTAACGCGGTCATCGACCTCATCAAAAGTGACATCTGACACCCCCAGTCAACAGTCTGTAGGTTCCTCGGACACAACCCTGAGTTGGCATGGCCCAGGAGCAGCCCCTGTCCTTCCATTGCCTCTGTCCTACGCCCCCTCCCTCCAGCCGACGTATCTTATGCTTTGGGTTCAGCTCCACTATTCAGTGAGGACGTTGTGTTAGTGGACAGTCAGCAGCTACTGCCCATCCAAGAAATGGAGGAGACATCCGTCGCTTCTTCTGCTAGGCAGACAAACACTGAGGAGGAGAGTGGCATGGGAGGTGGTGTGGCGAGCGTTTCGTCTCCTGCAGCACACGCTCTTGTGGAAACAGAGGAGAACATCAGTGACGTGCAGACACAACTCGATGATGATGATGATGATGATGAAGCCAATCGCACTTGGGAGCCCGGTGCAGAAGGGGCTTCATCATCATCAGGAGAAGAGGGTCCCAGGTTGCCCCAGAGTCAGCAGCTGAGGCAGCAAGGTGGCAGTAGGGTTGGCAGTCAGCATGAATTGGGATGTCTGGAGCCACACGTGGCCGGGGGCGGGGTAGACCACCTGCTGCACGGCAGGCTGTCTTCCTGGAGGTAGTGGAGCAGGGGTTCCTGGAGTTGGCAGCAGTAGCAGTGAATTAGTGCGGACTGTTGGAGGGAAAATAAGCTACTCGGCAGTGTGGCACTTTTTCATCAAGCATCCGCAGGAGGGTAACCTGGCCACATGCAAGATGTGTAGACAGAAGGTCAAGCGTGGCCAGGGCCCCAATGTTGGTACCACGGCCCTGCGGCAACACATGCAGCGTCACCATAAAGCGGCCTGGGAGAACTGAGGCTCCGAAGTGGGGGTCCAGCAATTTCACCCAGCCAAGGCTCCAGCAACTCAGCCGAAGGTAGCTGTGCGTCATACCCATCCTCTGCCGCTCCAGATGCACCTGCTCCTCCTACTAAAAGTCACTCATCTTACCAGCAATCCATCAGCGAAGCCATGTCCAAGAGACAACAGTATGCGCCCACTCATCCTACGGCGCAGAAGCTAAATGTGCTCCTGTCCAAGTTGCTGGTGCTGCAGTCCCTCCCTTTTATGGTGGTGGACTCTGCAGCTTTCAGAGAGCTGACGGCTTGTGCCGAGCCGAGGTAGAGAGTCCCAAGCTGTAATTTCATTGCAAAGAAGGCAGTACCAGCTCTGCACAAATTTGTTGAGCAGAAGGTGGGCCAGTCCTTGAGCCTGTCGGTGTGCACCAAAGTGCACGGCAGCGCCGACATCTGGAGCTGTAACTACGGTCAGGGACAATACATGTCCTTTACGGCCCACTGGGTGAATGTGGTTCCTGCACAGCAACTTGGACAGGTCACACCGCTTCGGCCTCCATGCTCCCAGGCCGTTTTGCCTGTCACAGTGTTCGACTCCACCACCTCATCCTCCGCCGTCTCCTCAGCCTCCACTGTATGGTCAATTCTCAATGCCCCTTCAGCCTACCATGTGTGCAGGGCACGGCGGTGTCACGCTGTGCTTCACATGGTTTGCCTTGGCGAACGGAGTCACACAGGGGAGGAGCTCCTGAAATTCATTCATCAAGAAATCAAAACATGGCTTACTCCGCGAAAATTAGAAATGGGACCCATGGTGACTGACAATAGGAGTTACATCTAGTCTGCGCTGCGACAAGGAAGCCTGAGCCATGCGCCCTGTATGGCACACGTGTTCAACCTAGTTGTCAGCATTTTCTGAAATCTTCCCCCCATCTGCAAGACATCCTAACAATGGGAAGGAAACTTTGTATGAACTTCAGCCACTCCTACACCGCCAAGCACACCCTTCTTGAGCTACAGCGTCAGAACGGTATCCCCCAACATAGTCTGATTTGTGATGTTCCCACCCGTTGGAATTGGACCATACATATGTTAGATCGACTATACGACTATACTATACAGAGAAAAGCCATCACTGATTTCTTGATGATTCAAGCAGATAGGGGGACTCCCCTGTGTAACTTTAATGTGAACTAGTGGCAGCTCATATGTGACACCTGCCGTTTGCTCAGGCCCTTTGAGGAAGCCACTTTATTTGTCAGTCGCCAGGATTATTTCATGAACGACGTGATTCCACTGCTTCATGTAATACAACACATGTTGGAAACTATGGCTGGTCAGGGCACTGGAGACATGGCGCATACATTTCATGGCCACATAAACCCCATGGGAGTGGAGGAGGAGGAGGAGGAGCAGCACAGTGAAGCACAGTTTAGTTTTGGCGAAATGGGCGGTTTATCTAGTCATCTGACAGGAGAGGAGGAGCAGGAGCAGCCAGTGGAGCTAGAGGGTTGTGAGGAAGGCGAGACAGAGGACCCAGACACACAGTGGCAGTATGCAGTGGAGATGGAGACAGGTAGTCCCTCCGAGTCACTTGCACAAATGGCACGATGCATGCTCACGTGCTTGCGTAGTGACCACAGAATTGTCTCCATTTTTCTGCGGGATGACTTCTGGCTCTCCACCTTATTGGACCCTCGCTACCGGCACAAAATGGGGGCATTTTTTACACCCGCTGAGAGGGAGGACAAACTGACCTACTACAAAGACTACGTAGTAGTCAGTTGGCCGATACCTATCTGCGCCATGGTCCATACTCTCACAGGTCGACTCGGGGGGACCTCTGCGCTCACCTTCCACTACCATGGCTGCCGGGGGGGGGGGGGGTGGCAGGAGCAGCAGCAGAAGCTCCATCAGCAGCAGCCTCAGTCTTCAGTCTTCAGTCGCTAATGAGTAGCTTTCTGCACCCGCATAGTGAGGCTACTCATGAGCAGCAGGAAGACCTCGAGCAGGGCCTGAACAAGCAGGTCGTGTCATACCTTGAAATGACCAACGCACCTTGAGGATCCGCTGGACTTCTGGGCAGCCAAACTTGACTTGTGGCCACAACTAGCAGAGTTTGCCCAGGGAAAGCTGTCCTGCCCGGCCAGTAGTGTGCCATCTGAGTGGGTCTTTAGTGCTGCGGGGGCCATAGTAACGCCAAGGAGAACTCGTCTGTCCAGGAAAAATGTGGAGAGACTCATCTTTGTGAAGATGAATCAGGCATGGATAAGCCAGGATTTCCACCCACCAATAGCTGATGTATGCGAGTAGCTGATGCAGGGTAGCTCCTGCTGCTGCCAACTCCTGGGTGTGTCTTTCAGGCAATATATGAGCTCCTTCTGCTGCTGCCAACTCCTGGGTGTGTCTTTCAGGCAATATATGAGCTCCCTATGCTGCTGCCAACTCCAATGTGTTTTTCAGGCAATATATGGGCTCCCTATGCTGCTGCCAACTCCTGGGTGTGTCTTTCAGGAAATATATGGGCTCCTAATGCTGCTGCTGCTGGTAACTCCTGGGTGCGTCTTTCAGGCAATATATGAGCTCCTTCTGCTGCTGCCAACTCCTGGGTGTGTCTTTCAGGTAATATATGAGCTCCTAATGCTGCTGCTGCTGCCAACTCCTGGGTGTGTCTTTCAGCTAATATATGAGCTCCTTCTGCTGCTGCCAACTCCTGGGTGTGTCTTTCAGGCAATATATGAGCTCCCTATGCTGCTGGCAACTCCAATGTGTTTTTCAGGCAATATATGGGCTCCTAATACTGCTGCCAAGTCCAGAGTGTGTCTTTCAGGCAATATATGGGCTCCTAATGCTGCTGCCAACTCCAATGTGTTTTTCAGGCAATATATGGGCTCCCTATGCTGCTGCCAACTCCTGGGTGTGCCTTTCAGGAAATATATGGACTCCTAATGTTGCTGCTGCTTCTGCCAACTCCTGGGTGTGTCTATCAGGCAATGTATGAGCTCCTTCTGCTGCTGCGAACTCCTGCCTTGCAGGCAATATATGAGCTCCTAATGCTGCTGCTGCTGCCAACTCCTGGGTGTGTCTTTCAGCCAATATATGGGCTCCTAATGCTGCTGCTGCTGCTGCCAACTCCTGGGTGTGTCTTTCAGGCAATATATGACCTCCTTCTGCTGCTGCCAACTCCTGGGTGTGTCTTTCAGGCAATATATGAGCTCCTAATGCTGCTTCTGCCAACTCCCAGGTGTGTCTTTCAGCCAATATATGGGCTTCTAATGCTGCTGCCAAATCCACTGTGTGTCTTTCAGGCAATATATGGGCTCCCAATGCTGCTGCCAACTCCCGGGTGTGTCTTTCAGGCAATATATGGGCTCCCTATGCTGCTGCCAACTCCTGGGTGTGTCTTTCAGGTAATATATGAGCTCCTAATGCTACTGCCAACTCCAAAGTGTTTTTCAGGCAATATACGAGCTCCTTCTGCTGCTGCCAACTCCAATGTGTTTTTCAGGCAATGTATGGGCTCCCTATGCTGCTGCCAACTCCTGGATATGTCTTTCAGGCAATATATGGACTCCTAATGCTGCTGCTGCCAACTCCTGTGTGTGTCTTTCAGGCAATATATTAGCTCCTTCTGCTGCTGCCAACTCCTGGGTGTGTCTTTCATGCAATATATGAGCTCCTAATGCTGCTGTTGCTGCCAACTCCTGGGTGTGTCTTTCAGGCAATATATGGGCTCCTAATGCTGCTGCCAAGTCCAGAGTGTGTCTTTCAGTCAATATATGGGCTCCTAATGCTGCTGCCAACTCCAATGTGTTTTTCAGGCAATATATGGGCTCCCTATGCTGCGGCCAACTCCTGGGTATGTCTTTCAGGCAAAATATGGACTCCTAATGCTGCTGCTGCTGCCAAGTCCAGAGTGTGTCTTTCAGGCAATATATGAGCTCCTTCTGCTGCTGCCAACTCCTGGGTGTGTCTTTCTTGCAATATATGAGCTCCTAATGCTGCTGTTGCTGCCAACTCCTGGGTGTGTCTTTCAGGCAATATATGGGCTCCAAATGCTGCTGCCAAGTCCAGAGTGTGTCTTTCAGGCAATATATGGGCTCCTAATGCTGCTGCCAACTCCAATGTGTTTTTCAGGCAATATATGGGCTCCCTATGCTGCTGCCAACTCCTGGGTGTGTTTTTCAGGCAATATATGGACTCCTAATGCTGCTGCTGCTGCCAAGTCCAGAGTGTGTCTTTCAGGCAATGTATGGGCTCCTAATGCTGCTGCCAACTCCTGGGTGTGTCTTTCAGGCAATATATGGGCTCCCTATGCTGCTGCCAACTCTTGGGTGTGTCTTTCAGGCAATATATGAGCTCCTAATACTGCTGCCAACTCCAATGTGTTTTTCAGGCAATATATGAGCTCCTTCTGCTGCTGCCAACGCCAATGTTTTTTTCAGGCAATATATGGGCTCCCTGTGCTGCTGCCAACTCCTGGGTGTGTCTTTCAGGCAATATATGGACTGCTAATGCTGCTGCTGCTGCCAACTCCTGGGTGTGTCGTTCAGGCAATATATGAGCTCCTTCTGCTGCTGCCAACTCCTGGGTGTGTCTTTCAGGCAATATATGAGCTCCTAATGCTGCTGCTGCCAACTTCTGGGTGTGTCTTTCAGGCAATATATGGGCCCCTAATGCTCCTGCTGCCAACTCCTGGGTGTGTCTTTCAGGCAATATAGGAGCTCCTTCTGCTGCTGCCAACTCCTGGGTGTGTCTTTCAGGCAATATATGGGTGCCTAATGCTGCTGCCAACTCCTGGGTGTGTCTTTCAGGCAATATATGGGCTCCCAATGCTGCTGCCAAGTCCAGAGTGTGTCTTCCAGGCAATATATGGGCTCCTAATGCTGCTGCCAAGTCCAGAGTGTGTCTTTCAGGCAATATATGGGCACCTAATGCTGCTGCAACTCCAATGTGTTTTTCAGGCAATATATGGGCTCCCTATGCTGCTGCCAACTCCTGGGTGTGTCTTTCAGGCAATATATGGACTCCTAATGCTGCTGCTGCTGCCAAGTCCAGAGTGTGTCTTTCAGGCAATGTATGGGCTCCTAATGCTGCTGCCAACTCCTGGGTGTGTCTTTCAGGCAATATATGGGCTCCCTATGCTGCTGCTAACTCTTGGGTGTGTCTTTTAGGCAATATATGAGCTCCTAATACTGCTGCCAACTCCAATATGTTTTTCAGGCAATATATGAGCTCCTTCTGCTGCTGCCAACTCCAATGTTTTTTTCAGGCAATATATGGGCTCCCTGTGCTGCTGCCAACTCCTGGGTGTGTCTTTCAGGCAATATATGGACTGCTAATGCTGCTGCTGCCAACTCCTGGGTGTGTCGTTCAGGCAATATATGAGCTCCTTCTGCTGCTGCCAACTCCTGGGTGTGTCTTTCAGGCAATATATGAGCTCCTAATGCTGCTGCTGCTGCCAACTTCTGGGTGTGTCTTTCAGGCAATATATGGGCCCCTAATGCTCCTGCTGCCAACTCCTGGGTGTGTCTTTCAGGCAATATAGGAGCTCCTTCTGCTGCTGCCAACTCCTGGGTGTGTCTTTCAGACAATATATGGGTGCCTAATGCTGCTGCCAACTCCTAAGTGTGTTTCTCAGGCAATATATGGGCTCCCTATGCTGCTGCCAAATCCACTGTGTGACTTTCAGGCAATATATGGGCTCCCTATGCTGCTGCCAACTCCTGGGTGTGTCTTTCAGGCAATATATGGGCTCCTAATGCTGCTGCTGCTGCTACCAACTCCTGGGTGTGTCTTTCAGGCAATATATGAGCTCCTTCTGCTGCTGCCAACTCCTGGGTGTGTCTTTCAGGCAATATATGGGTGCCTAATGCTGCTGCCAACTCCTAAGTGTGTTTCTCAGGCAATATATGGGCTCCCTATGCTGCTGCCAAATCCACTGTGTGTCTTTCAGGCAATATATGGGCTCCCTATGCTGCTGCCAACTCCTGGGTGTGTTTTTCAGGCAATATATGGACTGCTAATGCTTCTGCTGCTGCCAACTCCTGGGTGTGTCCTTCAGGCAATATATGAGCTCCTTCTGCTGCTGCCAACTCCTGGGTGTGTCTTTCAGGCAATATATGGGTGCCTAATGCTGCTGCCAACTCCTAAGTGTGTTTCTCAGGCAATATATGGGCTCCCTATGCTGCTGCCAAATCCACTGTGTGTCTTTCAGGCAATATATGGGCTCCCTATGCTGCTGCCAACTCCTGGGTGTGTTTTTCAGGCAATATATGGACTGCTAATGCTTCTGCTGCTGCCAACTCCTGGGTGTGTCCTTCAGGCAATATATGAGCTCCTTCTGCTGCTGCCAACTCCTGGGTTTGTCTTTCAGGCAATATATGAGCTCCTAATGCTGCTGCTGCCGCCAACTCCTGGGTGTGTCTTTCAGGCAATATTTGGGCCCCTAATGCTCCTGCTGCTAACTCCTGGGTGTGTCTTTCAGGCAATATATGAGCTCCTTCTGCTGCTGCCAACTCCTGGGTCTGTCTTTCAGGCAATATATGGGCGCCTAATGCTGCTGCCAAATCCACTGTGTGTCTTTCAGGCAATATATGGGCTCCCTATGCTGCTGCCAACTCCTGGGTGTGTCTTTCAGGCAATATATGGGCTCCTAATGCTGCTGCTGCTGCCAAGTCCAGAGTGTGTCTTTCTTGCAATATATGGGCTCATAATGCTGCTGCCAACTCCAATGTTTTTTTCAGGCAATATATGGGCTCCCTATGCTGCTGCCAACTCCTGGGTGTGTCTTGCAGTCAATATATGGACTCCTAATGCTGCTGCCAACTCCTGGGTGTGTCTTTCAGGCAATATATGGGCGCCTAAAGCTGCTGCCAACTCCTGGGTGTGTTTTTCAGGCAATATATGGGCTCCCTATGCTGCTGCCAACTCCACTGTGTGTCTTTGAGGCAATATGTGGGCTCCTAATGCTGCTGCCAACTCCTGGGTGTGTCTTTCAGGCAATATATGAACTCCTAATACTGCTTCCAACTCCAATGTGTTTTTCAGGCAATATATAGGCTCCCTATGCTGCTGCCAACTCCTGGGTGTGTCTTTCAGGCAATATATGAACTCCTAATACTGCTTCCAACTCCAATGTGTTTTTCAGGCAATATATGAGCTCCTAATACTGCTGCCAACTCCAATGTGTTTTTCAGGCAATATATGGGCTCCCTATGCTGCTGCCAACTCCTGGGTGTGTCTTTCAGGCAATATATTAGCTCCTTCTGCTGCTGCCAACTCCTGGGTGTGTCTTTCAGGCAATATATGAGCTCCTAATGCTGCTGTTGCTGCCAACTCCTGGGTGTGTCTTTCAGGCAATATATGGGCTCCTAATGCTGCTGCTGCCAACTCCTGTGTGTGTCTTTCAGGCAATAAATTAGCTCCTTCTGCTGCTGCCAACTCCTGGGTGTGCCTTTCAGGCAATATATGAGCTCCTAATGCTGCTGTTGCTGCCAACTTCTGGGTGTGTCTTTCAGGCAATATATGGGCTCCTAATGCTGCTGCTGCTGCCAACTCCTGGGTGTGTCTTTCAGGCAATATATGAGCTCCTAATGCTGCTGCCAACTCCTGGGTGTGTCTTTCAGGCAATATATGGGCTCCTAATGCTGCTGCGAAGTCCAGAGTGTGTCTTTCAGGCAATATATGGGCTCCTAATGATGCTGCCAACTCCAAGTTTTTTTTCAGGCAATATATGGGCTCCCTATGCTGCAAACTCCTGGGTGTGTCTTTCAGGCAATATATGGACTCCTAATGCTGCTGCTGCCACCTCCTGGGTGTGACTTTCAGTCAATATATGGACTCCTAATGCTGCTGCTGCTGCCAACTCCTGGGTGTGTCTTTCAGGCAATATATGGGCTCCTAATGCTGCTGCCAACTCCTGGGTGTCTTTGAGGCAATATATGGGCTCCTAATGCAGCTGCCAACTCCTGGGCGTGTCTTCCAGGCAATATATGGGCTCCCTATGGTGCTATCAACTCCTGGGTGTGTCTTTCAGGCAATATATGAGCTCCTAATACTGCTGCCAAATCCAATGTGTTTTTCAGGCAATATATGAGCTCCTTCTGCTGCTGCCAACTCCTGGGTGTGTCTTTCAGGCAATATATGAGCTCCAAATACTGCTGCCAACTCCAATGTGTTTTTCAGGCAATATATGGGCTCCCTATGCTGCTGCCAAGTCCAGAGTATGTCTTTTAGGCAATATATGGGCTCATCATGCTGATGCCACCTCAAGGCTCTGTAATTGTGCCACTCTGCGACAGCGAATCTAATAGCAACGCCTCTGATCTGCATGTCATACTTCTTTACAATATTATTTCACTAACCCAGCATGCATCCTATGCATGTTACAGCCAAGCAAAACGTTCTGCAACCCTATGGAGGCTCTCAGACGCCCAGAAATAGCCGTTTTGTAATAGCGTTTTGTCACAAATAAATTCGGACCGAAGCGATTATCCCGGAATCGGTCGAATCAAATTTTTCAAATGTTCGCTCATCTCTAGTTATTCACAGCAATCTCACCTTGGCAGGACATGGGCAGGACATGATACTGCTATAAACCCCAAATAAGGAAGCGTAATATACTCAAGGCAGCGCCTTAAATGAAGGGGTTATAGCCTTCACAAAGTCCTACATTATATGAAGCAGGCAACAAGGGAAAATAATGCTGCTTGCAGGTGCAGCATATTCAAACAAATGCATTCATCTTGAAATGTTACACAATTTTCAATGCCTGTAAGGATATCCTAATACACTGAAAATGAATATTTAAATACCTCAGTAAATGCTATTCCTTTGATTTTTTAGATCTTTATCTGGCAGGCTCTAAACACTATGTCACAAGCACCTCCCACTGCTGCAGATATGAGAATGGTTTCAAATAAAAAAGGGCACCACTAACCAGACAACCCCCGTGAAGATCAAGAAGCTCTCCAAACAAATCAGGGACAAAGTTGTTAGGAAGTACAATCCATTATCATCAAATGGAAAGACCATTGCACCACAATATACCTGCCAAGAAAGGGCCGTCGACCAAAACTTTCAGACCGGCCAAGGAGGGCATTAATAAGTGATGCAGCACAGAGCCCAAAGGTAACCCTCAAGGAGCTGCACAGTGTTTTTCAGGCAATATATGGGCTCCCTATGCTGCTGCCAAATCCACTGTGTGTCTTTCAGGCAATATATGGGCTCCTAATGCTGCTGCCAACTCCTGGGTGTCTTTCAGGCAATATATGGGCTCCCTATGCTGCTGCCAACTCCTGGGTGTGTCTTTCAGGCAATATATGGGCTCCTAATGCTGCTGCCAACTCCTGGGTGTGTCTTTCAGGCAATACATGGGCTCCTAATGCTGCTGCTGCTGCCAAGTCCAGAGTGTTTCTTTCTTGCAATATATGGGCTCCTAATGCTGCTGCCAACTCCAATGTGTTTTTCGGGCAATATATGGGCTCCCTATGCCGCTGCCAACTCCTGGGTGTGTCTTTCAGTCAATATATGGACTCCTAATGCTGCTGCTGCCAAGTCCTAGGTGTGTTTTTCAGGCAATATATGGGCTCCCTATGCTGCTGCCAACTCCACTGTGTGTCTTTCAGGCAATATATGGGCTCCTAATGCTGCTGCCAACTCCTGGGTGTGTCTTTCAGGCATTATATGGGCTCCCTATGCTGCTCCTTCTGCTGCTGACCCTATCTGTTACACACAAGCAGCTCTGAAAGCGGATGTCTTCTGACTAGATTACACTTTGAATTGTTTTTGTGTCTGCTGTAAAAACCCCTGCCCACTGGGCATGCCATGTTTGCACATTTAACCCTATCTGTTACACACAAGCAGCTCTTAAAGAGGATTTCATCTAACTAGAGCACAGTTTTAATTGTTTTTGTGTCTGCTGTAAAAACTTTTCCACAATCAAGGGAGGCCTGCTCTGTATGTGAGGAGGGGGCATCTCAAACACTAACATAAATATTTCAAGGCTACCTGTCTAATAACTGCTTGCATTTTATAATTAACGTCACTTTTCCACAATCAAGGGAGGCCTGCTCTGTATGTGAGGGGGGGCATCCCAAACACTAGCATAAATATTTCAAGACTACCTGTCTAATAACTGCTTGCATTTTATAATTAACGTCACTTTTCCAAGATCAAGGGAGGCCACCTCTGTATGTGAGCGGGGGGCATCCCAAACACTAGCATAAATATTTCAAGACTACCTGTCTATTAGCTGTTGGATTTTGTAATCAATGTCACTTTTCCACTATCAAAGGAGCCAACCTCTCTATGTGAGGAGGGGGCATCCCAAACACTAGCATTAATATTTCAAGAGTACCTGTCTTTTAACTGGTTGCATTTTGTAAAGAAAGTCATATTGTCAAATTGCCAGCAGCCATTGGCTTTAAACGGGGGGCATCCCAAATATGCTAGCATGTGTCTTTTAAGAGTGCTCACATTGGAGTTGGCAGCAGCAGCATTAGGAGCCCATGTATTGCCTGAAAGACACACATATGAGCTGGCAGCAGCAGCATAGCGAGCCCATATATTGCCTGAAAGACACACCCAGGAGTTGACAGCAGCACAGGGAGCCCATATATTGCCTGAAAGAGACACCCTGGACTTGGCAGCAGCATAAGGAGCTACCATGCTTCAGCTACTACCATGGATCAGCCATTGGTGGCTGGAAATCATGGCTGAACCATGCCTGATTCATCTTCACAAAGGTGAGTGGACAGACGAGTTCTCCTTGGCATGACTATGGCCCTGCTGCACTAAACACCCACTCAGATGGCACACTACTGGCAGGGCAAACTCTGCCAGTTGCAGGCAACAAGTCAAGTTTGGCTCAAGGTGCATTGGCATGGTCATGTCAAGGTGTGACACTACCTGCTGGTTCAGGGCCTGCTCCAGGTCTTTCTGCTGCTCATGATTAGCCTCACTATGCGGGTCGCTTGTGATTAGGGTGTGATTCTGTTAGTTGTTATCTGATTCCGACCCTGCTTGATCGACCATTCCTGTCTGCTGCCTGTACCGACCTCTGCTTTGTCTGACCACGAACCTGCCTGCCCCTCTGGATACCCCGCAATCTCTGACCTCCCGGCTTCACCCTTTGGCTACTCCTGAATACGCACCTGTCTCATCCCTGTACGCTGACGCACCCTCCGGATTGACTACCTGTGAACGATCTCGGCTTCGGGATACCATCGTGGTTCATCGTTCTTCACCGTAAGCAGCCATCATTTGCGCCTATTAAGACCTGGGGGCAACCGTGTCCGGTGAGGCATACCTAGCGTCCCGGCAAACCGGGGCTTGACTATAGGAAGAAGCGGCGGTGGAGATTGGGGGTTGCCTGCTTACAGAAGGCTGGTGTCCTGCTGGGCATCACAGTATGGACCATGGCATCGGCCAACTGACTACGTAGAATGTCTCTGTAGTAGGTCAGTTTGTCCTCCCTCTCAGTGGGTGTAAAAAAATGCCCCCATTTTGTGCCGGTAGCGAGGGTCCAATAAGGTGGAGAGCCAGAAGTCATACCGCTGACAAATGGAGACAATTCTGCGGTCACTACGCAAGCACGTGAGCATGCATCGTGCCATTTCTGCAAGTGACTCGGAGGGAGCATACTGCCACGGTGTGTCTGGGTCCCCTGTCTCGCCTTCCTCACAACCCTCTAGCTCCTCTGGCTGCTCCTGCTCCTCCTCTCCTGTCAGATGACTAGATAAAATTGCCATTTTGTCAAACCTAAACTGTGCTGCGCTGTGCCCCACCCCCTCCTCCTCCACTTCAGCCCCCACAGGCTTCATGTGGCCGTGAAATGTAGGCACCATGTCTCCAGTGACCTGGCCAGCCATGGTTTCCAACATGTGTTGTAGTACATGAAGCAGTGGAATCACATCGTTCATCCCATAGTCCTGGCGACTGACTAATAATTGGCTTCCTCAAAGGGCCTGAGCAAACGACAGGTGTCACGTATGAGCTGCCACTGGTTAACATTGAAGTTACACAGGGGAGTCCCCCTATCCGCTTGGACCATCAAGAAAACAGTGATGGCTTTTCTCAGTTCGTATAGGTGATCCAACATATGGAGTGTGGAAACATCGCAAATCAGACTATGTGGGGGGATACCGTTCTGACGCTGTAGCTCAAGAAGGGTGCTTGGCAGTGTAGGAGTGGCTGAAGTGCACATTGTTAGCATGTCTTGCAGCTGGGGGGAAGACTTCAGAAAATGCTTAACAACTAGAATGAACATGTGTGGCATACAGGGCGCATGGCTCAGGCTTCCTTGTCGCAGCGCAGGGAAGATGTTCTTCCCATTGTCAGTCACCATGGTTCCCATTCGCAGTTTGGGTGGAGAAATATGATTTTTAGCAGTTCCTCCCATGTGTGACTCCATGGCTCAAGGCAAACCATGTGAAGAACAGCGTGAGTCCTGCACACATGGTAGGCTGGAAGGGCACTGAAAAAAATACAGAAAATAAAAATATTTAGAAAAAACAAAATACAAAAAAAAAAAATTAAAAATGAACAAAAAAATTTGTTAAAAAATTTTAAAAATATTTAAAAAGACAATGGAAAAAATATATATAAAAAAATTTAAAAAAATCAAAAAATATATCTTTTTTAAAAATACAAAATATTAAAAAAAAACAGAAAATGAAAAAAAAATTGGATACATTTTATATGCCATTGTTATTATGTTATATGTTATTGTTATTATGTTATATGTTATTATATGTTATTATTATTATAAATGTGTTCAAATAAGATACATGTTAACAATTTATATGTAATTGTCAATTAGGCACTTTTTTCTGTGACACCATTGCTAAGTGCAAGTGCACTGTCACAGGCACAACGGCCTAGGAGCGTGGAGGCCACAGCGGAGGGACCTGTCCAAGTTGCTGTTGTGGTTGTGCAGGAACCACAATCACCCAGTGGTGCTTAAAGGATATGTATTGTACCTGACCGTAGTTACAGCTCCAGACGTAGGCTGCCATGCACTTTGGTACACACTGACAGGCTAAAAGACTGGCCCACCTTCTGTTCAACAAAATTGTACAGGGCTGGTACTGCCTTCTTCGCAAGGCTATGTTACTAATGTGTTACTATGTTACTAATGTGTTACTATGTTACTAATGTGTTACTATGTTACTAATGTGTTACTATGTTACTAATGTGTTACTATGTTACTAATATGTTACTATGTTACTAATATGTTACTATGTTACTAATATGTTACTAATCTGTCACTCTCCATCACTCCAAGCCTTTAAAAGTGCCCTCAAAACTCACTGATGTCCTCCTCAGCTTCCTCAACAGTGTCTGCTTAAGAAGCCAAAACGCTTGCAACACCACCTCCTACGCCACTCTCCTCATCACTACTTGCCCACCTAGTGGAAGAAGCGGCGAGTGTCTCCTCCACTTCTTGGCTGGGCAGTAGCTGCTGATCATCAAATCGTCCTCACTGAATAGTGGAGCTGAACCCAAAGCATAAGATATAAGACAGTTGACTGGGGGTGTCAGATGTCACTTGTGATGCAGTGGATGATCGTGTTAACCAATGGATGATGGCAGATGGGTTGCTGGTCAAGACACGACCGCTAGCTAATACCGGGAGATCAGGCCACTCACTGAGACTCCTGCTGCCACTCACCCCTAGTCTGCTGCAACCTCTGCTTGATGAATTTAGGCCTCTGCAACTTCTCTGTGCCCATCCTGGCACTTCTCTGCCTGACATACTTAGTGCATATATAAGGGGAGGACAAAACGCTACACTACACTTAAAGCAGGATTTGTCGATAACAGCAGCATGTGTGTAACTATCTATGGCCTTTCACTAAGTAGTAACTAGGCCCTGAAGACTTTAACAGGAACAAAGTGATGAAACTCTTAGATGGGTGTATGTGATGCTCTGATGAGAGCAATTCAGTGTGCTCCAGTACGCTTGCAAAATGTTTTTTTGAGAGTCTGGCCTGCGTGGAAATGAATTGGGCATGGATCAGCCAAGATTTCCACCCACCAATGCCTAATGCATTAGAGTAGATTGATCATGGGGCCAGACCAACACTAAAGAAATATGGATAGTGCAAAACAGATTTAAGGCGCTGCTCTCCAGTTACAGACATTCCTCCGAATCAGACCACAAGTAATTATTGAGAAAATGCTTTACGTTAGTCTTACTTTTTATTAATATTCTTCGGATAAGATATATGTGCCGAAAATCTGTATATGTTCTCTATATGCTGCTGCAAACTCCAGGGTGTGTCTTTCAGGCAATATATGGTCTCCTAATGCTGCTTGCAACTCCTGGGTGTGTCTTTCAGGCAATGCATGAGCTCTCTATGCTGCTGCCAAGTCCAATGTGTTTTTCAGGCAATATATGGGCTCCCTATGCTGCTGCCAAGTCCAGAGTGTGTCTTTCAGGCAATATTTGGGCTGCTGCTGCCAACTCCAGTGTGTCTTTAGGCCAATTTTTGGGCTCCTGCTGCAAACTCCAGTGTCTATTTCAAGCAATGTTTGGGCTCCTGCTGCTGCCAACTCCAGTGTCTCTTTCAGCCAATGTTCGGGCTCCTGCTGCTGCTGCTGCCAACTCCAGTGTGTCTTTAGGCCAATTCTTGGGCTCTTGCTGCTGCCAACTCCAGGGTGTGTCTTTAGGCCAATTTTTGGGCTCCTGCTGTTGCTACTGCCAACTCCAGGGTGTGTCTTTAGGCCAATTTTTGGGCTCCTGCTGCTGCTGCTGCCAACTCCAGGGTGTGTCTTTAGGCCAATTTTTGGGCTCCTGCTGCCAACTCCAGTGTCCCTTTCAAGCAATGATTGGGCTCTTGCTGCTGCCAACTCCAGTGTGTCTTTAGGCCAATATTTGGGCTCCTGCTGCCAACTCCAGTGTCTCTTTCAAGCAATGTTTGGGCTCCTGCTGCTGCTGGCAACTCCAGTGTGTCTTTAGGCCAATTTTTGGGTTCCTGCTGCTGCCAACTCCAGGGTGTGTCTATCATTCAATTTTTGGGCTCCTGCTGCCAACTCCAGTGTCTCTTTCAAGCTATGTTTTGGCTCCTGCTGCTGCTGCTTGCAACTCCAGGGTGTCATTCAGCCAATTTTTGGGCTCCTGCTGCCAACTCCAGTGTCTCTTTCAAGCTATGTTTGGGCTCCTGCTGCTGCTGCTTGCAACTCCAGGATGTCATTCAGCCAATTTTTTTCCTGCTGCCAACTCCAGTGTGTCTTTCAAGCTATGTTTGGGCTGCTGCTGCTGCTTGCAACTCCAGGGTGCGATTCATCCAATTTTTGGGCTCCTGCTGCCTACTCCAGTGTCTTTCAGCCAATATTTGGGCTCCTGCTACTGCCAGCTCCAGGGTGTGTTTTTCAGGCAATATAGGGGCCCCTCATAGTGATGCCACCTCAACTCTCTGCAATTGTGCCGCTCTGCGATTCTAATAGCGATGCCTCTGATCTGCATGTCATAATTATTTACAGTATTATTTCACTAACCCAGCACGCATCCTATGCGCGTTACAGCAAGGCAGAATGGTTTACAACCCTATTGAGGCTCTAGGAAGCTCAGAAATAGCCATTTTTAATAGCGATTTGTTGCGAATAAATTCGGACCAAAACAAATTTTGTCGGAAAATTTGGCGAATCAGCCGAATCGAATTTTTCAAAAGTTCTCTCATCTCTAGCTATTTATGATGAGGAATGGGCTGAGCCCAAGTGGATATCTTAGCTGGCAGACCTTCTCTTTCTTCTGAAGGTCACTATCTGAATTTTACAAAAATACAAAGAACATACTTAGGGAAGGATTTATGAAAGTCACAGGTTTGCGCCAACTTTTGCCTTCCCCTGTTTTGCAGTGTGTCCCACGAATGGGTTATTTTGAGGTGTACTGTGCTCTAATTCACACGATGAGTGGAAAAGGCTAATGGTTATCCGATGGGTTTTCGCTGCCATTTGCTGTGCTGAAAGAATGGAATTTACATCGAAAATTGGTCTGGCAAACTGCCGTGGGTGAAATGGTTATGAAAATTACAGTAATGTTGCTTAAAATACACTTTCAAAAATTATTTCTGCATGGAATGGGTTTTAAAATATATGTGTGGTGTCTCAGGAATGTCTTGGGTGTTTGCCATGCTTTATATACTGAGTTTTATAAAAATGTGAAAAGTAATGTGACAACAGTTTAAATGGTTATTTTTCCTATAGTAGTTAACTAATTGACGTACATACGCAAAAAAAAAATAAATAAAGATACTAAAAGGACCTAAAGACACAACTAAAATAACATTGATTCCTATGGGGTTCACCATTAAAAACTGGCAAACAGAAATGGTGTTCACTAGCATTTGCCAAGTCAAACTGATGTTGACATAAATCCAGTAAACATGGACATCACCGACATCGCTGGACAAACTTGCAACAACAAACAACACACCCATTTTTCACTATTCAGGGTGTTGTTCCTCTCAGTTGGGGCATCCTGAATTGCGATGTCCCGCTGTGTGAATACCCCTAAGTCACTCACCTTCCTATCTCACGACACAGACTTGGGCGTGAATGAGCACGCTGATTGGCCCGTTCAACCAATCAGCGTGCTCATGTTCGCTTGGTGCCGCTGACGGCTAATCAGCCAAGAGGTGCCGAAGGGAGCTGGGTGCGCCGCCGGCTGCATCCCCTGCTCGCCTCCTAGCCGTAGCATGCCCACACCACCCATTCAGGAAGGGCGGGTGCGCGCACGGCTAGAGGGGACCCGAGATACGGCCGCTGCGCTGTGACGTGGCAAGGGCTCCGGGACAAGGTGAGTGAAATGGGCTTGGGGGTTTTACACAGTGGGACATGCCAATTCAGGATGTCCAAGGATCTCCAGGGACTCCAAGGGACTCCAATGTTCCTCTTTAATGAGTTTCTTCCTTCACTATTGAAAATAAGCATTAAGTATTGTAAAAGTCTTTTTCTGCATATTTCTTTTTAAAAAATTCTATTAGAGAAACTATTTTTCCCCACTTAAAGCTTTAAAATAAAGTAACCAAAATAATTATCTATGGTACACACTGAAGAGGCTGGCTGTGATGAAAAAATGAATTCAGCAAAAAATAGGTAGAACATACAACCAATAACTAAACATGACAATAAGTAAATGCAAACCACTACCCAGCACTGACAGCTTTAAACAGATCCCCAGTAAAAAAAAAACAAAGTAAATTGCTTCCCTAACCAGTGGTGTAAACTATTTGAGAGAGCTTAACCCCATGCAGATATTATGGAATCAAGCAGATTCTGTGCTCTTGGACTGCATGGCAGTGTCAATCTTACCACATCCACAGCCCTGCTTCTCAAAAACTCAGCCCCACATTCAAAGACGTCAAATCACTGTGCAATAATCCCTTTTTTCTAGCACACCATCAGCTGTAATTATTCATCATTGCTCTGCTCACAGCAGAGATCATCTATATACATTTCCACTGACTGAATGCTCTGAAGCTGCTGAACCTATAGAGATACATTGTAACAGCTTCCCTCTCACACACACAGAATTCCTCAAGCACCTGTTTTATTCAGTGTGTGTGTGTATTATGCTGCTCTCTGAGGCATATATCTCTCTGTTTGGTGTGGCTGCTGCTGGCACAGCTCCCCCTCCCTGTCGATGTGTAAGCAGGACTGTCAGCAAGATGGCTGCTCCCATGCAGGTCAGGCATGACCTGCAGATAATGCCATTGATTGGGGAGAAAATGTATTAATTTTATTGACTGAAGGTCCATGTTAAATAGGAACAAGGGTTTTTAGGATTTTTTGTCTCCTGTTCCTCATCCAGCTGTGTAAAAGTCCAAGGAAAGCCCATTATCCCATGGTACACTATTCTCCAATTAGAATTCTATGACATGCATATTAACGAGCAGCACAGAATGAATGGAAGGAGAGAGGCAAGCATGCTCCCCTCCTGCTGTGCGTAGTGCATCTCAGTCAGAAGGATACCAGGGTTGCTGTCATCGCGTACACATGCGCCATTGGATCACTGTCAAGGTGACTTTTGTGATCCATGGCGGGTGGTCACTGTCAAGGTGACTTTTGTGATCCATGGCGGGTGGGTCCACACATCAGGCCATGCAAAATTGGACCACAAAGATGAAGATTGCCAGCCCTAGAGTCTTGTAAATTTAAGGCCGGTGGTTGTTCCCCTTTCCACATAGAATAACCTAAACACTTCATGATTCTTTTGCTTTGCCATTCAGGTTTCAAAAACTGCTTGCCTATAAATTATATTAAAAAATGTAATGCTTAAAGAGGACCAAACCTCATATAGTTTTTCCTCTTTAAATTCCCCCCCCCCCCCCGGAGTCATTCTCATTTGATCCCCAAACCCACAGTGCAATCGCGAGCCTCTATTAACATTCTAGATATTGAGGGGAGGATAACATATACACTCTTATATACACCAAGGGGTGCAAAGTGCACTTTAGGTGAAAGTAAAATAGAAGTCCAGTAGTGCTGATTTAATCATGAAAAATTCCAAAGAAAGTAATGCACTTTATAAATCTGGTGCTGAATCACTCCTTAGATTTAGCACCAGGTGCAAAAAGTACACAGATTTTTTTGTTGTTGGCGTAAAAAGGGCCATTCATTTTCCTTGTCTTTCTATGTGTTAATTCAGCACCACTGCACTTCTATTTTAGGTTTTGCAGCTGTTACTGAATCAACCCCCAAGTGAAAAGAAATTTCAGCCAAGTTTGCCATTTTTGGTTTTAGTTGAAGTTGCTCACCCCTAACTGCCTCTTGCCAGTGGCATTAATTAAGTTTCTATTTGCATTGCACATTAGGAAAAAATACAATGTTTTTAACAGTAATTTTAGGTAAAAAAGTTGTTATACAAGCTCTAGACCGAGATATGAAAGAACAAGGCCGGTTTATGTTACTTTACCATTACCTAGCTGGTACTATCAACGTTTTCAATTCATATTTAGTCAATGTCTGCTTTTATTGTATAATACAAATCTGTTTTGTATTAATCAGTGTTATAACCTTATATTTAATGAAAAAGCTGCATTCTTGGTCTCAGTTTCCCATGAGTGCTCACATTGAGTCTGGCTGAATGTGTAAGTGGTAATCTAATTTCTATTTGTGACAAACCAATATGCCAGTGTGATTATCATGTCAGATACCTGTTGAGTTTCTGAATTAGTAATGTTTCACAGCATGTGCCCATTCTATCTAGAAATACAATATTTCCTATTTAATTACCGCACAATGATCCCTATAATTTCTTCTGCCAAGGTCATTGCTCTTTTCAATCGTTATTTAATTGAATCTGTCTGTGAGTGTCACAGTGTGAGATCATTAAAACAGATATTTTCCCTGTTGTATTTGCTTTTTACAATGCCAAGACATAATTCAATGAAACTGTATTTCCTTGTTTGGAAATTCACTGAAAGAAGTAACTCCATTAACAGACGAAGACAAGCGAAAAACAAATGCCAGTGAATAATATATAGCTGGGAATTCAAAAGCAATGTCACATTAACAGCAAACATTAATTATAAAGGGACTTTAGGGTGAAGATCTGTTTTAATGCCGGTATCAACTAATTTTAGAACTACTGGCAAATTAAAACAGAACATTCTAACACTACATTAAACAGCAACTATAATTGAAGATGTGAACATTTAAAGGGACTGTCCGGGAAAAAAGGTAAAACTCATGGTTCAGCAGGTTACCTCGTCTTATCTGCCCACTCTCTTCCCGTAACCTTTCGGCAGGACCTAGAAGCAGGAGCCTGCCACTGACCTTTGGCACTCCCCTACCTAGCGGTAGACCACCAATCTTAGTGCTTGACTGGTGCTCTAGAACTCTGGCCCCTGTGTCCACCTGTGTATTGCAGCACTGTGATTCGGAGTAGAAGATTGCTGATTTAAACACGCTGCCTGCTATTGTACTGGAGAGCAGTTGTGTCACTGAGGGTAATATTCTTTTTATAAATTCTTTATTTATAAGGATATTTTCACAAGGTAAACAGAACGTGAAACAGGAAAGGTAGAGACATTGTATACAGCGACACAATAGCTTAATGATACAAGCATATAATCACTCAGTGAGAGTACACAACGTTTTAAACATCACAAATCAATAAAGAAAATCCAATACCAACCAATCTATCTCTGGCCTTATTGAAGCGTTCTCCGGAGAGACCGGATATCTATGGCATGGAGCGATAAGCGGGGGGGGGGGGGGGGGGGGAGTTTGCTGTGGAAAAGTGGGAGGGGAGGGAGGGGGAGGGGGAGGGGGGAGGGAAGTTCTACGAGGGGCAGGGATATCTCCTAGGTCAAGCCTAAAAGGCTCTTCCCTTCAGTGGACTCCGTAAAGACCATCCATCCGCACCATGTGGCAGCAAACCTCTCATATGTGCCATCCCGGGAGGCCATCATATTCTCAAATCTCATTATGTCATTCACCCTTCGAAACCATGACAGTTTGTCTGGGGGTTCCCTGCTCCTCCACATCTGAGGAATGCAGGCCTTCGCTGCATTCAACAGGTGACACAGAATTGATTTGCGGAACCTTTTTATTGGAACCTCTGTCCTATGGAGGAGACACAAAGCCGGGTCGTCGGGGACCTCCGAACCCGAGACCTTTTCCGCCACCAATCTCACCCCGCTCCAAAATTCCTTCAATTTGGGACAGGACCAAAACACATGCAGCAAGTCCCCCCTCCCATCGCCGCACCTCCAGCATTCCGCAGGAGTCTCTGGCGACCATTTGTTTAGGGCCACCGGGACTCTGTACCACCTACCGTAGTTAGCAGCTTGTAGCCGCATTCTTGGTATCTGGTGCATGTCGACGATTTGTGTTGGAGTATCAGAAGTTTTTTGCGCTGCTCAGGTGTCCATGTTTCCTGAAGGTCCCTTTCCCATTTCACTAAGTAAGCGGGGGCCTCTTCATCTGGGGGGTCTATCAACAACTTGTATATCCTAGAGAGGGTGTGCCTCACCACCTCCCTGCTCTGGCACATCTCCTCAAAGGCCGTGGGTGCGCACCTACCCTCCTTAAAGTCCCGCAGGGATGCCAAAAAGTGGCACAGCTGCATGCGTTGCCAATGAGACCATTCGGGGAGTCCATGCCTCCGTGCCAGTTCCGCTAATGGGGCCCATCCATCTTGCACCCTGAAGTGACCCGCCCTATCCACGTGCGCTCCAGTCCATGCCGCAGCCGTTGGCCCACTATTTCCTGGCGTGAAACTCGGGTTCCCCAGAATAGGGTACATGGGGGAGGGGAAGGGAGAAATCCCCTCACGTTGCAACGCAACCTTACACACTTTAAGTGTCGGACCGATGATGGGGTGTTGCTTTGCCAGCGTCGATCCCTCTCTTGTTAGCCAGGGGGCGCCCCCGATCGGGCATGCCAGAAAGCTCTGCTCTAGACCAATCCACTGTTTGTGGCGTCCATGGACGCACCAATCGACCACCCTATTTAGGTGGACTGCTATATGGTACGTTGCTGGATCGGGGACACCTAAACCTCCTCTCTCCTTTGTTCTCATCAGCATGCTCCCCCTCACCCTTGGCCTCCTCCCATCCCAGATGAACTTAATAAATATAGCTCACACTTTCTGAAGGTAGGGGCGTGGGATCGCAACTGGCAGAGCCTGCATAAGGTATAGCAAACGGGGCAAGAGAGTCATCTTGACCGCGTCGCATTTTCCGAACCACGAGAGTTTCCCCTTTGCCCACCTGGTGGTTTCTTCCTCGAAGTGCTTCAGCAGTGGAGGGAAATTGAGAGCAAATATTTTAGAGAGGTCGCTACTGATCTTAGTTCCCAGGTAGCTGACGTTGCCCTCTGCCCATCTAAACTTGAAGGAACCCTGTAGTTTCTCAAATCTTGAGGCGGGGATGCCGACGTTTAAGGCCTCGGACTTCTGATAATTAATCTTGTACCCTGACAGGTTCCCATACTCTCTCAGGTCTTTCATGAGGTTCGGCAGGGTCACCTCTGGGCAGGACAGGAAAAAGATTAGGTCGTCGGCGTAGGCCGCGACTTTGTAGTGCCCCGACGCATTTTCCACTCCTCTGACATCCGGATTCCCCCTCACCCTACACAGGAAGGGCTCCAGCACCAGTATGAAGATTAGTGGAGACAGAGGACAGCCCTGTCTCGTCCCGTTGGCGATCCCGAAGGATCCGGACGAGAGTCCGTTTACTCTCACAGACGCCAAAGGGCCGCTGTAAAGACTTCCCATCCAGCTCAGCATGTTCGGGCCAAGGCCAATATGTCCCAGGACCGAGCGCATGAACCACCAGTTGACCCTGTCAAAGGCTTTTTCGGCGTCTGTGGAGAGCAAAAGAACAGGTGTCCTCTGTCTCTGAGCCAGGTGGATTACGTTTAACACGGTAGTGTTGTCTCGAGCCTCTCTCAAGGGCATAAAGCCCACCTGATCAGGACCAATCACTAAGTGCAGGTGAGGGGTGATCCTGGACGCCAAAATCTTAGCAAAGAGCTTGATGTCAGTGTTCAGGAGGGAAATGGGCCGGTAGCTGGCACAAAGGGTGGGATCCTTACCCTCCTTGGGGATAACCGCGATATGGGCTCTAAGTGTGTCTCTGGGGAGTGAGGCCCCCTCTACTATGGAGGTCATCATGGACAGAAGTTTAGGGCCCAGGACAGGGAACAATTTTTTGTAATACTGAAGGTTGAACCCGTCCGGACCAGGGGCTCTCCCCTTAGCCGTGTTTGCTAGCGCTCCCTGCAACTCAAGCATGGAAATCGGCTCCTCAAGCTCTGCGATCACCTGTGCCGGGAGAGCCGGCATCCCTGAGCCTCTAATGTAATCTCAACATCGCTGCTCCTGCCCAGGTTCCTGAGTCTCTGGCAAATTGTAGAGGTCTTTATAGAAAACACAGAACGCTTCTGCTATGCCCTCTGCCAGGTGTGTGACCCTGCCACCGTGGTCAGTAATTTTAGGGACAAAGGTCTTAGCCCTTTCGGTTCGTAGGGCTCTAGCCAGCAGTCTGCCACACTTGTCCCCGGACTCGTAGAATGCACGCTGGCACTGCACTAGCTGCGCTTTGATTTTGTCACAACAAACTGTTTTCAATTTCTCCCTCAATAGAGTCAGGGTAGACAAGTGAGCGGCAGACAGGGACTTTTTATGCAGCGCTTCCAGCTTACCTATCTCCCCAAGAAGGTTCATGGTACATTCCATTTTTTCCCTTTTGACCCTAGCTCCGTGGCCTATGAATTGCCCCCTAACGAAGCACTTATGGGTCTCCCACAGGGTCCCAGGTGACACCCCCGGGGTGGAATTTATTTCAAAGAAACTTTTAAGTTCCCTCTGGACATCCTCCATCACCTTCTGGTCGTCCAGGAGTGAATCGTTTAGACGCCAGCACCAGCTTTTGGGGGCGGGAGAGCGGCCCCTAACAGTAAGAGTTATGGGGGCATGGTCAGACAAGGTAATGTTGCCTATCGACGAGTCTTCTACTCGGGGCAGCAAGGAGTGTGGAACCAAGAATAGGTCAATTCTGGAGTAGGAGTTATGGGGGTGCGAGAAGAAGGTATAATCCTTCATATCAGGGTGCTGGATTCGCCATGGGTCTACCAGTTGGTGCAGATGGAGAGCCCTCCTAATTCGCTTTAGTTTGGCATATGAAATGTGGGCCCCCCCCCCGCTAGATGTGTCCATCAAGGGCTCAAGCGCCAGGTTAAAATCGCCGCCAACTATCAGTAATCCCTCCCGAAAGTCCACAAGTGCCTCTAGCAGGTTTTCAATGAAGGAGACCTGCCCGGTGTTCGGGGCATAAACATTGACCAACGTGAACGTTTCAGAGAGCATCTTCCCTTTGACAAACAACCATCTATCCTCTGTGTCCATTCTGTAGTCCTCGAACTCCCACATTAGGGATTTCGCTACCACAAAACTGACCCCTCTGGACCTGGAGTCTGGCGAGTAGCTGTTGTATGACCTCGGGAAATACCTATCGCCTAGTGATGGAGGATTTGAAGCTTTGAAGTGTGTCTCCTGTAGGAAGCCCACCTGCGCTCGAAGGCCCCTCAGGTTTCGCAGGATCATGGACCGCTTTTCAGGGCTGTTTAGCCCCTTGGCGTTTAGTGAGACAATTTTGGTGCCCGCCATCCTGGGGAACCCTCGGGAGGCTCAACCGCAGTGGGGGGGGGGCGGGGGGGGGGGGGTGACGGTCGATGGGGAGATCAGCCCTCCCTCTCTGGGGGGTAACAGGGGGAAGGAGGGGGAAACCGTGGGCAGGGGCCGCGGGGGGGGGAACACGAGGGACTATGGGGGGTTAAACACAACAACAACAAACACAAGATTCTACTCGAAATATCCGTTAAGGAGGAAAACAAAACCCGGCGGGTCTTCCAAACCCGCGAGTTGGCCCTAACGTGGGGAAGGGTGCCTGTCGGAACTCGCCGCAAGTCAAACCACTCCCTCCCACATCGGGCCAGCCCGCAGATTAATGAGTAAATAAGTAATGAGCAGCAAACCAAGATCAACAATAAAGCAAACATTAAAAACATTGCTAAAGAGAAACGTCAGCTCCACTCTGGGTATTACCCCATGTGAAGTAGGGCGCCCGGCCGCTCCCCCCCCCAGGGAAGGGGCACCCCCGGAAAGAAGCACAATACCCCTCCAGCGGCTCCATGACGGCGTGCGCGGCCAAGCGCTGGGGTCACTCATGGGTGATCAGGGCCCCCACCCGGGGGCAGGAGCGGCCACGGCACCTCCCACCACCAATAAGCTCACGCCTCCGCGTCGTAAGGCCTAGCCTGCCTTCTCGCCTGGCGTTGCCTTCTTGGGCCCCTGGGGCCTCCGGGACCCCTCCTGGACTCTCTCCCAGACTGTGGGGAGGGAAGAGCCACCCTCGTCGCCAGCCAGTCCGGGACCTCCACTGGGTCGCACTGAAGAAAGCCAAATAAGCCCGTCAGATCTCTTGGCGATTTCAGCAGGAAATTGTCCCGGTTTCTTCTAACGATTAGGTGGAAGGGGTATCCTCACCTATACGTCGCCCCAGCGCGCGTTACTGTCTCCAGCAATGGCTTCAGGGCTTGGCGCATGAGCAATGTCCTGCGCGAGAGGTCTTGCAGAATCTGGATGTTCGCTCCATCAAAGCTGACGTCCCCTTTCCGCCATGCGCCACGGGCGATGTCTTCTTTAAGCGTGTAGCAGTGTACCCTGCAGACCACGTCCCTTGGTCTTGACGGGTCCGGGCTGGGAGGGCCAAGTGCTCTATGGACTCTGTCCAATTCAATTGGAGTGTCCGGGTCCCTTTCCAGCACCGTGTTGAATATGGCTGTAGTTATGCGTTTCAGGTCTTCTCCTGACGAGGCTTCCGGGATGCCCCGCAACCGGAGATTATTTCTACGGCTACGATTTTCAATATCGTCGATATGTAGCATCTGGGCCTGGAGTAAAGATTCTTGTCGATCGCACCTCTCCTCAAGTGCTCTGAGGCGGGTCGTGGTCGAAGGGCCCTCCAACTCAAGCGCAGCCACCCTCTCCTCAACCGCGGAGACTTGCTGCTTGACCACTCCTAGCTCACGTCTGTGCGCCTCCTCATACTTCGCAATAAGACCCTCAATGTCAGCCCTGGAGGGCAGATTCCGTAGAAGCAGGATCGTTTCCTTATGGATGTCGGCACCACGGGGGGGCCCTGGATCACCAGATCCCTCGGTCGGCAAAGGGGCGAGGGGCTGCTGCAGATTTCTCTCCGCGGGGCCAGGCGTCCACGGAATCCACGGCTCTGGGCTCCGCTCTGGGGAAAAAACGGGGCGGGGGCGGGGACATAGGGGCCGGGCTTAGCTGGCCCGAGGGCCATGAGGGCTCTGGGGAAGGCAACAGCGGGGGGGGTACAAGGACTTGGGGGGGAAGGCCCCTGCCGCCGAGTCAAAATCTCTGGCTCCAGGGGGAGGGGATGTCGGAGCTTTGGAGACCTCCGCGGCAGACCCAGAGAGGTGTGGGCTCCAGCCCCGGGCCGGCTCTCCTCCAGCGACTCCTCTGCCTCAGCTTCTCCCTGCCTGGGTATATAGGCAAATTTGGCCAAGCTTAGCTGTGATGTCGAGCCTGGTTTATCCCCTGGTGGTCCCCCAGTGTCCCGGGACTTCACAGCTCTGGGGTTTTGGGGAGGCGACATCTCAGTTTCGGTCCTTCTGGGGGCCTTAATGTGATCGGCAGCGGGGCGGGGGGGGGGGGAGGCGGGGACCGTTGTGAATTATCAGGCTGATCTCTGGGGGCACTGTTCATGTCCCTGCGTGCCTGCTTTACCCCCGAGTCTCGCTGTGCACCCACCTCACGTAAGATGCTGCTATGTCCGGGCTCCTTCTGTCCCCTCAACTGGTCCGGGGAGTCCCGACTGACGCCCGAGGCCCCGCCCCCCCGCGTCATCATCTCACGATCTCCAGAGCATGCGGCCGCCATCTTGGTACTCCCGCCACCGACCGCAGCCGCCATCTTGATACACCCGCCGCCCGTCACCGGAGCCCCCGCCGCCGCCACTCCTCCGTCCGGCAAGCCGACCTCCAGCATCGCCTCCTCGGCCAGCTCCACTGACGCCGCTCCTCCCGCACAGGGCGCAGGGCACGCCGCAGGTGAGTGGTTCCTCCCGCCGCCGCACTCGTCGCTCGCCACCGCTCGTCAGGCATAGCTTCCTCATCAGCTCCCAGCGCGCTCCTCGCCATCTGGTCCCGCCGGCTCTCAGCTCTGGCTATTTTGAAATCGGCGACCTGGGGATGCCAGGACCCCTTTCGCTGACCCCCTCCACGTTTCTGGGGGTTCCTCCTCCTTGCCATGCCCTTTGGGGCCAGTTTGCTGCCTGCTTTAATGCAAAAAAAGGCTGCCGATGTGGGAGCACAGGGAGATCACGACCTCACGGCTCCATGCCTAGGACACGCCCCCCACTGAGGGTAATATTCTATTTTGTATCAATATTCTGTTATCTATTTTGGCTGTAATATACAGGGTTTTTCTTGCACTGGAGAGCATGCCTACTGGCTTAAAGTTTCAAAATTTAATGAATTAATCCTCACAGGGTGTTCTGGTCAGATGAGTTTAACTTTTTGGTACAAAAAAATGGTGTGGGGTCCCCTCCTCTACAGCATAACTAGTCCGAGCACAAGCTATATGGGCTGGTAGACCAGGGCTCGGTGGCCAAGCTGCCAGCCCCTGGCCATAATGGCTACGAGCCCACATAGCCCACATGGACTCTTCTGCAGCCCCCCGGGCTGTTGGGGATGCAGGTGACTTGCTTGCCTCTCCTACCCTTTGAACCAGTATAGGGGTCTCGAGGAGACCCCTAAAAAACACACACACACTTGAAAAAGTCCTTTATTACATTGTTTTTTAAACCACTACTTACGCCCTTCCATCACCGGGTGCGGTCCTATGCCACCCACTGCTTTCCCACGCCGATCTCTACTGTCTTCAGTGTGACAGAGGACATGATGCTCCCCCTGCTCCTGGCTTCTGCCGTTCACTCCCACTGTAGGTATGGGCATTTTATACTATCAGAGCAGGCTGATGTTAACTTACTCTGCCGTTATACAAAATCCCTCCCTGTGGTGGGGGGCAAGCAGCCAGGAGCCCAACAAGAAACAGAGAATCTGTGTACCCTGTTCCGCCGAAGACACCTATCCGAGGATCGGCAGCCTGTCCAAGGATGAGGACTTTGCTTAGTACTGGAATGTAGATGGACGTAAGGTTTTTTTTTATCCCAGAAGAGGAGTAAATGTACAGCCACATAAAATTTACATTGGTGGCATTTAATGGTTGGCAATGCTGCAGTGCAAATTTCACGTGGCTGGCACTGTAAGAATTAAAAACATTACATTCTCACATTTATTTTGCATTTGTAATTTATTAATCATATAGAATAGAGATGAGCGAACTTTTGAAAAATTCGATTCGACTGATTCGCCGAATTTTCCGACAAAAATCGTTTCGACCCGAATAAATTCGCGACGAATCGCTATTAAAAACGGCTATTTCTGAGCCTCCTACAGCCTCAATAGGGTTGTAAACCATTCAGCCTTGCTGTAACACGCACAGGATGCGTGCTGGGTTTGTTAAATAATACTTTGAAGAAATATCACATGCAGATCAGAGGCATCGCTAATAGAATCGCAGAGCGGCACAATTGCAGAGAGTTGAAGTGGCATCACTATGAGGGGCAGAAGGAGCCCAAATATACACTGGAGTTGGCCTCAGGAGCCCAAAAATTGGATGAATCACACCCTGGAGTTGGCAGAAGTTGGCAGCAGCAGCAGGAGCCCAAATATACACTGGAGTTGGCTTCAGGAGCCCAAAAATTGGATGAATCACACCCTGGAGTTGGCAGAAGTTGGCAGCAGCAGGAGCAGGAGCCCAAATATACACTGGAGTTGGCCTCAGGAGCCCAAAAATTGGATGAATCACACCCTGGAGTTGGCAGAAGTTGGCAGCAGCAGCAGCAGGAGCCCAAATATACACTGGAGTTGGCCTCAGGAGCCCAAAAATTGGATGAATCACACCCTGGAGTTGGCAGGAGTTGACAGTAGTAGCAGCAGGAGCCCAAATATACACTGGAGTTGGCTTCAGGAGCCCAAAAATTGGATGAATCACACCCTGGAGTTGGCAGAAGTTGGCAGCAGCAGCAGCAGGAGCCCAAATATACACTGGAGTTGGCCTCAGGAGCCCAAAAATTGGATGAATCACACCCTGGAGTTGGCAGAAGTTGGCAGTAGTAGCAGCAGGAGCCCAAATATACACTGGAGTTGGCTTCAGGAGCCCAAAAATTGGATGAATCACACCCTGGAGTTGGCAGAAGTTGGCAGCAGCAGCAGCAGCAGGAGCCCAAATATACACTGGAGTTGGCTTCAGGAGCCCAAAAATTGGATGAATCACACCCTGGAGTTGGCAGAAGTTGGCAGCAGCAGGAGCAGGAGCCCAAATATACACTGGAGTTGGCCTCAGGAGCCCAAAAATTGGATGAATCACACCCTGGAGTTGGCAGAAGTTGGCAGCAGCAGCAGCAGGAGCCCAAATATACACTGGAGTTGGCCTCAGGAGCCCAAAAATTGGATGAATCACACCCTGGAGTTGGCAGGAGTTGACAGTAGTAGCAGCAGGAGCCCAAATATACACTGGAGTTGGCTTCAGGAGCCCAAAAATTGGATGAATCACACCCTGGAGTTGGCAGAAGTTGGCAGCAGCAGCAGCAGGAGCCCAAATATACACTGGAGTTGGCCTCAGGAGCCCAAAAATTGGATGAATCACACCCTGGAGTTGGCAGAAGTTGGCAGTAGTAGCAGCAGGAGCCCAAATATACACTGGAGTTGGCTTCAGGAGCCCAAAAATTGGATGAATCACACCCTGGAGTTGGCAGAAGTTGGCAGTAGCAGCAGCAGGAGCCCAAATATACACTGGAGTTGGCTTCAGGAGCCCAAAAATTGGATGAATCACACCCTGGAGTTGGCAGGAGTTGACAGTAGCAGCAGCAGGAGCCCAAATATACACTGGAGTTGGCCTCAGGAGCCCAAAAATTGGATGAATCACACCCTGGAGTTGGCAGGAGTTGACAGTAGCAGCAGCAGGAGCCCAAATATACACTGGAGTTGGCTTCAGGAGCCCAAAAATTGGATGAATCACACCCTGGAGTTGGCAGAAGTTGGCAGCAGCAGCAGCAGCAGGAGCCCAAATATACACTGGAGTTGGCTTCAGGAGCCCAAAAATTGGATGAATCACACCCTGGAGTTGGCAGGAGTTGACAGTAGCAGCAGCAGGAGCCCAAATATACACTGGAGTTGGCCTCAGGAGCCCAAAAATTGGATGAATCACACCCTGGAGTTGGCAGGAGTTGACAGTAGCAGCAGCAGGAGCCCAAATATACACTGGAGTTGGCTTCAGGAGCCCAAAAATTGGATGAATCACACCCTGGAGTTGGCAGAAGTTGGCAGTAGCAGCAGCAGGAGCCCAAATATACACTGGAGTTGGCCTCAGGAGCCCAAAAATTGGATGAATCACACCCTGGAGTTGGCAGGAGTTGACAGTAGCAGCAGCAGGAGCCCAAATATACACTGGAGTTGGCTTCAGGAGCCCAAAAATTGGATGAATCACACCCTGGAGTTGGCAGAAGTTGGCAGCAGCAGCAGCAGCAGGAGCCCAAATATACACTGGAGTTGGCTTCAGGAGCCCAAAAATTGGATGAATCACACCCTGGAGTTGGCAGGAGTTGACAGTAGCAGCAGCAGGAGCCCAAATATACACTGGAGTTGGCCTCAGGAGCCCAAAAATTGGATGAATCACACCCTGGAGTTGGCAGGAGTTGACAGTAGCAGCAGCAGGAGCCCAAATATACACTGGAGTTGGCTTCAGGAGCCCAAAAATTGGATGAATCACACCCTGGAGTTGGCAGAAGTTGGCAGTAGCAGCAGCAGGAGCCCAAATATACACTGGAGTTGGCTTCAGGAGCCCAAAAATTGGATGAATCACACCCTGGAGTTGGCAGAAGTTGGCAGCAGCAGCAGCAGGAGCCCAAATATACACTGGAGTTGGCTTCAGGAGCCCAAAAATTGGATGAATCACACCCTGGAGTTGGCAGAAGTTGGCAGCAGCAGCAGCAGCAGGAGCCCAAATATACACTGGAGTTGGCTTCAGGAGCCCAAAAATTGGATGAATCACACCCTGGAGTTGGCAGGAGTTGACAGTAGCAGCAGCAGGAGCCCAAATATACACTGGAGTTGGCCTCAGGAGCCCAAAAATTGGATGAATCACACCCTGGAGTTGGCAGGAGTTGACAGTAGCAGCAGCAGGAGCCCAAATATACACTGGAGTTGGCTTCAGGAGCCCAAAAATTGGATGAATCACACCCTGGAGTTGGCAGAAGTTGGCAGTAGCAGCAGCAGGAGCCCAAATATACACTGGAGTTGGCTTCAGGAGCCCAAAAATTGGATGAATCACACCCTGGAGTTGGCAGGAGTTGACAGTAGCAGCAGCAGGAGCCCAAATATACACTGGAGTTGGCTTCAGGAGCCCAAAAATTGGATGAATCACACCCTGGAGTTGGCAGAAGTTGGCAGCAGCAGGAGCAGGAGCCCAAATATACACTGGAGTTGGCCTCAGGAGCCCAAAAATTGGATGAATCACACCCTGGAGTTGGCAGAAGTTGGCAGCAGCAGCAGCAGGAGCCCAAATATACACTGGAGTTGGCCTCAGGAGCCCAAAAATTGGATGAATCACACCCTGGAGTTGGCAGGAGTTGACAGTAGTAGCAGCAGGAGCCCAAATATACACTGGAGTTGGCTTCAGGAGCCCAAAAATTGGATGAATCACACCCTGGAGTTGGCAGAAGTTGGCAGCAGCAGCAGCAGGAGCCCAAATATACACTGGAGTTGGCCTCAGGAGCCCAAAAATTGGATGAATCACACCCTGGAGTTGGCAGAAGTTGGCAGTAGTAGCAGCAGGAGCCCAAATATACACTGGAGTTGGCTTCAGGAGCCCAAAAATTGGATGAATCACACCCTGGAGTTGGCAGAAGTTGGCAGCAGCAGCAGCAGCAGGAGCCCAAATATACACTGGAGTTGGCTTCAGGAGCCCAAAAATTGGATGAATCACACCCTGGAGTTGGCAGAAGTTGGCAGCAGCAGCAGCAGCAGGAGCCCAAATATACACTGGAGTTGGCTTCAGGAGCCCAAAAATTGGATGAATCACACCCTGGAGTTGGCAGGAGTTGACAGTAGCAGCAGCAGGAGCCCAAATATACACTGGAGTTGGCCTCAGGAGCCCAAAAATTGGATGAATCACACCCTGGAGTTGGCAGGAGTTGACAGTAGTAGCAGCAGGAGCCCAAATATACACTGGAGTTGGCTTCAGGAGCCCAAAAATTGGATGAATCACACCCTGGAGTTGGCAGAAGTTGGCAGCAGCAGCAGCAGGAGCCCAAATATACACTGGAGTTGGCCTCAGGAGCCCAAAAATTGGATGAATCACACCCTGGAGTTGGCAGAAGTTGGCAGTAGTAGCAGCAGGAGCCCAAATATACACTGGAGTTGGCTTCAGGAGCCCAAAAATTGGATGAATCACACCCTGGAGTTGGCAGAAGTTGGCAGCAGCAGCAGCAGCAGGAGCCCAAATATACACTGGAGTTGGCTTCAGGAGCCCAAAAATTGGATGAATCACACCCTGGAGTTGGCAGAAGTTGGCAGCAGCAGCAGCAGCAGGAGCCCAAATATACACTGGAGTTGGCTTCAGGAGCCCAAAAATTGGATGAATCACACCCTGGAGTTGGCAGGAGTTGACAGTAGCAGCAGCAGGAGCCCAAATATACACTGGAGTTGGCCTCAGGAGCCCAAAAATTGGATGAATCACACCCTGGAGTTGGCAGAAGTTGGCAGTAGCAGCAGCAGGAGCCCAAAAAATGGCCTAAAGACATAAATATGTTTTGCACCATTTGTAAAGTGTAAAACGTGGCACCATGCTGAATCTAGTCGCATGCATCAGGCATTGGTGGGTGGAAATCCTGGCTGATCCATCCCTGATTCATTTTGACAAAGGTGAGTCTCTCCACATTTTTAGTTGACAGACGAGTTCTCCTCGCCGTAACTATGGCCCCCGCCGCACTAAACACCCGCTCAGATGGCACGCTACTTGCCGGGCAGGACAGCTTTTCCAGGGCAAACTCTGCTAGTTGCGGCCACAAATCAAGTTTGGCTGCCCAGAAGTCCAGCGGATCCTCAAGGTGTGTTGGCATGGTCATGTCAAAGTATGACATGACCTGCTGGTTCAGGTCCTGCTCCAGGTCTTCCTGCTGCTCATGAGTAGCCTCACTATGAGGGTGTAGAAAGCTACTCATTAGCGACTGAAGACTGAGGCTGCTGCTGCTGATGGAGCTTCTGCTGCTGCTGCTGCCAACCCCCCCAGCGGCCATGGCAGTGGAAGGTGAGCGCAGAGGTCCCCTCGAGTCAGACCTGCGAGAGTATGGACCATGGCGCAGATAGGCATCGGCCAACTGCCTACGTAGAATGTCTTTGTAGTAGTTGAGTTTGTCCTCCCTCTCGGTGGGTTTAAAAAATGCCCCCATTTTGTGCCGGAAGCGAGGGTCCAATAAGGTGGACAGCCAGAAGTCATCCCGCCGACAGATGGAAACAATTCTGGGGTCACTACGCAAGCATGTGAGCATGCTTCGTGCCATTTGCGCAAGTGACTCGGATGGACTACCTGTCTCCATCTCCACTGCATACTGCCACGGTGTGCCCGGGTCCTCTGTCTCTCCTTCCTCAAAAACCTCTAGCTCCTCTGGCTGCTCCTGCTCCTCCTCTCCTGTCCGCTGACTAGATAAACCAGCCATTTCGCCAAGCCTAAACTGTGTTTCGCTGGGCAACTCCTCCTCCTCCTCTTCCTCCTCCTCCTCCTCCAGTTCAGCTCCAACGGGGTTCATGTGGCCGTAAGATGTAAACGCCATGTCTCCAGTGCCCTGACCAGCCATGGTTTCCAACATGTGCTGTAGTACATGAAGCAGTGGAATCACGTCGTTCATCCCGTAATCCTGCCGACTGACAAATAAAGTGGCTTCCTCAAAGGGCCTGAGCAAACGGCAGGTGTCACGTATGAGCTGCCACTGGTTGACATTGAAGTTACACAGGGGAGTCCCCCTATCTGCTTGGATCATCAGGAAATCCGTGATGGCTTTTCTCTGTTCATATAATCGGTCCAACATGTGAAGGGTGGAATTCCAACGGGTGGAAACATCGCAAATCAGACTATGTTGGGGGATACCATTCTGACGCTGTAGCTCAAGAAGGGTGTGTTTGGCGGTGTAGGAGTGGCTGAAGTGCATGCAAAGTTTCCGTGAAGTTGTTAGGATGTCCTGCAGATGGGGGGAACACTTCAGAAACCGCTTGACAACCAGATTGAAGACGTGAGCCATGCAGGGGGCATGGGTCAGGCTTCCTTGGCGCAGCGCAGACAAAATGTTCTTCCCATTGTCGGTAACCATGATTCCCATTTTAAGTTTTCTCGGAGTAAGCCATGTTTGGATTTCCTGATGAATACATTTAAGCAGTTCCTCCCCTGTGTGACTCCGTTCGCCAAGACAAACCATGTGAAGCACTGCGTGACACCTCCGTGCCCTGCACACATGGTAGACTGGAGGGGCACTGAGACTTGAGCCTACAGTGGAGGGTGAGGAGATGGCGGAGGATGAGGAGGCCGAGTCGCACGGTGTCACAGGCCCAATGGGCAGAGAGCGCGGAGGCCGAAGCGGCGTGACCTGTCCAAGTTGCTGCTGCAAAGGGACCACATTCACCCAGTGGGCCGTAAACGACATGTACTGCCCCTGACCGTAGTTACAGCTCCAGATGTCGGCGCTGCCATGTATTTTGCTACACACCGACAGGCTCAAGGACTGGCCCACCTTCTGTTCAACAAAAGTGTGCAGCGCTGGTACTGCCTTCTTGGCAAAGAAATGACGGCTTGGGACTCTCCACCTCGGCTCGGCACAAGCCATCAGTTCTCTGAAAGGTGCAGATTCCACCACCTGAAAAGGGAGCGACTGCAGCACCAGCAACTTGGACAGGAGCACATTCAGCTTCTGCGCCGTAGGATGAGTGGGCGCATACTGCTGTCTCTTGGACATGGCTTCGCTGATGGATTGCTGGCGGGATGCATGACTTGGAGGAGGAGGAGGAGGAGCAGGAGCGACAGAGGATGGGTGTGACGCACAGCTGCCTTCGGCTGAGGTGCTGGAGCCTTGGCTGGCAGAAATTGGGAGCTCACTTGGTGAGGAAGCAGACTGGACCACCCCTTGGGAGCCTCGGTTCTCCCAGGTCGTTTTATGGTGACGCATCATATGTTGACGCAGGGCCGTGGTGCCAACATTTGGACCCTGGCCACGCTTCACCTTTTGCCTACATATCTTGCATGTGGCCATGTTACCCTCCTGCGGATGCCTCAGGAAAAACTGCCACACTGCCGAGTAGCTACTTTTCCCACCCCCTGGCCTCACTGATTCACTGCTGCTGTTGCCAACTCCAGGAACCCCTGCTCCACTACCTCCCGATAAGGTAGACTGCCGCACAGCAGGTGCTCTACCCCGGCCCCGGCCCCGGCCGGCTCCAGCCTTTGGAATTGTGCCCCCATGCTGACTGCTACCACCTTGCTGCCTCAGCTGCTGACTCCGGGGCAACCTGCGCCCCTCTTCTCCTGATGATGACGATGAAGCCCCTTCATCACCCGGCTCCCAAGTGCGATCGGCTTCATCGTCATCATCATCATCATCACCGGGTTGTGGCTGTACGTCACTGATGTTCGTGGATTCGTCAACAGTGTCTGGCGCAGGAGCTGGAACGCTCGCAGCACCCACGACACTGTCCACATCACTATTTGTCTGCCTAGCTAAAGAAGCCACCTCCATTTCTTGGCTGGGCAGTAGCTGCTGACTGTCCTCCTGTATCTGATCGTCCTCCTCACTAAAGAGTGGAGCTGAACCCAAAGCATAGGATACGTCGCTGGGGGAGGGAACGGCGTAGGACAGAGGCAATGGGAGGACAGGGACTGCTCTCGGGGCATGCCAACTCAGGGTTGTGTCAGAGGAACCTACCGACCCTAGACTGGGGGTCTCAGATGTAAGTTGTGATGATGTTGTTGATGAGCGCGTCAGCCAATCTACCACGGCAGATGCGTTACTGGTGGAGACCCGACCGCTAGCAGATACTGGCAGATTAGGTCTCTCAGCGTGACTCCTGCTGCTACTGGCCCCCAGTCTGATGCGAGCTCTGCCTGCGGAATCTTGGCCTCTGCCACTCCTCTTTTCACTTCCAGGCACTTGTCTGCCCGACATAGTCTAACTGGCGTGGTAGTAGGTGATATTTTAAGAACCCCCAGGCAGCAGTGGGTCTATATAAAACAGAATATAATGCACACCAAAAGTGAGCAGTAACACTCAGCCTCCAACAGGCCTGCTTAGTGTAAATAAGAGAGCTGCTTAGTGTAAATAAAGAGGGGTATGCTATGTTACAGAATGGGATGCCTCAACAGAAGTGCACCTGGCAGGCAGCAGTAAGCCTATGCCCAGCAAAAGTGTCTTATAATATAAATATAATAAGAGCAAATGCTTATATGGTCTTAAACAGAGGCTGCTTTAGTCACAGAATGGGATGCCCTGGGCAGGAATGGACCTGGCAGGGTCCAGTAGGGCTTTGGCCAGCAAAAGTGTCTTTATCAGGCTAATTTCAAATATGATAAGAGCAAATGCTTATATGGTCTTAAACAGAGGCTGCTGTAGTCACAGAATGGGATGCCCCGGGCAGGAATCGACCTGGCAGGGTCCAGTAGGGCTTTGGCCAGCAAAAGTGTCTTTATCAGGCCTGATTTCTATGAGAATAAGTGCAAATGTTTATTATGCTATTAAATAGAGGCTGCTTTAGTCACAGAATGGGATGCCAGTGCCACAAAAACCAGAGAGCATGCACAGCAAAAGTGTCTTTATCAGGCCTGATTTCTATGAGAATAAGTGCAAATGGTTATTATGCTATTAAATAGAGGCTGCTTTAGTCACAGAATGGGATGCCAGTGCCACAAAAACCAGAGAGCATGCACAGCAAAAGTGTCTTTATCAGGCCTGATTTCTATGAGAATAAGTGCAAATGGTTATTATGCTATTAAATAGAGGTTGCTTTAGTCACAGAATGGGATGCCAGTGCCACAAAAACCAGAGAGCATGCACAGCAAAAGTGTCTTTATCAGGCCTGATTTCTATGAGAATAAGTGCAAATGTTTATTATGCTATTAAATAGAGGCTGCTTTAGTCACAGAATGGGATGCCAGTGCCACAAAAACCAGAGAGCATGCACAGCAAAAGTGTCTTTATCAGGCCTGATTTCTATGAGAATAAGTGCAAATGTTTATTATGCTATTAAATAGAGGCTGCTTTAGTCACAGAATGGGATGCCAGTGCCACAAAAACCAGAGAGCATGCACAGCAAAAGTGTCTTTATCAGGCCTGATTTCTATGAGAATAAGTGCAAATGGTTATTATGCTATTAAATAGAGGCTGCTTTAGTCACAGAATGGGATGCCAGTGCCACAAAAACCAGAGAGCATGCACAGCAAAAGTGTCTTTATCAGGCCTGATTTCTATGAGAATAAGTGCAAATGTTTATTATGCTATTAAATAGAGGCTGCTTTAGTCACAGAATGGGATGCCAGTGCCACAAAAACCAAAGAGCATGCACAGCAAAAGTGTCTTTATCAGGCCTGATTTCTATGAGAATAAGTGCAAATGTTTATTATGCTATTAAATAGAGGCTGCTTTAGTCACAGAATGGGATGCCAGTGCCACAAAAACCAGAGAGCATGCACAGCAAAAGTGTCTTTATCAGGCCTGATTTCTATGAGAATAAGTGCAAATGTTTATTATGCTATTAAATAGAGGCTGCTTTAGTCACAGAATGGGATGCCAGTGCCACAAAAACCAGAGAGCATGCACAGCAAAAGTGTCTTTATCAGGCCTGATTTCTATGAGAATAAGTGCAAATGTTTATTATGCTATTAAATAGAGGCTGCTTTAGTCACAGAATGGGATGCCAGTGCCACAAAAACCAGAGAGCATGCACAGCAAAAGTGTCTTTATCAGGCCTGATTTCTATGAGAATAAGTGCAAATGTTTATTATGCTATTAAATAGAGGCTGCTTTAGTCACAGAATGGGATGCCAGTGCCACAAAAACCAGAGAGCATGCACAGCAAAAGTGTCTTTATCAGGCCTGATTTCTATGAGAATAAGTGCAAATGTTTATTATGCTATTAAATAGAGGCTGCTTTAGTCACAGAATGGGATGCCAGTGCCACAAAAACCAGAGAGCATGCACAGCAAAAGTGTCTTTATCAGGCCTGATTTCTATGAGAATAAGTGCAAATGGTTATTATGCTATTAAATAGAGGCTGCTTTAGTCACAGAATGGGATGCCAGTGCCACAAAAACCAGAGAGCATGCACAGCAAAAGTGTCTTTATCAGGCCTGATTTCTATGAGAATAAGTGCAAATGTTTATTATGCTATTAAATAGAGGCTGCTTTAGTCACAGAATGGGATGCCAGTGCCACAAAAACCAGAGAGCATGCACAGCAAAAGTGTCTTTATCAGGCCTGATTTCTATGAGAATAAGTGCAAATGGTTATTATGCTATTAAATAGAGGCTGCTTTAGTCACAGAATGGGATGCCAGTGCCACAAAAACCAGAGAGCATGCACAGCAAAAGTGTCTTTATCAGGCCTGATTTCTATGAGAATAAGTGCAAATGTTTATTATGCTATTAAATAGAGGCTGCTTTAGTCACAGAATGGGATGCCAGTGCCACAAAAACCAGAGAGCATGCACAGCAAAAGTGTCTTTATCAGGCCTGATTTCTATGAGAATAAGTGCAAATGTTTATTATGCTATTAAATAGAGGCTGCTTTAGTCACAGAATGGGATGCCAGTGCCACAAAAACCAGAGAGCATGCACAGCAAAAGTGTCTTTATCAGGCCTGATTTCTATGAGAATAAGTGCAAATGTTTATTATGCTATTAAATAGAGGCTGCTTTAGTCACAGAATGGGATGCCAGTGCCACAAAAACCAGAGAGCATGCACAGCAAAAGTGTCTTTATCAGGCCTGATTTCTATGAGAATAAGTGCAAATGTTTATTATGCTATTAAATAGAGGCTGCTTTAGTCACAGAATGGGATGCCAGTGCCACAAAAACCAGAGAGCATGCACAGCAAAAGTGTCTTTATCAGGCCTGATTTCTATGAGAATAAGTGCAAATGTTTATTATGCTATTAAATAGAGGCTGCTTTAGTCACAGAATGGGATGCCAGTGCCACAAAAACCAGAGAGCATGCACAGCAAAAGTGTCTTTATCAGGCCTGATTTCTATGAGAATAAGTGCAAATGTTTATTATGCTATTAAATAGAGGCTGCTTTAGTCACAGAATGGGATGCCAGTGCCACAAAAACCAGAGAGCATGCACAGCAAAAGTGTCTTTATCAGGCCTGATTTCTATGAGAATAAGTGCAAATGTTTATTATGCTATTAAATAGAGGCTGCTTTAGTCACAGAATGGGATGCCAGTGCCACAAAAACCAGAGAGCATGCACAGCAAAAGTGTCTTTATCAGGCCTGATTTCTATGAGAATAAGTGCAAATGGTTATTATGCTATTAAATAGAGGCTGCTTTAGTCACAGAATGGGATGCCAGTGCCACAAAAACCAGAGAGCATGCACAGCAAAAGTGTCTTTATCAGGCCTGATTTCTATGAGAATAAGTGCAAATGTTTATTATGCTATTAAATAGAGGCTGCTTTAGTCACAGAATGGGATGCCAGTGCCACAAAAACCAGAGAGCATGCACAGCAAAAGTGTCTTTATCAGGCCTGATTTCTATGAGAATAAGTGCAAATGTTTATTATGCTATTAAATAGAGGCTGCTTTAGTCACAGAATGGGATGCCAGTGCCACAAAAACCAGAGAGCATGCACAGCAAAAGTGTCTTTATCAGGCCTGATTTCTATGAGAATAAGTGCAAATGTTTATTATGCTATTAAATAGAGGCTGCTTTAGTCACAGAATGGGATGCCAGTGCCACAAAAACCAGAGAGCATGCACAGCAAAAGTGTCTTTATCAGGCCTGATTTCTATGAGAATAAGTGCAAATGTTTATTATGCTATTAAATAGAGGCTGCTTTAGTCACAGAATGGGATGCCAGTGCCACAAAAACCAGAGAGCATGCACAGCAAAAGTGTCTTTATCAGGCCTGATTTCTATGAGAATAAGTGCAAATGTTTATTATGCTATTAAATAGAGGCTGCTTTAGTCACAGAATGGGATGCCAGTGCCACAAAAACCAGAGAGCATGCACAGCAAAAGTGTCTTTATCAGGCCTGATTTCTATGAGAATAAGTGCAAATGTTTATTATGCTATTAAATAGAGGCTGCTTTAGTCACAGAATGGGATGCCAGTGCCACAAAAACCAGAGAGCATGCACAGCAAAAGTGTCTTTATCAGGCCTGATTTCTATGAGAATAAGTGCAAATGTTTATTATGCTATTAAATAGAGGCTGCTTTAGTCACAGAATGGGATGCCAGTGCCACAAAAACCAGAGAGCATGCACAGCAAAAGTGTCTTTATCAGGCCTGATTTCTATGAGAATAAGTGCAAATGGTTATTATGCTATTAAATAGAGGCTGCTTTAGTCACAGAATGGGATGCCAGTGCCACAAAAACCAGAGAGCATGCACAGCAAAAGTGTCTTTATCAGGCCTGATTTCTATGAGAATAAGTGCAAATGTTTATTATGCTATTAAATAGAGGCTGCTTTAGTCACAGAATGGGATGCCAGTGCCACAAAAACCAGAGAGCATGCACAGCAAAAGTGTCTTTATCAGGCCTGATTTCTATGAGAATAAGTGCAAATGTTTATTATGCTATTAAATAGAGGCTGCTTTAGTCACAGAATGGGATGCCAGTGCCACAAAAACCAGAGAGCATGCACAGCAAAAGTGTCTTTATCAGGCCTGATTTCTATGAGAATAAGTGCAAATGTTTATTATGCTATTAAATAGAGGCTGCTTTAGTCACAGAATGGGATGCCAGTGCCACAAAAACCAGAGAGCATGCACAGCAAAAGTGTCTTTATCAGGCCTGATTTCTATGAGAATAAGTGCAAATGGTTATTATGCTATTAAATAGAGGCTGCTTTAGTCACAGAATGGGATGCCAGTGCCACAAAAACCAGAGAGCATGCACAGCAAAAGTGTCTTTATCAGGCCTGATTTCTATGAGAATAAGTGCAAATGTTTATTATGCTATTAAATAGAGGCTGCTTTAGTCACAGAATGGGATGCCAGTGCCACAAAAACCAGAGAGCATGCACAGCAAAAGTGTCTTTATCAGGCCTGATTTCTATGAGAATAAGTGCAAATGTTTATTATGCTATTAAATAGAGGCTGCTTTAGTCACAGAATGGGATGCCAGTGCCACAAAAACCAGAGAGCATGCACAGCAAAAGTGTCTTTATCAGGCCTGATTTCTATGAGAATAAGTGCAAATGGTTATTATGCTATTAAATAGAGGCTGCTTTAGTCACAGAATGGGATGCCAGTGCCACAAAAACCAGAGAGCATGCACAGCAAAAGTGTCTTTATCAGGCCTGATTTCTATGAGAATAAGTGCAAATGTTTATTATGCTATTAAATAGAGGCTGCTTTAGTCACAGAATGGGATGCCAGTGCCACAAAAACCAGAGAGCATGCACAGCAAAAGTGTCTTTATCAGGCCTGATTTCTATGAGAATAAGTGCAAATGTTTATTATGCTATTAAATAGAGGCTGCTTTAGTCACAGAATGGGATGCCAGTGCCACAAAAACCAGAGAGCATGCACAGCAAAAGTGTCTTTATCAGGCCTGATTTCTATGAGAATAAGTGCAAATGTTTATTATGCTATTAAATAGAGGCTGCTTTAGTCACAGAATGGGATGCCAGTGCCACAAAAACCAGAGAGCATGCACAGCAAAAGTGTCTTTATCAGGCCTGATTTCTATGAGAATAAGTGCAAATGTTTATTATGCTATTAAATAGAGGCTGCTTTAGTCACAGAATGGGATGCCAGTGCCACAAAAACCAGAGAGCATGCACAGCAAAAGTGTCTTTATCAGGCCTGATTTCTATGAGAATAAGTGCAAATGTTTATTATGCTATTAAATAGAGGCTGCTTTAGTCACAGAATGGGATGCCAGTGCCACAAAAACCAGAGAGCATGCACAGCAAAAGTGTCTTTATCAGGCCTGATTTCTATGAGAATAAGTGCAAATGTTTATTATGCTATTAAATAGAGGCTGCTTTAGTCACAGAATGGGATGCCAGTGCCACAAAAACCAGAGAGCATGCACAGCAAAAGTGTCTTTATCAGGCCTGATTTCTATGAGAATAAGTGCAAATGTTTATTATGCTATTAAATAGAGGCTGCTTTAGTCACAGAATGGGATGCCAGTGCCACAAAAACCAGAGAGCATGCACAGCAAAAGTGTCTTTATCAGGCCTGATTTCTATGAGAATAAGTGCAAATGTTTATTATGCTATTAAATAGAGGCTGCTTTAGTCACAGAATGGGATGCCAGTGCCACAAAAACCAGAGAGCATGCACAGCAAAAGTGTCTTTATCAGGCCTGATTTCTATGAGAATAAGTGCAAATGTTTATTATGCTATTAAATAGAGGCTGCTTTAGTCACAGAATGGGATGCCTCACAGCAGACTTAAGATCAGTTCAGTATATATGCACAGTTAGTTACTATAAGCAGCCTGAAAACGCTAACAAAGGCTGGATGAAAAAAAAAAAATCTCCCTGTCAGCCAGCTCCGTTTTTCCTACCTTTCCCTGGCTTTCTGTCTGTCTCCTGTCTGTCTCCTGCCTGTCTCCTGCCTGTCTCCAGCCTGTCCCTGTCTGTCCCTGTCTGTCCCTGTCTCCAGCCTGTCTCCAGCCTGTCTAACTGCCTCAGCTACACAGCGTTCTGTCTGTCTGTCACGAATGCAATAGAGAAATGAGGAAAAGCAAGATGGCCGCCGTTAAATACCGCTGTGTGACGTCACCGGGCTTGCTGGCTGCTGATAGGCTGCATGTGACTGCCCCAGCTTGCACTGGCGCGGGATACATGTCCAGACATGTCCCGCCCGCCATCTTAGAATGCCTGTAATGTAAATGAATGGATGTTAAAGGAAAACTTCGAGTGATCGAATCGCGGGGAAATTCGGATTCGATCCGAATCGAATTTTTCCTGAAATTCGGATCGAATCCGGGTTCGTCCGGATCGATTCGCTCATCCCTAATATAGAATATCTCAAAAAGACAAAAGAATAGAACTGAAAAGACGATATGTGAAACTTGCACATAACTTTTCTCTCGTTTCAATCGGTTTTAATGTTATGTATAAACCTTTTCAGTACAGTTGTATCATTTTCACAATTAGAGGCATTTTTATAAATAATTTCAGAATTTAAATAGACCTAACATTAAACCATGAGACCATTTAGTTTTGTCCATGAAAAGATGGTATTTTAAAAATGTATCTTCTTTCTCACAAAATGCCAGAAGAAGTGACTCATGCCTAAGGGATTTATGCAGCGACACCCAACCTTGCACACTTACAACATCTGTTTTGCAGAACAACTATGTATCAGGACATATGAGAGAAAGAAAGACTGTGCAATGATATGATTTCCATTTTCCACAATAACAAAATAATTTTACAGGAGGAAACAGAAGCCCTAAAGACCTCACTAGCTGATGACAAAGAGTAGCGAAAGGCCAAACTCCAGTTATACCACCAGAAATTTCAGGATATGTTACACTGTAACAAAAGAAAACTTAGACAGATTACTGTCAGTCCATATATAAATTTTTATATTATGTACCACACAGATTTGTTGTGAATCTTTCCTCCTATGAACCAGACAAGCATAGGATGTCTATTTTCTCAAAAGAACTATCCTTCTGGACCATCAAAACAGACAGAGACATAACATCACTATTAAAACACTTAAAGAGAAAAACACCCAGGAATTTAATTCTCCTGTGTGTTGTTTCTCTGAGGAGGGGCAACCTGATTTGCTATGCCCGGCTGTGTGTATCTGCATATACCGCAGATAAAACTAATTTTCTGGCATTCTCACCAATCAAACGTGGGCTGCTCAGCCATTTCAGGATGCCCCAGAGAGTGGACTCAGATGGCACAGGAGTCTTTTCAAATCCAGGGACTCCAATATTCCTTATTGAAGTGATGCTATACCCAGAAACGAAGTGTATGTCATCACCTTCTGTCATATGCTAATTAATTCAGTTCCAAGCTAAACTGTCACATAATGGCAGTTAAAGTGCTTTCAGATTTATTGTAATATTTTCCCCAATGCTGAGCTGTGTGTATTGTGATGAAGGAAAATATGATTTAAATTAATATTTGCTGCAGATTAATCTCCAATATTTCTACTAGAGATAATGGAAAACCCTAAAAAAGCTCTCATCCAGTTAAGATGTTTCTGGTGTGGAATTCCTGCTGCTCCAATCATCAAAGCGCATCATCTTCTTCATGTTCCCTCCTTCTCATGGTAAGGCCATCCAAAGACAGTTGGTCAGACAACATGTTCCTCCCCTCATCCTGGACTTGAATGCCTGTGAAAGTAGGAAAACAGAAGAACTGTCCACACCAAAACATTCAAACTCATGGACATTTAATTATTCTATCTGAGTCCGCTTCCATAGCTATCTCTCCTCGGTGTTCCCATCTGGTAGTATATTTGAAACACCCCCCCCCATAACCCCACCATAATGGTTCTAAATGGGATTACACAGTTTGGCTCTTAAAGATCTGTGTGGATCTCTTGTAATTGAAAAGGGGGCCCAATCTGTTGGTACACTGTGGTTTTTGTCACCCAATATAGCTGAATAGACTACAGTATCCCGTCTGTGTGTGTATCGGGGCCTACTTTCAGACTTTGCACTTTGCAAAGACTTACAGAAACTGGACACATGCCCTATTTTCCCACAAGAAAAGCATTTTGTTGTAATGTTTTTCACATACCTTTGGGGCACATGAGGCCTACCCACCCCCCCTGAGTCCCTCTAAGTATACTCACCTGTTTCCTAAGCAGAGCACTGTTAATCCAAGAAGGCGCTGTTGCTCCTGTATCCCTCTGGGCAAGATCAGACCTACCGTATATACTCGAGTATAGGCCGATCCGTGTATAAGCCGAGGCACCTAATTTTACCCCAAAAAAGTGGAACAAGCTATTGACTCGAGTATAAGCCGAGGCGGCTTTTTTCAATTGGAATTGGAGTTGACACACAGAAGAGACACACACAGAAAAAGACACAGACACACACATACCTGTTCCATGCTGCCCCCCCATGTATGCCCTGCTGCACTCTTTACCCCCATCTCTGCCCTGCTCCATGCTGCACCCCAATCTCCACCCTGCTACACATTTCACTTCCATCTCTGGCATGCTGAATCTCTGTCTCTGTCCTGCTCCCCCTCGCCCCTATCTTTGCCCTGCTTTTTGCTGTGCCCCCTGGGACAGCAGACATTAAACATTCTTGGGGGGAAAGCAGGGACAGGCAGGGTTAATGCTGCTGTGGACAGGAAAGGCATCTTGCACCATGCCACATTTTTTGGCCCTGCCCCTGCTCTAAAGGACTGGGCATAGAGATGAGAGGGAGGTCAGCATGAACCAGCACACACACACGCACACACACACACACACACAAACGGTACCTGCTGCTGCTGCCGCCACCAACCTCCTCCTCCTGCCGGTCGCTCTCTCCATTCAGCGCCGCCGCCGCCGCCGCCAGCCGCTCCCGCCGCCGCCAGCACTTCCTGGCTGTTGCGCGCTGGTCGTCGGTGGGCGTGCCCCATATGGCCGGCGTCCAATGTTTTCATTGGACGCCGGCCATATGGGGCACGCCCACCGACGACCTGCACGCAGCAGCCTGGAAGTGCAGCTCAATTACCGTATTGACTCGAGTATAAGCCGAGGTGGCTTTTTTCAGCCCAAAAAGTGGGCTGAAAAACTCAGCTTATACTCGAGTACATACAGTACTTTTTCTTGAACCTAGGGGTGCAATGGATCTAGCATCCCCAGGGGCCATGGTTACTATTACCCCTAATTTATCTTTATTATGCATAGCCTTGCCTGTTTTTAACCCAAACGGCTCAGGGCTAGTCTTTTGAATGGATGCGGTCTCTACCTGTGACTGAAGTCTAACCAACTCTACATCTTTTCCCTCAATTTTAGACAAAAATTTACACTCAGTCTCTTTTCCCAGCAAAGCAAACCTTAATTTACAGACCCCCCCCTCTCTTTCAGTTATGCATTGATACTGATTATCCAATTGATTCTTCATTGTCTGAAATTGTTGCTTTGTATCAGAACAATCTCTACAATGAAAATTGGATGCTCCCTCCTACACACTAGCTTCAAATATACTGAGTAATCTGGCTAACATATACAGATGTTTTGAGTTCTTATTAAACACAGTATTTCTAAATTCATGTGAGAAGGCATGTTTTAGATGTACTGGCCACAAAACGTCTGGGGATTTTTTATCCTCAGGTAACAATATTGGATTAAAATCACTATGCTTGGCTAAATTATTAAAAATGAGAAGAGTGTACTTTACCTGGTGCCATATCTGTCCAGCTGATGAAAAGATGCTCTTTTGTCCTGGTGTTTTCCCTCTTTTTTCCAGCAGATCAGTGAAATGGCTCAGGAAGATTTCACAGTGCGTCCTCTCCGCTGATTCAGGAGTAATAGATTCTCTGTGGAGATTTTAATTTGTGCTTGGTTCTATAAACAGACTGTGCTATCTATCCTGAATTTCAAACTCTTAGTGTGCAGCGTCACACAATTACCGTGCCCCTAGATGTCCCACACTACCTACTTATCTTAATTCCACTAAAATAGCACAAGGCTAACACAAAACCATACAGCAAAATAAAAACAGTGAAGAAGGAAAATATGCTTTAATTTAATGTTTACTGCACATTAATCTCCAATATTTCTATTAGAGAATAATATTATAAATATTGCAAATACTAATAATCATATCAGCCCAGCAGCCACTAATCCGATACAAATCAATGGTTGCTGAGGCTCTCCTCACATATTCAGTGAAATGTCCCAAAGAAAAAACATCCTCCCTTAAATACTTTACACATACAATCTATTGTGTATCCACCACACACACAGTAAAATGTATAAATGCACAGTAAATCATTAACTCAATATGTTCATGAAGTTTCCCCAGATAACCTTATATATATTACAGGCAGTTGTTACATGTTAAGAAAGTAAGTTTACAGTACAATAAATGTTATAATGGAGAGAGAGAGAGATAATGGAGAGATACTTAGCACTTAGCCATTATGGTTGCATTCAGGTTGCGGGTCCATCCATTGACTAACTGCATAGCCCTCCAAGCTGCCTCCTAATCTACCAACATTAGGGGGTGTGGCCAGCATTCCCCGCCACCTGGGTGTGTTGTTGCCCTGACTAAAACCAGCCTCTGTGAGATTAGATAAATATTCTATAAAGTGATCTAACTCCCACAATATGCATGTTATCATATTGTAACCAAAATTCATGAACCTCATTAATTTCTCACATAAACGAACATCAAATAAATATCATACGGAGTATGATACTATGTGGATTATCATTCTTTGGCCAATATATGTATACCATGTTTGATATTAAATGAAAGGTCTTATAATCCTGAATAAGACTTTCTCATTAATATAGTCATAACTGACATATTTCAGGAGTTACACTGCTCTTCCACAAATAATATCCAGTGACCTTGTCTAATGTGTACTTGAGTGTCTGAGTCGGAGGCCAACCAAATTAGGAATTCAAGAATTCCTTTTCAAGGGGAAATGTGTTGCAGCCCAGAAAACACCCCAGCTATTGAAATAGTTGGCAGCTAGGTGGGAATATGTGGAAATAGGTGTGCTAGGTGTCAATATGATCTATTTTATTCATGGGGCATAGACAGATGGCAGAAACCCAGACTCACATACTATTTGAGTGTTAATCTGGGGGACATCTGTAATCATATCTTTCAACATATTGTAACTGAAAATATCATCACTGGAAAGCACCAGGGGGCAGGGGGGCTCAGCCAGGGAGCAATATGGCTAACTACATCCGGTTTGTGTTGTTATGAATATTGGGCAAAGTAGAAAAAAATAAACACAGACTGTTTTGGGGCACTGGGCTAGGGATAGAATGATGACCTAAACTTCCTTTCTGGGTATAGGATGACCTAAGAGCAGACCAAACCCCACCAGTGATGCCGATAGGCCCCTTCCCGAGAGTAGAAAATTAAATGCTTTTTTTTATTACCTTTACATATTGTAAACCCTCTTTTTTGGATTCTAGTTGGCAGGCATCTCTTACATAATGAAAGTATAATGTGCCACAAACCACTGTATCAAGACAGTTTATTATAAATGTAAACACCACACAACAAACACTATATAACAAACCCTACACCCAATATTAAAATAGAGCAAACCAACCAAAAATATATACAAAACTAGCTGCACATCAGAACAAAAAAAACACCAAAATATTTAATTATATACAAAATATACACTTATAGAGTAGAGAATATTGGCAGGGAGACCAGAGGACTGGAGACTGGATGGGAATGGAGACTGGAAGCAGGGGGACCAGGATGAACAGTCGCACAATATTCATCATGAACACCTGACTATATCCAGGAGGCAAACTTTCAGCTATCAAATCCCATCCACTACTGCAAGCTGGAGGATGACCCCACATAGAGCAACATAAAGCATCTTAAAGAAATGTTTCATAGACCAAATGTTTCCATAGACCAAAACTGCTTATTCCAAGAAGAGGATAGTCTACTTTTATATGCTGACACAGGTTCATAAAATCATCAGTTCTGGGAGGCCTACATATCTTAACCTGAAAACAAGCTGGGGTAAAAATTCTACCTAAACCCCTGACCAGAGACCAGCTACAACCCAGAACCTACTGACTGTAAATAAACGAAGTACCATAGGCCCGCTACCGGATGGAACCATTTTGGCTACCATCCCCATAAGGATGGAATAGCTGCTTGTCAGGTGCAATTGGAAAAACAAAGCCTTCTAACAGAACTTATACAAAACGTACACATTAACTTACAACTCATTTTCATTTGGAGATGACCTGTACGTTCATGGTGTGCTCTGCAGTATGAAAATAGTTTTATTGGTAGAACTAGAGGGAGCATACTTATCAATATGTACCATCAAATCTAGGACTTACCTTTGCTACATTGATGATATCCTTGTTATCTGGACATGCGGTGAGGAAACTCTACTTACATCCAATAATTTTCCATAATTTTCCAACCATCAGCCTGAAACTAAGCTATTGAGACAATGAAATCCACAAATCCAGAAACAATTGATTACATCAGTTTACTGCGCACCTACAAAAATGTTATTCTGTGAAATGATAGCATTCACCCCTAACACACCACATAATCCATTATATACAGGCTATAATATACAATCATATCTGCTCTGACAAAAAAGGTATTAGACAAACACATAATGGATCTCAGGACAAAATGTATCCAACCTGGATAAAAATAACAAAAATGACAGGAACTGAAGTGAGAGTATCTGTTGAAAAATAGCTACAACCAGGGGCATATATATTCCTGATCGGGCCCCATAGCATGGCCCCTACCACAGGCCCCCATCAGCAGCAGCAGCAACAACCCCCTCCCCCCCCCCCCACCTAAGGACACTCACCTGCTGGTTGGCAGATTTCTTTGGCACACATGGTGCCGTCTAAGAGCCAGGGCCCGCTGTTCTGACATTGATGCAGAAACAGGGCCTCCATCCCAGAGGGAAGAAGGCGGCATGGCTAGGTAAGTATGCAGGTACATACTGCAGAGAGGTTAAAGGCAGTAACATTCCTATGTAGAATTAGAAGGGACTGAAAGTCATTTAGTTTTGTGAGCTGATCTCTTGCCATACAAATATGTATTTGTATGCAGGGTCGTATTTAGGATTCGGATTAGGCTGCCCTAGGCACCCTTTGGTCTTGTGCGCCCTATTGTTAAAGAAGGCCCCTGGCCCCAGGGAACCGGGCTTTGGATGCCCCGTATGTCAATTGCCCTGAATTGCCACTGTTCTTACCTCGCTAGTGATCCCACAGCGCATGTGTGGTCTTTCCTTTGACCAGCATTCTTAGCCATACAAATGAATCATGGTAAAAAAACTCTGAATGGAAGGATACTGCGGACATCTCTAGGGGGTCCACATGCCTGTATCAGCTAGAGGGATGAACACATGCACCATAGGATCGATGGCAAGGTAAGAATACTGGTAAGCCTGGGAATTTCACACAGCTCTAGTCTAGAGACGTTTTCAATAAATATTCAATGAATATTGGGAGCTAAGGGCAATTGGGAGCTGAAATGGCCGCATCCCCAGCAGTGGGCATGCTCCCACCTCCAGCCTATCTGAATAGTTGGGACAGGAGCGTGCGCACAGTCCAGAGATGCTGGGGATGTGGCCACTCTTACATGGGGGTCCACACAGTGGGGCACCCTGATTTAGGATGCCTCAGTTAAAGTGGAACAAAACCCAGTATTTTGACTATCCTGGGTTTTGTTCCATTTCCCGGAGGCATCTCATTTTGGAATTCCCCGCTGTGTGAAACCCCCAAAATTGCCCATAATCATTCACCTCTTCATGGTCCAATGGCACATGCACAAGATCTTGTCCACCCATTTGTTGTGACTATGCCAAGTTGCGCGCGCTCCCATTACAGTCCGTCTGAATGGCTGGGGTGGGAGCACACACACAACAGCAGGGGATGCAGACTCTCTCTCTCCCCATTGTTAACAATCAGAGTTATTTTCCAAATGGCATAGTCATGGCAAAGGGCTATGGCTGAACGAGAGTCCGCGCATGCACTGTTAGACCAGAATGAGGTGAGTGATTATGAGCAATCTGGGGGGTTTCACAGGCCTGAAATCCTTTAGATCAAGATGCCCCAGGGAAGGGCAGTGGCCAGACATGTAATCTTTAAGATTCCAGGGTCTTGTTCCACTTTAAAAAAAAAAAAAGAAAAAAAAGCCACCCACTTGGTCCTTTACCTGTTCTTCCAATGTCAAGTTCCGCCCCCCAACACCCGAATATTCACACACAATATACACAGCCCCCCCCCAAACATTCTAATCATCCAATAAAAAAATGCATATATATATATATATATATATATATATATATATATATATGAACTGAGCAGCCAGTCACGCGCCTTCTCCTGCACTGGGTGATGTCATAGCAGATGGGCAGAGCTGGACGGGCCACTCTCATGTGCAGTGAGGCATTGAGGCCAGCAGCCTAAGCAATGGGCGGATGGCTGGGTGGGCAGTCAAGGAAGGGGACCCATCTGGGGGGACCCAGAAGGATCGGTCAGGGGGAGAAAAAAATAAATTAAATAAAAAATGTTTCTGCTGCAGTCACGGACAGGCCGCACTCCCCAAGCAAGTGTCCCTAGGCACTGGCCTAGGATTGCCTTGTGCCACATACGACCCCGTTCGTATGTCATCCAGTAAGTTTCTTTTTACTGTTTACTAGCAATACAGTTTTCTCGGCTTTTAGCCATATTTTCTACAGGTATAACCTATTATTTAACAGTGAACACATCCTTTAATTAGAGCTAAATATTTTTAAGATGGCTCAATTATCGTGTACCCAATGGTTGTTTACTGATGAGATTCTGTTAAAACAGGATTTGATTGTAGACACAGTCATGTATTAGTCCTATGGGCTTTATTCATATGGGTACTCAATGTATAATATAGAATAGCCAAAGGATGTCCCAGGATAATTAAACAGACGTCGTGGGAGTCTTTAAAAATCCAGGGCTGGCCAAATTAATAAGCTGAATGCCCCAGAACCCAAAAATACATCCCCCTCAATAACTCCTTAAGAAGCAATGCAGCAGAACCCCCCACAAGAACCCTATAACAGGCAAAGTATGTCAGAACACCCCCAAAAAGTGTGATGCCTGTGTCATTTGTCTTAACAGCTTAGGATGGAGAGCAGCATGCATAGCTTGTTGATGAGTTGAACTGCTCACTGACCACTTGTCCTGCTCTGTCTCTGCCTCCCTCCACACACACTGCTGGGCTCCCTGGGATTTAAAGCACCAGGTTCTCCCCCCTCCCCCCCACTCAGCTTTACTCAGCTATCATAGTCACAGGGAGCTTGGACCCACACATAACCACCTGATAGTAGACCACAATTTTCACCACTGTATATTTTTATAGCAGTTTTCAATTATGACATAATAGTAGCAGGGTGAGTGTTTATATTTGTTTTATATTTGTGCCATGTCTGTGCATTCACATGATATTTGCTCTATCAGCAGTGGTCATCCTCTGTAGTCTGTAATATGTCTGTGTTATTATAAGGTTGTGTTTTATGTTTAAGGTTATTTTTTCTTTGTTGATGGTACAATCAGTATAGGTAGGGCTGGGTAGTGGTCTTTGTCTGATTTTCCTATTTTTATGACCGAGTACTTCCATTATTGGTTAGGATTTTGTGTTGTTAAAAATTATACATTGTTTTTTTTTCAGCAGATTCTGGGCTTTAATGTGAAATGTCTTGTTTGCCATTTTTAAATGTATTCTCAATATTTTGGGGTGAAATATGTGCAAAAAATCTGTTTTTACTATTTGTATTTTTTTGTAATAAAAAATTTAAGTTTTTCAATAAAATCTTATTTCATGTGAAATCCTAATTTCTCCTGGTTACAGTGATACCACATGTGTATTGGTAGACACCCTTTCTTGCCCAGGAGACTCCCCCAAACTGAAACAGCACTTTAGGAGACTCTCAGATAAAATACAACTGCTATGCACACTATGCAGTTTAAAAAAAAAAAACAACCCTTTACATTTGAAATACCCCCCACAAAGTAAATGTTATCTGGAAGTACACACCTGAAGCTTTCTAGGCATACTAGGCTTGTTGATGTGGGCGCAGGTTTTTGGAAGTAATCCCTCAGTTAATCCTTTGGTTGCATAGGGTTTCCCTAAAAAAAGAAAAAAAAACAGAATCCAAGCCACATTTTCCTTAAAAAAGCAATTTGCAAACAAGAAAAAACAAGTTAAATCTGAAAAAGCAACACCTCCCGAACAGAACAATACCCAACATGCTTGGGTACTGTCAAGGAAAGAGTTGCCAAAAGCCCCAAAGTAAAGCATGCACGTAACAGTAATTTTACTTGAAAATTTCAGCTCTGCAGACAAAGTGTGCAAGTTTTCAACCAAAACAACTCTTTACATTTGGAATACCCCCCACAAACCATATATTCCCTGAAAGTACACACATTAAGCTTTTTAGGCATACCCAGATTATTGTAGTGTCTTCATCTTTCTGGAAGTAACCCCTTGAAGAATTCTTTAGCTGCGCATGGTCTCCATAAAAAATGTATAAAAAAGCAGAGTAAAAAACACATTTTCCTAAAAAATTAATATTCAAACAAGAAAAAACAAGCTAAATCTGAAAGCACAAGGTCCCCAGAACAGAACAATACCCAGCATGCATAGCTACTTTTAAACCTTTTAACTGCCAGCCTACTTGAGATGTTGTCACCCTCTGTTGACAGGTCATTTTTCACCATTTGGTGCTTTGTTTAACTGTGATTTTTGCAGGACTTTCTAGGAAAATTACATAATTACAAAATTACATATTTTTTTGTGGCAGAGTTTAGGCTTTAACATGAAATGTTCTGTTTGTAATTTTTCCACTGTATTTTAAATATTTTGGAGTAAAAAACAAAAAAAATGTTTTAAAGAATTGTCTAATTTATTTTAAATAAAAATGTATTTTACTAAAGAAAACCATATTGCATGGGAAAGCCCCATTTCTACCGATTTCAGCGGTACCACATATGTATCGGTAGCCCCCGTTTCTGCCAAACTGAAAAGAGCACTTTGTAACATTTACAACTAAAATGCAACTACTATCCACACTATACAGGGGGGGACCCAATTTTTTCAGAATATTAAGGGGTTGATCATTGGAGGGGGGTTGAGGAGGCAGGGGATCACAGCTACCCCTCCAGCCTCCCTCCAGTGATCAGCCTCGGCATCTGACAGCTCCAGCGCCAGGAGCGGGATGATGTCATTCGCACCACCCATAAGAGGCGTGGCTAGCGGCAACAGTGGTGGGGGGACTCTTTCGGGCCCTCTCCTCTCTGTGGTTCAAAGGCCCTCCAGTAAAGAGGGATCGCGTACGGAAAGCCAGGTACATCAAATTTACGTAGCTGTCAGTTAACTGTAGATGAGGCAGCTCTGTAGATTTTACGTAGCTGGCATTAGAAGGATTAAAGGGCAAGTCCACTGTCGATTAAATCTTTGAAAGTTTATTTTTTTCTGTCAGAAGGATGGGCTTAAGGTGCTGAGCTGATCTAGTATTTTGATATTTTTCTGTGTTAGCAAATGTGTGTCTTATGGAAGCAGTTTTCACTACCTGAAATTGGTTGTTGTTGGCAATGTACACCAAATCTGTACACCAAGATGAGAGAAGTGAGCCTTGCACACAGTACACTGCTGCTATGGCCACTGCTGAGGTGACTTGGTGTTACTGCTTCCATAAAACACACATTTGCTAAAATTAGAAAGTAAAGGCTAGATTAGCGTAGCAACTAGTTTAAGGGGTATAAATACTTTTTCAAAGCACTGTGTAAAAGGTCTCCTTGATGAACTACGTTGATTTCTCTTACTTCATTTTCTGTGTTTAATTCATCATACATAACATGCATTACTTATTGTAATTGTGTTCACTATGTTAAAACATAAAATTGCTGCACAATTCACTCACTGAATATAGAGCACTCAAATTAGCCTGTCTACCATAATTTTAGCTAAAGTCGTTCTGGGAACTTTTGACTGCTCATTAAGTTTATTTATATCCGAGATAGAATCATAACCAACTAGAATATTTTTTCTTTCTAACAGCTCTAACCTATGTCATGCTATTTGCATTATTGTTGTACTGGGGTTATTAATATGAAAATGCCAAATAGTCAGCGATAGACAGTAATAGAGATGTACCCGATTCGCTGAATTTTCTGAAAACATTTAGCCGTCTAGTTGTTGTTTTTAAAACATAGTTTACATTAGTTAGAATTATTGTCCATGCATAATCAAGTATTAGCCCATTATCTAGGGCTACATTTTCTGCTTTCTATTTCTACATCAACTTGACACAATCCTCGGCCTTAGATTTGTGCTTGAGATGGAAGGGTGGTGGGCAAGGAGAAATAGTATTCTTGTTTTCTTGGGACCATAGAGAGCAGAAGGACAGTCCTGGAGCAGCAATGGCTGGGTCCTTATTGTAGTTTCACCTGTCCCCTAGGCAGCTGGGCTTACCTTATTATTCAGGCCATAATGGAGACTGAAATGCAGACTGGGGCTCAACCATTACATTATAGGCTATGGGGGGAGACTCTATAGAGCTTATATTGTATCTGGGCCCCTCATAACCTATAATGTTATGGCTTGGCCTCTAGTCTGTGTTTTAGTTTCCTTCATCGCCTGAAGCACACCATTTGGTTCAGAATTTTTTTCCTCCTCTGAGTGTGTCTTATGGTAAGGTGTGTCTTATGGTGCAAAAATATGGTAGTTTATTCCAGGTTCATAATAAAGCTACAGGCAACCTGGATTAAACAATAGCAAACATTAAAGGCCTTGGACAGGGCAAGAAGGAACTAAGAGGCATTTGGGGGTCACAAGACTCAGCAAAGGCTCAAAAATCTTCTGAAAGTATTCTCAGGACTCACATTATAGAGGCAAAATATATGGTACTCTTTTGATTCTCTCTGTATTGCCTATTTTCCTTAAAGTGGACCAACACCCAGGCTGATCGGCCCGGGAATCTATAAGATTCCTGGGCCGATCAGATCCCTCCCCGCGGGGCATCCGAAACAATTGGCCTTACCTTACCCCTGTTCCAACGGCGCATGCGCGGGGCACGGCCGCATGTCGCGCTTCTCTCTAGCAGGGCGTGCGCCCGCTCCCGCCATTTGTGAATGGCCAGCACGGGCGCGCTCTCTGTTGGAGGGAAGCACGAGATGCGGCCGCCAGCGCGCTCGGAGCTGCTGTGGTTGTCCGTCCCTTGTAAGTGCATACCACAGCGGCTCTGAGCGCGCTGATTGGATGAGCGCCCGCGCATGCGCCGTAGGAGCGGGGTGAGGTGAGTTTTTTCTGCCATTCTGGGGTGTTTCAAGCAGCGGGGCACCCCTGATCAGGGTGCCCCGCGGAAGTGGACCAAAACCCAGGATAGTGAAAATCCTGGGTGTTGGTCCACTTTAAAGTAAACAGGATGCTCTGAAGTGTGGGCATGTGAAAGCTTGCGGGTGTTAAAGACCAGTTCAAATATTTTTGGAATGGCTTGGAGGTCTAGATTAAAGTTAAAGACGGAAAGGAGGAATGCATGTTTTACTGGGCACCAGGGGAGCCAAAGAGCCCAGTGGCCGTCGGCATAAGCCAGGTGTTCTTTCAGGGGTGCACACGGGGAATAGCCTGACGCATTTGCCTCAACAGAGGGTTGTTTGGCTTATCACTACGTGCTACTAAAATAATGGCATAGAATGTACTGTATAATGAAGACAAGAAAGACATACACAGAAATGCACTAAACCATTAAAGAGGAACAATACTCAAGTCACCACTTCCTCATGCATGGTGTATGGTGACAAAGGGAAATCTAGCCACTTGTGAATGAAAAGTTGGTAAACTCATGGGGATAGGATTGTTTTAAGTAATTACGTTCTTTACATGTTGTTTCATTGTGTGCATTACAAGGATTCACTATGTGCATTGAAATTTGATGGATTTTCCCAACAGACCCCAGAAAACAGTACAAGGACTACACGCAGCCGCTCCCGTGCCATTTGTTGCTCCGCATACTGTCTGGTGTCTTGGTGATCTCCATTCCAGTTCTTGCGCTTCAGTCTGGCTGGATGTGTAAAGGACAGGAATATGGCAATGTGCCCCTGAAGAATAATGAGCACCTTGGTCTGAAATTGAAGTCCCCATGCTACAGCAAAGCTTGTGGTCTAGGGTCTGTCAGGAAATGTCATGAAAAATAAAGACATTACCTTTTTATACACAAACGTGAATCAAGCTTTAGTTTTTTTCTACTGCCAAAATTGGTTGGTTTATTAAGATTTGGATATTTTCTGTAATCATTTTGGGGATGCCCCTGTAATTAACAGCACCGTTAGGAGTATTCATAAACATTTGTAATGGTTTGCAAACTGTAACAGAATGTAAATTCTCTCATTGTTTGATATATAGATTAATTACCACAAATTGTGCTGTTATTTAACTTATTAAAAAAAAAAAAACAATAATTTGAAAAAATTCTGCACCCAAACCGATCCATCAAAAACCCTATGCAACCCTGCAATGGAGGGGGTTGGCAGACACAGTCCCCCTGTCTAAGCCTCTAGTAGCATTCATGGATGCTGTGGGATGCATCAGCTACGGGGGAGAAGAGGGGGGTGTTTTTTGTTTCTTTTAGCCTGGACTGACCCTTTAATTCACAAGAGTCCAATGTGAAGGGGCAATAAATAAAACAACAAACACTATAAAAACACAACATAAATAGGTACTAAAACAAGAATATATTTTATTATTGAGGGAGGAGATAGAGGGACGGGAAGGATTTTCCTTTTTGGCTACAATTATCTTTTAAGAAATATACTTTAAATAGATGTTATTGTGTATTCAAAAAGACACCTTCATTATATGCCAAAAGCTTGATCAGGTCTTTTGTACTAGATGATTTGATTGCAGCAGAGACAATTAATATGCAAATCAAATAGTGAATCATAATCATTAATTTGATGATACAATAGATGAAAAGAGGTAATTTAGTAGCATTTTAGAGACATTTCTGAGTAAATATATGTTCATTCTCCTAGCATTAGAAGGGATAGCATTGAAGTTTGTTTATTGTTAGGAAGTTAAAGTGATACAGCAGGCAAAGGCAATTGTTACACCATTGAGTCAGGCTAAATTTGGCACTGTCTTTAACTGTTTTCCGTTTTTAGATTGATGAAGAAATGGCCAACATATCACTTTATGATTCCTCTTTTGAATTATGTGGGAGCAGCCCTTGGAGCTGTGATGCATAATAATCAGCATAAAGGATGGCATGGTGCTGGGAGTGAGAGTGCTTGCTAGGAGGAAGCTGGTTGTGGAGGAGGGAGCAGCTCTGAGGGTACCATTCATGCTATCAATACAGAGGGAGTCGTGGAGTGGACTAGCTCATCAAGCTAGTGTTGGTGGCCCACATCAGCTGGACAGAGCTGGAGAGGCAGATAGGGAAGTACATTCCCTCATTCAGGACACCGAGCTTAAAGGAGGCACAGCGCTGGAGGAACCCTTGGCAAGGTAAGCTGCTGTTTATTTGTTTTAACTATTTGCCTGAAAACTTAAACTGGATCAACAGCCTGGCACAGTTGAAAAAGAAAGGTAGCAGCCATTTTGGAGCTTCCTCTTCCAACTGACAATGCACATTAACAGGAAGCCCAGAAGCACTTCCTGTTTGCAGGTTGCCTGCAGAAGTTTTCTCAAAACATCCTTAGGGCAGCATACCACTGAGAGGATATACTTACCTCTACTGGATGGGAAGGGCTGCCTGCAACACACTCTTGCCAAATGATTGATCTTGCAAGATGAACAGATCAAGCCGATGATTAATAAACGTCTTAGCTAAAGACCAGGTTGCTGCTTTACAAATCTGTTCAATAGAGGCACCAGCTTCCTCTGCCCAAGATGTAGAAATACTTCTTGTTGAATGAGCTGTAATCCGCCCTGGAGAAGGAGATCCTTTGTAAGCAAAACTGATAGTGCTCTTCATCCATCGGGCCAATGTTGCCTTGGAAACATGCCGACCCTTCCCATGGGCTGAGGAGGAAACAAACAAGCTATCAGCCTTCCTCCAATCCGAGAGTAGCAAGGATCCACCCGTAATATTATATGATCCTGGAAAACTTGCAGAAAGGGGTAACAGCAAGATGGAGCCTGGATATCACTGATTCTGGGACTGAAGTTATTGCCACCAAACTATTGCTGGCTTTAACTTCAGTTATTGCCTTCCATGTAAGAAATTGAATATGAGAGCTTGACAGAGGTTCAAAAGTTGGTGCGGTCAGAGCTCAAATGTCCCGGGCGAGTTCCCATTGAGGAGCTAACATCAAACGCATAAACAACGCAAAAGATGAAAGTCTCTTATACAGAAAAACTGAAAGGGCTGATAATTGGACATTCAGGGTACTGATGCTGAGACCCAGGTTGACTCCTTTCTGAAGAAAATCCAATATGACCGGAAGACTAAAAGGGGATCTTTGATTACGCACCCTCCAGGTGTTAAAAGTTTTTTCAAATTTTCAAATAAATCTTCCTTGTTACCTCCTTTCTGTTGGAATGCAGAGTCTTAATCACCTCCCTCGAAATACTCTTTTTTGGGAGGATCGCGATCTCAGGGTCCAAAGTGTCAGACCAAACTTCTGTGGATCCTGACAAAGCACTGGTCCCTGGGATAGAAGATCTGGTCTCATTGGCAGTTCCCAAGGCTCTTGGAACAAGAGCATCTTCAGAGTTGAAAACCACAGTCTTATTGGCCACCATGGGGCCAGAAATAGTATTGTGGCTGACTGGCAGGATATTTTCATTAGAACCTGAGGTGGGATCTGAACTGGTGGAAAAGTGTAAGCCAGACTGAAACGCCACTGGTGATCCAGGATGTCTATTCCTAGAGATTCATCAGAGGGATCGAGAGAGAAGAACTTTCTCAGCTTGTTGTTTCAACCGGAGGCGAAAAGATCCACCTCCAGAGTTTCCCTCAGGATATAAATCTAATTGAATACATCCTGGTTCAGTGACCATTCTGCTTCCGATAGCAGAGAATGACACCTGATTTTGGCAACCTGTCAGGTGGATAGCTGATAGGGATAAAAGGTTCAGTTCTTGCCAGATCAGAATTTCTTGTGCTGCGTGTTGCAGGACGGATGTCCTTGTCCCTTCCCTAATGATTCGGTTTTGCCATGGTAGTCACATTGTCTGTTCTGATTTGTACGTGATGACCCTTCAGGCGGTGAGAGAAGGCTTGCAATGCCTCCTTCAAAACTATAATTTTTCTGAGATTCGATGAGGATAGGCTCAGTCTTCTTGATCATTTTCCTTGAGTGGCCAGGGATCCACAATGGGAACCCCAAACCTCATGAAGAGGCATCCGTTGTCACTACCATGTCCTTGGGGCTCGATCAGGATAGGCCACTGACAAACCTGTGCTTGCCTTGCCACCAACTTAGAGATTCCTTCACTAAATCTGAGACTTTCAATTATCCTGTCTATGGACTCCTGATACCTGTCCAAAGACTTTAGAGTATGCATCTCTAGATTCCTTGAGTGTAGCTGCCCACATCTTACAGCGGGGAAGGATGAGGTCATTAGCATATAACCCACATAACTTGACAATTTGAAATTTGGAACACAGGGACTGAACGGCTTCCTGAAAGATTGTTATCTTCGACTGAGGCAAAAAGATTTTCTGACTAATCGTATTGATCTCAAACCCCAGATATGTCATGACCTGTGATGGGACTAGACTGGACTTCCAACCCAATCATAGCCAAAAATCATTTGTCAATTCCAAATCATAGAGCAACCTCTTCTGCTCTGGGGCAAAGAGGAGGAGGCTGTCTAGATATGATATGATCCCAATTGCTTTCTGCGTAAGTGCAGCTAGAGGAATTTTCAGAGCTGATGACAGCCTGAAGGGTAGGCTTCCAAATTGTAAGTGGAATATTTGGTCCTCCAACTTTACTGCAAATCTCCAAAAAGTTCACGCCAGGGACGTGCATAAATTCTATTGAGAAACTCTTCCTTATTCACCTGGAAATAAAGGGGCAATCCAGTAGAGTCTCCCACGAAAAGTGGAATTGTTTTAACCAGGCACCTATTAGGGACCCAGCGTCATTGCTTTTTAGAGACTGACTGCTGGGTACCAAACAGAGTGGATCCTCTAAACTTGCCTCTGCTCAAAGTAGAAGGGGCCCTTCTAGCCCCTCTAAATGAGTCCTTGTTAAGAAGGGCCGTCTATAGGAGGACTGTGGAGAAACATTTTTTCTATTCCTGAAATCCTTACGCTTAGTGAGAAAATAATTATTTCTGTCAGAAGACCTGTCTAACACCCTCTCTAGTCTGGGGCAAAGAGGAATTCCCCATTAAAGAGGAACATTGAGGGAAGGTTAAAACCTCCCCCAAACCTCACTGATCTGCTGCCCCCCCTCTGGTTTTACCTTTGGGAAGTATTTACTCACTTTGCCAGGGAATCCATCTTCTGGGTCCTTCGGTTTCCGGACGACCTTCCGATGGGTGGCGCCATCTTGCATCCCATCAGGCACTGTGCGTGGCCCCCAATCTCGCGTCTGCGTGGTGCCCATGAATGGGGTGCAATGGAGCAGCACTAAATCCCGCAAGACTTCACTGAGCTGCAAAATCTCCATGGAACATTGATGAGCACGGCTAAGGCCGTGCTTGTCATTTACAGACGGCTAAGCTGGCAGCTGGGTGAGGATCAGGCATCCAAAAGATAAGTGGGGGGGAATCAGACCCTTTTTATTTTGGGTCTGATGTTCCTCTTTAAAGGGCATGGCACACAGGTACAACTTTGAACCTGTATCCCCTGACCAAGTACACAGCCACAACATCCTATGCACCAAATTGGTGAGAGCCATGGCCTGTGTCCAAATTCAAAAAATAAAAAAGGGACTTACAGGAACAGAGCTGGACCCCATCTTCTCAGACTGAGCAGTCGACAGAGTTTCAGATGAAATTGGATCAGGTTGGAAGGTGGTTGATCCACAGCAACGTCTCCCACAGTAGATGATAGAGGAGCATCTATTAGCCGAGTGCTTCCCCTTTAAGCCGGGAGTACGTACATTAGCTGGGTCTCGCAGTGGCGCATAGCGCTGACAACATTGAGCGCCAAAGGGTGGAATCGCCCCCTGCAGGAGATGACCTCCTCTATCAGGCTGAAAAAGCAGAAGAGTTGCATGCGCATACCGCAGCCTTGCCTTCAGCAAGGTCCACAGAGCCGCACCAGCGGGCTAAAAACTTAATGCAACCCGACCGCCCAAACTAGAGTAAACTAGAGAGCTGTCCACCCCCCCCCCCCCCCAGCTGGCTATGAGTCAGGGGGAGGGCAATCTGCCTCTAGAGCCAAAGAATTGGACACAAGTAAACAGCGACCTAGTTTACTTACCTAAACCCGTGGTTCAAGAACTGGTGGCTGAAGGAGGAGCTAAAGCTTTGGTGTATTCATGTGGTAATGTGTTCCTACTTTGGAGGATGTTTTAAGAAAATGTCTTTAAAGCGGCAATTCTTTGTAGGTTCTGGTTCACAGGGATACTCACTTTTGTCTATCAGAGATGCATGTAATACGGCCAGGCACCTCCTCCAATAGGAGACATGCTTCATTGCATTTGCATTTCCCGCCCTCCCCCGTGCTTGATTTTAGCTTCCAAAGTATCCTTAAAAGGGGAGGCGTTCTAAATCAGGACCCCCCAGAGGTAATTGTTAAAGCAGGCTGAAAGCATGTTAAAAAAAACATTGTAATGCGTATAAGCATATCCGGCCGCTCTGGTAGTCAATCGCTACTTGGGGAGGGAGGAGAGCAATCCCACAATTCTCCCAGTTTCTTTATGCAAATCTTGTGCCTGTGCACTGGCCGAATGACATGTGGACATTTGGTGATGTCAGTCACGTCCAAACAGCTGCAGCTTAATATCATGTTAACGAGGATTTCCGCACTACATGAACCCAAAAGCGCTGTGATAGAGGTAGCCGGCTGTCTGCTGTGGGGTCATCCAGACATGCACACCAGAAGGTGTGTATATCCATGGGCCTTTTTATTTGGGGATTTTGGTCCACTTTAAAGGGGAACAGAATCTTTGGTTTTGTCACTTTGGCCTGGGGCACCCTAATTTAGCCTAAAGGCTCACATTTTAGTCAGTCCCATGGCGCATGCGCTCAGCCAATAAGCGGTTTGCATTCCATTCAGATTTTCTTTGCAGCTCTGAACAGCAAGATGAGTGTACAGTGGTCGATTCCTGTGAATACGCATAGCAGGGCATCCCAATCGGCACCACCGGCCTTAGAGACGTGGAGAGAAGTGGTTCTTCCCCTTTAAAAGGGACCTGAGGTGATTTTGGAATGGAGGTATGCTTTAACCCATGGCAAAGAGTCATTGAGAGGCAGAATTATTTTCTCTACTAATATTCTGTGCTGAAATGTTGTGACTACTAAACATTGTCCCACTTCTTCTCCTATAATGAGCTGCAACATGGCTAAGATGCTTGAACACTAATTCCAAACTGCACGGAACCACCAGGGTCATCCCATGTCATCTGCTTAGGGGGCCAAAGGACCAGTTTATCAGATGACTGGTCTATCAAATTCTGGTGTAGCCTTTCCAATGTTTTTTTACATTCTAATTACAGCTACTTGTAATCTCAGCCAAATATTGTACATGAACACAAGCAGTAAATTCTTGTACTTTTTTCCAGTGAAGGGGAAACACCTAGGTCCCTTCCTAATATGATACATGAGTAGGGAAGTCTACAAATTCTGATCAGCACCCAAATAGTAACAAACCAACAGCACACTACACACAACAGGTACATTAGTAAGATTGTTTGCTTAGTTAACCTGCTCATATTAAAATCCTGGGTTGGGTGCAGGGGCTGTGACAGCACCAGGGCCCATAAGGTCGGGCCCCCTAAGGTCGGGCCCCTCATTGTGGTTCCTGTACCTTATTTAACAGATTTGTGCTCTTGTGGCATCACCAACTAAGCAAATAGCAATAGAAAGCACATAATAAAAATAATAATTACAGAAATATATAAGCCAATATCTGGAGAACAGTTGTACATTTGGTAACTCAACCTGCAAGTCAGAGGACCACTGACCTTAGCCATCACTGGTTAAAGTCAGTGGTCTTCTGACTTGAAATGCAGTTTAACTCAACATTTTAATCTGTTTGACACCATAGTGGATCTGAATAATATGTCAGACAAGTGACATAAAAACACAGTTATGCAGTGCAGCAGAACTAGGAATTAATGCAACTGACCATGTTGACAATGAACATGAGGATGGCCCAAATCTGTCTCCCACACAGATACCTATTCCTGAAAACACAGTTGATAGTGATCTTATGGTAGAAAATCCTCAACAATTAAGGGTCACCAATCAGCAGTATTGCCCAGTCTAAACATGCAGTCTTATAAAATATGTTGGACTTGGGAAGATTTAATACAGCTTTCATGAGAAAAAAAAGTAGTTCAGAGATAATTTAACCAGTGTAATTTAAAATTACACTTTAGCCCTAAAAAATATGGATGGGGGGGGGGGGGCATTGTCCTGATGAATCGAGAGGATTATATAAAGGAAAGGAGGCTCTTAGCCAGCTGGAGGACATTACAACATACAAAAAATAAATAAAAAAAAAAAAACAATATTCAAAATTATTGAAGAGGTGGAGCCCCTGGCTATACTATGAAAAAGAGAAGCAGAGTATATGCGGGTGGTCCATCCCACTGTGCTGATCTTCCACCACCTCCCCAAGGTTCACAAACCAACTAGGCCCCCTCTCTGAAGACCTTTTGTGGTGGGCATTTGGGGGTTGTGAGAGGCTGTCACAGTGGATGGACCTTCAAATGCAGCCTCTAGTCACACGATTGCCAGGTTTTATTAAAGATACAAAACATATATTACAAATGTTGGAGGATTTTCAATAGTTAATAGTTGGTATATGGTGTACACTGGATGTAGTGTCATTATATTCATGTATTCCACACCAATTAGCTCTAGATACATTGGAATACCATATTATCACGTGTTCAAATACAATACAAGAAAAAGGGGGTGCCCAAACTCCTAACATGGGACTATACCAGAGACTTACAATGGCACTCACTCAGTTGGAATACATATAAAGTTTATTAAAGTCTCAAAATTACATTACAGGACACATTATACCCTTATACCCTTATATTATATACCCTGATTATACCCTTAAATACCCTTCAAAAACACATAACAAATACACAATCTGCCATGGGGGGATTTTGATGTTACCAAGTGGGACCAATAAATATAAAAAGGTAAAAAATATATAAATAATACTAATTAATCAGCAAAGTGTCAAGTGCTTCCAAAGTGCATCAGATCACAAGATCTTAAAGGCCTAGAGAATACATACAATGAGGTAGGTGCAAATCACAGAAAATTCCAATGGATATATAATAATGTATATTTTATCTTACATGACCATGAATTGCATCAAGAAGTTCGCCACTGAGCCCCCCGAACCCCACAACACATTTCCTGGTGAATAGTCACTTCCTCAGGCAGAGTACGCAGCAAACAGGTGCCATTTGCCCCCATTTTATACTCACCTCCCAGCCCTTCCCCACCCCACGCTCCGGTCGGAAATGCGTCACCTCCGTCTAGCCGGAAGTGACGCAGCAGCGCTGGAGTGCAGAAGCGCGTCTCGTATGTGTAAGACGCTCCGGCCAGCAGCGCGCCGCTTCCCCCTGCAGATGGGAGGCAGAGCTGTGCATGTCTGGCCGGTGCGGCGCGGGACTGGGTGCAGGGAAGGTGAGTACCCCCCGGTGGACAACGAGCATACATAAACATGCAACATTTAAACCCTGCAAAAATGAAAACAAATTATTCTATATATATATATAAGTACCTATACACCTTATCACATGTTCAGTTTACACCATAGATCATACCCAATTTATTTTAAATTCTGTTTGTTTTTTGTTACCTATTAACTGTTTTTGATGGTGATCTTCACCTCCAGAGATGTGGCCCCTCCATGGGTTCACTCTTCTCACCATTACTTGCAAACTTGTATATGGGATGGTTGAAGGAGTGTCACATCTCTGGGGGTATAGATACCTTCTCTGAATACACCTGTCTATATGGCAGATATATTGACAATCTCATTATTGTGTGGACAGGAAGTGTTGAAAAATGAAATGTGTTTGTGTATTTTATCAATGACAACAAACTAAATCTGAAATTTACCATGACATATCATGCACAGTCTATATATCTGGATATCATACTAGAATAAAAAACAATAGTTATTACACGCAATCACCGAAAGAAGGCAGCAGGAAACACAATTTTGCATGCGAATAGTGCCCACCCCATGCACACAAAAATGGCAATTTCCATAGGGGTGATATTAAGAATGAAAATAAATTGTTCAAATGCTACAGATTTTCAAAATGAAATCATAGAAACTACAAAATGACTACAGAGCAAAGGTTATACAGATTGGATACTTAATAGGGCTATAGAATAAAACAATTCCAGTACAACACACACGCTTTTTGAAAACTGTAAGATTCCATAAAAAGAGAAAGAATAAAAACACGGGGTGTTTCCCACTTTCTATAGTTTGCTGAATTTTCTAAAATTACAAACATAATAAAGACACATTTAAATGTCTAAAATGTGTCAAACAGCTGGACCCTATGATAGAAACAGGTGGAACGCACCTCATTTAGGGCATAGTTTGCCACCAAATGCACTACCCACATCAATAACATCATGGCTGTCTATTTAAGGGTCCTATAGGTGTAACAGGCCACGATTTGCCAATATATGATGCAAGGAAATCAATTTTGTTCTACAACGACAAAGAAAAAATATAAAATCTACACTATGATGAGCTGCGAATCTAAATATGTAGTTTATCTTATTATGTGTGCATATTGTAATATTCAATACGTAGGTTGTACTACAAGAAAACAAAAAAATATATATATTTGGGGAGGAGCACGCAGGGATAATGATTTCAATATTTCTAACGTGGCCAAACACCATAAAACATGTCATAAAGGGCAACCTATAGCACTTAAAGTCCAAGCAATTGCTAGAGTAATTCCTAATATAAAAACATTTGTTCTGCAAGTGGATTTTCTCCTTGGATACTCACCTTCCACAAGAGTTAAATTCCAGATTAGATTTGAGCTTATGCACTCATAAACAGGCCCTTTTATTTTGTATTTTTTTTATATACGCATGCATAATACTTTTAAAATACAATGGCAGATAATTGTTCATTGTCATTCTCACATTACTATAGATACTTTATTATCCAAGGGTATATTGTATATGACATTTACAATTATATGATGTTGTACAACCCAGGTCCATGTAATAGGGTTTTCTTTGAATTACTACATAATATGTGCCATTTTTCTAATACAGGTAAGTATATTTAATAGTACATAAAAATGACCTAGGACCCCATTATTATAATTACAGCAATATCACTACAATTGGATAGATATATTGCTTTTTTTACCGGTGTCCCTGGCTGGAGTGTGACAGGCAACCTGGGTCCACTTGCCGCTGTGGCGCACCAGATCGATGGCATGCGCATCAGGGTTTCTCCCTGGACAGCGCTGTCTGACGCTCCTTCTCTCTCTTCACGAATGATAGGTTGGCTTCAGGGGTGTGTCTGGGGCAGACCTGTATCGCCTCCATGCACAGGTCTCTGCTGCCGCTAGCATTACTGGGCTGGCCGTGCATACTTCCAGTGTCTGTAAATTTACATATATTATGGGAACAGTAAGTGCTGCACTCCTTCTTTCCCCCAGCGTCTATTCCTGCATATAGTTATATGATTTAGAATGATTTGAATGGAATCTAACTCTATGATTTTGCGGGGGGGGAGGATAGGGATCCCAGCGGTGTTGACGGTGGCATCCCTGGCTTCCAGCGGGAGCAGGAAAGCGAGGTGAATGGAAGGAAGGGGGCTGGGAGCAGGGGAATTCTGCCACTCAGCCCGTTATGGGGGGCTGCCACTCAGCAGGTTCTGGGGAGATTCTGACACTCAGTATGTCATGGGGATTCTTACACTCAGCATTTTTTTTTGGGGGGGGGTCTGCCACTCAGCCTGTTATGGGGGGATTCTGACACTCAGCATGCTATGGGGGATTTTTCCACTCAGCATGTTATGGGGGAGGTGGGTTCTGCTCACAGCATGTGCCATTTTTTAACTATAATCCTCCCCTGAATGTCAGGGAGCCATATAGCAGAACGCTGGATAACTGATAAAAGTACAGGTCATGTGTAATTACAGGTTGACAAAGCAGCAGGTGCAGAAAGCAGCAAATAGGAGCCCTTTGCAGAAAGAGTGGAAACACAAACGCATGCATAAGCGTTGTCTTTGCTGTATTCTCATTACAGAGGCACTCAACTTTATTGGCAGATACAGACATGCACACTAGCCAAGACTACTGACAAAAGTTACCAAATACAATATTTGCAAGATATTTAATGGACGTTTTAACAGTAAACATTGCAACATTTATATGAAGGTCAATCATCCAGAAAAAGTTCACATACTATTTTATTAGACCGTCTTTAGCTTTGATTATAGCACAAATTCCACAAGCTTCTGCAACGTCACAACATTTATTTCTGTCCAGATTTTCATTAATTTTTTCTCAATGGGGTTCAGGTCTGGACTCTGAGGAGACCAAACCATGTATGGAAAGTATGCCTCCTGCTCTCTGAACCACTCTCTCTTTCACAATATGTGCACAAAGGATCCTGGCATTGTCATCTTGGAATAAGCACATGCCATTAGGGAAGACAAAACCCATTGATGGAACAACTTGGTCCTTCAGTAAATTCAGTCAGCTGACCTCATTCTTTGGGCACATAACATTCCTAAATTTAGACCTGGCCAACTGCAGCAACCCCAGATCATAGCCCTGCCCCCTACAGGTTTGTACACTAGGCATGATGGGGGTATCACTTCAGCCACTTCTCTTCTTACACTGATGCTCCCATCATTCTAGGACAGGGTAAATATGGACTCATTATACCCCATGAGTTTCTTCCATTGCTCCATAGTCCAAGCATTATGCTCCCCAGCAAACTGAAGCCATTTTTGCCAGTTAGCCTCACTGGCAAGTGGTTTTCTTAAACCGGACCTTCACCATGATTTATTGAAAAGCCCAAACCCTTAAAAAAAGTTAATATATTTTAAGTTTTTTGTCACTTATTATTCTTTCCCCCACTGGGCTGCAGCTCTGTTCAGGACTTTAGGATACGGATGCCGCCATCTTGTCTCAGAAGCATCACACTTACTGAGGAGAGGAGCGGGATAAAGTACAATGGGGCGGGTTATAGCTGTGCTTTGCTCAGACAGAGCAGAGCTGGGGTCAGGAAAAGGTCAGCAATCCCAGAATGCAGAGCAGCACAGTCAGAAGGCACTTCCTGTTTGCAGGCTGCCTGATGTTACATGAGCCGCCATCTTAGATGTTTAAAGGCTTATAACATGCAGGAGATGTAGGTAGGATGATTTTTAATGTGAGCAATCTGTATGTACAGGGTGTGGGAAACATATAAGATAGACTCTTATTCAGAGTGAAGGACCGCTTTAAGGCTGCACAGCTGTTTTGTCCCAATCTCTTGAGTTCCCTTGACATTGTGCATGTGGAGATGCTCTTACTTTCACTATTCAGTATATCTCTGATTTCTGCTGTTTTCTATGATTTGATTTCACCAAATGTTTACATTATTGTTGATCACTTCCCCATCATTTTTTCTGACTATGTTCTTTCCTTGAAGATGATGTTTCCCTATTGTCCTTACAGTTTTTAATAATGCATTGGATAGTTCTTATAGAGGAGCAATACCCCTCGAGTCTATAGTACTCTTGGGGGTTAATCAATCTCTTTATGGAGCATCCTGTATTGGGATGCCCCACTGTGTGAAACCCCCCCCCCCAGATCGGCGAACGACTCACCACTCTGATGTGCCAGTGCTGCATCTCCACGCCGTAGCTGCATCTTCGGCATACCTCTAGGTGTGGACCTGCCCACGCCAGGCCTTTCTGATTGGGCAGTGCAGGGGGCTGCGATGTGGCCAACACTTGCTCTGTTCAGATTTCCTTGCCACAATAAGCTCAGTCCAACAAAAGAAATCTGAATGGAACTGAATGCTGATCGACTGAGAGGATCCTGTGGCAACCAGGAAGAGGTGAGTTTTAGGGCAATACGTGAGGATACACACAGTGGAGTATCCAAAATCGGGGTGCCTAACCATGGAGCAACAACTAATTTTCTTGGGTGTTGTTCCTCTTTCCCCGCTGGAAATTCAGCTCAGCGATTGGCCATCCAACGCCCACGTGGGTAGCCAGCGGCCAATTGTGGCGCTGGATTCCCGGCAGGGGACTGAGGGAAAGGTAAGATTTATGGGTTGCGGGGGGGTTAAGGGCTCCAGCATGGGATGGATGCCCCCACGCCTGTCATATAGAGTCCGCTTTAACATCTTATACACATCCACAGGATGTGTCTTTAAACACTACTCACTGTATCAGTTAGGGTTAAAAAGTTTGTTGCCACCCACAACAGAATCACCCAAGCAGTAATTATCCAATGGAAGACCTATTTGCTTAGTTAAAGTGGACCAACACCCAGGATTTTGACTATCCTGGGTTTTGGTCCACTTCGGTGGGGCACCCCGATCGGGGGTGCCCCGCTGTGTGAAACCCCCCAGAACGCCCGGAAACACTCACGTACAAGCGGCGTCCAACCACAGCGGCTCTGAGTGCTGGAGGCCGCGTCTCGCGCGTCCCTCTAACAGGGAGCGCGCCCGTGCCGGCCATTCACAACTGGCCGGCGCGGGTGCGTGCCCTGCTAGAGGGAAGCGCGAGACGCGGACGCGGCCTGCGCATGCGCCGTTGGAACGGGGTTAAGGTAAGGTTTCTGGGCTTCCTGGGGGGTTTCACCCCGCGGGACATCCCGATTTCGGATGCCCCGCAGGGAGGGATCTGATCGGCCCGGGAATCTTATTGATTCCCGGGCCAATCCCCCCTGGGTGTTGGCCCACTTTAAGTTGAATTTTTGATGCTAGGTCCTCTTTATTAGAATCCATATTGCTAACAGATTTAAACCTGTCAGTTACCCAGCTTTAATTTCACAACTGGAGTCAAAACTAATTATGCAGTACAGCCTCGTTAAATACAGCATCTTTTGAGTGAAACATTTTGTTTTGTTGCGGCTGTTTTGTTGCTTGTAGATATAATTATGTCTTCAATAACTGTCTGTGGCTCAGTCTGTCGAGCCAATGTAACTCATGTTTCACACTGAGAGCTCTGCAATACACCATCTAAATGCTAATAGTAAAATCATTTCATTTGCATTTAACACATAAATATATGATCCAATTTATGCACATTGTTAAGACATATAGAAAAACAGCAGATTTAAGTTTTATGGAATGAGTTACCATAATGATGGACAGCTACAGGTTACTGTAGTGTGCAATTTAATGCAATAATTGGGCAGAGTAGTTTTGTGTACATACATTTTCAGGTTTCTTTCTATTTGCAGGCTTGTAAGTGATGTGTAATTCTGCTACAAAATTCTGTTTTGTTATACATGTGTTTCTGCTAGGTCTGTCTAGTTCCCTTTCAGATATAAAAAAGCATCTGCAAATGTATGCATGCTTTATTTTAAATAGAACAAAACCCACCCGATTCCAGGGCCGGTCAATGGCTTTCCCCCAGAGCATAATGAATTGGGATGCCCCATTGGTAAAACTCCCTGGTGGCGCCCGTAAACACTCATCTTTCCCATCTCTTGTCTAACGAGAGTCATCTGCCATGACTATGTAATTTGTCAAATGGTTCTCATTGCTGTGATTGGGGAGTGTGTGATTGTGGGGGTAAGCTTTTATTACCCTTTTACTAAGGATGATTTTTTGAGTGATTTGGAATTGCTGGCTCTCCCCCTTCCACACCCCCATCTCCCCCCCACTACCTGATGCAGGTGGCTGGGACATGGCAGCGGGTGTTGCTAGCTTGCCGCACTGTGAAGAGAGGAAGGGAAAGCTGTTCCGCTATTTTAAAAGGAATTGGGGGGGAGAGCTTGATTGAGGGATCATCGCCTCCCGGCCAGGTTCCCTGCTCAGCGCATGTGCTCCCAGCTAAAGGGGAATGCACGTGCGCTATCTGGCCTCCCTCTTTGGCAAACAGAGGGTTAAAAATTGGGCGCAATTTAGCACTCCCAGATTATTAAAGGGAGCTTGAATACCCCATTCCTGGCATGGCAGACCAGACAGAGGAGGTTTTATTATTCTCTGCCCTTTATCAACATCTATAGGAGATTATGTATCGGATCATCGCAATCCAGATCCAAGTCCACTGAATAATCTGTTCTCCATTCAGTCTGGGAAGAAGAGCTCTGCTCCGGTGAGTCTCTTTTTCTTTTTGGGCTCATGATTTAAAGCTACAGTAACTTTTGATTCTCATGGCCCCTCCCCCTCTTTATTGTTTTTGTCATTTTAGACCAAGCCCCCCCCCAAAAAAAAACATCCACCTTAAAAGAATCCAAGGCTAAACCTGTCTCCAAGGCTGAAAATAAGAGTAGGAGATGCCCGATGTGTGATTTCAAGTTGGCTGATTCCTATAAGAAGCCTCTACTCAGCTCACTATGACAGACATGATGCAAGTTCTAAAGGAGCATATTTCTTCCTCCTTTGAGAACCTGAAGACCTTTCAGGATTTGGCTGGGTGTAGTGAATTAGTGGGGCGTCCTGTTGACACCCCCTTCTATTTTAGAGGGCAGGACACTGAACATTAGAATGCTCTTATTACCGAGGGGGATGAGGACCATGGGCCGTGCTTTTGAGGAAGAGGGCCATGGGTCAGGATCAGAATCATCCACTCTGGGTAGATTTCTCTTTTCCCCTGATGATCTACCCTATCTTTTACCTATGATACATCTCTCCAAGGGCATTTAGTATAGGAGTGTTACCCCTAGATCTAAGCATGATGGGTTTTACCTGGACTTTGTTCTGGAGACCCCTATGTCTTTTCCCATTCATAAGTCTGTTAAAGAAGCTATTTAAATCAGGGACTCTTAAGAGGTGTGATCCATTTTCTATAGAGGATTCTCTCTATAGGTATAGATGTCCCAAATTGGATGCACTGTTTTCTAAGGTTTCTAAGAGAGTGGATTTGGCATTTGAGGATTTTGGCATCCTTAAGGACCTGTTAGACAAAAGGATGTATTCCCTTTAAAAGAGGCCTCTACTTGTGTGGTTAGGCATTTGAATTATTGTCTCCAGCAGCTTAAGTCATGTTTGTTAAAGCAGACTAGTATTGACGAAATTCTGAAGGCTTTACCTATTCTCTTTTCAGTGGCCTCCTTTCTGTCGGATGCTACAGCAGAATCAGTAAGGTTTTTTGCCTACATACCTGGTCAGAGGACACAGGCCTGTGTGCCATGCCCTTTAGCGGAGTTCCTTTTTGCTTCAGAGCTAGAGAAGGTATTAGATGAGTCAGCTGACAAGAAAAATTGCTTTCCCACTAGGAGTAAGGACTTTAAAAACAAGAGATTTTCTTATCAATCCTCTTTTAAAACTTCCTTTCCTAACAGAGATTCGCTCAGAGGAGGGACAGGTTGAGGATCCACTCTGTTGGTACCCAGCAGTATAGCTCTAAGAAGCAATGATGCCAGGTCCCCTATAGGGACTCGCCTAAGATCCTTTCTCATTTTGTGGGAAGCCCTACGAGATGCTTCTGCCTGGTTCTTTTATGGTCTCAATAGACCTGAAGGATGCCGTTATTGTATTACTATTGTATTATATTATTATTGGGATCATAGCTAATTTGGACGATCTCCTACTTTTTGGCCCAAACTGCGAGAAAGTACTCCAGGATCTATGTGTAACAAGGTATTTGTTGCTTCAGCTAGGTTAGGTTCTGAATTACAAAAAGTCCAGTCTAGTTCCGTCTCAGGTCATGACTGATCTAGATTTTGAGATCAGTATGGTCCTTCAGAATATTGTCTTGCCTTTCCAGAAGATAAAGATCCTCAAGGAAGCAGTTCAATCTTTGTGCTCCAGTCAGATGGCCCAGTGCGTCAAGAATTGAGGGACTTGGGGGGTTTTGACCTCAGCCTTCCCGGCGGTAAGGTGGGATCAGCTACAGTCAAGGACTCTCCAGCTGCACATCCTAAGCACCTGGGACAAGTCTCAGGAATCCCTAGAAAGTTTGATAGAGATCTCCAATCTGGTAAAGAGCTTGCAGAAGTGGTGGCTTTGCGAAAGCAGATTTGTCAGTGGTCTAGCTTGGAGAGATCGCAAAGAGGAAATTGTGATGACGGACACCTCCTCATGGGGTTGGGGGACCCATTGCAAGGTCCTTGACTGCACAAGGAAAGTGGTCCAAAAGGCTGCAACAGCAATTCTGCTTTGGGCAAAACAAAACCTGTTATCTCTGTCAGCTATTCATCTGAAGGGGTGCCTGGGTCATGTGGCGGACTTTCTAAGTCGCTCTCCGCTGTCGGAGGCAGAATGGTCTCTGAACCAGGAGATATTTGATCAAATTTGTGTCCAGTGGAGAACTCCGGAAGGTGGATCTTTTTGCATCTGGGAAGAACCACAAGCTGAAGTTTTTTTCTCTAAATCCCTCTGACCCAGCTCTGGGAATAAACACCTTTGCCCACGATTGGATCTTTGATCTGCTCTACGCATTTCCTCCAGTCCGAATACTTCTGCAAGTTCTCAACAAGTTATCCAGTCAGCCAGCTACTGTTCTGAAAGATAGCTAGACTGGACCTGCTACCCCAGGGACCCGTGCTTTGTCAGGACCCCAAGAGGTAGCCTTTGACTCTATGGACCCTGAAGTTGCCATGCTTCTAAGAAAGGTTTTTTCAGAAAATGTTATCAAGACCCTACTCTCCAGGACCTTTAAAACATGGAAGAGTTAGAACACAAGACCTGCTTCCAACCTTCCGGTTATACTTTCCTCCAGGAGGGAGTTCATTTGGGTCTGAGTACTCTCTGCATTTGGGTCTGAGTACTCTCTGCAGCTCTTTCAGTATTTTTGGATAAGAGATTATCATCATTTTGGTTGGTCGGACGTTTTTTTCTTGCTGTTATTCATTCTAGAACCGGTTTACATAAAACTAGCACCTTAATGGGATCTGGCTAGAGTCCTGTCAGTCATGATGGCTTCTCCATTTGAACCTGTATTGGATTTGCCTATTAAATTTCTCACATATAAAGTATTATTTTTAGTGGCAATTACTTCTGCTGCAGAATCAGTGATATCCAAGCATTATCCTGCCATCACCCCTTTCTTTAGGTTTTCCAGGATCGTGTGGTTTTAAGGGTGGACCACTGCTACCTACAAAAGGTCTCTTCTGACTTTCATAGAACACAGGATATTGTTCTTCCATCAGTGGATAGTTGAGATTTTTCTGTGGATAAATCATTTGATGTCAGAGCATGTCTTCTGAAATACACCCATCAAAAAAAAAAATGGAGAAGGCAGATAGCCTATTCATTTCATTTTCAGATTATATGAAGGGTCATGGGTGTCTAAGGCAATTGCACAGATACAGAAAGTTTTAATGAGAAGTGCCGGACTTTGAAATCATGGGGAGACCATTACCTCTTTTAGAATTGGCTGAATTAAAGGCTAGAGCACATACAAGAATTATTCACCAGTCAGTACAAATCAAGACATACTGTAAGTGTAAAATTAATCAATTGAAAAGGAAAGGCCCCATTACTCTGGTCACTCCGTATTCCTGCCAATTCTCCTGTATACATAATATAATTGTGTCCAACTTGTCTAATCTGAAAGCCGATAAGGAATTAGAACATATTTCATCTATCTCTATGCACTTCCCTGGGTTAATATTAATATTATATTCTTTCTGGGTTTACTCTGGTCTCTTTTCCCCCCGAGTTTTTCCTTGTGTTTCCATTCTCGTTCTTCCTTACACGTGACAATTGAATATATGTTTGTCAATTTCTCATATTCGATTCATGAATTATGATATATATATATATATATATATATATATATATATCTCAACAGATGTAATATATATATATATATATATATATATATATATATATATATATATATATATATATATATGTATATATATTTATATAATTATTTATCTATTCAATCAACTAATCCTAATTTTTGTTGATATTTCTTTTCCATTTTTTTTTATGTATTCTTTGGGTGTAGTGTGACTTTTTTGTTTTCTGTTTGTGGTTTTTCATTGCATAATTTGTGAGATGAGCTTCGTTTATATATTCAATTCATGGCCTGTTTGTTTTAATTCACTTTAAATGTGTTACATGGATAGGCTTTTTGCATGTAAAATACCAGAATAACTTGTTTTTTTCCAAATCGTCAGTTTGGCCTGCCTTAGCCATATTTTAACACTTTTAATTGGTGCTGGCACATATATGTACTATTTATCTATCTTGGCTGGTCGGGGCTCTCCTGGCTCCCCCTTGTCATCCGTCAGCCTTTGGGCGATAGTGCCTCCCCTGGGCTGGCTGCCGGCTTCTCATAGGCTGTTCTGTCCTGGGCTGAAGTCGGGGAGTCCACTGACCCTTCCTCCATGTTTTTCCACCAACCAGGGAGGTTTATTTTTGAAGGGGAGGGGCTGGAGGTGGCAATTGCGCCTTCAGCCATTTACACACATTTCCCCTTCCATCCATCTCAGAAGGGGAGTAAGGCGGTCTGGGATGCCCTGGGGAAAGGTCAGCTGCCAGCCATGGAGTCTTTTAGACTTCAGCCTGGCTGACCAGGGTTTGGTTCCTCTTTAACTTCCAATGTTTTCCTCTGCTGCTGAGGAACCACATCTCCCAGCAGCTAAATCTGCTAAATCTGAAAGTGCAAGGTCCCCCGAACAGAACAATACCCAACATGCATAGCTACTTTTAACCCTTTTAATTGTCACCCTCTGTCATTTTTCACCAGTTTGCACCATGTTTAACCATGATTTTTGCAGGAATTTCCAGGAAAGATATATATATATATATATATATATATATATATATATATATTACATATATTTTTTGCAGCAAAGTTTAGGCTTTAACATAAAAATATCTTTTTCTACATTTTTTTTAAAATATTTTTTTTTTTTTAGAAAATTGTCTCCTTAAATAAAACCTTTATTTTATTATAGAAAACCATATTGCATATTGAAAGCCCCATTTCTCCTGATTACAACACTAACACATATGCATCGGTAGCCCCCCATTCTTTCTCAGGAGACCCCCCCCAAACTGAAAAGAGCACTTTATAACATTTACAAATAAAATACAACTACTATCCACACTATAAAGGGTTAAACCCCCCAAAATGGCATAGATTACCCCTTCCCCGGGGGGGGGGGCTCAATTTTTTGGGAATTTTAAGAGTTAAAAATTCACAAAAATGACGTGGGTTCCCCCCTACCCAGCATAACCAGCCTGGGGACCAGTTATCCAGGGCTTGTATAATAGGGCACAAGGGTCAGCCGCTGTTGCCCAACCCTCAAAGCAAAATGGCCCTGGGTTTCTGTCTCCCCCCCCCCCCCCCCCGGGCTAGCTGCAGGTGACTTGCCAGCCCCTAAGCCTTGTGAACTGGTATAGGGGGTCTCATGGACACCTTCACAAAGGGTTAAATGTAAAAAACACACAGAAAAAATATTTTAGTTGTTTTTTTAATACTTACTTCCCATCCATCTCTCATCTGTGTCCATCGCCAATCACTCTGGCTTCTGCACTCCTGCTGCTGCTGCTGAAAGTCTTTTTATGCCTGTCGGGTCACAGAAAATAAGGGGTTAATTTAAAAAAAATGACATGGGGTCCCCTCTCCTAAAAAATCCAGAAACAAAATGAAATGGGGTACTCCCTCCTTAAAAATCCAGAAACAAAATGAAATGGGGTACTCCCTACCCATCATAACCAGCCCGGGGACAAGCTATTCAGGGCTTGTAGGAACAGAGCACAGGGGCCAGCTTTGGTTGCGCCCTGCTCTGCCAGCAACAAACCTGCAAAGCCAAATGACCCCGGGCTTTTTTGCCCGGGGAGGCAGGTAATTGGGTAGTTTTATCAAAGGCCAAGAGGGTCTAATACCAGGTGTGCCACAATGTAATCGTTTTATTTTATAGGTCAAGGTGGTCTAATGTCAGGTGCGTCACAATGTAATAGTTTTATCAAGGCCAAAAAAGAGTATAATGCCATGTCTGCCACAATAAATAGTTTTATCAAAGGCCAAGAGGGTCTAATGCCAGGTGTGCCACAATGTTATAGTTTTATCAAAGGCCAAGAGTGTCTAATGCCAGGTGTGCCACAATGTAATAGCTTATCAAAGGCAAAGAGGGTCTAATGCCTGGTGTGCCACAATGTAATAGTTTTATCAAAGGCCAAGACTGTCTAATGTCATACCACAATGTAATAACTTATCAAAGGCAAAGAGGGTCTAATGCCAGGTGCGCCACAATAAATAGTTTTTATCAAAGGTCAAAAGGGTCTAATACCAGGTGTGCCACAATGTAGTAGTTTATCAAAGACCAAGAGAGTCTAATGCCAGGTGTGCCACAATGTAATAGTTTATCAAAGGCCAAGAAGGTATAATGTCAGGTGTGCCACAATGTAATCATTTAGCAAAGGCCAAGGGGATCTATTGCCAGGTGTGCCACAATTAGTTTTATCAAAGGCCAAAAGGTTCTAATGCCAGGTGTGCCACAATTTGTTTTATCAAAGGCCAAAAGGGTCTAATGCCATAATATAAGGTGTGCCATAATAATATTTTATCAAAGGCCAAGAGGGCCTAATAGGTGTGCCACAATGTAATAGTTTTATTTTAAATGTCAAGAGGGTCAAATGCGAGGTGTGCCGCAATGTAATATTTTATCAAAGGCCAAGAGGGTCTAATGCCAGGTGTGCCAAAATGCAATAGTTTATCAAAGGCCTAGAGGGCCTGAACCCGAAGAATGTAGGGATGTGGGTTAAGGGGGGCACACAAAACCCAGTGCTTATAACTTCTTGTAGGATAAGGGGATACACCCCAGTGCTTAAAGGAAGATGTAGGTTAAGGGGGCACACAAAACCCAGTGCTTATATATAGAATAAAGGGATACACTCAGTGCTTAGAGCATATTAGGCTCGTTTCAGAGAGACAAAAAAATACTTCAGTTTTAGTGCCGATCTGTTTCTTTTGAAATGTTTCTGCTCTCGTATGAGTGTACGAGCGATTCTATGCATGCATTGCAATCCTTCTGTAAAGTTTCCGTCCGTGCGTACGGCAGATTACGATGTCATTTTCCAGTGTGACTTTTCCGTTTCATTTTCTCATGTTACAACGTAGGCTTTCATTTTTGCCCTTTTCCCATCGTATCCTCCCACGAATCCTTTACATTTCCCGTTAGTTTCTGTTTCCCTTTTTCAATAAATAATCGTCCAGACGGAAATCCTTACGATCTTGAGCCTGCTCACTACAAACTTAACTCATTAAAGTGCTCGCCTACATATTTGCCACCCTCACTTCTACTACAATGTTTAGCTAAATCACTTAGCACTATCCTCCATCTTCCCTTTTGAACCCTTAAAGCTCACCCAAACCACTTCGCGGTAAGGTTCTTCTTCCATTTTAGCCCCCTAAAACTTACCCAAATCACTTCTCGGTCATGTGAATATTCATCTTTAAATATTTCTGGGCCCATTAGTTTTGTGTTAATGTATTTTGTAAATGTATATTCCATCATAAAATATTAAATTTTTAAATATTTACAGAACCCCTGGCCCGCATTCTGCAGGCAAAGAACTGGCTTCTATAAGGCATACATGAAATGTATTGATTTAGGTATGCATTGCTATACAATTTATGGCCTCTGCCATGCTGATACATGCAATGCCTTGGTGCTAAAGGCGCGCAGACTCCTCCACATAGCCGCAAAACATGTTCAGCAATAGCAATCCGAGCCCTCAAAGGTCCCGTAAGTGGACCGCAAATGAAACGGATTTATAGGGTGGTGGTCCGTCGGAAATCAGCTCTCTGAAACAGACGCAAGCCCATCCCAACAACGTAAGTTATCTGAACGAACGAAAAATATCAGATTTTGTTTGGAAAATGATCCGAATTAAGGGAAATGATCCGATTTGCTTTCGTTCATCGAAAGCGCATATACACATTTTCCTGAACGTTCGTACGAATGAAAAATGAATGAAAAAAAGCAAAAAAATGACAAACACCCACTAAAACTTTCACAGACAGCTACGGAAGTCCAGACGAATGTGTTTCTGAATCGAGCCTATTGTAAGATAACAGTACACACATAAACTCCAGTGCTTACACCTTCTTGTAGGATAAGGGGGTACACCACAGTGCTTATAAGATGTTATGGGATAACAGTGCACACAAAAAACAGTGTTTATAGCTTATTGTAGGAAAAGGGGATACACCCCAATGCTTAGAGGATGTTGTTGAATAACAGTAGACACAAACCTCAGTGCTTACAGCTTCTTGTGGGATAATGGGATACATCCTAGTGCTTAAAGGAAGATGTGGGTTAAGGGCGCACACAAAACCCCTGTGCTTATAGCTTCTTGTAAAATAAGGGGATACACCCCAGTACTTAAAGGAATATGTGGGTTAAGGAAGCCCACAAAACCGTGCTTATAGATTCTTGTAGAATAAGGGGATATATCTCAGGGCTTAGAGGATGTTGTGGGATAACAGTACACACAAACTCCAGTGCTTACAGCTTCTTGTAGGATAAGGGGATACACCACAGTGCTTAGAGGATGTTGTGGGATTACAGTACTAGGGATGAGCGAATCGATCCAGACGAACCCGGATTTGTTCCGAATTTCATGAAAAATTTGATTCTGAACAAATCCAAATTTCCCTGCTATTCGATCGATCGAAGTTTTCCTTAAAACTCCATTTATTTCAATTACAGGCATTCTAAGATGGTGGAAGCACATATCCAGACATGTCCCCTGGGGCAAGGTATCATGGGTAAGTCACATGCAGCCTATCAGCAGCCAGGAAGCCCGGTGACGTCACCGTGCTATATAAAGCGGCGGCCATCTTCCTTGTGCGCATTTCAGCGTTCTATTGCGGCCAGAGCACAGCTCGTTACAGACAGGGACAGAGTTAGAGACAGGCAGGGAGAGTCAGAGAGGTAGACAGAGCCAGGGAAAGATAGTGAAAGATAGGGAAAAACTGGAACCATCCAGCCAGGGACAGCTTAGAAGTGACAGTGCACCTGCACTTAGCAGCCTATCTGTTATACTAAATATGCTTGTTCATCCTTCCTCAGCTTAATCAAAGTATTGCATTTTGAATTGGTTTTTGGTCTGCCTTTAACAAAAAAAACACCAGCCAACCTGGGTATCCCAAACCTGCATTAGGCAGCCTATCTGTTATACTAAATACGCTTGTTCATCCTTCCTCAGCTTAATCAAAGTATTGCATTTTGAATTGGCTTTTGGTCTGCCTTTAACAAAAAAAACACCAGGCCGCAGGGCATCCCAAACCTACACTTAGCAGCCTATCTGTTATACTAAATACGCTTGTTGATCCTCCTCAGCTTAATCAAAGTATTGCATTTTGAATTGTTTTTTGTCCTGCTGCCAAAACACTAGGCCGCAGGGCATCCCAAACCTGCACTTAGCAGCCTATCTGTTATACTAAATACGCTTGTTCATCCTTCCTCAGCTTAATCAAAGTATTGCATTTTGAATTGTTTTTTGGTCTGCCTTTAACAAAAAAACACCAGCCCACCTGGGTATCCCAAACCTGCACTTAGCAGCCTGTTATACTAAATACGCTTGTTCATCCTTCTTCAGCTGAATCAAATTATTGCATTTTGAATTGGTTTTTGGTCTGCTGTCAAAACACCAGCCCACATGGGCATCCCAAACCAGCACGTCACCCTATCTTTTATACTAATTAAGCTTGTTCAGCCTCAGTTTTATTAAACTATTGGATTTTGAATTGGTTTTTGGCCTCCTGTAAAAACACCAGCCCACATGGGCATCCCAAACCAGCACGTCACCCTGTTATACTAAATAAGCGTCTACAGCCTCAGCTTTATTAAGCTATTGCATTTTGAATTGGTTTTGTGCGCCCTGTAACAAAAACAAGGCCGCAGGGCATCCCAAACCACCACGTTGCACCCTATCTGTCATACTAAATAAGTGTCTACAGCCTCAGCTTTATTAAGCTATTGCATTTTGAATAGGTTTTTGTCCTGCTGTCAAAACAGTAGCCCACATGGGCATCCCAAACCAGCACATGTCACCCTATCTGTTATACTAAATAAGCTTCTACAGGCTCTTTTATTTATTTATTTATTTTTTATATAGAACAGTAGTAGATTATATAGTGAGGTAAATTCACCAGTTTTCACCATTATACAGAGAAGCCCACTGTGTAAATCTGAGTAGCAATAGTTTATACAGTATTGTGAGGCAAATTCACTGTTTTGCACTATTATATATAGCAGCCTAAATCCCTGTGTAAATCTGAGGAGCAATAGTTTATATTGTGAGGTAAAGTTGCCATTTTATAGAGCAGGCCCTGTCTGAAAATCTCATTTTGCAATCTATGTTATATTGTGAGCTAAATTCACCATGTTGCACTATTCTTTAGAGTGGCCCTCCTGTGTAAATCAGAGCAGCAATAGTTTATATTGGACAATACATTTTCCCTGTTTTGCACCATTATATGGAGCAGCCCCTGAGTAAATCTGGGGGGCAATAGTTTATATTATGAGGTAAATTCATGGTTTTGCACCATTACATAGAGCAGTCCCTATATAAACCTGAGAAATAGGTTATATTGTGTGAGTTAAATCGGCTCTTGGTTTTGCAGCATTATATAGAGCAGCCCAGTTGCCATCTAAATCAACTACTGGCCGGGCAGGACAGCTTTTCCAGGGCAAACTCTGCTAGTCAAGTTTGGCTTCCCAGAAGTCCAGCGGATCCTCAAGGTGTGTTGGCATGGTCATGTCAAGGTATGACATGACCTGCTGGTTCAGGTCCTGCTCCAGGTCTTCCTGCTGCTCATGAGTAGACTCACTATGCGGGTGTAGAAAGCTACTCATTAGCGACTGAAGACTGAGGCTGCTGCTGATGGAGCTGCTGCTGCTGCCACCCCCCCCCCCCCCCGGCAGCCATGGCAGTGGAAGGTGAGCGCAGAGGTCCCCCTGAGTCAGACCTGCGGGAGTATGGACCATGGCGCAGATAGACATCGCCCAACTGACTACGTAGGATGTCTCTGTGGTAGGTCAGTTTGTCCTCCCTTTCAGTGGGTGTAAAAAATGCCCCCATTTTGTGCCAGAAGCGAGGGTCCAATTTGGTGAAGAGCAAGAAGTCATCCCGCTGACAAATGGAGACAATTCTGTGGTCACTACGCAAGCACGTGAGCATGCATCGTGCCATTTGTGCAAGTGACTCGGAGGGACTACCTGTCTCCATCTCCACTGCAAACTGCCACGATGTGTCTGGGTCCTCTGTCTCGCCTTCCTCACAACCCTCTAGCTCCTCTGGCTGCTCCTGCTCCTCCTCTCCTGTCAGATGACTAGATAAAATGGTGATTTTGTCAAACCTAATTTGTGCTTCGCTGTGCCCCACCCCCTCCTCCTCCTCCACTTCAGCCCCAACAGGCTTCATGTGGCTGTGAAATGTATGCGCCATGTCTCTAGTGCCCTGACCAGCCATGGTTTCCAACATGTGTTGTAGTACATGAAGCAGTGGAACCTCATTGTTTATCTCATAGTCCTGGCGACTGACTAATAAAGTAGCTTCCTCAAAGGGCCTGAGCAAACGGCAGGTGTCACGTATGAGCTGACACTGGTTTACATTGAAGTTACACAGGGGAGTCCCCCTATCCGTTTGGATCATCAAGAAATCCGTGATGGCTTTTCTCTGTTCCTATAGTCGATCCTGCATATGGAGGGTGGAATTCCAATGGTTGGAAACATCGCAAATCAGACTATGTTGGGGGATACCGTTCTGACGCTGAAGCTCAAGAAGGGTGTGCTTGGCGGTGTAGGAGTGCCTTTAGTGCATGCAAAGTTTCCTTCCCGTTGTTAGGATGTCTTTCAGATGGGGGGGAAGACTTCAGAAAACGCTTGACAACTAGATTGTACACATGTGCCATGGCAGGATGCATGGCTCAGGTTTCCTTGTCGCGGGGCAGACAAGATGTTCTTCCCAGTGTCAGTCACCATGGGTCCCATTTGCAGTTTTCGTGGAGTAAGCCATGATTTCATGTATTGAGTTCTCATTTCTAGCAGTTCCTCCCATGTGTGACTCTGTTGCTCAAGGCAAACCATGTGAATAACAGCGTGAAACTGCCGTGTCCTGCACACAGGGTAGGCTGGAAGGGCACTGGGAAAAAAAAAATGAAAAAAAAAAGAGAAAAAATAAATATTTAGAAAAAAAAGTAAAAAACAAAATTAAAAAATGAAAAAAAAAATTGTACAAAAATTCACAAAATATTAAAAGGCAATGGAAAAAAATATATTATATATATATATATATATTTCTAAAAAATACAAAATATTAAAAAAAAAAAAATACAGAATTAACCAAAAAAAAAAAATGTTGATACATTTTATATGTTACTGTTATTATGTTATATGTTATTGTTGCTATGTTTTATGTTATTATTATAAATATGTTCAAATAAGATACATTTTAACTATTAATATGTAATTGACAATTTGCCACTTTTCTCTGTGACACCATTGCTAAGTGCAAGTGCACTGTCACAGGCACAAAGGCCTAGGAGCGTGGAAGCCACAGCGGAGGGACCTGTCCAAGTTGCTTTTGTGGTTGTGCAGGAACCACAATCACCCAGTGGTCCTAAAAGGATATTTATTGTCCCTGACCATAGTTACAGCTCCAGACGTAGGCACTGCTGTGCACTTTGGTACACACTGACAGGCTAAAGGACTGCCCCACCTTGTGTTCAACAAAATTGTACAGGGCTGGTACTGCCTTCTTCGCAAAGAAATGACAGCATGGGACTCTCCACCTCGGCTCGGCACAAGCCATCAGTTCTCTGAAAGGTCCACCAACTCAAAAGGGAGGGACTGCAGCACCAGCAACTTATACAGGAGCACATTTAGCTTCTGCACGTTGGATGAGTGGGCACATACTGTTGTCTCTTGGACATGGCTTGGCAATGGTTTGCTGGCGGAATGACTGACTCGGATTAAGAGGAGGAGGAGCATCTGGAGCGACAGAGGATGGGTATGACACACAGGAGGTGGTGGAGCCTTGGCTGGCTGGAATAGAGAGCGGTGTGCCACTGGGTAATGCAGCAGGCTGGACCACCACTTTGGAGCCAACTCTCCCAGGCCGCTTTATGGTGACGCTGCAAATGTTGACGCAGGGCTGTGGGTCCAACATTGGGACCCTGGCCACACTTCACCTTCTGCCTACACATCTTTCATATAGCCATGTTAATCTCCTGCGGATGTTTGATGAAAAACTGCAACATGGGCTTGTAGCTGATTTCTCCTACCAACAGTCTGCGCTAATTTACTGATGCTGCTGCCGCCGCCAACTCCAGGGACCCTCTTCCACTACCTCCTGGGAAGATAGCCTGCCGCGCGAGTGGTCTACCCCAAGCACATTTGCATCCATACTTTCCCCTTCTGCCACCATGCTGGCCGCTAAATCTGTCACTCTTCATCACTCCAAGCCTTTAAAAGTGCTGATGTCCTCCTCAGGTTCCTCAACAGTATCTGCTTAAGGAGCCAAAGCGCTTGCAACACCTCCTCCCACGACACTCTCCTTATCACTACTTGCCCGCCTAGTGGAAGAAGCGGCAAGTGTCTCCTCCACTTCTTGGCTGGGCAGTAGCTGCTGATTTTTCTGATTATCAGATCGTTCTCACTGAATAGTGGAGCTGAACCCAAAGCATAACATACAACAGACAGTTCACTGGGGGTGTCAGATGTCACTTGTGATGCAGTGGATGATCGTGTTAACCAATGGATGACGGCAGATGGGTTGCTGTTCAAGACACGACCGCTAGCTGATCCCGGGAGATCAGGCCTCTCACTGAAACTCCTGCTGCCACTCACCCCTATTCTGCAGAGACCTCTGCTTGATGAAATGAGGCCTTATATGTTACTATGTTACTAATATGTTACTAATCTGTCACTCTCCATGTTTTTTTTTCAGAGACTGGCCTGCGTGGAAATGAATCGGGCATGGATCAGCCAAGATTTCCACCCACCAATGCCTGATGCATTAGAGTAGATTGATCATGGGGCCAGACCAACACTAAAGAAATATGGATCATGCAAAACAGATTTAAGGCGCTGCTCTCCAGTTACAGACATTCCTCCGCATCAGACCACAAGTAATTATTGAGAAAATGCTTTACGTTACTCTTACTTTTTATTAATATTCTTCGGATAAGATATATGTGTTGAAAATCTGTATATGTTCTCTTCATGCTGCTGCCAACTCCAGGGTGTGTCTTTCTGGCAATTGTGGGCTCCTGCTGCTGCTGCTTGCAACTCCAGTGTGTCTTTAGGCCAATTTTTGGGCACTTGCTGCCAACTCCAGTGTGTCTTTCAAGCAATGTTTGGGCTCCTGCTGCTGCTGCTTCCAACTCCAGGGTGTGATTCATCCAATTTTTGGGCTCCTGCAGCCAACTCCAGTGTCTCTTTCAAGCAATGTTTGGGCTCCTGCTGCTGCTTGCAACTCCAGGGTGTGATTCATCCAATATTTGGGCTCCTGCAGCCAACTTCAGTGTCTCTTTAAAGCAATGTTTGGCTCCTGCTGCTGCTGCTTGCAACTCCAGGGTGAAATTCATCCAATTTTTGTGCTCCTGTAGCCAACTCCAGTGTCTCTTTAAAGCAATGTTTGTGCTCCTGCTGCTTCTTGCAACTCCAGGGTGTGATTCATACAATTTTTGGGCTCCTGCAGCCAACTCCAGTGTCTCTTTAAAGCAATGTTTGGGCTCCTGCTGCTGCTTGCAACTCCAGGGTGTGATTCATCCAATTTTTGGGCTCCTGCAGCCAACTCCAGTGTCTCTTTCAAGCTATGTTTGGGCTCCTGCTGCTGCTGCTTGCAACTCCAGGGTGTGATTCATACAATTTTTGGGCTCCTGCAGCCAACTCCAGTGTCTCTTTCAAGCTATGTTTGGGCTCCTGCTGCTGCTGCTTGCAACTCCAGGGTGTGATTCATACAATTTTTGGGCTCCTGCAGCCAACTCCAGTGTCTCTTTCAAGCTATGTTTGGGCTCCTGCTGCTGCTGCTGCTTGCAACTCCAGGGTGTGATTCATACAATTTTTGGGCTCCTGCAGCCAACTCCAGTGTCTCTTTCAAGCTATGTTTGGGCTCCTGCTGCTTCTTGCAACTCCAGGGTGTGATTCATACAATTTTTGGGCTCCTGCAGCCAACTCCAGTGTCTCTTTAAAGCAATGTTTGGGCTCCTGCTGCTGCTTGCAACTACAGGGTGTGATTCATCCAATTTTTGGGCTCCTGCAGCCAAATCCAGTGTCTCTTTAAAGCAATGTTTGTGCTCCTGCTGCTGCTTGCAACTCTAGGGTGTGATTCATCCAATTTTTGAGCTCCTGCAGCCAACTCCAGTGTCAGTGTTTCTTTAAAGCAATGTTTGGGCTCCTGCAGCTGCTGCTGCTGCTTGCAACTCCAGGGTGTGATTCAGCTAATTTTTGGGCTCCTGCTGCTGCCAGCTCCAGGGTGTGTTTTTCAGACACTATAGGGGCCCCTCATAGTGATGCCACTTCAACTCTCTGCAATTGTGCCGCTCTGCGATTCTATTAGCGATGCCTCTGATCTGCATGTGATAATTATTTACAGTATTATTTCACTAACCCAGCACGCATCCTATGCGTGTTACAGCAAGGCAGAATGGTTTACAACCCTATTGAGGCTCTAGGAGGCTCAGAAATAGCCGTTTTTAATAACGATTCATCGCAAATAAATTCGTATCGAAACGATTTTTGTCGGAAAATTCAGCGAATCAGTCGAATCGAATTTTTCAAAAGTTCGCTCATCTCTAAACAGTACATACAAAAAACAGTGCTTAAAGCTTCTTGTGGGATAATGGGATACACCCCAGTCCCCAAAGCAATATGTGGGTTAAGGGGGAACCCAAACCCCAGTGCTTAAATGAAAAGGGGGGTTAAGGGAGCAAACTCCAGTGCTTAAATGAAAAGGTGGGTTAACCCTTTCGCTGCCAGCCTATCTGGAGATTTTGTCACCCTTGTTGCCAGACCATTTTGCACTATTTTGCGCTCCACATTTTCAACTGTGATTTTTGAAGGGATTTCCAGAGATTTCGCAGGGAAATTAAATATTGTTTTTTTAGGTGTATTCTCAATATTTTTGGGTAAAATATGTGCAAAAAAAAAAATCTATTTTTTACAATTTGTAGTGTTTTGTTGCAATAAAAAATATAAGTTTGTCAATTAAATCTTTTTGTGTGTAAAATCTCCATTTCTCCCGGTTACAACAGTACCATATATGTATTGGTAGACACCCTTTTCTGCCCAGGAGACTCCCCAAACTGAAACAACGCTTTTGGAGATTTTCAGATAAAATACAACTATGCTATGCGCTATGCGCACCTTGCAGTTTTTCAGGGAGAACAACCCTGTACATTTAAAAGTCTCCCCACAAACTATATATTCTCTGGAAGTACATACCTCAAGATTTCTAGGCGTACCTGGTTGTTGACATGGGTGCAGTTTTCTGGAAGTAATCCCTCATTTAATTATTTGGTTGCACAGGGTTTCCCTAAAAAAAAAATTAAAAAACTGAATCAAAGTCACATTTTCCGACAAAAACAATACACAAAAAAGAAAAAACAAGTTAAATCTGAAAAAGCAACATCCCCCGAACAGAACAATACCCAACATGCATAGCTACTGTCAAGGGAAGAGTTGCCAAACACCCCAAAGTAAAGCATGCGCATAACGGTAATTTTACTTGAAAATTTCAGCTCTGCTGACAAAGTGCGCAGCTTGCACTTTTTCTACCAGAACAACCCTTTATATTTGGAATACCCCCCACAAACCATATATTCCCTGAAAGTACACATGTTAAGCTTTCTAAGCGTACCCAGCTTGTTGTAGTGGGCTCAACTTTCTGGAAGTAATCCGTCAAAGAATTCTATGGTTGCACAGGGTTTTCCTACAAAATGTCTAAAAAAGCAGAATAAAAAACACCTTTCCCTAAAATATCAATATGCAAACAAGAAAAAACAAAGTCCGAAAGAGCAAGATCCTCTGAACAGAACAAAACATGCATAGCTACTTTCAACCCTTTTAATTGCCAGCCTACTTGAAATTTTGTCACCCTGTGTTGACAGGTAATTTTTCCCCATTTTGTGCCATGTTTAACTGTGATTTTTCGCCGGAATTTCCAGAAAAAAAAAAAAAATATATATATATATATATATATATATATATATATATATTGCAGCAGAGTTTAGGCTTTAACATGAAATGTCTTGTTTGTAATTTTTCTACTGTTTTTTAAATATTTTTGCGTAAAAAAACAAAAAATAAATAAAATAATATTTTTTAGACAATTGTCTCCTTTATTTTAAATAAAACATTTGTTTTATTAATGAAAACCATATTGCATGTGAAAGCCCCATTTCTCCTGATTACAACAGTACCACATATGTATCGGTAGCCCCCCCATTCTTGCCCAGGAGACCCCCTCAAACTGAAAAGAGCACTTTATAACATTTACAAATAAAATACTACTATCCACACTAAAAACAAATGGGTTAATTTAAAAAAATATGACATAGGGTCCCCCCTCCTGGGGGGGGGGGGCATTTTTTGGGGGAATTTTAAGGGTTAAAAACCCTTTAAAAAAAAATTACGTGGGGTCCTCCTTACCCATCATAACCAGCCCGGGACCAGGTATGGGGGCTAATGGACCCCTTACCAGTTCACAAGGGGTTAAGTGTAAAAAAAACTACACAGACACATGGAGAAAAAAAAATTTTATTTGTTTTTTTTTTTTTTATACTTACCTCCCATCCATCCCTGGGCACTGTGTCACACGCTGATCCTGCTGCTGCTGGAAGCCTTTTATAGCTGCTGGGCGACAGAGCATAAGGGGTTAATTTAAAAAATAATTTTTTGGAATCTTAAGGGTTAGGGTTAGGCTAACCCTAACCCTTAAAAATAAAAAAAATTGACATAGGGTTCCCCCTAACCGTCATAACCAGCCCGGGATCAGCTATGGGGGCTTGTAGGAACAGAGTGGAGGGGCCAGCTTTTGTGGCCCCCCACCCTGCAGCCTACAAGCCCACATATACTGTGTGGGCCCGGGCTCTTCTGCCCCCCCCCGGGCTTTGGGGAGGCAGGTAATTGGGGGTGCGGGGGTTAATGTCAAGTCACCCGCTAGCTGCAGGTGACTTGCCAGCCCCCAGCCTTGTGAACAGGTATAGGGATCTCATGGATCCCTTACCAGTTCACAAAGGGTTAACAGTAAGAAAACACACAGACACATAATTAAAAATGACTTTTATTAAAAAATAAAAACTTTTTTTTTTTTACTTTACTCACCTCCGATCGTCAGCTCCTGTGTCCCTCGATGTGATGACAGATGCGATCATGCTGGCTACAGTAGCAGAGGGGCAGGTGATGATCGGATCACCTGCCCCTCTGCTCCTGTGGCCAGCATGATCGCATCTGAAAGAACAACAGCCGGGAGCCAGGATGACACCCCGTGAGTAACGTCATAAGCCCCGCCCCCCGGCAAAATGGCAGCGTCCGTCGGGAGAGGAGAAGGAGAGGGCTGTTAGGCCCTCTCCTGAAGCTTAAGAGCCAAGGGGGGGCGATCGGAGGCCCCCTGGTGAAGAGGAGACCCGTTGGGAGCGATCGAACACTGAGGTGAGTAAATGTCATTTTTATTTTTTTATTTTTTACAGGCAATTCCGGCGGGGGGGTGGGGCGTGGCTATTCCGGGCCCTCCCCTGTACCCGGGGGGGCCTGGGTGGGGTGTCGAACCCCCCCCCCGGATGAAGAGGAGACCCGGCCGGATCGAACAAGGGGTCAGTTTTTTTTACTTTACGTAGGGGGGAAAGTCAGGCACGTAGATTCTACGTGCTTGGCACTTAAGGGGAGTGGAAGCGAGCACATAGAATCTACGTGCTTGGCACTGAAAGGGTTAAGGGGCACCCAAACCCCAGTGCTTAAAGGAAGATGTGGGATAAGGGAGCACCCAGACCACAGTAGTGACAAGCCAGTGGTATTGGTGCCAACCCTACTCTAGCCCTCACTCCAGCCACTATCCCTGACTATAGCTGGAGTTATAGACTATAAGGAGTAAATCAGACCCCAGGAGGTAGATCTGGAAATGGAAACAACCAACTTATCACAGGAAGGGCTAGGCGAGGAGGCAGACGATGATGATGACAATGGCCATCATGATGATGGTGGTGGTGAGGACGTTGATTAACAAACATGGCAATATGGAGCGGAGGTGGAACCAACTGGGCCCTCAGAAATGCTGGCGAGGATGGCGAGCTGTATGCTTGGGCGCTTGGATGCTTGCGTGCCGCATTCTTAGCATAAAGCAAAAAGATGAGTACTAGATCGCTACACTTTTAGAACCTTGGTATAAAACTAAAATGGGGAATGTTTACACCTTCTGAGAGGAAGGCAAAAATGGCTTATTACCAAGAGAAGACATGCAGCCAGTTAGCCATGGCTTTCAAACGGCAGACACCTGCTGCAAGCTTGTCCACTCCTCACTCCCTGCCAAGTCAATGCGCTGCTTCCGTAACAAGCGGCGGCAGCAGAAGCAGCACACAACCCACTCAAGGAAAACACATTAATGAGAGAATACATTCCTAACTAGAACTGGTAACATAACTATACATAAGTCCACAATGTCAGTGTCTCTTGGCTGTGGCACTTCCCGCTAGTAGTCCACATGAAGAAATAATTTGTCCATAAACCCATCTTCGGATTGGAGAAGCCGCACTAAGCCAAACTATCTCCAACCCCAATTGTAATCCACAGGATGGAATTCAGCTGAAGGCAAATGTCACATTTGAGAGCTGTTAGTGACAAGCTGTAAGTTATGTATTGTGCCAGCAACTTAACAAATACTCAAAGGAGAACAATAACATCTGAGACTGGTCTGGCGTACACTTTAACATTCCCTTGTTTCGCCACTTTAACTTCAACCTTTCTGACTTTACCATCTTTACTTGGCGACGTATTTGTGACAATTCCCATAGGCCAGTTATTTCTGCTTTCTTGGATATCTTTCAATAACACAACATCTCCCTTCTTGACGTTGGGACTAGTTTCAGCCCTTTTCTTGCGACTTTGTAAGGTAAACAGATAATCTCTCCTCCATCTCTTCCAAAACGTATCAGCCAGGCATTGGACTTGTTTCCATTGCTTTACATGAAGTTCTGTTGTACTAAAGTCTCCACAGGGGGCTGATAAAGAGTCTACCTTTTGGGTCAAGAGCATAGCGGGGGTAAAAACCATTGGGTTATCTGGATCTGTAGATATTGGCACCAAAGGTCTCGCATTGATGATTGCCATTACTTCCACTATAAAGGTACTCAAAGTCTCATGAGTCAAACGAGTAGGTTTGGCTTGGAGCAACATTGCATCTAAAATGCGCCTAGCTACACCTATTAATCTCTCCCAGGTGCCTCCCATGTGAGAAGAGTGAGGAGTGTTGAAGAGCCATGTGCATCCTTTGTCTTGAAGATAGTCTAGAAGTTCTGTATCATTTGAGCATATATACAGCTCCTTGCATGCACCTACCAAGTTAGTACCTCTGTCAGAGCGAATCAACTTAGCTGGACCACGAACAGAGAAGAATCTTCTTAGAGCATTGATGAAACTGGATGCTGACATAGACTCAACCAATTCTATATGCAGTGCTCTGATAGAAAGAGATGTGAATAGAACAGCCCAATGTTTGCTGTCAGCTCTACCTCCTCTGGTTCGGCGGGTTACAACTTCCCAGGGACCAAACACATCAACTCCCACACTAGTGAATGGAGGTTCAGGATTGACTCTGTCTTCAGGTAACTCTGCCATCTTCCGGCATATGACACATTTGTGAATGATTGCAGACACTAGACATTTTCCACCAATGACTCAGAAACCTGCAGCTCTGATTGCACCTTCAGTAATATGATGCCATTGGTGTACTATTTGATTATGATAATATCTTATGATCAAGGCAGCAATATGGTGATCATGAGGAATGATGATAGGCTGCCTCTCCTCATCTGACAGTGTGGCAAATGATAAACGGCCTGTTACCTCTCAATAGTCCATCTTGACCTATAAAGGGACTGAGTTTTGTAAGACGGCTATGTTTTGGAAGTGTCTTTTGTTGTTCAATACAGTCATATTCTTGCCTAAAATATGTGTGTTGTACAGAAGAAATTATAACTGTCTTGGCTTCTCTGGAAGTACATACCTCAAGATTTCTAGGCGTACCTGGTTGTTGACATGGGTGCAGTTTTCTGGAAGTAATCCCTCATTTAATTATTTGGTTGCACAGGGTTTCCCTAAAAAAAAAAATTAAAAAACTGAATCAAAGTCACATTTTCCGACAAAAACAATACACAAAAAAGAAAAAACAAGTTAAATCTGAAAAAGCAACATCCCCCGAACAGAACAATACCCAACATGCATAGCTACTGTCAAGGGAAGAGTTGCCAAACACCCCAAAGTAAAGCATGCGCATAACGGTAATTTTACTTGAAAATTTCAGCTCTGCTGACAAAGTGCGCAGCTTGCACTTTTTCTACCAGAACAACCCTTTATATTTGGAATACCCCCCACAAACCATATATTCCCTGAAAGTACACATGTTAAGCTTTCTAAGCGTACCCAGCTTGTTGTAGTGGGCTCAACTTTCTGGAAGTAATCCGTCAAAGAATTCTATGGTTGCACAGGGTTTTCCTACAAAATGTCTAAAAAAGCAGAATAAAAAACACCTTTCCCTAAAATATCAATATGCAAACAAGAAAAAACAAAGTCCGAAAGAGCAAGATCCTCTGAACAGAACAAAACATGCATAGCTACTTTCAACCCTTTTAATTGCCAGCCTACTTGAAATTTTGTCACCCTGTGTTGACAGGTAATTTTTCCCCATTTTGTGCCATGTTTAACTGTGATTTTTCGCCGGAATTTCCAGAAAAAAAAAAAAAAAAAAATATATATATATATATATATATATATATATATAATATATATATATATATATATATTGCAGCAGAGTTTAGGCTTTAACATGAAATGTCTTGTTTGTAATTTTTCTACTGTTTTTTAAATATTTTTGCGTAAAAAAACAAAAAATAAATAAAATAATATTTTTTAGACAATTGTCTCCTTTATTTTAAATAAAACATTTGTTTTATTAATGAAAACCATATTGCATGTGAAAGCCCCATTTCTCCTGATTACAACAGTACCACATATGTATCGGTAGCCCCCCCATTCTTGCCCAGGAGACCCCCTCAAACTGAAAAGAGCACTTTATAACATTTACAAATAAAATACTACTATCCACACTAAAAACAAATGGGTTAATTTAAAAAAATATGACATAGGGTCCCCCCTCCTGGGGGGGGGGGGGCATTTTTTGGGGGAATTTTAAGGGTTAAAAACCCTTTAAAAAAAAATTACGTGGGGTCCTCCTTACCCATCATAACCAGCCCGGGACCAGGTATGGGGGCTAATGGACCCCTTACCAGTTCACAAGGGGTTAAGTGTAAAAAAAACTACACAGACACATGGAGAAAAAAAAATTTTATTTGTTTTTTTTTTTTTTTTATACTTACCTCCCATCCATCCCTGGGCACTGTGTCACACGCTGATCCTGCTGCTGCTGGAAGCCTTTTATAGCTGCTGGGCGACAGAGCATAAGGGGTTAATTTAAAAAATAATTTTTTGGAATCTTAAGGGTTAGGGTTAGGCTAACCCTAACCCTTAAAAATAAAAAAAATTGACATAGGGTTCCCCCTAACCGTCATAACCAGCCCGGGATCAGCTATGGGGGCTTGTAGGAACAGAGTGGAGGGGCCAGCTTTTGTGGCCCCCCACCCTGCAGCCTACAAGCCCACATATACTGTGTGGGCCCGGGCTCTTCTGCCCCCCCCCGGGCTTTGGGGAGGCAGGTAATTGGGGGTGCGGGGGTTAATGTCAAGTCACCCGCTAGCTGCAGGTGACTTGCCAGCCCCCAGCCTTGTGAACAGGTATAGGGATCTCATGGATCCCTTACCAGTTCACAAAGGGTTAACAGTAAGAAAACACACAGACACATAATTAAAAATGACTTTTATTAAAAAATAAAAACTTTTTTTTTTTTACTTTACTCACCTCCGATCGTCAGCTCCTGTGTCCCTCGATGTGATGACAGATGCGATCATGCTGGCTACAGTAGCAGAGGGGCAGGTGATGATCGGATCACCTGCCCCTCTGCTCCTGTGGCCAGCATGATCGCATCTGAAAGAACAACAGCCGGGAGCCAGGATGACACCCCGTGAGTAACGTCATAAGCCCCGCCCCCCGGCAAAATGGCAGCGTCCGTCGGGAGAGGAGAAGGTTAGGGCTGTTAGGCCCTCTCCTGAAGCTTAAGAGCCAAGGGGGGGGCGATCGGAAGCCCCCTGGTGAAGAGGAGACCCGTTGGGAGCGATCGAACACTGAGGTGAGTAAATGTCATTTTTATTTTTTTATTTTTTACAGGCAATTCCGGCGGGGGGGTGGGGCGTGGCTATTCCGGGCCCTCCCCTGTACCCGGGGGGGCCTGGGTGGGGTGTCGAACCCCCCCCCCGGATGAAGAGGAGACCCGGCCGGATCGAACAAGGGGTCAGTTTTTTTTACTTTACGTAGGGGGGAAAGTCAGGCACGTAGATTCTACGTGCTTGGCACTTAAGGGGAGTGGAAGCGAGCACATAGAATCTACGTGCTTGGCACTGAAAGGGTTAAGGGGCACCCAAACCCCAGTGCTTAAAGGAAGATGTGGGATAAGGGAGCACCCAGACCACAGTAGTGACAAGCCAGTGGTATTGGTGCCAACCCTACTCTAGCCCTCACTCCAGCCACTATCCCTGACTATAGCTGGAGTTATAGACTATAAGGAGTAAATCAGACCCCAGGAGGTAGATCTGGAAATGGAAACAACCAACTTATCACAGGAAGGGCTAGGCGAGGAGGCAGACGATGATGATGACAATGGCCATCATGATGATGGTGGTGGTGAGGACGTTGATTAACAAACATGGCAATATGGAGCGGAGGTGGAACCAACTGGGCCCTCAGAAATGCTGGCGAGGATGGCGAGCTGTATGCTTGGGCGCTTGGATGCTTGCGTGCCGCATTCTTAGCATAAAGCAAAAAGATGAGTACTAGATCGCTACACTTTTAGAACCTTGGTATAAAACTAAAATGGGGAATGTTTACACCTTCTGAGAGGAAGGCAAAAATGGCTTATTACCAAGAGAAGACATGCAGCCAGTTAGCCATGGCTTTCAAACGGCAGACACCTGCTGCAAGCTTGTCCACTCCTCACTCCCTGCCAAGTCAATGCGCTGCTTCCGTAACAAGCGGCGGCAGCAGAAGCAGCACACAACCCACTCAAGGAAAACACATTAATGAGAGAATACATTCCTAACTAGAACTGGTAACATAACTATACATAAGTCCACAATGTCAGTGTCTCTTGGCTGTGGCACTTCCCGCTAGTAGTCCACATGAAGAAATAATTTGTCCATAAACCCATCTTCGGATTGGAGAAGCCGCACTAAGCCAAACTATCTCCAACCCCAATTGTAATCCACAGGATGGAATTCAGCTGAAGGCAAATGTCACATTTGAGAGCTGTTAGTGACAAGCTGTAAGTTATGTATTGTGCCAGCAACTTAACAAATACTCAAAGGAGAACAATAACATCTGAGACTGGTCTGGCGTACACTTTAACATTCCCTTGTTTCGCCACTTTAACTTCAACCTTTCTGACTTTACCATCTTTACTTGGCGACGTATTTGTGACAATTCCCATAGGCCAGTTATTTCTGCTTTCTTGGATATCTTTCAATAACACAACATCTCCCTTCTTGACGTTGGGACTAGTTTCAGCCCTTTTCTTGCGACTTTGTAAGGTAAACAGATAATCTCTCCTCCATCTCTTCCAAAACGTATCAGCCAGGCATTGGACTTGTTTCCATTGCTTTACATGAAGTTCTGTTGTACTAAAGTCTCCACAGGGGGCTGATAAAGAGTCTACCTTTTGGGTCAAGAGCATAGCGGGGGTAAAAACCATTGGGTTATCTGGATCTGTAGATATTGGCACCAAAGGTCTCGCATTGATGATTGCCATTACTTCCACTATAAAGGTACTCAAAGTCTCATGAGTCAAACGAGTAGGTTTGGCTTGGAGCAACATTGCATCTAAAATGCGCCTAGCTACACCTATTAATCTCTCCCAGGTGCCTCCCATGTGAGAAGAGTGAGGAGTGTTGAAGAGCCATGTGCATCCTTTGTCTTGAAGATAGTCTAGAAGTTCTGTATCATTTGAGCATATATACAGCTCCTTGCATGCACCTACCAAGTTAGTACCTCTGTCAGAGCGAATCAACTTAGCTGGACCACGAACAGAGAAGAATCTTCTTAGAGCATTGATGAAACTGGATGCTGACATAGACTCAACCAATTCTATATGCAGTGCTCTGATAGAAAGAGATGTGAATAGAACAGCCCAATGTTTGCTGTCAGCTCTACCTCCTCTGGTTCGGCGGGTTACAACTTCCCAGGGACCAAACACATCAACTCCCACACTAGTGAATGGAGGTTCAGGATTGACTCTGTCTTCAGGTAACTCTGCCATCTTCCGGCATATGACACATTTGTGAATGATTGCAGACACTAGACATTTTCCACCAATGACTCAGAAACCTGCAGCTCTGATTGCACCTTCAGTAATATGATGCCATTGGTGTACTATTTGATTATGATAATATCTTATGATCAAGGCAGCAATATGGTGATCATGAGGAATGATGATAGGCTGCCTCTCCTCATCTGACAGTGTGGCAAATGATAAACGGCCTGTTACCTCTCAATAGTCCATCTTGACCTATAAAGGGACTGAGTTTTGTAAGACGGCTATGTTTTGGAAGTGTCTTTTGTTGTTCAATACAGTCATATTCTTGCCTAAAATATGTGTGTTGTACAGAAGAAATTATAACTGTCTTGGCTTGTGAAATTTCTTCTAAACTGATCCTTTCATGGAAAACTCTCCAGCTTCCAGGTTGATCATTGTTAGTTTTCTTCTGGAAACCTTTGGCAACATGGATTAACTTTGCTATAACCCTGCTCAGTCTCCTCCAGTCAGAGAATCTTACGAAGCGATGTGACTTCAGTTTAGTGTCAAGGGCTTTAGTGCTAAAGTTTACTACTTCTGACCTAATTTCAGGATCAGCTTCAGGCTCCACTAAAGGGTAAACATTGGTGCCATCAGGATTATCTACAGCCATCTGATACCGAAATGGCGGGCCTGAGAACCATATAGAGTTCTGAAGGCTAGCTATCTGCGTAGGCCTGGTAGCATAATCTGCAGGATTTTATTCTGAGGGCACATAGAACCATTGCTCTGGACATGTTGGACTGTTTTAATGTCTGTAAAGAATTTCACAGCATCTAGACTTAAGTCTATCTCGTCTCTCACTAGCTCATACAGTTCAACTGCTAGTACAGCTGCACATAACTCTAGAGGGTCGATTCTAAATCCAAATGTTAATTGATTTCGGATCGGGAATCGGAAGTTTGGGTGGGTGTTAGTAATTTTTTTGGCCATTTCGTATTCGCACGAACGTTCGGCCATATGCGTATATGTTCTTTCGATTTCCGCCCGTCAATTGTATTTTTTGCGTTAGTTATTGTATATTTCCCATCCAAATCGTATTTTTTGCGATCGTTCCTAATTTGTCCGTTAATGACATGGGCTTGCGAGCAATTCAGAGAGCTGATTGCCAAGTGTTTCTAAGCACATTTAATGGTTGATTTCCGAAATGTTATCTGGCAGCTTTTTGGCCTCGGGAGTAGCATGGATAGGAGTGAGTTCGAGGAACATCAAGGTCTAATGCTTTTTGGCATCGATTTGATTCGGATGTCTGAGGGCAGATTGCCCCTGCGTCGTCGCATGAACATCGATGGCATGAATGACATTGAGCTGTTCGAGCTGACCAGGCTTAATCGCGCTTCCCTCCATAAATTGTATAGTGAGCTGCGGCCATGGTTAGCCCGCACCACAAGGAAGGGGAAAGCAATTTCAGGTATGACCAAGATGCTTGGCTGCCTGCAATTTTTGGCAAACGGCTCGTTCCAGAGGCTGGGTGCCCTCTCTGTGGGGTTTTCCCAGCCTACGCTGAGCCGCGCACTATCCAAATTTTTGGAAGGCATGGCTGCCATAACTCAGAAATATATTTATTTCCCTGATGATATGGTAGCCAGAAACGCCATTAAGCTTGGTTTTTTTAATATCGCCGTCATGCCCAATGTAATTGGTGCAATTGATTGTACACATGTGGCCCTCGTTCCTCGTGCAGCCGACGAGTACATATACAGGTAGATATTTTTGGCATTTTTTTTGTTTAAGAGTTGTTTAGCATAAACCATCCTATTATTGATCCGAATGTGTAATATTCCCTCATCCATATGTTTTTTAGTCCATTAGCTTACAGATCCCTCTGTCCAATCTTCCCTTCTCATACTAATCCCTATGTGGATTGATCCCCTTATAGTTTTTATCCTCGGTTCAAGTTTGCCTCCTATTACTGATGACAATAGTGTTTCATTCCTCTTTATTTTTGTAGCTTGTTTGGCCTGTGTTTTTAATTTAGGAATGAGCTTAATGATCCCTGTGTTTACTTTACATGCTGATTACTGATCCCTTAGTTGAATGTATCCTTTTTTTTTTGGTTTGTGTGCCTTTTTTGGATTGTGCCCAACGTGTACTGGAACCTATTTTACTTTCATGGTTTTATTTTTTGGGTGGTTATTGTCCCTGCCTTTTTTTGGGGTGTATTTGACCGTACAATTTTGATCTGTCATTTGTGTGCAGCCCTGTTTTTTCTGCCAAATGTGTTGTGCCCTTATCTGTTCACCCTTTTTTAATTTTTTTCTCTTTAGGAATCGGAAAATCGGACACTCCCTTAATGTCCAGGCAGTGGTTGGGCCTGACATGCGTTTTTTGAGTGTCCTTGCCGGCTACCCTGGCTCTTCTCACGATTCATATATTCTTAGGCGATCTGGTTTGTATCGGCGATTTGAGGCTGGTGAATTTTCAGCTGCATGGCTGCTTGGTAACTGTGTTTCATTTTTGGCACTTGCTATTTTCCTTGACTTGTTTAATAATATATGGTTTAACTCTCAAACGTTTTCTTTAGATCTGACCCCACATTTTGCAACTGTTGCAACATCTTTAATTATTCTTGGCCAAACAAACAAGCCGTTTCCTGACTTTGTCCTTGTATCTTTTTGGACGATGTGTGTAACTCCCATGTTTCAAAATCTCTGCTCTAGCAGATTGTGGCAAAGTTTAACCCAGTTTATGGTCCATTTGTAATCCCGTCTGTAACTGACATACTCGTGTTTTGATGCATACAGTGCATTTTCATAGTTATTTGTGTGTGTCCCCTCAGCAGCATAATAATTGATAATTGATAATTAATATTTAATAGCACCCTTGACCTAGCAGATGTGTTACCAGTCTTTGTTGACTTTAAGCATATTATGGATCTTTTCACCACATCTCTTCCCCTAATTATTTGGATAATGTGGCCTGTTTTTTTTTTCTTTTTTTAATTTTGGTTTAAAGTAAATTGGTTTTTGAAGGGTGAAATGCTTAGCCTAATGGCGGCCATGTTGAAAAGAAGACTCCATTTTGTATTCTATAATCTGATATTAAACTTAGCTATATAGATATACATGTAATATGTTAAGTTCTGGGCATAAAGCCAACAGACGTTTTAGTGTGTAGGAATGTCCTTCTCTCAGTGATTTATCTAGATGTAGGTCACGGGAATCCCTTGAACTTCATTATCAGCAAATGTATAGGAAAATGTCTCCCATAGGAACCATGAGATTTATTGCCAGCTTTATGTGTGAAGGTTTTTAGTTATGTTACAAAGGTGGGGGCTAAATACTCCTTTTTTGTGTGTGACATTCTGTATAAATATGCATTCATTTCTGAATAAACTTAGATCAGTCTTTGAACCGTACCTAGTGTACAAGCTCGTGGTTCTTAGTATCTGATCTCAAGCAGCTGCTGACCGAACACTGACAGACCTTGGGCGAGGGAGGCCAGACAACCCTTAGAAACCCCAACAGTTTTGTTTTCTGACTTTCATTGTTTAATTGTCTTTTCTCTTTCTCTTCTTAAGGGGACTCAGGTTACCCTCTTCTACCTTGGCTCATGACGCCTGTGTTGCGGCCCCAGGATGCCTCTCAAGAAGGCTACAACCGTGCGCACCGCAAAACCAGGGCTGTGGTCGAGAGGGCCTTTGGCCTTTTGAAGACCAGTTTTAGGTGTTTGGACCATACCGGGGGCGCCCTTCAATATGACCCTAAGAAGGTTATTGACATTATAATGGCGTGTGCAGTTCTGCATAATTTTGCCCTCCAAGAACGTGTCCCCCGATATGTTGATGTTCTGCCCTCCTGCCCTCTACACCCATTGAAGATGAAGCCGAGAATTATGTTGGGTCAACCACTGAATCTGGCCAATCTGTGCGTGCCAATTTTTCATAATTGTCATTATTTGTTGTTTTCAATTTTTGTTATTTTGTTGCCTTTGTTGGCAATTTTCTTACATTAAATGTTCATTTTTATGCATGCAATTAGTTCTACTGTGGTGACTAATGTTTCCTTTGCTTTTAATTAACCTTGTAAACCATGTAAAAGTATGTGTTTGTTTTAGTCCAAGGGGTGCAATGTTATTTTTAATCCAACCAAACCAGTTTTTAGAATGTTTGAAAAATGTAATTTTGGTCTGACCACAAAAAACTTAACAAAATGTTTAACCTCAAATTAAATATTCAGCATTCAATTGTGCTTCTTCACAATTCCACACAGGGTTTTTATACATCCAAAAACAAAAACATCTACACCTGGAACTCTGTGGCACACCAAAACAAGGACAGCCAGTCTCATGCCCATCCCAGTCCAGTCATTAATAGTGCCTGTGCCCATGGCTAATTTGGCCTGCCCATAATGTCAGCCAAACATGTCTGCAAACCGGAGGAGTCCAAAAACCCCAAATAAATGTAAAGGCATAAGTGGCCCATGTTAAAGGACACCTACACTCACCATTCCAATATGGCATTGGCTACTGGCCTAACTCCCAAATATAATGAGCTATATGTGAGCAAATCCTTAACACAACCTGCAGCTCAAACCCAAATAGGATGTTGCAAAAACTCAAACGACAAGTTAATACAGTGGGGGGCAATAGAAAAGATGTGTCACACAATCAAGGAGAGGTTTACTTAATAAGGTGGATGCCCATAAAACCCGGGTGGAGGGCCATGTGGCTGGGACCTACCCTGGGCAAGGGTTGCATTTGTAATCTGCAACTGCTCCCAAATGCTTCTCTGCATATTGAGCAATTCACCCATGGATGCCTGGCTTGCATTAGTTGCATTGACCATGTTGCTGTTGTGGGTCCTAAGCTCACTCAGCATGGCCTGTAAGGTAGCATTGAGGGTGTCCATCTGGGCATGCCTTTCCTCATGCAGATGTTGATGTCGTTCCTCAAATGCTCTCCTCTCCTGGTGCCATAAATCAACCATGGCATTCTGCCTCCCTAGGGTAATTCTGCGGCGCAAGGGAGTGCGCCGCACAATTACCCTGGCTCTTGGGTGGGCCCTGCCTCGTGGTTTGGGCCCTCAACAGCAACAGGCATACTTTGCAATTCCTCAACAGCAGAGGGAAGCCTGGGGACTGTAGCCTCAGTCTCAGCATGCTGTGCCCCATATGCATGCTCAATGGATGCGGGTTCACTCTGCTGCTGCGGAATTGACAGAGAAACATTTGGGGACATTTGCAGATTCTGACCCAGGGGGAGGTCTTCGGATGGGCCCAGCATGGTTCCATCTTCCTCCATGTCCTGGATCTCTTCCATGAGTGTGTGGGTCTATAGGGACAGAAAAAGAACAACAAATAAGTTTGTGTTCTTAATTTAATACAAATCATTTTAAAACATGCTTCTTCACTTTGTTTCACTTAATAAACACCAAAAACTTACACGAAAACTCGGATCTGGACTCCGATGCTGTACAGAACTCAAAGGCATATTCAAACTGGGGGGGGGGGGGAATTCACACTTGCTGTGGTCTGATGCTGGCCTAAAGAAGAGACAAGGGAAACAAGGTCAACACACACGTAAGCAATGTTTTCTTTTGCAAAGTAAAACAAATACATTTGTTAATATTAATTAACTCTACAGCAACGTGCAAAATTATTGCATTACTGTCAGTTGGAGATCTGTGCAATCGATTGGTTTAACTGCTAAGTGATCTCATTTCCAAGTTAGGAAGTGGACACAGTCAGCATCCAACTAGCATTGCCCACAAATCGAGTTGCACTAACATTCTTTAGTTCATATCTGTTTTGGGCTCTTATTTCGATCTTTGGCGTCAAATACAACTCACACACCCAATGTCCCACACATCCCTATTGATGTGTGTTCTGTGTTTGAGTCTACATTTCTGACTTGGCTTAATTTAAATCGTTCTTCCATGCATAATTTTTGGTCATTAAGAATTAAACTAATGTATCTGTCTAAATATGTTTGGGCAAAATGTACACAAATATGACACAACCATGCACATTAGCGCTAGCCAAAACAAGCCACAGCAGAGGGGCATAGCGTCATCTTTGACTTTATCAAGTTAATTAACCTAGCCACAAGGGAAACATGCATATGAAGGTTATTCACCTTCTGTACGGGTCGGTGAGTCTGTGTCCCTTAGGGCTGCATGGCCACCGACCGCGAATGGATGGAGAAGGCCCAGCACCATTTCCTAAGCAGGTGTGAACTCCAATTTTGTGGGATATCCCCCTCCAGTTTTCATGCTGTAAAAGAAAAGTTGGATATTCCAAATAAAAAATTAGCATACATCCTAACAATGACATTTTAATAGATAATTTATTTACCTATAATTATGCCTTTTGATTTCTTTTTGGCGTACAGCATATTTCAGATCCGAGATTTTCCGTTGGATTTGGCCCACATCTTTCTTCTCTTCCCCTGCTGCATTTACTTGGCGTTTGAGTTCTTCCAACATTTCCATTTTTCGCTGCTTGGTTGTGAATTTGGATTTGCTCCCATATAGCTCATCATAGACTAATGTTAAGCCACTAGCCAATGCCATATTTTGGCTATGGGAGAAACGGCCACACAACTGTCCGCGACGCAATGTGCGGCCAGCTGTTTGGGTCTCCTCCATGTGTGCAGACACATGTGGTGACATTATGGACTCGTGCTAAGTTGGGGAATGCATAGATTGCTGGCTTACCAATGACTGGGCTGGACTGGGCAAGGGGCTGGGTGTTCTTGCGTGGCTGGCCACAGAACTTCCAGGTGTAGATGGTGCAACCAAATCCGGTTGGAAGATGGCCTTTCTTGGCCCTCTTGGAGGGCTAGGTGCCCTGCTTGGGCCTGGTCCTGGGCTTCTGTCCCAGGAAGGGCTTCAGGCTCTGGTGCGGGTCCGTGAACGTCTTCTGTCCCTGGTGCTGGACCGTCCAGGGCTTCGGGGCCTGCTTCTGGCCCTTGAATGGCTTTGGGGTCTGTAAGGGCTTCTTTGCCTGGATGGGCTTCGGGCCCTGGAGCTGGACCGTGCAGGGCTTCTGTGCCTGGATGGGCTTCGGGCCCTGGTGCTGGACCGTGCAGGGCTTCTGTGCCTGGATGGGCTTCGGGCCCTGGTGCTGGACCGTGCAGGGCTTCTGTGCCAGGATGGGCTTCGGGCCCTGGTGCTGGACCGTGCAGGGCTTCTGTGCCGGGATGGGCTTCGGGCCCTGGTGCTGGACCGTGCAGGGCTTCTGTGCCTGGATGGGCTTCGGGCCCTGGTGCTGGACCGTGCAGGACTTCTGTGCCGGGATGGGCTTCGGGCCCTGGTGCTGGACCGTGCAGGGCTTCTGTGCCGGGATGGGCTTCGGGCCCTGGTGCTGAACCGTGCAGGGCTTCTGTGCCTGGATGGGCTTCGGGCCCTGGTGCTGGACCATGCAGGGCTTCTGTGCCGGGATGGGCTTCGGGCCCTGGTGCTGGACCGTGCAGGGCTTCTGTGCCTGGATGGGCTTCGGGCCCTGGTGCTGGGCCGTGCAGGGCTTCTGTGCCGGGATGGGCTTCGGGCCCTGGTGCTGGACCGTGCAGGGCTTCTGTGCCTGGATGGGCTTCGGGCCCTGGTGCTGGACCGTGCAGGGCTTCTGTGCCTGGATGGGCTTTGGGCCCTGGTGATGGACCGTGCAGGGCGTCTGTGCCTGGATGGGCTTCGGGCCCTGGTGCTGGACCGTGCAGGGCTTCTGTGCCTGGATGGGCTTCGGGCCCTGGTGCTGGACCGTGCTGGGCTTCTGTGCCTGGATGGCCTTCGGGCCCTGGTGCTGGACCGTGCAGGGCTTCTGTGCCTGGATGGCCTTCGGGCCCTGGTGCTGGACCGTGCAGGGCTTCTGTGCCGGGATGGGCTTCGGGCCCTGGTGCTGGACCGTGCAGGGCTTCTGTGCCGGGATGGGCTTTGGGTCCTGGTGCTGGACCGTGCAGGGCTTCAGTGCCGGGATGGGCTTCGGGCCCTGGTGCTGGACCGTGCAGTGCTTCTGGTCCTTTTAGCTGTTTTGGGGGCCGCAGGGGCACGTGCCTTTGTGGCCCTTTTTTTGGAGGTTGCGGGTCCAGTGTCCCTTGGTGGGGCTGAGCTGCTACTAGCCTTGCTTGGCCGATCCTTCTTTGGTCCTTGTTTGGACCTGGTTGTGGGTCCCTCAGCGGGCTGGCTTGCCTTTGTCCGTTTGGCTGTTATTTTTTTGGAGCCATTTTCGCGCCATTTTCAGAGAGAAATGAGCTTTGGGTGCAGGGCCCTTTAATTAAGGCGCCCAGCGTCTGGCGCCTATGCGCTCGCCTACGCGATCGTACGGACGTACGTTCGTGCGGAACCAGGAAACCGCTGGGGTTTGACTTATCTGCTGCCTTGAAGAAGCATAAAGATGGCGCCCACTATCTTCACCCGTCAACAAGAAGAGATCATCATGCTGGTAAGTGCCTTTCTCTGCCTTTTAAGCAAATAATAAATGATGGACTACATGTAAAGGATGCGCTTGGAAGTTTGGATGATCTTAATGTTTTCCAAATACATTAAAAAGCAAAGGCACGCCACACACGTGCCAAACAACTCTTAAGGCCAAAGCAAATATTGACTTTTACTCTAAATGTGTGTGTTAATGCCATTAACTTTTACAATTCTGCTTTAACACATATGCCTAGGTGTTGAAAACTAAATGCTGTGTTTAAATTATGTTTTTCAGACCATGCTTGATCGCAGGTACGACTTCGTGCCAAATTATTTTGAAAAACGAGCCATCGCCCTGGAGATCATCACGGAAATCCAGCGTGTCACCAGCACCACCTTCACCCACACGCAGATCATGCAGCATTGGTCGGACCTCAAACGGCTGCACATGGCCCGGGTGCGGAGGTTTTTCGGGATCCATTTCCCAAGTAAGTACATAGCGATTGCATGGTATATGTTAAAAAGTCATAAGTTAGGCCTTTATTTATAATGACATTTCTGGCTTAGTGTTGGAAATGGATTCCCGCATTCGCCGCACCCGGAGGCGCAGAGGCTGACCAGTGCTGCATGAATCTGCAGCTGGTAGTGAAGGTGGTGGGTCTCCAGGGCGACGGACCTACCCCTCCTCTGTTGGTTCATCAGACCAGCCCCTGGACCTTACAACAGAGGAGGGGCGGAACCGCGTTGGCACGGAGTCATACCCTGCCATGCATGCGGAAGCCTCTGGTATGTCACTCTTCATGTATATGCACAAATATATACATGCAAGATCAGACAATAATTATTCCTTTATTCTTGATTTCTAGATGCTTCGGGAGCGGGTGAGGAAGTGGAAGAGGAGGCAGCAGATATGCTTGAAGATGATCCTGGCGAAGGTGAGTGATGTCAGCCAGAGTGGGACCCAGATATTTGGGGAATAGTCACTCAGACCATAAAAATAACCCTATTTCCCATGTTTCTCCATGGACTTCTTCACACCAGAGCCAGGACCAAGGACATCCTGTTGGCCCCAACCAGCCATCTGTCGGCCACCAACCAAGTAAGTAGGCATGCCATTATTGTGACTTCTGTGTTAGTTGCCAATAATACACAGATAAATAAAGGCGTAGGCAATGGGTAGTTCACACTTTCCTGTGGGCACTTCCTTAGCTTAAAGCGGACCTTCACTCTGAATAAGAGCCTAGCTTATATGTTTCCCACACCCTGTACATACCGATTTCTCACATTCCAAATCATCCGACCTGCATGTTATGAGCCATTAAAAATCAAAGATGGCGGCTTAGGGAAGGCCCCATCTTTACAGGCATCATGCAAACAGGAAGTGCCTTATGAATGTGCTGCCCTGCATTCTGGGACTGCTGACCTTTCCCTGACCCCAGCTCTGGTCTGTATTAGCAAAGCACCACTATAACCTGCTCCCCTGGACCTTATCCCACTCTCCTCTCCTCAGTAAGTGTTATGCTTCTGAGTCCAAATGGCGGCGCACGTTTCCGAAATTCAGGAACAGAGTTTCAGCACAGTGGTGGAAAGAATAATAATTTATTGGCTAAAAATTTAACACTAAAAAATTTGATATGGGGGCAAATCATTTGTAAATAGTTGGTGCTTTTCATTAAATCATGTTGAAGGTCTGGGTTAAGCACTTAGAATAGTTACCTGTGCTAAATTCATTACCTTAATTACTATGAAGAATGACATATGTGATGGATTCCGCTGGATTTGACTAACAAACAATCAATCCGCAGCCTACAAACCGGTCTGGTACTACTATTTATGTTTATTTCTCTATTGGTTACAGGGACCCCACCGCAAACAGTGGCAGAAAAAAAAAAAGGATCCTTGAGTTGGTGGCCGAGCTGCAGGCCATACAGGCGACGTTGGGGCCAACTGAAGAAGATGATTAGTGTCCTTGGTCCTGGCTCAAGATTGTAAATAGTTTTTAAATTTTTTATTAGATTTTAATAATTTTAAGTCGACCAAAATTTTAAATAATACATATATATTGTTAACAAAATAAATATTTTAACATTCGAAAATGACTCATTTCTATTTATAACATACATTACATTTTGACAAACACGAAAAGGCATGTTTTAAGAAATAAATACAGATGTACATTAAGTGGTTGGGGTAATATTTCTGAACCACACAAATAAGAAGAATGGAACCGGCAAGGTGTTTGGGTAAGTTTTAGGGTCAGGAAAATGAAGAATAATGCAACCGCCAAGGGGTTTTGGTCAGTTTTAGGGTCCGCAAAATGAAGAAGAATGCAACCGGCAAGGGGTTTGGGTCAGTTTTAGGGTCATCAAAAACAAGAAGAATGCAACCGGCAAGGGGTTTGGGTAAGTTTTAGGGTCCGAAAAATGAAGAAGAATGCAACCGGCAAGGGGTTTGGGTCAGTTTTAGGGTCATCAAAAACAAGAAGAATGCAACCGCCAAGGGGTTTGGGTAAGTTTTAGGGTCCGGAAAATGAAAAAGAATGCAACCGGCAAGGGGTTTGGGTAAGTTTTAGGGTCAGGAAAATGAAGAATAATGCAACCGCCAAGGGGTTTTGATCAGTTTTAGGGTCCGGAAAATGAAGAAGAATGCAACCGGCAAGGGGTTTGGGTCATTTTTAGGGTCATTAAAAACAAGAAGAATGCAACCGGCAAGGGGTTTGGGTAAGTTTTAGGGTCAGGAAAATGAAGAATAATGCAACCTCCAAGGGGTTTTGGTCAGTTTTAGGGTCCAGAAAATGAAGAAGAATGCAACCGCCAAGGGGTTTGGGTCAGTTTTAGGGTTAATAAAGGTAAGTGTAAGAATGTTGCACAGTAGTTGAGTTGAGCTAGGTAGTGTACGATATGGGCCACATTAGTTGAGTGTAGCTTGTATTGCGCATGCGCAAGATCTTCTACATTTACGAGCGCACGAGTATTAGAGGTTAAAAAGCAGGAAAAACCATCAGGAAACGCAAGAAATACGAAGAGATGGACGATGGAAGAAGGGAAAAAAAACATGCTGCCGTCTCAACAACAGATCACTCAACCTAAAATTACGTTTGAAAATGACTGGGCCAAGGTCGGGAGATAGCATACGAACGGACGGGCATTTTACAATAGGAAACTCATTAGGTTATAGAATCACTTGCAAGTTCATACGAATGCTCGAGCGTTCGGAAAAAATACCATGAGCGGCAACAAAATCAAAGCTTTTACATGTTTCTTTGAATCGACCCTTAGATGTGGAATCGTATGTGCTGGCTTTGGGCTTAGCTTGGATTTTCCCATAACAAATCCAACATGGCAGACATTTCCTGCATCAGATACCTTCAAGTAAGCAACTGCACCTATTGCTATAACAGATGCATCTGAAAAGACATACAGTTCTTTTTTACAGGCTTGTGACAATGAAACAGAAACATAACACCCGGGTATTTGTAAGCACTGTAAGGCTTGTAAAGACTCTGTCCATTGGACCCACTCATGGAGTCTTTCTTGGGGAAGCGAGGCATCCCACTCACTTTCTCCATTTGACAGTTCACGAACTAAGGCCTTACCTTTCACGGTGACCGGTGCCACTAACCCGAGGGGATCATAGAGGCTGTTAACAGTGGATAGGATCCCTCTTCTTGTGAATGACTTTTCTCTTGAAGAAACCTGGAACACAAAACAGTCTTTAACAAGATCCCAGCTTAGGCCTAGACTCTTCTGCAAAGGAAGGGCGTCTGTTCCCAGGCAAAGGTCTTTGAGGTCTTTAGCTCTGTCTTCTGTGGTGAAAGCTTCCATGACTTGCTTGCTGTTAGAGGCAATCTTATGTAGTCGCAGATTAGACTCCGCCAGCATTTGTTTTGCTCTGTTGAGAATGTTGACTGCTCCTTCAGGTGTGTTAGCTGAAGCAAGTCCATTATCCACATAGAAATGTCTCATGACAAAGTGCTTGGCATCTTGACCATAAAGTTTTGCACCTTTCTGGGCAGCCTTCTGCATACAGTATATAGCAACAGCTGGTGAAGGGCTGTTACCAAACACATGTACTCTCATTCTGTATTCTGTTACCTCTTTGTCTATGTCGTTGTCCTTGTACCACAGGAAACGCAGGTAGTCACGATGGTCCTCTCTCACTAGAAAACAATAAAACATCTGTTGCACATCTGCTGTGAAGGCAATGGGCTCTTTCCTGAAGCGTAAAAGGACCCCCCAGAAGTGTGTTGTTTAGATCTGGACCACTCAGCAGTACATCATTCAATGAAACGCCTTCATGTTGCGCACTGGAATCAAACACAACTCTTATTTGATCCGGTTTGTGTGGGGGGTAAACACCAAACATTGGCAGATACCAGTGTTCTTTACCTTTATCCAGTGGTGCTACTTCAGCATGATTATTGTCCAGCATCCTTTTGATGAAGGTTTTACGTAGTGTTTTCAAGCGCTTCGTGGCTTGCTCTCTGTTGCTAGGTAAATTACACCTGGGTGTGCGAAAAGGTAAAGGGGCTACCCAATTGCTGTTTTCATCCTCGAAAGCCTCTTTGTCCATGATATTGAGAAATGCTTGATCATCTATAGACATTGCTTGCTTGTCATCATCTTTTGTCTTCTGAAACAATGAGTTCCCTAAAGTGTCAGTCTTTGTCACAACAAATGTCTCTATTATAACTGGAAGAAAAGCTATAGCATGGTTTCTGGGTTTCCTTAACAACAATGCTGTTCTGGCATGGGCTGAGGTGGGACGTACGCCCATTTGTTAGCACAGATGTCTTTGAAGTATTGACACTATCTGGACGATGTGCTGCTCCCAGACAAACTTCTCCTACTATAACCCACCCCAGATCAAGTCTTTGAGCATACGGGGCATTAAAGGGTCCATTAATTTGTTGACGTACTTTATGTACCTGCAGAATGTCTCTTCCAAGAAGTAGAAGAATAGAGGTGTCTCTCTGGACAGCTGGAATAAGGTGAGATATTGATTTGAGGATAATGAAGGGCCACTTCTGGTGAAGGAATCTCTGCCTTATCATCTGGTATCATATCACATTCTATCAAGGTGGGGAGTGAGATGGACTCTCTTGTCAAGAGACTCATTTGTAAAGTCAGTTGCTCTTCTTCCTGCAGTTTGTATAACTCCTGCACATATTTTTAGAGTGTATGGAACTGCACTCGACGTAATGTTGAAGGCATCAAAAAAGTCTGACCTTTGCCAGAGACCTGTTACTTTGTTCATCCAGAACCACATACATCTTCACTGCCTTCTCTTTATTCACGGTGGGGTACACTGTTGCTAGGCAGATCTTTGCATTTGGCCATTACTGGGGTAGCCGATTCATCCTTTTGCTCCCTGCCCTCATCTTTCAGGGTTTCAGTGACCTCTAGTGGTGTATGCAAGGTATTGGGGTGTAAAGCTGCGATGTGTCTGTTACTGCCACATTCTGAGCAATTTGCTTGTATTTTGCAGTCTTTGGCTATATGCTTGGTGGATGCACAACACTTGAAGCAGATGCCGCTTTCCCTAAGAAAGGCTAACCTTTCCTTGATAGGTTTACTTCTGAACCCCTTGCACTTGTTTAGAGGATGGGGTTTTTTATGAAGTGGGCAAAGTCTGTCAGGGTCTTCATAGGCGTTTACCTTGTAGCTGCTTGTACCTCCTGGGTCTTCAGAGGGAACCATTATCTTGTGGGCGATCACTGAAGTCCTATGGTAGGGTCTAAGTGGCTTTTCTGCCTTTGGAAGCTGGCTGCTGGTGATGAAGGAAAAACTGGGATCGCACCTCATCTTGGCTTGCTGCTGTACAAACCTAGAAAACACAAAGAAAGGGGGGAAAGGGACACCAGGATCTTCTTTGCATTTTGCTCCAACACTCACCCATTTTTCTTGCAGGTGGTGAGGTAGTTTCTCCACTATAGGCTTTGTACCGTTGGCGGTATCTAAATGTGCAAGTCCCTTTAAATAACCTTCTTCCTTGGCACACTGAACTTCCCAAAGAATATCACCTAGCTCTTGTAGTTTCAAATTGTCTTTGCTGTTTAGCTTAGGGAAAGACTCCAGTCTTTTCATTAGTGTACCTTCAATTGCCTCTGGTGATCCATATCTTTCTTCTAGCCTTTGCCAGGCCATATCGAGTCCTACTGGAGGGTTAAATAGGTGTATCCTGTGCATCCTTCTTGCATGCTCTGCGGACTCTGACCCAAGCCACTTTACCATCAGGTCTAACATCTCCGCTGCTGTTAAGTCCAAGTCTCTGACTGCGCTCAAAAGCCTTCCATGCCCAGTAATTCTCAGGACAGTCATCAAACTTGAGGAAGCCTGCATTAACCATTTATTTACGGACACGATATTTAGTGATGTCTTGCATGCTCTGGTGTTTAAATTGCTGCAGTGAGGGTTCATCTTTTATCACTCTGGTACTACCGGCCTCGTGGGTTTGTTTTTGGACACTCAGGAGTTCTGCTGGTTTTGGTTTAAATTCAGGTGACTCTGGATTGGGAAACTGTTTTATTGCACCAGCACTTGAAAGTTCTCGGACATACTCCCTAGTGCGTTGTGCTGAGGGAACGGGTTTCTCAGGCACATCTGGGCCTCCATAGACAGACTCCATTTCAGACCGCTCCATATCTGCATAAGCTGCGGCTTCTGATGCTGCAACTGTGGCTGCACACTGACGCTGAAGAATATGCAACCTTGCTTCCTGTTCTGATTTTTCTTTTATAATGGTGGCCTCTTTCTCAGCGAATTCTAACTGAACACGAGCGGCCTCTGCTTTGGCGCGAGCCCTGACAAAAAGGGCGATTGCTGATAAAAACTGACTGGACCTTGCTGATCTAGATGAATGTGATTGTGTTTCATCCTGCTGCACACCTGGCATGCTCTCCCTGCCCTGATGTGTCCCGGGTAGCTGATCTTCAGCGTTATAGCGTCTTCCTGATCTTAGGCTCATTCTGCCTGTGCAGCAACTCCTATCCCCAGGTTTGTTGCGCTAACACCTTTTCACTGTTCCGCTCTCAAAGCACTGACTGTGTGTGATTCTAAACGGACAGCTAAACACTGGTTGGAGATCTCAGTAAACAGAAGCCCATGCTTGTATTGTTCACCAAAAGAATCCAACTTTATACTGTTTTATTAGTATATATAATCCAATAACAGCATATCAGTACACATGAAACACTAGTCAGCATAGATGATAATAACATAACAGAAAGGCACTTACAGGTGATGATGTCTCAAACCTTCTGGGAGAGGAAAATATCTGCTGCATCCATAGAGAATGAAATCTAAAATGACTGAAGAGAACTTCCTGTAGCAAAGGTTTACTTCCTGTCTAAGGGATTCACTGAATACTTTAATACTAAATAATAAAGGTAGAACTGTAATACTGAAATTCTGCCAGTAGATGGCAGTGCACTACACAACTATAAGTAATACACTCCTAAGAGCAATTATAACTGAACTAGCCTGAAAAGGCAGCACAAGGTCTACCCCTGGTGATGCCCAAAATGGGTACATTTTTCAATGCTTGTAAAAAGCGGTTACTTCTTTTCACTTTCCAGGAATGCAAACCCAGTTCCTTCTCCCCATTTTTTATGTGTTTAAACTATCAAAGAATACCGGGGCTATTGAAATGCTAATTAGGCTACCAGTTATCCATATGCTAATTAGCACAATAGACCAATTCAAATACTAATTACTCCACTAAAACATATTTTTATTCAGACTTAGGTGACTTCAGAATGTTATAGGACTTTTAGGGTCGCCAGGCATTGTCTTCCATGCGTTTTAGATGAACCTGGGGGGCACCGCCATGGCTTCTCAGTTTTATTTTTAATGTTCTCCTGCCCAGGACGGCTGTTCTTTCCCCACCCATGCTAAATGTCGCCAACTGTGAACTGTGCACCAGTAATTCCCATGCGGCTGTGCAATGTTTTAATGCCAGCCAGCATTCCAGTCCCGCTGCTGTCCTGTCCCCACCTGGCAGACAAAGGGAGAGTGAGGGAGAGCACAGGCTGCCTCGTGTTCCTGGGCTCCACCACCCTCTTCACACATGTGATGTCAGGGCTGCATTTAAATGCCCAGCAATCTGACTGAATGGATTGTCGGGGCTCCTCCCACTGGCCACTCCTCGCCAAAGGGTTTTTATCCACTTTAAAGTATACAATTCAATAGAATATGCTTTCTAAGAGAAGCTTCTGCAACCTGCTACAGTGTCAACCCTCTGCTGACAGAATGCCCCTTTGGAACAACACAAGCAAATAATATCATACTATCCTCCATTTTATTGCGGTCTAGTAGTCTCAGGGTATATAAGCTTTTTGTCCATGCTACTTCATAGTACCCCCAAAAAAGGTATGTTCTCAGAGCACATGGGCAAGGTTTACAGTTTTTCCTGTCCCTTTACATACTTCTGTAGATAAAGTATTGAACAGGGTTCATGGGGATTCATGAAGACTTTAAAGTGAACCCAAACCTGGGATTTTCACTAACACAGGTTCTGGCCCTACCCTCTGTGGCACCCCGATTTTGGGTGCCCCACTGTGTGAAACCCACCAGACACTGAATCCACTCACCTCTCCATGAGTCCATACTGTGGCTAACTGCACTTATGTGTGGCGTGCAGCATCACTTGGGTGCCTTCGACTGTGCGCAGCCTCGTAAGGCCATTCAGTTGCATTGACCTGGGCAGCGCACAGCCGAGAAGGGAGGTGAGTGATGCTGGCATTGCCCACACATGCGCTGTAGGCTCGGGGGAAAGGGAAGACTATAGGCGGGGGGTTTCACACAGCCTGAGGGGAGGGAGTAACCCTGCCCTGGAGTCTCATAGACTCCAGGGGGGGGGTTTTGGTCCACTTTAATGTTGTGATCAATAGGTTTTACCAAGTGCAACGAGAATCACATGGTTTCACATTTATGTTCTTGCAATTCACTCAAATGAAGTGATTTCAGTGAATCTTTATTTCACCCTATTACCTTAAGCTGACTTCCAGTCAAATAAAATAAGTTGTTTGAGAGGGCTTAAGCCCATGCAGATTTTGTGGAAAAGCTGCCCTCCTAGAATTACATTGGAGTGGCCATCTTGGATCATACCTGAGAGTCATCAGTAATCACACTAAATCAACAGCTGTTGGAGGGGATGAATGTAACTATATATCATGTAACTATGTATGGCCTCGGCTGCCACAGAGCATTGCAACTGTTGTTTAAAATGTTGATACAATGTTTTAAGAGCTTTCTGAGCAGTGATAAGTCGTAACAGCTGATGGTTCTTTACTTCCGGCTAGAAATAAAGCATTATTTCAAAGAGATTTAGGGAAAATGTGATTGTAGGTCCAGGTATTTCAGAAGTAGTGCTGTCAAAATTGTGGCAAGATGGCCGCTCCCATGCAGTTCTGGGGCATAGAATCTGCCTGCAACATCTGTATGGAGCTAAGCCCTCTCAAACAGCTTACATCACTGATTGCAAAAAAAGGGGGTTCAGAGTAGCAATTTATTAAACTTTGATTTTTTGACTGGCTTCAGTAAAATATTTTGGGAGGCAAAACTGTTATTTCTGTAGGATTAGCAATCAAATCACAAAGCCTCAAACTTTTTCACAATGAACCTTATGCGCCACTCATCTGTTATCTTGATTACGTACTTTGTTCTCTTGAGAAAAAAAAAGCATGTGAAAGGAAAGGTACAGTATGTTATAACACATTGTGTACAATTATAACAAAATGCTAATGTCTATTCATTAAAAACATTTCAGGAAATCTATCTAGAAACAACCCACAACATTTACACTTTATACAATGCCTTTATAGCATATTAGCAAGGCTGTTTGCATTTCACAAACATTATAATTAGGTTTTCTTTGATAGAATACCATTGTTAGAATAATTACATGTAAATCACTGGGTGCCCCCTAGTTTCATTTTTTTGTTCTAGTGGCTTTAAAATATAGGATTAAAGCACATTTAAGAAAGGCATTAAAAGCCTGTGTACATTGTAGATTTCAACATTTTTTAAAAACTAAAATACAGGCCGATATTTATTTCCTCTGCATTTAACCCATCCATGCAGTGAGTGTACACATGCCTGGAGCCAGGGATGTACATTGCCCTGATGGGGCCCCATAGCATCACCCTCCTCCATGGACACTCACCAGGAGGTCAGTGGAGAGGCAACATCACCTGGCGGTTAAGCTTCATCAAAGACTTGACGGTGGAGCAAGGGTAATCGGGCATCATCGGAGCAACGGAAGTGTGTGCGGTGCTGTCAGTGAAGTGTGCAGCGATTCTTTAGGCCGGGCCTGCTTCGCAGAGGTAATGAAGCAGAATGGCTAGGTGGTGGGTACATACCGTAGGGGCAGTGGAGGCAGCGTGTGCAGGGCACCCTTGTTCCATGGGCCCGGGGGCACATGCCTGCACTGCCCCTATGATATGTGCCTGGAGCGGTGGGCTGCCCTAATCATGGCACCCAGGGAATCGCCTGTCACCCTCTGGCCACAAGACCACTTAACTCTAGGCCATGACTCCCCTTATATACGGTTTATAGGGCCCTATTACATACCAGTGCTGGCCCCACCTCCAAGTTAGGTAACAGTCAAAAGAAAGATGCAGGTGGGGGACTCATCAATTTACTGCCTTTGGTTCTCCATTTTCAGAGCAGCTCATAAAAGTGACATCAGCGCTCATCCCCCATCCATCCTCATACAGTTGCTGCAGCCCCTTCCTGGACAATTAAGATTATGGCCCTGGGAGACCAATGAGACCGGGGCCCCATATCTGCCACAGTCAGGGAGCAGATGTCTATTAACTAACACTGGCGGAGACCCCAACCTGCCCCATTCCTGAAGGGTGATTTCTCTCCAGTCCTGCACTAAGCACTGGCCATTTTCCTGAACACAACTGGGCTCAGACAATTAACTATGCTGAACAGGTGTGTTGAGGTAAATGGTCATTGTGATGTGCAGGACTGGAAAAAAAATCACCCTTCAGGAATGGTTGAATCACATGTGCACAGCCCTCAGAAATCTCCAGACAGATGTAGAGGTGTAGTCATTAGCGGTCAGACAGAGCTGTAGAAGTCATTACTACACTGTGCATCAGTGTGGAGTTCTGCAGGGTTAAGCACCACTGCTTTAAATGGACAAGGCTGCCATTTTTTGGGCACCATACAACCTCCACGTCCCATCCAGACCCACTTCCTATGACGTTGATTTACATAGAAAATGTGCCACTTGATAGATGTACAGTGCACAGCCTTAATGAACCAATGTGTGCTGGCAAACAGCAATACTCCAATCAAAATAAATGTGGGGGCCCCACATACATATAGAATACCACACAGCACATTTGATAGCAATGTAAAAATATTTTTATTTCATTAGAAGAATCATGACAAGACAATACATGCGAATACATGTGTATACCAATAAATCACAAAAGGAGAAAGAACTTCTTATGGGTAGATGGCGCTGCCTTGATATGCTGGTATTGTATTTGGCTATTGTTTGGTTTCATTTTGTGGCACTGCTTTCAGTGTGCTGCTCCTCTGCACATTATTTGGGGTTTCTCTGCTAGTCACGTGATTCTGCTCCCAGTCTGTCACACTGTGCCTCACATATCTAAAAGCCATAAAGCAACATGCAGAGTAGATTAAAGTGGACCAAATGAGACTCCAGGGCCACCTGATTCTCTTGCACTGGGGCATCCTGATTTGTCTAGTATGCTTACCTCACCAACGAGCCCGTGGTGCATGCACATTTGATGGCGGCATCACTCGCATCCTTTTCTGTCTGTGTGCGGCCACACCAGCCCTTCAGTTACGGCAGCAAAGTTATATCACTGCACAGAATGGCTGGTGCAATATAGAGAGCAGGAAAATGTAAACTGCTCTGCTCTGCATGCGTGTTACTCTCTGGCGATTACCTATGTGAAGAACAGCTTGACACACCAATCAGCTCATGAATTTGTGGTGCGGCCATCCTGCAGGGCTATTTTGCTGCAAACTGGTCTCACTGCCGGCTGCACCCGCCAGTGCTTCATCACTGTGCTGCTTGTTTCCCGCCAGCAACATAGGATTTTATTTCACTATAAGTATAATTTGATGATTATCTTTCATTGTGTTGAAGGTGGTAGGTAAGGTGCTCCCTAAGCCACAGCCTGAGCTTTCATTCCCCTTAGCTCCACTCGCTCCCACTGACCTAACCTGCATTTATCTATTCCTCTTCCTCCCAGCTGCATCCATCCATTCACCTCTCCATTTCACAGCTATATCCATCCATCTTTCTTTCTTCCAGCCACATGCATCATTCCACTCCTCCCAGCCGCCTCCATCCAACCCTCCTTCTCCTATTGTAAATATCTCCATAGGGCTAGTGTATCCCACTGGTCGGCACGGCATAGTACAGCTGGTAAATTTCCAGGCTGAATTTTTTTTTCCCAGTCCACCCCTGGCTTCCAGAAAATAGCTTTTGTGTAAGATGACCTTATTGTTTGCCTAAGAGTTCTGCTTCATGAATGATGCTTTCAGTCAATATTCCCTGTGCTCAGTAAATAGGCTTACTTATTTGAAGCAGACCAAAACTCACATTCCCTGAACTGCCTCCCCCCCCATGAAAAGCACAGTTTGCCAATTTTTATTGCTACTGCTTCTCTAATCCCAGATATTGGCGCCTATTTTAGCTGTACAGCTCCGTCTCCTCCATTCATTACCACTGTTGTGTGTGGCAATGACTGATCACCTGCCATCTTACAGAGAGGGGCAGCAAAAATAAAAGTGTTTCAGGACGATTCGAAAAGAGACAATACCCATTTCTCGTTCTACACACTAAGAAGGGAGTCTGGGGCTGGGTGGTATGTCTGAATTGTTAGTTACCTTAAAAAAAACTAACATTTAGATATGCACATAAATAGTCTGCATTACTATTTTTGTGTACTTGTATATTCATGGAGCAAGGTTTGGGTAAAGTACAGATGGCAGTAGATCAGGTTGGGGAAACAGGTCAGTCTGCTGCCTTGGCGAGTACCACCTGATAGTAGCTTGCATGCTACCACTGGTTGGAAATGCAGGTTTATAGTATAATTCCAGCCTGGGAGAAATTACCTGGTATCTGAGATTGAGGCGAACAGCGAGCATGTGCCCCAATGACCAGTGCATTCTGGTCATTCGTGGCTCCCTACCCATCACTGTGCCTGTGCACGTTCATTGCAATGAAGGCACAGCACAGTGACTGATGTAAGGTGCTGGAACAGCGCATGTGGACACCAGAAGCCCCATTCTGGGAGGCTTCTAAAACAGCAGACTGTCCTGGACCTGCCCTGGGGGGGGGGGGGGGGGTTATGTATGTTTACAGATCTTTTCAACTGGACCAACAGCCTTGCCCCTCCCCAAAACTCGCTTTCCCCATCTGCATACATGATACTGAATCACTGTCAGCACTTACATTTGCTCTTGCACGCACTCAAAGCTGAAACGCCGCCTCACTGATTTTCTCCTAGTGGTGGCCATCTTGGGGCACCCCGGCAACTTCCCAGCAGTGCTGCTTCTTTTACTAGGCATAACCCACAATGCAAAGCAGCAAGCACTTCCTCTTTGCAGGCCATTGGCAGCTCCATAAGTCACAATTGAGGTGAGAAAATCGAAGTGGCAGGTGTTACAAAAAGGTAAATTAATTTTTATGTGCAGCAATCTGAATTGCCCTCGTGAGGGATGGAGAGCAATACGTCTTGTAAGGGTGTTGGTCCAGTTTTAGTATTTGGATGTCAAGTCGCTAACTGGCCACTAGATAGCTCTCATAATCTATTACCATCGAATGCAAACACTAAGGTCACATATGGAGGGCAGAGCACTTCCCCAAAAGCCACCATAATTTGACACCTGGGGTGAGGGTGAAAAAGGACGACTCCTCCTATCCCTATCAGGTATTGGAATAAAAGACAATTTGCCAAACACAATACATCCCAGGCTAATCAGAAACACAGATGACATTTAATCATTGTGAGATTAAACAGAGCCTAAACCATACGTGAAACTCTGATGATGTGACAATCCCAAATATGATGTAATCCTTAGCTACTTAACCCTATATGTACATGAAGTGCTGCTGGACTGTGGCGAGGACCAGGCTCCAGTGTGTATGCTTTACCTACACTGTGAGTAGCCCCATGCCTTTAGTGGGATATCCATAATCCTCATTATTAGGTCTAGAAAACATTTATACATGACTCAGAGAATAGGGTTTTCTTTTCAAAATGACAAAGTGTAATTTATTTTGCCAATATCAAACAAAAGGATTGTAATGCCAGTATGCATTTAGAGGACAACCTACAATATATACTCACCCAGGGCCAGATTATAAGCAGGACGCAGACCCCTGGGCGCCCACATTTTTGGGTAATGGTTCAGATTCTGGAGTCTCCAGACTGACAGGTGGCAGGCTGGAAATGATGTGATTGGTGGTGGGGGGGACTGCCTGTCCAGGCAAGCCTAGAGTATTTCTATACACTATATATGATGCTTGTTTCTCCCCTGGCTGGAGCACAGCAGAGGCTACCGATTCCAGGCGCTGCAGGCCGGGCAGCAGCAATCTACGGGAAGAGCGAGGTATGTGCAGTTTGGAGAGTTACACGCTGGCCGGATGAGTCCAGGGTGTCAGCTATGGGTACACAGGTAGATTCATGAGCCAGGCTGTTGGCTGTTGCTATACAAGTACCTGGTGTTGATATTCAGATCATGACCCACCAACTCACTTACCCAACCACCCACATTCCCAGACTTCTGCATTAAAGTGGACCAACACTACAGCGATCAGCCATGAGAATCTATAAGATTATACACGGCCGTGCATGCGCCGTGGGAGCGGGAAGAGGCGAGTTGACTTCGGTGATCTGGGGGGGGGGGGGTTCATGCAGCGGGGCAACCCCGATTGGGGTGAAAGCACCAAGACCCAAGATAGTCAAAATCCTGGGTTTTGGACAAAAATAGTTTATGGGGTCCTCTACAACACTTATTCTGGCTCTGTACTCACCTTACCACTCCCAGACATCAGATGCAGAAAGACACTACGTGAAGTAAAATCTGTATAAATTGTAGGCAACATTACATCTTATGCGAGAGAGGTTACTTCATGCAGTGCTGCAGTGCATAAGATATCCAGGGATTTGGATTATGCATTTTGTTTTGAGCCTACAGACAATTTTTTTTGGTTAACAGAATTAAACTTGTGTGCGCTGTAAGCTAAGCCTGTGTAGCACTGCCATCTAGTGACAATCCTTTTCTTCCCCAGTTCCATACATTGGCGTTAAAAAAAAACAAACAAACAAAAAAACGTTCCAACATTAATAACATGATAGATCACGGTTTTTGGCAGAACCGATTTCTACATAGCAAATCATTTCCTTGTGCATGTAGTAGGGTAACAGAAAAAAAGACCCAACTAGGACACTCATGTGATCCATAATTAAAGGGTAAAATAATCCTGCTTTCAGCTCCCCCTCCCCATGCTGGCAATCAGGGGTTACTGCCTTAATATATCTGTGTTATATTTCTTAATAAGCACTTGTAAACTTTCTCTTCTGCAGGGCCTCCCCAGCAGCGGAGCATGAACGTGTCATTGTCTCTGACCCCTCAGAAGTGAACCGATTTTGGAGACAGAGGAGATTGATGAGATTGCGGTTAATTGCATCCAATATAACTCATGCCTCTATGGTTTTCGAAGTAACCAACAATGTCCAGCTTTAGCCCTTTATGCAGGCATATGCCCCAGTTTACAGTGAACCAAATATTTCCACATATTCCAAAAGGTACGTAACGCAAACTGGACAGTCGGGGCAGTATATAGGGTTCTCAATCTCAATACCCCAAACCAGGGGTCCCCACCCTTTAACTTGAGCACCACGTTCACCTTGAGTCAGTCATGAAATCCTTAAACCCCTCAGTGGCCTCCCTGGAATCTTTTGGCTGGCCACTGGCTTTACCCCCCGAGACATCCTGAATTGGGATGCCCTGCTGTGTGAACCCCCCAGGGCACTTGTAACCTTTCCCCGGTTCAACAGCACATGTGCGGGCTCTCATTCAATAAAATTCCACAATCACAGTCTGCTGTGATTATGTCATTTGGCAAACGGCCCCCATGGTTTTCAATAGGAAGTGCGCACTACATTCAGATCGGCATAGGGTTGCAAGCAGTTCATGCTACCCATTGAGGTCATGAGAGCCATTTGGCTGTACACTGTGCATGAGTGAGGAAGAGGTGAGGTGTACTGGGGGGGGGGGGGGGGTCACAATTCAGGATGCCCCTCAGGAACTAACAAAAAAAAGTAGATAAAGCGTCTACATTTTTATTATAGAACAAAAATAGTGTTTACGTGTATAATCAGGCACCAGCACTGGTCTCAGTCAGCTTCCCGAAGATGAGAAAATCCCAGGGGACTAACAGCTGAATGCTGGAGAGGTATAAACACACCCACCCAATGTGTAAGTAGTCAACAGTCCAGGAGCAAGACAGAGCAGGGCAATATTTCAGTAGACAGAGGCGGACGGAGAAAGTGCTCTGCGCCCGGTACTCGGAACTTCGCCAAGCCGAAAATCTTTCCACAGAGGCCGACGGACGAAGCTCTCTGCACCTGGTACTCGGGACTTCGCCAAGCCGAAAATCTTTCCACAGAGGCGGATGGAGGAAGCGCTCTGCGCCCAGTACTCCGAACTTCGCCAAGCCGAAAATCTTTCCATGGCGATGGACTATTTCCTCGTTGCAGCTTTAGCTCCGCCCCCTAAAAAGGCGTGCAAACTTTGAATTTTTTAACCAGAGAACAAAAACACATGGGAAAGAGCAATAAAAAAACAATGATAGGGAAAATCATTCCCTTGGTCACCCCCAATCAGGCTCACCAGACAAAAAACTGTGGCTGCTTATACCTTTCAATGAAAGCCTTCAGCCAGAGTGCCAAAGCACTATAAAGCGCACACTGAACCCTGCGCTTACCTTACCATCCTGATCCGAATACAGTTTTACGGAACTTCGCCAAGCCGAAAACTGAGGAGGCATAATGGGTCAATCCAGATCAGAGCAGCATAAGGGACCTAGGAAGACAGACAGGGTCTTGCCCCCGCTTCAAAGGTATAATCTGAGAAACAAAAAAAGAAATAAATGCAAGAGGAGTCTAGAGAGCCATGCAGTCCTCCCAACTGCAAGAATGAAACTGGAATCTTAGAAGTCAGCCGGAAGGATATAGGCCGGGAGGCGGAGCCACGCTTTTGTCTTGCAGTCACGCCCCTTCGGGCAGGAGTTACCCAATCGTATTGAATAAGGACAGCCTGGAATGGACTGGAAGAAAAAAGCCAGAGTGACGAATCTGTATTGGCAGAGTGCAATCCGGACAGACAGCTAAACACACATACTGTACACTCTGTACGGTTATTTTGTAACCTTCCTTCAAGCTTTTTTTCTCCCAGACATTCTTCAACACCTGAGGGAGTCTAAATGTAACTATGTGGCAGCCAAATACGGCGTCAGCCCTCGTCCATGCAGAAACACTAATTTATTTAAGGCTTACCTTAGGACCAGTCCAACATGGGCCACCCTTTGTACCGAACTTAAAGCAGATCAGTCCCACTATTGCCGGCCCAAGAATGTAAGACTGTAAAGCAGTAGGAAAGCCCTCCCCATGGGCACTATGGTTTGGGATGCCCCGATTTGAGCCCCGCCCCCCCCAGAATCATCCAATTCTTACCTTGCTTACTTTCACAGCATATGTGTGGGCCACCTCTAGCATGACTAGACACGGTCCCCCCATTCTAGAAAGATCTGAATGGCTGGAAGGCACATGGCAATGAATTGGAGGCGACCCAAGCATGTGCAGTGGGAGCAAGAAGGAATATAAGAAATTGGCACGTTATGGGGCATTTCACATACATTGAGCATTCCAAAATCCAGGTCAAAATCTGGGGTATAGCCCATTGACTGAAGAAATAGACTTGTGGTATTTAGGTTTTTTTCTTCATGTATACATTGTATATTCCAAACTGGGTCCAATGACAGCTTGCCTGGGCTGCATATAACCAGGTTCAGCAAAAAGGTGTACATGGCCATCACTCCCAAAGAAAAGCTCCTCTGCCTTTGGGCTAAATTAGGAATGGAATTTCTGGACAACCAATTCTGGAGAATTGGATTCTTGGGGCTCGATTCAACAAAGGTAGAAATAAATTCGTGTCACTCGAAAAATCAGATCGCATGCACAAAGTTTTAACTTTTTCGAGTGATTCAAAAAAGGTGTTGAATTAAATACTTGCACTCGAAAATGCAATCATAAAATTTTCTAATCACTCGAAAAATTTTCAAAATGCTCGTAAAAAGGCTGTCGCAAGCGAAAATTATTGGAAAATGTACTCAATTTTTTTTTCTATTGTTTAGTATCGTTTTCTGACTGTTGCATGGTGTTGTAAGGCTTTTAAATGGGTAAATGTAAATGCATAATTTTTTTTCAACTTTTTAAGTTACCTGTGTAGCTGTATGTACATGGCTAACATTGTGGATACATGTAATAAAGAGGCAAGGTATGCTGTAGTGGAAGTACTAATTAAACAATAATATTTGTAAGAGGCATATATGTAGTTTTTTTTTGGGGGGGGGGGGTTGGTTCGATTGCCAGGGACCTGTATTAAAAATGTTTCCTTTAATGCAGAAATGTGGCCATTGTTTTCTATACAAAGCTTGCTCACATAGCACCACGTGTCCCTGGGTGCAGGGAGCAGCTCTTTGCTAGCTTTAACCTCATGGTACGCCATTCTTATGCTTACACTATAACGTGGACCAAAAGCCAGGATTTTTACTATTCTGGGTTTTGGTGCACCGCAATGTAAAAACCCAAAGGTCGACCAAAGGTCTTCTAGCAGTTAATGGTGCCAAATATGGATTCCAAAGCTGCACGATTTAGCCTAGTAAGCTGGAAAAGTGCTTGATATGGCAGCTGATCCACTTCCAAACGTGTCCGAAAATATGGGAATGGGTAGTGTGCGCCTTCTCTGCGCCACATCATCTGCAATATGTTCGAAGTCAATGGGCTCGATTCACAAATCATTGAAAAAAATTCTCATGGTAGTAAAAAATATAATTCATGAGAAAAAAGCCTGACAATTTCACTGTTACCAAATCACCAGATAGGAAGACACTGAAAGTCAATGGAACTTTTTAATACTAGTAAAAAAGGGTAAAAAAAAGTTCAGTATTTTTTTCAGGAGTAAAAAAGTGCCATTGACTTTCATGGTCTTCCTAACTAGTGATTCACAAACAGTGGAATTCTCAGGCTTTTTTCTTATGAATTGAATTTTTTACTACCATTAGAGTTTACTACCATTGCAAAGAAAGTAGAAGGGCTCCATTGTGAGAGAGCAAAATGAGTTTTCTCCTGCTGAAAGCTGCATCAAAAAACTAGTGTGAAACACTCTAATTTATATCATGTGTGTGGCTCATCAAGTCCACCTGAATCAGTAGTAAAATTTTCGAATTGTAAAATGCAGTAGTCAATTTTTCGATCCACTAATTTAACTTTTTAAGCACAAAACACACGAAAAATCGATTTTCGACCTTTGTTGAATCGAGCCCTTGGTATTTTTTCAGATTCTGTGATAAAGCCAGTGTACAAAACTTCCGACCTTAGACTTCATGTGGTACATTGAGATGGCTGCCTAGGCAGGCTGCCCTAGGGTACAGGGGGTTTCCTTCTATCCCTCTACCAACTTGCCCCTTACTGTTCTAGACCCTAAAATGTCTAATCATTTAGTGCGCCAAAGTCTGCCCTAAAAATGGTTGTCTGATGCTTATTCTCTCTGCTGTATCCTCCCCCCCCCCCCCCCCCCCAATATCGGTTCAGAAAATATTTCATTCTGTTCAGGCATTTTTCAATTGCCGGTTTAATCTTTCCCGTATTAGATCTGCCAGCTAAAAATAACACATCACCATATGATTGTTTGACAGTCTGAGCATTTTACTTTATTGGAATAGAAACAGAATAATAAAGTGACAAAAATACATGTTTTCAATAAGTGCTTCAAGACAAAAACAAAAAATCATTTTTAAAGTTTACTTTGAACTAAATTGTGTCAATGGTGAAAAAGTTTAGGATCTCATCTTGGCCCTACTCTGTTCTTGAAAGCGCGCATGGATTTGGCCATCATTGGTGCAATCTCTGAAAGAAATTAAAGTGATTTTTTAAAACGAACAATCAAGTTTACTTAAATAAAAAAGGATTAATAGAAATAATGTAACAAAACTGCAACATCCTAAAAGGGGTTTTCTTCAGGTATTATTACTAGCTTTAAAAGCAGAACCATTTGATCCACCTGTCAGGAGCAGCTGTTCCAGAGAATGTTGACAATGCCACACAGCGAGAGCCTGTATGAAATAGTACATCAAGCATCAGCTCAGTCTCACAATGAAGTTGTATTAACTTTCAATGATGGATTCCAGGACTTTATCCTAGTCTTGGTACAAAATCATAAGCTGAGCATTTCCAAAGACTTCTATTTCCCATTACCCAAGTTGTATAAGAGTATAACCTCGCTACATGTTGGTAAAGGTAGTAACAGGAAAAGAACAGCTGCAGAAAAGTGTCTACAGACAGAGGCAGTACTTAAAGCAAGGCTTCCTTTACAACTTAGCAGAGAAGTTCATTAAATTATGTATTTTAATTCACTTTTAATGTACCTCAATCCCTTGCTCAAAAATAAATTGTATGAAAATAGCAAAGACAAGGCCTGCATCAGAGGCTTTTAAAACCAAGCAGAGCATACTTCATGGAATTAAGAATTTAGTTAGTGGGGATTAGATCATTGAAAGCAGGACAAATGGTGCAGAAAAACATGCAGTGCATTTTCTTAATATACATGTTTAAATGAGCATCCAACGGTTTAAATGTAGATGACCATAACTAGCCTTGTGCATGCATGGTCAGTTACCATTTGCATAAGACAGCATGGTTTAAAAAAATGAGGCTCCATCAGCTTTGTATGTAGGTTTCACTATTTATTGATCTAAATAAAAAAGGAGGAAAAAAATACAGTTTTGTGAGTACCTTTAAAACGGGTATTATGAGTGTGCCATACACTCCACTTCGATCTTCATGACATGTGGGTAATCTCCAGTAGAGGGCGAACTTCTGCAGAGATGAATATGCAAAAAAATAAGTCCCTCCCGGTCCATATATATCTGGGACCTCCCACCAAACTCCCAGTGTAAAAAAGCAGTAAGGGGACCAGGAAGAACCAACTATAACCTAACAATCAAAACCAATGGTTCACCATATAAAAGCCCCAGAATACCAGAAAAAAAATGGGTGGGGCGAAGTGGAGTGTATGGCACATTCATAATACCCGTTTAAAAGGAGAGTACTCACAAAACGGTATTATTCTAAGTGTGTCATACACTCCACTTCGATCTTCATGACATGTGGGACATCCAATAGCAGTGTCCGTCATGGGTGGGAACCAGAAACAGTAAAGCATGTACCAACTCAAACCACTGCAACTTGCAGAACCTTGCGGCCAAAAACAGCATCCGCTGAAGCCCGCACATCAACCTTGTAAAACTTGGAAAAAAAGTATGAATGGAAGACCAAGTAGCAGCCTTACAAACTTGTTCAACAGAAGCCTGGTGCTGAAAAGCCCAGGACGCACCAACCGCACGAGTAGAGTGTGCAGTGACCCTAAAAGGAGGAGTCCTCCCCTCAGCAGAATAGGCCCCAACAATGACCTGACGAATCCATTTGCTAATCGTAGACTTAGCAGGTGCCAAACCTTTCCTGGGCCCACAGGGCACCACGAAAAAGGCATCCGTCTTGCGGAAAGAAGAAGTAGTCACCAAATAGTACTTAACACCACGAACCACATCCAAAATGTGCAAAACCCCCTTAGGAAGGAAATCCGGCTTAAAAGAAAAACCACCCTATCCTGGTGTCTCTCAAAGTAAGGGGCCTGAATCGACAGAGCCGCCAACTCAGAGACACGTCGAATAGAGGTAATAGCCACCAAGAAAGCAACCTTCTGAGTGAGAACCGAAAGAGCAATATCCTGTAACGGCTCAAAAGGAGGACCCTGCAGAGCCGAAAGAACCAAATTCAAATCCCAAACAGAAACTACAGCCTTCCGAGGGGGCCGCACATGCGCGACCCCTTGGAAAAAGGTCTTAACCAGCGGGTGTACGGCAAAAGACCTCTGGAAGAAAACCGACAGAGCAGAAACCTGTCCTTTCAAGGTACTAAGCTGGAACCCAAGATCCAGATTATGCTGAAGAAACTCCAAAATCCTGGGTATCGAAAACACCCTGCAAGGCAAGGCCCTAGCCTCACACCAATCAATATAGGACCTCCAAGTCCTATAGTAAATGCCAGAAGAGGACCGCTTCCTAGCCCTAATCAAGGTCTGAACAACAGCCTCAGACAAACCTTCCTCTTTCAAGATGAAGGTCTCAGCAGCCAAGCCGTCAAAGCCAGCGTTTGTAAATTGGGGTAAAGTAGATGACCCCGAGATAGCAGATCCGGCAACAAGGGAAGCCGGTACTGATCTACGGCCATCCTTATGACGTCTGCGTACCAAACCCTTCTTGGCCACCTTGGAGCCACCAGAGTCGCTGGTGCCCCTTCTAGAACAAGTTTGCGAACTACCTTGCCCAGCATGGAGATGGGTGGAAAACAGGTACAGATAACCCAACTCCTTCCAAGCCAGTGACAAGGCATCCACTGCCAGAGACAGAGGATCCTGAGACAGACACAAAGGCCGGAAGTTTGTGATTGTGCCTCGAGGCAAAGAGATCTGCCTCCGGAGTCCCCCACTTGCGGCAAAGATCCAGAAAAACCTCGGGGTTGAGAGACCACTCTCCTTGGCGAGAGGATCCCCTGCTCAGGGAATCTGCCTCCGTGTTCTCCACTCCCGGAATGTAGGCTGCCAAAATGCAAGGAACATTGCTCTCCGCCCAGTGCAGGATCAGGGAGACTTCCCTGAGGGCACTCCTGCTGCGAGTCCCTCCCTGGCAATTGATGTAAGCTACCGCAGTTCGTTTGTCCGAACGAACCTGAACCGGCAGACCCCGTAAATGCGAGGTCAGCCGAGCCAGAACCAGCCGGATGGCTCTGAGCTCCAAGACATTGATGGGGGTGTGAGCCTCCTGAGGACCCCACACCCCGCTGAACTGATGACTTTTCCAATAACCTCCCCAGCCCAGACTGGCATCCGTGGTAACAGTCTCCCAACAAGGGACCAGAAAGGATCTGCCCTTCAACAGGTTGCTCGACTCCAGCCACCACCGAAGGGACTGCCGAACCCTGGGAGACATCCTGAAAGGTTGATCCAATGACTGAGGACAGTCAATGCATCAATAGGTGAAGTTGAAGATATCTCATGTGAAACTGTGCAAACGGTACCGCCTCGAAGGAGGATACCATCAAGCCCACCAGTTTCATCCCGTCGGATAGAGGGACAAGGATTGGCCAGAAGAAGGCGGATCAGACCCCGAATCCCCTGCACCTTGGTCTGGGGCAGAAACACTCTGGCCCGAATGGTATCCAGATTCATGCCCAGAAATGAAATCACACGAGACGGGGAGAGAGAAGACTTGGGGCGGTTGATCACCCACCCGAACCTCTCCAGGGTCGACACCACCTGGTGGGTGTCCAGCTCCGCCTGACGGAGGGAAGATGCTGAGATCAACAGGTCGTCCAGATAAGGCACAATGCGAATGCCCTGAGCTCTGAGCAGAGCCATTATTCCCGCCAAGACCTTGGTGAAGACCCTCGGCGCCGAGGTCAGACCGAAGGGAAGAGCTACAAATTGATAATGTTGATCCTCCACCGCAAACCGGAGGAATCTCCGATGTGCCTGAAAAATGGGAACATGCAGATACGCATCCTTGATGTCTATGGATGTCATAAAATCCCCTTGGCTAAGGGAATTGATAGCCGAGCGCAGAGTCTCCATGCGGAACTTTTTGGCTCTGATAAACCTGTTGAGAACCTTGAGATCTAGAATGGGTCTCACCGAACCCTCCTTGTTGGGAACCGTGAAAAGGTTGGAGTAGTAACCCCTGCCTCTTTCCGACAGAGGCACCGGGCATATAACCCCCATGTCCAGAAGGTTTTTTTTACTGCTAACAGGAGCCCCTGTGCAGCCTGAGGGTCCGAGAGCACCCGAGACCTTAAAGTGGACCAACACCCAGGGGTGATCGGCCCGGAAATCTATAAGATTCCCGGGCCGATCACCTCCCACCCCGCGGGACATCCGAGATCGGGATGTCCCACGGGGTGAAACCCCCCCAGAAACCCCAAAAACATCTTACCTGATCCGCCGCCGCTTCCGCCGCCACCTCCCGCGCGCCCCTCCAGACGTGCGCGCGCCCGCGCCGGCACTCTGTGAATGGCCGGCGGGGGCGCGCGCGCGCCGAGAGTGACGCGCGGGAGGCGGCGGAAGCGGCTTGGACGTTCCTGTCCCCCGCCTGGACGTTGGCGGGGATTGGCTGCGGCGTTCACGTGGGAGCGTTGAGAGGTGAGTTTTTTGGGGTTTCTGGGGGGTTTCACACAGCGGGGCACCCCCGGTCGGGGTGCCCCGCCGAAGTGGACCAAAACCCAGGATAGTCAAAATCCTGGGTGTTGGTCCACTTTAAGAATCTTGGGGGCGGCCAGTACTCGAACTCCAGTTTGTACCCGGGAGGAGACCACTTCCAAGATCCAATTGAAGAAGAGCCGCAGCCATCCCCCCACCCTTGCGGGTGAGGGCGCCCCTTCATTGCTGAGCCGGTTTAACGGCAGGCTTGGGCTTGGAACCCCAGGCAGCTGCGGGACGTGCCCGACCTCTGCCTCTGTTCCAGGACGAGCCCCTGACACAAACCCCAAGCCGCTCTGGCCCCTTGAAAGGAAGGAGTGAACGAGCCAGCCCCCCGAAAGGGGCGGCACTGTTTCCTCCGCTGAGGCAACTTACCTCCTTTAGCAACAGCATCCAATTTATCTCCAAACAGCCGCGATCCCAAGAAGGGAAGAGCTGTGAGCGACTTCTTGGCCAGGTCGCAGGGCCGAGCCCACGTTGGCAAATGCGTGGCACGCCATCTGATCAAGGAGTTTATCCTCGCCATCCTTAAGGGAAGTGGCGTCAGGGGTGTTCAGCACAAAACAGTTGGTCAAACCTAAAACTGGCCCCGCTAGAGAGGGGCCCCCATACAAGTTAAGGAAGTGGCCATCCGGCCCTTACCACTCGGAGCGCAGGTCAAAATGGCCCCCGAGAAGTACCTGATGCAGGAAGAGGGAGAGAAAGGGGAGGGCGGGCCAGCGCAGAACGCGCGCTCGCCAGGCCACGCCCCCCTCCCAGCAACGCGGATCCCCTAGAAACAAGCCACAGAATCGCGCCAAAGAAGGGGGCGGCCTGGGGGGGGAGAAGCTCCCAGCACCTGCCATGGCCCAAAAGTGAAACACTCACTGTCCCACACACACACGCACAGTGAATCACACAGCACACACACAGGGGCATATGTGGGAGAACGAAAAACGAATAACGTCCAGGCCAGGCAACCCCCCCCCCCCACCCCCCCCCGGGAGGGGAATAAGGGACCCAGAAGAGGGGGAACCCTGCCAGAATCCGGCCATAAGCATAGAGGGACGGGGCATCCCACACCAGGATCACCAAAAAACCTGGATAACCGCCAACCCCATAGTGAGGTCTTACGGTAGAGCAGTGCTCCTTCCGCACCCATATGGTGCTCCTACCTTTACCAGGACCCGCAGCCTAAGCTGGGAGGCTCAAACAGGGGCAATTTAGAAAGGGTCCTGGTAGTAATAGGGACAATCAAGGCCGGGCGTGAGCCCGGCTTACCTGTAAGTAAAGAAGTCTTCATCTTCTGTCTTGTCGCCTTCCCTGCAGAGAAGGAACTGGGAATTTGGTGGGAGGTCGCAGGTATATATGGACCGGGAGGGGCTCTCTTTTTTGCATATTCATCTCTGCAGAAGTTCGCCCTCTACTGGAGATTACCCACATGTCATGAAGATCGAAGTGGAGTGTATGACACACTTAGAATATAAGAGCTTGCTAAAAGGTGAAGGGGTATTTTTGAAATATATTATGTATATTTGTGTGTGCCAAAATGATGTCCTCAAGGTGCTGTGCTTGTAAAGTTTTTCTCCCCTTAAGGTGGCAAATGTGTTTTATGTAAGTACCTGCAATCTGTTGCCACTTGCAACTGTACACCATGATCTACAAGAGGAGAGAAGAGTCCTGTACACACAAAACACTGCTGTTATGATTGCTGCTGTGGCAGGGGAGGTCACTCAACCTTACACGTGCCCAGCAGCAGCCTGTGCGTTTCTGTGTAAATTCTTGGAGGTCTTGCTGTGTAGATGTATGTAGATGGTGTTTGGTTGTTATATGTTTTCTAACAAAAAAAAAAAAAAACACAACACAAAGTCCAGTACCTTCAGGACCGAAATCTGGGATTTTCACTTTAGGTCTGCCCCCCTGGGGCACCCCGGTTTGGGTGCCCCGTTGTGTAAAACCCCCAGGTTGCCGAGTCTACTTACCTCTCCTAGGGCCCTGTGGCTAGAGCAGCCAGCTCAAATCCTAGCTGCACTTGCTAGCGGGGCCGGCATCACGCGGCTCCCTTCAACTGTACGTGGCTCCACAGTTGCGGCCACGCACAGCCTAGGATGGAAGCGTGTCATGCGGGCGCGTGGGCTCAGCGGAAAAGTTTACTGCGCACGCTGGGAGGGGGTTCACACAGCAGGGCATCCCAGTTTGGGCACTCCAGGGTGGGTTTTGGTCCACTTTAAGCGAAAGTCTACTTTTCAAATGGATTTTTTGAAGTATATATAATATATTCGAAAGATAATTCATGTCCAGCCACTAATGGGCCATATGTTTCACAAGTTCTTTAACAAGAGAAATTAAAGTGCACCAACAGTATATCCCGAAAAAAAAAAAAAGTTTATGTTGTCACTTTCCATCCCCAGCCCAGTGCCCCAGAACAGCCCATGTTGCTTCTTTTACTAAAGCCATTTCCCAATATTAATATAAAGACTAACAGGAAGTAATATGTTGAATGGCCTGCCATATGCTAATTAGTTGTGTGCAACAAAACTTTGCAACAAGAATGTTTTCTGTGAGAAAAACATTTGTATGAATGATTTTTTTTCCTTCAGCACCATTTTAGCTGTGCACATTCTTTAATAATTTGCACAACTAAATATAAAAAGACAAAAAAAACAATTCTCACAAAAGAGAAAAAAAAATTCTTGATTTTTCTCCACTGTGCAAATGTATAAAAAAACAAAAAGAGTAAAAAAATAAAAAAAAATTAAATACTCACGGTGCTCAATCTGCCCTAATGACAGTTAGGTGAAGTGCTCCCCATTGCTGAGCTGTGTGTAACGCCACTGAACACATCATCGCTGGGGGGAGGGGCTGCTCGACCAGGGAGCAATATGGCCAACTGCATCCAGTTCAGGTTATGAATGTTGGACAAAGGCTTTAGAAAAACAGAAACACAGGCTGTTATGGGGCACTGGGCTGGGGATGGAAGGTGACAACAAAAACTTCCCTCTGAGTATAGGTGCACTTTAAAGAAACAAAAATTGTTAAGGTCTCACTGTAGCCTACTTACTTTTTACAGCCTTTCTTGCATCTTGGCAGGGACCACTATAATGGTTATTACTTACGGGCACCTTTGGATTTTTATTTGTATTTACATACTCCTTAGTTTCTTCTTTTTGCAACCTATAATATGATGCAGTGTCATTTTATAATCAAATCAAGACATATTACATATGGGGAAAGGTGAGTCATAGTTCAAACTTCTCAGTGTTGGGTCTTTCAGCACCAGAGCACACAACAAGTTCTCAAAGAAATGGATAGAGTAACGAGCATGGCAGGGGATGAGTTAGTCTTACAAAAGTACTCCATAAAAAAAAAAAAAAAAAATGCACCACTAGCATGACTTACCTCACAAACCCTACAACTAAGGCATCAGCAAATACAACAGGAGACTTGTATGGGCTGTGTTGTGGCTGTGTGGTAGGCAAAAATACCATTTTGTGAGTACTCACCTGTAAAATGGATATGGTCAGTGTGTCACACACCCCGCTTCACCCGCCCTTTTTTGGTATCCTGGATCCTCTATATGGTGAAGCTTTCCTTTATTTTATTTTGAGGTTACCGTTGGATTTTCTGGTACCTTGTCTTACTGCTGTTTGAATTCACTGGGTGTTAAGTGGGAGGTCCCAGGTATATATAGGCCGGAAGGGGCTCGTTTTTCAAGACTTCTCTCTGCAACGTCGCCTCCTGCTGGAGGATAACCCTATCGTCAGAATTAAAGGGGAAGTGGGGTGTGTGACACACTGACAATATCCATTTTACAGGTGAGTACTCACAAAATGGTATTATTCTCAGTGTGTCACACACCCCGCTTCCCCTTTAATTCTGACGATAGGGACATCCAAAAGCAGTGTCCACAAGGGGTGGGTATCCGACAGCAAAATGAAGCATAACAAACGACTGCAGTCTGCAGAACCTTGCGGCCAAACACAGCATCCGCTGAGGCCCGCACATCAACCTTGTAAAACTTAGAAAAAATATGGACGGAAGACCAAGTAGCAGCCTTACAAACTTGTTCAACAGAAGCTTGGTGCTGAAAAGCCCAAGACGCTCCAACAGCACGAGTAGAATGAGCAGTGATACGAAAAGGGCGAACCTTCCCCTTGGCCGAATAGGCCCCAACAACCGCCTGACGAATCCATTTGCTAATGGAAGACTTAGCCGGAGCCAACCCCTTCCTAGGCCCACAGGGCACAACAAAAAAGGCATCAGTCTTACGAAAAGGAGAAGTAGTAAGCAAATAGTACTTAACACAGCGTACCACATCCAAACAATGCAAAACCCTCTCCTTGTCATTCTTAGGCTTAGGACACAAGGAGGGAAGAATAATATCCTGATTCAAATGAAAAGCAGAAACAACCTTAGGCAGAAAGTCCGGTTTGAAACGAAAAACCACCTTGTCCTGATACCTCTCAAAGTAGGGCGCCTGAATCGACAAGGCCGCCAACTCCGAGACACACCGAACCGAAGTGATAGCCACCAAGAAGGCAATCTTCTGAGTCAAGGTAGAAAGAGCAATATCCTGCAAGGGCTCAAAGGGAGGAGCCTGAAGAGCAGAAAGAACCAAATTCAAGTCCCAAACCGGGAGCAATGGCTTCCTGGGAGGCCGCACATGCGTAACCCCCTGGAAAAAGGTTTTGACTAAAGGATGAAGCGCAAAAGGCTTCTGAAAAAAAAAATAGACAAGGCAGAAACCTGCCCTTTCAGAGTACTCAGCTGGAGACCAGAGTCCAGCCCTGATTGCAGAAAATCCAAAATCCTGGAAACCGAAAAGACCCTACAAGGCAAAGATTTAACCTCACACCAAGCGATAACTGGAAGGGCCGATCCAACGACCGTGGTCGCCGGTCCCAAGACGCCAACAGATGAAGCTGAAGCGTCCTTGTGTGAAATTGAGCAAAAGGAACTGCCTCGAAAGAAGCAACCATCAACCCTACCAGTCTCATCCCCAGACGGATGGGCGGTCGAGGATTGGAAAGAAGGAACCAAGCCAATTCCTGAATCAGAAAAATCTTGGACTGGGGCAGAAACACCCTGTGTTGACAAGAATCCAACCGCATTCCCAGAAAGGACACCACCCTGGCCGGGGCGAGGGAGGACTTGGGATAGTTGATCACCCAACCGAAGCTTTCCAGCGTGGAGACCACCGTCCTGGTGTCCGTCTCCGATTGATTGAGAGAAGGAGCCATGATGAGAAGATCGTCCAGATAAGGTAGATGCGAATGCCTTGAGTTCTGAGAATGGCCATCACCCCTGCCAGCACCTTGGTGAACAGTCTTGGAGCCAAGGTAAGGCCAAACGGAAGTGCCACGAATTGAAAATGCCGATCCTTCATCACGAACCGAAGAAAACGTTGATGAGCCTGGCAGATGGGAACATGAAGGTAAGCATCCTTGATGTCTATGGACGTCATGAAGTCCCCCTGCCGAAGAGAACTGATGGCCGATCGCAGAGTTTCCATGCGAAACTTCCATGTACGGATGAACCTGTTGAGGAACTTCAGATCTAGAATGGGGCGAACCGACCCGTCTTTCTTGGGGACTGTGAAAAGATTGGAGTAATACCAGAGGCCCACTTCCAAGTGCGGCACCGGCCAGATGACCACCATTTCCAGAAGATTCTTCACCGACGCCAGGAGCCCCTGCGCGGCCAAAGGATCGGTGGGCACCCGAGACCGGAAAAACCGTGAAGGAGGGCGAGACTCGAACTCCAGCTTGTAACCAGACGACACCACCTCCCGGATCCATCTGTCCGGAACCTCCTGGTCCCAAACCTGGGAGAAGTGTCGCAATCGTCCCCCCACCCGCACGGGTGAGGGCACCCCCTCATTGCTGAGCGGGCTTGCCAGCAGGCTTGGGCTTGGGGCCCCAGGACTGACCGGGACGGCCACGGCCCCTCCTCCGGGACCAACCTGCACCCCTGGTAGCGGGAAAGGAGGCCCCTCTGCCCGCTCTGGCTCCCCGAAAGGAGGGACTAAAAGAAACCGCTCCCCGAAAGGAACGACGCGGCCTCTTGCGTTGAGGCAACTTACCACCCTTGGCAACCGAATCCAGTTTATCGCCAAACAGGCGCAAACCCACAAAAGGAAGAGCTGTAAGCGACTTCTTAGAACCAAAGTCCGCCGTCCACTGACGTAGCCACACCGACTGACGAATAGCAACCAACAGGGCCGTGGTCCTGCTACACATCGCAAGTGCATCATCCTGTGCGGTCATGACAAATGAAATAAACGACTCACACTGCTTAAGAGAAAGGAACTCATCACAAGTGGGATCAAGATCTGCGTACACATCTCTAACAATGGACCTGACAGCCATCAAAAGAAGCGCCGAAGCACAAACCGGTCGCAGTGCCGATCCAGCACTGATAAAACCATGGCGAGCCAATTGATAAATCCGCCGATCCTCACCATCCTTAATGGTAGTAGTGTCAGGGGAGTGCAACACAGCTGTGTTAGACAGCCCCAACACGGGGCATCGACGTCAGGGGGAACCAACCAAAGCTTCACCAAATCCTCCGGAAAGGGATAACGCTTATCCCAACTAGGAGGAACTCCAACAAGGCGCGTAGGTTGTTCCCATTCCTTAAATACAACCCTCACAAAGTGTTGCTGTCTGGGAAACACCAAACGCGGCTTGGGCACATCAAACAACTCACCATTTGGCGGGGGGGGGGCCGCCTCAGGCGGATCCAAAGCCAAGATCTCAAACATTTGAGCCAAAATGGAAGGAGTGTCAAGGAACACCCCCGCAGCCTGATCGCCAGCGGCACCAAACAATTGCTGGTCTGCAGGCTCGTCCGACTCCTCTAGGAGCTCCCCCTCCTCAGCCGGGGAACAATCGGACCAATCCAACACTTCCAACACCTTATCCTCCGGAACAGGCGATGCCGGAGAAAGGTGCTTCCGCTTAGCCGTAGCCTTCTGAGCCACCGCGGCGGCGAACATTTTCTCGAGGCTGGCCAACCGTGCACACACCTCGGATTGCGAATCCCCACCTTTGACAACGTCACACGGGGTCCAGAATAGGTGGGGGGGTGTAGGAGATGACGGAGGTTGCGAGGAGCCAGAAGCCGGAGTGCCGGACTGGTGCGCAATATTCCGCTGTGCACATGGAATACATATTATGACATCGCCTGGGAGCGGAGCCCCACAACCCCCACACCGCCTGGATAGCCCCAAAGAGCCGTTTCTGGTAATGTCGGAAGCCTCCATATGGTGAAATTATGGCATTTGCAATAACCCAGGGATTTACGCATTAAGCAACCCGGGATGCCCCTTTTATAATTAAAGTCCCGGGAGAGGGAGGATTTATTTTTTTTTTTTAAATAAGGACTAGCCAGGTATATCAGACCGGGAGACCCACTGCAGCACGGGAATCCCCGGACCTGTAAGAAAGAGACCACAATCAGCCTCCAGAAAGTACAAAAGGTATGCAACAAGCGTAAACAGACACACACACACACAAACAGTACTAAACATTAAATACCCAAGGTATACTGGCAAATATATATATATATATCCCTCTATACCCCCAATGGGCACAAGAGTGCACCAGCACAGTAATAAATCAGTGCAACCAATCTAGAGGAATTACATCCAAATTGGCCATATCACCATAGGGTAAAATACTTAATATGCATGCGCAGCATAGAAAATAAAGGAAAAAAGAAAACTTGCCTGACAGAGCTCTTTCGCTGGCCTGTTGTGGAGTGCCCTCCCTGTGGGCTCCAGCAGACCCCAGACGGCAGACGGCCCCGTGCACACACCTGAGGGATTACTTCCAGACGCTCCACACCGGAGCGAGGAGACGAAGGGCTGGCCGGCAAAGCGCGCAAAGCGCTCCGGCCCCGCCCCCAGCTTACGCCAGCACGGCGCAGGCCGCGAAGGAACGCGGCCCCGCCCCCTAGAGACGAGCACCGCGGCCGCACGTACAAGCGAGGCGGGTGCCAGAAACAGGCACCCCGCCCCGCAGCACAGCCCCACAGAATGCACACGGAGCCCCCGCAGCCCGGGGACATAAAACACCAGACTGAAGCGCCGACCTGTTTAGCTGCCTACAGAAAAACACACGCACATCCTGGCCAGAATACACAATATTAAAGATACCCCACAAACGCCACCCCCCCTTCCCCCCACGCTAAGGGAGAAGGGACCAGGCGGGAGAAGGCAGGCTAAAAGGGGGAACCGGGACGGGGCATCCCAAATCCGGATCACCAGCCGGATAACCGCGTTGCCCCACGCGTGGGGAAGAGCGGAGGAGATAAGCTCCTAGGCACCGTGCGTCTACCATTGCCCAGCCAGCAGCCTAGGCTGGGAGGCTTCCAATATCAACTAAGTGAACAAAACAATTAGCTGGGCAGAAATTGACCATGGGGGGATGCCGGGGTTTGACCCCGGCTACCTGCAAGCAGGAGACTTCTTTCTTCTGTCTTGTAGCGTCTTGCAGAGAGAAAACACTGGGTGTTAAGTGGGAGGTCCCAGGTATATAGGGGCTCGTTTTTCAAGACTTCTCTCTGCAATGTCGCCTCCTGCTGGAGGATAACCCTATCGTCAGAATTTAAGGGGAAGCGGGGTGTGTGACACACTGAGAATATTCTGCATGCGTCAAGATGCGAAAGAGCGTCGACATCCCATCTTTGTGATTCATTATTTGTATGCCCATGCAGAGAGATGTGAATGGGTGAGGAGGGGGGTAGTTTTAAATATTAAGTAATCAATATAAAAAGTCCAGATGCACTCAATGGAGGGGAGTACAAAGTAGAACATAAAAAATAAAAACTTCCATACAAAACCCCTTCGGATAAGTACTGAAACAAAGGGAGGATACAGCACCAGTTGCTTCTGGGTTAATAGCAGCAAGAAAAAAATACAATTCTGTGAGTACTCACCTGTAGAATTGTTTTTGCAGTATACAGCACATCCTGTTTCACTTATTCCTTACGTCTGGGTTATCCACCACAAGGTGGCACAGTGGACTGCAGAAAGACTTGTCGCATCTCCCGGCCCTATAAAAAGCCAGGAACCTCCCACAAATTCCCAGTGTTACAAAGCAGTTAGACAAGAATCCGGGAGAATAATGAAAGAAATCCCAAAATGAATATTTGAACAAGTCACCATACAGAGGTGACCAAGAAAAATAAGGGAGGGATGAAACAGGACATGCTGTATACTACACAAAATTCTACAGGTGAGTACTCACAGAATTGTATTTTTCCAAGTATACAGCAGTCCTCTTACTTATTCCCTACGTCTGGGACATCCAAAAGCAGTGTCCGTAAGGTAGGGTGGGATCCCCAAAAAGCAACGGCGGGCAGTTCAAACCACTGCCGCCTGAAGAATCTTGCGGCCAAAAGCAGTATCAGCTGAAGCCCTAACATCAACCTTGTAAAACTTGGAAAAAGTATTAACAGAAGACCAAGTTGCGGCCTTACAAACTTGTTCAACAGAAGCTTGGTGGTGAAAGGCCCAAGACGCACCAATAGCACGAGTGGAATGAGCAGTAAGACGGAAGGGAAGATCCTTCCCCCTTAGCAGAATAGGCCTGCACCACCACCTGACGGATCCACTTGCTGATAGTTGATTCAGCCGGAGGCAAACCCTTCCTAGACCCAGAAGTGAGAACAAACCGAGCATCAGACTTCCTAAAAGTCTCGGTAGCAACCAAAGAGAACTTCAGAGCCCTGACCACTTCCAGAGAATACAGAGTCCGCTCCTTGGATTAGGACACAATGAAGGCAAGACAATGTCCTGATTGAGATGAAAGGTAGACACAACCTTAGGCAAGAAATCTGGCTTAAGCTGAAACACTACCTTATCCTGATGCCGCTCAAAATAAGGAGGTTTGAAGGAAAGCACCTCTAGCTCAGAAACTCACCGTACAGAAGTGATAGCCACCAAAAACGCTACCTTAAGAATCAAAATGGAGGAGCCTTACGGATTGGCTCAAAGGGAGGCCCTTGCGCAACATGCGCCAAAATAAACGCAGAAATGAGGCACGGAGAAGGAGGATCAAGGAATCCTGTTCTCCCTCCTCCTCCGGCGTTGCCTCAACCACCAAGGCAATCCAAACTGTTTCCCTACCGTTAGAAGGCACCACATCAATCATTTCATCCGAGTGCCCAACTGAGATATCACAGGCGGATATTATTAATTTTACTGACTATGTTTTAACAAATGAGCAAAAAGAACTGTTAAGTCTGGGCTTGAACTTCTGCCCGGCAAGGGGATTTGATCTATTTGATGTGGCAAAAGACATTCATCTCTTTGCGAGAAAGATCTTATGACGTTATCAATTCATGGACAAGGAGGGACCAATTGGCGTTGAGAATGACCCATCTGCAGTTTCTGAAATACAACTGGAGACATATTTGATCTGGCAATGGAAGTGGCGGGCGTCTGTACAACAAATAAACCTGCACTCCAGCTTAAAAAAGCTTCCACATATTATCCACCCTTAGGCCAAAGTCACCATGTAGCGACCTTTGTCAACCTCACGTTAGCAGAATTAGAAAAACTCCCACAAAAAAGAGAGACATCAGGCTAATTTTAAACATGAATTTCAGAAAGCCATCCAAGACCTGGAACCTAACAACAATTTAATCATAAAACCAGCGGATAAGGGAGGGAACATAGTATTAATGTCCAAAGATCAGTATACCACCATGTGTCTGAAGATCCTAAATAATACAGAATGGTACAGTAGGGCCCCGGCATCTAGACTGGCCACAGACGCCGAGGAATACCACGACATGATCAAACAGGCCCATGACCAGGGGGTTATTGATAGACAGACGGCTGGTTTCCTAGAGTCCCCCCCAACCCCACAATTCCAACTTTTTATGCCCTACCGAAGGTGCATAAGGCAGTGGTGCCGCCGCCAGGGTGACCCATTGTCTCAGGGGTGGGGGCACTCACAGAGAATGCCAGCAAGTATGTCGATCAACACTTACAGTCCCTGGTCATGGGCCTACCTTCTTACGTCAAGGATACGGGACATATCCTACGGATCCTTGACGGATTGTGGGTGGATCCCGAGGTGTTTCTGGTCACTCTAGATGTCGAGGCCCTATATTCAAGCATTCCCCACGTAAAGGGGCTAAAAGCAATGGAGGCATTCCTGAACGAACTTGATGTGTCCGAACATAATCACAACCTCTTCCTCCTTCGGCTCCTCAATTTTGTCCTTACCCACAATATGTTCCTCTTCAATGGACATCTCTACCACCAGGTGCAGGGGACAGCGATGGGGACTACTTGTGTCCCATCGTTTGCAAACCTGTACCTGGGATGGTGGGAGAGGACTTTGTGGGCTGAGGACGAGATGGCCCAGTACCTGTGCCATGTCTCAGCATGGCACAGGTACATAGATGACATTCTGGTCATCTGGGAGGGGCCGAGGGAGGAATTGGAGATTTTCGTTCAGATTCTCAATAAGAATGAATTTAACCTCAAATTCACCAGTCATTTTAGTCAAGAGAGAGTAACATTCCTAGACTTAGAAATACAAAAGGATTGTGAAGGACAAATAAGTACCACCTTATTCCGGAAGGAAACATCAGCAAACACGATGTTAAGGGCAACAAGTTCCCACCCCACTCATCTCTTGCGGAGCATCCCCTATGGGGAATTTCTACGGGCACGCCGTAACTGCTCCAACATAGAATCATTCAAAGCCGAAGCAAGAAGAATTTGGACACGACTACACGCTAGAGGGTATAGTCGGCCAATATTAAAAGCCGCATATAAGAAAGCTAGGAGGTCAGATAGAAAAACGCTTCTATATAAGCCCAAAATCACTAAAAGATACGGGTCCGGCCTTAGTAATTACCTATACTGATGCACATACATCTATACGCAACATTTTGCGAGCCAACTGGCCCATTTTGCTAAATGATCCCCATCTTAAAACTTTTTTGCCCACCCAACCCAAGATCATTTTCAGATGCCCCAATAATCTGAAAGATAGACTGGTACACAGTCATTTTTCAGAACAAAACAAGATAAGATGCTGTAAAATATGGGGCACTTTCAACTGCGGCAACTGTAATATGTGCAAGTATGTTCTCCCAGGGTCAGAGTGTACATGGAATCAAAAAGAAAAATACAAAATTAAACATTTTATAAATTGCAACACATGTCATGTTATATCTCCTAACCTGTGGATGTGGGAGGTTTTACATCGGTAAAACTAACTGTCCGCTAAAAAAAAAAAGAGTGTACGAACACCAGTACAGCATACGGTCTAACAATACAAAAACACCTTTAGGACGACACTTCATGAAATATCATGCGAGTAATCCATCCACCTTAAAGGTTCAGGGCTTAGATAGGGTGCATACAACAATACGAGGTGGAGACATAGAAAAAGTCACACTCAAATTAGAAACACGCTGGATCTTCCGCCTGGGAGCACATAAGTTTCCAGGCTTAAATGAAACTATTAGCTTTGCCCCTTTTTTATGATAAGATTTTTCCAGGTAAAGACTCTCCCGGGACAAACATCTACTCATTTGGGAGACATATATAGGGCCATATGGGGCTACGATTTAAATTGAAATAAGTCCCACACATAACACTGCAGACTAACATAAAAAATAACATGCAATACAACACTGATACAGTCTGAGTCTAAAAAAAACAGAGACTGAAGTCCTAAATTTTAAATTTAAAAAAGAAGAGATAGAAAAAAAGGAGCTGCCCGCACATAGAGCGGGAGTAACGAGATCAGCCGCATTCCAGGCATTTCAGAATCACAATAAAGCGAAAGCGCTGCTACATACTCTGCTACGGTATAGAGAAGGAATTGATGTGGATTCACCCAATGAATAACGTCCCACTCAAACTTTAATCCTGCTCTGAAAGATGGTATATACCAGCGCATCTTATAAATGAGACACAGAGGTTGATGCAGCAAAACTACAGCGAGCCTCATACACCAGCACATTAAGTGAACTTCTCCACCTGGGACTAACCATACATCAGCACATTAAGTGAACTTCTCCACCTGGGACTAACCATCGCACATATACTGGTATAAATCAGGGCACTGAGGAAGCCATTACTGGTGAAACATGTTTGCCCTGACTGCTTTGATCGACATACCAGTAAGATAAATGAAACTAATCATATTGGTTCAGCACGATATTGCTGTGTACACAAACAATTAGTGAATAGCTTCAGTTGCTACTGTCAACTTCTTTTTATCCATTTGTATGTTTTGTATATTTTCTAATAATGTTTGTAACAATGCTGAAATAATAGTATGTCTGGATCAGAATGGATCCCGTCTTTTTTATTATCACACTCAATAAAATAATTATGTTTTAAAGAACACTGGTGAGGTGTGGTGGGAAAGCTGGGTCTAGGGAATATAGGGGATTGGGTCTAATCCCCAACAATCAAATTGATTCACCCTTGCATAGCAGACAACACCAGATTCAGATCCCAGACTGATAGCAAAGGCTTACGGGGTGGATGCACATAAGAAACACCCTGAAAAAGTTTTAACCAGCCGGTGATTGGCAAACAATCTTTGGAAAAAAATTGCCAGAGCTGAAACATGGCCTTTGAGGGTACCAAGTTGAAGGCCCAAATCCAAACCATGTTACAAGAATTCCAGAATTCTGGGAAAAGAAAACACCCTACAGGGAAGGGACTTGGACTCACACCAGGCAATGTAAGCATGCCAGACCCTGTAATAGATAAAAGATGAAGACTTCTTCCTAGTCCTAATCATGGTAACAACAACAGAAGCAAGTAACCCCTTTTCCATCAAGATGGAGGTTTCAGCAGCCAAGCCGTTAAAGCCAGCATTTGTAAATTGGGGTGGCGTAGCTGCCCGAGTGAGGAGATCTGGATCCCTGGGCAAGACGTACCGGTCTACTGCCAACTGCATGACGTCTGCGAACCAAACCCTTCTTGGCCAACAAGGGGCCACCATGATGGCAGGTACCTGCTCCTGGACTATCTTACGCATGATCCTGCCCAGGAGAGGAAAAACAGAGAAGCCGAAACCTCTTCCAAGGGATAGCCAATGCATCCGTGGCGAAGGCCAGAGGAACCTGAGACAGAGAGACAAATCTGGGAAGTTTGTGATTGTGACAAAACGCAAACAGGTCCACGTCCGGCTGCTCCCAGCGAGGACACAGGGAGAGAACACACGGTTGTTGAGGGACCATTCCCCCATACAAGATGTCCTCCTGCTCAGGGAGTCCGCCTCCTGGTTCTCCACCCCCAGAATGTAGACCGCTGAGATGCCGGGAACAAGCTGTTCCGCCCAAGACAGGATCAGGGACACTTCCTTGAAGGCTCGCTTACTCAGAGTTCCTCCATGATGAATGATTTAGGCAAGCAGCCTGGTTGACTGAGTGGATCTGAACAGCCCGACCCCGAAGGTGAGTGGTCAGGCGAGAAAGAACCAAATCTGATCGCCCTCAGTTCCAGGACTTTGATGGAAGCATGGGCCTCTTGTGGGCTCCACTGACCCTGGAACCTCAGGGACTTCCAGAAGCCTCCCCAACCGGTCAGACCGGCATCTGTGGTGACCTTCTCCCAGCACGGGGGCAGGAAGGTCCCGCCCACTAGAAGGTTCCCTGAGTCCAGCCACGACGAGAGGGACCGTCTGGCCAGAGGGGACAGAGCAAACTCTTGATCCAGACAGGGTCCCGATCTCAAAATGACAAGAGGAGTAACTAAAGATGTCTCATGTGAAACTGAACAAAGGGGACTGCCTCGAAGCAGGGCACCATCAGGCCCACCAACTGCATCCCCTGATGGATGGAGGGATGAGGACATGACAGCAGAGCCCGAGCCTGCATCTGAAGATCCTCCATCTTCTGCTGAGGAAGGAACACCCCGACCTGAGAGGTATCCAGAGTCATGCCCAGAAAGGACCTCACCAAGGACGGGGACAGAGAAGACTTGGGAAAGTTGAACACCCAGCCGAAGGACTCCACAGTGGAGGTCACCATCTGAGTGCCCTGCCCGAGGAAAGGACTGGACCACAATCAGGATGTCGTCCAGGTAAGGAATGATGCGGATGCCCTGGACCTGTAGCAGAGCCATCACTCCCGCCAGTATCTTGGCGAACCTCCTGTATCCACCGGTTTGAGACGTGAAGCCTCCAGATGTAAGCAAAGAGCCAAAACCATCCCCATCACCCGGATGGGTGAGGGCGCCCCTTCATGCCTAAGGGGGCTTGTGAGAGGGTTTGGGCCTGGTATCCAGGAGAGACCGGGACGGCCACAGGATCTGCTACGGCCCCAAGAATCTCTGCGGCCACTAGAGAAGAGGGAGCCACAAGCTCCTCTGGGAGCCGAAAAGAAGGGAGGAGGATGGAGGACCCCCAAAACAGCCTCTAAATCAGAAAAAAGTAAGAGTACTATAGGCGTCCCCCCCCGCTACCAGCTGTAGCACCATCAAGGAGACGCTTGAGCAGCCTCTTGAGGGCAATAGCAGTAATGGCAGCGGCACAGGTCGGACGCAATCCAGCCCCCACACAGGTAAAAGCATGGCAGGCCAATGGATCCATGCGCCGGTCCTCACCATCCCTCAGAGAGGTAGTGTCAGGAGAAGGCATGACCGAAGTATTGGACAAGCCTTCTTAATAAGATCAGCAGGAAAGGGATACCTTTCATCCAACCCTTCGGCACAGCAGGCAGCCTGCTAGGACGTTCCCATTCTTTAAGTACCAAAAAGGTAAAATGTTCCTGCTCAGGGAACTCTGGACGCTGTTTACCAGGGCGAAAGAGCCCTCCCTGTATTCTCTTAGCCACCTCAGAGGCAGCAATGTTTAATATATCAAAAATATGTGACAGCAGATTATCAGTGTCCTCAGGGTACCATAAATCCTCTCCGGACACCGACCCAGGGTCACTATCGCAACCCTTCTGCTGGTTCCCAGAGGAGTCAGAATCCTGGGAAAGTCCCCCCATCTCAAGGGGGTGACAGCCACCAAACTCATCAATCCCCACATACACCTTAGCAAAGGGGGAGGGCCTGGGATGCCAGAGGCCTTCCTAGGAACAGGCCTGGTAAGCTGCCTCTCAATGTTAGCCACCCGCAGAGCCAAATCAGAATGAGACTCCCTGTTAACAGTGCCCTCACAGGGGCCTAGTTGCAGGAGCAGGGATACCCACACATGGAACACAGCCTGGCTTGCCCCGCAGGGCCCCCAAGCACGCTATCCTCTGAAGCCTCCATATGGTGATTAACACAGGCGCAATAGACCAGTAGGGGGTAAAGGCTTAAGACAGAAGCCACCCGGGATGCCCTCCCACGGGATGCCCCCAGAAGTCTATTTTGTGAAGGGGGAGTGAGGGGGAGGAAGCAGTAAGCCGGGAGAACCACAACCCAATGGTATCCCGCCTGAAAGACATAAGTAAAAATACACGAGCATCCCGCAGCACATGAAAATCCCAGGGTCAATAAAACCCCCCCCCCAAGGGGGACTCACGGACCAAAGACACCGCGGGGTCGCTCAGGCACAGACCGCTAGGTAAAGCGATACACTAGGGAAAGCAGCGCTGCAGCCGGGAATGAAGAAAACCAGACACGCAGGTTGTACAAAATGGCGCTGGCTGAGGTACCTCAAGGGGCGGGCCGCAGGGGAACAGCGCGATCCACAGAATCACCAGGCCCCGCCCCCCCTCGAAGAGCGCGAAAACGGCGCTCACGTGACCTGACCGGGGCCATGACAAAGCTTTGCGGCAGCTAAAAACACCAAAAAAAAAAAAAAACACACCAAAATCGCCAAATTACCTCAGAAAACACCACACGTGACCTGGCCGGTGCCATGACAAAGCAAAATTACCTCAGGTTATAGCGCCCACAGCCGCGGAGCGTAGTACAAAGCTGCGCGGCAGCTAAAAACACAGGAAAACACACCAATATCGCCAAATTACCTCAGAAAACACCACTCACCACCACTGCCACCTGCCACCCCCCCTCGAACGGAGTCAGAGAGGGGGGAGAAGAGAGGGAGATGAGGGGAGGCAGCGGCGAGTATCCATGGCCAGGGAGGGGGGGGGGAGCCCCAGAAGTAAAAGAAGAGGACATAGTCCCCAAATAACTCACCCCCTCAGAAGGCAGACCATGAACTCCGCATCCCAATCAGGCTCACCATAAGGCTTGGAGCAGTGCTCCTGGAGCACTTGACCCTAGTGCTCTTTTACCTTCACCAGATCAGTCAGCTGAGGCTGAGAGGCAGTGGGAGTCCAGAATCGGATGGGAATAGACTTGCAGGGTCGCAGGCTTGGTTGCCTCGCTCACCTGCGCAAGAGAGAGAGACATCTTCTATCTTCGCAGTCCAACTGCAGAAGGAAAACTGGGAATTTGTGGGAGGTTCCTGGCTGTTTATAGGGCCGGGAGATGCCACAAGTCTTTCTGCAGTCCACTGTGCCACGTCTGGGGATAACCCAGACGTAAGGAATAAGTGGAATAGGACGTGCTGTATACTTGGAAAATAAATGCAGGTCATGCACTTTAAAATAACTCCCTGGTTCAAAATCATTTTTAATGAAACACTTACTCATACGTACTACCATTATTGACTCTTTTGTACCTCAATGTGCTTGGTTCAGAATCTCAAAAGGTTTCTAATAGGTTTCTGAAAAGATCAATGCAGTCTCATGTGCATTAGGTATTTCATTAGTGTCTTCCCTTCAGTCTCTAACAAAGATTTCTCTGGAAAGAAAATTTTCTTGACACTTTCAACATTTTTCATAATTCTAGATGCACATTTTAGGGACTCTGAACTCATGTATTGGCTATTGACATTCATAACTGTTACCAAAGGCCAAATTCTAATATCATACATGTTCCTTGCATGTGCTATGCGCCAATATCCATCAATGGGCCTTCAAAATATGCCTGAAGATAAAAGGTTGCCCGAAGATTTTGCAGGCCTCCCATCAGCCTAATATTCATAACAAATGATCAATAGGTTTGTCAAGTTTCCTAAACTGGACTGTCCATTATTTATTTTTTTTTCAGCACTGAATGACTAAATCAGCAAAATCGATCACCCCACCGCGCAGAACCAGTCTCCATTTCGTGCCTCCCTTGGGGCACACACTCTGCCTTAGGTTGCCCCCTTCATTGCAACAAATGGAGTGGCTGTACAGAGGGATACCATTTCATCCTGGAGAAGGCATGGAAAGACCATCACTGCTGGAGGGTTACTCAATCTTGGGGAATATAACTTTTTTTTTTTTTAAGGCTGGGCAAGGACTTTGTAATTTTTCACTAAATATGTTGAATAGCTATGTGTTACATTTACTTGATTTAACTACTTTGTATGTAGGAGCGGTAAGCATTCCTAGGCATAGGTGTATTAAGAGATGTGACCAGATCACATGATCCCACCAGAACCATGTGTTCATAATCATCTTTCATTTACGGTGCATAAAGCAAGGGCCGTCTATATCTGGATATCTTTTCTGAAATAACTGTGCTAAACAAAATATTTAACCAAGCCATTTTTACAAGGCAATGTATCACTATAAATATGAATTGGAAACAAATCTACATGGAAAACGCCTTTGTACGTCAACCAACAAGTGCCTGAGTGACAGCAACAGGTATCTCTTGTATTCTCTAACATTTCCACGATCATGTTTCAGTCTGTGGTTACAAAACCAGAAAAGTTTATTACTGACAGGTACACAAAACTGTTTGTAACCAACACCACAGAGATGGTAGTGCATAAAAAAGGGGGGGGGGGGAGAAACCACACACCACACAAAGCAAGTCAAAGTTTACAAAAAAAATAATAAAGTACACAGGAAAAACAGAAGCATGGCCAAAGTGAAATTGGGATTTTTTCATGCAATTGCTGCATTGCCTAGCATCCCTATTCCTAAGTTGCAGAACATAGAACACCTTAAACTTAAAAGCGTCTCAAAAGCCGCAACAGTAGGCCCTGGCGTCTACATTCAAAATCAGGATGCCCCACTGTGGAACCCCGGGGTTGCCAGTATTACTACCTTTCCCCGGCATCTCTCCTCAACACTGTAGCTGCCTGCGGCTGCATCTGCTACTCCCATGTAGCTGAGGCCATTCAGACAGGAATGCTCCCCTCCCCAGTATACAGGGAAGATGGGAATGTGGTCAGCAGGCTTTGTTATGTCAGCTAATTGGCAATCTCAAAAATGCCGTGTAGGTATGGCCTCAGCAATGCAAATTTTTTTTTTCTTTAAAACTGGGCCACTGCCCAGCCAGTGTCGACAATCAAGGTGCTCAGGAGGGTGGGGGATGCAGGGGAAGGAGAAGAGGGTTTTGTGACACTTTACATGCCGTAAATTGGGTCACATTTCAACCCTGCAAAAAATTATAAAAAAAAAAAAAATAAAAAAAAGAAAAGAAAATCCTACCCCTCGTTATCCAACTCGATGGCCCATGCCATTTTATGATTTACCACCAATGTACACCATTAAAAAGGCCTATAAAATTACTGCCCGAGCTGGGACAAATCCAGTAACTGCTGGTTTGTATTAACCCCTAGGTTCTGAGTCCAGTGGTAGTCAGCAAGTCATGTACAATATCTTTTGGAAGGCATGCCCTGAAACCATTTAGTCTAGCAATCTTCATGCAATCAATTCTATGGTAAATGCCTTTTAACAGACATTTGAGAAACCCAATAATGTATTATCTATAATAAATTCTTAAGTTTAGAGACCAATCTTCCAAAGCAATTGTCATTATCTAGCAATTATCTAGCAATGTTTTCTACGTTGATAAAATGTGAAATAGGCTATATTAAATATGGCATTCCCTGCTATGTGCATGCTCCAGCCTGCCCATTGAATGGGAGGGTGGGAGTGCACACAGAGCGGGGGGGGAAGCCCCTTTGGGCTTCCCGTCCAAGATGGTGGCATCCAGGACCCAGAGCCCCCCTGGGAGAAGGACACAGAACCACAAGCAAGTTAAGAGGAGGGTAGCAGACCGGGGTGGGGGTGGGGGACACTGGTCTTTCACTTTAACTGGTATTTGGAATATAGAAAAAAGATTAATATCTAAAAGCAAGCCATAAAAGATCAACTCAGCCCAGTTAGTGCCCAACATGCCCCCCTGCCTCAGCAGATGGATGCGTGAAAAGCTGGAAATATTTTATTGTTTAATTTTACAAGATGTACACAACATGGTCAGTACCATTCCATTAATAAAGGAAAGAGCCCACAATGGCCATTGAAATAACTTGAAACAAAACCAAAAAGATCCGTCGCACATAGAAAAGGTGGAAAACAATGTGATCACTGGGACACCTTTCACCAAGGCTTTCCCCGTAATTGCCAGAGGGGTCTTCTATTAAACCGGACCTTCACCATGATTTAATGAAAAGCCCAAACTCTTAAAAAACAATTCCTCAGCATCTAAAATTAATATATTTTACATGTTTAGTCACTAATTTATTATACTTTCCCCCACTGGGCTGCAACTCTGTTCGGGAATTTAGGATACGGGCGCCGCCATCTTGACTCAGAAGCATCACACTTACTGAGGAGAGGAGAGTGGGATAAGGTACAGGGGGGCGGGTTATAGCTGTGCTTTGCTCAGACAAAGCAGAGCTGGGGTCAGGGAAAGGTCAGCAGTCCCAGAATGCAGAGCAGCACAGTCACTTCCTGTTTGCAGGCACTTCCTGTTTGCAGGCTGCCTGCAAAAATGGCAGCTTCCATAAGCCGCCATCTTGGATGTTTAAAGGCTTATAAAATGCAGTAGATGCAGGTAGGATGATTTTTAATGTGAGCAATCTGTATGTACAGGGTGTGGGAAACATATAAGATAGACTCTTATTTAGAGTGAAGGTCCGCTTTAAGTCAGTCTGCCCATTTAAAGGGTCGAAATGAGTCACTGTGTGGTTTGGTATTATGGCGAGTACATGTCGTACATACCATAGGGGCCGTGCACACACGTGCCCTCGGGCCCATGGCACATCAGCCCTGCAGTATGTACCTGCTCCTAGCAATACTTACCTAGCCATGCTGCCTCCTTCCCACCTGGCTTCTCTGCCGCCCACCCGGGTCTACAGCAGTGACTGTCACTGGCAGACCGGGCAGGCGAGTGTCCACGAGGGGTAGGTGCGGGTGATTGTGTGGGTCAGAGGATGATGGGGCCCTACTATGGGGTTACATCAGGGCTATGTACGCCTCTGTGTGTACCACAAGAACACGGACCAAAGAAAGGAAAGCATGATCTTAGTAGCCCAGTAACTTACATTTTACTGTTCAAGAAATTGATCGACAATTCTTAAACGACCCTTTACTGCTCAACAAGGCTAACTTGAACATGGCCACCTGCGTATGAACGTTGGGACCTTGGTTTAAGCGGATCCTGCCTCAGCAGTAACATCCAAGGTTCTTGAACCGATAAGCTCAATAAGCCCGAAAACCATGAATTCTTTGGCCAATATGGGCTAATGGAGAAGGATTGTCTTCTCCTGAAGCAAGAACTAGTGGACATTTTTTTTTCTCCAGGAAAGCACATTCCTTGGCAAAAGACTCCTACAGTCTCATGGACGAGAAAGACTCATAATACTTGTCTTGAAGAGACAAAGGACCCATCGGCTCTTCCAATCGACCCAAAGTATCATAAATACTGTCATGAATGACTTGCCTTCAGTCCGTGCCCGTGGTGTCCCTAGGCAACTGGCCAGGGTTTCTCCTGCCCAGCAGCCGCTTCTGCCTCAGATGCCAGCTCCAGCGGCGCGCGTGTCGCCGAGCGCGCCCTCCTCCCTCGTCCACTGTCATTCTACTCGTGCTTGCGCGCGAATACAGTCAGCTTATGTCCTCAGGTGGTGCTATACACAGAGTGGCCACTGGAGGCTGTTTAAAAGAGCTAAACCTAGGAGGTGCAGTTCTGGGCAGTATGCCTTTGGAGTTCAGCTGGGGCAATCAGCCCAGAGCTCTCCAAGTGCACCAATCAAACCACAGATCCAAAGTGCACCAATCACAGTCACTGCCTCCCTGTCCAATCCAGCCGGGTTCAGTCCTATAAAGGGATTACCTCTTCAGTGTGTCAGTGCCTGTGATAGCGTTTAGCTGGCTTGCTATTGTTCCTGTGATTTCCTGTTTATATCGTTATTGACCATCTGCTTGAATTCCGACCACGTCTTCGTCTCATCCCTTGTACTGCGCAGCTCTCTGATCTCCCGTTGTGACCCCTGGCTTGACGTCTGACTACGCTTGAATTCTCCTGAGCACCCGAATTGCTTCCAGTATTACCTGTTCCCGAAGCACCCGAACAGTTTCCAGTACTTACCCGACATTGCCCAGTCTGGCCTCTGGTTCATCTGCCTTCAACCCCTGTAAGCTCACATCCTTTGTGCTATTAAGTCCTGGGGGCAACCGTGTCCGGCGAGGCGTATAAAGCGTCCCGGCAAACGGGGGCTTGTCTAAAGGTGAAGCTAGCAGCGGAGATTGGGGGTTGTGGGCTTACTCTGAAGGCGGGTGTCCCTCGGCCTGACAAATACTATGTAATAAATCTTGGGCATCTTCCCCAGAAAATGGATGAAGACTGTTGCTCCGAATCAGACTGAACCTCTCCCAAAGCACTGTCAGATCTAGGGTTGGTTGCATCTACTGGTGTTTCCATCTCTGTAATGATGGACCAGGTAACTGGGGAATGACCAAAGCCAGCTGAACCAGTACTTGAGTAGCAAGCTTAGTTGGCTGCACAGGGGGTTGGGTCGTATGTGCCATCGGGTATATAGGGGCCTGAGAGAAATGCCCGATCGGCTGCACAGGGGCTTATATAGTAAGCAGGGAGGCTTTCAATTCTTGAAAAGAACCAGCCATTTCTTCTGTTAATGTAGCCAGTATATCCAACCAAGGTAGACGATTCTTGAGGAATAATCTTCCCAGTACATTTCTGGCAGCACTTTGTTCTATATGGTTGGTAAAAGAACACCACATACTGGACAGGATCTGTCAGAAGGGTCAGTCTTGGGCTGAAAAACACAAGAACAAAGCCCTATTAATAAAGCTCTAGCTGACAGAAAGGTAAATTATCCATCATAGGAAAAGAGCAACTCACCAAAGGCAAGGTGGAGCCCTTTTTTGCAGCCTTATAGGGAATCCATGCAGGGTCCGATTGACCATTTGCCATCGTCCCAAAAATGGGTGCAGGTGTGTATTCATTACAGCAGGTCAGGCACCTGGCCGATTCATCTTGCCAAGAGACGAGCTGATAGTGAACCCTAAATAACACCATCCGCTGGCCTGTTCCCTTCCCTCGTCTGACCTTCAGCAAGTAGTCGCTACCGATATCCAACCCCCAGTTGCTAATACAAAGTAAAACTATTTCAGGTAAAATCCTCTCGAAAGACAAGGGGGTACTCTTTTGAACTATAAATCTATGGAATAGCCTCCCCTAGAAGCTTGTTACAGCATCAACCACTGACAGCTTCAAAAAAAGGATTAGATGCTTATTTAGAAGAAAATAACAGTAACAGTTACTATTTGCTGTTATCAGTAAAAAAATTATAAATAAAATAAATAACTTCCCCTACCCCAACACCCTTGGTTTAACTTGATGGACATATGTCTTACTTCAAATGTATTAACTATGTAAAAATCTTAAAAAGGAAAAAAGGCTCACCACCGCCACCCTTAACCCTTTTGTTGCCAAGCCCGTAACACCTACGTGCTGGCATGTCCAAGCGTTAAGTGCCAAGCACATAGGTGTTACGTGCTTGACTTTCCCTCCCTGCTAGCTAAAAAAAAAAAAAAAAAAAAAATCACCTGACCCCTCTATCGATCCATCCGGTTCTCCTCTTTAATTTGGTGCCATCCGATCCCCCCTGATGGCTCCAGGAGAACCCCCGGAATAGTGACCCCCCCCCCCCGCAGCGACCGCTAACTGTAAAAAAAAAAAAAAAAGACAAGTCTTCAGGAGAGGGCTCAACATGCCCTCTCCCCCCTGCCTCACCGCCATCTTGACGACTAGCCCCTTGGGAGCAGGGCTTATGACATCACTCGCCGGGTGTCGTCCTGCTCAGCTGTCAGATGCCCTGGTGATCGCTGGGCAGAGCAGTAGAGGGGTAGGGGATGATCTGATCCCCTGCCCCCCCCTCCTCTGGCCAGCGATCACCAGGGCATCTGTCATCCGATCGATCCATGAGACCCCTATACCAGTTCACAAGGCTCTGGGTCTGGCAAGTCACCTGCGGCTAGCGGGTGACTTGCCATTAACCCCGAGCACCCTTATTACCTGCCTCCCCAAAGCCCGGGGGGGGGGGGAACAGAAGAGCCCTTGGCCATAGGCTATGCCAGCCTGTAGCCTGCATGGCCAGGGGCCATCAAAGCTGGCCTCTGCGCCCTGCTCTACAAGCCCCCATAGCTGGTCATGGCTGGTTATGCTGGGTAGGGGGGACCTCATGCCATTTTTTTTTTTTTTTTTTTTTTTTTTTTTTTAGGGGTCTTTAACCTTTAAAATTCAAAAAAAAATGGGGCCCCCCATGTTACCTGTCAACCAGCAGCTATAAAAGTCTTCCAGCAGCAGCAGGAGAGCAGAAGCCAAAGTGATCAGCGTGGGACACGTTGGGAGGTAAGAATTAAAAAAAATATATAAAATATTTTTGGGTCTGTTTTTTTTTTTTACAATTAACCCTTTGTGAACTGGTAAGGGATCTAAGAGACCCCTATACCAGTTCACAAGGCTCTGGGTCTGGCAAGTTACCGGCAGCTAGCGGGTGACTTGCCATTAACCCCGAGCCCCCCATTACCTGCCTCCCCAAAGCCCAGAGGAGGGCAGAAGAGCCTGTGGCCATAGGCTATGCCGGCTTGTAGCCTGCAGGGCCAGGGGCCACCAAAGCTGGCCCCTGTGCCCTGCTCTACAAGTCCCCATAGCTGGTCCCAGGGCTGGTTATGCTGGGTGGGGGGACCTCATGCCATTTTTTGGGAAGGGGGACCCTACGCCATTTTTTTAAATTAACCCTTTATAGTGTGGATAGTAGTATTTTATTTGTAAAAGTTATAAAATGCTCTTTTCAGTTTGGGGGGTCTCCTGGACAGGAACGGAACGGGGGGGGGGGGCTACCGATACATATGTGGTACTGTTGTAATCGGGAGAAAACGCAATTCTGTGAGTACTCACCTGTAAAATAGTTTTTTCTGGGAATCCATTCCAGACACTCCTTACACTTGGGATTACCTCCTTGCCGATTGGATGTGACTGCAAGACAAAAAAGGGCACGGCCCCTCCCTGCCCCATAAGTAGCAGCTGCCTCCTAACCTAGATCAGTTACTTAAAAAAAGCAGTAAAACACAATATAGAGGCAGGCCGGGAGGCCCTATATAGGAGTCCATGTTACTTCACACCGAACTCCACCAGAATACTTTCAAAACAATAAATAATAAAACGAGTAAATAAAGCTCTCTTTTTTTTCCATGCCAAAATGGACTAAACACCATCAAAGAAACATCAAAAGATAGATCATGATCCAAAAACGGGTGGGCCGGAGTGTCTGGAATGGATTCCCAGAAAAAACAATTCTACAGGTGAGTACTCACAGAATTGCGTTTTTTCTTCCAATCCATTCCAGACACTCCTTACACTTGGGATATCCAAAAGCAGTGCCATCTATGTGCGGGATCCCCAGCACAGAACAGCAGGTAGTTCATTTCACTACCGCCTGAAGAATCTTTCGACCAACAACAGCGTCAGCTGAGGCTCTAACATCCACTTTGTAAAACGTGGTGAATGTATGAACCGAAGACCAGGTGGCAGCTTTGCAAACCTGTTCCACTAAAGCTTGATGCTGAAAGGCCCAGGAAGCACCAATAGCTCTAGTACAATGGGCCGTGACCCAAAAAGGCAGAGTAGGCTTTTTCTACTGCCTGCCTAATCCACTTACTGACAGTGGATTTAGCTGGCGGAAGCCCCTTTCTCGGCCCTTCCGATATAACAAAAAGAAAATCCGTCTTGCGGAAGGAATCTGTAGCTGCCATGTAATATCTTACGGCTCGGACTACATCTAAAAAAATGATGCGCCCTTTCCTTAGCATTTGCCGGAACAGGGCATAAAGGTGGTAGAATTACCTCTTGATTAAGGTGAAAGGGAGAAATGGCCTTAGGTAAAAAATCAGGTTTAAACAGAAAAACTACCTTGTCTCTGTGTAACTCAAAATAAGGAGACTTCATACATAAGGCGGCTAACTCAGAAACACGCCGCACCGAGGTGATTGCCACCAAAAATATCACCTTAAGCGTCAAAATGCTCAATGGAGCGTCAATCATAGGTTCAAAAGGAGCACCCTGGAGAGCCGATAATACCAGATTCAAGTCCCACACCGGTAAAATAGACTTGCGCGGTAGTCTGACATGAGTGACTCCCTGAAAAAAAGTTTTATTGAGCCTATTGCTAGCAATAGACTTCTGGAAAAAAATAGATAAGGCCGATACATGCCCTTTAGGGTGCCTAATTGTAGGCCCATTTCTAAGCCATTTTGTAGATATTCTAGAATTCTAGAAAACGAATACTTTCTACATGAAAATTTCCTAGCCTCACACCAGGATATGAATGTCCGCCAGACCCTGTAATAAATCCTGGAAGACGACTTCTTCCGGGCCTGAACCATGGTATGAATAACCTTAGCCGATAAACCTCTCTCTGCTAAGATCGAGGTCTCAATAGCCAGGCCGTCAAAACCAGCATCTGTAAATTCGGGTGCCGAAGCGCCCCCTGTGTGAGAAGGTCTGGATCGACTGGCAGGCGCCAATGGTCTACCGATATCCTTGTTACGTCTGAAAACCAACTTCTCCTTGGCCAGCGAGGAACCACCAGAATGGTTGGTACCCCCCTCCTGAGCTATCTTTCTTAGTACCCGGCTCAGGAGCGGGAGCAGGGGAAAAACAAACAGGAGCTTGAACCTTGCCCAAGAGGTTGACAGGGCGTCCGTTGCTATGGCCAGAGGGTCCCTTGACAGGGACATGAATTTCGGCCGCTTGTGATTGTGTCTGGATGCAAAAGGATCCACCTCCGGACACCCCCAGCTAAGGCACCGGGCTTGAAAGATCTTCTGACTGAGGGACCATACTCCCCGACGCAGTACCTTCCTGCTCAAAGCGTCGGCCTCCTGGTTTTCTACCCCCAGGATGCAGGGAACATTCTCCTCTGCACAAGTCAGAATCCGACTTGCTACCTCTAGGGCACTCTTGCTCCGAGTACCCCCCTGGTGATTGAAATAGGCTACCGCCATCTGATTGTCTGACTGGACCTGGACAGCCTGTCCCCTTAAACTGGGGGTCAGATACTGAAGCACTAGCCGGATTGCTCTTAATTCCAATATAGTTATGGGAAGCCGATTCTCCTTTGGACCCCATTATCCCTGGATCTTCTGGGCTTGCCAGATGCCTCCCAGCCTGTAAGACTGGCATCCGTGGCAACAATCTGCCACTGCGGTGTTAGAAAGGACCTGCCTACCGATAGATGCAGAGGGCCCAACCACCACAACCGAAATTGCCTGGCCAAGGGAGTCAGAACAAAGACTTGATCCACTGACTGCGGGGCTCGACCCCAGCTTGCCAACAGATTCAACTGAAGAGGCCTCATGTGAAACTGGGCAAAGGGCACAGCCTCGAAGCAGGTCACCATAAGGCCTACTGATTTCATCCCTAGACGAATGGTCGGCTGTCGGCAGGCCAGTAAGGCCTCTATTTGATTCCGAGTTAGCAGAGCCTTCTGCTCTGGTAGAAACACCTTGACCTGAACTGTGTCCAGAGTCATTCCTAAAAAATTCCTTACTGGCGCCGGAATGATATTAAACATCGGATAATTGATCACCCAGCCGAACTCTTCCAGAGTTGATAGGACCGTCTGTGTATCCTTCATGATCTGCTGAGGAGACCCAGCTGAAATTAAGAGATCGGCCAAATATGGGATGATGCATATCCCCTGGCTTCTGAAAATGGCCATGAGACCTGCCAAGACCTTGGCGAATCCTCTTGGAGCCGAGGATATTCCGAATGGAAGTGCCACAAACTGGAAGTGCTGGCCTTCCAGGGCAAACCTCAAGAATTTCTGATGCCCTGGAAAAATCGGAACATGAAGATACGCGTCCCTTATGTCTATTGTAGTCAAGATCTCCGGGCTGAATCGATGTTACCGCTGACCTCAGTCTCCATTCGGAAAGGTTTCACCCGGATATACTTGTTGAGACCCTTTAAGTCTAAAATAGGATGAACCGACCCGTCCTTTTTGGGAATTGTAAACAGGTTGGAATAAAATCCCTGACCTTCCTGAAAGGGTACCTGACAAATTACCCCTTCTTGAAGTAGATGCTGCACAAAGGCTCTCAGGGCATCTGCTATTAGCTGGTTCCGGGATGCCCCTGACCGAAGGAACATTGCGGGCATTCAGGCTGCAAACTCGATCTAGTAGCCTGATGACACCACCTCTTGGATCCAAAGATCCGCCACGTGGCGTCACCAGATAGGAGCAAACTGCAAGAGCCGTCCCCCCACCCGCTCGGGTGAGGGCGCCCCTCATGCTGGAGTGGGCTTGGCTGGAGGTTTGGGCCTACTTCTCCAGGCCCCTCCTACCCCATTACAAGCTCTGCCTCTGCCCCAAAAATCTCTACAGGAGCAAGGATGGAAGGCACCTCTGCCACTCCGAAAGGGCAGATATGATGAAGGCCTCTGAAAAGGCCGAGTCGCCCTCTTCCTATGAGGAAGTTTGCCATCCTTGACCATATGGTCCAGCTTTTCTCCAAAGAGTCTGCTCCCTAAAAAAGGTAGATCTGTAAGAGCTTTCTTAGCGGCGGCATCCGCCGACCATTGTCTTAGCCATAAGGAACGGCGCAAGGCAACAAGAAGAGCAGAAGTTCTAGCAGCTAGCCTGACCGCATCATCCATAGAAGTGATAGCAAAAGAATTAAAGTCCAAACAAACCTTAAAATCCTTGGACTCTTGAATAAGCCTGTGAGACTTAGCCCTGGCCATAATTTTCTTCACCTTCTTCCTTGAAGCCAAAGACACAATAGCCGTGGCACAAACAGGGCGAAGAAAGGAACCTACCATAGCAAAAGCATGGCGTGCCAATTGATCCATCCGTCTCTCTGTGGGATCTCTTAAGGATCCCATAGTAGCCGATGGCAAGTATTGGACAAGCCTGATACCGGAGAATCCACCTCGGGTGGAAAAGACCAAAGCTTAATCATATCCGCCGGAAAGGGATACCTAGCGTCTAGGATCCTAGGAACAGCCGGCAGCTTGTTAGGAGGTCCCCACTCCTTTAACACCATCCTGGAAAAATTTGCCTTACTGGCCTTTGCCTTACTGGCTTAAACAGATTGTCCTTCCCTCTTTTTGCAACCTCAGGAGGGGTAATATTCAAGGTTTCAAAAACCGATGAAAGTAAACACTCTGTTTCGTCAGAGAAGGGGATCCTCATCAGAAGAGAATAAAATAGAATTACTATCCTCCTCACCGGAGTGTAACTCGCCCTCTGAGAGCTGCTCATCTAAATACTCTTCCTCCTCCTCAGACCCAAAGGAGGCAAATCTCTTTCCTCAGAAACAGGCTTCAAATGCCTCCTCTTATAGGTGGCTTTCTTAGGAATGACCAAGGATAACTGTTTATCTAAGTTATCTAACCTGTGCGCCACATCCGCCTGTGCCTCACTGCCTTTCCCCTCTCCGGGGGATGTAAAGGATGGGTGAGCCGTCACGCTCCCACCAGTAATAGCTGGGCTAGAGACCTGAGCCACCTCTCTATTATGGTCTAAACCAATTCTCATGGCGCAAGCGGAACAAACCATGCTGAAACTACCCAGGGGAACCAACTTACATAAGGGACAGAGCCCGCCCTGCTCAAGTGGGATGCCCGAATCACTATCCCCTGATGCCTCCCGCATGGTGTTTTTTTTTTTTTTTAATTTGGCAAACAGACCTAAGGTCCTAAGCCTGAACCAATCCCAAAGAGACTGGGAGGAACCACAACCCTTCTTTATCCTTCTTCCAATTCTAAAAATAAAACAGGAACAAAAAAATCCATTAGACAAAAAACCTTTCCCAACTCATAAAAAATTCTAATATATATATATTTATTTTTTCTTTCCCTTTTTTTTTTTTTTTTTTTAAAACTCTTGGGAATAAATACAATTCATAAATACACATTATACCTAATATTGATAAAGATAATAATCATAATAATGATAATGATAATTATGCTAATAATGCCGACGTCCACTCACCACCGCAGCTCTTCACCTTACAGCCTATATAAGAAAAAGTATGACTAACATAATATATATATAAATATATATATTATACATTATATAATATATAATATAAAACAGGGGTACCCGCAATCCATAAGCCCCTAAGCTTACCCCTCTTGGGTCTCTTAGAAGGCCAGTGACTTAACCACAATGGCAGCCGCACTCTGCAAAGGCTGCACACAAAGAACCCCTAGGCTCCAAGAAGAAGTATGGGATTAAGGGAACCAGCGGCCTGGCCCAAGATGGCCGCCGCAGCCGCATGTCTCCACGGCAGCTATCCCCACACCCAGAGCCCTTAAGCTCAACATGATCAAAATCCAGCAAACGGCCTGGCCAGCGGTGGCAACTGCCGATGCAGCCGCAACGCAAACACAATAGCAGCCTCATGTCAGCCAGGCTGCTGTACACTAACTTTGAACGGTGCAGGGGAGCCTGAACACACCCTCCCTCCAGCCCGGAGAGAAACACACTGAAGTAACACGGCCTCGTGGTTCTGCATGACGTCAGTCCCTTAAAGGCATACCAACATTTTTTCTTTTTTTTTTTTTAAAAAAACCTACCTAACTTGGAAGAAGTCTTAAAGGAGCCACAGCACTCAACCCTGTTAGCTTGCGGGCCAGCCTATAATCTGTCTCTAAACTTGGTTAAAAACAGAGGACTCGGTCACACACATCTGCAGAAGTATGCTTAAGCTGCACCACTACGCCAAAGTGCCTCTGTGGGGTGCAGTCCTAACTCTAATCTCTGAGAGCCCATCTGGGACATACAGTGCAATAGATACATTGGGAGCAGGCTTACCTGAGGTTGCCCTAAACCTCTAAAGTGCAAGCCATGGGGTGGAAGGGTCAAAGACCTTGCAGTATAGCCTAGACCCCACACACCATGTGCTTGCACAAATTCAAAAGAAACAAAGGGGGGTGGCAGCTGCTCAGACCATTTTATAACTAACCTGGGAGGTTATAACTAACCGGCTAACGTGCACCTCCCAGGTTAGTTATAAAATGGTCTGAGCAGCTGCCACCCCCCTGTTTCTTTTGAATTTTGTAACTTGGAAGAAGGACGGATTGAAACTAAAATAAAAAATGTTCCTCAGCAGGTACACCAGAGAGGAACCTGCGGCTGTCTTACTTTTCAAAAAGCCTGCAGCCCAGCGCTTCCGCCTTACATTCACGAACCCCAGAACAGCCAGATGCTGTGGGAGGCACAATTGGGTCTGGGGGATCCGTGGGAATAAGGCTATGCAGGAAGCAGACAGGGTGCAATCCCCCACTTGCTGCCAATCCTTGACAGCGAATTCCTGAACCACCTTCACAGTCACTTGCAACTGCAAGAAAGAAAACTGATCTAGGTTAGGAGCCAGCTGCTACTTATGGGGCCGGGAGGGGCCGCACCCTTTTTTGTCTTGCAGTCACATCCAAAATCGGCAAGGAGGTAATCCCAAGTGTAAGGAGGGTCTGGAATGGATTGGAAGAAAAATAGGGCTTTCACGTGCAATATGGTTTTCATTAATAAAATGTTTTATCTAAAATAAATGAGACCATTTGAAAAAAAAAAAATATTTTATTGTTTTTACTTTGTAATTTTTCTACAGTTTTAAACAAAATTTCCAACAAGACATTTCATGTTAAAGCCTAAACTCTGCTGAAAAAAAAAATATATAGAATTTTCCTGGAAATTCCTGCAAAAATCCCAGTTAAACATGGGAAAAAATGATGAAAAATGACCAGTCAACAGAGGGTGACAAAATTTCAAGTAAGCTGGCAATTAGGGTTAATAGTACCTATGCATGTTGGGTATTGTTCTGCTCGGGGGACCTTGCGCTTTAAGATTTAGCTTGTTTTTTCTTGTTTGCATATTGATATTTTAGGAAAACATGTTTTTATTCAGCTTTTTTTACATTTTTTAGGGAAACCGTGTGCAACCAAAGAATTCTTTGAGGGATTACTCCCAGAAAGATGAGCCCACTACAACAAGCTGGGTACGCTTAGAAAGCTTAACGTGTACTTTCAGGGAATATATGGTTTGTGGGGGGTTTCCAAATGTAAAGGGTTGTTTTGGTAGAAAAAGCACAAGGTGTGCACTTTGTCTGCAGAGCTGAAATTTTCAAGTAAAATAATTTACGCACATGCTTTACTTTGGGGTGTTTGGCAACTCTTCCCCTTGACAGTAGCAATGCAGTAGGGTATTGTTCTGTTCGGGAGAGATGTTGCTTTTTCAGCTTTAACTTGTTTTTTCTTGTTTGCATATAGTTTTTTAGGAAAATGTGGCTTTGATTCTGCTTTTCTATTCTTTTTTAGGGAAACTCTGTGCAACCAAAGAATTAATTGGAGGGATTACTTCCAGAAAACTGCACCCATGTCAACAAGCCTGGTACGCCGAGAAAGCTTAAAGGTGTGTACTTCCAGAGAATATATCGTTTGTGGAAGGTATTTCAAATGTAAAGGTTTTTCTTGCAAAACTGCAAGGTGCGCATAGCGCCTAGAATAATTGTATTTTATCTGAAAATCTTCTAAAGCGCTCTTTTAGTTTGGGAGAGTCTTCTGGGCAGGAAAGAGTGTCTACCAATACATATGTGGTACCACTGTAATCGGGAGAAATTGGGATTTCACACGCAATAAGATTTTGACAAATTTTTATCACAAAAAAACACTACAAATTGTAAAGTATAGATTTTTTTTATTTTTTTTTTTGCACATATTTCACCCAAAAAGATTGAGAATACACCTAAAAAAATGACAAACAAGACATGTTCATGTTTAAGCCCAGACTCTGCTGAAAAAAACAGTATACAATTTCCTGGGAAATCCCTTTAAAAATCACAGTTGAACCTGTGGAGTGCAAAATAGTGCAAAATGGTCTGGCAACAAAGTGTGACAAAGTCTCCAGATAGGCTGGCAGCGAAAGGGTTAATGTACTTCTGCCCAGTGGAACGCACCACCGCCAACCTGGAAGTCATCAGAGCAGGTCGGAAGTTAGGCCTACTCTATCTTGACGTCACAGCCCTGGCTGGCTCTGGCCTGTAGGGCTAAGGAAACCCACGGAGCATAGTCAGCCAATACCTGTACGGAGGCCATTGCTCCACCAGGACTATCTGGCCGCCTGAACCGGACCATGCAGCTCAGGCCCCAACTGGCACCTTAGGGCTGAAACAGCAGACTCAGGCCTACAGGAGATAAAAATAATAAGGAACCCAATAACCTGCGCACTTAAATATTGCAGATATGGTCGCAAAAAAATAAATACATCTGGATCTCTGCCAACAGGCCTGAGATTCTGCAAAAACAACAGACAGGGGATTACTGGGCAAAACTCACATCAGTTATAACTTCAAAGACACAAAACTGAAGCAAGAAAAAAAACATTGTACCTACTGTGAAACAGGGGAGGTTTGGTTATGTTTTGGGGCAACGTTTCTGCATCTGGCACTGGGCATCTGGAATCTTGAAATCTCAAGACTATATATGCATTCTGGATTAATATGTGCTGCTCGGTGCCAGAATGCTTGGTCTCAGTCACGGGACATGGGCCCTCCAACAGGATAATGACCAAGAATACAGCTAAAAACATCCAAGAATAGCAAAGATCGTTGGACCATTCTGAATTGGCCTACTATGAGCCCTGATCTAAATCCTGTTGAACATCTCTGGAAGGATCCGAAGCTGGAGATAGGCAGCCCAGAGAAATCACTGTTCAAACCCGAGACAGCTGGAGCAGTTTGTGTGGGGTGTGGGCCAAAAAAACAAAGATTTATCATTTGCATCTATTGCCTCAAAAACTAAGTGATGTAATCTTAGCTAAGCCATTTTCATTGCTTCAATTTCGGAGTCATGAGCATGCTCGGCTGTGGTCAAAGACAACTGCAAAACAATTTAGCTTGCCTTGCTCACTTGTGCTGAAAGCGCTAAGGGACAAAGTATGTTAGACAACTTATGCATTGTACTAGAGGAATGGAACTGGAAGAAGGGGTAGCCCTGCTATGGCACCTGCAAGTGCTGCAGAAAATAGAGGAGAGGCTTTAGTGACAGGCATCAGGTAAGCGGCTTGCATCCTGATTTTTGCCTTTGGGTTCAAGTAAAATGAATACATTTTGTTTCTGGCAGAGACATACTTCAGTTTTTCTAAGGGATGAGGCTGTATAATTGGCCCAGCAGTTCCATTAATCTCCTGTTTGCGGCGAATATTCCTAGGTGGTTTGGCTGCCTCATGTATGTAAGCCAGTTTCACTTGTCGACCTAAGAAGGATAAAAGATTAAATACGTTTTATTTATCAAAAAAGTACATTTAAGAACAGTTACTTTGATTTTTCAGGCCACTGAAATTATAAAGTGATCTTTTCACAAAACCTTGATTGCCAAAATCAATACAGTACATTCTCCATGTACCAAGTAAAAAGACAATTCTGTGAGTACTCACCTGTCAGTCATTACAACTGGGTATTCCGCCACAAGGTGTCGCAGTGCACTGCAGAAGAGTTGTGGCTCCGCCCGGTACCATATACGAACGGAATCAACATAGACTTATCCAGTAATTGACAAGCAGTGATACAAGAACCGGGAACTAATAAAGATAACATCCCCAACTAATTTGGAACAATCACCATAAAAAGGAAACCAAGAACAACGTAACAAGGGTGGGGTGAAGCAGGCCGTGCGATGCATGGTAAAAGCAATTCTACAGGTGAGTACTCACAGAAATGTCTTTTTCCCAATGCATGGCATGGCCTGCTTCACGAAGTCATAACATCTGGGACTTGCAAAAGCAGTGTCCATAAAGTAGGGTGGGATCCCCAAAGAGTAACAGCAAGCAGTTCAAACCACTACTGCCTGAAGTACCTTGCGGCCAAAAGCAGCATCAGCAGAGCCTTAAGATCAACCTTGTAAAACTTGGAAAAAGTATGAACAGAATACCAAGTAACGGCCTTACAAACTTGTTCAATAGAAGCTTGGTGCTGGAAGGCCCAAGGCGCACCAATAGCACGAGTGGAATGAGCAGTAACACTAAAAGGGGTAAGCAACCAAATAAAACTTCAGGGCCCTGACAACATCCAGAAAATGAAGTGTCCACTCCTTGGAATTAGCAGGATTAGGACATAGTGAAGGCAAAACAATGTCCTGATTGGGATGAAAAATACCATTTTGTGAGTACTCACCTGAAAAATGGATATTGTTGGTGTGCCACACACCCCGCTTCACCTTTAATATTCTTCACGATTGGGGTTACTCACCGCCAGGTGACGCTGTTGCAGAGAGGAAGTCTTGTAACAAGCCCCCTTCCGGCCTATATATACACCTGGTACCTCCCATTTATCACCAGTGTATTAAAAAACAGAAGGACAAGGTACCAGTAAATTAACGGTAACCTCAAAATAAATCAAAATAAATAAAAGCTTCACCATATAAAGGATTCAGAATACCGAAAAGGGTGGGAGTGAAGCGGGGTGTGTGGCACACCAACAATATCCATTTTTCAGGTGAGTACTCACAAAATGGTATTATTCTTGGTGTGCCACACACCCCGCTTCACCTTTAATATTCTTCACGATTGGGACATCCAAAAGCAGTGTCCACAAGGGATGGGCATCTCAAGGCCAGGTGAAGCATAACTTAAATGACTGCAGTCTGCAGAACTTTGCGGCCAAAAACAGCATCCGCTGAGGCTCGCACATCAACTTTGTAAAACTTAGAAAAAGTGTGAACAGAAGACCAAGTGGCGGCATTACAAACTTGTTCAACAGAAGCTTGGTGCTGAAAAGCCCAAGACGCTCCAACGGCGCGAGTAGAATGAGCAGTGATACGAAAAGGGGGAACTTTCCCCTTAGCAGAATAGGCCGCAGTAACGGCCTGACGTATCCATTTGCTAATGGCAGATTTGGCTGGTGCCAAACCCTTCTTAGGCCCATAGGGCACAACAAAAAAGGCATCCGTCTTACGAAAAGGAGACGTGATAATCAAGTAGTACTTAACACAGCGTACTACATCCAAACAATGCAAAACCCTCTCTTTGTCATTCTTAGGATTAGGACACAAGGAGGGAAGCACAATATCCTGATTCAAATGAAAAGCAGAAACAACCTTAGGAAGAAAGTCTGGCTTGAACCGAAAGACCACTTTATCCTGATGCCTCTCAAAGTAGGGCGCCTGGATAGACAAGGCCGCCAACTCCGAGACACGCCGGACCGAAGTGATAGCTACCAAGAAGACAATCTTCTGAGTCAGGGTAGACAAAGCAATATCTTGCAGAGGCTCGAAAGGAGGAGCCTACAGAGCAAAAAGAACTAAATTCAAATCCCAAACCGGGAGTAATGGTTTCCTGGGAGGCCGCACATGCGTAACCCCCTGGAAAAAAGTTAACTAAAGAATGAAGCGCAAAACGCTTCTGAAAATAGATAGATAAGGCAGAAACCTGCCCTATCAAAGTACTTAGCTGAAGACCCGAGTCCAGCCCAGATTGTAAAAACTCCAGAATTCTGGAGACCGAGAAGACCCTACAAGGGAAGGATCTAATCTCACACCAAGCGATATAGGCTTTCCAAGTCCTATAGTAGATGATAGAAGAAGACCTCTTCCGGGCACTGATCAAAGTCTTGACGACTGAGTCAGAAAGACCCTCCTCCTTCAAGATGGAGGTTTCAGCAGCCAGGCAGTCAAACCCAGCGCTGGTAAATTGGGGTAACACAACCGACCCTGAGTGAGCAGATCGGGCCGAAGAGGCAGAACGAACTGGTCCACTGCCAGCCGAACGATGTCTGCGAACCACACTCGCCTTGGCCACCTCGGGGCCACGAGAACGGCGGACACCCTTTCCAGAGCCAACTTCCGAACCACCCTGCCCAGCATGGGTATCGGAGGAAACAGGTATAGAAATCCCAGATCCCCCCAGCTCAGGGACATGGCGTCCACTGCCAGAGCCAGAGGTTCCCGGGAGAGCGACACGAAGTTCGGGAGCCTGTGATTGTGACGAGAGGCAAACAGGTCCACCTCCGGTGTCCCCCATCGGAGACACAGTGAGCGAAAAACCTGAGGATGGAGAGCCCATTCTCCCAGACGGGGAGAGCCCCTGCTCAACAGGTCTGCTTCCTGATTCTCCACTCCTGGAATGTATACCGCCGAGAGACAAGGAACATGGGTCTCTGCCCAGGTCAGGATCAGGGACACCTCTCTGAGAGCACTCAGACTGCGAGTCCCTCCCTGATGATTGATGTAAGCAACCGCTGTTCGATTGTCTGAACGCACCTGGACCGGAAGGCCCAGAACGTGATGAGTCAGGAGAGCAAGCACCCGACGGACGGCTCTCAGTTCCAGAACATTGATGGGTAAGTGGGCCTCTTGAGGTCCCCATTGCCCCTGGAACTGAAGCTCCTTCCAGAATCCGCCCCATCCCGAAAGACTGGCGTCCGTGGTGACAATTTCCCAAAGAGGGGTCAGGAAGGACCTGCCCCTCACGAGATTGGCCGAGACCAACTACCACTGGAGGGACTGCCGGACCCGGGAGGACAACTGGAAGGGCTGATCCAGCGACCGAGGCTGCCAGTTCCAGGACGCCGACAGATAAAGCTGAAGCGTCCTCGTGTGAAATTGAGCAAAAAGGAACTGCCTCGAAAGAGGCGACCATCAACCCTACCAGCCTCATCCCCAGACGGATGGACGGCCGAGGATTGGAAAGTAAGACCCGAGCCAACTCCTGAATCAGATGAATTTTGAACTGGGGGAGAAACACCCTGTGTTGAAGAGAGTCCAACCAGAAAGGACACCACCCTGGCCGGAGCGAGGGAGGACTTGGGGAAGTTGATCACCCAACCAAAGCTTTCCAGCGTGGAGACCACCATGCTGGCGTCTGTCTCCGATTGATTGAGAAATTTCAGGTCCAGGCGGGGACGAACCGACCCGTCCTTTTTGGGGACTGCGAAAAGATTGGAGTAGAAACCGAGGTCCATCTCTAAGCGCGGTACCGGCCGGATGACCGCCATCTCTAACAGATTTTTTACCGACGCTAGGAGCCCCTGTGCGGCCAAAGGATCGATGGGCACCAGAGACCGAAAGAACCGTGAAGGAGGGCGAGACTCGAACTCCAGCTTTTAACCGGACGACACTACCTCCCGGATTCATCTGTCCTGAATCTCCTGGACCCAAACCCGGGAGAAGTGTCGCAATCGTCCCCCCACCCACACGGGTGAGGGCAGCCCCTCATTGCTGAGTGGGCTTACCGGCAGGCTTGGGCTTGGAGTCCCAGGACTGTGCGGGGCGGCCACGGCCCTTCCCCCGAGTCCAACCTGCACCTCTGGTAGCGGGAAAGGAAGCCCCCCTACCCGCTCTGAATCCCTGAGAGGAAGGCCTACCAGAACCTGCCCCCTGAAAGGGACGACGAGGCCTCCTACGTTGCGGCATTTTACCACCTTTCGCAACTGAATCAATTTTATCACCAAACAGCCGCAATCCCAGAAAAGGGAGAGCTGTGAGCACCTTTTTAGAAGCTGCATCCGCAGACCACTGGCGCAGCCATACAGCCCGACGAATAGCCCCCAGCATTGCCGCTGTGTTGCTACTCATAGCCAGGGCATCGTCCTGAGCGGACAGAACATAGGAAACAAAAGACTCACACTGCCTGAGAGCAATAAGCTCCTTGCAAGTGGGATCAAGATCCACACACAGACCCTGAATTACAGATCTAAACGGCAATAAAAGAAGCGCCGAAGCACACACCAGGCGCATCGTTGACCCGGCATAACTGAAACCATGGCAGGCGTACTGGTCAGTCCGACGATCCTCACCATCCTTAAGGGCAGTAGTCTCAGCAGACTGCACCAGAGCCGTGCTGGAGAGCCCTAATACAGGGGTATCGACGTCAGGAGGAACCGACCAAAGCTTCACCAATTCTGGTGGAAAAGGATAACGTTTCTCCCAACTGGAAGGAATTCCAGTTAACCGCGTGGGATGTTCCCATTCTTTGAGCACAACTCTCTCAAAGTGGTGTTGTCTGGGAAAAACCAAAGGCGGCTGAGGCACATTAAACAACTGACCCTTAGGCAGGTTGACGGCCTCAGGTGGATCTAAATTCAAAATTTCAAACATCTGAGCCAGAATGGAGGGGGTGTCACGAGAACCCCCCGCAGACAAATCGCCAATAGCATCAACCTCAAGCTGATCTGCAGGCTCATCTGACTCCACCAGAAATTCTCCCTCCTCGTCCAGGGAGCAATCGGACCAATCCAAAGGCTCACCTACTTCATCCTGTGAAGCTGGAGGTACAGGAGTCAGGTGCTTCCGTTTCGCAGTGGCTTTGAACCCTGCTTTAACGGAAATCATTTTCTCGAGGTTGGCCAACCGTGCCGCCACCTCGGATTGCGAATCCCCACCTTTGACAATGTCACATGGGGTCCGGAACAGGGAGGGAGGGGTAGGGGATGATGGAAGTTGCGAAGAGCCAGCAGCCGGAGCAACGGACTGACGCGCAATATTCCGCCTTGCACAAGGAATGCATACAAAAACATCATCGCCTGGGAGCGGAGTCCCACAGCCTCCACACACCCTAGAAGGCCCAGAAGAACCATTTCCGGTAATATCGGAAGCCTCCATATGGTGATTGTAGCGATAACCCTTATCGCCGGAGGGCTTCACCGCCCGAGACATCCTTTTCCCAATCGTAAGAGGTGCTGCAGGAATCCCAGAGTCATCGGTGAGGAAACAGGAACAGCCCTTACAAGGGCTAGTAAATTGTAATATAGCGTTTCCCCCAATAAGAGGCAGAACTCAGTATTGAGGGTGAAGGTGAAGACTTTATTAGTGCCACTCTAGGCCTTATATACACAAGTCTCCATGCAAGGTGGACCTGATGGAGAACTGCAAGACAAACACACCGACCAATAGCAGCAGGGCACACAATCCCTCAACTCTGCCGGTGACGCAATCAGCAACACAATAGACATCTGTAACACAATCAACCAGAACAATGCCATTGTCTGGGACGTAATCAATCAACACAATGGCAGTCTGTAATACAATCCAAACTACAATGACATTGCCTGTAACAGTATCAAAATACAATGACATTGTCTGGAACCTAATTAAGAAAAGGCCAGTGAATGACCCGGTAGGCAATTGAATAGTGATGACATCCAAAAGGCAGAGCGTCTGTCACAGTGATTTATGGTATTCGCAAAATTCTGGGTTTAAGGCATAAGCCACCCGGGATGCCCCTTTATGTTAATGTCCCGGGAGGGAGGATTTAATTTATAATAAAGATCCCCTTAAATATAATATAATATAATATAATATAATATAATATAATATATATATATAAATATATCCCAATTTGGAGAAAAAGAAAGCCAGGCAAAATAGAACCGGGAGGCCGCTGTATTGAGGGAATCCCAGGAACTGTGGGGAAGAAACAAACCAACAGTAAGACCCCCAGAAACCAAAGGCAACATGCAATATAACATACATACACAGCACCAAGTGCTTTGAAGAGGCAAAAAAACTGGCCTCTGATTTTCCTCCTTTATATTTTTCTTTTTTTTTTTTTTTTAAATAAAAGTATTTTTCCATTAAATATATTACTTTTTAAATAAACAGTCAAACACCATAAAAAAATAGACGGCCCCACGGCAGGTGAGGCCGCTTACCTGCCCCAGTAAGGCTTACAAAAGCCCAGCACCCGACCAAAGAGGTGGTGGAAGACAGGCAGCAAATGTCAGCGAAGGTGGCAGTGGCCGATTAAAACAAAGGAGATAAGCGGAGGGGGGAGGGGAGCTGGATAAAGTGAGAAAAGCGCAGGCAGCCATAAGCAAGCCTGACACCGTACAGCCCGCCCCGGTCACCCCTAAAGCTGACCCAAAGTTCTGGCCCTACAGGCCAGCAGCAGCAGCCCGCAAAACAGAGACTGCCATATAAGGAGGAATCAAAGTCAGGCCATATGCACACTCACTTGCGGTGCAGCCTGACAACGTTGAAATAAGCAAACACGTGAACATACAGTAAACCATACACACAATACACATCCCTCTACCCCCCCCCCCCCCATAGTGAAGGGAGAAGGGACCGAAACGGGAGAGCAAGGGGCCAAGGGGACCCTCGGGACAGGGGCATCCCACCTCCAGATCACCATGCCGGATAGCCGCATTGCCCCCAAAACAGGAGCTCCTAGGCACCTATAGTGCCGTCTACCAATTGCCCAGTGAGCAGCCTAGGCTGGGAGGCTTCCATTCCACCACAAAGGTAACAAACAATCAAAACTGGGCAGAAATAGACCAAAAGGGGGTGCCGGGGTAAGACCCCGGCTACCTGCAAACAGGAGACTTCAATCTTCTGTCTTGTCGTCATGCAGAGAGAAAAACACTGGTGATAAATGGGAGGTACCAGGTATATATAGGCCGGAAGGGGGCTCGTTACAAGACTTCCTCTCTGCATCAGCGTCACCTGGCGGTGAGTAACCCCAATCGTGAAGAATATTAAAGGTGAAGCGGGGTGTGTGGCACACCAAGAATAGCAGACACAACCTTAGGCAAGAAATCCGGCATAAGCCGAACCACCACCTTATCCTAATGCCGCTCAAAATAAGGAGGTTTGATGGAGAGAGCCGCCAGCTCAGAGACTCGCCTGACCGAAGTAATGGCCACCAGGAAGGCCACCTTAAAGTGGACCAACACCCTCCAAAACAACTTAGCTTTATTATATATAAAATAAAAGGACACTTACCTTTTGATGACTGTTGGAGCCATCTGTCCCTCGCAGCGCCTGAAATATTAATAATTCTCAACAGGAAGTCCCACCCTCCAGGTCTTGTCCGCTGTCAATCACGCTTGTCCGCTCATTAGCATATTTTGTCCGTGGATCAGGTCTTCTCTAGGTCTTCTGTTGTCTCGCGTTGTCATCAGGTGGCGTGTCCTCTCTCTGGCCTCGGGCGCGTGCACGTCTCCCTCCCAGCTATACTTGCAGTCAGTCTGGTTATTTGATTGGTTGAGCTGTGCTTAGCCATGATTGGCTGCAGGCACCTGAGCCTCCGCCTCCCCTCCTCTCACTCCCCTCCCTCCTCCTTCCATTATACTTTTCAGCGTCTGCTCTCCTCTCGTCTCATCTCGTGCTGGATGCGTAGGACAGGTGAGTTTACTTTTGTTTCATAAATGTCTTGGTCAAATGTGTTTACTGTTTAATTCACTGTAATGTACTGCGCCACTGAGAATGTTATGGGGGGACTCGGCCACTGTGAATCTTATGGGGGGACTCGGCCACTGTGAATCTTATGGGGGGACTCGGCCACTGTGAATCTTATGGGGGGACTCGGCCACTGTGAATCTTATGGGGGGACTCGGCCACTGTGAATCTTATGGGGGGACTCGGCCACTGTGAATCTTATGGGGGGACTCGGCCACTGTGAATCTTATGGGGGGACTCGGCCACTGAGAATCTTATGGGGGGATTCGGCCACTGAGAATCTTATGGGGGGATTCGGCCACTGAGAATCTTATGGGGGGATTCGGCCACTGAGAATCTTATGGGGGATTCGGCCACTGAGAATCTTATGGGGGGATTCGGCCACTGAGAATCTTATGGGGGGATTCGGCCACTGAGAATCTTATGGGGGGACTCGGCCACTGAGAATCTTATGGGGGGATTCTATCTGCTGGACAGGTTATGGGGGGATTCTGCCTGCTGAACATGTTATGGGGGATTCTGCCTGCTGAACATGTTATGGGGGGATTCTGCCTGCTGAAAATGTTATGGGGGGATTCTGCCACACTCACCATGTTATGGGGGGATTCTGCCTGCTGAACATGTTATGGGGGGATTCTGCCTGCTGAACATGTTATGGGGGGATTCTGCCTGCTGAGCATGTTATGGGGGGATTCTGCCTGCTGAAAATGTTATGGGGGGATTCTGCCACTCTCAGCATGTTATGGGGGGATTCTGCCGATGAGCATGTTATGGGGGGATTCTGCCTGCTGAGCATGTTATGGGGGGATTCTGCCTGCTGAGCATGTTATGGGGGGATTCTGCCTGCTGAACATGTTATGGGGGGATTCTGCCTGCTGAACATGTTATGGGGGGATTCTGCCTGCTGAACATGTTATGGGGGGATTCTGCCTGCTGAACATGTTATGGGGGGATTCTGCCTGCTGAGCATGTTATGTGGCCAGGATTTTATTCCTACCAGAAAAAGAAAATGACAAGCTTGGAGGGATTTTATTTTATGTAGGGTGTACAAATAACTTCTCCTGTCACAAGCTAGGATATTTATATGATTTTTAATACTACTCTATTTGTTGAGAAAGAGCTCAATTGAAAAAGATAAGATCCACTTGTGTGGGCTTTCCCTTAGACCTCCAACCAGGGGTTTCCATTGGGCATGAGGTCCATAGAGTCGCTACAGGGCCGAGTCAGCGTCCACCAACACCCGGCAGGGAGGGGGCGCCGCTGGGGAGGGGGGCTGTGTAGGGGGAGGAGGGGGTGGCAGGTAACCTGCCCGGTGCTGCTGGCAGGCCACCGTCCGGGCGAGCTTCAGGAGGTCCACGGGCACCACGGCCCCCGGGCAGCGCTTCTCCAGGAACTCCTGGAAGCCCTGTACGCCCATTGTGTCAGGCCGGGTAAACGAGTGGCCAAAGGAGTGAGGGGCAGGCAAGGAGGGACCCGAGCGGGCCGCTGCTGGAGGTGAGCAGGAAGCGAGACTGTTGGCAGGAGGCTGTGAAGGGCGGTTTTCAGGTCCCTCACACAAGCAGGCTGCGGGGGGGACGGTCCTTGCGCGCCACCAACGATAGAAGCCCGTCCCTGGCAGGGGGAGACTCGTGCATGCGCAGTAGTGTCAGGTGAAGCGCCGCTCGCTCCCGATGCAAGCGCGCTTCACCTATCTACCGCGCATGCGCGCGATTTTAACAGGAAGAGGTCAAAGGATCTCTTCCTGTTTGGAGAAAAATGAAGATGGCGGCCGAAATTTATAATGTTAGCGACGCGGAGCGGGATCATAAAAGGTAAGTTTTTTTTTCATAACTTTTTAAATCGGGTCTTCCTGCTTATTTTGTATATTTTTAAAATACACATAAAAAAACGGGACAGGGTGTTGGTCCACTTCATAATGGGCAAAGCAGCCCCACTGATAGGCTCAAAGGGAGGACCCTGCAGAGCAGACAACACCAAATTTAGATCCCAAACAGGTAGCATGGGTTTACGTGGTGGACGCACACGAGCAACTCCCTGAAAGAAAGTCTTGACCAACCAGTGATTGGCAAAAGCTCTTTGGAAGAAAATTGCCAGAGCTGACACTTGTCCCTTGAGGGTACCAAGTTGAAAGCCCGAATCGAAGCTATGCTGCAAAAAATCCAGAATCCTGGGAATAGAAAACACCCTACAAAGGCAGAGACCTAGACTCACACCAGGCAATGTAAGCATACCAAATACTATAGTAGATAAAGGACGAGGACTTTTTCCTAGCCCCAATCATGGTATCAACAACAGAGGTCCAGGCAACCCCTTACCCATCAAGATGGAGGTATCAAGATGGAGGTTTCAGCAGCCAAGCCGTTAAAGCCAGCGTTTGTAAATTGGGATGGCACAGTCGACCCTAAATGAGCAGATCTGGATCCTTGGGCAGGACATACTGATCTACTGCCAACTGCACGACGTCTGCAAACCACACCTTCCTTGGCCAACAGGGGGCCACCAGAATGGCTGGTACCCCTTCCTGGGCTATCTTGCGCAGCACCCTGCCCAGCAGGGGAAACGGAGGGAACACAGAGGAGCCGAAACTCCGTCCAAGGTATTGCTGGCGCATCCGTGGCGAAGGCCAGAGGGTCCTGAGACAGGAAGACAAACCTGGGAAGCTTCTGGTTGTGGCGGGATGCAAACAGGTCCACATCCGGCTGACCCCAGCGGTGACACAGGGAGTGAAAAACCTTGTTGCTGAGGGACCACTCCCCCAGCCGAGACATCCCCCTACTCAGGGAGTCTGCCTCCAAGTTCTCCACCCCCGGAATGTAAACCACCGAGATGCAAGGCACATTCTCTTCCGCCCAAGACAGTATCAGGGACACTTGCTTGAGGGCTCGCTTGCTCCAAGTCCCTCCCTGATGATTGATGTAGGCAACAGCCTGAGCGGATCTGAACAGCCTGACCCCGAAGGTGTGAGGTCAGCTGAGCAAGAACCAACCTGATCGCCCTCAGTTCCAGGACATTGATGGAAGCATGGGCCTCCTGGGGGCCCCACTGACCCTGGAGCTGCAGGGAATTCCAAAAGCCCCCCCAACTGGTCAGGCTGGCATCTGTGGTGACAGTCTCCCAACACTAGGGCAGAAATGTCCTGCCCACTAGAAGATTTCTTGAGTCCAGCCACCACGAGAGGGACTGTCTGGCCAGGGGGGACAGAGCAAATTCCTGATCCAGGGAAACAGGGTCCTGATTCCAAACAGACAGAAGGTGCAACTGAAGAGGCCTCATGTGAAACTGAGCAAAGGGGCCCGCCTCAAAGCAGGACACCATCAGGCCCACTAACTGCATCCCCTGCCAGATGGAGGGATGGGAACACGAGAGCAGAGCCCGAGCCTGCTTCTGCAGGCCCTCCACTTTCAGCTGAGGCAGGAATACCTTGACCTGAGAGGTATCCAGAGTCATGCCCAGAAAGGAACTCACCAAAGACGGAGACGGTGAAGACTTGGGATAGTTGATCACACAGCTGAAGGACTCGAGAGTGGAGGTCACCACCTGAGTATCCTTCTCGGCCTGATGAAGAGACTGAGCCACAATAGAATATCGTCCAGGTAAGTAAAGATGTGAATGCCCTGATGCCGCAGCAGAGCCATCACGCCCGCCAGCACTTTGGTGAACACCCGAGGTGCCGAGGTGATACCGAACGGTAAGGCCACAAACTGGTAATGCTGGTCCTCTAGAGCAAACCTGAGAAATCTCTGATGACCTGGGAAGATAGGCACATGAAGATAAGCATCCTTGATGTCCACGGAGGTCATGAAGTCGCCCAGGCGAAGGGTACTGACAGCCGAGCGAAGGGTGTCCATGCGAAAGTGCTTGAACCTGACAAACCTGTTGAGACCCTTCAAGTCCAGGATGGGCCTCCGGGACCCATCCTTCTTGGGGACCGTGAACAGGTTGGAGTAGAATCCCTGAGCCCGTTCCTGGGAAGGCACCAGGCAAATGACTCCTGATTCCAGCAGACGTTGAACAGCAAAGCGCAACCCCTGAGCTGACAGGGTTGTGAGGCATCCAGGATCTGATGAATCTGGGGGGGCGGCCAGGCTGCAAACTCTTATCTTGTAACCGGAGGACACCATCTTCTGAATCCACCGGTCTGAGACGCGGAGCCTCCAGACGTAAGCAAAGAGCTGAAGCCGTCCCCCCACCCGGATGGGTGAGGGCGCCTCCTCATGCCTGAGGGGGCTTGGGAGAAGGTTTGAACTTGGGATCCCATGAGAGACCGGGACGACCACGGGATCTGCCACGGCCCCAAGAACCCTTGCGGGCACCTGAAAAGAAGGGCCCTCTACCTCCTCTGGGGGTACGAAAGGAGGAGACTGAAGTGGATGTCCCCCGAAAAGGCCGATTCTGCCTCCTACGCTGAGGCAGCCTACCCTCCTTGGCTAAAACATCCAGGCCCTCACCAAAGAGCCGTAGCCCCACAAAGGGGAGACCAGTGAGAGCCTTCTTAGCAGCAGCGTCAGCTGCCCACTGACGCAACCAAACAGAGCGGCGCATAGCCACCAAGAGGGCAGAGGCCCTACCATTCAGCCGTACATCATCATCCATGGCAGTAAGTATAAAGGCAACAAATTCAGCCGGCCTCGCCCCCCCCCAAAGAGCGCGAAAACGGCGCTCACGTGACGTCGCCGACATCATCCGCACAGTAAAAACACCTCAGATATAGCGCCGCCCGCCGCGGAGCGCAGTACAAAGCGGTGGCGGCAAAAGTATACAAAAACAGTCTAAAAATAGTCTAGAAACACACACCACTATCACACCAATATCACCCCCATCGGGGAGGGAGGGGGAGGAGACAAAGCGGGCAGCGGCGAAGCGCAGGCCAATGGGGGGGGGGCAAATACAAAAAAAAAAATTAAATATTACATAAACTCCTAAAACACTCACCCCCTCAGAAGCCAGGACAGGAACTCCGCATCCATAGTAGGCTCACCATAAATCCTATGGCCGGCTACCCTTTGTGGTACAGGGTCTGCGGCTGTGAGCAGTGCTCCTTGAGCACTTGACCCTAGTGCTCCGCTACCGTCACCTGATCTGTCAGCCGAGGCTGGGAGGCACAGAGGGTCCGGAAACGGGTGGAAATAGACATGCAGGGCCGCAGGCATGGTTGCCCCGCAACCCTGCGCAAAAAGAGAGACATCTGCTTTCTTCGCAGTAAGCACTGCAGAGAACCACTGGATAAGTCTATGGTGATTCTGTTTTTATATGGTACCGGGCGGAGCCACAGCTCTTCTGCAGTGCACTGCGCCACCTTGTAGCGGAATACACAGATGTTATGACCTCGTCAAGCTAATCACTTGACAAGATAAAGAACAAGTTTTAATGATCACTATTGAGCCAATCCAAAGAAAAAAGTCTTTATGCTTTTTACGTGCCCAAAGCAGGTAAAAACTATTTTTAATGCAAGGTACTTTGGCAATGACCTGCTCATCACAGGAGTTAAGCAATATTTGGGGCTGTCATAGATGATGCCAACTCTTCTGCAGAGAGTTCAAATCTGTTCCAGATTACATTTCCTGGACCCCGTGTTGAACTGGAGGTTTGGCATGATATCACCCTAGCCCACATGTACTCAACTCTCCTCCTCAAGAGCCATCAACAGGCCAGGTTTTGCAGATTTCCAGGCCCTCTAGGAGGAGGGTTGAGCACCTATGCCCTAGCCCCTCAGGCAAAAGGAAAAAACTTCCTTTTAAAATGTAGTAAAAAGTAAAGAAAACAAGATAACTCCCTTTCGCATATTCCTGGGACTCCGTTTTTCTACAGTGGAGGGGTTTTTATGGCCTTGAGTAAAAACAATGGACTACAAGCCCCACAATTCTTCCAGTGAAACAGGTGAACTTTTAGCAGCTTTGGTTAAGCAGTCTAATGACCTATCCAGCTGAGAACACGGCCATTAACCCTTGCTTCTGGAACACAAGATTGAGATCCTTCGAAACTGAGGAAGTTGAATTTCAGCAGAATGGGTTAAACCTGTCACCCACATTTTAGCCAATTAGACAATTAGCAAGCTAGAATGAGGCAGTCCGACATGTAAACGAATTCACTTTGGAGTACATAGAGAAGGTAAACACATTGTATGCAAATCTGTTTAGAAAATGTTTTCACAGTAACAAATATAAAATTAAAAACAGATAAGTCTAGCACACTGCACAGACATCATTTTGCCACAAAATAAAGAAAACATTTAAAAATGCAATTGAAAGTGGAATTCCCCCCCTTAAAGCACAAGAGCCCAACTGGTGGTGTTTAATGCATAGAGGTTTATACCTTGAATATTGAATGGCCTTTCATAATCATGTACCAGGTGATTTTGTACACCTATAGCTTAACAGACTTCCCTTACTTCTGTAAGTATCATGAATTTATTTGCAATTTACTACTGCCATCTGAGATAATATGGATCCAGATCTATACGAAAGAGTCTAGTAGCATTAAAGTTCCACCTGCTAAATCTAAAGCAGCCACTGCTCTGTCATTTGCTGAACCTAGGTGATAAGCCCGAATATGCCATCCAAAAAAAAAAACCTAGCATTGCAAGCACCTGTTGGGGTCCCCACCAGGAGTGACCCTCAAGTCACTCAATCAGCACTGAAGGAAAACAGCCACTTTATTGTGATTGGGCGACACTGAACCTCTTAACAGCTTTACAGGCAGCGGACACAGAGAGCCCCAATGCGTGGCGTTTTGTGCGGCGGGTAAGAAGTCAGCCGTTTTTCTTTGTTTTGTTTTTATTTAAATGCCCAAAGAGGCATATCGCTGAGGGAGAGACCCACAGCAGGGCTTTCATCAGGAATTTTTGGCCTCCCACCTACATAAATGTCTTCTCCCACCCCATGGTTAGAACCCCCCCCCCCCTGCCATTTGCAGCCCAATCTTGCTGCCGATCAGCCTACCAGGAAACGCCTGCCACCAGTTAGGCTTCCAGTCCTCCATCCCAAACCGAGCAATCAGCCTTACATCCAGCTAAGAGATTTTATAGCAAGTTTGCCCCCCCCCCCCCCACCAAAGCTGGGCACTCGGGATGCAAAAGGGGGCTTGGCTCCTTCTGAGCGACCCTGATAGCAGCCCTGCCCCATGGCAAGCCTAGACTGATGCAGCCAGTGGGCCCCATGCTGCAAAACAAAACATGGCGTAAACACATTGGTTGCTTAGGCATCAAGCCCCCCCCTCTGCTAGTGGTGCTGTACCTGTAATTAACAAATAGCAAGCAGCCAGCCAGGTGCATCCTCCTTCTCCTGCATCTCCTTCTCCGAATGACAACATTCACTGGCCAGCCACCTACTTCCCATGAAGGTGGGACAGCTGGGAAGACTGCTTGTTAATCGTTAACTACAGCTTTAGCAACGTGAGCAAGGAAGAAGGCATTTTGCAGCATAGGGACCTTAGCTTTGGGTCACACTAGCTGCACCATTCTATACTAACCAAAGTGCAGGACTGCTATCATGGCTGCTCAGCAAGACCCCCCCCCCCCTTTTGCATTGGGGCCCTTATACATGGGTCTTGGCTGTCCTACCAGGATCACTACCCTGACTGCCTGGGCTTAGACTGAACTTATGTGGTACAGTATACGTCAAGCCGTGGAATGTGTAGGCATGTTCAGCATTTGCTGGGCAAACCTGCAACAGCCGTCCATGCTCTCAGAATATGCCTGATCAGTGATGCTTGCCAATTTTTGAGATGCAATTCTGACTTGTAATGTAGTACAAAATGAGACATTAAGATTCTAGCAACGGATTTACAAAAATTTAAACCAATTTACATTCAAAACATCCAAAAAATGTCAGCATTGTCCTTGTCACTAAAGGCTACTGGTCTGTCAGCTTTAATCAGCTAAATGTGCACAATGATAACCTGACATGAAGGAAATGTGGCAAGGACATATTCAGCCTAATGGAATATATACAGGTTACAATCAGGTTAATAAAGCTAGCTAAAGCCAACAGAGAGAGAGACCAAGAGAGTGTTCAGTGACGAGCACAAGGTCAAAACAAATATTCATATTAGCAACATAAAACATGATTTAGCACAGCCCTGGTTCCAAAAAATGCAATTCTGTGAGTACTCACCTGCAGAATTGTTTTTTCTGGGAATCCATTCCAGACCCTCCTTACACTTGGGATTACCTCCTTGCCGATTGGATGTGACCTAGATCAGTACTTAAAAAGCAGTAAAACATAAATCAGAGGCAGGCCGGGAGGCCCTAAACAGGAGTCCATGTTACTTCACACCGAACTCCGCCTGAATTCTCTCAAAATATAACTTCACTTTTTATTTAATTTTTTTTCTTTTCTAAACACCATCAACAAAAGCATCAAAATATAGATCATGACCCAAAAAGGGTGGGCCGGAGGGTCTGGAATGGATTCCCAGAAAAAACAATTCTACAGGTGCGCACTCACAGAATTGCATTTTTTCTTCCAATCCATTCCAGACCCTCCTTACACTTGGGATCTCCAAAAGCAGTGCCATCTATGGGCGGGATCCCCAGCGCAGAACAGCAGGTAGTTCATTTCACTACTGCCTGAAGAATTTTTTGACCAACCACAGCGTCGGCTGAGGCTCTAACATCTACCTTGTAAAATTAGGTAAATGTATGAACCGAAGACCAGGTGGCAGCTTTACAAACCTGTTCCACCGAGGCCTGATGCTGAAAAGCCCAGGAAGCACCAATGGCCCTAGTACAATGGGCCGTGACCCGAAAAGGGGGTTCCTTGCCCTTGGCCGAGTAGGCTTTTTCTACTGCCTGCCTAATCCACTTATTGCCATGCAATATCTTATGGCTCTGACTACATCTAAAGAATGAAGCGCCCTTTCCTTAGCATTGGCCGGAACTGGGCATAAAGAAGGTAGAATTACCTCCTGATTAACATGAAAGGGAGAGACGACCTTAGGTAAAAAAATCAGGCTTAAACCGAAAAACTACGTAGACTCTGTGTAACTCAAAATAAGGAGACTTCATACATAAGGCGGCTAACTCAGAAACACGTCGCACCGAGGTGATTGAGCATTTTGACGCTTAAGGTGATATTTTTGGTGGCAATGGAGCGTCATTCATAGGTTCAAAAGGAGCACCCTGAAGAGTCGATAATACCAGATTTAAATCCCACACCGGTAAAATAGACTTGCGCGGTGGTCGGACAAGAATGACTCCCTGAAAAAAGGTTTTAATGAGCCTATGGCTAGCGATAGACTTCTGGAAAAAAAATAGATAAGGCCGATACATGCCCTTTTAGGGTACTTAATTGTAGGCCCATTTCTAAGCCATCCTGCAGAAATTCTAGAAACTGAATACCTTCTGCATGAAAATTTCCTAGCCTCACACCAGGAAATGAACGCCCGCCAGACCCTGTAGTAAATCTTGGAAGAGGTCTCTTTCCGGGCCTGAATCATGGTATGAATAACCTTGGCCGATAAACCTCTCTGCTAAGATCGAGGTCTCAACAGCCAGGCCGTCAAAGCCAGCATCTGTAAATTCGGGTGCCGAAGCGCCCCTTGTGTGAGAAGGTCTGGATCGACTGGCAGGCGCCAATGGTCTACTGACATCCTTGCTATGTCTGAAAACCAACCTCTCCTTGGCCAGCGAGGAGCCACCAGAATGGTTGGTACCCCCTCCTGAGCTATTTTTCTTAGTTCACGACCCAGGAGCGGGGGAAACACGTACAGGAGCTTAAACCTTGCCCATGAGGTTGACAGGGCTTCCGTTGCTATGGCCAGAGGGTCCCTTGACAGGGACATGAACTTTGGCCGCTTGTGATTGTGTCTGGATGCAAAAAGATCCACTTCTGGACAACCCCAGCGAAGGCAAAGGACCTGAAAGATCCTCCGACTGAGGGACCATTCTCCCCGACGCAGCATCCTCCTGCTCAAAGCGTCTGCCTCCTGGTTTTCCACCCCCGGGATGTAAACTGCCGAGATGCAGGGAACATTCTCCTCTGCCCAAGTCAGAATCCGGCTTACTTCCTCTAGGGCACTCCTGCTCCGAGTACCCCCCTGATGATTGATATAGGCTACTGCCGTCCGATTGTCTGACTGGAACGCCTGCCCCTTTAAGCTGGGGGTCAGACACTGAAACACTAGCCAGATTGCTCTTAATTCCAATATATTTATGGGAAGCAGATTCTCCTTCGGCCCCCACTGTCCCTGGATCTGTGGCAACGATCTGCCACTGCGGTGTTAGAAAGGACCTGCCTACCGATAGGTGCAGAGGGCCCAACCACCACAAAAGAGATTGCCTGGCCGAGGGCGTTAGAGCAAAGACTTAATCCAGCGCTGCGGGGCTCGATCCCAGCTTGCCAACAGATTCAACTGAAGAGGCCTCATGCGAAATTGGGCAAAAGGCACAGCCTCGAAGCAGGCGACCATAAGGCCTACTAGTTTCATCTCCAACCAAATGGTCGGCTGCCGGCAGGCCAGTAAGGCCTCTATTTGATTCCGAATTAGCAGAGCCTTCTGCTTTGGTAGAAACACCTTGACCTGAACCGTGTCCAGTCATTCCTAGGAAATTCCTTACTGACGCCGGAGAGATAAGGGATAAGAGGATAATTGATCACCCAGCCGAACTCCTCCAGTTGATAGGACCGTCTGCGTGTCCTTTATGATCTGCTGAAGAGACGAAATCAAGAGATCGTCCAAGTATGGAAGGATGCATATCCCCTGGCTTCTCAAAATGGCCATGAGACCTGCCAAGACCTTGGTGAATACCCTTGGAGCCGAGGATATGCCGAATGGAAGTGCCACAAACTGGAAGTGCTGGCCTTCCAGGGCAAACCTCAAGAATTTCTGATGCCCTGGAAAAGTCGGAACATGAAGATACGCGTCCCTTATGTCTATTGTAGTCATAAGATCTCCGGGCTGAATCGATGTTACCGCTGATCTCAGTCTCCATTCAGAAATGTTTCACCCGGATATACTCGTTGAAACCCTTTAAGTCTAAAATAGGACGAACTGACCCGTCCTTCTTGGGGATTGTAAACAGGTTGGAGTAAAACCCCTGACCTACCTCCTGAAAGGGTACCTGACAAATGACCCCTTTTTTGAAGAAGATGCTGAACAGAGGCTCTCAGGGCATCTGCCTTTGGCTGGTTCCGTGATGCCCCTGACCAAAAGGAACCTTGCGGGCGGTCTGGCTGCAAACTCGATCTTGTAGCCGGATGACACCACCTCTTGGATCCAAATATCCGCCACGTGGCGTCTCCAGATAGGAGCAAAATGCAAGAGCCATCCCCCCACCCGCTCGGGTGAGGGAGCCCCCTCATGCTGGAGTGGGCTTGGCTGGAGGTTTAGGCCTACTTCTCCAGGCCCCTCCTGCCCTATTACAAGCTCTTCCCCTGCCCCAGAAATCCCTACGGGAGCATTCGAAAGGGCCGATATGATGTAGACCTCTGAAAAGGCCGAGCCGACCTCTTCCTCTGAGGAAGTTTGCCATCCTTGACCATATGGTCCAGCCCCTCTCCAAAGAGTCTGCCCCCTAAAAAGGGAAGATCTGTAAGAGCTTTCTTAGCGGCGGCATCCGCCGACCATGGTCTTAGCCATATGGAACGGCGCAAGGCAACAAGAAGAGCAGAAGTTCTAGCAGCTAGCCTGACCGCATCATCCATAGCAGTGATAGCAAAAGAATTAAAGTCCAAACAAGCTCTAAAATCTTTGGACTCCTGAGTATGCCTGCGAGACTTGGCCCTGGCCAAAATCTTCTTCACCTGCTTCCTTGAAGCCAAAGACACAATAGCCGTGGCACAAACAGGGCGTAGAAAAGAACCTACCATAGCAAAGGCATGGCGGGCCAATTGATCTATCCGTCTCTCTGTGGGATCTCTTAAGGGTCCCATAGTAGCCGATGGCAAGTATTGGACAAGCCTGATACTGGAGAATCCACCTCGGGTGGAAAAGACCAAAGCTTAATCATATCCTCCGGAAAGGGATACCTAGCGTCTAGGATCCTAGGAACAGCCGGCAGCTTGTTAGGAGGTCCCCACTCCTTTAACACCATCCTGGAAAAATTTAGCTGTTCCAGAAAAACATGCCTTTGCCTTACTGGCTTAAATAGGCCGTCCTTCCCTCTTTTTGCCACCTCAGAAGGGGTAATATTCAAAGTCTCAAAAACCGATGAAAGTAAACACTCTGTTTCGTCAGAGAAGGGGATCCTCATCAGAAGAGAATAAAATAGAATTACTATCCTCCTCACCAGAGTGTAACTCGCCCTCTGAGAGCTGCTCATCTATATACTCTTCCTCCTCCTCAGACCCAAAAGAGGCAAGTAAATCTTTTTCCTCAGAAACAGGCTCCAAATGCCTCCTCTTATAGGTGGCTTTTCTAGGAATGACCAAGGATAACTGTCTCTCCAAGTTATCCAACCTGTGCGCCACATCTGCCTGCGCCTCTCTGCCTTCCCCCTCTCCGGGGGATGTAAGAGATGGCAGAGCCGCCGCGCTCCCCAAAGCAATAGCTGGGCTAGAGACCTGAGCCGCCACTCTATTATGGTCTAAACCAATTCTCAAGGCGCTAGCGGAACAAACCGTGCTGAAACTACCCAGGGGATCCTGTTTACATAAGAGGCAGAACCCGCCCTGTTCAAGTGGGATGCCCGAAATCACTATCCCCCGATGCCTCCCTCATGGTGTTTTTATTTATTTTTTTTTTCATTTGGCAGAAGACCTAAGGCCCTAAGCCTAAGCCAATCCCAAAGGGACTGGGAGGAACCACAACCCTTTTTATCCTTCTTCCAATCTAAGAAAATAAACAGAAGAAAACATCCTATTAGAAGAAAAAAAATGTAATTTCCCCTTTAATGCATAAAAAAGCTACTTATAATATCAAAACTCATTTAATAAATATAATAACATGATAATAGTATAGATATAATAATCTAAAAATAGATATAATCTTAAAATAAATATAGTTAATATATTAAATAATATACCAGTGTCGACGTCCACTTACCCCAGCAGCCTTTCACACAATAGCCTAGGCAAAAACACAAGAAAATATGTCTATATATTTATATACACATGCTATATAAACTGGATCCTTCAGGCCTACGCCCAAACCACGGCGATCCACCGGATCCTAAGTGATCCCCCCCAAATCGCCCCCAGCGAGGCCATGATCCCTTTTTTAACCGGTCGCCTGGACCCCAAGTGAAGACAGCGGGGCCGGCCCGCAATGGCCGCCGCCGCAGCTGCAACGGCCGCCCCAGTAATGAGCCCCTAAGCCCTGATAGCCTGGGCCCCCCGAAATGGACAGCTGCCCGGCTCGCAATGGCCTCCTCCTCCCGCCGCACTGTCCCAGCCTGGGCTGCTGACACCTACCTCCAAGCGATGTAATCCTGCAGAGCAAGCTTGGCACAACCTCCCTCCAGCCAGAGCGAGAGGAACTGACAGAAAGCGGCCTCGTGCTTCCGCAACTTAAGCTCCACCCCCTGTGTGACATCAGCCCACGCCCCCTAAAGGCGCAATTTCCAAAATCTTGACAAAGGAAAAATATTTTTTTATAAAAGAACTTAACATGCATAGGAAGAAGGAAGGGTTGACTAAAAAAAATGTAACATGTTCCTCAGCAGATACACCAGAGGAAACCTGCGGCTGACGTGCTTTCTAAGAAGCCTGCAGCCCAGAGCACAAAAAGCTCTGTAAGCGCCCCAAGACCCCGGCGCTTCCACCTTACCTCACGACCCCAAAACAGCCAGACGCTGTGGGAGGCAAATTGGGTCTAGGGGATCCGTGGAAATAAGGCTACGCAGGAAACCGACAGGGTGCATTCCCCCGCTTGCTGCCAATCCTTGAGAGCGAATTCCTGAACCACCTTCACAGCCACTTGCAACTGCAAGAATTAAACTGATCTAGGTTTGGAGGCAGCTGCTACTTATGGGGCCGGGAGGGGCCGCGCCTTTTTTGTCTTACAGTCACATCCAATCGGCAAGGAGGTAATCCCAAGTGTAAGGAGGGTCTGGAATGGATTGGAAGAAAAACACCACTAGTCTTCTGCGGTCTGCATTCAAGCTGCAGGTTTGTGCACCCACTGATTGGAGGAAGGATCAACCAATCATTTAAATTGTTCTGTGGAAGTTTATCTGCACTGTGTGTGAAGAGAGCAGAAGGGTGACATTTTAGAAGCCACCGGATCACATATAATAGGGAAGGGGATTTTGTTAGGCTACAGCTGTACAGTTTTCATTTTTGGAAAACCGATATTGATTTTTGTTTGAATACACTCAGTTAACATACTTGAGTTGGCTTTTAAGCCATGCAATGGCGATACCAACCTTTAGGTTTTCCAGAATGTGTGGAACTGATATTTTGAGTGATCATCTTTAACTTTTCCTCTCGCTCACTAAAGAGCCTTAAATACATCTCCCTCCAAGACTCGTATTCCAAGAGCTGATGGCCTTTAAAGTCTCTTTCACAGTGCTTCTTCCACAAGTAGAAAGAGTCTTCCATAAATACCTTAAAAGAAAACAATCAAAGTACATAATATGCATGTTCTTTTAACAAAAGTGAAAACATATTTACACCTACCAGTTCAGTCTGTGGCATTTGTACTCTCTAAGGAGAAAACCAATGGCCAAATAATTGCAGATTGTTTGTGAAAGTCCTCAAATTTCAGTCAAGCTATAATGATTCTGTACATGCCATGTAGGCAGGGACGAAAATACAAGGGGTGCAGAGGTAGTGACTACATCGGAGACCATGAGGTCAGGGGGCCCACCACTATATCAGATTTGCACTCAAATGATATGGACAGAAAGGAAGCCACGTGGGCCTCAGCCAAATAATTGCAGATGGTTTGTGAAGGTCCCCAAATTTCAGTCAAGCTATAACGATTCTGTACATGCCATGTAGGCAGGGATGTAAATACAAGGGGTGCAGAAGTAGTGACTACAGAGACCATGAGGTCAGGGGGGGCCCACCACTATATCAGATTTGCACTCAAATGATATGGACAGAAAGGAAGCCACGTGGGCCTCTGCAGTCTCCAGTAGTCTAATTGTACCCAATACAGGTAAAAGGATAGGAAAAAAAAAAAAAAAATGTTCGACTCACCGGTAACTTTATTTTCCATTATCCTTCGAACCAGTGACATCTGAGATGATGGGTTCCACCCACTACCAGAAAAAAACATGCCAGATTAAAAAGGACCCACCCACCCCCTGTATGTATAGATGAAACCAGCACCAAGTAGACCAGGGGTGATTTATAAACACCATTGGACCGGAAAGGAAGGCAAGTTTTGGGCAACCTGTGGGGGGAGCGAGTATGCCTGCCCTGGAGTCTGACTCCAGGGTGGGTTTTGGTCCTCTAAGGCTCAAAAAGGACTCTAAAAGGAGCCCTATAGTGAAAAAATGGCCCAATGATAAAAATCCATAAGTATGCTGGATGGCGGGAGGAGGAGTCACTTATACACCCGTCATCAAGAAATATCCAGACAGGCTTGTTTTTTTTTTATTTTAATGGCTGGAAGAGGACAGGTTCTGTCACCCCTCATAGACTAAACCTGTCACCCCTGGATTTTGTTCCTACCGTGAGAGAATAGACCACAAGCTTGGCAGGAGTTTTATTCAGGTCAAGTGTATAAGTGACCTCTATTCTCATTAGCCGACATGTTTATATGGAATTTTAACATTACACAATTTCGCAATAGTGCTCCGTTGATCGTTGAGGACCATGAACAGATCCCATGGTGGTACAATCTTAACTTGCAGGGGTCTTCGCTCTTTAACAGAAAAACATTCTGAACAGAAAGGCAGCTCTGCTAGTTGAAAGTCCAAATAGACTGACAAGGTGGCAACTTGTATTTTAAGTGTGGAAACCTTTTTCTGCACCTTACTGAAAAAAATCCACAATTTGCGGCAGGATGACCGAATTAAGATTTCGCTGCTTTCACCAGGATAAAAAAAATCGATTTGGGCGTTTTCAGATTCTCCTGAAATGAATTCATTGCTAAATAAACTTCTAGTAGTTCCTTCACGTTTTAGGACATATTTGCCTCTATTTTCTGCCATTGTACCTGTGCTTGGCCAAATTGACAAGGGCCCCCCAGCCCCAGGCACTGGCGTCTTTTATTTTAATAGGAGACTCCTGTACCCAAACTCTTCCTTCTGACAACAGCTCTCCGATTGTCCACCACCCCAGACTTTCCTGAACTGGTCAAGTTAATCTGACTAACAGATCTAGGGAGGTTTGAGACCAGTCCCAAACTCCTAGCAAAAATGTTAGGTTAGGCCCAGGTTACCACAGGGATATTTGCTATCATCAGGGCCTAATACTTCCATTGCTTGTCTTAATACTTGGTTGGCAGATTTTAATTTCTGAGCTTCCAAGCTGATCTTTGCCATTTTTTTCCGTTTGTCAAAATATTGTGCAACTGATGCTATTGATGGTGTATTTCAAAAACAGAATTGATTTGCGCAGGACCAGCATAGACTTCTGCCAAATAGGAACCCTAGCTGAGATAGGAGTTCCACAACCTTTTGTAAGTCTAGGTTCACTCTTTCCACCAACCTTGCAAAAATCTATTGATTTAAAAATATTGATTGTAGATGAAGCACCGCTATGGCATCTGCCAAGATTCGTGAAAATTTGGGGTGCGCCGATACCCCAAAGGCCTGGCTGGGCTTTAAACTTAAAGTGATTAATTCCCTGCTGGTCTTTTAGGGAGAGTCTCAGAAATCTTTGAGACTTTATATGAAGAGAGACATAAGTAAGCATCCATTAAACCCAAATTTACCATGAACACTTCTGGAAGCAGCAGATTTCTCACTGTATAGATGCTTTCCATGCAAAAGGGATTTGCTGCCCGGATCCGCAAGATACACTGGATTTTTCAACGACGTCAAAGGGATTTTGAAATTTCCTGTAAGGATGAACCTTGTGGACTATAAATTGTAAACCCAATGCAGGAGGGTTTTGGTCTTGTCCATAGCATCTTTAATCTTTCAAACATCATCGCAAGGCAAATCCATTCTCTTGGAAACCCTTGATAATGCTGCATCAACTCTAGATAATTTGACCTATTTTCTTCTTCCTCAGAAAATGGAAACCTACATTTCAGGCCTCCAGGCTCTTTCCATTCAGAAAGCACGATGTCCCCAAGCTGTGGACTGGGAAAAAATCTAGCCTTCCTGGGTTGGAGACCCATATAAATCTTATCCTGAGCTGACTTCTCTTCCGAGAGCTCCGGAGTAATTTCGGTTTAAAAATTAAATTAACATTGCTTTAAATAGATCTTCTAAATAAAATTTAAAAATTCCCTGGAGTTCCCACTTACCTTATATCCCATACACTGCCCCGCATACCAATTTATATTGGGTGCCTCACTAATTTGTAAGCAATTCCAAGCAAAAACACACACAGAACACAGCGGTAAAGTGTGAGGCCGGCACAAAGGACAATAACGGCTTAGGTTGCCACAAAAACACTATTAGAAAAGGTATGGCACAATGGTTGAAAGTCACACAATAATAAACACCTGGACAATGGCAATGGCAATTGCCGTAGTTAAAAGTCGGGGGGCCCCCCAGGCACACCTGGTATCCACACCCCCCCCCCCAATTCACTCCCTCACACACCCCTGCTGGCCAGCATTCTAATTTGGGGATGCGGATTTGTGTAGCCTCAGCGGGAGCCGCGGGCTGCAGCAACCAGGGCTCTGTTGGTGAGGGAGCGTACAACCAGTTCTACCGCTACGATACCTGCTCCCAGTGGCCTGCACCGTCTCGTCCCACGCTTGATAAGGGTTTACTGCAACAAAAGACAAGTGTCCGGTCGGGCCGCTATTGTCAGCGAGCGGCAGAGAGAGTTAAACCGAAGGGGGGGTGGCCGGGCAACCCGTCACCAATGCATGTTTGGCTCCACCCACCGGTGTTTCATCATGGTGGGAGGCGTCCAGTTGTTTATTATTGTGTGACTTTCAACCATTGTGCCATACCTTTAGTGTTTTTTGTGGCAACTTAAGCAGTTATTGTCCTTTATGCCGGCCTCACACTTAACCGCTGTGTTCTGTGTGTGTTTTTGCTTGGAATTGTTTAAATAGATCTTCCATTTCTGACATAGGAAACTAAAAAGGGATAATTAGAGGAACTGCCTACTTCCGCCTCTTCCTCCCCTTACATAATTGAGCCTCATCTTGGAGACTTCCACAAATTGCTGGCCAGACCTCTTCTACCTCAGACTCCCCCCCCCCCCCCCCTTCCTTGAGTATCACTTCTGCCGGTACAGATTCAGTCTGAGAGGGGGTCGTTTGAGGAACTGAGGGAGATTTGGGATTTGGGTCTACTTAGGACAGCAACACTGGTACTGGGGTGGACTCTTTAAAGGTCATAAGGACCCCCCCCCCCCCCCCGAATGCCTGCATTGTAGTCACCATTTCAGTACAAATTAAATACATAGAATCTTTAACTGAAGTAAAAACATCTGATGCGACCCCCTCCAGCAAAACCATCTTTGCAAAAATTCTTTCATCAGTTAGATGGTTATTAGGAAGTGCATAAGCAACACTTTTTGGATGGTTTTCTAGTCTTGGATCCCTGATCCTGCTCGGTCTTGTGCTGTAAGAGAAAAATGGAGGGATACCATCAGTAACCACCCAAACAGGGCCAATAGGCAGAAAGGAAAAGTAGCCACACTTACATTTTTGGAGGACTTTTCTGCTGGAGCAAAATCAACTAGCTACTATCACTGGTGATGTCGCTCTAATCTGGGGGCCTGGGCCGCTGAAAGTTTGCCACCGGTTCAGAAGTGGGCAGCGACATCCTTCCTGTGAAGGGCGTGGAAGTTTGCAGAGCATGCAAGTGTAAGGCATGCAGGCATTCTTCTGCCCTCTTAAATAGTGCACGGAAAAAGAGATTCCTTTTAGTCTTACCGTCAGCAGTATTTCTACAAGTCCCTCAGGACAGCCACGGAGAGAGTGAGCTCCTCCCCCAATAGAAGAAACACAAGCTGGAACAGTTAAAAGTCCCACCCATTTTTCCTAGTCATCAGTACTCAAACAAGGTGATGAACCAAAGGACCTAATTATGGGGGGGGGGGCATCCTGATAGAATTTTCAAGGAATCAAAGAACTTTAAACTAGGGATGGGAAAATGGCCTAAAAAGTAAGAAAGTCTAGCCTTTAATGTTTGAGGAAGGTGTGGGGAGGTAACCAGGTGGCTGCTATACAAATCTCCTCCATTGAGGTGGAAATTGCTCTAGTAGAATGAGCTTTGATATGTCAGGAAGGAACTCATACATGCATAGCTTGCCTACTCTCAGAGAGAGACACTCCTTCATATCATCCATTCAGGATCCAAGCATGCAGTTTTAGAAACTGAAGATTTGACCACACCCGATGTCAGGAGGTCTGGAATTAATGGAAGTTCCCATTCCTGGGCCATTGTTCATGTCGAGAATCAACTTCTTCTTGGCCATGCAGGTGCGATTAGAATTACTTTGGCCTGCTGCAACAAAATCTTGTGAACCACTTGCGTTAGAAGTTGAAGCGGTGAAGATGCAAAAGCTAAATAGAAATGCCAGGGTGTCTTTCCCTATGGCTCTCTCCCCCTTGCTCATGAAGAACTTTTGAGTTTTTCTGCCGAGGCTAAGACCTACCCTAGAAACTTGCAAAATTTTGGATGGACTTTGTCATTGTGGCAAAAGCTCCAACTGAGGTTTTATACCACCCCCAACTTAGTCCTCCCCATCACTAGAAGGTTGTCCAAGTAGGGAATAATTGGGACTTTTTGCGACCTTAGAACACCCATGATCTCTGCCAGCACCTTTGGGAAAATTCTGAGTGTGGATGATAGGTCTTTGTATTAAAAATGCCTGGTTCTTTGCACATCAGGATTGCAAATCTTAAGAACCTACGTTGCCGATGTGCAAGTATGCATCCTGGAGGTCAATACTGGCCATCCAGATGCCTGGTGGCAGATTTCTAACCATCAAAATAAATAGACTCCATGCTGAGGGATTTGGAGATTTAGATTTTTTAAATTCAAAGCTACCCAGTAGGCCCCTGAGGGCATTTGAACTAAAGAAACGTGGGAGTAAAAACCCTTCCCCTGACTGAAGAGAAACCGGCTCCATGGCTGCTTTTACAAAGCTCCGAGATTTATTGTGGAAAAACTGACAACCTTTCTGGTTTGCTGGAAAGCCCAGTAAGGAAAAACCTCTCTGGAGGTCTCAAGCAGAACTTCAGACAATAGCCTAGATCAAGTCCAGGATTAACCGATTCTGCATTAATTGACTGCCAGGCTTCCTGAAAGAAAGTAAGCCTGCCCCCAACGTCAGGACCAAGGTCTTTCTTAAGCCACAACCACCCTTATTTCGACCCCAATGTTTTTTGGGGACCTGCTTGTTAGGGGGACCAGAAGGTGGTCTGGAACTAAACTTCTGTTTAACTGTTCCTGAAGCTCCTGTGTCTGGTAGGGTACTACTTGCTATTTTCAGAGGATTTAACGAGAATGTTTTTTTTTTTTTTTTTTTTTTTTTTTTTTTTAACTGAGCTAAAAACTAGATCACCCTCAAAGGGAATTCCACAGAGTTTGGTCTTGGAGGGTAGATCTCCCTTCCAGGTTTTTAGCCAGATGGCTTTTCTGACACAGTTAATAGGAGCCGTAGCATTAGCGCTAGCTCGACTGCCTCAGCCAAGGCAAAATGGCCCTAAACATGGAGGGGAGCATATCTAGAAGTGTCTGCTTGGGGGTATCATTTTCTATAAAGTTCTTAAGATTAGAAAGCCAGGCCTCAAGGTTTATGACCACACAGTCTGAGGCTATGGTAGGTTTATGAGAGTTAAATGAATGAAAAGGCTGCACCATCCCAACAAGCCCTTCTAAGGATACCCTCTGTGCAACAGTCCATTAGATCTCGCAAAGTCTCCTCAAAACCGAGGTCTGCAGAACGTGACACCTGGGCTAATGATGCATCTAGTCTGGGACACTTGGTCCAAGGAGTAGGTTCAGACTCACTGAAAGCAAACTTTCTTTCAAGGAATTAGGCAAGGACATTTTTTTCACTCACTTTTTTAAAGCCTCTAAGAGGGCAGAATGATCCGAAACATTTTACCCTTTTTAACCAACAACTTGTGGTATAAATCCTGGGCAGATATTGTCTGTACCTCAGAGCGAATCTGTCATCTAACAGAGCCAAGGTTTCCTCTGAAATCTTGGTGATAGCACTCTTAGAGTTCCTTTCGGAATTTGAATAAGCGAGTCATCATCTGAGAAAACTATGCCCTAATTATCCTCAGTAGTAATATCCAAGGAATTAGGATTAGTGGCCGAGCCGGTGACCCAATCTGCTGAGGCCTGGCTGACCGATACGGGGACTTGAGCAGGAGTAGAATCCATGGAGGTAGACACTGTGGTCCTAATGGTAGACCTACAGACCTCTAAAAAAGGTAGAAGCCATTGCGGTCTGCATGTTGCCCTGTATCATCTGTATAAAATAACTGCCTGCCTCATTCCATTTTATGGTCTAAACAGGATTTACAAAAGGACATATTCCAGGATTCTGCCAGTATAGTGGGCCAATGTAATCTGTCTTGATATCCAATTTGGGTTTGGGAGGGGGGAGTTCCTTATCCTCTTCTTTCTTCCTGTTCTTTAGGAGGAGGCGGCTAAGAGCTAAACACAAAGGAAATATATTAGTCAGAACTAGATACATAGAGAAGCAAGTATACATGTGTATCAAACTGGCAAGAGAAACTGCAGAAAAAGTACATCTCACCAACTTCTCATGAGGCATCCTGGCTGAGGAAGACCTGAGCCCGCTAAGTTGCTTCTGCCGCTGCTGAGCCTACCACTGCTTGTCGCCACCACCAGGCCAGGGATTGTGCCTGGAATGCACGTCGATCCGGACAGAAGTAGATCCCGGAAGTAGTGTTACTGCGTACCGCCCACTCTTCAGTCAGGGATGCGGGAAGGAGAATCTGCGTCACAGCCTGGTCTTCAGCCACACGGTTGTGTTTCTCCAGCAGATACCTCGATCCACAAGTACACTGCCCCATGGGGTTATAGCCCAGGGTCAGGGACTCCTGGGTTTGAAAACGACAAACTAAAAATAGAAACTGAACATTGTCCCAGCGTTCTTCCTGCTAGGGAGGAAACACAAGGGCTAGAGGTAAGGGGTGGGACTGTTCCAGCTTGTGTTTCCTCTCTAAGGGGAGGAGCTCACCCTCTACATGGCCGTCCTGAGGAACGAATGGAGAAAAACCATTTGTCCTGCGGGCATGCCCCCCACTAGTTCCAGTTCCAGAAAACAATGATGTAAAAAGTAATGCACCTCCTGTACACCCATCTGCATGTCCTCCTCACTGGTGAACTCAGATTAATGCACTTCCGTTGCCGTTACATGCGTGCAAATGGGACTACTTGCACCGGCTCCTTCTGCAGGCTCCTGCAACTGCCAGTTTCCAGAGTGGGTACTTATCTGTACCCTCTCTTGGCCCAGCCAGGTCAACTTTGTGGCTGCCCATAGACCTGTCACCTTACCCACACCTGCAGGGGGGACGTTTTCATCCAACGAGATATGAGAAACAAGGGTCCAGCATGCCGTTTAGCATCTGGTAACGCTTTCCCATCAGGTTTGCATACTTACCCGCAGCAGGTCAAACTGGTCTACACTGAAGCTTACGACTGCCCGTATAAAAAAAAAATGTTCACTCTATCCCCAGAACTAAAAATGTAAGCCCCCTCCTCTGAACTGGGACTCTAAAGAAAAAAAAAAATCAAAATATAAAAAAATATAATATTAAGTGACCAAAAACTGGTTTGGGAATCAATATCCATCCTTTTCTTTAACAATTTGTTTCATCCCTAGGAGCTGCATGGTCTTATAATCTGGCATGTTTGGGTTTCTGGTAGTAGACGGAAACCTTCATTTCAGATGTCATGATGGACGAAAGATAACTTGGGAAACTATGGTTACTACATGAGCCACAAAGGGCCCCTTTAGGTCTACACCAGGGGCCAGACACATTTAGCTACCCCTCTGCATGTAGGTCAATTTTATAATTTTCCCCTGATTTCCATAATTAGAGATATTTCCCAAGGCACACATACCGGATTACATTCCTCAATATGATTAAGCTGCTCCGGAGTGCAACGCTTAAGCACTGGCTCGAGGATTTCAAATGGCACACCACCAACTTCTTGGATTGCTACAAAAAGGGAAAAAGATTGCTACATTTATATGCACAATAGAGATGTTTTTTGTTGATTACTCATAATCACACTTACAGTCAATATTATTCTGTAGGACACGTATGCATTGCTCATACAATGTAAGCATCTTTGGAAGATATATGGTCTTCGAACCAGAATACACCAACATTTTTGAATTTTGACGTTTTCCAGTAAAACCACTTGATTCAGCCATTATTTCAATCAAAGGCTCCGGTAGATCCTCTAAAAGAAAAAAAGAAAAAGCTGAACTAGCAACCACAAATTACATGCTAGAATACCCCAAAACAAATTATTAAAGACTTTCATGGCAATGTTTTTTCTACAAGTCCTTCAGGACGACCGGCAGAGAGAGCTGTCCCTTCCACTGGGAGGAAACACAAATTGAACCCCACCCCTTCCCCTCCACCTCAGTCTTGAGGGAGGGAACTAAGGGCAAGGCCTTGCAGAAAAAACGTTGCAAGTCTAACAGGGATTTTTTTCCCCTGGTCCTTCAGGATGACCCACGGAGAGGATAAGCAAGTAATTATAGTTTAGGGGTGGGAAGCGGCTAGTAAGACCCTTTTTCTAAAGGAATGTTTTGAAGAAAGGAGATCTAATCTATAGTGCTTAGGGAAGGGGTGGGGTGATCATCTGTTTAACAGATCACCTCTATAGGAGGCACCTGTCTTCCCTGCCCAGGAAGCGGACATAGCTCTTGTTGAATGTGCCAAGACCTGCGGAAGAGGAACTTTTCTGGATTTGTAAGCCTGCACATTAGTCTGTTTTATCCGCCTGGAAATGGTGGATTTAGAAGCGGTTTCGCTTTTCGCCACTCTCCAAATAGATTATTAGACCTCTTCGCACATGTAATCATGAAAGATCTTCCTCTGCTCCTGCCATAGCAAGTTGGGGGCACTATGTATTGGAACCTATTTAAATGAAGTAGCAATCTTTGGCAAAAACAAAAGATCAGATATCAGTGTGGCCTTATCTGGAACAATTGTGCAGTAAGGTTCCTTCATCCTTACCTACCTTGCTGATGTGAAAGCCAACAGAAAGACATTTCAAAACACAACCACTTTTCTGGTACTTCCTCCAGTGTCTCAAATGGAGGTTCCAGTAGCCCAAAAATGATTGTTAAGTCCCACGTCGGGTGCTGGCCTTTTACGGGTAATCGCCTTAAAGAACAGATTAATTAAGTGATCCTTTCTCAACTGTTAGTCTTTAACATTATCCATTTTTCTAAACTGAGACTTTAATGTACGGACTGCTAGACCCTTCTCAAACCATTCCTGCATGAATTCAAGGACCACAAAAGGAAAAGCACTTACACAAACCTTTGCATAGATGCGCCTGGTGGTCAATTTACGAATGTCCAATAGAGTTTTAATCACTGACAGAACAATCATTTAAGATGGCCCCTTCAAGACCCATGCAGTCAGTTGAAGCTTTTCCTGCTCCAGATGCAGAATGGGACCCTGATGAAGCAAATTCTGAATATTTGGTAGATGCCATGGCCCCTTCTTCCTCATCAGTGAGTAAAATATCTTGGACTTTGTATTGTTCACCTTGACAAAGAGGTCTATCTGGGGAAGGCCTCAAAGGGCACAATCTGGAGGGAAACCTTCTGGTTTAGGCACGGCTTGGTCTGTCGTACCATGACCCTTACGCTTTAGAACTGCAGATATGACCAGGACCTGTTCCTGAAGGGGAAACCATATGGAATTAGAGATTTATCAGGGAAACTGACCTGGCCCCACCCTAATTTAGGTATGCTACTGTGGAAGCGTTGTCTAAGCGGATCTGGACATCTCTGCCTAAATTTATTGGCAAAAAATGATCCAATGCAAGTTTTACCGGCTTTAGTTCCCTAAAATTGGATAAGATCTCCTCGCTATGTTTGGCAGCCACGGCCACTGGAGATTTTAGAGTTTTCCAACACCAGGAGCTGGCATCTGTTGTAATCAATACAGGATCGTTTTGTCTCCACAGTCTTCCTCTTTTTAATATCTCTGGGTCTATCTGCCAAGGGAGGCTTTCTAGTATATCCTCCGCTAATTGAACTGATATAATGGAGTCTGGGCACTTGTACCAACGAAACAATAGAAATCTCCGCAGGGTTTTCATGAGGAGTTGAGCCCGTGGGACTGCTGTAATTGCAGTCATGAGACCGAGCAAGGCCATGATTTCTTGTAGAGAAACCTGTGGAGTCTTGAGGAATTCCTGGGTTATTGCTATGATCTTGTGGATCTTTTCTTCTGGATGCATAATCTTTTGCATCATCTGAAAATCCAATATGAATGTAGTGTCCGAATCCAAATAGAATGTAGTATCAACATTTCATTCTAGTTGATAGTGCCTGTGCCCGCCTTTAGACTCCAGGGCCCTGATGAAGAGGTTTTTGGTTGGCTTAAAGTCCCTAGAACATGTTTTTGGAAACCCCAACAGTATGGTCTAAGGCAGGGGTTCTCAAACTTTTGACTTCAAGCACCCCCTAGAGACAAGAAGTTCCACTAGAATACACCCAAGAAGGGGATCAAATATAAATTAGACCAAATTAAATAAGTCACAGGCCCCATCCCTTAAATTGGAGCATGCCTGCGGCGGTCATTCACAAATGCCTGGCGCAGGCACACGCACTGCTAGAGGGAAGCGGAGGATGTGGCCGTCAGAGACGCTGCTCTTATTTGGGGGGGCAACCCCGATCTGGGTGCCCCCGGGGAAAGCAAGAAGGAATATTTTACTGTTAAAATAAGCTAGAGCCATCAGACCCCTGCTGTTGGTGAACCAAAAAGACTCTAGGGCTACAGGGTGATGAAAGGATTTCGGTGGACCTCACCCCCCACCTTCAGAAATCACAGGGGCTCTTCCGATTCAATCTAAAGGGTGGATAAAATGCCTCTAAATCAGGTCAGGCATATCCTCAAGAGAAAAATTGAACTCACTAGGGTGGGAAGGAGTCCTGGAGCCCGATGCCTCTGGTCCTCTCCCTGTGCCTGATGAATGGACAGACTCGTTCAAAGAGGCACATATCTCCTCTTCCAAAAGATATCGGCCTCCCATGGCTGCTCCCCAGGTCAGGAGTAAGGAGTGACTGGCTGCTCCCCAGGTCAGGAGTAAGGAGTGACTGGTGTTCCAGCTAGGAGGAAGGTCCGGTCTCCCGAGATAGTACCTGTCTCCTGGGCCATACAGTTCTTATAAAACTCGAATGTATCGGCCATTCTGGGGTCGAAAGTTTCAAAAACTCTTCATCATGCATTGAAAGTTGCCCCCAGCTACCTCCTCCAAGCAAGTATTACATAGTAGCTTGGAAAAGCCCTCCGGCAAAGTGGCTGGCAGTTTTCACATAACCTAGGTTGGGCCATTTTAGTTTCCTTGGGCTCTCTGGGCTCCTTTGGCCCCCAGTCTCTCTGCAATTCTTTCTGGATTCTTTAGCCTAAAAGGAGAGAAACAAAAAGATTAACCTAGCCGTGACACCCTCCGGTACACCTGGGACAGTCCGAGCTGTACTCCAACTGTGTGAGAGAGGCACAGCCGATGCTTTGTCCTGGGGCTGCAGCCTTCTGATCTTGCTGTCACCGCCGCTGCCCCCGAACGCAGGAGTCTGCACTGCTTCCTGAGTGCACACGCACATGCGGACCCTGACCCGGAAACCACACACTGGCTCGACTACACCCTGTGCTGGAGTCAGGGGGTGCCCCAGCTCCAGAATACCAGACCAGCCAAAAATCCTGAAAGCAAGGGCTCAACCTGCCCCAAAGGGCTGAGGAGGGGTGGGGAGCTGTTGAGGTTTCCTCTGCCCCCCTAACTTCTGCATAGCCTGTAGGGGAAAATCCAAGCCCAGACTGCATCCTGGGTCCTACCCTGGAGACTTTCACCGGGAATAGCTCCAGGTGAGGGCAGCAGTGGGTCACCCAGAGCGCCACCTGAGCCTGCTGCAGAGAGGGGAGGGAGGCCGCCATCCTGCTCCAACTCAGCCTCTTTAGATGATCAGTGTTTTGTGTTCCAGTAGCTAAAATGTTACTGGCAGTATTCTCACCTGTGGTCATTACTGATTTTTCCAGGTTCTGCTGTGTGTGTGTGTGGGGGGGGGGGGGGGGGGGGTGGCATACCCTTCTCAGTGGAAGGATTCTGCGACTAAGTAAAGCTCTAATACAGCTGCTTACTTCAAGGCCAGGAAAGCCACTTCCACTTTTGCACCACAGACACACAGGGATAATGGGAACATGGAAACTGCATGCTGCAGTTCACAAGTATGGGGGGGCAGTCATAACACAAATATTAATTTTACATTCCAGACGAGAAAAACAATAAAAGCACAACACCAAAAATTAAGTAAGCCCGCTAAAGCGATACTATACTTCTATGTTAACAGCAGCTATGGCAACAAGTAGGCTGGCAATCACAGGGCTGACCAATCTGCATTTCCCAGTGGGCTTTCACATCAAACCGGAATGGTTTCCGTTGGTCACCTGATTAACTACCATTTGGTACCAGACACCATGAATGAGGAGGTGGTGACTTGAGTATATTGTCACTTAAAAGATGAACTTTAGGCAGGTCCCTACTTCCTCATTTATGGTGTATGGCACACACTGGAAGTTAATCACCAGTTTCCATTGGTCATGTGATTAACTGCCATTTTGTGCCATACGTCATGAAAAGTGGTGGCTTGCTTATAATACTTCTAACAGTTCCTACACCAAAATTCTTATCTGCACAGTTTAAATCTGACTGATGGTTACGGGAAGAACAATCCTTTAAGCTTTATTTAATTATGGCTCTATTTCTTTTAGGCTTCATAAAGGACAGAACATTGGGGAGAAAAGATTCAGACACCACATATTCCTTCAACTGTGCTCCACCACTTACTCATTTACATATGGCTGGCAATCACGTGACTCTCAGTGGCTTGCACATCAAACCAGAAAGGTTTCCATTGGTCATCTGATTAACTGCCATTTGGTGCCATACACCATTAACGAGGAAGTGGTGACTTGACAATAGTTCCTCCTTAAGGCTGGGTGAAAAATTATATATATATAATTATATATATATATATATATATATATATATAAAAACCTTGGCATAGGAAAATATTTATATACTATATATTTCTATGCAATAGCAATTAAAGGAATTACCTTTAAAGTTACTTGAATGAGGTGGAGAAGGGTAAAAATAGTCGTCTGGTAAATCTTTAGGCAGTGGGATGTTAATTAAATCTTCAAAATTTCTCTTCTTGACCTAAAAACAGTCACATTTTCAAAGAGAACTCCACTTTGCAATTCCAAATCTTAATATGTAGGGCACCCACATTTAGGGTAACATACAAAAAAAGGCCTGTGACCAAAAGTTAACAAAAGGGCGCGAAACTCCCCTGCTAACACCCACTCCCACTGAACACCCTGCTGCAGTTCTGCAATGAGAAGCCAGGCCTGGCCAGTGTACAGCGTCTTCTATTGAGAACAATGGCTGCTCCATTAGAGACGTTCTGGTGTATAGAGTCACTTTCAATGAGAGACTTCCATACAGAGGCCAAGCCCATTCACCTTTCCATAGCAGGCCTGCAGGAACGTGATCAATGACTTAGCGGAAGCGGGTAAGCAGTCTTTTGCCTTCTTGCAAACTCTGATTGGTGTTCTGGCGAAGACCACAATTTCGAATCCAGTACACGAATCCCTTTTTAAATGAATCTAAGCACCTCAACTATCCATTTGAACAAAAACAAACAAAAACGTATAACCAGTTGAACTTGCCTCTGCTGTGACCTCTGCTCTGACAGACACCATATTGCAGTACTGCTTGCACACTTGTATCTTTTTAGGAGGTTCATTTGTAGGATTCAGCTTCCTTTTTCTTTTAGTCGAAACCTGATCATAATTTAAATAGGACTCAAATGACATTGTTGGAGCATCAAATTCTTCGGCGGTAAGCGTCCCCTCAGCTGACTGTTCCAGTGTTTGTTTTATGCTACTATGACGTACTTCATCTTTTTTGTGTCGGCTCGGCTCCGAAGCCCTCTCTTCACTTTTAGGAGACAACTTTTTTTTCTCACTGTACGAGTGGACGTGTTTTTCAGCCTTCTCAGCAGGCTGGACACCGCTTTTAGACTTCTCAGCTTTTGAATGGGAATGTGAATGAGCTTTGTCCAATTTGTGCCCTTTACTTTGCTTCTCTTTTGGCTTCGATTTTTCCAGCGTTTTCAGGTTTTCATTTTTACTGGACTTGAGGGTGTCCGACTGAGATTCAAGTTTGTCTGCATTACGCTGTTCTCTGTCTTTTAAAGACAGTTTCTCTTCCAGAGTTTTGTTTTGTTCATATTTCAGCTTTGAGCGGAGCTGCTTGTTCTCCAATATTTCTTTATTTTCCAGTTTATTGGATTTCTGTTCACTAGAACAAAAAGGTTATAGGATTATATAATTTGAACTGTACTCTCTTTTCAAATCAACACATAGCTAGACATGTTTGTTGCTTGATATTTAGTTGATGAGAGGGTTAAACTGGGCGGTAAATTAGTTCCCAGGCCCTGAATAATAATAATTTTGTATAAATAATAGTGATTGAGCTGCTCCCACCCCCCTTTATTCATTTGAATTGCCATGAGCACAAGCAGGGAGGAATTCAGTCAATATGGATTTCTCCCTGTGAAGTGTTCTAAAGGGAGGCTGGCAGCTTCCCAGGTGAGTAGCTCTCAAATATTTGTCTGCATTGCATGTCCCAATGTTGGAGACTCAAAATTAAGAGTAGGGACCACACTAAACACAGAGTGCCTTGCCGGGGCAGTGTGGCTTCCACATGTATCTGCAGATATATGCAACCAAATCTCTGTCTTTCCACATAGCTAGACATGTTTGTTGCTTGATAATTAGTTGATGAGAGGGTTAAACTGGGCGGTAAATTAGTTCCCAGGCCCTGAATAATAATAATTTTGTATAAATAATAGTGATTGAGCTGCTCCCACACCCCTTTATTCTCTTTTCAAATCAAATTATTAATCCAAAATGCCTAATGTCCAAATCTTTGTTTTTGATGGAAAATGCATGCATATTTGATGTTGCAAACGCTTTGCAAATCACATGATTAAATCTGAACATAAGGGCAACACTAGAAGTCAGCCCATTTGTATGTAGAAAATTTAGGAAGCGATGTTGGAGGAATTGGGCAATGCTCTGTAAAAAGGTGGATAAATTACTGGAAAGAATGAATGCAGGAACAGAAAGACTGATAGAACCGAAAAATAGATAGAAAATCGAAAGACAGGATGTTAAATTGATGAATAAATCTGTGTATGGAAAGAAAAAGTATATGAATAATACATATAAATAGAAAGGACAGAAATAGATGAACATATAGACATAATATATAGACAGATATAGAAGGATAAACGTTGGATAGATGATATTTTAGACAAAGTGATAGAAGATGGAATAAGGGACAGATAAAGATGAAACGATAGATAGGAGATGGAAAGAAAACATAGATTGATCAATAGATAGTGAATGGAAAGAAATTGTATACTAGACAGATAAACAATGGATGGAAAAAAGGAGATATAGACAGAGGATAGAGAGAAAACTGATAGAAAGTATATAGATAGATAAAATGTCAGAAAGACATGGTGGTGGAATTTGTATTTTCTTTTATAAACCAGGCCACAGTTTGAGGTACTCGAGCATGGGGATTGGGTTTTTCGCCACTTTAAAGAGGTTTTGTTCCTCCTTCCAAAACTGGATGCCCCACCACATCTCTCTCTCGAGATAGCCTGTAAACCTGTTATTCCCACAGCACATGCACTGGCCGTCATCAAATCACCAGCACTCATGCCATTCAGCATTTGCTTTGCTGTTTTGGGCAGCTAGCAAAGCTGAATGCAGAGAGCAGCACTGGCTGCCTCCCGCACCACATTTTTCTGAATGTTTTGAATCCTAAATCTGTATGCCTCACAAAAAAGTATAGTCTTATAGGAAGCGATTTCTTCTCTTTAAAGTACGACAAAACCCCAGGATTTTCACTACCTGGGTTTTTGTTCCTTGCCCCAGGGCCATCCTGATCTCAGATGTCCCGCTATGTGCAACCCCCCAGATCTCTAGAAAAATCCCTGTAGTCTAGCCGGTAATCGTTTATACGAGTCTTTCAAGACAGACCTGAAGAGATAGCTCCTCCCCATAGGGAGGAAACAACTAGGACAAATGAAAAGGCCCACCCCTTCCACCAGTGCTCAGTATTTAAACAAGACAGATAACCGAAGTGCAATTTTTATTAGGAGGGTCGTAAGGGACGTCCTGCAGGACTCTTTGAAACACCGTTACCGCTAAAACTAATGGGTATTTTTTTTCCCCCATCGTCCTTCAGGACTGCCACGGAGAGGACCGTTTTTGTCTGATAATAGGTCTAGTCTGGTCTGTAATGTTTAAGGAAGGTGTGGTGCAAGGACTAGGTAGCTGCCCTACAGATTTCTTCTCTGGAGGCAACCAACTTTCCCCCCAGGAAGTGGATACTACCTGAGTGGAATGGGCTCTAATGTATGGTGGGGGACTGTACATACTAGTGTATGCAAGGGATATGGATAGCCTAATCCATCTGGCTAGGGGAATTTCTGAGGCAGCTCTGTTTTTTCCCAAAAGGAGATGACTAACCGTTCTGACCTATGTTGTGAGATTGTTCAACATAATTGAGGCATCTATGCACATCAAGTGCCTGGGAGCATTCTTTCGGGTGATCAGGATCTGGTAGGAGAGATGGAATAACTATGTCAGGGGAACAATGGAACGAAAAGGCTATCTTAGGTAGATACAGTACAGGGGATCTGACCTTGTGCCATGACAGGAAAAATGGTACTAAGATCATTTGCTGAGGGGTGGAACAAGATCTATGACATGTGGAAACAGATTTCTTCTCTGGATTCTGGGGAAGCTTGGTGAGAAGGAATTTTTCTGGAGGTCTGCGAGTGACCACCAGACGATAACCTGAGGAATACAGACCTAAGATAAATGGTTTCTGGGTTATGCGCTGCCTGGCTTCCCAGATGAAAAGCAATCTACCTCCTACAGGTGGGTTGGCGTCAGGGCTGGGGTCTCTCTAACTGCAAGGGAGGGGTGCAAATGGAGTTAGGTTTGCACCCCCCCTTATGCGGTCCCCAGTGTTTCTTGGTTTCCTGACAACTGAAAATCTGAGACTGCAGCCTAGAGGTAAATTTACCATAGTTTCTAAAACATATTAGAGTTCGTAGTCTTTTCTGAGAATCGGGAAAGGGTGGCTTCCAATTCCGACCCAAACATTAAATCTCCCTAAAAGGGAATCCCACATAACTTAGTCTTAGAGGCCAAGTCTCCCTGCCAAGTTTTAAGCCAAATGGCTCTACTTTTGCTAGAGATTAGGGCTGCAGCTTTGCCATTGGCTTTAACCGCCTCTGCTGATGCATCATCCAGGAAAGAGACAGCCCTGAACATTGAAGGAAGCATATCAAGACGAGTCTGCTTTACTGTATCATTTTCAAGGAAATTCTTCAGATTCATCAGCCAAGCTTCTAGATTCTGGTTACGCAATCCAAAGCTAGCATAGATTTGAAGGTAAATACTGCTGCATCTCAAGCTCTTCTTGAGATTTCCTCAGTGTGATGATTTGAAGGATCTCGCATGGTTCCTGAGGAATGTGACAACTGAGCTATTGATGCATCTAATCTGGGGCATTTAGACCAGATAGCGGATTCTGACTCGTTAAAAAAGGAAAATTCCTCTTGACCAAGCTTTCTTCATAAAATTTAAAAGGGAAGATCGGACTGGGAAGCATTTACCAATTTTAACTAACAATTTATGGTACAACGTATCCTGCGTGAATAAGGCTTGGTCCTCTGACTAGATCTGCATTGTGTCCTAAATGTCAGCCAGTAGGCCCAGTGTTTCTTCCGAAACCTTGGACTTGGAATTCCTGGGATCTGTTCCTCCTTCAATGCCAAACCCCTCATTTAGGGAGTCCTCATCCGAGGAGATGACCCCTTCGCTGTCCACAGACTCTGTGCTGTTGCCTGAGGGAGTAGGGACAGGGGTGGTGGCGACAGGGGCTATACTGACCACCAAGGGCGTCAGAGGGAGTGGGATCCCTAGAGGTAGATGCCATAGTTCTGACAGGCTTACATACCTCCAGTGTGGAGGCCATACCGGCCTGCATATTGCCCATCATATGAATAAAGTAACTGGCTGTCACATTTTCGATTTTGTGCTCTAAGCAGGCCATACAAAATTATCCATTTCACAATTCAGCCAGTATGGTGGGGCAATTCATGCAGGGTCTGACAGTCTTAACATCCAGTGCAAGAGAACATGCCTCAGCCCAGAGACACTGGGATTGTGCCCACTGAGATTTACATCATTGTGGCAGCCTGGGAAGAAGGTGAGTTTTGTGGAGAGGTTTCACACAGCAGGGCAAGGGCAAGGCCAGCCCTGGAGTCTTTTAGGGCAAGGGTTTTGTTCCGCTTAAGGCACCCAAACAATAACATGATGTTTGTTTATAATAAAAGAATACCTTTCACAATACTTACTTGTCAGTGGCCTCTGGGACTAATTTCTTCCATTGATAAACAATAGACTTAGCTATGTCACCAACTTCAGTATGTTTGCGAAAGCCATTCACAGTTTTGCCAACACCCGTTTCCTTGATACGTAAAAAAAAGTAATGAATATAGCATGGGAAAAAAAAAAAAAAAAAAAAAAAAAAAAACACAAAACCAGGTTTGCTAATGCCAGAGCCATGCGCACATGGCATTTTGCTGATCCTAATGGTTCCAGGTGACATGCCTCAGCCAGCTGACACCCCATTCCAATTTGGAGGCCTCCCAGCCTATCTGAATGACTGGGCGTGGGAGTGCGCCACAGATTCAGGGATGCGACTGCTGTTAAAACACAGCCGGCCCCTTTTAGACTCCAGGATTGGCCAGTATGGCTTTTGTGCCACTTTAAACCATATTCCTTAGCTAGGTGGGAAGACTGCTCCCTGCTAGATGCTACACAGCAGACTGGACCAAGTCTGCAAGCACCTTCTCTGCACTGTCTATTGGAAGGGCCCCATCCAATCACTTGTTGGCATATTGGACACCAAATCAACATTTTCTTTATAAGCTGCCTCAAACCCGAAAAACTTTATAATAAACTACACTTATCCTAGCCATATGCAAACCACTACTGTGGCTTTTAACAATGTCTGGATTGTCATTAACGTGTTAGAATAAGCTTTATAAGCATTTGTGTTTTCTGTGCACTATGAAGTGGGGACCAAGAATATTCTAGGAGCAATGACATAGAATCATTCCTGATTCCAATTACAGATACTGGGGGTCACTAAAGAAATAAAAATATAAATAAGCCTCAACATTTAAAATCCCAATTAGAAAATAGGTGCTTTCAGTTAGAATGGGAAAATCTTTACCAGCTTGTTGACCCTGCCCTAAAACCTGTCCACATCCAATGGTAAAATATTTCTGTTCTAAATGGTTTCGTTCTAAAGGTTTCTTCAACAAAAGCTGAACACAATATAATGCAGAATAGAGTAGTACTTCTATTACTTACCACAAGAATTTCTAGCGAGATGTCAAGCTCTTGCAAGCTTTTAAGAGTTTTGGAAATCTATAATTGAAACATAAAATTATATATAATTTCTTTTATAGTGACATTGCATTATTACTTTAATGAACTGTACTTTAAACCAGTGGGAAACCCTTCAAGTAAATTTTAGATAACAGGATAGGAAGGGAAAAAGTGCTTTGGATCCTTTTAGACTCCATGGCCTGCCTACCATGGTTTTGCTTTTAATATAAAGTAAACATTTCAGTCAAAGGGGGCATTGGCCTGCTTTCTGCTCACTTCATGCTGACTGTCAGGGGCCAGGTCTTTCACCACCATTTTGCATATCTTGATAACCCCTATAAAACTTGCTCCCTTTTGCTGACTTATCCACAGTGCCTCACTTATACTTTAGGAAGGCTCACATTCTGATAGGTCAGATCACTAGGGTAAATAAGAAAATGTAAAGCAAGGCTAAAAAACATTCATTACGCAAAGTTAGCGTGTGAGCCGAAAGCAGGATAATGTACGGTAATGCTTTGTCTGGAGTTTTCAGATAGAAAAAGGTACAGTGGGCACATAGATGATCACCAGAAACGCAATGGTGTGCTTTGTTTTAAACAATCTTCTCTTGGGTAAAATAATGTTTTATTTGTAGAGGAGATCTTAATTATGGTGGTGTTCTCCCTATCCTCGCAGGTGCAAAACAGAAGAATCAGAGAATAGATAAGGCAAAAAGTTGTAGAGGAATGTGCTGTTGAAATGCAGAATGGTTCAAGTTCATGTTAAACATTTGCACATAAAATTTTGAAATCTTTATCAGCCATTATATGAGCTACCAAAGGGGCTGTAAACAAAAGTTCACCAATTGGGCAAATTGTGGTAAAGGCCAGCAATAGCCAATAGGTAAAATGTGAACAGCCATGTATGGGAAGGGCCTCTTGTTCTCTAGGAAGCATGGAATGGCTGAGTGCGCGGTGAGCTCAGTAGCTATGTATGGGAATGCCAGAGGATATAGACAGCTCAGTTTACCCGGAGCTATAAATGGGCAATGCAAATGCCAACAGCTAGATGGGTAAAAACAGGCTGACCTCACAAACCTGAATCTGAAATGAGCGAGCGCAAACAGATGTCATCTTCCCTTATAACAGGAGGCTTTTATTTTCTTTCCAAGTGTCAGGAATCGGTTGTACAAAATGCAGCAGAGCCTGTGATAGGTTTACACTTTGAAACTATGCTTGTGTAAGGAGTAAAAGAGCCTGCATAGTCACTATACTTTAAACAAATCTGTGAGAAGCCACCAAATATACTATAGGTGAATGTACATGCAAATCACGAGATCTAATTATTTGCTGAAGAAAGTTCAAAGTTCCAATCCAGGCATAAGTCAAAAGAGCCTATACTCCACTTTTGCTCCCCAATCCCATGTAGGGATCTGTAAACTTCCTGAAGGCAGGGATACAGCAATTCTTTCTGCATGGCTGCAGCCTATCTTATTGACATGGCCTGGTTTCCACCTCTACTCTTAGAAAGAATGTTAGACGAAGGCTGGTTGTGGGTTCAGTCCCCAGAGTCAGGCTCCGAATCTAAACAACAGGTTGTTACAAGTTAATTGATTGAAGTATGCGAGGAAAAGGTTAGCCAGTGGTAAATGGTTAATGCCACTGGTTCTTTAACCCTCCCATTAGTTTGTGCTGAACAGAGTTTCAACCCCTTCAGCTCCCCTGTGCCTGGGTTAGCCAGAGGTAAATATTATATTAGCCAGAGGTGAATCTTATAATGTGCACAGATATATTCAAATAGTAAATAAATAGTGAATAAAATTTCATTACCAATAGTAATGGTAAAAAGAAAAAGCAAATGAGAGTACGTGCTTTTTGTTCTATGCCTTGATGGGCTGCCTTCACATCATGGAGATTTTGGGAATGATCACCCTCTGCTTGCGATTGTCACTCTATGGAATATGCTAATTCATTCGCCATTTGTTCTGCATAGACCACATGGGGGGGGGGGGGATTTACACCCGGTAGGCAATGAAAGTCAACGGCAGTTTTCTCTCCAAAATTTAAGAACGTTCACCTGGCTTTGAATGGATCACATTGCGTTATTTCTAGAGGGGAATTGGCAATTAGGATGCCCCCTTGGACCAACTCCCATTTTACGTACAATTTGTATTTGTCTGTTTTCAGTTTACACCCCAAGTTAAACTTGCTTCAAATAATTAGCATGATCCCCATCCAGAATACCTACGGCATAAGTAGTAAATATTCTATGTCCCTGACCAAAATTTAAGTTCGCCTCCAGGATAATAATAATAATAATTATGAATAATAATTAAGAATAATTAATGATGATTAATAATATTATAATAATAATAATTAAGAATAATTAATAATGAATAATAATAATTGTAATAATTAATAATAATAATAATAATAATAATAATAATAATAATAATAATAATAATAATAATAATAATAATAAATAATAATAATAAATAATAATAATGAATAATAATAATTATATTATAACAATAATGAATACAACTAATAATAATGAATAATAATAATAATGAATAATAATTTATTATTATTATTATTATTAATGGCATTGAGGAAGGTTGCCTACAACTGCTTGGGTTCATCCCCTCCTAAAGTATCATCTTATAATAGTTGGTTTAAAGTAATGTGATTAAATAAATTGTGTAGACTAAGCATTCTCCTGCGTGGTCAGACTAGGCCAACTGCTGGACAATAGATGTAGATTCATTAGGTTGCTCTGTATTTTTTACCTGGATATAGGGAATGCACTAAACCTATAATTAAGTGTATTTGGCCAGCATGGCACATACATGTATTACAAAAAAAATAATCTTGCCCTTTATTATCATCTTGGTTAGGCTTACTACTTAGTTTCAGTCTTTATAAGTAGTTCTACCCAGTGGTGCAAATAAAGGTAATGAGTCCCTTTCAAGAATCATGCATTAAACATTTTCCTGCCGTAACTCAGTTAAATGCAGCTAGACAGCTAAAGACTGAAACAGCAGCGATGAAGGTCATTTTCTTTCTCAAAATGATGTCAAGTGAGCACACTGATGATAAATAAAGTGGAGGAACACACATATGATAAATAAGGTGAAGAAGCAACTATGATGGGCCCCCTTATCTCCTGGGCCCGGTGCGGTCGCAACCCCTTTAGCTACGCCCCTGGTTCTACCAGGAAAGTAAGAAGGAAACTGTAAAGCTCAATGGTAATATATTAGATTGGTACTGGATCGAGTCATGGTTGATTCAGCACCAAGAGTATTGTACAAAATTCAAGGGTAGTACACATTTTACTTCTAGGTATAAAGAGAAAGTGAAAAATAGTGTTCACTTTACAATTGGTGCCGATTTGACCCCAACATGCTTGTTTTCTTTACAACCTGTCCATTAAAAAGTTATAAGCAGTTTGCGTAGTTTGTTCCACTAAACTACGTCCAATAAATTTTGATCATCAGATAGTTCATTATGAATGGCTTAGCCAGGAGGAACCATATAAAATTGATTTATGCTCCTGAATTGCAGTTTGTAATAGAACACTTAGCAACTCACACACACAGTTCACTGTGTAAGATTCGAATGCCATTCCAGCAGCAAATTATACAAATAGATACAGCAGATATTATATAGCCAACTAAATAAGTCATTAGCTACCGGTAAAAGACAGGACTAGCCACTTTACAAGTTAGGATTTACTCCATTATTTAAAACACCACACTACAGGTAGCTTTTTGCAACTAGTTTTAAAAAAGTACCCGGCATCAAAAACACAATGAATACTGGATAAACAAAAGTCTATAAGAAGAGAATATTTTACCTAGCAAAATAAATAAAATGGTGGTCCCCATCCCCCTACAGTGTTCTCAGCTGCTTGGTTGAAATTGTCTTGACAGGTGGCAACTGAGAACGGGAAGACAGACGGCAGTAGTGACCTAAACATAATTCGTGGGCGAGTTTTTTTTTGGTTTACTGGACCATAAGGTACCAGGTTCAATGAGTTGGACCAGGCAAGGCACTTGCTAATATCCCTGGACAAATACCCACACCAGGCATTGGTGGTGCAAGGAACAGAGGGATCAGTACTCTTGCAGGCGCCTGGGTCTCTGCCATGGCTTACAAGCCCCTTTACCTGATTAAGCTATGATAGTAAAGTGAGGGGGGAAGGTGAACGTAAAAGTAAAGTTTGAAGGACTGGATCTTGTTATTATTATTATTATTGTTTATTTATATAGCGCCATCAACTTCCGTAGCGCTTTACAAGTTAAGAATACAGACAAGGTAAAACATATAGCACAGAGAACAATACAAAATTAGATGCCACAGGTTAAAACCAAGTGTTGTGAGCACAGGAGACAATAGGGAGGAGTGCCCTGCCCTTGCGAGCTTACAGTCTAAAGGATGGGGGTGGAGACAAAGGGGCGGGGTCACAAGTGGTAGAGCTTGAGTATGGCTGCATGTGCCATTGAAGGTTATAGTAGTTGCTTAAGCCAGGTCATATGCTTGTCTGAAGAGGTGAGTTTGTTGACACTGCTATTGCCACTATCCTGGTCCAGTTGGAGTGGACAAGCCAGACATTGGTCAAATTTAACATGGTCCCAGATCTCAATGCTGCTTTGTATCCAACTCAAAGCAAATAAAATTGTTGTGTTTTTCTAGGAGGATACAAATTCTGATTATTTACTTTATTATGCACAAAAATAAATCATATTCAGTAGGACCTGAACTGCTGAAATCAATGGTTCTGAACTGCTAGTGCTTTTCCATTGTATTGCATTAAAGTGGTCCAATGGGTGTTGGGCACCAATGTACTGAGTGCATAGAGATTGCACAAGTTTCCTCCTTCGCGACTGGCTGTCAGTGGTCATGTGGTCCAGGTTTCCAGTGGTGGCCAGCAGGAAAAAAAAAAAGCAGAAAAGTCTCCAGACCATGTGACCCCCAGAAGCCAATCTTAGATTATGCCGGGGGATTGCAGAAAAGCAAAGGTTTTTCAGCACTCTGGACAGGAAAAGGAGGAGGGGGGGAAGAGACCAGAAGAAAGAGTGGGGGGGGGGAGAGACCAGAAGACAGAGGGGGGGGGGAAGAGACCAAAAGAAAGAGTGGGGGGGGAAGAGACCAAAAGAAAGAGTGGGGGGGGAAGAGACCAAAAGAAAGAGTGGGGGGGGAAGAGACCAAAAGAAAGAGTGGGGGGGGAAGAGACCAAAAGAAAGAGTGGGGGGGGAGACCAGAAGAAAGAGTGGGGGGGGGGAGACCAGAAGAAAGAGTGGGGGGGGGGGGAGACCAGAAGAAAGAGTGGGGGGGAGACCAGAAGAAAGAGTGGGGGGGAGACCAGAAGAAAGAGTGGGGGGGAGACCAGAAGAAAGAGTGGGGGGGAGACCAGAAGAAAGAGTGGGGGGGAGACCAGAAGAAAGAGTGGGGGGGGGGAGACCAGAAGAAAGAGTGGGGGGGGGGGGAGACCAGAAGAAAGAGTGGGGGGGGGAGACCAGAAGAAAGAGTGGGGGGGGGAGACCAGAAGAAAGAGTGGGGGGGGGAGACCAGAAGAAAGAGTGGGGGGGGGGAGACCAGAAGAAAGAGTGGGGGGGGGGGAGACCAGAAGAAAGAGTGGGGGGGGGGGGAGACCAGAAGAAAGAGTGGGGGGGGGGGAGACCAGAAGAAAGAGTGGGGGGGAGACCAGAAGAAAGAGTGGGGGGGGGGAGACCAGAAGAAAGAGTGGGGGGGGGGGAGACCAGAAGAAAGAGTGGGGGGGGGGGGAGACCAGAAGAAAGAGTGGGGGGGGGGAGACCAGAAGAAAGAGTGGGGGGGGGGGAGACCAGAAGAAAGAGTGGGGGGGGGGAGACCAGAAGAAAGAGTGGGGGGGGGGGGAGACCAGAAGAAAGAGTGGGGGGGGGGGGGAGACCAGAAGAAAGAGGGGGGGGGGGGGAGACCAGAAGAAAGAGGGGGGGGAGAGACCAGAAGAAAGAGGGGGGGGAGAGACCAGAAGAAAGAGGGGGGGGAGAGACCAGAAGAAAGAGGGGGGGGAGAGACCAGAAGAAAGAGGGGGGGGAGAGACCAGAAGAAAGAGGGGGGGGAGAGACCAGAAGAAAGAGGGGGGGGGGGAGAGACCAGAAGAAAGAGGGGGGGGGGGGAGAGACCAGAAGAAGAAAGAGGGGGGGGGAGAGACCAGAAGAAGAAAGAGGGGGGGGAGAGACCAGAAGAAGAAAGAGGGGGGGGAGAGACCAGAAGAAGAAAGAGGGGGGGGAGAGACCAGAAGAAAGAGGGGGGGGAGAGACCAGAAGAAGAAAGAGGGGGGGGAGAGACCAGAAGAAAGAGGGGGGGGGAGAGACCAGAAGAAAGAGGGGGGGGAGAGACCAGAAGAAAGAGGGGGGGGAGAGACCAGAAGAAAGAGGGGGGGGAGAGACCAGAAGAAAGAGGGGGGGGGAGAGATCAGAAGAAAGAGGGGGGGGGGGGAAGAGACCAGAAGAAGAAAGAGGGGGGGGAAGAGACCAGAAGAAGAAAGAGGGGGGGGAGAGACCAGAAGAAGAAAGAGGGGGGGGGAGAGACCAGAAGAAGAAAGAGGGGGGGGGAGAGACCAGAAGAAGAAAGAGGGGGGGGGAGACCAGAAGAAGAAAGAGGGGGGGGAGAGACCTGAAAAAGAAAGAGGGGGGGGAGAGACCAGAAGAAGAAAGAGGGGGGGGGAGAGACCAGAAGAAGAAAGAGGGGGGGGGGAGAGACCAGAAGAAGAAAGAGGGGGGGGGGGAGAGACCAGAAGAAGAAAGAGGGGGGGAGAGACCAGAAGAAGAAAGAGGGGGGGGGGAGACCAGAAGAAAAAGGGGGGGGAGAGACCAGAAGAAGAAAGGGGGGGGAGAGACCAGAAGAAGAAAGGGGGGGGAGAGACCAGAAGAAGAAGGGGGGGGAGAGACCAGAAGAAAGAGGGGGGGGAGAGACCAGAAGAAAGAGGGGGGGGGAGAGACCAGAAGAAAGAGGGGGGGGGAGAGACCAGAAGAAAGAGGGGGGGGGAGAGACCAGAAGAAAGAGGGGGGGGGGGAGAGACCAGAAGAAAGAGGGGGGGGGAGAGACCAGAAGAAAGAGGGGGGGGGGGAGAGACCAGAAGAAAGAGGGGGGGGGAGAGACCAGAAGAAAGAGGGGGGGAGAGACCAGAAGAAAGAGGGGGGAGAGACCAGAAGAAAGAGGGGGGGAGAGACCAGAAGAAAGAGGGGGGGAGAGACCAGAAGAAAGAGGGGGGGAGAGACTAGAAGAAAGAAGGGGGGAGAGACTAGAAGAAAGAAGGGGGGAGAGACTAGAAGAAAGAAGGGGGGAGAGACTAGAAGAAAGAAGGGGGGAGAGACTGCATATTCCCACTGTAGACTGATAACCAGCAGAATAATAGGTCTACTCGTTTCTTACTGTCCACATAAAGGATAGCAGCCTGCACAACTTTTGTATTAATTTGGCCTCAACTGCATACATGTAGTTGCGAGTTTTGTACAAAAAAGTAAAAAGGAAGAATACCCTATACAAAAATTAGGCCACACAGGCTACTTAGTTTTTCTTTGCTCTTGCATTTACAAATAATGAATCCGTTATGCTGCTTTACAGACTCCAGAGTATTATAATATAAAATGTATATTCATACTAATACTTGATTCCCTTCCCCAGCTCCACACTGCTCTGCACTACCCCCAGGCACCTGTTCCAGGATGGCTGTGACCAGAATAGTGAGCCTACTATAAACAAACCAAGCCTCAGAAACCTTACACGCTTCCTGAATTCTCACGATTAGTCAATGATAGTGCTGCTTAGAGCCATTAGTTTGTCCTATTCGAATAAACTGCCAGTGCAGGCAACTGGATTCTGAGGTGATGGGGAGACTGATTGTTATTTTACTCTGGAATGAAACAGACAACATGAGCACCTTTCTTATACACATCCACAACACCCATTCCTCCTTCCATATTACTGCATTGCCTATTGTTAGCTGTGACCTGACAACTCCCGCCTATTCAGATAGGGAAGGGATCAGCTGGGTGTTGGTAAAGCTTAGAACCAATAATAAGTAAAATGTAGACCTGAAAGAGGGACACCGCTGACTTTTTTTTTTTTTTTTTAATCCTTTACCAGGCTGGCATGCTGTTCAGCTGCGCAGTATTCTCTTGAGAAGATAAGCAAGATCTACCTCTACTGGGTGGGAAATGCTGTCCAAAGCACACTCCTGCCAAAGGACTGATCCTCTAAAGTTAGGAAGTCCAAACGGTAATGTCTAACAAACGTCTTGGCTGAAGACCAGGTGGCTGCTTTTCAAATCTGTTTGGATTCCATGCAGGAATGTCTGTAATGTACGGAAAGATTCAGTTTCCTTAAGTTGAGAATGAACCTGAATCCCCCTGAAGCCTTCTACACCAAAAATGCTCTAATGGAACCCCCCCCCCCCCCCCCCCTGCTGGCAGGGAACAGAGATAATCACCTCCATGTCCAAGAAAGAATCTAAACTGATCCAGATACCCAGTCTTTCCTCCCTGCCCCTTGGCAGGAGAGTAACAAAAAATAAAATAAAAATAAAATTGTGGGAGGGGCGTTAATGAATTCTATTGGGAAGCCTTCTCCTATACCCTTGGAAATAAAGGGACAATTTAGTAGGGCTTCCCTCCAAATGTCAAGGATCTTAGCCAAGCCCCCTATAAGGTACCTGGCGTCATTGCTTTTTAGAGCCGGACTGCTGGGTACCAACAGGGTGGATCTTCTAAACCTGCCCCTCCTTGCAGACGAAGAGGTACCTCTGGCCCTGGCGAATGAATCCATGCTAAGCAAGAAGTTTAAAAGAGGATTGATAAGAATTTAAAGTCATTACTCCTAGTGGGAAATAATTTGTTCTTGTCAGCTGACCTATCTAATACCTTCTCTAGCTCTGGAACTCCCCACTAAAAGGCATGGAACACATATAAATCTTAAAGCCTGTGCCAAGTATGTAGCCACAATGTCCTGCAAACCGAAATTGGTCAGGGCTATGGTTTGGGCCGAAAACCTTACCGATTCAGCAGTAGAGTCTGAAGGAAAGGAGGCTGCTAAAAAGAGAATTAGGTAAAGCCTTCACAACTTTATCAGCACTAGTCATCTTTAACAAACATGACTTAAGCTGCTGGTGACAATAATTAAAATTCCTAGCCACACAGGTAGAAGCCAGAATCGGTTTAAAGTGGACCAACACCCAGGATTTTGACTATCCTGGGTCTTGGTCCACTTCGGTGGGGCACCCCCAATCGGGGTGCCCCGCTGTGTGAAACCCCCCCGATCACCCGAAAAACTCACCTCTCCCCGCGCCGACGGACAAGAGATTTGACAGGCTCACAGACGGCAGGCGCGGGCACGCCTAGAGGGGCGCGAGGGAGGCGGCGGCGGCCGGCCGCCGCCGAAGACAAGGTAAGGGGATTTGGGGTGTTTGGAGGGGTTTCACCCCGCGGGACATCCCGATCTCAGATGTCCCGCGGGGAGGGAGGTGATCGTCCACTTTAAGAGAACATGATGCTGCCTGTCAGGCCCTTTTTTTTTTTTTTTCTTTTTTTTTAACAAATCCTTATTGAGGTAGAAAGGGCAGCAAGGCAATCCAGAAAGAAAACAGTTTCATACAGCAGGCAAGTCCAGAATGTACAGTGCACAAAACCATAAGAATGATCATTACATGCATACCCCCGCTGGACCTCTGTGAACTTCACCCTCCTGACTATCACCCAGATGGAGCCTCACCGTTCCCATCCACCAGCTTATTTTTTGTTTAATGGGTAAAGGGAGAAACGGGGATAGGGGTCGGGGCGTTAGGGTTAAGGAATAAAGGGGGGGAGGAAAGGAGGAGAGGGGAGGAGGGAGACAGGGAGGAAGGGGGGGAGGAAAGGAGGAGAGGGGAGGAGGGAGACAGGGAGGAAGGGGGGGCCTCCCCGACCCACCCCCCCAGTGCCTCCCCGCGCCACCCCCCAGGGCCACCCCGCACCCCCCCCCCAGGGCCACCCCACACCACGGGCGAGTACGTGCCCCCCCGCCCATGCCGGGCACCTTACGCCGCCGTCTGTCTCTAACCAATACTCCATGTGATCATGCCGCATATCGCAGATTCTTGCCTTCAGTGGACTCTGAACATGTCCCACGGCAACCACCGGTATCTATGCTTTTCCTCAGAGCCCCTGAGAAGGGCCGTCAGGTCCTCCATGCGTCTTGATATCTTCCACCCTACGGATCCAGGAGCCAATGAGAGGTGCGGAGGAGGTCTTCCACTGGGCCGGTATGCACGCCCTGGCTGCGTTCACCAGGTGAATAGTCACTGTCACTGACTTTCTGTATTTCCCTACTGCTCCACTGATGGATTGAAGCAGGAGAGCCTCCGGAGAGAGTGGGATGTCGTCGCCCGTTATCTTTCGGATCCATTACACAATGCTCCTCCAGAATCCCTGTATTTTCTCACATTCCTATAATATGTGTAGAATGGTGCCTTGGGCCCTCTCACACCTCCAGCAGAATGGCGAGACCGACGGGTAAAACCAATGCAGCACCTGGGGATTCCTGTACCAGCGGCAGAGGATTTTATATCCCGCTTCCTGGTATGTGTTGCTAACCGATGCTCGTTGCGCCAGCTCCAGAATTTTCTTCACTTGATTCGGAGAAAAGGTTACTTTGAGTTCTCTTTCCCATGCCCCTATAAAGCTTGGCACGTAGGACTCTCCCGGATCCACCAGCAATTGGTACACCATGGATAGCGCCCTACTAACTGGCTTGGGCGACAGACACAACCGTTCGAAGGGCGTTAGCGCCCTCCCAAACTCCTCGGGGGGGGGGGGGGGCAGGTTACCAAGAAAATTAGAAATCTGTAGCGCTCTCCAATGTGACAAGTAGGGCGGGTCCCCCCACGACACGAGCTCTTGTAGCCAACCTGGGATGAAATCTAGAGCCCCTATGACCGGCTTAAGCGGGGAAGGTTAGGGGGCTATATTCTCTTTCATAGCTTGTCTGGTCCATACCTGTAGTGTTGGGCCTATTGTTGGGTGTGTCCTGAGTGCACCCGGAGCCGTGCCGGGGGACCAGGGTAGGCTCGCCAGTGGGACCGGACACCACGTCTGCTCGAATTGGACCCAGCACTTGTGTTTTCCATGAAGGTTCCAGTCCACAATTCTGCCCAGATGTGCCGCTGCGTAGTACATTTTTACGTCAGGGAGTCCCACTCCCCCCCTCGACTTTGGTAGAGTAAGCAGTCTTTGTGAGACTCGTGGGCTCTTACCTCCCCACACGAGCTTTATAAATTCTGCTCTAACGGTTTTCAAGAAGAAGGCGGGTAGGTGAAGAGGTAACACCTGAATGGGGTAGAGTAGTTGCGGTTCATTTTAAGAACATTATATCTGCCAAACCAGGACAGTATCCTGTCTATCCAGATGCCGAGGTCTCTCTTAATTACTGTCAATAGTGGTGGGAAGTTTTTGGCAAACAAGTCTTTCAGTGAAGGAGTAATCTTTACTCCCAGGTAAGAAATTGATTCAGCTGACCAGCGAAAGGCAAAGTTGGTTTCGATATTCATCAAGTGCCTCGGTGGCAGGGAGACGTTTAGTGCCTCTGACTTTTGTAAATTTATTTTAAAATTCGAGAGCTCAGCGTTCTCTTTGAACTCCCTTAACAGGTTGGGAATAGTTGTTATCGGCTGGGTAATGCAAAAAAGCAGATAATCAGCAAAGGCTGCTACTTTGTGTTCTGATCCTCCACCCAACACCCCTTTTATATCTGGATTTGGCCTCACCCGACAGAGGAGGGGCTCCAGAGTTAGGATGAATATAATTGGGGAAAGCGGGCACCCCTGTCTCGTTCCATTTGTTATCCTAAATGACTCCATTGACCTTAACACATGCCCAGGGGGAGGAATATAGAGATAATATCCAGAGGTAGTACCTCATGTTTTCCTGGAGGCCCAGGTGTTCCAACGTGGCCCAGATAAAATCCCAGTGGACCCTATCGAATGCTTTCTCCGCATCCGTGGAAAGCAACATGGCTGGGATCTTATCCTCATGGATCAGATGTATGAGAGCGAGGACTCTGTCACGTTGTGTCTCGCTTCTCTCTTTGGGGTAAAGCCTGCTTGGTCTAGGTCTATCAGGTCACTTAGGTTTGATACCAGCCTATTTGCCAATATTTAGCGAACAGTTTCAAGTCTACGTTTAGTAGAGATATCGGCCTATAGTTGGAGCAGAGAAGGGGGTCCTTCCCTTGTTTAGCTCTAACCGTGACTTGAGCCCTTAGCATGTCAGGGTGCACTGTCTGCTCAGTCGAAATGGAGTTAAATGCGGCCACCACCCGTGAGGTCAGGACGCCAGGCCCTTTTTGAATGGGAATCCATCCTCATGTCTAACAGGTCCTTGATGACAAAATTCTCAAAGGTCAAATTCTCTCCCTTAGAAACCTTAGCAAAAGGTGCATCCAACTTAGGACACCTATCCCAAAAGAGAGAATGCTCTTCAGAAAACGGATAATGCCTATTAAAAGTGCCTGATCTAAATACCTTCTTTACCGTATCTCTCCATTCATTAAGGATAGCTTCTTTAACAGACATATGAAAAGGGAAAGACACAGGGGTCTCCGGAACAAAGTCTGAGTAAAACCCTTCATGCTTAGATCTAGGGGTAACACTCCTATCCTCAATGCCCACAGAGAGATGTATCATATGTAAAACATGGGGTAAATCATCCGAGAAACGAGTAATCTGCCTGGAGTGGATAATTCTGATCCTGACCCCGTCCTTCCCCCTCGGAAATAAAAGCATCCTTAGACTAAGACCTCTGCCCTCTAATATAGAATGGGGTGTCAAAGGGATGCCCCACTAATTCCATACACCTAGCCAAATCCAGAGAGTTCTTCAGGTTCTCAAGGGAGGAAGAAATAGGATCCTTCAGAACTTGCACAATGTCCATCATACTGGGCTGATGCTCTTTACGCACAACTCTTTCAGTACAGGATTGATAGAGAGGCTTCTTATAGCAAACGGCCAACTTGATTTAACACATCAGGCATCTCCTACTCTTTTCAGCCTTGGAGCCAGGTTTAGCCTTAGATACTTTCAAGGCAGATGTTTTTTTTGGGGGGGGGGGCATGGTCTAAAGTAACAAAACAAAGAGGGGGAGAGGCCATCAAAAGTTACAGTAGATTTAAATCATGAGCCCGAAAAAAAAAAAAAAAAAAAAAAACACGCACTTAACAGAGTAGAGTTGGACCTCTTCTTCCCAGACTGAGCGGAGGACAAAGTATTCAGTGGATTTGGATTGAATCGACAAAGGGACTGAGACTAATAAAACCTCCTCTGCCTGGAATAAATATCCGAGTGCTTCCCGTGAGCTCCCATTAATAAACTGAGTCCTAAATTGCACCTAATTCTTAACCCTCTGTTGTCAAAGAGGGAGGCCAGAAAGAACAGATATAGATCTCGCACATGCATTCTATTTAACCGGGAGCACGTGCACTGAGCAGGGCACCTGGCGGCACAAAGGAATGACTTCACTGCGCCACTGGGAGGCGCAGTCCTCTCCTCACAGTGCACACACTGCTGCGCCATGAACACCTCAACCCCAGCCACTTTGACTGTACTATGCATCAGGTAGTGGGTGGGAGATGGGGGGATCCAGCAGAGCCATAAGGTCTCAAGAGCATGCTGCCCTGAGGATGTTTTGAAGAAAAAACACTCAGCTATAACCCCCTTTGGTTTTACCCACAGAGTATAGAACAAGCACACTGTTGGTCCTCTCCAATCCAAGATGCCGGCTGTGGTATAGTTATTGCCCCACAGCATGCATGCATTGAAATGGAGGGGGCGTACTACAGGGCAGTAACTAGACTCGACCACAGCTTCTATCTTGGAATGTAGAGGGCCTATTCTACATTCCTGGTAAGTTTAACACAGCAGGTGGTGAAGCTGCACTGGAGAAAAAGGGGAGGCATAACTTTTTTTGCCTGGACCCAGGAATTTGACTTAACAGAGTTTTGTTCCATGCCCCTGGGGCATCCCAAAGCCTCCAATGAGAGCGGCCTGCTGTGATGTCATTTGGCAGATGACTCGCATGTACTAGAATGAGGAGCATGCGTACCTGCCCACATCCCCCTTCCGTCATCTGAATGGCAGGAGATGCAGCAGCACATGCACATGTAAACAATAGGTGCTGCTCTCTCGAATGACGTAGTCATAGCAGGTGGCTCATTTAACGAGGCCCCGCTCATGTGCCATTGGTTGGGGAAAATACCGTTTTGCGATTACTCACCTTTAAAACGGATATTATAAGTGTGACATACACTCCGCTTCAATACTTCTTGACAGTTGGGTTATTCTCCAGTAGAGGGCGAACTTCTGCAGAGATGAATGCAAAAAAAGAAGCCCCTCCCGGTCCATAACTACCTGGGACCTCCCACCAATTCCCCAGTGTAAGATAGCAGTAAGGGACCAGGAAGAACCAAATATAACAATACTAACAAAACAATAGTTCACCATATAAAGGATCCAGAATACCAAACAGGGTGGGTGAAGCGGAGTGTAGGTCACACTTATAATATCCATTTTAAAGGTGAGTAATCACAAAACGGTATTATTCCAAGTGTGACATACACTCCGCTTCAATACTTCTTTCCAGTTGTGACATCCAATAGCAGTGTCCGTCAAGGGTGGGAACCAGAAACAGTAAAGAATGCACCAACGCACCAAAGAATAAACCACTGCAGCTTGCAGAACCTTGCGTCCAAAAACAGCATCAGCTGAAGCTCGCACATCAACCTGGTAAAACTTGGAAAAAGTATGAACAGAAGATCAAGTAGCAGCCTTACAAACTTGTTCATCAAAAGCCTGGTGCTGAAAAGCCCAGGATGCACCCACAGCACGAGTAGAGTGCGTAGTGACCCTAAAAGGGGGGAGTCCTCCCCTTAGCAGAATAGGCCCCAACAATGGCCTGACGAATCCATTTGCTAATCGTAGACTTAGCAGGTGCCAAACCTTTCCTGGGCCCGCAGGGCACCACGAAAAGAGCGTCAGTCTTGCGGAAGGAAGAAGTAGTCACCAAATAGTACTTCACACAGCGAACAACGTCCAAATTGTGCAGAACCCTCTCCTTGTCATTGTTAGGCTTAGGACACAAGGAAGGGAGAACAATATCCTGATTGAGGTGGAAAGCAGACACCACCTTAGGAAGGAAATCCGGTTTAAAATGAAAAAAACACCTTATCCTGGTGTCTCTCAAAGTAAGGGGCCTGAATCGACAGAGCCACGCTGAACCGAGGTAATCGCCACCAAGAAGGCAACCTTCTGAGTGAGAACCGAAAGAGCAATATCATGTAGCGGCTCAAAAGGCGGACCCTGCAGAGCCGAAAGAACCAAATTCAAATCCCAAACAGGAACTACAGCTCGAGGGGGCCGCACACGTGCCGCCCCTTGGAAAAAAAATCTTAACCAGTGGGTGTAAAGCAAAAGACCTCTGGAAGAAAACCGACCGAGCAGAAACCTGTCCTTTCAAAGTACTAAGCTGGAACCCAAGGTCCAGATTATGCTGAAGAAACTCCAAAATCCTGGGTACAGAAAAAAACCCTGCAAGGCAAGGCCCTAACCTCACACCAATCAATATAGGACCTCCAAGTCCTATAGTAAATGCCAGAAGAGGACCGCTTCCTAACCATAATCAGGGTCTGAACGACAACCTCAGACAAACCTTCCTCTTTCAAGATGAAGGTTTCAGCAGCCAGGCCGTCAAAGCCAGCGTTTGTAAATTGGGGTAAAGTAGATGACCCTGGGATAGCAGTTCCGGCATCAAGGGAAGCCGGCACTGGTCTACGGCCATCCTTACGACGTCTGCATACCAAACCCTTCTTGGCCACCTTGGAGCCACCAGAATCGCTGGTGCCCCTTCTAGAACCAGTTTGCGAACTACCCTGCCCAGCATGGAGACAGGTGGAAACAGGTACAGAAAACCCAGGTCCTTCCACACCAGAGACAAGGCATCCACTGCCAAGGCCAGGGGATCCTGAGAAAGATACACAAATGCCGGATGTTTGTGATTGTGCCTCGAGGCAAAGAGATCCACCTCCGGAGTCCCCCAAGACCTCGGGGTTGAGAGACCACTCTCCGTGGCGAGAGGACCCCCTGCTCAGGGAATCCGCCTCCGTATTCTCCACCCCCGGAATGTAGACTGCTGAAAGGCAAGGAACATTGCTCTCGCCCAGTGCAGGATCAGAGAGACTTCCCTGAGGGCACTCCTGCTGCGAGTCCCTCCTTGGTGATTTATGTAGGCCACTGCCGTCCGGTTGTCTGAACGCACCTGAACCGGAAGACCCCGTAACTGTGGGGTCAACCGAGCCAGAACCAGACGAATGGCTCGGAGCTCCAATACATTGATGGGGGTGTGAGCCTCCTGGGGACCGCACACCCCGCTGAACTGATGACTCTTCCAATAACCTCCCCAGCCCGACAGGCTGGCATCCGTGGTAACAGTCTCCCAGCAAGGGACCAGAAAGGATCTGCCCTTCACCAGATTGCTCGAGTCCAGCCACCACCGAAATGACTGCCGAACCCTGGGTGACATCTTGAAAGGTTGATCCAATGACTGTGGGCTCCTGTCCCAATACGTCAATAGGAGAAGTTGAAGAGATCTCATGTGAAATTGTGCAAACGGAACTGCCTCGAAGGAGGACACCATCAGACCCACCAGTTTCATCCCCTGTTGGATAGAGGGACAAGGACTGGCCAGAAGAAGATGGATCAGGTCCTGAATCCCCTGCACCTTGGTCTGGGGCAGAAACACTCTGGCCCGACTGGTATCCAGATTCATGCCCAGAAAAGAAATCACTCGAGACGGGGAGAGAGAAGACTTGGTGCGGTTGATCATCCACCCGAACCTCTCCAGGGTTGACACCACCTGGTGGGTGTCCAGTTCTGCCTGCTGAAAGGAAAAGATGAAATCGACAGGTCGTCCAGATAAGGCACAATGCGAATGCCCTGAGATCTGAGCAGAGCCATTACGCCAGCCAAAACCTTGGTGAAGACCCTCGGTGCCGAGGTCAGACCGAAGGGAAGAGCTACGAATTGATAATGTCGATTCCCCACCGCAAACCGGAGGAATCTCTGATGTGCCTGAAAAATCAGAACATGCAGATACGCATCCTTGATGTCTATAGATGTCATAAAATCCCCTTGGCGAAGGGAATTGATAGCCGAGCGCAGAGTCTCCATGCGGAACTTTTTGGCTCTGATAAACCTGTTGAGAACCTTGAGATCTAGAATGGGTCTCACCGAACCCTCCTTTTTGGGAACCATGAAAAGGTTGGAGTTGAAACCCCTGCCTCTTTCCAACGGAGGCGCCGGGCATATAACCCCCATGTCCAGAAGGCTTTTCACTGCCAACAGGAGCCCCTGTGCAGCCTGAGGGCACCCGAGACCTTAAGAATCTTGGGGGCGGCCAGTACTCGAACTCCAGTTTGTACCCGGAGTAGACCACTTCCAAGATCCAATTGTCTGTGACCTCCCGGGCCCAGACCCGGAAGAAGAGCCGCAGCCATCCCCCCACCCTTAGCAATTGAGCCGGTTTAACGGCACGCTTGGGCTTGAACACCAGGCAGCCGCGGGACGTGCCCGACCTCTGCCTCTGTTCCAGGATGAGCCCCTGACCCCCGAGAAGGCCAGACCCCTAGACGCTCTGGCCCCTCGAAAGGAGGGAGTGAACGAGCCCGCCCCCCCGAAAGGGACGGCGCTGCTTCCTCCACTGAGGTAACTTACCGCCTTTAGCAACAGCATCCAATTTATCTCCAAACAGCCGCGCACCCAAGAAGGGGAGAGCTGTGAGTGACTTCTGCGCATGGCCACCAGTAAGGCTGACGTCCTACTCCACACGACAATGGAGTCTTCCATCGCAGCCATGACAAAATCCATGAACAATTCGCACTTCTTAAGTATAGCGAACTGGATCCAGCTGAGCGTTATTCAGCCAGTCCCTAATAAGAGACCTGGTAGCAAGCGACACCAGGGCAGATGCACTAACCGGCCGCAGGGCCGAGCCCACGTTGGCAAATACGTGTCATGCCATCTGATCAAGGTGCTTGTCCTCGCCATCCTTAAGGGAGGAGGCATCAGGGGTGTTCAGTACAGAAGAGTTGGTCAAACCTAACACAGGCACGTCGACCTTGGGAGGAGAAGACCAGCGCTTGACCTCCTCCACCGGAAAGGGATACTTCTTATCCCATCCCTGAGGCACACCAGGAAGCCGACTGGGCCTCTCCCATTCCCTAAGTATCAGTGCATCAAAATGACCCTGGGTAGGGAATTCCAGACGGGGCTTGTAGGCCCCAAAAAATTCCCCCTTCTTAAGAGGGGGCACCTCAGGTGGATCAATATCCAACACCTCCAATAAATGTGACAAAACAGAGGCCATATCAACGGCATCCCCCAGCGCCTGCCCGACATTGAAATTCCCAGGCTGACCACAGTCAGCCTCTGAATCCTGATACAATTCCCCCTCCTCTAGCGGGGAATAATCGGACAATTCAGCGGACTCATCGTCAGTGTCCCGCAAGGGCTGGGCCGACGACAACTGTCTCTTTTTAGCCTGGAGCTTCTTGCCCACCGTGCTAGCAATCATTTTCTCTATGCTGGCCAACCTAGCCCAAACATGAGAAAGCGACTCCCCACTAGTACCAATGTCACTTGGGGTACGGATCAGGTGGGGAGGGGAAGGCGATGAAGCGGGAGGAGCCGACCCAGAAGGCTGGGTACCCGACTGCTGCGTTATGGCCTTTTGTGCGCATGGTATACAGATCAGCACATTCTCCCCTGTAAGGGATACCCCACACATGGCCCGGATTGTCCCGAAGGGATCCCAGGCCTGGTATCCTGCAGAGCCTCCATATGGTGAATTTTTGTGGTCAGGTGCAAGGCCGTAGGGGATTACGCATAAGCAATCCGGGATGCCCCTTAAAAGTCCCGGTGGGAGGATTTTTGGGTGGACAATTTTTATATCTAGGGACCCCAGGACCAGGAGGGACCCCTTAACATGCTCGTATACAGGGACACCTGTAACACACAAAATAAGCCACATAAGAGCAGAGCATAGTAAAAAATGCCCTAGCATTCACACAACAGAAATATACCTATACAGGTACATGTCATATATATAGAATTATTATTTTTTTTTTTTTTTGCACTGTATGGCTGCTCGGTGATATATATATATATATATATCCCCAAGCTGTATATCACCCACGGGCACCAATAACGCCCAGCAGCATGTACAATATAAAAATGCATATGCACTCACGGGCCGCAGTGAGAAGATGGCGTCCCCTCGGTGGAAAGGATGAAGGAGGCGGGCCAGCACGGAGCGTGGCATCACATGGCCCCGCCCCCTTCCAACGCGGGACACACGCCCAAGCCGCGCTTCCAGCCGATAGGGCTGGAAGCCGGCCGACGAAGCCAAGGGGGGCGGGCCGACACGGGCGCTGTCCTCCGACGCGGGGACCGGCACCAGGCCCCACCCCCCTTCACTGAGGGAAGCAGAAGGTCGCGCTCCCCGGCCAATATGGCCGCGGAGCCGACCATGAAAGAACCGGCCCGCCGCTGCACTAGAGCGTGCATGCGGGCCGAACGTTAAACACAAACACACACACTATAAGTAAAACACACACAGTATAAAGGCCAGGCGGGCAGCCCCCCCCCCCCCCGGAGGAGAGTAAGGGACCCATAACGGGGGGGAACCCTGCCAGAATCAGGCCCTAGGCCTAGCGGGACGGGGCATCCCACACCAGGATCACCAAAACCTGGATAACTGCCTACCCCATAGTGAGGTCTCATCGTGGGGCGGTGCTCCTACTGCACCCATAGGGTGCTCCTACCTTTACCAGGACCTGCAGTCTAAGCTGGGAAGCTCAATACAGGGACAATTTAGGAGGGTCCTAGCAGCAATAGGGACGAAAGTGCCCGGCTTACCTGCAAGTAAGAGAAGTCTTCATCTTCTGTCTTGCTCGCTCCCTGCAGAGAAGACAACGGGGAATTGGTGGGAGGTCCCAGGTAGTTATGGACCGGGAGGGGCTTCTTTTTTGCATTCATCTCTGCAGAAGTTCGCCCTCTACTGGAGAATAACCCAACTGTCAAGAAGTATTGAAGCGGAGTGTATGTCACACTTGAGATGGTGATAGATGAGTTTTTAAGGGTGCCCTTAAAAAGGGGGGGGGGTTCACACAGCAGAAAAAGCCAGTGGCCGACCTTGGAATCTTTAGATTCCCAGCCACTAATCTGTGTTTAAGTCCACTTCGCTGTGGCATCCCATATAGGTGTGGTATAAATTCATTGGTATTCTTACTGATAATCCCACAATGCATGCACAGGCCCTCCTCCAATTGTCAGGCGACAAGAATTGATTGCGTAATCTGGCAATCTATTTTGAATGAATGGAATGTTGGCTGCCTCTGGCCATTCAGAAGATCCTGGCCCGGGTACATGCATAACTAGATTTTTTGTCAGGAAGCATTAAAGTGGAAGATTGTGTGGGTGTGGGGCCAACTCCTTCCACCAACATTAAGGCAGAGCAGGGGGTAAAAAAAAAACATACACACTCTCCTCACCTAGTCCCAAAATCAAGCACTGTCATGATTTGGGGCAGTGGCTGTACAAAGCAGCATCCACTTGGCCCATAGTCAGAAACACAGATGAGCAGCTCTGGATTGCCAGAACCAGGTACGTTTTTTTATATGACTGGATATCCACTTTCATGGCTAGCCCCTTCAATTAACTGTAAAGCAACATGTATCGGACATTTCTGATCTCCTTTAAAATAGCTCAACCTACTGCTACACCCATAAGGTTTTTTATTTAGCAGTTGTCTATATGAGAAACTCAGCCTTAAACAGAACAAATCCTGGGATTTTGAGTAGCCTGGGGCTTGTTTCACGCCCTGGGGCATCCCAATTTGGGATGCCCCACTGCATGTAACCTCCAAGATAGTCAGTAACAGCTTACCTTTACCTGATCCAAAATGGCATGCGTGAGCTCTCATCTAATCAAAGCCATTTTCCGTGCACGTGTCATGCAGCAAACAGCTCTGATATTCTGCAATGGGGTGCACACACTCCTGCCTCAGCATATCTGAATGGCTAGAGTGGGAGTGTTCACACAGACCATTTGCCAAATAAGATGCATGCCAAACAGCTTTGACTGAACGAGAGCCCGAACATGTGCCATTGGACTGGGAAGAGGTAAGCGGTTACTACCAGTCTGGGGGTTTTGACACAGTGGCAGGGCATCCCAAATCAGGATGCCAGGGGGCTGGCTGTGCAGGGTTTTGTTCCGCTTTAAGCTCTGCTAAAAATGCACCAGATGCAAACATTAATCTATACTAGCTTATTCAATTGATTGGCCAGCATCAAGAAAGTAAAAAAAAAAGGAAAAACAAATGGTCCAAGGTGCATTTTTATGCACTTATCTTGAATGTCACTTTCATTGAAATTATTTTTAGCTAATTTTCCACATATTTTGCCTTTGGTTTCCTTTCATTATTAAGATGCGCAACACAAGATACACCACAAGCTCAAAACAAGCAATAAGCACATGTATAAACAGAAATGGTTTTAATCCCGGGCTGGTTTAGGAATTGTGCAGATGCCAGCCAAGCTAAAAGCTTTCTCAGAAGACAGCTGGAAATGGTGGCCTCTATGATTTTAAGCTTTGTCACAGATACACAACCTAAAATAAAGAGCGTAACGTTAGGCGGATATTTTCACAGATTGCCATATAGTGTTTTTTTAAAAAAACACACAAATGCCAATTACAACAGCACAAATATGCCTTCTACCTTCCGGGGGTCCTGCGTATGGCCAAGGCGGTCTTGAAGCTGCTGCACTCTCTGCATCAGGCCATGAGCATCCATTATGAAAGCTCAGAAGCTCATTGCAAGCAACAGCTACTTCTTGATTCTGTTCAGTTAATTAGATCCTGATGGAACAAATGACCTCACTACACCATGTGACTGCCTAAATCACATGCCCAGGTAAGTCATGTGATTCCATTCACATACTTTTTTGCTGCTGGGTTGAGCTGAATGCTGACCCTTACTCACCCTGTGTGACAGGGCCCCGCACTATGCACTGTGTATCTGCCTCTGCTAATGAAGACACTGTTTTGAATGTTTTGGAAGTTTCTTTTTTATCTATTTTAATATAACAGTTAGAGGGTTAAATAGAAATATAGTGAAACATATATGATATAAAATCTTATGAAAGTTTAAATTCTCAGGCTTCTAGAGGCTTATTCCTTGCACATACATAGCAACATTACTTATGGGTGTATCTCTGCCCAACTGCACCCTGATAGGACCCTCCCTAAAAAAAGGGGGCAGGCAGCTGCATTGCTGGGCCTCCTTCTGGCACTGGTTTGCCTGTGCAGAAACAGGAGGTCTGTTTCTAACAACAGGGCATCCCAAATTAGGAAGTATCTGGGGGGATTAAAACTCGGGGTGCATAGGTTGGACCAAAATCTCCTTCAGTTTAGAGGCGCTCAATCACAAAAGTGTAATATAAATAATCCATATAAACATGCTAGATATTGAAGCCGGAGGTTACCTAAACTCTCCAATTGGAAATAGTTCCCACCAAGCATGTGGATTTCTTCTACTGGAAGGGATAACACTCAGGGATGAGAGGTAATTAGTATAGTTCCAGCATAACAGCAGGATTCATTTTTTGCAGTCCTCTGGTGACATCCCCGCTCTGCACGTCTTCCGGGAAGGCCACACAAGCCAGGGTGAATGGGAATGCTAAAATTAGGGGTCGAGGTAAATATACTGGGAAGCAGGGGGTTTCATACATTTGGTACATAATAAGGCATTCTGTAATCTTTATCAGTAAATAATAAGCAAATGCATGTATTTTACAGTAAAAGAATCAATGTTGTACTAGATTTAAAGTGTGGTTTTTCTTTTACTCTAAAAATACATTATTTGGCTACAGGAGACATTGAAGTGGAGCTATTTTCAGGATTGTTACTATCTTGGTGATAGGTCTTTGTCCCTGACTTACACACAGAGACTGGTGTAGAAAAAAGGAGCAGCCCCATTCTGGTCTCCCTTTGGTCTGTGACCAGTTTTAGGAACTTTATAGTGGAAGTAAAATCTTCCCAACCTTTAACTCAATACTCAAATATGACCCAACCTAATCTTTAGCCATCATATACCTATCGTAACAATCAGCTACTTTATTTGAAGCAGACCAAAAATCTCACTGGCAGCTTTGTGCTATAAAGGGCTCAGGTCTACAAAAACCCTAACCCACCTACTGCCAGTTCCCTTGAATTTTAAGTGAAAGGGGCAATAATAAGGCAGCAAGCAGCTCACCTAAAGCCAGTCCCATGTGCATCACCACCATTTCCTGCAGCACCAGGTAGAAGCCATAACAGGTCCTCCTTTCCATTTCATTCCTCCAGGACCACACAAAAAAAGTGGTCTAACAGCCATACTGTCCCTTGGTGCTCTCAGTGTGAGACACAGTGACGTCCTTGCCATCAGTAATGGTGAGCTGCCACGCCCCCTCCATTCATTGCAATGGAGGGGGTGTGGCAGCTCGCCGTGACTGATGGCAGGGGCGTCGCAGTGGCTGACGGACTCAGGAAGAGACTGCACAACAAGTGAGAGGAAAGCAGTGATCAGCTGGGCGGTGCTGGATGTAGATCTAACAATGAGGTAAGCCCTGCAGCCCAGGACTAGCATCTATGGTCTATGTGGGACTTAAGGTGAGCATAATGTTTTTTATTCTTGTTTATGGCTGAAAAATGACTTTAAATTCTTTTTGCAGGCATGAACATCTCTCCCAGTCCAGTGCTCTGACCCCGGATCGCTCGACCAAAGTCCTGGACCTCCTGATCGCCCGTCACTTCTGTAGTATTGATGAACTTACAAACAATATCTGTCATAGGAACTATGGTACACCCCTCCATTCACTTCAATGGAGGGGGGTATGCCATGTCTTGACAGGGTAGGTTAGCCTAGTTTTGTGTTTCTGGGGACCAAGACCCACGCCGGCACAGAATTTCAATGGAGGATTTAGGTCCACTTTGAGATGAAAGTGCCAGAGGGAAAACAGGAGCCAAAGCTGTACCAAATTATACTGCCCATTCTAAACCTGGGTGACAATGCTACGATATACTGGATTCATACTGCTAATCAAATTCAGCAAAGACAATTATGTTGTTACTGTACATGCCCTCATGGCTTACAGAATGATTTTGTTCCCCCAGATTTCAAGTTAATATATCACTAGGTGTGCCTGAAATGTTAGACTTTACTTGTGCTTCAGTACATATACTGTCTGGTTACCAGAGCACATGTGTGTTGGGTCCCTCCCTAAAGGAGGTGTCAGTGTCGGGCTGAGGTGGAGTTAGTTTTAAGGATCACTATGCTGACAGTTTGGTCTCTTGTCAAAGTGAAAAGAAAGGCTTTAGGGACGGCTCTGCAGCTCAGTCAGGTGTCCCTGTGTGTGGTCAAGTGTGCAAGACTGCTATCATTCCACATACTGACTGATTCCTGAAGCTGTCCCTGGTCCCCCATCCTCCCAAAGCAACAGGAGCACAGCGTGAGACCACATCTGACCTTAAAGGGTAAGCTGAGCACATTTTAAAACATTTTTTTCTAATTCGTATACAATACTATTAGAACTTTTTATTGTTTCATATGGCTATCTCAGCTTGTAGTTAAAACTTCATGAAATAGGTGTTGCTATGGTTCTGTAGACATAATTTAAAGTGATTACTAGCAAATACAAGCTTGTAAGCCTGGGTGTTGTGGGTGCTTATTTATAGGGCATCGCTGTGGCTCATTATTAAGAAACATAGAAGGTTGACGGCAGAAGGAGACCATACGGTCCATTAAGTCAGACATACATTTGTTCTGCTGTAATACAATACAACAGCTTTTATTAAGACTTGGGATAGTCATTAAATTTGTGAGATAGACATATTATACAAGCCCCTACAAGTACATTTGTCTGTAGCTTTTATCAAGGTTATCCATTGTATTACTATGAAAATGACACTGTTAGGGTATTCTGCATATTTATTTCCTTCTTGTCTTTGTTGTTTACTTTGATTGTTCTCCTTGTTTATAATGAAGCCAAGACTATCATAACAAAATATAGTTTATAAACCAATCCTGTGTATCTATGGCTGTTTCCATTATGGAGGGAAGGTTTGGGCATGGACTATGCACGAGAGGGCATCACTAATTGGAAGGTTGCCCAATGCAGACACAGCGTCCTAACTGTCATTTTTTACTTGTTGGATTGCTTTAAAGAACTGTTGGAAGCTTAAGGTCTCCTTGGACACCAATGCTTGCTATTGTCTGTCTTTTGGAAGTACTACTAGATTTAAGATAGTCAAACACCATGTTTTAAAGGTGTGCTTAAATTGGCCCTTTATTCTCAAGCCAAGTCCAGGGTCGCAAATGGCTTATTCAGAAAGCAAGGCAGATTCTTTTTCGCTTAATGTCTTGTATTATGGGCTGACAGGATAAGGACAAATGGCTTTATAATGCACATGGCATGAATAGACATTTGAAATATCAATCCAAGATAACAATACATTGGTAAGGTCAACCCAATGTACTTTGATTTTTTAGCTATGACAATTATCATTTATAATGATAAGTTAGATTGTACTGTTGTACAAGAAAAGGAAGATGGGGATGTTTTCTGCTTTAATTTGATATCCCAGGCCTCAAATACATCAATTATGTTGAATTCATATAAGTTATGACTTCTCTTTGCCCCTGGATGATTCATTTCGGATATTAGACAGGTCCTCCTTAGAGTTTTTGAATCTTTTTCTTAACAGTAAGGTGTGAAAATATTTGTATGCCCATAAAAGGCCCAAATAAAAGAGTGGACCTATACTCTCCCTTGCAACTATGTGGCAGGGTCGGTCCTGGTTCACACGGACACTAAACTAACCTAACCCACACTAGCATGCCATCAGGGAGCCCTGCATTAGAGAGATACTAACTTTTACCTAGCAGAACTTTGTTCAATTAGGACAGTTAATAGCTACATACATGTACAGAATCTAATAGAAGACTTAATTCACTGCAGTGCATGGCTACTTCCTGCCCCCCATCATAAAGAGCTTAATGCCTGGTTTGGCCTTTCTAAGTATCTTTAACTCTAGAGATATCCCAAACTTGGATGCCCCAGGGAAGAGTGTAAAAGGGCCATACATTCATTTTTGACTGTAGGTCTGCTTCAATTAAGGTTAAGAGAATATTTTATCAGAGAGAGTGGTCCCCCACATTTCGGCTGTTTCATTTAGCTGCAGGTCATAGGGAGAAATGTGTCCCAATGGCGTGATATTGAGTGGGGTCCTATCTTTGGATATGCTCTTATCTGAACACTCCAGGTTGCTATTTCTGGACCTGACACTGATCCCTGGTAACAGATGCAGCAGGAGGAATGTGAAGCAGGCAGGGTCGCATCAAGCTTTGGGAGGTTGGGTAGTCAAGAAGTGAACGCTGACACTGATGGTCTGAGCACAGCTGGGCCTAGCATTCTCATACGTGATGCACATGAAAAATAAGCCAGGAATGTTAGAGATATAAATGCTAAGGGGAGTATTTTAGTGTTTTATGGCATAGGCCTTTGGCGGAGCAGAATATCAAAGATACATTTGAAGCTACCACTGGAAACCAATCAGGGTTCAATGCATGTCTGAGATCTTAAATCTGACAAATGAATCATGATTTCTGAAAAAAAAACTTTCGTATACTACCTTGCTTTTATACAGTGAAACATAATATTAACATTGTTAGTGCTTCTGGCATTTGTATCGAATTGGCCCACTAAATTTCTTCAGATTTTGTTTTTTTTTATCTAATTACTATGTTGCTGATACAGTCCTACACTTAACTCAACTTACTAATTAAGTTATTGCAACATAGAAGCCATTAAAAAACATTGACTCAAAGTCAAAGTTTAAAGCAGAACAAAGTACAGGATTTTGACTATACTGGGTTTTGTTCCTTGTCGCTGGGGCATCCCAAAATGGCTGTTTGAAAACCTCCTGCCCAGTAAATACTCACATTTCCCCAGTTCTATGGAACATGTGCACACTCTTAATGCTCTGCAAATGGCTCCACTCTCAGATGAATTCCCAGATGCTGGTGCGCTCCCATCCCAGTCTATCTCAATGGCTGAGAGTGGGAGCTCAGAGATGCTGGGGATGAACCCCCTTTCTCTCCCTATTATTTACATCATCTGCCAACAGAAAAGTAATTCTTGGACACGGAATGTTTTACACAGCGAGGGCATTCCAATTTTGTATGAACCGGGGGAAGGCCAGTGACCAGCTCTGGAATCTGTTTGCCTGGCCATGTTGGGTTTGGTTCTGCTTTAAGGAGTGCTGTATCTGTAAGCTTGTAAATAAGCCATGCCCCTATACCATACCCCAAGCAAACCCATCAACCTGTAAACTGATCAGTTTAATTTAGGTTTACCACTTTGAGTCCCCAAACAAATGGTCAGTTTAGGAAAGGTGAATGTATAATATACTAAAATGAATGCAAAATATACCTTACTTTTAACTGGAATTAAAGGTCAAAGTGGTGTTTCCATTTACAAGCACCACTCCAGGTATGAATTATTAGTGGTCTATGTTCTTTAGGCTTCCTATCCAATAGCAATATGCTTACCGTATTTGTTTTTGGTCAGTTAAAAGGCATGTTCAATTATTCCACTTTAAGAGCCCAGGGGATCTTTTGTAAACCGCCTATGAAGCTGTTACTGGATATGATGGATACTGACAAAACTGGTAGAAAGAAAGGTTAATAACCCTGTTAGTTACTGTGGTTACTAAACCATATAGAAGACTACAGCTAAGACATTTCAACTGGCCACTGGAATCTGCACCCTCCAAAATCCATATATGGGACACCTACCCTACATCAGCTGAACCAATGCATAAAACACGCCAATTTAACATTGTGGAGACTAATAGGTGTGTAACTGCTATGGCCACAGGCATTTGCCATCTATCCATGGGATCTGTGTCTATCTTGCAGTCTCCATGTGTCCAAAAGTCTAAAAATGTCTGTTAACTAGTCAGAGAAAATATGTATACATGACTAAATACAAAAAAAATATTCTTGGTGCTCAAAAGTTATCTAATAAATCAAATGAATGAATGTGTTGTAACAACACGTCTATACATGTATGATTACATAAATTAACCCTTTATAAAAACTATAAACATAGTACCAGAATCTGTATCAAAATAAAAAATTAATATGGCAGCAAAATCCTCAGACAAACTCACAGCCTATGGTTGAAGATTATAGGCCGTAGTGTTGAAGACTATAGGCCAGGTGTTAAGTTCACAAGCCTGTAAAATCCAGTTATGTGAGGTTAGGTGCATTGATGCATGGTGGTAGCCACAATTAGAAAGGTCCTATATGGGACAAGCATTTATTGTAACCCTTATGTGTTTCACCTGTTCAGGATTCTTTAGTTCATGTTTAGAACAGACCCAAAGGCAGGGAGCACGAGGGATAATTTATTCATAGGAGGGAAAAGAGGTATAAGCATATGTTTTTTATGAACACATTGCACTGCAATAGGCAAGAATATCTGCCATAGCACAGAAAGTGATGGGGTATCTCTATTATGGGTGAGAACTGAAGGATGAATGGGCACCTTAGTGGATACGTGGCATATACCCATGTAGCACAGCATTCGGATGCATTATATGTGGCCACAGTTCCTTTGGTTAACTGGTTTGTTTTGCACATTGGGTATAACCCCCAGGAAACATGTCACTAAGGCAACTGAGTATTTAAAGCCTAGAACAACCCACCCAGTTTATTCCCAGTTGTTGGCTAGCATGGGGATTATGCTCAGAGAGACGTGTAATATTAATAAGGCTCTTTACTGCTTCACACAGATAATCATGGAGAGTCACCCACAGCTATTTAAATTCCCAAAGATATAGCAGTTCTTTTCTGCATTTGCAATGTCCTTACCACAGAGCCACCTTATACCCTTTTAGGATTAGTGAAACCTCCTTCAAAATGAGAGTGCTAATATATCTGTTATCAGGGGTGCTCCTGTAATGAGGACATGTGAAGCAGCACTGAGGAAGGGGGATACGTAAACAGAACCGGACATTTAATATGCACAGCAAACAGCTCTGATTGGACGAGATCCCACGCATGCACTGTAGTACCGGGAAGAGGAGAGGTTTACTGGACGATCTGAGGGGTTTCACACAGCGGGGCATCCCAAGCTGGGATGTCCAGACCGGGGGGGGGGGGGGGGCAAGGAGCAAAGGACAGACAAACTCACTAGAGCAAATGTAGTCAACCCACACAAGGGGACAGCATGCAAAAACAATGCTGGTGGTTTTTAAGATACAGTAGGACACATTTAGGTGGAAAAGATGAGCTCTGCGATGCAGCTATTTTCCAGAAAAAGCTATTGCTTTTGCATGTTTGTTAGAAGTATTTATAATACGTAGCTCATCAAGTTGTCATGGAATTCTAAGTTTAGACAGGCTGGCTTTTTTATGATATCATTTTACTTATTCTGGGTATATACAATAATCAAAGTGAGAAAATGATCAGTAACGGGGTATTTTCAGTGTATCTCTATCTAATAAAGGAACCAATGACTGTGCCCAAAGCATACTGCCATTGGTCTGTGTCCTACCCTGCCTTTCCATTTATGGCCCTATGTTTTAATTCAGGAACTGTCCCACAGTTTTCTTCTTGAGTTTTAAAGGCTTCATAAAAACTTTGGTATAAAGTCAGTTTCAGGTGTAACCAGGGGTGGGCTCATCATTTCTGTGGCCCCAAGTAAAGTTGTGTCTGGGGGCCCAAATCAAAGACAAATTTTGTATCGCAAAGTACAATGTTAACGTACCTTGTCAGGGATGTAGACGTGGCCTGCTCATGCACTGTGGTAGCGCGAGCAAACCCAGGGGGTTTCACTAAGAGGGGCATCCTGGCATTGTCCATCCATGCCATAGGGAACTGTGTGGGAATTATGGCTGTCCAATTTCTACTCCCTGTGGCATCTCAAACTAGGATGCCCCACTGTGTGAAACCCCATTAAATTGCTGCACCCACTCACAGGTCACAGGCTCACACCCTCACTATACCTTTAGCTAGGCATATACCAGGGGCAGCCATTTGTGATTGGCTGGCCCGGTGCACACCCCCAGCTAGAGGTGAGCCAATGGGTGTAACAGAACTGTCACAGAGGGACACAAATACAAAATGTACAACAGGAATGGAAACTAAAAAATAAATGTTTAACTAATCAACCAAAAGTATCAGTAAAAATATTATAACTAAGCAGGCTGACCACCATGTTGCTTCCTCGCTTACAATGCTTAGTGAGCCACTAACCTGCAAATAAGCAAACTATCAGAAAAACAATCCGACCTCCTGATCTGAACACCAGCTCTGTGTCAAAGGCCCAGTAAATAATTTCACTAGTAGAGCAACAAGATACCAAAGCAAGGCCATGTCATTTTTAATGTTTTGGACTAGGGCTTTGGCTAGGTCTAGCAAAGGCAGACCCATATGAGTATAATCGTAAGACAGATCATTTTAAAATTAAAACCCAATGGCAATAGTTAACCAGCAAGCAGTTGACCTGATGCCTGTCTTAAATGCCTCTCCTCTATTTCCTGCTGCGTAGGGTAGAAGCCGTAGCAATTTTATCGATGTCATTTTTCCAGGACCATGCAAAAAATTAGTCCTACAGCTACTCTATCCCTTGGCGCTCTCAGCTTGAGCAAGCACAAGTCGCAAGTCACTCAGGAATCTACTCCATGACATGCCCTTCCTAGCTCAGCCATGACCCAGAAATTGCAAAGAAATCAGTTTTGCCTAGAATACACAAGGTATTTTCACATATAATGTAAATCCTCCAAGTTCGCCATCAAAATCACCTTTCCAGCCATCCCACTGCGCAAGTGTGAGCTGCAGCAGCATCACTGACTGCTGCATGCTTCCATGTCAATCCTATCTAAATGGCCATTGCAGGTATGCACGGCAGGAGGACAGAAGCTGCTTCCCCTCTATTCAGCTTTCTGTAATGCTTATTAATAAACACACACAGAAAGCTGACTGTAGGAGATGCCACACATGTGCAGTAAGGCTACACAGTGTTCCTGGGAGTTTCACACAGTGAGACATCCCAAATTGAGATTTCCCAGGAATGAGAAACAAAACTTGGGAGAGTAAAAATCATTTGTTTAGCTCCTCTTTAAAGCAGAACTAAAGCCAACAATGCTCAAAGACTCCCCCCCCCCCCCCCCGTCCCCAAACATCCTGATTTGGGATGCTTGTCCACTGGAAGACGCATAGCAAGCTCAATGATCATTCATTATGTGTTGCTAGGCTGTGGCAGCTTTGTCTGAGCATTCACCATCCCCTCGTGACCAACATTCACTGGGTGTGCATGCATCATGCGTAGTGTTACACACATCTGTCTGGGGAACCCCATTGGCTGCCTGCTGTCACACAGGGCACTTACACACTACTGATGAGCAAAATAGGTTATTATTCTGCCTTATTTACTAGCTTGCTATGCAACTTCCAGGGGACAGTCATACCATCTCTTTCCTTAGCAGTGTACAAAGTAGTGATTACAGACAGGCTAAAACATACAGTACATAGACTATTACAAACACGATGCTAGGGTTCAAGGTGAATATTTAGATTGTAAGATCACAAGGGCAGGGCCCTCTCTCATAATGTACTATGTACGTACACATACGTAAGTACAGCTCAATCTATTTTGCTCCCCCCACCTGGGGTATATTACCATTTGGATGTTTTCTGCCCTCAGTGCTGCTTGGTATTCCTGTTATAGGGATTTTAATTTTCGTTTGACCCAGGTATGCCATTGGTTTCTGTCAGGTTACCATTGATCTAAACTAGCTGTTTAAGCACCCCCTTCCTAGCAATATCATGCTAGGAGCAGTTATAGCCTATTGAAAATAGTGCTGAAAGGAATATACAAGCCAAAGGAATTTTCCTGTGATTTTTCCATTGAAGCCAAAGTTGTTTGTGAGTATTGTTATCCAATTCATTACCAGGACACTGAGGGGAGTTAATTCATGTTTTTTTGTTTAATTTAACCTTCCATAGGATGTAATAGGATTGCTTCAATGTGTGTTGTTGCATTTGATTCATAATACTGTATGTATTATATGCATTTGTTGTTATATCCAGGGCTGTTTCCTGGGGTGGGTGAGCAGGAGTCAGGCCGACTGTGGTTTTCACCCATATTGGGTTCAGTCTTGTGGAGGGGGAACTGCCTACTGCTAAGGAAGAGGCACAGCACACAGCCGCATGGGACAGTAGCAGCACCATAGGATAGGTGATGCGGCAAATGTTTTTTCATTTCCCAACTGTGCGCCCCAAATGTTTTTCCATTTTTCAACTGCACTGGTTGTATTTCTGTCAAATGCAACTCCAAATGCCCTGTGTAGTATAAGTATGTTACTTTTCTCTCCCTCCTGTGACGTACACTTTCGGCCTTATTTATCAAGGGATAGCGCCAGGTAGTGTCTCACTTGCGCCAGGTAGCGCCAGCTATCGGCGGCTACCGACTCCAGAACGCCAGGCGGCGGACACAATCACGCATTTATCACGCTAAATGAGGCTAGCGCCCGCGAGAGCGTCGCCTAGCGCGGGATTCATCATGTAGCGGACTGCAACGAACAGTGCCGCTGCTAATGCCATCACAGCGCCAGGTATGACCTCTCGCTACCTGGCGCTGTCCAATGCATTTCAATGGAGCAATCTTTAAATATTCATAATGAATTGATATGACTGTTTTTTTTTTTTTTTTTTTTTTAACCGTCAAAAATTCTGTGACCACTACGGCAATGTTAGATTTGTTTTTTAAGGAAAAAAAAACGAAAAAAAAAATTGTGCAGAATTGATATTACAGGTCTGATATTAATGTATTCATATTACAAAATGTTTAGAAAAACTTGTTTAATTTTTAAATAAAAAAATATGGTTGTTTGGGGGTTAAAAACTACTTTTAAGCCATCGCCGCCAGCGCTCTGGGGTTTAAACAAGCATTTCACAGCGCGAGAATTTTTTGAGCGTGATTTGTTAATGAATATGCTGGGAGCCGTTCGCTCTGGCCATTCGCTGTCAGGCGCACCCATACAGTGTGGAACCTGTGAAACAGCGACTCCTAACCCCGTATTCAACATTACCGCACACCGACTGAGTCGCTGTCAACAAGCGAACAACGGCCAAGCACAGCGAATACTAGCGGGCGCTGTGAAAATCACGCTACTGGCGCTCATCTGTCGCTACCTGGCGCTATTAATGAATCGGCCTCCCAGTACACGCCATGGAATATGATGGCGTTTTATAAATAAACAATAGTAATATTTTGAATAAAAGATACAAAAGGAGAGAGATCCCTGCCCTTCTGCTGAGGTTTTTTGTCATTTAACATCATATACACAAACTAATCTATTTACTTGAAGAAAAAGAAGAATCATGAAACTTAGAATAAATATCTAAAACCTATGCCAATAAATTGCAGTCAAAGCTGTAGTCTTGCATGTGCAATCATCAGGTCACGTCCTTCTTTTCTGTACCAGAGCTGGCAAATGTATCTCAGAGCCAGCATTGCTCATTACCCATGAGGTGCATGAGATCAGTGCTTCACGATTGAGAAGACATTAATTAAAAAATACTCCTGATGCTCTGCATTAAAGTTTGGTTATGTGTCCCTGATGGAAGCCAAGTTACAAACATCCATCTAAAAGGGATCTCGGTATAATGTTAAACTTTGTACATAGTGCCACCTACAGATTAGATTTTGTTATCCTACAATTTAGAGTTATTCTGTTATATATATATATATATATATATATATATATATATATATATATATTTATATCACTGCACGGCTATGGGTGGAACATGGATGTGTCCTAACATTTGGATGGCATGGCAGGGAATGTAACACTATATGGAGGAGGACAGCTGGGGTATACAGTGTTACACCTCTCACTGAAGCTGCAGTCAGGAAAAGATACTGTAATGTGTTCAAAACACATCTTGAGTTAAAGAAGCTTGTGCCAGGCTGGAGGAAGCATCATGGTTAGAAAATATTACCTGATGTCAGCTCCCTGAGTTGCAACTTATTCCTGTTAAAAGCGATCGTCCACCAAAAAAAAACAGCTAAACGCGCCTTGAGATGCCCCACTGTGTGAAACCCCCAGATAGCCTGTAACAGCATACCTGTTCCTGGTCCAATGTTGCATGCACAGACTTTCATCCAATCAGAGCCATTTATTGTGCCTGTGTCATTTGGCTCTGACCTGCAATGGGGAGCGCAGGCGACCGCATACCCGCATCTTCAGGCTGTTTGTATGCTCATGTTCCAGCCAGTAATGGAGCAGGAGCGCTCGCACTGCTAGGGGATGAGCCCACTTGTGCTACCATTGGATGAGAGCCTGAGCATGCGCCTCTGGACCAGGAAGAGGTAAGCTGTTACAGGTGAACTGGGGGGTTTCACACAGCAGGGCAACCCGAATTAGATTTAGGTCTGGCCACGCTGGGTTTAGTTCCAATTTAAATAATCCGCTTGCATTGGTGCACTACATTTTTCCATGTAGGCGAGCCTGTGGCCGTTCCTGTTTGTGTAAAACCAACCTAATATACCCCCCATGCCATCCCTGAGCACAGCATTTTCCTATCAGAGCTCACTCTAATGAGAGACAAGGTACAGCTGCACACATTAAGCTTCGCTTAAGACTTATCAGCTGAGAGGAAGAGAAGTGTCTGTTATTAAAATGTATTAAGACCTGCTTTAAGCAGGTAGCCATTTCAAATTTGGATGTTTGACACAGAGCCATGTGGACTTTATTTCCACTTTAACTGTAGATCATGTGGCGGACAAAAAAACATTCCTCATATCAGTATAATGCAAAGGCTGCCATTGCTGACCTCCAACAACTTGGCAATACTGAGCTGCTTTTTGGACACCTGTTTCTGGTTCATAGGTCACCAAGTATTTAACAGGAAGGAGGGGCATGTCAGATCAAAGATTCTAGCAGTGACAGTGTTTCGTTTGAATGAAATGTTGGAAGATAGTATAGGAAATAACCGAGCAAACACACACATTTTCCTTCAATATTCACCATGCTCTTGAATGTCAGATTATAGTTGACCATGTATTCGCAGTATACTTGGCCTCTGACACATGAAGTTAAATATAGCACCTGACATGTCGACAAATGAGCACTGGAGGCGTTAAGAGGTTAACATTTTCATTGCAAGAAATCACCGAAACAAGCGATATGATAAATCCATCAGGTAATGCAACACTGCTTTGACCTTCTCTAAGTAAAGGGCATGATTTTGGATTGTTAAACTATTTATAATGATAAGACTTGTCTTATATTAATATGATATATATGATTGTCATATTAATTGTTTTAATGTGACAATAATGATAATGATTGTTATCAAGAGGGTTTTACATCATTTCTTTTATTATATACACATTTCTCTGTTTTCCAGTCCCCTACTGATTCTTCCTCCTAATGTATGTGTACAGCTACAAAATCTTTTTTCATCCAATAGCAAGACTAAATGACTTGAAGGCATGGCTTTTGGTCTATTTAAAAGACAGGATTTTCATTCTTGTCTATAATTTTCCTATAGTTTTCCTTATGTTAGCATTACGTTTAGCATAAAAAGTTTTAAAGGACATCTGTAGTATTAAGCAATTACCTGGACAAGTATTTCAGTAGACTGCAGATGCACATACACAAATCCTGCAAACATTCACATACACAAAGCAGGCAGTAAAAGTAATTAACAGATGCATCCATGTGTTCTTAAAACATGGACTATATAGCCACGTATATACATGTTGCCACAGATATGACAATATCCAATTAACATAATCAAATAACCAAGTCTATATTTTGGCTGTGCCAATGTTTCTCAATTTCTGATGATTCTTCTGTTTTCTTTTCCTACAAAAAGGTCTTGGCTGCGATTTTCTTATTGCAGTCATGGCACCAAAAAAGAAGAATGTCAAGAAAAGCAAGTCAGACATCAATGAAATGACCATCATTGTAGAAGACAGCCCACTCAGCAAGCTAAATGGCCTTAGTGGCCTCATTGATGGAGGAAATGGCTTTAGCTATATCTCCACAGAGGTCTGTGACTCCACATATGGAACCAATCTTATGGAAGGCCTTAGTAGAATGAGGCAAGATAGTTTCTTGTGTGATCTTACCATTGGTACCAAAACAAAGTCATTCATGGTCCACAAAGTTGTGATGGCTTCTTGTAGCGAATACTTCTACAACATCCTGAAGAAGGATCCCTCTACTCAAAGGGTTGATCTCAATGATATGTCTCCTTTGGGTCTAGCAACAGTCATAACTTATGCCTACACTGGTAAACTTACTCTCTCCCTGTATACAATAGGTAGCACTATATCTTCAGCCACCTATCTTCAGATCAGTACGCTTGTCAAAATGTGCTGTGACTTTCTAATGCAAGAAATCAGTGTTGAAAACTGCATGTATGTTGCCAATATTGCAGAAACGTATGGACTTAGAAGCACAAAAGAAGCAGCACAAAAGTTTATCAGAGATAATTTCATTGAGTTTTCTGAAACAGAACAGTTCTTAAAGTTAACCTTTGATCAAATTAATGAACTTCTTATAGATGATGATCTTCAGTTACCTTCTGAAATTGTAGCTTTCCAAATTGCAATGAAATGGTTGGATTATGATGAAAAGAGAATTAAGTATGCCTCTGGGCTTCTGAGCAATATTCGATTTGGCACAATTTCCGCCCAAGACCTTGTCAACTATGTCCAGTCAGTGCCTAGAATGATGCAGGATTCTGAGTGCCACAGACTTCTAGTTGAAGCTATGAATTATCATCTTCTCCCATATCACCAAAACACCTTGCAATCCAGAAGAACAAAAATACGTGGAGGGACAAAGGTCCTAGTCACTGTTGGAGGGCGACCTGCATTGACAGAAAAATCTCTCAGCAGGGAAATTTTGTACAGGGATCCTGAGAATGGATGGAAAAGACTGGCTGAACTGCCCGCTAAGAGCTTTAATCAGTGTGTTACAGTGATGGACGGCTTTCTTTATGTTGCTGGAGGTGAAGACCAAAATGATGCCAGGAACCAGGCGAAGCATGCGGTCAGCAATTTCTGCAGGTATGTTTTGCTTTACATTAAAGTTTAGAATGTTTCACTATTTACATGTTCAGTTTTAGGAGTTTAAAGGAGGACTTAAATGGCTCAATGATAAAAATCAAAATCTAAATATGCTAGATGGTGGGAGGAAGGGTCACTTATACCCCCAGATCAAGAAATATCCAACCAGGCTTGTTTATTTATTTTAATAAAAGTAAGGGGAAACAGGGGTGACTAGAGTTGCTACCTTTCCAAACAAATAAATACAATTCTGTGATTACTCACCTGTAGAATTGGTATTATACGTATACAGCACGTCCTGTTCCAGAAGATATTCCTTACTCTTTGGTAATACATCCAGTAGATGACGCTGGACTGCAGAGACAGAAAAGTGGCTCCTCCCGGCCCCATATATACCAGGGACCTCCCACAAATTCCCCAGTATTGAAAAGCAGTTAAAATGAAACCGGGAGAACTATAACCATTATAAAAAAATTGAACAATCACCATCAAGAGGTAACTAAAAATAATGATAACAAGGGTGGGGTGGAACAGGACGTGCTGTATACGTATAATACCAATTCTACAGGTGAGTAATCACAGAATTGTATTATTCTAAGTATACAGCACGTCCTGTTCCAGAAGATATTCCTTACTCTTGGGACATCCAATAGCAGTGTCTGTAAGGTAGGGTGGGATCCCCCAAAAGTGAAAGCAGACAGTTTACACCACTGCCGCCTGTAGAACTTTGCGACCAAAAGCAGCATCAGCTGAGGCCTTAACATCAACCTTGTAAAACTTAGAAAAAGTATGAACAGAAGACCAAGTGGCGGCTTTGCAAACTCGTTCAACAGAAGCTTGGTGCTGAAAAGCCCAAGAGGCACCAATAGCACAAGTAGAATGAGCAGTAAGGCGGAAGGGAGGCTCCTTCCCCTTAGCAGAGTAGGCCTGTATCACAGCCTGACGGATCTACTTGCTGATAGTGGACTTAGCTGGAGCCAGACCCTTCTTAGGTCTAGATGGGAGCACAAAAAGAGCATCAGTCTTCCTGAAGGATTCAGTAGCCACCAAATAGAACTTCAGAGTCCCGAACACATCCAAAGAGTGTAAAACCCTCTCCTTAGAGTTACTAGGATTAGGACACAGAGAAGGCAAAACAATGTCCTGATTGAGATGAAAAGCAGAAACAACCTTAGGCAGAAAATCTGGCATAAAACGAAACACCACATTGTCCTGGTGTCTCTCAAAATAAGGAGGTTTGATGGAAAGCGCCGCCAACTCAGAAACACGCCTAACAGAAGTGATAGCCACCAAAAAGACTACCTTAAGCGTAAGAATGGACAAAGGGGCCCCCTGCAAGGGCTCGAAGGGAGACCCCTGCAGGGCAGATAAGATCAAGTTCAAGTCCCAGACTGGTAACATAGGCTTACGTGGGGGACGCACATGAGTAACCCCCTGAAAGAAGGTCTTGACCAGGGGATGCTGAGCAAAGGATCTTTGGAAAAAAATGGCCAAGGCAGAAACATAACCTTTCAGAGTACTGAGCTGAAGACCCAGATCCAAACCATGTTGAAGAAACTCCAGAATACTAGGAATAGAAAACACACGACAGGGAAGCGAATTAGACTCGCACGAGTCAAATTAAGTACGCCAAACCCTGTAGTAGATGGAAGAAGAGGACCTTTTCCTAGCCCTGATCATGGTATTAACAACCGAGGCAGGCAGCCCCTTTTCCATCAAGATGGAGGTTTCAACAGCCAGGCCTTCAAAGCCAGCGTTTGTAAATTGGGGTGGCGTAGGTGCCCCTGAGTGAGAAGATCTGGAACCCGGGGCAGGGCGTATTGATCTACTGCCAGCTGCACGATGTCTGCGAACCACACTCTTCTTGGCCAACAGGGGGCCACCAGTATGGCTGGCACCCTTTCCTGAGCTATCTTGCGCAGCACCCTGCCCAGCAGGGAAAACGGGGGAAACACATACAGGAGCTGAAAACTCGTCCAAGACATTGCCAAGGCATCCATGGCCAAGGCCAGAGGATCCTGGGACAGAGAGACAAAGACTGGAAGCTTGTGATTCGGATGGGACGCAAACAGATCCACATCCGGCTGACCCCAACGGTGGCAGAGGGAGGGAAACACCCTGCTGCTGGCGAGAGGTCCCCCTGCTCAGAGAGTTAAAGGAGCCGCAGCACTCAACCCTGTTAGCTTGCAGACCAACCTATAATCTGTCTCTAAATCTGGTAAAAACAGAGGCTCGGTCACACACATCTGCAGAAGTATGCTAAGCTGCACCACCACGCCAAGGTGCCTCTATGGGTGCAGTCCTAACTCTAATCTATGATCTATTTGGGACATACAATGCAAGAGATAAAATGGGAGCAGCTTACCGGAGGTTGCCTTAAACCTCATGTGCAAGCCATGGGGTGGAAGGGTCAAGACCTTGCAATACAGCCTAGACCCCACACCCCATGTGCTTGCACAAATTCAAAGTGAACAAAAGGGGAGTGCCAGCTGCTCAGACCATTTTATAACTAACCTGGGAGGTGCAAGTCAGCAGGGCAATTAGGTTACTAAAGACTTAAAGGAGTCAAGACCTTTTGTTCACTTTGAATTTGTGCAAGCACATGGGGTGTGGGGTCTAGGATGTATTGCAAGGTCTTGGCCCTTCCACCCCATGGCTTGCACATGAGGTTTAGGGCAACCTCAGGTAAGCTGCTCCCATTTTATCTCTTGCATTGTATGTTCCAAATGGGGCTCTCATAGATTAGAGTTAGGACTGCACCCATAGAGGCACCTTGGCGTGGTGGTGCAGCTTAGCATACTTCTGCAGATGTGTGTGACCGAGCCTCTGTTTTTACCAGATTTAGAGACAGATTATAGGTTGGTCTGCAAGCTAACAGGGTTGAGTGCTGCGGCTCCTTTAAGTCTTTAGTAACCTAATTGCCCTGCTGACTTGCACCTCCCAGGTTAGTTCTAAAATGGTCTGAGCAGCTGCCACTCCCCTTTTGTTCACTTTGAATTTGTGCAAGCACATGGGGTGTGGGGTCTAGGCTGTATTGCAAGGTCTTGACCCTTCCACCCCATGGCTTGCACATGAGGTTTAGGGCAACCTCAGGTAAGCTGCTCTCATTTTGTCTCTTGCATTGTATGTCCCATATGGGGCTCTCATAGATTAGAGTTAGGACTGCACCCATAGAGGTACCTTGGCGTGGTGGTGCAGCTTAGCATACTTCTGCAGATCTGCAGATGTGTGTGACCGAGCCTCTGTTTTTACCAGATTTAGAGACAGATTATAGGTTGGTCTGCAAGCTAACAGGGTTGAGTGCTGCGGCTCCTTTAAGTGTTTAGTAACCTAATTGCCCTGCTGACTTGCATCTCCCAGGTTAGTTCTAAAATGGTCTGAGCAGCTGCCACTCCCCTCCTGCTCAGAGAGTCTGCCTCCAGATTCTCCACCCCCGGAATGTACACAGCTGAGATGCAGGGAACATTCTCCTCCGCCCAGGACAGTATCAGGGACACTTCCTTGAGGGCCCTCTTGCTCCGGGTCCCTCCCTGATGATTGATGTAGACAACCGCCGTCTGGTTGTCCGAGCGGACCTGAACAGCCCGACACTGCAGGTGTGGGGTTAAGTGTGAGAGAACCAACCTGCCATCGCCCTCAACTACAGAATTTTGATAGGGGTATGGGCCTCCTGAGGGTCCCACTGACCCTGGAATTTCAGGGACCTCCAAAAGCCCCCCCAACCTGTCAGACTGGCATCCGTGGTGACAGTCTCCCAGCAAGGGGCCAGAAAGGATCTGCCCCCAGCAGGTTCCTTGAGTCCAGCCCCCACGACAGAGACCGCCTGGCCAGAGGGGACAGAACAAACACCTGATCCAAGGACACGGATCCCATACTGACAAGAGGTGAAGCTAAAGAGGCCTCATGTGAAACTGAGCATATGGAACCGTCTCGAAGCAGGACACCATCAGGCCCACCAGCTGCATTCCCTGCCTGATGGACAGATGAAGACAAACCAATAGGGTTTGTGCTTGCTCTTGAAGACTCTGCACCTTCTGCTGAGGTAGAAAGATCTTGACCTGAGATGAATCCAGAATCATGCCCAGAAAGGACTTCACTATGGAAGGAGACAGGGAAGATTTGGGGTGATTGATCACCCAGCCGAATGACTCCAGTGTGGACACCACCCGCTGAGTATCCAGCTCTGCCTGATGGAAGGACTGAGAAGCGATAAGCATGTCGTTCAAGTAGGGAAGAATGCGAATGCCCTGAGATCTCAGCAGAGCTATCACTCCTGCCAGCACCTTGGTGAATACCCTAGGAGCCGAGGTGAGACCGAAGGGCAAGGCCACAAATTGGTAGTGCTGATCATCCAGAGTGAACCTGAGGAATCTCTGATGACCTGGAAAAATAGGAATGTGAAGGTAAGCATCCTTGTTGTCTACAGAGGTCATGAAGTCCCCTGGGCGTAGGGAATTCACAGCGGAGCGCAGAGATGCGAAAGTGTCTGAATCTGACAAATTTGTTGAGGCGCTTTAAATCCAGGATGGGTCTGATGGACCAATCCTTTTTGGGAACAATGAAAAGATTGGAATAATAGCCTTTGCCCCTTTCCCTTAAGGGCACCTGGCAGATGACTCCCAATTCCAGAAGGCCTTGGACAGCAAAGGACAGACCCTGAGCTGACAGGGGGTTTTGAGCTAACCGGGATTTTATGAAACTTGGAGGTGGCCGGGCTGCAAACTCTATCTTGTAAGCGGAGGACACTACCTCCTTAATCCACCGGTCTGAGACATGACGCCTGCAGACATGAGCCAAGAGCTGAAGCCGTCCCCCCACCCGGATGGGTGAGGGTGCCCCTTCATGCCTGAGGGGGATTGGGGGAGGACTTAGGCTTGGGACCCCAGGAGGGGCCAGGGCGGCCACGTCCTCTGCCCCTGCCCCAAAAATCTCCGCGGGCTCCAGCAAAGGAAGCTCCCAGTCCAATTCTGGAGCCACGGAAGGAAGAAAGAAAGGCACCTGAACCCCGAAAGGACTGGGGCTGCCTTCTACGCTGAGGTAACTTGCCTCCCTTAGCAAACAAGTGAAGACGTTCACCAAAGAGGCGCAGCCCCTTGAAGGGAAAACCAGTGAGGGCCTTCTTAGCAGCGTTGTCAGCTGCCCACTGGCACAGCCAGACCGAGGGGCGTATCGCCACCAACATGGCAGATGCCCTGCCACACATCCTAATGGTATCATCCAAGGCAGAGAGAACATATGCTACAAACTCCTCACAACGCAGAAGAGCTCTATACTCTTCACTACCTGCATTATCAGGGGCCCCATCTTAGAGACCCCTGAGCAGGCTTTTAATAGCAACAGCCCTAATGGCAGAGGCACAGACCGGACACAGCGCGGTCCCCACACAGGCAAAGGCATGGCAAGCCAGCTGATCTATGCGCCTGTCCTCCCCATCCCTCAGTGTAGTAGAGTCAGGGGAATGCATGACGGATGTGTTGGACAACCCCAGAACTGGTGCATCCACCTCGGGAGGACATGACCATCGTTTAACCATCTCAGCAGGAAAGGGATACCTCTTATCCCAACTCTTTGGCACCCTGGGAAGCCGGCTAGGCCGTTCTCACTCTTTGAGCACCAGATTATTAAAATGAGTTTGTTCAGGAAACTCCAAGCGTGGTTTAACAGTGAAACCGTTCCCCCTGCTGCCGCAGAGCCACAGCAGGAGGAGAGATACAGAGTACATAAAACTTAGGCTGATCCTCAGATGATTCTGAGTCAGAAAATAATTCCCCCTCTTCCAGGGGGGTATAACCGGTAACGCCAAAAAATTCCGCCTCCATAGGAAAAGAGGGAAACACCAGGAGAAAAATGCTGCTTCTTATCAGAAGCCTTATGCGGGCCAGAGCCAGCAATATGTCTCTCAATGCTGGCCACTCATTCAGCCAAATCAGGTTGAGACTCCCCACTGGTATGCACCTCACTAGGAGTCAGATGTAAGCGTGGGGGGGTAGGCGAAGCCCGAGGGGGCGCAGGCCCAACCACCGGTAACCCAGACTGCAGCGCAAGCGTCTGCTGGGTGTAGAGTACACACACCCTGACATCATCACTTATAGGGGGTACCCCACACGCCACACACAGCCGGGCTTGTCCAGAAGGAACCCCAAGCACATTATCCTGAGAAGCCTCCATATGGTGATTATTGTGGCGCAATAGGCCAATCGGGATTGACGCCAATAAGGCTACCCGGAATGACCCAATAGCCCGCTAGGGAAGTGGGAGATATACAAATACAATAGCCCGCCAATAAGGTGTTAACGCTAAAAGGGGATAGGACTGGGAGAAACCACTAAAAAGTTTGACCCGCCTGTAAGACATAAAGCAAAGAACTTGTAAGCATAATGCAATGAAAACAAGAAGAGCCAGCCCGCAGGGGCACTTACGGACTGTGATAGGGAGACGCCAGACACGCAGCACAGGAGCTCCAAAATGGTGCCCGCATATACCTCGAGGGGCGGGCCACGGAAAAGTGAAGCGGAAAACGTCATCCGCAAGGCCCGCCCCCCGAATAGCGCGAAAACGCGCCTCCGTGACAAGACCAGCCAATGACGGCACAGCAGCGATGTCGCCGCCGTCCACGGAGCGGAGTACAAGCACGCGGCGGCAGCGGCAACAATAATCAAAACCAGTGTAAAAGGCAAAACATGACACACATAATAATACATACACCCCCCCTCCCCGAGATCTACCCAGGGGAAGTGAAGGGGAAGCAGCGGAAGACTAAAGAGGAGCCCAACTGATGGGGCAGGGGCGAAGGGCCGTGGGAGGGGCATCCCATAAGGCTCATCACAGGCCTGTACCGCCTACCCTTTGGTGGGGGACTGCGGTAGGAGCAGCGCTCCTTAGCACCTGGCAGCGGTGCTGCCTACCATCACCCGACCAGCGCAGCCTAAGCTGGGAGGCAGTGAAAAGGAACGGGTAGGAATAGTCCTACAGGGCCGCAGGCTAATAAGCCCCACTCACCTGCGAGTAGAAAGAGCCATCTTCTAGTCATCGCAGCCCAGACTGCAGAGAAAAACTGGGGAATTTGAGGGAGGTCCCTGGTATATATGGGGCCGGGAGGAGCCACTTTTCTGTCTCTGCAGTCCAGCGCCATCTACTGGATGTATTACCCAAGAGTAAGGAATATCTTTTGGAACAGGACGTGCTGTATACTTAGAATATACCGACCAACCATTCACAGGTACATGGGCGTATAGTTGTAGGGGACGTGGTCTGTTGGGGGTGTGGTATGCTTAACCATACTTTTTCATTTAAAATACCTTATTTTCCACTTTCTAAAATGAAATTGTAGTCAAAAAGTTCCAAATAGCCTAGTTTGGTTATTTATAGGCGGGTGAATAGGAGATCCAAGCTCACAGAGGGGGGAGGGAGGTCATGGGCATGGCTGACATGACAGAAAGCACAGCAAAGAGGGAGAAAGGTCATGGCTGACGGCACACTGGTTACCTAAACAGAGGAGGAAGGGAATCTGGGCTGGCACCGACATACACACAGTACATTTCCCCAGAGCACTCTGAAATATAGGACTGGCAAGGACACTGCCAGCCCTGTTGCCCTACAGTAACAAAAATACTGGCAATTACCAGAATTTACCAGCAGGTTTCCAAAAATATTGTCGGTGAAATACTGGTAAGGTTCTAACCTTCCAGTATTAAAAACCTGCATGAAAAAATCTCACAAAGCTTGATTTTTATCGAAACCAGGGGTGACAGGTTTTTAAGAGTAACTCACTTTGATTTCACTTTTACATGGAAGAACTGCTCACCTCTAACTGGCTGCCACCCCAAGCCAGACTGTGGAAAACTATAGCAACCACTCTTTTTTCTTAAGCAGGAATTATGGGAAATGGGATAAGAATGATGGGAAAAAGCATCTACATGCATCAGACAAATAAGAACAGAATGGTACATTTCTGAACCTGTCATACCTGGTTTTTCTTCCTTCCACTTAAGGAAAAAAAACAATCTTGACTGGAGCTTATAGACGTCGAGCATATTCTATGTAGATTTCTATTACAAAAGAGCTTCTTTTACGTCCAAGCATTCTGTAACTCCCCCACCCCTCCCTCCCCCCTGTGCTATGCCTTTTTTGAGCAATAACCTAAAAACAACTCATTTGAGGGGCATTATGCACAGAAGCTGAAGCTGGGACATTGAGTGATAGGTCAGTCTCTCAATTCGTGGCCACACTGGTCCCAAGATTGGTTGACTGTTCTATCACTGAAGTCCAATTGTTACCCTGTGTAGAGCTCCCACCCTCCCCCACTTCAGGAGAGGATTGCATCAGGTGAGTTTATTATTTTAATGCCCAAATCAAGGTTAGCACGGGGGAGGGCGGAGTGACTGGGAGGTTACAAAAAGTTTGGACTTTAAGTGAGCAAACATTTATTGTTCAGCAGGTCTTTCCCGTTAAAGCATAATGGTACTTTCCAAAACATGTCATCCCTGATTCTTCTTTCTTCCAGTAAAATACCTTTTTAATGTATAAAAGGTAACCTCTCTGGAATAAGTGTGCATATTTTTATTATTAGATCTTTTTTCACAATAAAGCTAATTCTGACTAAAAACTCATGTACAGTTCACATTCCTCTTAATGAAATACCTAGCGTTAAAATCAGGCCAGCCAGATAATTTGTGGCAGATGGATTGTGGGGCTGGATCTCATCAAAAGAAAAGTAGTAAAGAGTCAGTCCTGAAGGAATGTGGCAGGAGTTAAATTAAGTAAAGTATGTTCACTTTTTAGATTTTCCTCCAAGAACTCGTTTAAACTAAGCACAGCCTAATCATCTTTGATACACACTTGTTTATAGCAAAAGGTTTATTACTGTTTTAATACCTGTTTTGGGTGAATATATATTTTGAATCACTTGTGTTTTTTCTCTGGCATTTCAGATATGACCCACGTTTCAACACTTGGATTCATCTTGCCAACATGAATCAGAGACGCACTCATTTTAGCCTGAATGTTTTTAATGGTCTTCTTTTTGCAGTAGGTGGTCGCAATTCTGAAGGCTCTCTAGCTTCACTTGAGTGTTATGTGCCTTCAACTAACCAGTGGCAACTTAAAACCCCCATGGAGGTTGCTAGATGCTGCCATTCCAGCTCTGTCATTGATGGTAAAATATTGGTTGTAGGTGGTTATATAAATAATGCATACTCCCGCTCCGTGTGCATGTATGATCCATCTAGTGATAGTTGGCAAGATAGGGCAAGCCTTAGCACCCCCAGAGGTTGGCATTGCTCTGCTTCACTTGGTGACAGAGTATATGTGATGGGAGGCAGTCAACTTGGTGCTCGTGGTGAGAGGATTGATGTCCTCCCAGTTGAATGCTACAATCCCCACACTGGGCAGTGGAGCTATGTTGCTCCCCTTCAGAGTGGAGTAAGCACAGCAGGTGCTTCAACACTTAATGGCAAAATCTACCTTGCTGGTGGTTGGAATGAGGTGGAAAAGAAATACAAGAAATGCATTCAGAGCTACAACCCTGACCTTAATGAATGGACTGAGGAAGACGAATTGCCTGAAGCAACTGTAGGAGTGTCCTGCTGTACCATTACCATGCCCAATTACAAAACACGGGAGTCAAGGGCAAGCTCGGTGTCATCAGTACCAGTCAGTATATAAATATGTTATTTATGGAAAACAAGCACTATGTTAGCATATTTATTTCTCAGACACTAGGACAAACTTAAAAAAAGAAAAATAAATATTTATATGAAACTTTACACATTGTCTTAGCAGACTTTTTCTTGGAGACAAGAACACAATTTCATAAAGTAGCCAGGGGAACTGTTACTAATCTGTCACTAGCTTTCTCTCATACATCTGAAAATATTGCTTTGGAAATTGTAGGCATGTTTTAAGGACCTAAATAGATGTTATTTGCTGCTTGGAATAATTGATGCCCCACCTATAAATCATAGTTATAAAACACATCAAAGCTTGCCAAGGTTTATTTATAGAGAAAAAATAAAGTTGTTATATATATTAGACATTTATAGTCAGGTGCTCTGAGTGGATGATATTTCATAGTTGCTCAAGCAGCAAGAGAATTGGATCCTAGAGTCAATGTGGCATTTTGCTATATGTATGATAAGCATTAGAGGACTATTTTAGGATAAGTGAAGTACTATTTAAATAAATTGCCCTTACTTGCAATAACTTTAATTATTTGCAATATAGCACTATATACTAGATCAAAATAAGTAGACTTTATCTGAAAAAGGTAGAAAAGCAGCATGTATTTTATCGCTGTTAGCCAAGTAAGCCCATCTTCAATCTGAATTACTTTTAGTGCCGGAAGGGCTAACAGCCATTTGAACAACTTTAAAACATTTGGTGCTGTTAATGTTTGGCCCTGGGAAAAACATACACGTTTGCAGCTAAGTATCCTTGGAATAAATGGAAAAAGTGCAAGTAAATGTCTCCCAGAAAAACTGAGCACAAAGGCAGATGGGGACGTAACTCACTATGCTATAATTAGCTATAGAATTTTTAGGTTTTAGGGCTTATTTCCATGTTAATAAAAACAACCAATGATTTTCAAAGCAATATACATAACAAATCAACATATAGGCCTTGATTTTGTAAGAGTTAAATTACATCTCGGTAGTAATAAAATTGTTTTGTTTGGTGAAAAAAGCATGAGAATGTCACTGTTGCTTAATTACCAGCTAGGAAGGCAGTGAAAGGCAATGGCACTTCTTACTACAGTGTAAAAAATTCACCACTTTTCTTAGGAGTGAAAAGTATCATTGCGTTTCCATGTCTTCCTAGCTGGTGATTCAGGTAATTTTTTTCCAACTATTACTAAATCAAGGCCATAATGTAACCACACAACAAGTCTTGTCTGCCTTACCCTAAATGATACCTCAAGTACACTAAAAACTCTTAGACACCTAACCACCATGAGAATATGGAAGAAAAGATAAAAGAAAAGTATGATTTTCAATTCATTAAAGTGTATATTTTTATGTACCAACATGATGTCCATGATGTTCTGGTCTATTTTTAGTTTTTCTTATGTTAGCTAATGTGTGTGTTATGGAAGTGAGTTTCCTTACCTGCAAAATGTTGCTATTGGCAACTGTACACTAGGTCTGTACACCAAGATCTACAAGAAGAGAGAAGTCCTGTATACACAGAGCACTGCTGCTGGCAAGGTTAAGTGAGCTCTCTCAGATCAGCAGCAGCCATAGCAGCAGTGTTCTTTGCTTACAGTTATCACTTTTCTCTTGTAGATCTTGGTGTACAGTTGCCAATGGCAATAGATTGGAGCCAGTGAAAACTGTTTCCATAAAACACACATTTGTCAAAAAAAAAAACAAATACTAGATCAGCACCATGAAGACATCCTTTTGACACTAAAAATATTCACTTTTAAATATGCAATTAAAAGTGGACTTTTAAACTACGTTTAAAATAAGCTTGTTGCTGGAAACAAATAGCATAACATTCTAAAGAAATACAATGCAGATGGTATTGTATCATAAAAATTCAATTAGTAAAAATGAATGTATCAGTAATTTTGCAGCTACAAAATGTGTTAATTATTATAGGATTACACCAAAATTGCACAAAATGTAACCATATACCAGTTCCTCCTAGTACTTTTATTAAAACTGTAAGATAAAATTAAAGTTGTATTAAGAATTGAATCTAAAATGTTGTAAAATACCTCATCACAAAAGGTCATTTGGCTGTGATTAATGTTTATTGTATACACCATGCTAAAGAGTCAAGTTTGTGTTATTTGGCCTTGGTTGTTATCTTTCTGTATTATGTACTGTATGTGAATAAAACGTCACATTATCCCAAAACAATGTGAATATTATCATGTCAAACCTAAATCCATGTCTATGATAGTAAAAGAGGCATTGCCAAGACAGTCCTCTACCATCACTTTAATTCCTTGATGATATTGGGTAAAAAGGCCAGAACGTTTTGACTGTTGTGAATAAAATTAGACAATTTAAGTCATGTTGAATTGAAAGCATTGCACATTTTGGCATTGGAGGTGTAGCAAGAAAAATAATGGATTGTAAGGGTTAGTAGCTGCAATGATATAATTATAAAGGAACAAACTCTGTCCTTAGCTAAGGCTGTATGCATATTCTCTACACTGCAAACAACTTTTTGTTAGAGACCTTCAGCAGTCTTGTAAACTTCCACAATGAGGCCTGGAAGCCCCCAAAAATATTTGAAAAAGCTATATATTTATATGGACAGAGTAAATGAGCGATTGCAATACTTATTATATACTATATTATTGTAATATGTTGGTTATCGCCAAGTGAGTTACGTTTTTATTTGTTTAGGTTACCCAATTAAACTGGGATTTAAAGAAGATTTAAAGAAAGTTTAAAATCTCAGATCATAAGGTCACTTTCGCACGATCAGTTGTTTACACAAGATGAGCATAGACAGCTTGATGCAGATCTCCCTATGCACATTTCTTAGGATTATATCTATCCAACCCTTAGTGTTTGGGAGTAGCAGGTGTTATTTAGATCCATGCTTTTTTAAGTTTTGCTTATAATCAACTTCTACCATGAGATCTCTGAGTGTCTAAGTGCTACCATGTCTAAGTGCTACCTGTTGAGGGTTTTTTGTGGTACTTTACACCTGCACTTTGTTGTCTTTACTCAATATATATATATATATATATATATATATATATATATATATATATATATATAATATAGCTAATTTATATTTGCTCTGGTACCTTGGAACATTATTTATTTCCTGTCCTTCAAGGTCTTCAACGTGAATCCCATACAACAATGATCTATACTAATAATAATAAGAAAATATAGACTAAAATCTGTAATGAATGTGGTTAGCACTCACCTCTAACCTAATTCCATGAGACACTAGTTTGGGACTAGGACAATTTTGAGTGTTAATTTCTGCTATTCTGGGGTCATGTGGGGTGGTTGTGGGTTAGTTAGATCAAAGTTTGCCTGCAGTTGAGTTTCTAATGATTGCTTAAATAAAGTTTAGGCTGAACTTGACTTGACTTTGACTGAACTGGTATTTAAAGTATGGAACACCTTTTCTTTCAGCTTATTCTTTTTACCAGCAGTCTCGTATATTAGTATAAACTACGTGTATAGCCCAGGTCCAAACTTCTCTTTCCTTCTTAAAATTACAGCATAAAATGACCTTATAAAACTGATGTGTGAATGTAGCCTTATTATACTGACATTCTGGTTAGTGCGCATAGTGGCAAGCATATTATCAACAGAGTACACAGATCTTAAATCAAAATGGGATTTTGGTAAAATGCCTGCAATTTTTGCTGCATTAAGATCATATTTCTAAATCCCCCAACATTTATTTTTTATTAAAGAAATAAAAAATGTGTGATTATTTAATAATTTTAGCAAGGGAACACGAAACTTTAAATTTTGCAATAAGCATCTCTTTTTTTTTTAAACAAGTATCTCAAACAGTAAGTAAAGCCAAGTCACTGCTTATGCCCATTTACACGGATTGCTTATCGACCAAGAAATCGCTAAAGCAAGTACAATTAAGTGATAATTGGTCAGTGGAAATGGCTATGGCGATTAAACGATGAACGAGAATGGGTTCATAGCCCGTTGTATCGTTTTGGCTGACCACAAATTTCTCGTTCATCCAATGATCGCCGAAATGTGTAAACAGAAGTCATCCAACAAAAATGTTTTGCTATGATAACGAGTGACACCAGCGACCGCATAACCACAGCATCATTCAATCGCAGAAGATTTGTATGGCCGTTCGCTCGCTGAGTGTATGCTCAATTTATCTGCTTGTGTAAATGGGCCATTATCACTCACTTATTAATTGTATGATTGCCAGTGAACAATCAGGTTTGCCAATTGGGTTTGCACATCAAATCTGAATGTTTGCCAGCTGTCAAAGGATTGGCTGTCATTTACAGCTATACAAGTGAAGAAGGATGTGCTGACTTTACTTCTTATCTGAAGCTCAGCAATATAAACTATCCAGCAAGTCACAATTCTCATACCATCTGATATTAATGCTATCGCCTATAAGATTGCTCCAACACAATATGTTTCATTTATAGAAAGCAATCTGTCTACAGGCTACATAACAAGATGGCTATAAATGATTTGTACAACTGAACAATGTGTGGTGTCGATTTTCCGTTACTGCAAAAGACCTGAATTGCAAAAAACAATGATGTACTGTAAACCTATACAAACATTTTTCTTTAAAGGTTAAGGTTAAGTAGCGGGAAATATTTGTAAAAATATAGCATTGCTTATCTGACTGCTCATAGACTTGATCCTGTCCAGTCCTGCAGGCTGAAGCAGTCCAGTTTCGAGCTGTCAGCTCCAAAGCTGACAAGTGCTTCAGGTTGGCGTCTGACATGCCTTTTTTGTTTCACCTCTAACAGAATTTCAAAGAAGGGCTGATGCCAGAGTGCCATGCATTGCATATCCTGTTGCCAATCAACATTCAGACTGCAAGACTCCATAGAATCGAGCCTGTGGGCAACAAAGCGAGCAATGTTTTTCTTAATGTGCCTTTACAACATCTTTAATGCATAAAGAATAGACTTACATTTAAAGTCATATGCAAAATGATAATGTTCATATTGCTATAGTTACAGCGTGATATACATGTTTGTTGGGTTTAAAAGATACAAATGCATTAAAATCTGTAGTATTATTACTAAAGCATCTGATGGATACTTAGTAAGCAAAGAGAATTGACAAATACTATGCCAATAAAAATGTACAAATAAATCATATACTTGTTTCTGTCAATAATTAAAGATGGCTACAAGTGCATGCTCCAACACTTGGAAGGACCATCTTGGACATAACACCAACCAGTGTAATAGACAAAATAACAAAGAATATCATAATATTATTACATATCTCCACTTATATGTCATTAGAATTCCATATCAAAGAGCCACAGAAATGCAGAACTTCAATTTGACCAGCTTAGATATGCCCTAAACTTCATTGACTGGGAAAATGTCCTCAAAAACAAAAGCACAGATACTAAATGTGATATTTTTAAATAAATTCTTAATACTCAAAGTGATAGATATCCCTATGGGAATAAAAAGGTTATAAACAAGAGTAAACCGATGTGGCTAAATAAAGGGGTAAAGGGGTCAGTAAATAACAAAAACAAGGCATTTAAATCAAGAGGCAACTGTGAAAGCATTACAAAACTATGAAGAAGAAATAAACAATGTAAACAACAGATAAGGGCAACAAAGCAGGAGAAAGAAAAGGGATTGCCAAAAACAAAGAGAATAACCCCAAAACGTTCTACAGCTATGTAAACAGTAAAATATACAAACCTGTGGGCCCCCTGATAAGCAAGGAGAGGGCGACTATAGAGGGGAATGCAGATAAAGCTCTTCTTTGCTTCCATATTCACAGAGGAACATAACATGTCAAGTGAAATGCAAAGAAATAACCCATACTTTTTATTAAATGTCACTTGTCTCACCAAGAATGAAGTGTGGCAAATTAAAAATACAATTCTGGGATTATTCACCTGTAGAATTGGTATTATACATATACAGCACATCCTGTTACAGAATATTCCTTACACATGGCTAATACACAAGATGGCGCTGGACTGCAGAAAACAGTGGCTCCTCCCGGCCCAATATAAGCCAGGGACCTCCCACAAATTCCCCAGTATTTACAAGCAGTTAACAAGAAGCCGGGAGAACAATAATAACAAGAATTCAAAAATGAACATATGAACAAACACCATACAGAGGTAAATAAGAATAATGATAACAAGGGTGGGGTGGAACAGGATGTGCTGTATATGTATAATACCAATTCTACAGGTGAGTAATCACAGAATTGTATTATTCTAAGTATACAGCAAGTCCTGTTCCAGAATATTTCTTACACATGGGACATCCAATAGCAGTGTCCGTAAGGTAGGGTGGGATCCCCAAAAATAACAGCAGACAGTTTAAACCACTGCCGCCTGCAGAACTTTGCGACCAAAAGCAGCATCAGCTGAGGCCTTAACATCAACCTTGTAAAGCTTAGAAAAAGTATGAACAGAAGACCAAGTGGCTGCCTTGCAAACTTGTTCAACAGGAGCTTGGTGCTGAAAAGCCCAAGAGGCACCAATAGCACGAGTAGAATGAGCAGTAAGGCGGAAGGGAGGCTCCTTCCCCTTAGCAGAGTAGGCCTGTACCACAGCCTGACGAATCCACTTGCTGATAGTGGACTAGGTCGGGAGATAGTGGACTAGATGGGAGCACAAAAAGAGCCCCAGTCTTCCTGAAGGATTCAGTAGCCACCAAATAGAACTTCAGAGTCCTGACCACATCTAGAGAATGTAAAACCCGCTCCTTAGGATTACTAGGATTAGGGCAAAGAGAAGGCAACACAATGTCCTGATTGAGATGAAAAGCAGACACAACCTTAGGCTGAAAATCTGGCTTAAAACGAAATACCACCTTGTCCTGGTGTCTCTCAAATTGGGGAGGTTTGATGGAAAGAGCCGCCAACTCAGAAGCACGCCTAACAGAAGTGATAGCCACTAAAAAGGCTACCTTAAGAGTCAAAATGGACAAAGGAGCCTCATGCAAAGGCTCAAAGGGAGACCCTTGTAATGCAGATAAGACCAAGTTCAAATCCCAGACTGGTAACATAGGCTTACGTGGCGGACACACGTGAGTAACCCATAGAAACATAGAAGGTTGACGGCAGAAGGAGACCATACGGTCCATCTAGTCTGCCCTTATGTGTATACTGTATGTACTCTTTATCTTAGGATAGATGTGTGCTTATCCCAGGCATGTTTAAATTCAGTGACTGTTGCTTTTTCAACTACCTCTGCTGGAAGTTTGTTCCAAGCATCTACTACTCTTTCTGTAAAATAATATTTTCTAACATTGCTCCTGATCTTCCCCCCGACTAGCTTCAGGTTGTGCCCCCTTGTTCTATCATTAAGTTTCTTCTTAAAAACACTTCCCTCCTGAACCTTATTCAATCATTTCACATATTTAAAGGTCTCAATCATGTCCCCCCTCTCCCTTCTTTCCTCCTGACTGTACAAATCAAGTTCTTTAAGTCTCTCCTGATAAGTTTTTAGGTCCTTCCACCATTTTCGTTGGCCGCCTTTGGACACGTTCTATTTGAATAATGTCTTTTTGCAGGTAAGGTCTCCAGAACTGCACACAGTATTCTAGCTGTGGCCTTACCAGGGCTCTATACAGCGGCATCACAACCTCCCTCTTCCTACTGGTGATGCCTCGAGCTATGCAGCCAAACATCCTGCTTGCTTTTCCCACTGCCTGGCTACACTGTCCACTCATCTTGCAGCTATCAGTAATCAGTACCCTTAAATCTCTCTCCTCCGAGGTCCTGGCTAACACAGTGCTGCCCATACGGTACTCAGAGCAGGGATTCCTTCTACCCAAGTGCATGATTTTACATTTAGAGACATTAAACTCTAGTTTCCACAGTTTTGACCATCTATCCAGTAAAGCTAAATCATTTTCCATGTTGCAGACACCTCTCGGAATATCCACCCTATTACTAACCTTTGTATCATCAGAGCCTTGCGGCACACCACTTGTAACTCGCCTTTGTTCAGATTGCACACCATTTACAACAACATTCTGATACCGATCCCTCAGCCAACTGGAAATCCACTGAACTATCCAGGGATTGAGTCCTACCTTCAATAACTTATCTATGAGCTCCTTATGTGGTACAGTGTCAAAAGCTTTGCTAAAATCCAGATAGGCGATATCCACAGCACCACCTTCATCTAAAACTTTAGTGACATTGTCAAAGAAATCAATAAGATAAGTCTGACATGATCTGCCCTCAGTAAAGCCGTGCTGTTTTGGGTCCAATAGGTCATTAATTTTTAGATGGGAAATTATCTGTTTTTTTAAGAGTGTTTCCATTAATTTGACCACTATAGATGTTAAACTAACTGGCCTGTAATTACTGGCTTCTTCTCTACTCCCCTTTTTATGGATTGGTACGACATTGGCCATTCTCCAATCATCTGGAACCTCACCAGTTGAAAGGGAATGGTTAAGTAAATCAGTCAGAGGGGCTGCAATCACAAACCTAAGTTCCCTTAGAACTCTGGGGTGGATTCTATCTGGACCCATCAGCTAAGACATCAGCCTCCAGAAACTCTGGAGCTGTGCCCTCCCAGCTGGATGCTGTGCTATGGCAATGCCTGCTACTATCTGAAAATACCGAACAAAAGTAGCTATTCAGATGGTCAGCCACAGCCTTATCTCCGTCAATATATTTATTTTCCCTATTTCTAATTTTTGAGACTGCATTGTTTTTCTTCTTTCTGTCACCAATATATCGGAAAAAGGTTTTATCTCCCCTCTTCATAGATTTGGCCATTTCTTCCTCTTTTTGCCTTTAGCAGTCCTTATAATTAGTTTTGCTTCCCTCTGTTTAATTTTATATGCCTCTCTGTCAGCTACACTTCCACTTACTTTATACTTCTTATAGGTAGACTTCTTATCTTTTATGATAGTGCTGACTTCCCTAGTAAACCATAATGGTTTCTTGCTAGTTTGTTTCACATATTGCTTAGTTGCCTTTAAGATGGCCATTTTTAACAGTGACCACTGGGCACTCACTTCTGCTACTCTGTTCCACTCACCTAATTTTCTTTCTACATACTCCACCATTTCCTTGAAGTTTGTCTTCCTAAAGTCTAGCACTTTGGTTCTGGTGTGTGATTGCACAATGTCTGTTTTTATTCTGAACCATAAGCATTGATGGTCACTGGAACCCAGATTTTCTTCAACCCTGACCTCGGACACCAGATCCCCATTGGTCAGAACTAAGTCCAGAATGTTATCTCCTCTAGTTGGCAATGTCACAAGTTGGTTTAGAGACACTCCATTAAGTGCCTCTAATATAGTCCTGCTCTTGCATGTCGATGCACTTGGGATATTCCAGTCCACATCAGGCATGTTGAAGTCACCTGTAATTACAATGTCCCCCTTCTCTGCCATTCTACTGATTTCATCTATTGACAGGTTATCTAGATACTCAGATTGTCCAGGGGGCCTATATATCACACCAATTCTGACCACAGCTCCCTCTTTAGTCTGCATGGTAACCCAGAGAGTTTCTAGTTCATTATGTGTATGCTGAATTATTGTTGATTGAAGGGTAGTCTTGACATAAATGGCTACTCCATCGCCCTTTCTATCCATGGTGAGAAAAGGATCTTTGGAAGAATATGGCCAAAGCAGAAACATGACCTTTGAGGGTACTAAGCTGAAGACCCAAATCCAAACCATGTTGCAAGAATTCCAAAATCCTGGGGATAGAAAACACCCGACATGGAAGCGACTTAGACTCACACCAGTCAATGTAAGCATGCCATACCCTATAGTAGATGGATGACGAGGACTGCTTCTTAGCCCGAATCATAATATTAACTACAGAGGCAGGCAGCCCCTTCTCCATCAGGATGGAGGTTTCAGCAGCCAGGCTGTCAAAGCCAGCGTTTGTAAATTGGGATGGCGTAGCTGCCCCTGAGTGAGCAGGTCTGGATCCATGGGCAGAGCATACTGATCTACTGCCAACTGCACGACGTCTGCTTATTGGCCAACAGGGGGTCACCAGAATGGCTGGTACCCCTTCCTGAGCAATCTTGCGCAACACCCTGCCCAGCAGAGGGAAAGGAGGAAACACATAGAGAAGCTGAAAGCTCTTCCAAGACATTGCTAGAGCATCCGTGGCCAAGGTCAGAGGATTCTGTGACAGAGAGACAAAGACTGGAAGCTTGTGATTGTGACGGGACGCAAACAGATCCACATCTGGCTGACCCCAGCGGTGGCACAGGGAGTGAAACACCCTGCTGCTGAGGGACCATTCTCCCAGACGAGAAGTCCCCCTGCTGAGGGAGTCTGCCTCCAGATTCTCCACCCCCGGGATGTACACGGCTGAGATGCAGGGAACATTCTCCTCCGCCCAAGACAGTATCAGGGACACTTCCTTGAGGGCCCTCTTGCTCCGGGTCCCTCCCTGATGATTGATGTAGGCAATCGCCGTCTGGTTTTCCGAGCGGACCTGAACCGCCCGACCTCTAAGGTGTGGAGTCAATTGGGCGAGAACCAACCTTATCGCCCTCAATCTGTGGTGACTGTCTCCCAGCACGGGGCCAGAAAGGATCTGGCCACCAACAGGTTTCTTGAGTCCAGCCACCACGAGAGGGACCGTCTGGCCAGGGGGCGCAGAACCAGCACCTGATCCAGGGACCGAGGGTCCCGATCCCAAACTGACAAGAGGTGAATTTGAAGGGGTCTCATGTGAAACTGAGCGTATGGAACCGCCTCGAAGCAGGACACCATCGGGCCCACCAACTGCATCCCCTGCCGGATGGAGGGGCCTGAAGATTCTCCACCTTCTGCTAAGGGAGAAGGATCTTGACCTGAGATGTATCCAGAGTCATGCCCAGAAAGGACCTCACCATTGACGGTGACAGGAAAGACTTGGGATGATTCGGAATCCTCTGAGGAACAACCTAAGGTTTACAGTAGCACTGGGACTCCCTTTGAGGAAGACCCGTGGTCCCCTGATGACACTGACAGGTTACTGAGTCATATTTTTGAAGTGCTTTGTATTTCTCCCCCGGATCACCCAGCCGAAGGACTGGACACCAGCAGCTGGATATCCAGCTCGGCCTGCTGGAAGGACTGAGAAGTGTTGAGAATGTCGTCTAAGTAAGGAAGGATGTGAATGCCTTGAGATCTCAGCAGAGCCAGTATGCCCGCCAGCACCTTGGTGAATATCCTGGGAGCCAAGGTGAGACCAAAAGGTAAGGCCACAAATTGATAGTGCTGATCCTCCAGAGCGAACCTGAGGAATCTCTGATGACCTGGAAAGATTGGTACATGAAGGTAAGAGTCTTTGATGTCTACAGAGGTCATGAAGTCGCCCGGGCGTAGGGAATTGACAGCTGAGCGCAGAGTCTCCATGCGAAAGTGTCTGGATCTGACAAATTTGTTGAGGCACTTTAAATCCAGGATAGGTCTGATGGACCCTTTTTTTTGGGAACAGTAAAAAGATTGGAATAGTAGCCTCTGCCCCTTTCCCTCAAAGGCACCTGGCAGATGACCCCCGACTCCAGAAGGTTTTGGACAGCAAGGCACAGACCCTGAGCTGACAGGGTTTTGAGCCATCCGGGATTTGATGAATCTTGGGGGCGGCCAGGCAGCAAACTCTATCTTGTAACCAGAGGACACTACCTCCTGAATCCACCGGTCTGAGACGTGAAGCCTCCAGACGTGAGCAAAGAGCCGGAGCCGTCCCCCCACCCGGATGGGTGAGGGCGCCCCTTCATGCCTGAGGGGGCTTGGGTGAGGATTTTGGCTTGGGACCCCAGGAGAGGCCAGGACGGCCACGTCCTCTGCCCCTTCCCCAGTGATCTCCTCGGACTCCAGTAAAGGAGACTCCTCGGCCAGTTCTGGAACCACGGAAGGATGGGAGAAAGGCACCCATCCCCCGAAAGGACCGGGACGGCCTCCTACGTTGAGGTAACCTGCCACCCCTGGCAAACAAATCCAAGCGCTCCCCAAAGAGACGCAGGCCCTTAAAAGGGAAACCAGTGAGGGCTTTCTTAGCAGCATTATCAGCTACCCATTGACGTAGCCAGACAGAGCGGCGTATAGCCACCAACAAGGCAGAAGTTCTACCACACATTCTAATGGCATCATCCATAGCAGACAGAATATATGCAATAAATTCCTCACAAAGCAGTAGAGATCTATACTCTTCTTTACCCACATCCTCAGATGCCCTGTCCAAGAGACACTTAAGCACCCCTTTAATGGCAATAGTCGTAATAGCAGAGGCACAAATCTGGCGCAGAGCCGTCCCCGCACAGGCAAAGGCGTGACAGGCCAGTTGGTCCAAGCGCCGGTCCTCCCCATCCCACAGGGTAGTAGTATCAGGAGAGTGCATGACAGATGTATTGGACAACCCGAGAATGGGCGCATCCACCTCGGGAGGACATGACCAATGCTTAACAACATCAGCAGGAAAGGGATACCTCTTGTCCCAACTCTTAGGCACTCCTGGCAGCTTGCTAGGCTGTTCCCATTCCTTGAGCACTAGATTATTAAAGTGAGACTGCTCAGGGAACTCCCAGCGTGGCTTAACCATATAAAAAAGCTCGCCCTGCTGCTGCGGGGCCACTGCCGGGGGAGAAATACAAAGCACTTCAAAAATATGACTCAGCAACCTGCCAGTGTCATCAGGGGACCACGGGTCTTCCCCAAAGGGAGTCTCAGTACTACTGTAAATCTTAGGTTGTTCCTCAGAGGATTCTGAATCAGAAAATAATTCCCCCTCCTCAAGGGGGTAAGGACCTGAGATTGAGTAAGGGCCCTCATCTTCTACAGGGAAGAGGGAAACCGCGGGTGATAAATGCCGCTTCTTAGCAGAAGCCTTATGCGGGGCAGACCCAGCAAGATGATTTTCAATGTTGGCCACCCGTGCAGCTAAATCAGGTTGAGACTCCCCACTATTATGCCCCTCGGAGGGGGTCAGATGTAAGCGTGGGGGGGTAGGCGAAGCCCGAGTGGGCGCCACACCAGTAACAGGCAACCCAGGCTGCAGTGCAAGTACCTGCTGGACGCAGGGTACACACACCCTGACATCATCACTTATAGGGGATACTTCACACACAACAAATAGCCGGGCTTGTCCCAAGCACATTATCCCCAGAAGCCTCCATATGGTGATTATAGTGGCACAATAGGCCAATATAGGGTTAACGCTAATGATAGCAACCCGGGATGCCCCAAGAGCCCACTAGAGATGTGGGAGATATAATAGTAATAGCCCAAAACTAAAAGGGGGAGGACCGGGAGATACCACAATGAGGTCTACCCGCCTGAAAGACATAAGAAGACATCCCCATAAGAATACAGTAAAAATATATATATATACATAACAATCCACCCCACAGGGGCACTCACGGACCGCGGTAGGAAACAGCAGACACGCAGCACGAGGGAGGTAAAAATGGTGTATGCATATACCTCGAGGGGCAGGCCACTAGAGAAGTGATGCGGAAAACATCATCCGCAGAGCCTGCCCCCCCCCAGGAGAGCGCGAATCACGCCCACATGATCCCGCCGTCCAATGAGGTAATGTCGCCGCCATCCGCGGAGCGATGTATAGACGCGCGGCGGCTGCCAGTAAAAAACACATTAAGCAAGACATGCAGGATACAACAAAATCAATTCTGGCACAAGCAAGTGAATATTCAGGCTGCTTGACATACCGCAAACACGCCCCTCCCCCCGAGATCTCCAGGGAGAGCGAAGGAAGGGGGCTACTCAGTGAAACAAAATGAGAGGACGGGGCAGATACCTAAGGGGAGTAGGGATTAAAGGGGAACCCCAGGAGCAGGAGGGGGCATCCCACAAGGCTCACCACAGGCCTATACCGCCTACCCTGTCAAAGCAGGGACTGCGGTCGGAGCAGCGCTCCTCAAGCACCTACCCCAGGTGCTGTCCTACCATCACCCGAACCAGTCAGCTGAGGCTGGGAGGCAGTGGGTCCAGAACGGGTGGTATTAGTCCTGCGGGGCCGCAGGCTGGTAAGCCCCGCTCGCCTGCGTATATAGAGAGCCATCTTCTAGCTTCGCAGTCCTGACTGCAGATTAAAACTGGGGATTTTGTGGGAGATCCCTAACTTATATAGGGCTGGGAAGAGCCACAAGCTGTTTTCTGCAGTCCAGCGCCACCTTGTGGATGTATTACCCATGTGTAAGGAATATTCTGGAACAGGGGAAAAATCCCCAGATGGCATATAGTTCAGTTTTAACTGAATTATATACAGTAATAGACAAGACATTATGTTTAATCTTTCAAGATCCCAAAATGACTGCATCACAGGTGTGGTGCATAGTCACTGACGTATCAATATTCAAAAAGGGGTATAAAGGGGAAGTTGGGAACTACAGACCGGTAAGTTTAACATCTGTTATGGGCAAGATTTTTGAATGTTTTCTAAGTGATGCTATGCTGGAGTATCTAAGTGAAAATAACCTTATAACTAGAGATGAGCGAATCGATTCTGACGAGCCCGAATTTGTTACGAATATAAAGGGGTATAAAGGGGAAGTTGGGAACAACAGACCGGTAAGTTTAACATCTGTTATGGGCAAGATTTTTGAATGTTTTCTACGCGATGCTATGCTGGAGTATCTAAGTGAAAATAACCTTATAACTAGAGATGAGCGAATCGATTCTGACGAACCCGAATTCGTTACGAATTTCATGAAATATAAGGGAGGCCTGCTCTGTATGTGAGGAGGGGGCATCCCAAACAATAGCATAAATATTTCAAGACTACCTGTCTAATAACTGCTTGCATTTTATAAGCAAAGTCACTTTTCCACAATCAAGGGAGGCCTGCTCTGTATGTGAGGAGGGGGCATCCCAAACACTAGCATAAATATTTCAAGACTACCTGTCTAATAACTGCTTGCATTTTATAATTAACGTCACTTTTCCACAATCAAGGGAGGCCTGCTCTGTATGTGAGGAGGGGGTATCCCAAACACTAGCATAAATATTTCAAGACTACCTGTCTAATAACTGCTTGTATTTTATAAGCAAAGTCACTTTTCCACAATCAAGGGAGGCCTGCTCTGTATGTGAGGAGGGGGCATCCCAAACACTAGCATAAATATTTCAAGACTACCTGTCTAATAACTGCTTGCATTTTATAATTAACGTCACTTTTCCACAATCAAGGGAGGCCTGCTCTGTATGTGAGGAGGGGGCATCCCAAACACTAGCATAAATATTTCAAGACTACCTGTCCAATAACTGCTTGCATTTTATAAGCAAAGTCACTTTTCCACAATCAAGGGAGGCCTGCTCTGTATGTGAGGAGGGGTCATCCCAAACACTAGCATAAATATTTCAAGACTACCTTTCTAATAACTGCTTGCATTTTGTAAGCAAAGTCACTTTTCCACAATCAAGGGAGGCCTGCTCTGTATGTGAAGAGGGGGCATCTCAAACACTAGCATAAATATTTCAAGGCTACCTGTCTAATAACTGCTTGCATTTTATAATTAACGTCACTTTTCCACAATCAAGGGAGGCCTCCTCTGTATGTAAGGAGGGGGCATCCCAAACACTAGCATAAATATTTCAAGACTACCTGTCTAATAACTGCTTGCATTTTATAAGCAATGTCACTTTTCCACAATCAAGGGAGGCCTGCTCTGTATGTGAGGAGGGGGCATCCCAAACACTAGCATAAATATTTCAAGACTACCTGTCTAATAACTGCTTGCATTTTATAAGCAAAGTCACTTTTCCACAATTAAGGGAGACCTGCTCTGTATGTGAGGAGGGGGCATCCCAAACACTAGCATAAATATTTCAAGACTACCTGTCTAATAACTGCTTGCATTTTATAATTAACGTCACTTTTCCACAATCAAGGGAGGCCACCTCTGTACGTGAGAAGGGGGCATCCCAAATACTAGCACGTGTCTTTTAAGAGTACCTGCCTACTAACCTTTTGCCTTTTGTATAAAACACATCTGGTTTACATGTTTAAAGCACCCATTGCCTTTCACCGGGGGCCATTGTCAGTGCTAGCACTTATCCTTTAAGAGTACCTGCCTCCTAACCTTTTACGTTTTGAATAAAAAAGTCTGGTTTACAAGTTTAAAGCACCCATTGCCTTTCACCGGGGGCCATTGTCAGTGGTAGCACTTATCTTTTAAGAGTACCTGCCTCCTAACCTTTTGCCTTTTGTATAAAAAAAGTCTGGTTTACATGTTTAAAGCACCCATTGCCTTTCACCGGGGGCCATTGTCAGTGCTAGCACTTATCCTTTAAGAGTACCTGCCTCCTAACCTTTTGCGTTTTGTATAAAAAAGTCTGGTTTACAAGTTTAAAGCACCCATTGCCTTTCACCGGGGGCCATTGTCAGTGCTAGCACTTATCTTTTAAGAGTACCTGCCTACTAACCTTTTGCCTTTTGTATAAAACAAGTCTGGTTTACAAGTTTAAAGCACCCATTGCCTTTCACCGGGGGCCATTGTCAGTGCTAGCACTTATCTTTTAAGAGTACCTGCCTCCTAACCTTTTGCCTTTTGTATAAAAAAAGTCTGGTTTACAAGTCTGGTTTACATGCACCCATTGTCTGTAGGTTCCTCGGATACAACCCTGAGTTGGCATGGCCCGGGAGCAGCCCCTGTCCTTCCATTGCCTCTGTCCTACGCCCCCCCCCCCCCCAGCCGCCGTATCTTATGCTTTGGGTTCAGCTCCACTATTCAGTGAGGACGATGTGTTAGAGGACAGTCAGCAGCTACTGCCCAGCCAAGAAATGGAGGAGACATCCGCCGCTTCTTCCTCTAGGCAGACAAACACTGAGGAGGAGAGTGGCGTGGGAGGTGGTGTGGTGAGCATTCCGTCTCCTGCAGCACACGCTCTTTTGGAAACCGAAGAGGACATCAGTGACATGCAGGCACAACTCGATGATGATGATGATGAAGCTGATCGTACTTGGGAGCCCGGTGCAGAAGGGGCTTCATCATCATCAGGAGAATAGGGTCCCAGGTTGCCCCAGAGCTGAGGCAGCAAGGTGGCAGTAGGGTTGGCAGTCAGCATGGTGGCAGTAGGATTGGCAGTCAGCATGGTGGCAGAATTGGGATGTCTGGAGCCACACGTGGCCGGGGGCGGGGTAGACCACCTGCTGCGCGGCAGGCTGCCTTCCCGGGAGGTAGTGGAGCAGGGGTTCCTGGAGTTGGCAGCAGTAGCAGTGAATTAGTGCGGACTGTTGGAGGGAAAATTAGCTATTCCGCAGTGTGGCACTTTTTCCTCAAGCATCTGCAGGAGGGTAACCTGGCCACATGCAAGATGTGTAGACAGAAGGTCAAGCGTGGCCAGGGTCCCAATGTTGGTACCACACACAGGCAGCGTCACCATAAAGCGGCCTGGGAGAACCGAGGCTCCGAAGTGGGGGTCCAGCTTGCTGCGTCAGCCAGTGCCACGCCGCTTCCAATTTCACCCAGCCAAGGCTCCAGCACCTCAGCCGAAGGTAGCTGTGCGTCATACCCATCCTCTGCCGCTCCAGATGCTCCTGCTCCTCCTACTAAAAGTCACTCATCCCACCAGCAATCCATCAGCGAAGCCATGTCCAAGAGACAACAGTATGCGCCCACTCATCCTACGGTGCAGAAGCTAAATGTGCTCCTGTCCAAGTTGCTAGTGCTGCAGTCCCTCCGTTTTCAGGTGGTGGACTCTGCACTTTTCAGAGAGCTGATGGCTTGTGCCGAGCTGAGGTAGAGAGTCCCAAGCCGTCATTTCTTTGCAAAGAAGGCAGTACCAGCCCTGCACAAATTTGTTGAGCAAAAGGTGGGCCAGTCCTTGAGCCTGTCGGTGTGCACCAAAGTGCACGGCAGCGCCGACATCTGGAGCTGTAACTACGGTCAGGGACAATACATGTCCTTTACGGCCCACTGGGTGAATGTGGTTCCTGCACAGCAACTTGGACAGGTCACACCGCTTCGACCTCCACGCTCCTAGGCCGTTTTGCCTGTCACAGTGTGTGACTCTGCCTCCTCATCCTTCGCCATCTCCTCAGCCTCCACTGTACGGTCAATTCTCAATGCCCCTTCAGCCTACCATGTGTGCAGGGCACGGCGGTGTCACGCTGTGCTTCACATGGTTTGCCTTGGCGAACTGAGTCACACAGGGGAGGAGCTCCTGAAATTCATTCATCAAGAAATCAAAACATGGCTTACTCCGCGAAAATTGGAAATGGGTACCATGGTGACCGACAATGGGAGTAACATCTTGTCTGCACTGAGACAAAGAAGCCTGAGCCATGTGCCCTGTTTGTCACACGTGTTCAACCTAGTTGTCAAGCGTTTTCTGAAGTCTTCCCCCCATCTGCAAGACATCCTAACAACGGAAAGGAAAATTTGTATGCACTTCAGCCACTCCTACACCGCCAAGCACACCCTTCTTGAGCTACAGCGTCAGAATGGTATCCCCCACATAGTCTGCTTTGCGATGTTCCCACCCGTTGGAATTCCACCCTACATATGTTAGATCGACTATATGAACAGAGAAAAGCCATCACTGATTTCTTGATGATCCAAGCAGATAGGGGGACTCCCCTGTGTAACTTTAATGTGAACCAGTGGCCACTTTATTTGTCAGTCGCCAGGATTACGGCATAAACGACGTGATTCCATTGCTTCATGTAATACAACACATGTTGGAAACAATGGCTGGTCAGGGCACTGGAGACATGTCGCCACATAAATCCCGTGGGAGCTGAGGAGGATGAGGATCAGCAAAGTGAAGCACAGTTTAGTTTTGGGGAAATGGGAGCAGGAGCAGCCAGTGGAGCTAGAGGGTTGTGAGGAAGGCGAGACAGAGGACCCAGACACACCGTGGCAGTATGCAGTGGAGATGGAGACAGGTAGTCCCTCCGAGCCACTTGCAAAAATGGCACAATGCATGCTCACCTGCTTGCGTAGTGACCGCAGAATTGTCTCCATTTTTCTGCTACTGGCTCTCCACCTTATTGGACCCTTGCTTCCGGCACAAAATGGGGGCATTTTTTAAACCCGCCGAGAGGGAGGACAAACTGACCTACTACAAAGACATTCTACGTAGTCAGTTGGCCTATCTGCGCCATGGTCCATACTCTCGAAGGTCTGACTCAGGGGGACCACTGCGCTCACCTTCCACTGCCATGGCTGCCAGGGGGGTGGCAGGAGCAGCAGCAGAAGCTCCACCAGCAGCAGCCTCATTCTTCAGTCGCTAATGAGTAGCTTTCTGCACCGGCATAGTGAGGCTACTCATGAGCAGCAGGAAGACCTGGAGCAGGGCCTGAACCAGCAGGTCGTGTCATACCTTGAAATGACCATGCCAACGCACCTTGAAGATCCGCTGGACTTCTGGGCAGCCAAACTTGACTTGTGGCCGCAACTGGCAGAGTTTTCCCTGGGAAAGCTGTCCTGCCCGGCCAGTAGTGTGCCATCTGAGCGGGTCTTTAGTGCTGCGAGGGCCATAGTAACGCCAAGGATAACTCGTCTGTCCACGAAAAATGTGGAGAGACTCACTTTGTGAAGATGAATCAGGCATGGATCAGCCAGGTTTTCCACTCACCAATAGCTGATGCATGCGAGTAGCTGATGCATGGTAGCTCCTTCTGCTGCTGCCATCTCCTGGGTGTGTCTTTCAGGCAATATATGAGTTCCCTATACTGCTGCCAACTCCAATGTGTTTTTCAGGCAATATATGGGCTTCTAATGCTGCTGCTGCTGCCATCTCCTGGGTGTGTCTTTCAGGTAATATATGGGCTATTAATGCTGCTGCCAACTCCAATGTGTTTTTCAGGCAATATATGGGCTCCTAATGCTGCTGCCAAATCCTGGGTGTGTCTTTCAGGCAATATATGAGCTCCCTATGCTGTTGCTGCTGCCAACTCCTGGGTGTGTCTTTCATGCAATATATGAGCTCCCTATGCTGCTGCCAACTCCAATGTGTTTTTCAGGCAATATATGAGCTCCCTATGCTGCTGCCAACTCCTGGGTGTGTCTTTCAGGCAATATATGGGCTCCTAATGCTGCTGCCAACTCCTGGGCCAGTAGTGTGCCATCTGAGTGGGTCTTTAGTGCTGCGGGGGCCATAGTAACGCCAAGGAGAACTCGTCTGTCCACGAAAAATGTGCAGACTCACCTTTGTGAAGATGAATCAGGCATGGATCAGCCAGGTTTTCCACCCACCAATAGCTGATGCATGCGAGTAGCTGATGCATGGTAGCTCCTTCTGCTGCTGCCATCTCCTGGGTGTGTCTTTCAGGCAATATATGAGCTCCCTATACTGCTGCCAACTCCAATGTGTTTTTCAGGCAATATATGGGCTTCTAATGCTGCTGCCATCTCCTGGGTGTGTCTTTTAGGCAATATATGAGCTCCCTATGCTGCTGCTGCTGCCAACTCCTGGGTGTGTCTTTCATGCAATATATGAGCTCCCTATGCTGCTGCCAACTCCAATGTGTTTTTCAGGCAATATATGAGCTCCCTATGCTGCTGCCAACTCCTGGGTGTGTCTTTCAGGCAATATATGGGCTCCTAATGCTGCTGCCAACTCCTGGGCCAGTAGTGTGCCATCTGAGCGGGTCTTTAGTGCTGCGGGGGCCATAGTAACGCCAAGGAGAACTCGTCTGTCCACGAAAAATGTGCAGACTCACCTTTGTGAAGATGAATCAGGCATGGATCAGCCAGGTTTTCCACCCACCAATAGCTGATGCATGCGAGTAGCTGATGCATGGTAGCTCCTTCTGCTGCTGCCATCTCCTGGGTGTGTCTTTCAGGCAATATATGAGCTCCCTATACTGCTGCCAACTCCAATGTGTTTTTCAGGCAATATATGGGCTTCTAATGCTGCTGCCATCTCCTGGGTGTGTCTTTCAGGCAATATATGGGCTCCTAATGCTGCTGCCAACTCCAATGTGTTTTTCAGGCAATATATGGGCTCCCTATGCTGCTGCCAAATCCTGGGTGTGTCTTTCAGGCAATATATGAGCTCCCTATGCTGCTGCTGCCAAATCCTGGGTGTGTCTTTCAGGCAATATATATGAGCTCCCTATGCTGCTGCCAACTCCAATGTGTTTTTCAGGCAATGTATGGGCTCCCTATGCTGCTGCCAACTCCTGGGTGTGTCTTTCAGGCGATATATGGGCTCCTTTTGCTGCTGCTAACTTCTAGGTGTGTCTTTCAGGCAATATATGGGCTCCTAATGCTGCTGCCAACTCCAATGTGTTTTTCAGGCAATATATGGGCTCCTAATGCTGTTGCCAACTCCAATGTGTTTTTCAGGCAATATATGGGCTCCTAATGCTGCTGCTGCCAACTCCTGGGTGTGTCTTTCAGGCAGTATATGGGCTCCTAATGCTGCTGCCAACTCCAATGTGTTTTTCAGGCAATATATGGGCTCCTAATGCTGCTGCCAACTCCAATGTGTGCCTTTCAGGCAATAAATGAGCTCCCTATGCTGCTGCTGCTGCCAACTCCTGGGTGTGTCTTTCAGGCAATTTATGGCCTCCTAATGCTGCTGCCAACTCCAATGTGTGTTTTCCAGGCAATATATGGGCTCCTAATGCTGCTGCCAACTCCTGGGTTTGTCTTTCAGGCAATATATGGGCTCCTAATGCTGCTGCCAACTCCTGGGTGTGTCTTTCAGGCAATATATGGGCTCCTAATGCTGTTGCCAACTCCAATGTGTTTTTCAGGCAATATATGGGCTCCTAATGCTGCTGCTGCCGCCAACTCCTGGGTGTGTCTTTCAGGCAATATATGAGTTCCCTATGCTGCTGCCAACTACAATGTGTTTTTCAGGCAATATATGGGCTCCTATGCTGCTGCCAAATTCAGGGTGTGTGTTTTAGGCAATATATGGGCTCCCTATGCTGCTGCCAACTCCACTGTGTGTCTTTCAGGCAATATATGGGCTCATCATACTGATGCCACCTCAAGGCTCTGTAATTGTGCCGCTCTGTGTCAGCGAATCTAATCGTGACAACTCTGATCTTCATGTCATACTTCTTTACAACAGTATTTCACTAACCCAGCATGCCTCCTATGCATGTTACAGCCAAGCAAAACGTTATGCAACCCTATGGCAGCTCTCGGACGCCCAGAAATAGCCATTATTAATAGCGATTAGTCACGAATAAATTCGGACCAAAACGATTTTTCCCTGAAAATTCGGCGAATTAGCCAAATCAAATTTTTCAAAACTTCGCTCATCTCTACTTATAACTTCATATCAGCATAGATTTATGAGTAATCGGTCCTACCAGACAAACTTCATCAGCTTTTATGAGTATTTAAGTTCAACACTGGGGTGAGTCATTAAATGTGATATAGCTTGACTTTTCTAAAGTATTTGATATGGTGCCAAATAAAAGGCTGGCACAAAAGATGAGAATGTTTGGACTGGGGGAAAATGTGTGTAAAGAGGGTGGTTATAAATTAGAGGTGTACCAATGGGGTCTGTGCTAAAGCACAAAGTGCTATACAAATTGAATAATTTAAAACTGAACAGTTTTGTTCAGCTATTTGCCATATTTGCCAAAAATATCATCAGATATTTAAAGGGACCACTTTTAAATTTTAACTAAGGGGGCTTATTTGTTTGTGTCAGGAGCTGTGCTTTTAATCAATAATTGTCTCCTGCTTTTTATTTTTAAGTTGGAGAACATCCTGGCAGCACTGCTCACAGTCCTTCACTGTTAAGACTTTGTCTTCAGGCATTTAGTGAGGAATTCTGGGGACATTAAGCAGCATGCTCAGAAGTTGAAAGGTAGATATCATCTGAATAAAAGGAAACTTCCAGCAACAACTGATAAGAAACACAGCCCTTGACATATATATATACATTGCTTTCGTTTCTATTAAACGTCCCCTAGGGCATACAGATTTGGAATGCCCCTCCAGTTAAAAAGCTCCAGAAAGCTCTATGATGTGGCCCAGATAGTATCTGCACACCACAGTGAAGCACATCTATTGTAGAAGAAGTGGCTGCCAGATATTTGCTGTCCCTTGTTAGATGCTAAGTAAAAAACCTGTTATGCAGGAGTGGGGGTGAATACCTATATCTGTTCACAAGGTATAGCCAAAGCCCAAGGATCTCCAAAGCCCAACAGGGTGCAGAAGAGCCCATGGCCCACATGGCTATGCATGCTGGTAGCCTTCAGGACCGGGGGTCAGTTGGCCACTTGGCCTCCACAACCTGGTCTACCAGTCCACATTGCTTGGTGCTGGTGAGGGGGGACCCCACACAATTAAAAAAAATGTAAGGGTTTAACCGTGCAATGGCCCAACTTGAAAGGAGCCTTCATTCCTTCAGCACCATAACCACAAGCTTGGCCTTCCTGTTCTGTGTGGGGTTTCCGTATTTAAAGGAACTCTGTAGGCAAAGTGCATAAACTCATTCAGTAGCTCATCATGGCTGCACCCTTTCTTCCTGTCAGAAAGCAGCTGCTCCTGGAAGTATAAACAATGCAAAGAGTAGTGGCACACTACCTGAATTCCTTTGCCATAGACCACCAATCATAGGGCTCAACTGGTGCTCTATATCTCCGTCCCATTTGTCAGCTCATCAAGAGTAAGCACAATAATATTATACAGTCTAAGCTATTACAGTCAGCTCCCATTCTACCTCTATGTCCCCTCTCTGACCTGCGTGTGGCAACCCTAATCAGCATATGTCTAATTATCATTCAATCACCACCATGCCTAATTAGCATTTGAATCACCAGTGGCTTCCTGTGATAGTCATTGGGACAATAGAGCCTGCACCCCCTCCCTTTACCGTTGATCATCAGATTGTGGACACTGGAAGTGAGAGAGGAGCACAGGGTGATAAAAAAATCCTGTGTCTGAAGCACAATATTGGGCACTTACAGACCCTGTCTACTATGTTAATTATTATGCGGCATCAAAGAGCCAAGGGCCATGCCCACATATTTCAAAAGCAAAATCATAAGCCAAAACTGTAAAGCTTGATATCCTGGCCATATCTTCTTCAGTTTAAAAATGGGAACTGTTTAGGACAATGCCAAATGTAGCCCGACACAATGATCTAACAATTTCCTTTGCCTGCTGTATGTGACCTTTAAGTTCTTGTGCATATGTGTGTTTTCTAGCCCTGCTCAGTGTCCTGACTATGTGCCTCCCAGTCTGCTCTTCTCGTTAATGATGTCTTTAAAATGGCCACATTCTTCAGATACCTGATATTACCTGGTATTTAGACTGCACCACCAAATATGTATATAGAGCACCTAAATACAAATCCAAGGTAAAAATGTGTTATGCTACAAACATTTGAAATGCCATAGTTGTTGCTATTGAGTTTAAAGCGGTCCTTCACTCTAAATAAGAGTCTATCTTATATGTTTCCCACACCCTGTGCATACAGATTGTCCACATTAAAAATCATCCTACCTGCATCTATTGCATGTTATGAGCCTTTAAACATCCAAGATGGCAGCTCATGGAACAGCAGGCAGCCTGCAAACAGGAAGTGCCTTCTGACTGTGCTGCTCTGCATTCTGGGATTGCTGACCTTTTCCTGACCCCAGCTCTGCTCTGTCTGAGCACAGCGCAGCTATAACTCACCCCCTGCACTTTATTCCGCTCTCCTCTCCTCGGTAAGTGTGATGCTTCTGAGTCAAGATGGCGGCGTCCGTATCCTAAAGTCCTGAACAGAGTTGCAGCCCAGTGGGGAAAGAATAATAGGTGACTAAAAACTTAAAATATATTTACTTGCTTGCTGGGGAATAATTTTTTAAGGATTTGGGCTTTTCAATAAATTATGGTGAAGGTCCGGTTTAAGGCTCTGTTTACACCTATCCCTTGGACTTGCATCTTCTGATGAATTTTGGCTACACTACAGAGGAGCAGTTTCTAATATATGCTGTTGTTTTAATGTGTTTGCATTGTGCTTACATTGTGTATTAAAAAAAAATGTGGCATAGGAGTTCAACCAGGGGCTCAAAGGCCAAGCGAACAGCCGTAGTCCTGCCAAGTGACCAGCCCCTGGAAGAACACCAGGCCCATGCCAATGGCCAGTGTGGTTGTGAGTAATTGGGCCGCAAATTGTGGCAAGTCACTCACTGCTATTTTAGGAAGTTGGGTTACCACTCCTCCAACACTTTTTAATGTGGACTAAACCCCATCTTCCTGGGCCGTTAGATTTCCCCCCCGGGGCATCCAAACTCGGGATGCCCCACTGTGTGAAACCCCCCAGGTCGCCCCATTCACTTACCTCTTTTCCGGTCCCACGGTGCATCTAAGAACAGCAGCCACATCCCGCTCTCCCATTAGCAGGATGCGTGCCCCCGCGAGGCATTTGTGAATGGCCAGCGTGGGCACACTCCCTGTTAGAGGGAAGCGGAGGATGTGGCCATTAGAGTCGATGCTCTTAGAGGCGCCGTGGGACCGGGAAGAGGTAAGCTGGTCTTGGCATCCTGGGGGGCTTCACACGTGGGGCAAAATCTGGGATAGTCAAAAACCCTGGGTTTTGGTCGACTTTAACTGGCATGGGGTCCCTTGAACTGCTTACCAGTCACAAGCAGTTAAAGAAAAAACTCACAACACAAAAAAAGTTTAATAAATTTATTTTAACAGCGCTTTCCCATCGTTGTGTTCCTTTTCCTGTCCCAGGGGTAGTCCTGGAAGGTTATTGGACCTATGCTGAAAAGCATAGAGGCCAGCAGTTTGGCCCTTGAGCACTGGCTTATCAGGCCCTATATTTGGCACATTGGATTGGTAAGTTTTAGAGGAGGGGGCCATGCTTCTTTGAGGGGGGGCACCCTAAAAAAGCATCACTAGAAGGGAGGGTTGTGGAGCGTCCACTCCCCTCCAGTGACTCCCCAAAAAAAACATGGTCCACCTTGCTCCATTCAACTCGCTGGTGGATCTGACGTTAGAGCGGCTAGCAGAAGCTGAATGGAGTGGAGTGTGCTAATTGGCTGCCCATGCTCACATGGATAGTGGGATTGCTCAAAAGGTGAGTTTTCTTGGCAATATTTGAGGGATACACACCGTGGGCCATCGCAAATCGGTGTTCCTAAACCAAAATCGTCGGTGTTATTCCTCTTTAAATGTACTGTATTATAATGTTTATGTAATGTGTTTATTTCTTTAACTATAGATGCTCGGCCTCCGAGCATTTGGCTACCAACTCCTATGCATGGCTCACCAGGCTAGTAGGAGGGGGCACTTAATTTTAAAAAAATGGAAAAATATGCAACCCAAACGCAGGTACACTGGCTAATACCTGTGTTGTAGGCGTGATGTCATCGACTTCTTATGGCATTGTACTGGCGTTTGACTACATTGAAAATGTTGCTTTCAGTGCAGAGAAAATGCATCAATGTGAATGGAGCCTAAGAGTTGTAATTCAGCTTTATGAAAATAAGGAGCCAGGAAAAAAATAGCTTAACAATAGCTGCCTTTGACATTATTTATTTTCGAGTAATCAGGAGTATTACCTATGTAGTGGCAGAAATGGATTTTACAACAATAATGCAACAAAGCCATGGCAATTTTTATGCTTTCACTAAAGTTAGAAGGATTCTACTGCAACAGCAGCAAATGCAAATGGCAAAGTAACTGTGTATTGGGGCAGCACATGAAGTAAGGGCAGTAGGGTACAGGGCCAGCTACTACCCCTGCCCCTACATTACTAGTTTAATGACTGGGTTTTTTTTACAACTCCAAATCAAGCTTTTTCATTTATTTCTGCTTTGTTGCAGCTATTCCTATGTTTAGCCACAAGGTGTCACTGTTTGCTTACAATGCATCTAATCAACAGCAATATATTTTTGATATTCTACATGTTTTGATGCTCTAGGGCAAATAAAACTAAACATATCAAATATTTAATATATAATGTACAAAAGAAAAAGCTACTGGATAAGCATAAAAATACCATTTTGTGATTACTCACCTGTAAAATGGGTATTCAAATCCCAAATGGGCAACAAAGTTTTCCTAGGGGGCCGCACATGAGTGACCCCCTGGAAAAAAGTCTTGCAGATGCAGAGCAAAAGACCTCTGAAAGAAGACCGCCAGGGCAGAGACCTGCCCTTTCAAGGTACTAAGCTGGAACCCCAGGTCCAGACCGTGTTGAAGAAACTCCAAAATCCTAGGAATCGAAAAACACCCTACAAGGCAAGGCCCTAGCCTCACACCAGTCAATATAGGACCTCCAAGTCCTGTAATAGATGTTAGAGGAAGATCTCTTCCTAGCTCTAACAAGAGTCTGAATCACAGCATCAGACAAACCTTCCTCCTTTAAGATAGAGGTTTCAGCAGCCACGCCGTCAAAGCCAGCGTTTGTAAATTGGGGTAACGAAGTTGACCTTGAGTGATCAGATCCGGAAACAGGGGCAACCTGTACTGATCTACCGCCAGCCGTACGACGTCGGCGAACCAAACCTGTATTGGCCACCTTGGAGCCACCAGGATTGCTGGCGCACCCTCTTGAGCCAACTTGCGCACCACCCTGCCCACCATGGAGAAGGGGGGAAAAAGGTACAGGAACCCCAGATCCCTCCAGGCCAGAGACATGGCGTCCACTGCCAGGGCCAGAGGATCCTGAGACAGAGACACAAATGCAGGAAGCTTGTGGTTGTGACGTGAGGCAAAGAGATCCACCTCCGGAGTCCCCCACTTGTGGCAAAGGGACCGGAATACCTTGTGATTGAGAGACCATTCCCCTCGGCGAGAGGATCTCCTGCTCAGGGAGTCCGCCTCCGTGTTCTCCACACCCGGAATGCAAACGGCTGAGATGCATGGGACATTGCTCTCCGCCCAGGCAAGAATCAGAGACACTTCCCTGAGGGCACTCCTGCTGCGAGTCTCTCCTTGGTGATTGATGTAAGCGACCACCGCCCGATTGTCCGATCGAACCGGCAAGCCCTGCAAATGAAAAGTCAAGCGAGACAGAACCAACCGAATGGGCCTCAGCTCCAAGATATTGATGGGGGTGTGTGCCTCCCGAGGCCCCCACAGCCCCTGGAACTGATGTTCCCTCCAGAAACCCCCCCCCCCCCCCCAGCCCAACAGGCTGGCGTCCGTGGTGACCGTTTCCCCACAAGGGGCCAGAAAGGATCTGCCCCTCATCAGATTGCTCGGTTCCAGCCACCACTGAAGAGACTGCCGAACCCGGGGGGACATCAGAAACGACTGATCCAAAGACAGCGGACACCTGTCCCAGGCCGCCAAAAGATGGAGCTGGAGCTTCAGCATGTGAAACTGAGCAAAGGGAACTGCCTCGAAGGAAGCCACCATCAATCCCACCAGTCTCATCCCCAGCCATATAGATGGGCGAGGGTGAGGGTTGGATAGGGGAAGCCAGATACTGAACCATCTGCACCTTGGACCGAGGAAAGAGAAGACTTGGGGTAGTTGATCACCCAGCCGAACCTCTCCAGCGTGGACACCACCGTTCTGGTGTCTAGCTCCGCCTGGCTGAGAGAGGATGCCATAATGAGAAGGTTGTCTAGATACAGCACAATGCGAATGCCCTAGGCTCGAGAAGGGCCATTATACCCGCCAGCACCTTGGTGAACACCCTCGGTGCCGAGGTTAGCCCGAAAGGAAGAGCCAAAAACTGAAAATGCTGATCTCCCACCACGAACCTGAGGAATCTCTGGTATGCCGGGAAGATTGGTACATGCAGGTAAGCATCCTTGATGTCTATGGACGTCATGAAGTCCCCCTGACAAAGAGAATGGATGGCTGATCGCAGAGTCTCCATGTGGAACTTCTTGGTTCTGATGAACCTGTTGAGAAGCTTCAAATCCAGAATAGGTCTTATGGAACCATCCTTCTTGGGGACCGTGAAGAGGTTGGAATAGTAACCCAGGCCTCTTTCCGAGGGAGGCACCAGGCAAATGACTTCCATGTCCAGAAGATTCTTTACAGCCGACAGGAGCCCCTGCGCAGCCCGGGGATCCGAGGGGACCCGAGATCTGAAGAACTCGAACTCCAGCTTGTAACCGGAAGACACCACTTCCAAGATCCATTTGTCCGTGACCTCCCGGTCCCAGACCTGGAAGAAGAGCCGCAGCCGTTCCCCCACCCGCAAGGGTGAGGGCGCCCCCTCATTGCTGAGCTGGCTTGGAAGCGGGCTTGGGCTTGGAACCCCAGTTGTGTCCTGGACGAGCACGTCCTCTGCCTCTGTTCCAAGAATTACCTTTGAAGTTAGAGTAGGCCAAACCTCTGCCTGCTCTGGCACCGCGAAAGGAAGGATTAAAGGAGCCCCCCCCCCCGAAAGGAGCGACGCTGCTTCTTACGCTGAGGTAACCTTCCTCCTTTCGCAACCGAATCCAATTTTTCTCCAAACAACCACAACCCCAGGAAGGGTAGCCCTGTAAGTGATCTCTTAGCCGCAATGTCAGCCGCCCACTGGCACAACCAGACCGACCGGCGAATAGCCACCAGCAAGGCCGAGGTTCTACTACACATACATATTGTGTCATCCAATGCGGACAAAACAAAAGACATGAATAATTCACAACGCTTAAGGGCTGCGAACTCATCACTGGCCGGGTCAAACTGGGAAACACTCAACAGGTCCCTAACGACAGACCTGGTAGCCACAGCCGTGAGCGCAGAAGCACAAACAGGCCGCAATGCTGAACCCACACTAGCAAAAGCATGGCTAGCCATTTGATCAATGCGCTTGTCCTCACCATCTTTGAGAGTGGTGGCATCAGGAGAATGTACAACCGAGGTATTGGACAATCCCAGCACGGGTGCATCGACCTTTGGAGGAGACGACCAGCGCTTCACCGCGTCCACCAGAAAAAAAAGGGATATTTCCTATTCCATCCCTGAGGAACACCGGGGAGCCGGCTAGGTTTCTCCCATTCCTTAAGAATAATACTTTCAAAATGCTTCTGATTTGGGAATTCCAAGTGAGGCTTAGAGGTCCCAAAGAATTCCCCCTTCTGCCAGAACTTCAAACAAGTGGGTCAGGACCTTGGGGGTATCCACGGCATCCCCCTGCCCATGTTCAGCATCAGCACCAACAAACTGCTGATCCTCAGATCCATCGGATTCCTCAAACAATTCCCCCTCTTCAAGCGGGGAATAATCCGACCAGTCAAGGGTATCATAGTCATCAAAATCAAGAACCGGCGCGGCCGGAGACAGGTGCCTTCTCTTAGCCGGGGCCTTTCTGGCCGCAGAGCTAGAAATCATTCTCTCGATGTTGGCCAGCCTAGCACATACATCAGATTGCGACTCCCCGCTAATGACAATGTCACTCGGGGTCCGGATCAGGCGGGGTGGAGTAGGTGATGAGCCCGGCGGCACTGACCCAGACGCCTGGGACCCCGACTGCCGCGTTATGGCCTGCTGAGCACATGGTATGCAAATCAGTACATTATCCCCCGTAAGGGATACCCCAGGGATTGCCCTGGGAAGCCTCCATATGGTGATTTTACGGTAGTCACAATGACCAGAGGGAATTACACTGTTTTAGCAACCCGGGATGCCTCCTTTAAGTCCCGAGTGGGAGAATTTGAATGATACCCCAATTTAAAACCAAGGGACCCCAGGACCGGGAGAACCCCCCTTTTTAACACTTGATAGGGAGTCTTCCTGAAAGACACAATTGTAGGGACCCATAAGGCACAATCGGACACACAACCAACATACTTATATGCAGCTAAGAAAGGCATAAAAGCATAATTATATATATATATATATTTAGACCTGGGAAGCTGCCCCAAGCGCTCAAATAGCCAGACACAGCGCTATACGTAAAAATAAGGAAAGGGCCCACAGGGCACTCACAGAGCGTCGTAATGGCGTCCAGCACGCAGCACAGACCACCGGAGAGAGGGAGAAGAAGTGCAGGCCGGCGCGGATCGCGCGGCACGCCTGGCCCCACCCCCTACCCTCAGCCCAGGAAGACGCGGCTCCCAGCCAGTGGCTGGGCCCCGTGATGGCGACAGTGAACAAGTGGGGGCGGGCCGCGGCGAGCACGCCGAGCGCCTGGCCCCACCCCCCCCTTCGAGCACCTGAGGGGAAGAAGCTCCCCCACCGTAAATGCCCGCCACATGCGGCCAGCACAAGTAAAGCAAAAAGACTGGCCAGTACTGAAGTACACATCAAACACGCACACACACATACAGCTCAGAAAAATAAAAGTTATGGTAGAAAGACCCCCCCCCCCACCCAGAGGGGAACAGGGGAACCCAGAAGGGGGGAAATCAGCACCCCAGAAGTGGAAGGGGAGTTAGGGACGGGGCATCCCAAGCCGGGATCACCAACCCGGATACCGTCTACCCCCTAGTATGGAGTCTCACGGGGGAGCATGTCTCCCTGTATACACCACAAAGGTGCTGCCTACCATTGCCCGGACCCACAGCCAAGGCTGGGAGGCATAATAAGGGTTTAAATAACAAAGTCCGGGCAGCAATAGAAACAAATTGGCCGGGGGTAACCCGGCTACCTGCAAGGAGGAGACACAGCCAACTTCTGCTTGCTCGCCGTCTGCAGAGACGAAAAACTGGGGAATGTGTGGGAGGTCCCAGGTATTTATGGACCGGGAGGGGCTTCCTTTTTTTTTTTCTGTCATCTCTGCAAAAGTTCGCCCTCTACAGGTAATAACCCACATGTCATTAATATTGGAAGCGGGGTGTGTGACATACTTGGAATAGGTAAGTTTTCAAATAAAAGTGAGATGGCAGCAAGAGAGCTGTTTTGACTGAATGGAAGCATGCCTGAGAGCGTACTAGAAAAGAAGTATTGTACAGTATAATGAGTTTAAAGAGACAACGGGGTTGATTTATGACCGTATTTTTTTAAACAAATTGAACAGCTAAATATGGTGCTGAATGGCACTTAGGGAAAAAATCAAAAGAAAAAGCATTTACTCTCAAAGAAAGTGAGTAAAAAATCACTCATGCTGATGAAGCAATCCTAATATGGTTGATTCAGCACTGTGAGTATTTTGTTACTCACTTTCTTGAGAGACTATGGTTTTTCTCCGTGCAAATGTTGTAAACAAAACTGCACAGCTAAATATGGTGCTGAATTGCACCGAGTTGAAGATTCATAAGAAAAAGCATTTTCTCTAAAAAAAAACGAGCAAAAAATACAGTGCTGAATCAACCCTAATGTGGGGGTGACCTGAGGGCATGACCTTGGCACAGGGCACCTTGATCTGGCAAATGCACCAAACTTTGTATTAGTAAACTTTAGTTTCACAACATCAGCTTAGGTTTGAGTGATCTCTACATGTAACACAGACCAAGTTTGTTTAGCAACTGTTAATTGCTGCGTAGTTGGAGATACTGAGACAAGACTTGTAGGATGTGACTTATCATAAATCAGTGTGTGCAATGGCTGGTAGTGTGGAAAGTAAGCCCTTTTCACATCATTTTTGTATTTTGAAATCTTGGGTGTCATCTGTACTGCAGCAGAAAGCCAAAGTTATAACATCTAGGGTTGTGCACCAGCCTTCGCTCAGGTGACACCCATGTCTGAACTAGCATGAACAAGCAACATCAAACCACTTAATATACTTAAAACCTGATGTTTCTAAAGTCAACATTAGCATATTATATTAAAAAGGGACTTATGTGAAAGCTGTAGCTCATTATCCAAATTGGGGTACTTTTTGCTGTTTGTAACACTATAGGCTCGATTCAGAGAGACAAAAAAGACTTTCGTTTTAGTGCCGATCTTTTTTTTTTTTTAATTTTCCCGCTCTCGTATGAGTGTGCGAGCGATTCTGTGCATGCATTGCTAACCTTCAGTAAAGTTTCCGTCCATTCGTATGCCAGAGTACGAAGATGTCATTTTCCAGCATGACTTTTCTGTTTCATTTTCTCATGTTACATCGGCTTTCGATTTTGCCCTTTTTCATTGTCTCCTTCCACGAATCCTTTACGTTTCCCGTTAGATTCTGCTTCCCTTTTTCAATAAATAATCGTCCGGATGTAAATCCTTACGATCTTGCGCCTGCGCACTACAAACTTAACTCATTAAAGTGCTCGCCTACATATCTGGCTCACTCACTTCTACAACAATGCTTAGCTAAACCACTTTGCGCTTTCCTACATCTTCCATGTTTCACCCCTCAAACTGTCCCAAACCACTTCCCGGTTATGTTCTTCTTGCATTTTAGCCCCCTAAAACTTACCCAAATCACTTCTCGGTCATGTGAATATTCATCTTTAAATATCTCTGGGCCCATTAGTTTTGTGTTAATGTATTTTGTAAATGACACTGAAACTTTTATTTATTTTTTTCATAATAAAATATAAAATATTAAAATATTTTTAAATGTAAACATTTTTACAAATATAAAAAACTAAATACATAGCAATGGCAGGCCACAGAACATTATTTTTCATCTGTGGTCCCCAACGAGTCGCGCAGCTCCTACATCTCGCCCACCAACTGAAGGACCCTGACAGTTTTGCCACTCTGGCACGTATGGTCCCTGTTAAAAAAACATAAATTAAATTATTGGTATAACCTTGTTGGGGTCATACTGCAGTGCCCCCCCCCCCCCCCCCCCCCGTATGGTCCAAACACCTAAATCTGGACTTCAAAAGCTTGAAGGCCCTCGCCACCATGGCCCGTGTTTTGCATAGGGTCCGATTAGAGAACTCCTGGCCCGCATTCTGCAGGCAAAGAACGGGCATCAGGAGCAAGGGCAGGAGTGGATATCCAGAATCCCCTGAAAAAAATTAAAAATACTAACATAAAATACACATTCTAAGCAACAATATTGTTTAACATGTCATCAAGGGCTAAAAACAGCCATAGGTTAAGACATAAATGATCCGATTTCATTTCGTTCTTGGAAAGCGCATATACGAAAGCGCCCGAACGTTCGTACGAATGGAAAATGAATGAAAAAAATACCATTTTGTGAATACTCACCTTGTAAAATGGGTATTATAAGTATGTCACACACCCCGCTTCAAGATATTCATAACCTGTGGGTATACTGACCTGAAGAGGGCGATCTGCAGAGATGATTGGAGGAAAGAAAGCCCCTCCCGGTCCATAAATACCTGGGACCTCCCACTCATTACCCAGTATAAAGTAAGCAGTAAGGTAAGGGACCAGGAAGAGCCAAATATAAGTCATAACAACGCAAAGTTCACAAAATGAAGGATCCAGAATACAAAAGGGCGGGTTGAAGCGGGGTGTGTGACATACTTATAATACCCATTTTACAAGGTGAGTATTCACAAAATGGTATTATTCTAAGTATGTCACACACCCCGCTTCAAGATATTCATAACCTGTGGGACATCCAATAGCAGTGTCCATAATGGGTGGGGATCCAAAACAAGGCATAAAGCACAACTTAAACTACTGCAGCCTGCAGAACTTTGCGGCCAAAAACAGCATCCGCTGAGGCCCGAACATCAACCTTGTAAAACTTTGAAAAAGTGTGAACAGAAGACCAGGTAGCGGCCTTGCAAACTTGCTCAACAGAGGCCTGGTGCTGAAAAGCCCAGGAAGCCCCAACCGTACGAGTAGAATGAGCTGTAACACGAAAGGGAGGATCTCTCCCTTTAGCAGAATAGGCCCCGACAATGGCCTGACGAATCCACCTGCTGATGGAAGGCTTTGTGGGTGCTAGACCCTTCTTGGGCCCAAATGGCACCACGAAGAATGCATCAGTCTTGCGAAAGGCAGACGTTACCACCAAATAATACTTCACAACACGAACCACATCCAAGGAATGCAGGGCCCTCTCCTTGTCATTGCTGGGATTAGGACACAGAGAGGGCAGAACAATATCCTGATTTAGATGAAAGGACGAAACCACCTTAGGAAGGAAGTCCGTCTTAAAACGAAAAACCACTTTGTCCTGATGTCTTTCAAAATACGGAGCTTGAATAGACAGAGCCGCCAACTCAGAAACACGTCTAACGGAAGTGATAGCTACCAAAAAGGCCACCTTCTGCGTAAGGGAAGACAAAGGAATATCATGCAAGGGCTCAAAGGGGGGACCCTGGAATCAAAGGCTTCCTAGGAGGCCGCACATGTGTAACCCCCTGGAAAAAAGTCTTAACCAAAGGATGAAGCGCAAAAGACTTTTGGAAAAACACCGCCAGGGCAGACACCTGTCCTTTCAGAGTACTGAGTTGGAGCCCTAGGTCCAGACCATGTTGTAAGAACTCCAAAATCCTAGAAATAGAGAATTCCCTACAAGGGAAGGCCCTAGATTCACACCAATCAATATAAGACCTCCAAGTCCTATAGTACACAGACGATGAAGACCTCTTCCTAGCACTAATAAGAGTCCGAATCACAGCATCAGAAAGACCTTCCTCCTTCAAGATGGAGGTTTCAGCAGCCACGCCGTCAAAGCCAGCGTTGGTAAATTGGGGTAAAGAAGATGACCCTGTGTGAGGAGATCTGGCAGCAGGGGCAGAACGAACTGATCTTCTGCCAACCTTACCACGTCTGCGAACCAGACCTGTCTTGGCCACCTTGGAGCCACCAGGATTGCTGGTGCTCTCTCCAGAGCAAGCTTGCGCACTACTCTGGCCACCATGGGAAACGGGGGAAACAGGTACAGAAAACCCAGATCCCTCCAATTCAGAGACATGGCATCCGTTGCCAGAGTCAGAGGGTCCTTCGCCAGAGACACGAATGACGGAAGTTTGTGATTGTGACGGGAGGCAAAGAGGTCCACCACTGGTGACCCCCACCTGCGACAAATTGTGTGAAAGGCCTTGGGATTGAGAGACCACTCCCCTTTGCGGGCTGACATCCTGCTCAGGGAGTCCGCCTCCGTGTTTTCCACTCCCGGGATGTAAACTGCCGAGATGCACGGGACATGGCTCTCCGCCCAGTCCAGAATCAGAGACACTTCCTTGAGGGCACTCTTGCTGCGGGTCCCTCCCTGGTGATTGATGTAGGCCACCGCCGTCCGATTGTCCGACCTGACCTGGACCGGCAAGCCTCGCAGTTGATGAGTCAAATGTCAAAGAACCATCCTGATGGCCCTTAATTCCAGAACATTGATAGGCTCGTGGGCTTCCAGGGGACCCCACAAACCCTGAAATTGCAGATCCTTCCAGAAGCCCCCCCATCCTGAGAGGCTGGCATCCGTGGTGACTATCTCCCACTGGGGAGTCCGAAAGGATCTGCCCCTCAGCAGGTTGGCTGAGTTCAGCCACCACCAAAGCGAGCGGCGAACCCGGGGGGACATCTGAAAGAATTGATCCAGCGACTGAGAAGACCTGTTCCAGACCGACAACAGATGGAGCTGAAGTGTCCTTGTGTGAAACTGAGCAAAGGGGACTGCCTCGAAGGAGGCCACCATCAAATCCACCAGTCTCATCCCTAGCAGGATGGACGGTCGAGGAATGGACATGAGCGACGGAACCAACTTCTGAATCAGAAGAACCTTGGACTGAGGAAGGAACACTCTGGCCTGATCTGTATCCAGAGACATCCCCAGAAAGGATATTAACCTGGACGGGTGGAGGGAGGACTTGGGGTAGTTGATCACCCAGCTGAATCTCTCCAGAGTGGATAGAACCGTCCTGGTGTCCAATTCCGCTTGGCTGAGTGACGATGCCAATATGAGGAGATCGTCCAGATATGGCACTATGCGAATTCCTTGAGCTCTGAGAAGAGCCATCACCCCAGCAAGCACCTTGGTGAAAACCCTTGGAGCTGTGGTGAGACCGAAGGGAAGAGCTACAAATTGGAAGTGCCGATCCTCCAGAGCGAACCTTAGGAACCTCTGGTGCGCGGGAAAAATGGGAACATGGAGGTAAGCGTCCTGGATCTCTATAGACGTCATGAAGTCCCCCTGACGAAGAGAGTGGATAGCGGAACGCAACGTTTCCATGCGAAATTTTCGCAGCCTGACGAATTTGTTGAGAATCTTTAGGTCCAGGATGGGCCGAACGGAGCCATCCTTCTTGGGAACCGTGAACAGATTTGAGTAAAAACCCTGACCCCATTCTAATGGGGGCACTGGGCAAATGACCGACATTTCTAGAAGACTCGATACCACCGCCCGGAGCTGCAGTGCGGCCTGTACGTCCGGGGACACCCGAGACCTGAGGAAACGCGGGGGGGGGGGGGGGGGGCGGGACTCGAACTCCAGCATGTAACCGGAAGACACCACTTCCCCGATCCATCTGTCCGAGACCTCCCGAATCCAGACTTGGGAGAAGTGTCGCAGCCGTCCCCCCACCCGCACGGGTGAGGGCGCCCCCTCAATGTTGAGCGGGCTTGGCCGCGGGCTTGGGTTTAGAACCCCAACTGTATCCTGAACGGGCACGACCTCTGCCCCTATTCCAGGAGTCTCCTCTTGTAGAAGGGAAGGCAAAACCTCTTCCCGCTCTAGCTCCCCGAAAGGAAGGGGTGAAGGAAGCTGCCCCTCGAAAGGGGCGACGTTGCTTCCTACGTTGAGGTAATTTTCCACCTTTAGCTACTGAGTCCAATTTTTCTCCAAAAAGCCTTAGACCAATAAAGGGAAGAGACGCCAGAGACTTCTTAGACCCAAAATCGGCCGCCCACTGGCGCAACCAAATTGAACGCCTATTGGTCACCACTAAAGCAGAGGCCCTGCTGTTCATCATCAATGAATCATCCAGAGCAGCTAAAATGAAGGACAGAAAAACCTCACAACGTTTCAGTCCAAGAAATTCATCACTGTCCGGATCCAAGCCGGACGAGGATAGCAAATCCCTGACCACCTTTCTAGTAGCCACCACCAATAGTGATGAGGCACAAACTGGCCGTATAGCTGCCCCAATACTGGCAAAACCATTATCCTCACCATCTTTGAGAGAGGAACAATCAGGGTTATTCAAAACGGCAGAGTTGGATAACCCCAAAATTGGGGCGTCCACTTCGGGAGGTGAAGCCCAGCGCTTAACCGTGTCCGCGGGGAAAGGATACCTTCTATCCCAACTCTGAGGAATGCCTGGGAGCCGAGCTGGCCTCTCCCATTCCTTGGAAATAATATTATCAAAATGCTTTTGATTAGGAAATTCTAAGCACGGTCTGGATTCCTCATAAAACTCCCCTTGTTGTTGAGGGGCCTCCGCCGGAACAAAAAAACGTTACACAACACACACACATATAATAAAAAACAGTGTAACCAAGTCATTGTGGAATTACTCCTATACGCTACACACCGTGGATATCAAAATTGTAAAGAGAGAACCCCCAACCCAGGCTATAAGGGAGGGGGTAGCCAATTAAGGGAAATTCTTATGGACAGGGCATCCCAAACCGGGGTCACCAACCCGGTATAACCGCCTACCCTCTAAATAGGGTCTCGCGGCGGAGCATAGCTCCTAAGCACGTGTGTGCTAGAGTACCATCACCCGGACCGCAGCCAAAACTGAGGAGGCATATAAATATATTAAATAGGGGAGAAAAAAGTCCGAGCCCGAATAAATAATATAGGCCGGGAGTAGACCCGACTACCTTGGAAAACCCCCTGTGCAAGGAGGAGAGATCATCTTCTGCTTGCTCGCCGTCCTGCAGAGATGAAGACTGGGTAATGAGTGGGAGGTCCCAGGTATTTATGGACCGGGAGGGGCTTTCTTTCCTCCAATCATCTCTGCAGATCGCCCTCTTCAGGTCAGTATACCCACAGGTTATGAATATCTTGAAGCGGGGTGTGTGAAATACTTAGAATAACAAAAAAAAAAGACTAACACACACAAAAACTTTCACAGACAGCTACGGAAGTCCAGACGAATGTGCCTCTGAATCGAGCCTTATGTCATGTCATTATCTACCTAATGTCAAATTGTATTTAACTACTGTTTACTTTAAGAACTCTCCAACTTGTGTATCATGCATGGCAGTATCTCATTAGGAATAAGGCAATGGTAGAGGGTCACCAGGGAAGGCAGTTGTGGTGTGTCACTAGGGACAGAGCAATTGTGGTGGGTCACCAGGGAAGGGAATATTGGTGGGTCACTAGGGATAAAACAACAGGGGTGTGTCACCGGGGACAAGGCAATGGTGATGTGTCACTAAGGACAAGGTGATGGTTGTGTGACTCTAAGGACAAGGCGATGGTGGTGCGTCACTAAGGACAAAGTGATAGCGGTGTGTCACACGGCACAAGGCAATAGGGGTGTGGCACTAGGGAAGGTGATGTGTCCTCAGGGAGGAGAACGGTCATGTGTCACGGGGAAGGTGCTGATGGCCTGTCTGATGGTCTGTAAGAATAAGGCAATGGTGGTGTGTCACCAGGGACAAGGAAATGGTGATGTGTCACCACTGACAAGGAAATTGTGGTGTGTCACTAGGGAAAAAGACGATGGTGGTATGTCACTAGGGACAAGCCAATGGAGATGAGTCACAAAGGACAAGGCAATGGTGGTTTGTCACTAAGTACAGGGCAATGGTGGTGTATCACTAAGGACAAGCCGATAGTGGTGTGTCACTAAGGACAAGGCAATGTGGTGTGTCACTAGAGACAAGAGGACGGAGGTGAGTCACTAAGGACAAGGCGATCGTGGTTTGTCACTAAGGACGAGCCAATGGCCAAGTTGATGGTGGTATGACTTCAAGGAAAATAAAGGTCATGTAATCAATACTGGGAGTCTCTGCATCAGTAATATAAACTCTTATAAAGAAAAATGTACTTTCTGTTTGCCCCCCCTTTGGACAACGCTTTCCCAACATGTTTTATCCTAGATTATTGTTTCTCAGCGAAGATCCTAATAACACCCGATTTCCTTTCTTTTCCCTCCCTGTAAACACCTAATATTTATTTAGTCTGATTTTCAATCTTCCAAGTTCAGTTCCTCGTTCAGGGGACACCACAATTTGATACCCTACTGTGTGTAAGCTCAAGAAAAGTTTATTATTCCTACCTCATTAGCAATCCCACACCACATTTTCTGGCTTTCCTCTATTCATTGTTCTATGCCCTGTATATTAATGAGCAGCATAAAATGCTGAATGGAATGAGAGTGCCGTGCATCCTTGCAGCCACTTCCCTCTGACTTTACCTGTACAAGCCATTCAGATAGGCCTGGTGCAGTAAAACATAGCAATCAGAGCGTTGCTGCTGTGGCCCATGCATGTGCCAAGAGATCATAGAAAAGGTTGGTTTTATGGCGATTCTTCAGGCTTCCCAAATTGTCCTATAGACTCTAGCCCAGTGGTCATATGTGTTAAAATTTTATAGATAAAGTAATGTGCCTTTATACTAGAATAAAGTGGTAGTCCTTAAAGAAATTGGCAAGTAAAAAAAAAAAATTAGCAGCTTACCTTTCATAAAGTGGCTCCAGGGCTGTCCTTCCTCTCTTGTCTGCCTCCTTAGTGAGGAAAATCACTTCCTTTTCTGGTTTCCATCCCCACCCCACCAATGTGGACCACCAATCAACCTTCAGGGCACTAAGAACAGGAACAACCCCCCCACACTCCCTGCCCAAACGTCCTGAGTGGCTGCCTCTCTCTGCACCTATGAAAGCCCACCCTCCTCCCTTTTCTGTGTCCGTGTGTGTGAGGAGCACTGGGCATTGGAGCACCGTCAGGCAGCAAGTATCAGTTTATCTGCTTCCTGCCCCCCTGTCTTTCATTGTGCCCCCTCTTCACACATGCAATTGATGCTGCACTCTGACTGTAATGAGGGATGCCACTTACTGGCTGTAATGAGGGATGGCTCACACTGCCTGTACTGTGCGTTCCGCCTGCAGCTCTAAAACCCTTTCCTAAGATGTAGGCATTTATCCTATGCTTAACAACTAGATGCTTCCTCACATAGCCCAGCACACAGGTGATGCACTCTTTGTGCCACCCAGGTGCCCAGCTGGGACCAGAAATGCTGTTTTGGAAAGAAAGAGAGGCACCACATGACTGGCCTGAGCTCCTATCGGTAGCTAGACCAGTCATTACGGAGAGGGTGGTAGGAGGTGAGGTTCCCCTCATCATCCCGGACCACAGGATGACATCTGGCTTCAGCGTTCCTCCCACCTCTCGGTCGCCACACTCGGCCCTCCACATCTGTGGTGGCATTGGCTCCCCCCGCCTGCTGGCAGTGGTGGGAGAAGCTCTTTCTGCCCTCCCACCCCTCACTGCCTGGCCTCCGCCTTGGCCCTCCCTGTCTGCTGCGCCGTTGACTCCACTGGTGGTGGTTGTGATAGCAGGATGCCACACAATGGCTGTAATAAGGGATGTTGCTCACTGGCTGTAATGAGTGATGTCACACACTGCCTGTAATGGGGGATGCCACTCACTGGCTGTAATAAGGGATGTGGCACATTGCCTGTAATGAAGGGTACTACTTACTGACTGTAATAGGGGGATGCCACACTCTTCATGGGGTATGCTCCACACTGCTTGTAATGAAGGATGCCGCTCACTGGCTGTAATGAGGGATGCCATACACTGCCTATAATGACGGATGCCACACACTGCCTGTAATGAGGGATGCCACACCTTGTCTGCGATGAGGGAGGCTGCAAACTGCCTGTAATGGGGGATGCCACACACTGCCTGTAATGAGGGACGCCACTCACTGGCTGTAATGAGGGATGCGGCACACTGCCTGTAATGAGGAAAACTACTAAATGGATTGCTTAATAAGGCCCCTCATCAACTAGTTGCCTCAGTTATGTGACCCTAACCCTTTATTATACACTGTATGTGGATGAGTATACAGATCTCTGTCATTACAGCTGGTCAATATACAGGCTCCTTTAAGATTAGGTATTGTGTCCTGGAGTTAGGCACCCCCCAGGGATTTATTTATATCTTTGTATATATTTGTATATGACCTCACAACAGTTATCCATTAAAATTATTTCATTCATTGAAAGCTATTCTTAAAAATGTACAATTGATCTTGCAATTAAAAATGACATGTATCATTTCATCCTTAATACATAATTTTACAGACTAATATTCTTCTCTTCACCAATGACTTTTTCATTTTTTTCTACTCTTAGTAGGCAGACATGTTTCACCCTCTGGCTTTCTTAATGCCCTAAGTGACCATTCCAGATATTTGCACATAAGAAACACCTCATGAGAAAAGTCTGTGGTAAACACTTTCTGTAATATAGGTATACTGGCCCTTTAAGGCCTTCAGGATTCAGATGCTGTCATGACATGTCATTTTTAAATATCTATGGATTAGAGTTGCAAGGTCATATATAAAGGCAAAAATAAATCCCTGGGGGGGGGGGGGCTAACTCCAGGACACAATACCTAATACCATTTAATGACTGTAATGGGCGGATGCCGCACTCTGCCTGCCATGGGGTATGCTGCACTTACTACCTGTAATGAGAGATGCTGCACACTGTCTGTAATGGGTGATGCCACACACTGCCTTTAATAAGTGATGCTGCACACGGACTGTAATGAGGGGATGCCACACACTGTCTGTAATGGGGGATGCTGTACACTGCCTGTAATGAGGAATGCCTCTCACTGACTGTAATGGGGTGACTTGGGGGATTCTGCTCACAATCTGGTATGGGGTGATTGGGAGGGGGATTTTAGCACGCCATTTGGTTCAGATTTTTGAAAGTGAAAAAATATGGTGTGTTGTGTAATGAAAGTAATTGCCTTACGAATGCATTTTATATTGTTTGTATCTAACAATTATGAATAGCATGGTGTTAATAAGAAGCAGGGCCCATAATTTATTTATTTAGTAGTATATATGATTAATCACGTAACTGCGTTAAAAAAACTGGAACAGTTTGTTCTAACTGAATATTTCTCTGGCTGTCATGCTGTGGTTGAACATTCCCTTGGCTCTCATGCCAGGATGGACCTTTCTGTAGATTTTATTAGAGTTTATACAGAACACTCTGTAAGCACAATGTGTTGCTGGTGGCTTACACCTGTGTGGCACTATGACACATCATGGATGAGATGACGATCACCTTATTAATAAAGGATTCACAAAAGTGTTGTTTTTCTATTTTAAAATACTGTAGAATGTTTCCGCCCTACTGTCAGTATTCTGTTGTATGAAAAAAAGTGAATGTTTGTAGTTATGAAAGGAATCCACCCTATAATCCTTTCATTCATTACATAAACTGTCCTTACATGAACTGCTGTTTCATTATACACACCCACAATTTTACACCACAAGAGTTTGGAATCATGTGCGTGTGTACAACTCTTTGCTGTTATCTAAAGCACCAGTGCCTGTTGAAAGCAGGGTAAAGGTTACAGTCAGAAGAGACCAGCTTGCTTATAACACATTACTGTGTCGCCAAATCATATTGGAATTAGAGCAGCCAGCAAGGACTAGCACCAGTGGCATAACTAAATAAGACTGAGCCTGATGCAAACATTGCATAGGGCCCAACTGTGGCTCATACAGTACAATTTTTCCTGTCATTTTCATTAAATTGGATACAACTAGACTACTAAAAACTGAAACAGCAGAGGCAAGTGGTACCTGATGCCATGTGAGCACAAATCTAATAAACTAGATGGAGTGAACAATGAAGGCCCCCCTTACCTCTTGGGCCCCGATGGGATCACTGCCCTTGTAGTTACCCCTGGTTAACACACTTTCCTTGTCCCAATACCTTAATCTACATAACATTTAAATGTGCTACACATATTTGTGTAGGTTACCTTGTGACATCAAATGATCTTTACCTTCCTGCGCCTTGGTAACCTGATGGTTACTACTTTATACCTGACTTTATCTACTTTACACTTATTTAAACCCGAACCATTTTTATATTTTTTCTGGTAGGGCCCAGAATTCTACAATTCTATATCTATATCTATATATATCTATAACGCATTTTCTTACGCATTATTTGATCTCAATATGCAGTAAATCGTGCACTATATCAACTGCCTAGGCTTCATATATAGGAGGACCTGGACCGCATGACCAATTTTGGCCCTATATGACGAGTACTAACCCCAGCAGCAGACATTGGCTTGTTACAGGGGAACTCCCGAATGCGTTGCTGCATCCTTGTGTGGATGTCCCGTTTTCTTATCCGGGAATTTCGTACTGGATTTTAACTATACAAGATTTAAAGCAAAACCATCTTTTTTCCAATGCACTCTCTTTTGGAAACTGGGAGGAAACTCTTCCACCCAGCAGCTCCACATTGGGGACTATTGTTGATGCTGAGCGACCCACAACTCACAGTAGGACTGACAACACCTTTACAGTAAAAATACTGTAAAATATGTTGTATCACAAGGGATCTATGTTTATGAACCCCCAGTATACTTGGATGGATGGATGAATTATTGAACAATTATATACCAAAGAAAAGGGGAAAACAAGAAATGGAATCCGCACTGGCTGAATCCAAAATAAGCCCTATTCCTCTGCAGTATAGTAGTACAGTGTGCACGCAAAGGCTAGCCACACAAAAAGGTGGTCAATTTAAAAAGAATCTTAGAGAAACGGAGCCCCACCACTCCCACAGCCCCCCGCCAAAAAAAGGGACAAATGTGGCACCACTGTTTCAAAATTTATACCAAATCAATGTTTATTATATACAAGTATCTACACTAAAAAAGACATATTAAAAAACATATAACATACTACAATCCATATAGAAAGGAGGGAGGGGGAGGGGGCGCCAATGATTGGTCACCAGTTTTTTGAAAGGTCATACAGTACTAATATAATAAAAAACTATAAATCACAAATATCACTAAAGACTGGTCCCGGGCCAGGCAATATTAAAGTGCAAAGTGCTGCTACAAAAATCTATATACTCTATAAATACTCCACTCCTTAAACAGTATAAAAAAGGCACATAACATCTAATGACCAAAAAATTAGTAAACAAGGAATACTATCAAACCAAGTATCAGTGCTCAAGTGCATACATATACATAATACTAATGCTAAATGAGGAAGTGACGCGGAGAGTCGTCACGTAACGCGTAGACGCTCGGGAGGGTGGGCGCTCTGGTCTCTGATTTGTAAGATCTATTCATTATTGTATTTGTATTTGTTTTGTCTGTACCCGGCGGGTTCTCATACTGGGGTTACATTTAGCATTAGTGCTGCAGTTTATAAATGTTCTGATTGTAAATTTTTGTCCTGTGTTTGGATGTGTAAATTGGTTTCCTTTGGTCACAAAGCCACATTGGGCACAATGGCCACATGGGAACATCCCTTTGATAGGAGGTAGGGAACTGAGCCATGTTTGAGGTAAGGTGGGTTTTTTTGGTTGTCTTTTTTCTGCTCTTATTAGTCTATCCTTCAGATTTTTGGGGCGTTTATGTACAAACATAGGAGGTGAATTGAAAGTGGCTTGTTCATCACTGGCCAGTACATGCCAGTGATTTCTGATAATTCTTTCGATTTGTGGTGTCATTCTGGAATAGGTGAGAATTTCTGGGATCCGATTATTGGGTTTCTTTGGTTTATATGCTAGTAGGGAGTCCCTAGGTAGCATAAATGCTTTCATTTTAGCTGTTTCCAGTATATCACGAGGATAACCCCGTGTAAGAAAAATACAATTCTGTGATTACTCACCTGTAGAATTGGTATTACATGTATACAGCACGTCCTGTTCCAGAATATTCCTTACCCATGGGTAATACATCCACAAGATGGCGCTGGACTGCAGAAAACAGCTTGTGTCTCCTCCCGGCCCTATATAAGTCAGGGACCTCCCACAAATTCCCCAGTATTGACAAGCAGTTAACAAGAAGCCGGGAGAACAATAATAACAGGAATTCAAAAATGAACATATGAACAATCACCATACAGAGGTAACTAAGAATAATGATAACAAGGCAGGGATGGAACAGGACGTGATGTATACATATAATACCAATTCTACGGGTGAGTAATCACAGAATTGTATTATTCTAAGTATACAGCACGTCCTGTTCCAGAATATTCCTTACACATGGGACATCCAATAGCAGTGTCCGTAAGGTAGGGTGGGATCCCCAAAAAGTAACAGCGGGCAGTTTAAACACTGCTGCCTGCAGAACATTGCGACCAAAAGCAGCATCAGCTGAGGCCCTAACATCAACCTTGTAAAACTTAGAAGAAGTATGAACAGGAGACCAAGTAGCGGCCTTGCAAACTTGTTCAACAGAAGCTTGGCACTGAAAGGCCCAGGAGGCACCAATAGCACGAGTAGAATGAGCAGTAAGGCAGAAGGGAGGCTCCTTCCCCTTAGCAGAATAGGCCTGTACCACAGCCTGACGGATCCACTTGCTGATAGTGGACTTAGCTGGAGCCAGACCCTTCTTAGGTCCAGATGGGAGCACAAAAAGAGCATCAGTCTTCCTGAAGGATTCAGTAGCCACCAAATAGAACTTCAGAGTCCTGACCACATCCAGAGAGTGCAAAACCTGCTAGTTAGGGTTACTAGGATTAGGGCACAGAGAAGGCAAAACAATGTCCTGATTGAGATGAAAAGCAGACACAACCTTAGGCAGAAAATTTGGCTTAAAACGAAACACCACCTTGTCCTGGTGTCTCTCAAAGTAAGGGGGTTTGACGGAAAGCGCCGCCAACTCAGAAACACGCCTAACAGAATTGATAGCCACCAAAAAGACTACCTTAAGCGTCAAAATGGACAAAGGGGCCTCGCGCAAAGGCTCAAAGGGAGACCCCTGCAAGGCAGATAAAACCAAGTTCAAATCCCAGACTGGTAACATAAGGGTCGATTCAAAGAAACATGTCAAAGCTTTGATTTTGTTGCCGATCATGGTATTTTTTCCGAACGCTCGAGCATTCGTATAAACTTGCGAGTGATTCTATAACCTAATGAGTTTCCTATTGTAAAATTCCCGTCCGTTCGTATGTTATCTCCCGACCTTGGCCCAGTCACTTTCAAACGTAAATTTTCGGTTGAGTGATCTGTTGTTGAGACGGCAGCATGTTATTTTTCCCTTCTTCCATCGTCCACCTCTTCGTATTTCTTGCGTTTCCCGATGGTTTTTCCTGCTTTTTAACCTCTAATACTCGTTCGCTCGTAAATGTGGAAGATCTTGCGCATGCGCAATACAAGCTACACTCAACTAATGTGGCCCATATCGTACACTACCTAGCTCAACCAAACTACTTTGCAACATTCTTACACTTACCTTTATTAACCCTAAAACTGACCCAAACCCCTTGCCGGTTGTTTTTTTCTTCATTTCCCGGACCCTAAAACGTACCCAAACACCTTGCCGGTTGCATTCTTCTTCATTTTCCTGACCCTAAAACTGACCCAAACCCCTTGCCGGTTGCATTCTTCTTCATTTTCCTGACCCTAAAACTGACCCAAACCCCTTGCCGGTTGCATTTTTCTTCATTTTCCTGACCCTAAAACTTACCCAAACCCCTTGCTGGTTGCATTCTTCTTGTTTTTGATTACCCTAAAACTTACCCAAACCCCTTGCCGGTTGCATTCTTCTTGTTTTTGATGACCCTAAAACTGACCCAAACCCCTTGCCGGTTACATTTTTCTTCATTTTCCTGACCCTAAAACTTACCCAAACCCCTTGCCGGTTGCATTCTTCTTGTTTTTGATGACCCTAAAACTGACCCAAACCCCTTGCCGGTTGCATTTTTCTTCATTTTCCTGACCCTAAAACGTACCCAAACCCCTTGCCGGTTGCATTCTTCTTGTTTTTGATGACCCTAAAACTGACCCAAACCCCTTGCCGGTTGCATTCTTCTTCATCTTCCTGACCCTAAAACTTACCCAAACCCCTTGCCGGTTGCATTCTTCTTGTTTTTGATTACCCTAAAACTGACCCAAACCCCTTGCCGGTTGCATTCTTCTTCATTTTTCTGACCCTAAAACTGACCCAAACCCCTTGCCGGTTGCATTCTTCTTGTTTTTGATGACCCTAAAACTGACCCAAACCCCTTGCCGGTTGCATTCTTCTTCATTTTTCTGACCCTAAAACTGACCCAAACCCCTTGCCGGTTGCATTCTTCTTGTTTTTGATGACCCTAAAACTTACCCAAACCCCTTGCCGGTTGCATTCTTCTTCATTTTCCTGACCCTAAAACTGACCCAAACCCCTTGCCGGTTGCATTCTTCTTCATTTTCCTGACCCTAAAACTGACCCAAACCCCTTGCCGGTTGCATTCTTCTTCATTTTCCTGACCCTAAAACTTACCCAAACCCCTTGCCGGTTGCATTCTTCTTGTTTTTGATTACCCTAAAACTGACCCAAACCCCTTGCCGGTTGCATTCTTCTTGTTTTTGATGACCCTAAAACTTACCCAAACCCCTTGCAGGTTGCATTCTTCTTCATTTTCCTGACCCTAAAACTTACCCAAACCCCTTGCCGGTTGCATTCTTCTTCATTTTCCTGACCCTAAAACTTACCCAAACCCCTTGCCGGTTGCATTCTTCTTGTTTTTGATTACCCTAAAACTGACCCAAACCCCTTGCCGGTTGCATTCTTCTTCATTTTCCTGACCCTAAAACTTACCCAAACCCCTTGCTGGTTGCATTCTTCTTCATTTTCCTGACCCTAAAACTGACCCAAACCCCTTGCCGGTTGCATTCTTCTTCATTTTCCTGACCCTAAAACTGACCCAAACCCCTTGCCGGTTGCATTCTTCTTCATTTTCCTGACCCTAAAACTGACCCAAACCCCTTGCTGGTTGCATTCTTCTTCATTTTCCTGACCCTAAAACTTACCCAAACCCCTTGCCGGTTGCATTCTTCTTGTTTTTGATTACCCTAAAACTGACCCAAACCCCTTGCCGGTTGCATTCTTCTTCATTTTTCTGACCCTAAAACTTACCCAAACCCCTTGCCGGTTGCATTCTTCTTGTTCTTGATGACCCTAAAACTTACCCAAACCCCTTGCCGGTTGCATTCTTCTTGTTTTTGATGACCCTAAAACTGACCCAAACCCCTTGCCGGTTGCATTCTTCTTGTTTTTGATGACCCAAAAACTGACCCAAACCCCTTGCCGGTTGCATTCTTCTTGTTTTTGATGACCCTAAAACTTACCCAAACCCCTTGCCGGTTGCATTCTTCTTCATTTTCCTGACCCTAAAACTTACCCAAACCCCTTGCCGGTTGCATTCTTCTTGTTTTTGATTACCCTAAAACTGACCCAAACCCCTTGCCGGTTGCATTCTTCTTGTTTTTGATGACCCTAAAACTAACCCAAACCCCTTGCCGGTTGCATTCTTCTTGTTTTTGATTACCCTAAAACTGACCCAAACCCCTTGCCGGTTGCATTCTTCTTCATTTTCCTGACCCTAAAACTTACCCAGACCCCTTGCCGGTTGCATTCTTCTTCATTTTCCTGACCCTAAAACGTACCCAAACCCCTTGCCGGTTGCATTCTTCTTGTTTTTGATGACCCTAAAACTCACCCAAACCCCTTGCCGGTTCCATTCTTCTTATTTGTGTGGTTCAGAAATATTACCCCAACCACTTAATGTACATCTGTATTTATTTCTTAAAACATGCCTTTTCGTGTTTGTCAAAATTTAATGTATGTTATAAATAGAAATGAGTCATTTTCGAATGTTAAAATATTTATTTTTTAACAATATATATGTAGTCTTAAAAATTGTGGGGTACTTAAAAATGTAAAAATCTAATAAAAAATGTAAAAACTATTTACAATCTTGAGCCAGGACCAAGGGCACTAATCATCTTCTTCAGTTGGCCCCAACGTCGCCTGTATGGCCTGCAGCTCGACCACCAACTCAAGGATCCTTTTTTTTTTTCTGCCACTGTTTGCGGTGGGGTCCCTGTAACCAATAGAGAAATAAACATAAATAGTAGTACCAGACCGGTTTGTAGGCTGCGGATTGATTGTTTGTTAGTCAAATCCAGCGGAATCCATCACATATGTCATTCTTCATAGTAATTAAGGTAATGAATTTAGCACAGGTAACTATTCTAAGTGCTTAACCCGGACCTTCAACATGATTTAATGAAAAGCACCAACTATTTACAAATGATTTGCCCCCATATCAAATTTTTTAGTGTTAAATTTTTAGGCAATAACTTATTATTCTTTCCACCACTGTGCTGCAACTCTGTTCCTGAATTTCGGATATGTGCGCCGCCATTTGGACTCAGAAGCATAACACTTACTGAGGAGAGGAGAGTGGGATAAGGTCCAGGGGGGCGGGTTATAGCTGTGCTTTGCTAATACAGACCAGAGCTGGGGTCAGGGAAAGGTCAGCAGTCCCAGAATGCAGGGCAGCACATTCATAAGGCACTTCCTGTTTGCATGATGCCTGTAAAGATGGCACCTTCCCTAAGCCGCCATCTTGGATTTTTAATGGCTCATAACATGCAGTAGATGCAGATCGGATGATTTTGAATGTGAGAAATCGGTATGTACAGGGTGTGGGAAACATATAAGCTAGGCTCTTATTCAGAGTGAAGGTCCGCTTTAAGCTAAGGAAGTGCCCACAGGAAAGTGTGAACTACCCATTGCCTACGCCTTGATTTATCTGTGTGTTATTGGCAACTAACACAGAAGTCACAATAATGGCATGCCTACTTACTTGGTTGGTGGCCGACAGATGGCTGGTTGGGGCCAACAGGATGTCCTTGGTCCTGGCTCTGGTGTGAAGAAGTCCCTGGAGAAACATGGGAAATAGGGTTATTTTTATGGTCTGAGTCACTATTCCCCAAATATCTGGGTCCCACTCTGGCTGACATCACTCACCTTCGCCAGGATCATCTTCAAGCATATCTGCTGCCTCCTCTTCCACTACTTCACCCGCTCCCGAAGCATCTAGAAATACAGAATAAAGGAATAATTATTGTCTGATCTTGCATGTATATATTTGTGCATATACATGAAGAGTGACATACCAGAGGCTTCCGCATGCATGGCAGGGTATGACTCCGTGCCAACGCGGTTCCGCCCCTCCTCTGTTGTAAGGTCCAGGGGCTGGTCTGATGAACCAACAGAGGAGGGGTAGGTCCGTCACCCTGGAGACCCACCACCTTTACTACCAGCTGCAGATTCATGCAGCACTGGTCGGCCTCTGCGCCTCCGGGTGCGGTGAATGCCAACACTAAGGCAGAAATGTCATTATAAATAAAGGCCTAACTTCTGACTTTTTAACATATACCATGCAATCGCTATGTACATACTTGGGAAATGGATCCCGAAAAACCTCTGCACCCGGGCCTTGTGCAGCCGTTTGAGGTCCGACCAATGCTGCATGATCTGCGTGTGGGTGAAGGTGGTGCTGGTGACACGCTGGATTTCCGTGATGATCTCCAGGGCGATGGCTCGTTTTTCAAAATAATTTGGCACGAAGTCATACCTGCGATCAAGCATGGTCTGCAAAACATAATTTAAACACAGCATTTAGTTTTCAACACCTAGGCATATGTGTTAAAGCAGAATTGTAAAAGTTAATGGCATTAACACACACATTTAGAGTAAAAGTCAATATTTGCTTTGGCCTTAAGAGTTGTTTGGCACGTGTGTGGCATGCCTTTGCTTTTTAATGTATTTGGAAAACATTAAGATCATCCAAACTTGTTCCAAGCGCATCCTTTACATGTAGTGCATCATTTAGTATTTGCTTAAAAGGCAGAGAAAGGCACTTACCAGCATGATGATCTCTTCTTGTTGACGGGTGAAGATAGTGGGCGCCATCTTTATGCTTCTTCAAGGCAGCAGATAAGTCAAACCCCAGCGGTTTCCTGGTTCCGCACGAACGTACGTCCGTACGATCGCGTAGGCGAGCGCATAGGCGTCAGACGCTGGGCGCCTTAATTAAAGGGCCCTGCACCCAAAACTCATTTCTCTCTGAAATTTGCGCGAAAATGGCTCCAAAAAAAACTAACAGCCAAACGGACAAAGGCAAGGCAGCCCGCTGAGGGACCCACAACCAGGTCCAAACAAGGACCAAAGAAGGGTCGGCCAAGCAAGGCTAGTAGCAGCTCGGCCCCACCAAGGGACACTGGACCCGCAACCTCCAAAAAAAGGGCCACAAAGGCACATGTCCCTGCGGCCCCCAAAACAGCTAAAAGGACCAGAAGCACTGCACGGTCCAGCACCAGGGCCCGAAGCCCATCCAGGCACAGAAGCCCTGCACGGTCCAGCACCAGGGCCCGAAGCCCATCCCGGCACAGAAGCCCTGCACGGCCCAGCACCAGGGCCCGAAGCCCATCCAGGCACAGAAGCCCTGCACGGTCCAGCACCAGGGCCCGAAGCCCATCCCGGCACAGAAGCCCTGCACGGTCCAGCACCAGGGCCGAAGCCCATCCCGGCACAGAAGCCCTGCACGGTCCAGCACCAGGGCCCGAAGCCCATCCAGGCACAGAAGCCCTGCACGGTCCAGCACCAAGGCCCGAAGCCCATCCAGGCACAGAAGCCCTGCACGGTCCAGCACCAGGGCCCGAAGCCCATCCAGGCAAAGAAGCCCTTACAGGCCCCAAAGCCATTCAAGGGCCAGAAGCAGGCCCCGAAGCCCTGGACGGTCCAGCACTAGGGACAGAAGATGTTCACGGACCCGCACCAGGGCCTGAAGCCCTTCCTGGGACAGAAGCCCAGGACCAGGCCCAAGCAGGGCACCTAGCCCCCCAAGAGGGCCAAGAAAGGCCATCTTCCAACCGGATTTGGTTGCACCATCTACACCTGGAAGTTCTGTGGCCAGCCACGCAAGAACACCCAGCCCCTTGCCCAGTCCAGCCCAGTCATTGGTAAGTCAGCAATCTATGCATTCCCCAACCCAGCACGAGTCCATAATGTCACCACATGTGTCTGCACACATGGAGGAGACCCAAACAGCTGGCCGCACATTGCGTCGCGGACAGTTGTGTGGGCGTTTCTCCCATAGCCAAAATATGGCATTGGCTAGTGGCCTAACATTAGTCTATATATCACAAAAAACACAGAGCTAATGAAAAGTTAATTCAATCAGAGCATGAGGCCTCTAGCCACAGCATCCCTCGGTGCATGTATCAATCTTTTGAACACGTGGGCCCACCACCACCAGGTTTATGCTCTTACCAGATGTCCCAGCTTTAATGGCATGAATGAATCAAATATAGTTCCATCTCCAGTAGCATCCAAATCAGATACAGGCTCCTGCCCAATAACTAGTAGCACCACTTCAGGTCTTCTTTAAAGATCAAATCAAAGATTCTCATAGATAAGCTCCCACAAACAAGGCATGCAGCATGTAGGGAAGACACAAAATGCGAAGACTAGTGTAATATTGCTAAAAAAACATTTAATACTAAAAAGCAGTGGCAAATGCACTCACAAAAGTGTAATAAAAACCAGCATAGAATATCCAGCAAGGCCAATAACAGTGGATCTCACCGCTCGGCGCAGCAAACATCAGCCATAAAAGAATCCACAGCTCCCGCTGCAAAAAGCTAGATAAAAGGTCCAAATCCCAACGCGTTTCACCGCTGTAGTAACGGCTTACCCCGGTTAAAGCCGTTACTACAGTGGTGAAACGCGTTGGGATTTGGACCTTTTATCTACCTTTTTAAACCAATCTATTGCACAGATCTCCAACTGAGGGTAATGCAATAATTTGGCACGTTGCTGTAGAGTTAATTAATATTAACAAATGTATTTGTTTTACTTTGCTAAAGAAAACATTGCTTACGTGTGTGTTGACCTTGTTTCCCTTGTCTCTTCTTTAGGCCAGCATCAGACCACAGCAAGTGTGGATTCCCCCCCCCCCAGTTTGAATATGCCTTTGAGTTCTGTACAGCATCGGAGTCCAGATCCGAGTTTTCGGGTAAGTTTATGGTGTTTATTAAGTGAAACAAAGTGAAGAAGCATGTTTTAAAATGATTTGTATTAAATTAAGAACACAAACTTATTTGTTGTTCTTTTTCTGTCCCTATAGACCCACACACTCATGGAAGAGATCCAGGACATGGAGGAAGATGGAACCATGCTGGGCCCATCCGAAGACCTCCCCCTGGGTCAGAATCTGCAAATGTCCCCAAATGTTTCTCTGTCAATTCCGCAGCAGCAGAGTGAACCCGCATCCATTGAGCATGCATATGGGGCACAGCATGCTGAGACTGAGGCTACAGTCGCCAGGCTTCCCTCTGCTGTTGAGGAATTGCAAAGTATGCCTGTTGCTGTTGAGGGCCCCAGACCACGAGGCAGGGCCCACCCAAGAGCCAGGGTAATTGTGCGGCGCACTCCCTTGCGCCGCAGAATTACCCTGGGGAGGCAGAATGCCATGGTTGATTTATGGCACCAGGAGAGGAGAGCATTTGAGGGACGACATCAACATCTGCATGAGGAAAGGCATGCCCAGATGGACACCCTCAATGCTACCTTACAGGCCATGCTGAGTGAGCTTAGGACCCACAACAGCAACATGGTCAATGCAACTAATGCAAGCCAGGCATCCATGGGTGAATTGCTCAATATGCAGAGAAGCATTTGGGAGCAGTTGCAGATTACCAATGCAACCCTCGCCCAGGGTAGGTCCCAGCCACATGACCCTCCACCCGGGTTTTATGGGCATCCACCTTATTAAGTAAACCTCTCCTTGATTGTGTGACACATCTTTTCTATTGCCCCCACTGTATTTACTTGTCGTTTGAGTTTTTCCAACATCCTATTTGGGTTTGAGCTGCAGGTTGTGTTAAACCGGACCTTCACCCTGATTTAATGAAAAGCCCAAACTCTTAAAAAACAATTCCTCAGCATCTAAAATTAATATATTTTACATGTTTAGTCACTAATTTATTATACTTTCCCCCACTGGGCTGCAACTCTGTTTGGGAATTTAGGATACGGGCGCCGCCATCTTGACTCAGAAGCATCACACTTACTGAGGAGAGGAGAGTGGGATAAGGTACAGGGGGTGGGTTATAGCTGTGCTTTGCTCAGACAGAGCAGAGCTGGGGTCAGGGAAAGGTCAGCAGTCCCAGAATGCAGAGCAGCACAGTCACTTCCTGTTTGCAGGCACTTCCTGTTTGCAGGCTGCCTGCAAAAATGGCAGCTTCCATAAGCCGCCATCTTGGATGTTTAAAGGCTTATAAAATGCAGTAGATGCAGGTAGGATGATTTTTAATGTGGACAATCTGTATGTACAGGGTGTGGGAAACATATAAGATAGACTCTTATTTAGAGTGAAGGTCCGCTTTAAGGATTTGCTCACATATAGCTCATTATATTTGGGAGTTAGGCCAGTAGCCAATGCCATATTGGAATGGTGAGTGTAGGTGTCCTTTAACATGGGCCACTTATGCCTTTAGATTTATTTGGGGTTTTTGGACTCCTCCGGTTTGCAGACATGTTTGGCTGACATTATGGGCAGGCCAAATTAGCCATGGGCACAGGCACTATTAATGACTGGACTGGGATGGGCATGGGACTGGCTGTCCTTGTTTCCAGGTGTAGATGTTTTTGTATGTATAAAAACCCTGTGTGGAATTGTGAAGAAGCACAATTGAATGCTGAATGTTTAATTTGAGGTTAAACATTTTGTTAAGTTTTTTGTGGTCAGACCAAAATTAAATTTTTCAAACATTCTAAAAACTTGTTTGTTTGGATTAAAAATAACATTGGACCTCCCCTTGGACTAAAACAAACACATTATACTTTTACATGGTTTACAAGGTTAATTAAAAGCAAAGGAAACATTAGTCACCACAGTAGAACTAATTGCAGGCATAAAAATGAACATTTAATGTAAGAAAAATGCCAACAAAGGCAACAAAATAACAAAAATGGAAAACAACAAATAATGACAATTATGAAAAATGCTGCACAATCAAATTGGCACGCACAGATTGGCCAGATTCAGTGGTTGACCCAACATAATTCTCGGCTTCATCTTCAATGGGTGTAGAGGGCATAACATCAACATATCGGGGGACACGTTCTTGGAGGGCAAAATTATGCAGAACTGCACACGCCATTATAATGTCAATAACCTTCTTAGGGTCAAATTGAAGGGCGCCCCCGGTATGGTCCAAACACCTAAAACGGGTCTTCAAAAGGCCAAAGGCCCTCTCGACCACAGCCCTGGTTTTGCGGTGCGCACGGTTGTAGCCTTCTTGAGAGGCATCCTGGGGCCGCAACACAGGAGTCATGAGCCAAGGTAGAAGAGGGTAACCTGAGTCCCCTTAAGAAGAGAAAGAGAAAAGACAATTAAACAATGAAAGTCAGAAAACAAAACCAATTTACTTTAAACCAAAATTAAAAAAAGAAAAAAAAAAACAGGCCACATTATCCCAATAATTAGGAGAAGAGATGTGGTGAAAAGTTCCATAATATGCTTAAAGTCAACAAAGACTGGTAACACATCTGCTAGGTCAAGGGTGCTATTAAATATGGGTATATTTAAGGGATCAGAAATGTGTCAATTATTATGCTGCTGAGGGGACACACACAAATAACTATGAAAACTGCATCAAACTGTATGCATCAAAACACGAGTATGTCAGTTACAGACTAATATTACAAATGGACCATAAACTGGGTTAAACTTTGCCACAATCTGCTAGAGCAGAGATTTTGAAACATGGGAGTTACACACATCGACCAAAAAGATACAAGGACAAAGTCAGGAAACCGCTTGTTTGTTTGGCCAAGAATAATTAAAGATGTTGCAACAGTTGCAAAATGTGGGGTCAGATCTAAAGAAAACGTTCAAGAGTTAAACCATATATTATTAAACAAGTCAAGGAAAAGAGCAAGTGCCAAAAATGAAACACACTTACCAAGCAGCCATGCACCAGAAAATTCACCAGCCTCAAATCGCCGATACAAACCAGATCGCCTAAGAATATAGGAATCGTGAGAAGAGCCAGGGTAGCCAGCAAGGACACTCAAAAAACGCATGTCAGGCCCAACCACTGCCTGGACATTAAGGGAGTGTCCCATTTTCCGATTCCTAAAGAGAAAAAATTTAAAAAAGGGTGAACAGATAAGGGCACATTTGGCAGAAAAAACAGGGCTGCACACAAATGACAGATCAAAATTGTACGGTCAAATACACCCCAAAAAAAAGGCATGGACAATAACCACCCAAAAAATAAAACCATGAAAGTAAAATAGATTCCATTACACGTTGGGCACAATCCAAAAAAGGCACACAAACCCAAAAAAAAGGATACATTCAACTAAGGGATCAGTAATCAGCATGTAAAGTAAACACAGGGATCATTAAGCTCATTCCTAAATTAAAAACACAGGCCAAACAAGCAACAAAAATAAAGAGGAATGAAACACTATTGTCATCAGTAATAGGAGGCAAACTTGAACCGAGGATAAAAACTATAAGGGGATCAATCCACATAGGGATTAGTATGAGAAGGGAAGATTGGACAGAGGGATCTGTAAGCTAATGGACTAAAAAACATATGGATGAATAATCAGAGGGAATATTACACATTGGGATCAATAATAGGATGGTTTATGCTAAACAACTCTTAAACTAAAAAAATGCCAAAAATATCTACCTGGGCATGTCGGCGATATTAAAAAAACCAAGCTTAATGGCGTTTCTGGCTACCATATCATCAGGGAAATAAATATATTTCTGAGTTATGACAGCCATGCCTTCCAAAAATTTAGATAGTGCGTGGCTCAGCGTAGGCTGGGAAAACCCCACAGAGAGGGCACCCAGCCTCTGGAACGAGCCGTTCGCCAAAAATTGCAGGCAGCCAAGCATCTTGGTCATACCTGAAATTGCTTGCCCCTTCCTTGTGGTGCGGGCTAACCATGGCCGCAGCTCACTATACAATTTATGGAGGGAAGCGCGATTAAGCCTGGTCAGCTCGAACAGCTCAATGTCATTCATGCCATCGATGTTCATGCGACGACGCAGGGGCAATCTGCCCTCAGACATCCGGATCAAATCGATGCCAAAAAGCATTAGACCTTGATGTTCCTCGAACTCACTCCTCTCCATTCTACTCTCAAGGCCAAAAAGCTGCCGGATAACATTTCGGAAATCAACCATTAAATGTGCTTAGAAACACTTGGCAATCAGCTCTCTGAATTGCTCGCAAGCCCATGTCATTAACGGACAAATTAGGAACGATCGCAAAAAATACGATTTGGACGGGAAATATACAATAACTAACGCAAAAAATACAATTGACGGGCGGAAATCGAAAGAACATATACGCATATGGCCGAACGTTCGTGCGAATACGAAATGGCCAAAAAAAAGGAAAAAAATTACTAACACCCACCCAAACTTCCGATTCCCGATCCGAAATCAATTAACATTTGGATTTAGAATCGACCCTTATAGGCTTACGTGGAGGACGCACGTGAGTAACCCCCTGGAAGGAAGTCTTGACCAGACGATGTTGAGCAAAGGATCTTTGGAAGAAAATGGCCAAAACAGAAACATGACTTTTGAGGGTACTAAGTTGAAGACCCAAATCCAAACCATGTTGCAGAAATTCCAGAATCCTAGGGATAGAAAACACCCGACAGGGAAGCGACTTAGACTCACACCAGTCAATGTAAGCATGCCATACCCGATAGTAGATGGATGGCGAGGACTTCTTCCTAGCCCGAATCATGGTATTAACAACAGAGGCAGGCAGCCCCTTTTCCATCAAGATGGAGGTTTCAGCAGCCAGGCCGTTAAAGCCAGCGTTTGTAAATTGGGATGGCGTAGCTGCCCCTGAGTGAGCAGGTCTGGAACCTTGGGCAGGGCGTACTGATCTACTGCTAACCGCACAATGTCTGCAAACCACACTCTTCAGGGGGCCACCAGAATGGTTGGCACCCCTTCCTGGGCTATCTTGAGCAGCACCCTGCCCAGCAGAGGAAAAGGAGGGAACACACAGAGGCGCTGAAAGCTCTTCCAAGACATTGCTAGTGCATCCATGGCCAAGGCCAGAGGGTCCTGGGACAGAAAGACAAAGACTGGAAGCTTGTGATTGTGACGGGATGCAAACAGATCCACATCTGGCTGACCCCAGCGGTGGCACAGGGAGTGAAACACCCTGCTGCTGAGGGACCATTCTCCAAGACGAGAAGTCCCCCTGCTGAGGAAGTCTGCCTCCAGATTCTCCACCCCCGGGATGTACACAGCTGAGATGCAGGGAACATTCTCCTCCGCCCAAGACAGTATCAGGGACACTTCCTTGAGGACCCTCTTGCTCCGGGTCCCTCCCTGATGATTGATGTAGGCAACCGCCGTCTGGTTGTCCGAGCGGATCTGAACAGCCCGACCCTGAAGGTGTGGAGTCAATTGGGTGAGAACCAACCTTATCGCCCTCAGTTCCAGAATGTTGATGGGGTGTGGGCCTCTCAAGGGCACCACTGACCCTGGAATTTCAGACTGGCATCTGTGGTGACTGTCTCCCAGCACGGGGCCAGAAAGGATCTGCCCACCAACGGGTTCCTTGAGTCCAGCCACCACGAGAGGGACCGACTGGCCAGAGGGGACAGAACAAACACCTGATCCAGGGACCGAGGGTCCCGATCCCATAACGACAAGAGGTGAAGTTGAAGAGGTCTTATGTGAAACTGAGCGTATGGAACCGCCTCGAAGCAAGCCACCATCAGGCCCACCAGCTGCATCCCCTGCCGGATGGAGGGATGAGAGCAAAACATAAGAAGCCTAGCTTGGCCTTGAAGACTCTCCACCTTCTGCTGAGGGAGAAAAATCTTGACCTGAGTCATGCCCAGAAAGGACCTCACCATTGACGGTGACAGGGAAGGCTTGGGGTGGTTGATCACCCAGCCGAAGGACTCCAGTGTGGACACCAGCAGCTGGGTATCCAGCTCAGCCTGCTGGAAGGACTGAGACGTGATGAGAATGTCATCCAAGTAAGGAAGGATGCGAATGCCCTGAGATCTCAGCCGAGCTATTACGCCCGCCAGCACCTTGGTGAATACCCTGGGAGCCGAGGTGATACCGAAAGGCAAGGCCACAAATTAGTAGTGCTGATCCTCCAGAGCGAACCTGATGAAGGTAAGCGTCCTTGATGTCTACAGAGGTCATGAAGTTGCCCGGGCGTAGTGAATTGACAGCTGAGCGCAGAGTCTCCATGCGAAAGTGTTTGAATCTGACAAATTTGTTGAGGCGATTTAAATCCAGGATGGGTCTGATGGACCCGTCTTTTTTTGGGAACAGTGAAAAGATTGGAATAGTAGCCTCTGCTCCTTTCCCTCAAAGGCACCTGGCAGATGACCCCCAACTCCAGAAGGTTTTGGACAGCGAGGCACAGACCCTGAGCTGACAGGGGGTTTTGAGCCATCCGGGATTTGATGAATCTTGGGGGCGGCCAGGCAGCAAACTCTATCTTGTAACCGGAGGACACTACCTCCTGAATCCACCGGTCTGAGACGTGAAGCCTCCAGACGTGAACAAAGAGCCGAAGCCGTCCCCCCACCCGGATGGGTGAGGGCGCCCCTTCATGCCTGAGGGGGCTTGGGTGAGGATCTTGGCTTGGGACCCCAGGAGAGGCCAGGACGGCCAGGTCCCCTGCCCCTTCTCCACGGGCCCCAGTAAAGGAGACTCCTCGGCCGGTTCTGGAACCACGGAAGGGAGAAAGGCACCCATCCCCCGAAAGGACCAGGACGGCCTCCTACGTTGAGCTAACCTACCGCCCCTGGCAAACAAATCCAAGCTGTCACGGATCGCCGGACACCCTTCTTGCATGAGCCAACAATCCCCAATCTACACCGCCTCTTGTGCCTATAGTCAAGCCCCCGTTCGCTGGAGACACGGTTATGCCTCTCCAGACTCGGTTGCCCCCAGGACTTACTGGCGCAAAGATTGCTGGCTTATGGTAAAGACGGGTGAACTGCGGTCCAAAACCGTAAGAACCAAGGGGTTAGGCAGAGATTAGTTGAGACAGGCAGGGGTCAGAGCCGGGTGGTCTCAGAAGCGCGATATCCAAGGGGTAAGGCAGAGAATAGTCGTGAAAAGCAGGGGTCAAAGCCGGGTGGTCACAGAAGCGCGGTATCCAAGGGGTAAGCAGAAGCAAGGTCAGACAGGCAGAAGGTCAGTGCGGGCAGGGGACAAAAGTGGTCAAAGACGAAGCTGGATCAAACACACAAAACGCAATTCCAACAGCACACCCAAGCTAGTAATGGCTATAACGGGCACTGGTGGACCGGGCAAGAACATATTCAAAGGGGAACTGACCAATAGGAGGGGGGAATGACTGGATTGGTGCAACTAGTGAATGATGCAACTGTGATCTGGTCGTTAATAGGAGCAGCTCCCAGGGACTGGCCCGCCCTGGCCAGTCAGGCTGTCCAGTCCCTGGGCTCATCAAAGCCAAAACCCCAGGACCAGGATTGGTCCTTTCAAACTTGCCCTCGGCGAATGCGCTGGGAGCAGCGCCGCCGGAGGGCATAAGATGAACGTGCGAGCACGTGACAGAGAGCCGGGCGCGCTCCCCGACAGGAGGGGAGAGGGCACCGCGCCGGCTGAACAGGCGGAGAAGACGCCCGAGACCCCAGCCACCGCCACCGATGCAGAGGGGGCGGCGGAGGCTGAAGCCCCAGCAGAGGAAGCCGAGGCGGCCGCTGGAAGATCGGAGCCGGCCAGGACCGCGGGGATGCGCCGCGGGACCGGGCCCCAGACCCAGGTAAGTTCCTCACACAAGCGCTCACCAAAGAGGCTCAGGCCCTTGAAAGGAAAACCTGTGAGAGCCTTCTTAGCAGCATTATCAGCTACCCACTGACGTAGCCAGACAGAGCGGCGTATAGCCACCAACAGGGCAGAAGTCCTACCACACATTCTAATGGCATCATCCATGGCAGAAAGAATATATGCAATAAATTCCTCACAAAGCAGGAGAGATCTATTCTCTTCTCTACCCGCATCCTAAGATGCCCCGTCCAAGAGACACTTAAGCACCCCTTTAATGGCAATAGCCGTAATAGCAGAGGCACAAACCGGGCGCAGCGCCGTCCCCACACAGGCAAAGGCGTGACAGGCCAGTTGGTCCAAGCGCCGGTCCTCACCATCCCGCAAGGTAGTAGTATCAGGAGAATGCATGACAGATGTATTGGTCAACACGAGAACGGGCGTATCCACCTCGGGAGGACAGGACCAATGCTTAACAACATCAGCAGGAAAGGGATACCTCTTGTCCCAACTCGTAGGCACCCCTGGCAGCTTGCTAGGCCGTTCCCATTCCTTGAGCACTAGATTATTAAAGTAAGACTGCTAAGGGAACTCCCAGCGTGGCTTAACCACATGAAAAAGCTCACCCTGCTGCTGCAGAGCCACTGCCGGGGGAGAAATACAAAGCACTTCAAAAATGTGACTCAGCAATCTGTCAGTGTCATCAGGGGACCACGGGTCTTCCCCAAAGGGCGTCCCAGTACCACTGTAAATTTTAGGTTGTTCCTCAGAGGATTCAGAATAAGAAAATAAATCCCCTCCTTAAGGGGGTAGGGACCTGAGAGTGAGTAAGGGCTCTCATCTTCTACAGGGAAGAGGTAAACCACGGGTGATAAATGCCGCTTCTTAGCAGAAGCCTTACTCGGGGCAGACCCAGCAAGATGTTTTTCAATGCTGGCCACCCGTGCAGCTAAATCAGGTTGAGACTCTCCACTAGTATGCCCCTCGGTGGGGGTCAGATGTAAGCGTGGGGGGGTAGGTGAGGCCAGAGGGGGCGCACCACCAGGCCCAGTAACAGACAGCTTAGACTGCAGCGCAAGTACCTGCGGGGCACAGGATACACATACCCTGACATTATCACTTATGGGGGATACCTCCAGACTGCAGAAAAGAACTAGAGAATTTGTGGGAGGTCCCTGACTTATATAGGGCCGGGAGGAGCCACAAGCTGTTTTCTGCAGTCCAGCGCCATCTTGTGGATGTATTACCCATGTGTAAGGAATATTCTGGAACAGGACATGCTGTAAACTTAGAATATGATTGAGGAGAGTGTCAGCTATTTCTAGGTAAATTTGATCATCAGAGATTATTCTGCGTAGCCTGTTGAATTGACTATATGGTAAACCAGTTTTCATGTTGGTTGGGTGGAAACTATCGAATCTCAGGAAGGTGTTGCAGTCAGTGTCTTTTCTATATAGGTCGGTGTATATCGTCTGGTTTCTGATGGAGATTTGGACATCCAGGAAATGGACCTGTGTGTCACTAGATTCTAAAGTAAAGGATATTGTGGGTTCGGCTGTATTGAGTCTGGTAGCAAATTCTAGGAGAAGTTCTGGTATGCCTTGCCACAGAAAGAAGATGTTGTCTATGAAACGTGCCCTGAATAGTACATGGTTGGCATAGGCCGCATCCGTGTACACGTGGTGTCGCTCGAACCTGTCCATGAAAAGATTAGCGTAGGCTGGGGCTACATTACATCCCATTGCCGTGCCCTGAAGCTGGAGATAATAGTCGTTTTCGTAGCGGAAATAATTCTTAGTGAGTATAATGGTTAACAAGTCCATAAAGAATTGTTTAAATTCTGTGGTATCTCCTGTGTTTTCCAAAGTGGATGTTATGGTTGCTATGCCTATATCATGGGGAATGGACGTATACAAAGATGACACGTCCATGCTACATAATATAGTTTGGGCTGGTAAGGTCCCTAGATTACCGGTCTTGTTTAGGAAATCGCTGGTATCCAAGAGGAATGATCTTGTAGAGAGAACATGTGGTTGTAGTATTTTGTCTAGGAATGTGGCTATGTTTTGAAAGACAGATTCGGTACCTGCTACAATGGGTCTACCAGGCGGCTGTGTGGGGAGCCTGTGGATTTTTGGTAGAATATAAAAAATGAGAGTGATTGGGAATTCGGTGATCAAGTAATCGTGTAGTCTTTTGTCAATTATACCTATGGAGAGTGCATTTGTAATGAGAGTATTGATTTCTTTTGAATTGTGGGTAGTGGATCATTACTCAATTTTTGATAGATTTGGGTGTCATATAGTTGTGTTATCATAGAAGGAGTGCTCCAGGATGACAGTGGCACCCCCCTTGTCAGCATGTTTGATAATGATGGTCTGATCCTGCTTTAAGTGCAGTTCCCTCTGCTCTGGAGAAGTTCTGTTTAGTGTGATAAGGTTTAGTGGGGCCCCACTGTAATCTTTGGACGTAATTCTGTACAAGTTTAATGAAAGTTTCAGCCACTGGAGAAGAAGGGTATTTTTGATCAGGCATCAACATTCGTAGCACTCACCGGGAAATGACCTTTATAAGCATCATTTCAACATTAGGCTCGATTCAGAGGCACATTCGTCTGCACTTCCGTAGCTCCCTGTGAAAGTTTTAGTGGGTGTTTGTCATTTCTTTGCTTTTTTTCATTCATTTTTCGTAATTCATACAAACGTTCGGGCAAATGCGTATATGCGCTTTCGATGAACGAAAGCAAATCGGATCATTTGCGTTAGTTCGGATCATTTTCCAAACAAAATCTGATATTTTTCGTTCGTTCAGATAACTTACGTTGTTGGGCTGGGCTTGCGTCTGATTCAGAGAGCTGATTGCAGACGGACCACCACCCTATTAAACCGTTTCATTTCCGATCCACTTACGGGACCTTTGAGGGCTCGGATTGCTATTGTTGAACATGTTTTGCGGCTATGTGGAGGAGTCTGCGCGCCTTTAGCACCAAGGCATTGCATGTATCAGCATGGCCGAGGCCATCAATTGTATAGCAATGCATACCTGAATCAATACATTTCATGTATGCCTTATAGAAGCATTTTAATGCTGACCTTAATTAGTCCTTAGCATGTAAACATTTATTTTCCCACACATCCATATAATTGCTATATTTTTTTAGACTTATGTCCTTTGTGAATTATATTTGGATTGTTGAACTTGAATCTTAATTTGTTGTAGGAGTTATTGTTTTAGTTGGCTACCTTTGCTTTGTGGAATTATTTTATATTTGGTTGCAGGAACCGCAAGATGTGCCACTCGCACAACATATAAGCAGTGTTTGGTCCAGCTATGCGATTCCTCAGTGTTCTTGCAGGGCATCCAGGGTCGTCCCATGATGCTTATATATTGCAGAGCTCCGGCTTATTTCGTCAGTTTGAGTCAGGAGAATTATCTGGTGGATGGCTCCTGGGTAAGTTTTCTCACATTCCATCAATCCATTTTCACTGTATGGCAATGGATATAGTTGATGAGTTATGTCTTAACCTATGTTTTTAGCCCTTTATGACATGTTAAACAATATTGTAGCTTAGAATATGTATTTTAATAATAATAGTGGTCTACCTATGGCCTACTTGTATGCACGAATGCCTCTAACATGTCCTGAGCCTCAGTCACAGAAGCTCTCTTTCTATTCATTGCAATGGAGGGGGTATCGTCGCACTCCTGTGGCCGATAGTAGGGGGCGCGAGCTGAACAGGAAGTGTAGGTGAATAGGGTTCGGACCGATCTATTGCGCGCGACCCTTTTGCTATCTTGACCTTGTATTGAGGCACAACCTCTATTGCATTTGCTTCAGTTATAGTGATGTGTTCATCAAAGATGAAGCTAATCAGCACTAACTTTCCTTCCTTATATGTTTTGTATGTTTTTCTGCAAATGTCTCTGTGTGGTTTAGGCTGTTATTGGATTTACTAACAAACTGTTGCATGTCCAGACAAGTCTCAACCTGTGCAGATCTAACAGAGCATACTGGGGTAAATAACTTATTTAAGACCCCTCATATATGATTGTATGCTAGTTATCTTCTTAAAAATAAGTAATTTAAGCTACTGTAAGTCCCCTTCCCATGTTTACTGCCTCCCAGTCTATCACTGACAGCAATTACTTCTCTTACCAATCCCCACTGTGTTCCCTGCCCTTGCCAATACCCCTCAGTTTTCGCTTTGTTGTCTGCTGCTGCCACCTTCTTCTACCATGGGATCTTTTAATCGGTTTCTATCACCACTGCAACCTCCTTTCACTGCCGACATCTCTTCCACCGACAACAGCTGCTGCAGGGCAACCTATGAGGCTGTCAATGTAGAAATGCTGCTAATATAGGCACAGTGCCCTATACAATGGTGTACTGCAATGTGCTGCTCTAGTACCTTTCTACTGTAATTTTCTAAAAAATATAATTACATGAATAACATATTTTGCTTATTTTTTTTAAAATGTAAGTTTTTGTGCAAACATAATTTCACACAATGGCCCTGATTCCCTCTCCCCAGGGCATCCAAAAGAGTGATGCCCCTCTGTGTGCAACCTTCCAGGTTGCCCATACACTTACCTTCTTTCTCGGTCCAACGGCGCATGTGCAAACAGCCGCCGCATCTCCGCTATCCCTCTAGCAGGATGCGTGCCCTCGTCAGGCATTTGTGAATCGATGGCATGGGCACGCTGCCTGTTAGAGGGTAGCAGGGCTGCGGGTGTCAGTGCCCTCTGAGCCATTCACCTTAGATGCACTGATTGGATGAGCTGAGAGAGAACAGGTGAGTTGGTTTTGACGACCTAGGGGGTCTCACACAGCAGGGAACCCCTGATCGGAGAGCCCTGGGGGAAGGACCAAAACCCAGGATAGTCAAAATCATGGGTTGTGGTCCACTTTAAAACACCTCTTCCTTGTGTATTTTAGAATAAGGCTTAAATTCTGTTCATTCACAGGAGAAAGAGAGAGAGGGAAAGAAGTAGCAAAAAGAAAAGGGGGTTAATTCATTCACTTTCATTGTCTACCTTGGTGCTGGTCTACAGCCAGGTGAAAATTTACACCCTTCAGACAATGAAAATGAATAGCAGTTTTCTCTCCTAAAAAGGAGCGAGAATTCTCACCTGGCTCTGAATTGTCCCCAAGGTGTACCTTTCAACTTTAGGGGGAAAACTAGGACCTGGCTCATTTGGAAATGAGTAAAACATCTATTCTATGGTGGAAGGAGTTGTAGTGTAGGGGGGCTCACATTATTGTAATTCCTAATTCCTAGACTCAGACTTTATAGACACTGTCGGGCAAGCCGCACGGAACAATCAAAACACAGTGACAGCAGCAAGGAGTTTGCTAATCTATCAATTAAAATATAGGGCCGTTGCCCTTTTAGCCAGGAATTCCATGCATATGATTTTGTTTAACAAAAACATATTGTGTTGAGGTCATAGCGTATCCTGTTGATTCACACACTTAAGATATAAGAGATAATGTTGAGATCAGATTGTTGCAGAATTTTTTATAGCTGATATCTAGTTGTCAAAAAAACTTGAAAGAAAAATACAATTCTGTGATTACTCACCTGTAGAATTGGTATTATACGTATACAGCACGTCCTGTTCCAGAAGATATTCCTTACTCTTGGGTAATACATCCAGTAGATGGCGCTGGACTGCAGAGACAGAAAAGTGGCTCCTCCCCGCCCCATATATACCAGGGACCTCTCACAAATTCCCCAGTATTGAAAAGCAGTTAAATTGAAACCGGGAGAATAACCATTATAAAAAATTGAACATAAGAACAATCACCATAAAGAGGTAACTAAAAATAATGATAACAAGGGTGGGGTGGAACAGGACGTACTGTATACGTATAATACCAATTCAACAGGTGAGTAATCAGAGAATTGTATTATTCTAAGTATACAGCACGTCCTGTTCCAGAAGATATTCCTTACTCTTGGGACATCCAATAGCAGTGTCCGTAAGGTAGGGTGGGATCCCCAAAAGTAACAGCAGACAGTTTAAACCACTGCCACCTGCAGAACTTTGCGACCAAAAGCAGCAACAGCTGAGGCCTTAACATCAACCTTGTAAAACGTAGAAAAAGTATGAACAGAAGACCAAGTGGCGGCCTTGCAAACTTGTTCAACAGAAGCTTGGTGCTGAAAAGCCCAAGAGGCACCAATAGCACGAGTAGAATGAGCAGTAAGGCGGAAGGGAGGCTCCTTCCCATTAGCAGAGTAGGTGTCACGCTCCGGGTACCGCAATTAACCACTTGGATAACTTCAGCCCTCTTGGTAAGGACCTCAACCCCCAATCTCCGCAGCCAGCTTCACCTATAGGAGCCCCCGCTTGCCGAGATGCAGAACACGCCTGCTCGGGATCGGTTGCCCCCAGGACTTGATGGCTCAAAGGATGAAGCCTTACTGAAAAGAGGACTGGAGAACCCGCGGCTGGAAGTGGAATTGGGTAGCCCGATTTTGAGCGTAAGACTGAAGTCCGAGGACAGAATGGAGAGTAGATCAAGGATGGTCAAAGGCAGGCAGAGGTCGGCAACTGGAGTGGAGATCGAGGATGGTCAAACAGGCAAAGGTCGGCAACTGGAGTGGAGATCGAGGATGGTCAAACAGGCAAAGGTCGGCAACTGGATTGGAGATCGAGGAATGGTCAAACAGGCGAAGGTCGGCAACTGGAGTGGAGATCGAGGATGGTCAAACAGGCAAAGGTCGGCAACTGGAGTGGAGATCGAGGAATGGTCAAACAGGCAAAGGTCGGCAACTAGAATCAGGATCAATATCAAGGATAAACAACTACTAAGGGTCTAAGCACTATAACAGGCAATGAGCAACTGGCAGAAGAGCGGTTATAAAGGAACCAGGTATGATTGGGCTAAGGGAACGATTCTGATGATTGGTGCAACTAGAATCTGAGATCTGATAGGACGGAACAGGGCGTACCGCCCAGGAGTCTGAAAGGGCTGATTGGAGGGAACATGTGAGGGGAATAGCGTCCTGGTAATCCAGAGTGAGATTGGCCAGTAACTACATGAAACACTCCCCCACCCACACCTGTAGCTTTAAGTAACTTTCCTCCGGCGGCCGCGCTGAGAGCAGCGGCGCCGGAGGGTATAATTACAACGTGCTCGTGCGCGAGCACGAGAACAGGAGCCGGGGACGCCGGCCGAAGAAGAACGAGGCGCGCGCGCGCCAGGCGGAAGGGAGGCCGCCGCCCGCCGCGGCCGCCGAACAGAAAGCCGCGCGGCGGGACGGGGAGCGCGGCAGGAACGGGGCGCAGGTAAGTGGCTACTGACAGTAGGCCTGTATCACAGCCTGACGGATCTACTTGCTGATAGTGGACTTAGCTGCAGCCAGACCCTGCTTAGGTCCAGATGGCAGCACAAAAAGAGCATCAGTCTTCCTGAAGTGTTCAGTAGCCACCAAATAAAACTTCAGAGTCCTAACCACATCCAAAGAGTGTAAAACCCTCTCCTTAGAGTTACTAGGATTAGGACACAGAGAAGGCAAAACAATCTGGCTTAAAACGAAACACCACCTTGTACTGGTGTCTCTCAAAATAAGGAGGTTTGATGGAAAGCGCCGCCAACTCAGAAACACGCCAAACAGAAGTGATAGCCACGAAAAAGACTACCTTAAGCGTAAGAATGGACAAAGGGGCCCCCTGCAAGGGCTCGAAGGGAGACCCCTGCAGGCAGATAAGACCAAGTTCAAGTCCCAGACTGGTGACATAGGCTTACGTGGGGGACGCACGTGAGTAACCCCCTGGAAGAAGGTCTTGACCAGGGGATGCTGAGCAAAGGATCTTTGGAAAAAAATGGCCAAGGCAGAAACATGACCTTTCAGAGTACTGAGCTGATGACCCAGATCCAAACCATGTTGCAGAAACTCCGGAATCCTAGGAATAGAAAACACATGACAGGGAAGCGAGTTAGACTCGCATGAGTCAATGTAAGTATGCCAAACCCTAAAGCAGATGGAACAAGAGGACCTTTTCCTAGCCCTGAGCATGGTATTAACAACCTAGGCAGGCAGCCCCTTTTCCATCAAGATGGAGGTTTCAGCAGCCAGGCCGTCAAAGCCAGCGTTTGTAAATTGGGGTGGCGTAGGTGCCCCTGAGTGAGCAGATCTGGAACCCGGGGCAGGACGTACTGATCTACTGCCAGCTGCACGCGAACCACACTCTTCTTGGCCAACAGGGGGCCACCAGTATGGCTGGCACCCTTTCCTTAACTATCTTGCGCAGCACCCTGCCCAGCAGGGGAAACGGGGGAAACACATACAGAAGCTGAAAACTTGTCCAAGACATTGCCAAGGCATGCATGGCCGAGGCCAGAGGATCCTGGGACATAGAGACAAAGACTGGAAGCTTGTGATTGTGAGGGGACGCAAACAGATCCACATCCGGCTGACCCCAGCGGTGGCACAGGGAGCAAAACACCCTGCTGCTGAGGGACCATTCTCCCAGACGAGAGGTCCCCCTGCTCAGGGACTCTGCCTCCAGATTCTCCACCCCTGGAATGTACACAGCTGAGATGCAGGGAACATTCTCCTCCACCCAGGACAGTATCAGGGACACTTCCTTGAGGGCCCTCTTGCTCCGGGTCCCTCCCTGATGATTGATGTAAGCAACCGCCGTCTGGTTGTCCGAGCGGACCTGAACAGCCCGACCCCGCAGTGTGTGACTTCCAAAAGCCCCCCCAACCTGTCAGACTGGCATCCATGGTGACCGTCTCCCAAAAAGGGGCCAGAAAGGATCTGCCCCCCAGCAGGTTCCTTGAGTCCAGCCACCACAAAAGAGACCGCCTGGCCAGAGGGGACAGGACAAGCACCTGATCCAAGGACAGGGGGTCCCGATCCCATACTGACAAGAGGTGAAGCTGAAGAGGCCTCATGTAAAACTGAGCATATTGGGGGTTTCCAAAAGCCCCCCCAACCTGTCAGACTGGCATCCATGGTGACCGTCTCCCAAAAAGGGGCCAGAAAGGATCTGCCCCCCAGCAGGTTCCTTGAGTCCAGCCACCACAAAAGAGACCGCCTGGCCAGAGGGGACAGGACAAGCACCTGATCCAAGGACAGGGGGTCCCGATCCCATACTGACAAGAGGTGAAGCTGAAGAGGCCTCATGTAAAACTGAGCATATGGAACCGCCTCGAAGCAGGACACCAGCTGCACTCCCTGCCTGATGGACGGATGAGGACAAGACAGAAGGGTCTGTGCTTGGTCTTGAAGATTCTCCACCTTCTCCATGAATCCAGAATCATGCCCAGAAAGGACTTCACAGTGGAAGGAGACAGGGAAGATTTGGGGTGGTTGATCACCCAGCCGAATGACTCCAGAGTGGACACCACCCGCTGAGTATCCAGCTCTGCCTGTTGGAAGGACTGAGAAGCGATAAGCATGTCGTCCAAGTAGGGAAGAATGCGAATGCCCTGAGATCTCTGCAGACCTATCACTCCTGCCAGCACCTTGGTGAATACCCTGGGAGCCGAGGTGAGACCTAAAGGCAAGGCCACAAATTGGTAGTGCTGATCCTCCAGAGCGAACCTGAGGAATCTCTGATGACCTGGAAAAATAGGTATATGAAGGTAAGCATCCTTGATGTCTACAAAGGGCACCCGGCAGATGATTCCAGAAGGCCTTGCATAGCAAGGGACAGACCCTGAGCTGACAGGGGGTTTTGAGCTAACCGGGATTTGATGAATCTTGGGGGCGGCCAGGCTGCAAACTCTATCTTGTAACAGGAGGACACTACCTCCTGAATCCACCGGTCTGAGACATGACGGCTCCAGACATGAGCCAAGAGCCGAAGCCGTCCCACCACCCGGATGGGTGAGGGCGCCCCTTCATGCCTGAGGGGCCTTGGGAGAGGACTTAGGCTTGGGAACCGAGGAGGAGCCAGGGTGGCCACGTCCTCTGCCCCTGCCCCAAAAATCTCTGCGGGCTCCAGCAAAGGAAGCTCCCCGTCCAATTCTGGAGCCACGGAAGGAAGGAAGAAAGGCACCTGAACCCCGAAAGGACCGGGGCTGCCTTCTACGCTGAGGTAACTTGCCCCCCTTAGCAAACAAGTCCAGACGTTCCCCAAAGAGGTGCAGCCCCTTGAAGGGAAACCTGTGAGAGCCTTCTTAGCAGCATTGTCAGCTGCCCACTGGCGCAGCCAGACCGAGCGGCGTATCGCCACCAACAAGGCAGATGCCCTGCCACACATTCTAATGGTATCATCCAAGGCAGAGAGAACATATGCAACAAACTCCTCACAACGCAGAAGAGCTCTATACTCTTCACTACCTGCATCATCAGGGGCCCCATCTAAGAGGCCCCTGAGCAGGCTTCTAATAGCAACAGCCGTAATAGCAGAGGCACAGTCCGGACGCAGCGTGGTCCCCACACAGGCAAAGGCATGGCAAGCCAGCTGATCTATGCGCCTGTCCTCCCCATCCCTCAGTGTAGTAGAGTCAGGGGAATGCATGACGGATGTGTTGGACAACCCCAGAACTGGTGCATCCATCTCGGGAGGACATGACCATCGTTTAACCATCTCAGCAGGAAAGGGATACCTCTTATCCCAACTCCTTGGTACCCCGGGAAGCCGGCTAGGCCGTTCTCACTCTTTGAGCACCAGATTATTAAAATGAGTTTGTTCAGAAAACTCCAAGCGTGGTTTAACAGTATGAAAAAGCTTCCCCTGCTGCCGCGGAGCCACGGCAGGTGGAGAGATACAGAGTACTTCAAATATGTGAGCTAAAAGCCTGTCAGTATCATCTAAAGCCCAGGGGTCAGACGCAGAATCGGCACCATAAACCTTAGGCTAATCCTCAGATGATTCTGAATCAGAAAATAATTCCCCCTCTTCCAGGGGGGTATAACCGGTAACGTCAAAAAATTCCTCAGCCTCCATAGGAAAGAGGGAAACACCAGGTGAAAAATGCCTTCTTAGCAGAAGCCTTACACGGGGCCAGCAATATGTCTCTCAATGCTGGCCACCCCTGTAGCCAAATCAGGTTGAGACTCCCCACTGGTATGCACCTCACTAGGAGTCAGATGTAAGCGTGGGGGGGTAGGCGAAGCCTGAGGGAGCGCAGGCCCAGCCACCGGTAACCCAGACTGCAGCGCAAGCGCCTGCTGGGCGCAGGGTAAACACACCCTGGCATCATCACTTATAGGGGATACCCCACACAGCCGGGCTTGTCCCGAAGGAACCCCAAGCACATTATCCTGAGAAGCCTCCATATAGTGATTATTGTGGCACAATAGGCCAATTGGGATTGACGCCCATAAGGCTACCCGGGATGCCCCAATAGCCCGCTAGGGAAGTGGGAGATATACAAATACAATAGCTCTCAATAAGGAGTTAGCGCTAAAAGGGGATAGGACCGGGAGAAATCACAAAAAAGTTTGACCCGCCTGTAAGACATAAAGCAAAGAACCCGTAAACATAATACAATGAGTACAAGAAAAGCCAGCCCGCAGGGGCACTTACGGACCGCGATAGGGAGACGCCAGACACTCAGCACAGGATCTCCAAAATGGCGCCCGCATATACCTCGAGGGGCGGGCCGCGGAGAAGTGATGCGGAAAACGTCATCCGCAAGGCCCACCCCCCCGAAGAGTGCGAAAACGCGCCCCCGTGACAAGGCCAGCCAATGACGGCGCAGCAGCGTCTGTGGCGATGTCGCTGCCGTCCGCGGAGCGGAGTACAAGCGCGCGGCGGCAATAAGCAAAACCAGTGCAACCAAGGCAAAACATGATACACATAGTAAATACACCACCCCCCCGAGATCTACCCAGGGGGAGCGAAGGGGAAGCAGCGGACAACCTAAGAGGAGCCTAACTTAGGGGACAGGGGCAAAGGGCAAACAGCCGCGGGAGGGGCATCTCATAAGGCTCACCACGGGCCTGTACCGCCTACCCTTTGGTGGGGGACTGCAGTAGGAGCAGCACTCCTTAGCACCTGGCAGCGGTGCTGCCTACCATCACCCGACCAGCGCAGCCTAAGCTGGGAGGCAGTGAAAAGGAACGGGTGGGAATAGTCCTACAGGGCCGCAGGTTAATAAACCCCGCTCACCTGCGAGTAGAAAGAGCCATCTTCTAGTCATCGCAGCCCAGACTGCAGAGAATAACTGGGGAATTTGTGGGAGGTCCCTGGTATATATGGGGCCGGGAGGAGCCACTTTTCTGTCTAGCGCCATCTACTGGATGTATTACCCAAGAGTAAGGAATATCTTCTGGAAAAGTTGCTAAAAAAGTTTTGAGACTGCACCGGAAACTGCACAAATTATATATTCACAATAGAATATTCAAGTGGAAAGGGCAGTGTGCACACATGGGTATGAGACACTCTGAGAATATGTAATTGGGCAAATCCCACTATTTGCCCTACCACCCATCAAAACATGGCACAAACGCTATTATATAAAATAGATATTTCTTTATTCCTAGAAAGCATCACAAATACTAGACAAGGTTAAAAAACATTGAAGACAACAATATGTACAATAAGGAAGGATACAACATATGGGGGCAGTGGGGATGGCAGTTGTAGTAAAAATAAAAATAATTATCATTGATTATCACACTTCAATATATATTGAACCCGGCTGCGAACTAAAGTGCATCAGTGCAATGTGCTAAATTCCAAATGTGCTAAGTGGCGCCTATACTCTAAAACAATCCAAAACCTAATACAAAATCATATACCAGAACCATGTGGTTCTAATCCCTAACAATAAACAATACAACTATGTGAACCATGAGTGAAGCAACCTAACTATAGCTATAGAAACTATATATGAGAACCACGCCCGGGGGGACCAAAGCAACAATCCCCAGTATAAGAGAAAGTGAACTTACATAACTGTAGAGCCACCTGCCCACTGCCCACAACCGTCTACGCGTTGCGTGACGTCATACGCGTCACTTCCTCAGGACATGAACTAACCTACCACTCCCCCCTATTTATATGTACTGACCTGCACCGCTCATCAAGCACGTGACCCATTGATAACACCTGTGTCATCGGAATAAGTATGACCTCCCCTTGCAGCGTGTGAACAAAAGGAGCATGCGGCCGTGCCCCGGCCGGTGGCACGCCCACACTGATGAACTCTGGCGCGTCCCGGCCGGAGGCGCGTCAGAGCTGAAGCTCAAAATAACACACGTAGTAAAAGCAGAAGGGAGGACACCGATGACGGTGTGTCCCACCCTCGACCAATGCACAGAGCGCTCGTCAGATGACGCGCCCGGCAGAGCGAATGATAGAGCTGCGCGCGCATGTCCAATGCACAGCGTGTTCGTCAGATGACGCGCCCGGCATGGAAAATGACAAAGCTGCGCGCGCACATCTCCCACCTGACCGCTAGTAGTTGCCAGTCGGTGGTAGGTGTGCGCCTGCGTCCAGTAACGGGCACAAGATGCGCAGGCGTGTGATGTAAGGAAAATGCACAGGCGTATAGTAGGGAAACGCGCTGCCCCTGTGAACATGGAAGGGGGGGGGAAAAGAGATTAGGGACCACTGTGCGAAGGAACGAGTGCAGGTAAGTAACAACCTAAGTTACAAACATACTCAACAAACAATTACTGATGCATATAATATCCTGTAATACCATATCTCTCCTCGTTTTGAGGTTCCATCTCTATTGCATGAATTGTCACTATTAAGCCATACACCTTATCTATTCTACCCACTAGCTAGGGAAATTATGAGCCACTACTATTAATCATCTTGCGCCCAATGCCGATCCTTCATGCAGGGGGTCAGGCCCTTGGGCCCCACCCCCAAAGGGGGAGCAAACAACTCCATGTAAATATAAAGATATAAACAGGCCAGTGTATAAATACAGAGTGGAGGCACTTAGACTGGCAATGCTACTGTAACTACTGGGGCAACCCATTTACTGTAGTATCTACATTCCACATACGGTTACAGTTTTAATGCTGATACTATATGACTAAACATGGACCAATAGGACACCCAGGCCCCTGAGTCCTCCAGCACCAATTTCTTCTTCCTAGGACCAGGGTCCAATGGATACAGGCTGTTCCACCCGTCGCCATCGCTGAACAACGGCCATACACTGTGGCCATAGTGCTCCCGGAGCAAACGACCATAATTGCAAGTTTTTATCTATTTTCTCCATTCAGGGTCATCGCACGGGCTTCATCAAACAGGAATTTATTGTGATGGAGCCTTCATAGGATTCCTGGCAAATAATCACCGTTTCCATAGTAATCCAGAATACCCCACGTGCTCCAGGTACCTATCCTCAGGGTCTTGTCGTTTCTTATGTCTGGGATTGAGAAGATTCCCTCTAGCGGTGCTCTTTGCCCGTTCGTATGCTCTTTTTACCACCCCTCTAGGGTAACCTCTTCGAACGAAGCGTTCTGTGAGCTCATCGGCCTGCTGTACAAATTCCTCCTCACTGGAGCAGTTCCTCCTCAATCTGAGGAACTGCCCAGTTGGAATCCCGCGTTTCAGGTTTGTCTGGTGAAAACTCTCGAAACGCAGTAGGGAGTTTACGGCTGTCTCCTTCCGATATAGCCCAGACTTCAAGGAACCATCCTCTTGTACCGTGATGAGCAGATCAAGAAAGCACACCTGCTTAGTGGATACCTCCATAACTTGTTCTTCAAGAAGCGAGGTGAGATCCTCCACTGCTTCATGTTCTCGTGGTGACCAATCATGTACCTGTGCTGGGGACTCAAATTGTTTTTTCAACAATAATTTTCTACAGAATAGGTATAGATCCTTGATTGCTAGAAACTTATCCAGCTTATTTTGTGGGGCAAATGACAGACCCTTCTGTAACACTGACATTTCAGCATCAGAGAGTGTAGAACCAGAAATGTTAATAACTGTCAATTCGTCCTGTGAGTCCGAGTGGCAATTTATCCCACTCGGTACTCCAGACAAGGGCATTAGGGACTGGGGCCCATTCGCGATCTCTTCTGGGCGGATGACCGGAATCTGCGGTGTTCCCACCGGGCCGGTGTCCTTAACGGATCTATGTTTCTTTCGACCCCCCCGGCGTGTCCTCTTACGGGGCCTCCGCCTAAAAAACTTGCCTGGGTATTCTCCTCCTCAGACATCCTGCTAGAAAAAGATGTCCTGCGACTCGTGGACCTGCTGTTACTTAAATGCCCCCTTCTTTGATTGCCTCTATGTGACCATTTGTATACCCTACCAATAGAATATTCAAGTGGAAAGGGCAGTGTGCACACATGGGTATGAGACACGGGTTCAATATATATTGAAGTGTGATAATCAATGATAATTATTTTTATTTTTACTACAACTGCCATCCCCACTGCCCCCATATGTTGTATCCTTCCTTATTGTACATATTGTTGTCTTCAATGTTTTTTAACCTTGTCTAGTATTTGTGATGCTTTCTAGGAATAAAGAAATATCTATTTTATATAATAGCGGTTGTGCCATGTTTTGATGGGTGGTAGGGCAAATAGTGGGATTTGCCCAATTACATATTCTCAGAGTGTCTCATACCCATGTGTGCACACTGCCCTTTCCACTTGAATATTCTATTGTGAATATATAATTTGTGCAGTTTCCGGTGCAGTCTCAAAACTTTTTTAGCAATTGTATCTTCCCACTTGGCGTGTGGTTGTCACCCACACTCCAAATAGAGACTAGCACGGCAATATGCCATTTAATTCAGAAGCTAGGGAAAATAATTGGAATACCAAATTGCAGCAATGGAGATCACAGCGGGGGAGTATAGCACCCGACTCACGAGTGGGTTCACTACGTGAGATTTTTCACAAAATAAAGAGGGAACAGGTAAAATACACTAAAACCTGGTGGAACATACAAAGCTTGGAGCTATACAAGGAACAATCCCTGATACCCCGTGGCCTCAGAGTTCAGATCTTCCCAGCCTGGCAAGTACCAGAAGAGGTGCGGTCCAGGTGGGAGGTTCATCTGAACCAATGTGCCATGGGTCTCATGGATGAATTAATTTCTCTGGATAAAACGACACTAGCACGTAGTAAAGAGGCACTGAATGGGCTTTATGACAGTATTCCAAGGGATACCCCACAGGCTGAGGTTGATAGACTGCAGGATTTATTGGATCTGGACCTGAGGAAAATCGAGGACGAGATAATTAACAATAAGATGGAGAAATTAAACAGAGATCGGACAGATTTTGATACAGGTAGGGTATACAAATGGTCACATAGAGGCAATCAATGAAGGGGGCATTTAAGTAACAGCAGGTCCACGAGTCGCAGGACATCTTTTTCTAGCAGGATGTCTGAGGAGGAGAATACCCAGGCAAGTTTTTTAGGCGGAGGCCCCGTAAGAGGACACGCCGGGGGGGTCGAAAGAAACATAGATCCGTTAAGGACACCGGGCCGGTGGGAACACCGCAGATTCCGGTCATCCGCCCAGAAGAAATCGCGAATGGGCCCCAGTCCCTAATGCCCTTGTCTGGAGTACCGAGTGGGATGAATTGCCACTCGGACTCACAGGACGAATTGACAGTTATTAACATTTCTGGTTCTACACTCTCTGATGCTGAAATGTCAGTGTTACAGAAGGGTCTGTCATTTGCCCCACAAAATAAGCTGGATAAGTTTCTAGCAATCAAGGATCTATAACTATTCTGTAGAAAATTATTGTTGAAAAAACAATTTGAGTCCCCAGCACAGGTACATGATTGGTCACCACGAGAACATGAAGCAGTGGAGGATCTCACCTCGCTTCTTGAAGAACAAGTTATGGAGGTATCCACTAAGCAGGTGTGCTTTCTTGATCTGCTCATCACGGTACAAGAGGATGGTTCCTTGAAGTCTGGGCTATATCGGAAGGAGACAGCCGTAAACTCCCTACTGCGTTTCGAGAGTTTTCACCAGACAAACCTGAAACGCGGGATTCCAACTGGGCAGTTCCTCAGATTGAGGAGGAACTGCTCCAGTGAGGAGGAATTTGTACAGCAGGCCGATGAGCTCACAGAACGCTTCGTTCGAAGAGGTTACCCTAGAGGGGTGGTAAAAAGAGCATACGAACGGGCAAAGAGCACCGCTAGAGGGTATCTTCTCAATCCCAGACATAAGAAACGACAAGACCCTGAGGATAGGTACCTGGGGCACGTGGGGTATTCTGGATTACTATGGAAACGGTGATTATTTGCCAGGAATCCTATGAAGGCTCCATCACAATAAATTCCTGTTTGATGAAGCCCGTGCGATGACCCTGAATGGAGAAAATAGATAAAATCATGCAATTATGGTCGTTTGCTCCGGGAGCACTATGGCCACAGTGTATGGCCGTTGTTCAGCGATGGCGACGGGTGGAACAGCCTGTATCCATTGGACCCTGGTCCTAGGAAGAAGAAATTGGTGCTGGAGGACTCAGGGGCCTGGGTGTCCTATTGGTCCATGTTTAGTCATATAGTATCAGCATTAAAACTGTAACCGTATGTGGAATGTAGATACTACAGTAAATGGGTTGCCCCAGTAGTTACAGTAGCATTGCCAGTCTAAGTGCCTCCACTCTGTATTTATACACTGGCCTGTTTATATCTTTATATTTACATGGAGTTGTTTGCTCCCCCTTTGGGGGTGGGGCCCAAGGGCCTGACCCCCTGCATGAAGGATCGGCATTGGGCGCAAGATGATTAATAGTAGTGGCTCATAATTTCCCTAGCTAGTGGGTAGAATAGATAAGGTGTATGGCTTAATAGTGACAATTCATGCAATAGAGATGGAACCTCAAAACGAGGAGAGATATGGTATTACAGGATATTATATGCATCAGTAATTGTTTGTTGAGTATGTTTGTAACTTAGGTTGTTACTTACCTGCACTCGTTCCTTCGCACAGTGGTCCCTAATCTCTTTTCCCCCCCCCTTCCATGTTCACAGGGGCAGCGCGTTTCCCTACTATACGCCTGTGCATTTTCCTTACATCACACGCCTGCGCATCTTGTGCCCGTTACTGGACGCAGGCGCACACCTACCACCGACTGGCAACTACTAGCGTTCAGGTGGGAGATGTGCGCGCGCAGCTTTGTCATTTTCCATGCCGGGCGCGTCATCTGACGAACACGCTGTGCATTGGACATGCGCGCGCAGCTCTATCATTCGCTCTGCCGGGCGCGTCATCTGACGAGCGCTCTGTGCATTGGTCGAGGGTGGGACACACCGTCATCGGTGTCCTCCCTTCTGCTTTTACCACGTGTGTTATTTTGAGCTTCAGCTCTGACGCGCCTCCGGCCGGGACGCGCCAGAGTTCATCAGTGTGGGCGTGCCACCGGCCGGGGCACGGCCGCATGCTCCTTTTGTTCACACGCTGCGAGGGGAGGTCATACTTATTCCGATGACACAGGTGTTATCAATGGGTCACGTGCTTGATGAGCGGTGCAGGTCAGTACATATAAATAGGGGGGAGTGGTAGGTTAGTTCATGTCCTGAGGAAGTGACGCGTATGACGTCACGCAACGCGTAGACGGTTGTGGGCAGTGGGCAGGTGGCTCTACAGTTATGTAAGTTCACTTTCTCTTATACTGGGGATTGTTGCTTTGGTCCCCCCTGGCGTGGTTCTCATATTTAGTTTCTATAGCTATAGTTAGGTTGCTTCACTCATGGTTCACATACTTGTATTGTTTATTGTTAGGGATTAGAACCACATGGTTCTGGTATATGATTTTGTATTAGGTTTTGGATTGTTTTAGAGTATAGGCGCCACTTAGCACATTTGGAATTTAGCACATTGCACTGATGCACTTTAGTTCGCAGCCGGGTTCAATATATATTGAAGTGTGATAATCAATGATAATTATTTTTATTTTTACTACAACTGCCATCCCCACTGCCCCCATATGTTGTATCCTTCCTTATTGTACATATTGTTGTCTTCAATGTTTTTTAACCTTGTCTAGTATTTGTGATGCTTTCTAGGAATAAAGAAATATCTATTTTATATAATAGCGGTTGTGCCATGTTTTGATGGGTGGTAGGGCAAATAGTGGGATTTGCCCAATTACATATCTTCTGGAAAAGGACGTGCTTTATACTTAGAATATCCTGTGTGTGACATTTGTGACATTGCCATAACCTTTTGGAGCTATTATACTAATTAAAGCCTGGTTATTCAGGTTGTTATGTCAGAGTGTGCCAACAAGCTCTGGGGACCCAAACAAAGGTCATTTTTATTATTTTTGTTAGAACATTAGTGATTAGGCGCTACAATAAACAATACATAGAAACAACTAGCGCCGCTCCTTTGCTCTAAGAGTTACAAAAAGCTTTTTTGTCTTTATTTCATTAAAAAAAAACACACCACAACACAATACAAGGGGATGCAACTTAATTTCCAAAATACATTTTTTTGCGAACAAATTTAGCGAACAGACTTTTGGCCTGAGGTTGCCAAATCATCATGGGCAGTTGCACCATCCCAGGGGTAAACCCCCCAAAAGTAAAATCGATTATTTAGCTGTTGAAACATTTCAACAACAACAAAACAACAAAACAAAACAACGTTTTAGTCTGCATAAATTTACTCTTACCTTGAAATAATGAAATCAGTGGCTAAGCCATGTGGAAGAGAGAGACCACTTCCAACGTAAGGCACTCAATGAAGCCATTCTGGTCAGTACATTTTCCACCCTTCACAGACAGGATTTCAGCATTAAGTTGTTCTGTTGTTGAATGACATTGGAACTCCTCTTTTTGTTTGCAAAAGGCTTTTATTCTAAGTATGTCTCACACCCTGCTTCGGAAATAGTCATTACACTTGGGTTATGTCCAGTAGAGGGCGAACTTCTGCAGAGATGAATAGAAAAAAAGGAAGCCCCTCCCAGCCCATAAATACCTGGGACCTCCCACACATCTCCCCAGTAATCGTCTCTGCAGACGGCGAGCAAGTCAGAAGATGAAGTCTCCTCCTTGCAGGTAAGCCGGGTTCACACCCGGCCATTTTTATCCCTATTTCTGCCTGGACCGAGTTATGATTAAGTCCCCTAATGCCTCCCAGCCTTGGCTGTAGGTCCGGGTGACGGTAGGATTCACCTTAACAGGTGTACTGATAGGAGCCACGCTCCTCCGTGAGGCCCCACTACAAGGGGTAGGTGGCTACCAGGTTGGTGACCCTGGTTTGGGATGCCCTGTCCGTTTCCCCATGTTCTACTATTGTAGTTGGGGATCCCTCCCTCCCTTTACTTTATTCCCCTTATTCACTATGGGAGGGGGGGCCTGTGATTTCTCCCTTGTCCAGTTGATGTGGAGCATTGGGAAGTAATCCCTCAATCAATTGGTGTATGAGTGTGTGTGTGAGTGATTTTAACATTAGTTTATACATGCGGCGCCCGTATTTAGAGCCGGCCGCCCTGTCGTGGCGTTGCTGCTTCTCCCTCTCCTTGCTGTGAGGAGAGGGGGCGGGACCGGGCGCTCGGCGCGGGCGGCGACCCGCCCCACTCTCTCTGGTGCCTTCGGCGGCGCCCAGTTAATGGAATTGCTTGCTGGGTGAGGATGGGGAGGGGGCGGGGCAAGGTGCAGCGCGAGATCCACGCCGGCCCGCCCTTCTTCTTCTCCTTCCTTCTGCCATCAGGCTGGGGATCACCTTTCGCTGTGCGGTGAGTGCCCTGCGTTGTTCACTGTTGCTTGAGGCGCCTTATCCAGCGCGGTGGCCTAGAACACTGTGGAATCGTATTGTCCCATTTTGCGGTTTCTGGGTCTTATTTAGATCAACCACAATTTTTGTCATTAGTGTACTATTTGCGCATACATTCTGTTTATTACTACATGAAGAAATAAGTATGCCATATTATTATTATATACAATACTATATTATTTTCAATGTTACATACTATGTTATATATACATATATATATATTTATTTTATATGTTTTGCCACATTCTTTTTACTTTCTGCATGTATGAGTGCTTGTCTTGTTGTACCTTACTTACGGGGGCCCCCATTCTGTTATGTGTCCTGGGGTCCCTTGGGTTTACAAATCCTCCCACTAACGGATGTTAAGGGGCATCCCGGGTAGCTTACTGGCGTAATTCCCACTGGTCATTGCGACTACCATAAAAAATCACCATATGGAGGCTTCCCAAGATACCGGGCTCGGGCTCCCTTCGGGGCAACCCAGGCAGTGTGTGGTTTGTGGGGCATCCCTTGTGGGGGATAATGTGTTTATTTGTATTCCATGTGCACAGCAGGCCAATACGCGGCAGTCGGGGTCCCAGGCGTCTGACACCCCGAAGATCCTGGCCCATCTATTTGAGGTAATGGATATTTCTCCGCCAGCGGAGACCCCCCCACAGAAGGGGGAATTTTTGGGGGACTTCTAAGCCCGCTTGGAGTTCCCAAATCAGAATCATTTTGATTGCATGATTCTTTAGGAATGGGAGAGGCCTAGCCGGCTCCCCGGTGTTCCTCAGGGATGGGATAGGAAGTATCCCTTCCCGGTGGATGCGGTGAAGTGCTGGTCGTCCCCTCCCGAGGTCGATGCATCCGTTCTGGGATTGTCCAACACCTCCGTTGTACATTCTCCAGACGCCGCCACTCTTAAAGGTGGTGAGGACAAACGCTTTGATCAGATGGCATGCCATGCCTTTGCCAGTGTGGGTTCAGTCTTGCGGCCTGTTTGTGCCTCGGCGCTCGTGACTGTGGCTACCAGGTCTGGGGTTAGGGACCTTTTGAGTGGTTCCCAGCTTAACCCGGCCAGTGATGAATTCACAGCCCTTAAGCGGTGTAAATTATTTGTGACCTTCGTTTTATCTGCTATGAATGACGTGATTATTATGTGTAGTAGAACCTCGGCATTGCTGGTGGCTATTCGCCGATAGGTCTGGCTATGCCAGTGGGCGGCTGACATTGCGGCTAAGATATCACTCACAGCGCTACCCTTCCTGTGTATGAGGCTGTTCGGAGATAAATTGGATTCAGTGGCGAAAGGTGGAAAGTTACCTCAGCGTAAGAAGCAGCATCGCCCCTTTCGGGTGGGCAGGCTCCTTCAATCCTTCCTTTCACGGTGCCAGAGCAGGCAGAGGTTTTGTCTACTCTAATTTCAGAGGTGATTCCTGGAACAGAGGCAGAGGACGCGCTCATCCAGGCCTTAACTGGGGTTCCAGGCCCAAGCCTGCTGCCAAGGCAGCTCAGCAATGAGGGGACGCTCTCACCCTTGCTGGTGGGGGGATGGCTGCGGCACTTCTTCCTGGTCTGGGCCCAGGAGGCCATAGACAAATGAATCTTGGAAGTGGCCTCTTCTGGGTACAAGCTGGAGTTCAAGTGCCGGCCTCCTCCCAGATTCTTCGGTTCTCGGGTCCGCTCGGTCCCCCGGGTCTTCTGGACATGGAGGTCATATGCCCAGTGCTTTTCTCAGGGAGAGGCCAGGGCTATTATTCCATTCTCTTCACGGTTCCCAAAAAGGATGAAGCCATCGGACCCATTCTGGATTTGTAGCTTCTCCACAGGTTCATCTGAACCAAGAAGTTACGCAGGGAGACTCTGCGTTCAGTCATCAATTCCCTTCGTCAGGGGGATTTCGTGACATCTATGGACTTCAAGGATGTTTACCTTCATGTACCATTCTACCCAGCACACCAGAGAGTTATCAGGTTGTGGTGGGGGATCAGTTGTGGCCCTCCCTTTCGGGTTGACTTTGGTACCAAGGGTGTTCACCAAGGTGCTGGCGGGCATAATGGCCCTTCTCAGAGCCCAGGGCATTCGCATTGTGCCGTATCTGGACGACCTGCTTATTACAGCTTCTTCACTATGTCAGGCGGAGCTGGACTCCAGGGTGGTGACGACGCTGGTAAGGTTCGGATGGGTGATCAACCACCCCAAGTCTTCTCTCTCCCCATCAAGGGAGATCTCATTCCTGAGCATGAATCTGGATACCAGTCAGGCCAGAGTGTTCCTACCTCACCCAAAGGTGCAGAGGGTTCAAGATCTGATACGTGTTCTCCTGGCCAATCCTCACTCCTCTATCCGGCTACGGACGAAACTGGTAGGATTGCTGGTGGCTTACTTCGAGGCAGTCCCCTTTGCTCAGTTCCACATGAGGTCTTTCCAACTCCATCTATTGCTGATCTGGGACTGATGTCCCCGGTCCTTGGATCAGTCCTTTCTGATGTCTCCCAGGGTTCGGCAGTCCCTTCAGTGGGGGCTGGAACCAAGCGATCTGATGAGGGGCAGATCCTTTCTGGCCCCTTGTTGGGAGACGGTTACCACGGATGCCAGCCTGTTGGGCTGGGGAGGTCTCTGGATGGTTTTTCAGTTCCAGGGGCGGTGGGGTCCTCAGGAGGTTCACACCCCCATCAATGTCTTGGAGCTCAGAGCTGTTCGGTTGGTTCTGTCATGCTTGACGCATCACTTACAGGGCTTACCGGTTCAGTTAGATCAGACAATTGAACTGCGGTCGCTTACATCAATCGCCAAGGAGGGACTCGCAGCAGGAGTGCCCTCAGGGAAGTTTTTTCTGATTCTCGCATGGGCGGAGAGCAATGTTCCATGCATCTCATCGGTATTCCCTCTGGGAGTGGAAAACACGGAGGCGGACTCCCCGAGCAGGGGAATGATATCTCAACCACAAGGTATTCCGGTCCCTCTGTCGCAAGTGGGGGACTCCGGAGGTGGATCTCTTTGTCTCACGTCGCAATCACAAACTTCCAACGTTTGTGTCTCTGTCTCAGGATCCTCTGGCTCTGGCAGTGCACGCCATGTCTCTTGCCTGGAGGGATTGGGGGTTTTCTGTACCAGTTTTTCTCCCCTTCCCCATGGTGGGCAAGGTGGTGCGCAAGCTGGCTCTAGAGGGTGGGCCAGCAATTCTGGTGGCCCCAGGGTGGCCAAGACAGGTTTGGTTCGTACCACAATTTACAAACGCTGGCTTTGACGGTGTGGCTGCTGAAATCTCCTCCATCTTAATAGAAGATGGTTTGTCTGATGCTGTGATTCAGACGCTTGTTAGGGCTAGGAAGTGATCTTCCTCTAACATCTTCTACAGGATGTGGAGGTCTTATATTGATTGGTGTGAGGCTAGGGCCTTGCTGTCAGTCTCCTCGCCTTTCCTACCCTTTAAGGCATCGTGAGCGCGCCATACCATGGACTGCATGCAGCAGCAGACATGCTCGGCTGCATGGTTTTAACAGAGCAGGCTCTTCTTCTGTCGCATGCTCCACAGTGACACCTGCTGTTCAGCCCATTGGAAGTGCACAAGGCCTAGAGTGTAAGCTCTTGGACTTGATTTCACTTCCTGGTGTCCTGAGTTTGAATGGACAGGAAGTGACTTCACCAGACTCTGGCACATCCCTCCCTGTGCTGATTGATAGCCCTATTTAAGAAGACTGCTGGCCTGCAGCCAATGCTGTGTTATCAGCTTACTTCCTGGACTCTGTTTCCCTGATTCCTGAATTCCTGGATTTATACACTGACGGATAACCTGATTTTTGACGCGGATTGCTTATGGATTTTGCCTGTTTTCTGCCTGCCTCTGACCCCGGATTCACCCTTGGACTCTGCTCAGACTTTTTATTTGCTCTTGGAGTTTTTTCTGCTTCACTTTGCCCCATACCTGGATCTCAGCTCAGCTCTCCCCATGATTGTAGCCAGGAGGCTTGACACTTGCCTTGCAGGGTGTTTTCGATCCCTAGGATTTTGGATTTTCTTCAACACGGTCTGGGCCTGGGGCTCCAGCTTAGTACCTTGAAAAGGGCAGGTCTGCCCTGGTGGTTTTCTTCTAAGGTCCTTTGTTCTTCGTCCTTTGGTTAAAGTTTTTTTTCATGTGCGGCCCCTCGAAAGCCTTGTGCCTGTCTGGGTTTTGAATTTTGCATTTTCTTTACTTACACCAAAGATTGCCCTTTTGGTGGCTATTACCTCTGTTCGATGTGTTTCTGGGTTGGCGGCTCTGTATATTCAGGCCTCTTACTTTGAGAGACACCAGGACAAGGTGGTCTTCCGCTCTAAACCGGATTTCCTACCTAAAGTGGTCTCTGCTTTCCATCTCATTCAGGATGTGGTTCTTTCTTCCTTGTGTCCTAAGCCTAGCAATGTCAAGGAGAGGGCCTGCACTCTTTTTGGATGATTGTTGTTGTGTGAAGTCTACCATTAGTAGATGGATATGTCTGGTCATTGTTGGGGCCTATATTGCCAAGGGGAGGGTTCCCCTTTCAGATTACTGCTCTTTCTACTCATACTGTTGGGGCTTCCTGGGCTTTTTAGCACCAGGCTTCTGTTGTACAAGTTTGTACGGCTGCTACTTGGTCTGCTGTTCAGGCCTTTTCCAAGTTTTTATAAGGTTGATGTGCGGGCCTTAGCGGCTGCTGTTTTTGACCGCAAAGTTCTACAAGCGGCAGGGGTTTCATTTGTGCACTTTTGCCTGTTGGGATCCCCACCCTTTTTGGATGTCCCAAGTGTAATGACTAGTTCCGAAGCAGGGTGTGAGACTTAGAATAATACCATTTTGTGATTACTCACCTGTAAAATGGGTATTATAAGTATGTCTCACACCCTGCTTCGCCCCACCCCGAGTTGTATTTTGGATCCTCTGTTTGGTGATATTGTTTTTCTCATGGATTTATTTGCTCTTCTTGGTTCCCTTACTGCTTTCTTATACTGGGAGATTTGTGGGAGGCCCCAGGTATTTATGGGCCGGGAGGGGCTTCCTTTTTTTCTATTCATCTCTGCAGAAGTTCGCCCTCTACTGGACATAACCCAAGTGTAATGACTATTTCCAAAGCAGGGTGTGAGACATACTTATAATACCCATTTTACAGGTGAGTAATCACAAAATGGTATTTTAACAAAAAGGTACAAAATGAATAGAAATTTAATAGAAATTGTTTGCAAATGCTGAGCTTAAGTTATAAGCTCTGTAGTTAAGTTTCATCTCCTGTGAAAGAAATACCTTTGCCAGGGCCGTATTTAGGATTCATGCTGCCCTAGGCACTATTTGTGTATCCGCCCCCCCCCCCCCCCAACCAAGTGGGAGAGGTGGTGTGAGTGTAACACCCAGTAGAGAAGGCTACAACAGTGGAGTAAATGTGGGATGCAGCTGGAGACCAAGTCAGCTAAGGTGGTGGAGACTGAGGCAAGGTCTGCAAGGATCAACAGTAATTGAGTGGAGTTCATCGGCGCCTGAGGAGGTGCTTGTTGTGTGTGTTGTTGGCAGATGCCCACACCTGCATAAAAAAGCACTGTTGGCACCCATGATCAGGGCTGAACCTAGCCTCTCTGCTGCCTGAGGCGATCTTTAGTTGACAAGCTAATTGTCTTTAAGAAAAATACCACTAACTCCAGCTGCCTTGACTACAGATATACTCTGACCAGCATAAATGAGAACTTGCACAGAAAAAACACAGTTAGCTCGGTCCCTAAGAAATCACAGAATGGGGCAGTCATGGCCTTAGGTAAGGGTGCAGACTTGTGACCGGAGGGTTGGTTGCAGGTTCGAATCCTGATGCTCTCAAGCAAGATACCTAACCCCCCAACTGCTTATCAAGTACCGTAATTAGGGCAGCTCACCTCTTCGGGGATGTGTACACCCAAAGCATGGATGGGTTAAATGCGGAGGAAGAATTCCTATGTGTGTGCCATCTATGCCCCAGAAAAAAAGTCTTACCCGAGGAAATCACAGAATAAACTGTATCCAGATATAAAGCAGTGGACCTCTTTTTGAAAGTCACTAACCAAACTATTTTTTTTACCTTTTGTTGAGTCGAAAGTCAAAACATTCGTAGTCTCGTTGTTCGGCAGCTCTCCTCCTGATGCAAGAACAGAGCCCACAATTAATAGGCATAGTACAAAAAGATCTACCCAGACCCCACAATTAAAAATCAGAACCCCAAACACAACTGTCGACTTAGCCAGCCAGTCAGTGCAGTAGCAACCCTGCTCTCACAGTGATTAGCCAGCCACTCAGTGCAGTAGCAACCCTGCTGTCACAGTGATTAGCCAGCCACTCAGTGCAGTAGCAACCCTGCTCTCACAGTGATTAGCCAGCCAGCCAGTGCAGTAGCAACCTTGCTCTCACAGTGATTAGCCAGCCAGTCAGTGCAGTAACAACCCTGCTCTCACAGTGATTAGCCAGCCAGTCAGTGCAGTAGCAACCCTGCTCTCACAGTGATTAGCCAGCCACTCAGTGCAGTAGCAACCCTGCTCTCACAGTGATTAGCCAGCCAGTCAGTGCAGTAGCAACCTTGCTCTCACAGTGATTAGCCAGCCAGTCAGTGCAGTAGCAACCCTGCTCTCACAGTGATTAGCCAGCCAGTCAGTGCAGTAGCAACCTTGCTCTCACAGTGATTAGCCAGCCACTCAGTGCAGTAGCAACCCTGCTCTCACAGTGATTAGCCAGCCACTCAGTGCAGTAGCAACCCTGCTCTCACAGTGATTAGCCAGCCAGTCAGTGCAGTAGCAACCTTGCTCTCACAGTGATTAGCCGGCCAGTCAGTGCAGTAACAACCTTGCTCTCACAGTTATTAGCCAGTTAAGCAGAGATTCAGTTGTAGCCACTGAGTGCAGGGGAATGGCCGCCTGTCGCGGGCCAGGTGATTCACACATTAGGTCATCCCAAATCAGAATGTCCTAGGGACAAGTACCAATCACCAGGACAATTAAATTCCTGGTGATCATGTCCAGGAAGTCAGACATACACTTTAGCCCATTATCCACATTCATCACAGCCACCCAAAAAATATGTATTGATCACATTTGCTCACTGTGCCAATGCTCATATACTACCCCTGCAAACCTGATCCTCATTCCCCCCCGATAAAACAGGGCTCTAAGATTGTAGACTGATGGTCATTGGGTCCAGAGTTAACGTGGCAGCTAGTGGCCAATCATAGGACCATTTTGCCAAGGGAGCAAGGATCAGGTAAGAAATGGGCTTCAATGGGGGAGAGGGGAATCAGCAAAGGGCAAACACCCCATCAACCCCTCACACCATTAGCCCCACAAACCAGTTAACCCACAAACACACACCATTATCCTCGTTACACCTCCCAACCACTCTTACACCCCAAAACACACACACACACTAATAACCCCACACATGTGAAACCAGACCTTAACCAGTTTTATCCAGCCCTGTAGTGGCATGCAGCGGCATCCCTTTGGCTTAATGGCCAGCACAGACACAGAGCAGGAGGGGAGCAGCCAGTGAGTGGTTCCAAGTCTTCTATTCATTCAGAATAGATAGCTGGGTGATTTAATCTATACTGCGTTACTGGAAGCCTGTGCGAGCACCACAGGAGATAGTCGAGATTTTTGGCGTTCCTTGAGGTTTCAGGATGCCCCAGTAAAGGGGCCAAAACCCAGATGTTTGTAAGTGTGGGAGGTTAAAACAGACCAAGTGGAACAAAACCCTGGTATCTGACATTCCCGGTTTTGTTCCATTCCTTGGTGGCATCTGAAACTGGGATGCCCTGCTGTGTGAAACCCCCCCCCCAGGATGCCAGGATTCACTCACCTTTCCTGCATCCAATGACTGATGCATGTCTCTTCTCTACTGCGAGCCATTTGCTGTGACTATGTCATTCAGCAAATGGCTCTCATTGACTTTAATAGAGAGCACAAACGGCTACATGCCAAGCGGCGTCCAGCCTATCTAAATGGATGGGACGGGAGTGTGTGCACAGCCTGAGGATGCAGAGGATTGAAAACAATGAGAGCCATTTGCCGAATCACATTGTCATGGCAAACGGCCCTGATTGGCCAGGAGTACGCACATGCACCGCTGGAACCAGGAAAGGTAAGTGATTACTGGCACCCCCGGGGGCTTAACTCAGCAGGGCAATTCAGGGATGCCCCTGGGGCTGGCCAGGCTGGGTGTTGTTCCACTTTAACCCCTCACCTAAATACATACACAATTACCCCCCAAACACTCTACTACCCCCACTTCACACATATTGTAAAAGCATATCAAAACCGATTTGGGCAGCCCTAAAGTTTCCCTCTTTTAATCTAGGATATCCCATTCTGTAAAACCCCCTCGGATCCCACAGTGCATGCGCAGCCAAAGATGGCATCTTTGTGACTAAATGGCCAGTGTGGGCACGCAGAGCGGGAGGTTCCTGGCACTTCATTCATTCAGAATAGATTGCAGGGTGATGCTAAATATTCTAATTTGCTGTAAGCCTGGGCATGCGCCATGGGAGCATTACCTGGGGTTTCACACACAGGGACATCCCCAGGTTTACCAGCTTTTAAAGCGGAATAAAACTCATTAGCGGTCGGCCTGAAAGATTCCAGGACTAGCTGCTGGCTTTCCACGGGACATCCTAATTCCAGATGCCCCACTGTGTGAAACCCCCAGGGTGCCTGTAAACACTCACCTTCCCCCTCTCCAGCGGCGCTTGCGTGGGCTCTTGTCCAATCAGAGCCATTTGCTGAAGGATGTAAACACTGCAATGGGCTCTGATTGGACAAGAGACCACGCATGCACCATTGGACCGAGGAGAGGTGAGTTTTACTGGGCAAACTGGGAGGTTTTTCACATAGCGCAGCATCCCAATTCAGGATGCCCTGAGGGCACGGAACAAAACCCGGAAAGACACAATCCAAGGATTTGTTCCACTTTAAGTTTAAGTTAAACCAAAGATTTTCACTATCCTGGGCTTTGATACTTACTTAGGAACAACCAGATTTGTGATTCCACACTCTAAACCTCCCCCAATCTCCCCAAAGACCTTTTCTTCGTCCCACGGCACATGAACAAGCTATCATTCAATCAGCGCTTTATGCCATGCATTTTAATGCACAGCATAAAATGCCATTTGTACCAGAGCTTCAACACAGGGTAACAAGAGCGGTCACATCCCTGGTCTCCCTGCTGTGTGCCCCCCCCCCCACCCATGGCCGGAAAGCATGGTGCGTGACTACTGATAAGTGACCTAGAAAACTTGGGGGGCTCACACAATTGGGGCATCCTGGAAAGGGATGCCCCAAGGCCACTTGATCAGCCTGCCCCAGAGGCGTAGCTAGACTTTTCTACACCAGGGGCAAAGATTCAGAATAGCGCCCCCCCAATGGCATGCAAGATGGTGCCCCAAAACAGCCATTTTGGCAGAGCAGCCCCGCCCCCAGTGATGATGCGTTCAGTCACAACGCTCAGCAATGGGGAGCAGTTCAACCTAACTGCCATTATGTGACAGTTAGATTGTATCTGAATTAACTAGACAAAGTGCAATTTCTGGGGAAATTGCGTGAAGTGTTCTTGCCTCCACCAGTTCTCTACAACTGGAGCGGGCAGAGTAACTGGGTGGAGTGGGCGGAGTAACTGGGTGGAGTGGGCGGAGTAACAGGATGGAGTGGGCGGAGTAACAGGGTGGAGTGGGCGGAGTAACAGGGTGGAGTGACTTGAGTAACTGTGGTGTGGTTGGAGTCACTGGCGTAACTGTGGAAAGGTTTGACTGAGCAGAGTAACTATATGGAGTAGGCAGAGTAACTTTATGGATTGTTTGGAGTGAGTAAAGATAGTAGGCATTAAATGATGAAGTATTTATATCTTGCTAAATGACTGGCTATGTCATTTGTCTAAGCTGTTTTCCATAACAAGTTTTTAAAGGAGCAGTATCGCTAATTTTTCTTGGTGACTTATATTTAAATGGTACTTTGAATGTAGGTAAGTGTTGGAGTAAGAATTACAAATTTAGAAAAAAATGATGTGTGTTGAGCAGCTGGAGACTAATAGCTCATGTTTATGTCTGATGAGTGTCGGGTCCCGACACTCTGGCCTGTTCCACGCTGAGGAGAGGGGGAAACAATGTATCAAGTATCAGCTGTTCAGTGCTGGCAGCGTCCAGCATAAGATAACAACATTGCAACATTGCCTGGCCAGAACTTATATATCTAAAACAGAGAGAAAAGCTCTAGAAGTCATTTAGCTGATTTTGACAGTTTTCCCTTCATGTTGGCTCTGCTGCAGAATCTTTCAGTTTACCATTTTCTCTCTCTTTTCTCAACACATTTTTCCATATGATCTTTCTTTCAGCTTTGTGTGTTTTGAGCAAAGCCCAACCCAGGATTTTCACTATCTGGAGTTTTGTTTTGTGCCCCTAGGGGCATCCCGACTTGGGATGCCCTGATATGTGAAATCCACAAGTTCGCCTGTGAAAACGTACCTTTCCCTGTCCCACAGCGCATGTGCGCGCTCTCATCCAATCAGCTCTGTTTGCACGCAGATGGGAAGTCTGAGCAGTAACCTACCTGTCTGCCCGGCCTGTCTAAATGACTATCTGCGTGAGCGCGCCAGAAAAATGGGGGGATCTGTGGTTATCCAGGGGTTGTTTCACACAGTGGGGCATCCCGATTTAGAATGCTCAAGGGGCAAGGTCAATGGCCGGGTCTTTTAGACTTCAGGGTCGGCCACTCAGGGTTTTGTTCCACTTTAATACCTTTAGATTTTCCTGCACAGTTATTCAAAGAAGAATTTCAGTCATTTTCAGTCAGTTTAGTTTATTTTGTATAGATTTTACATATTTGAGTCACCTGGTTTCACCTCACACACACACAGCCGTTACCACTGATTACAGTGTCAGCCTCTGAGGTAAAGTGTTGCTAGGAGACCAGTGGGCTAAATGAAGCAGCTCACTAAATACAACCCAGCAGATCCCCCTATTCAGCAAATGGACTGAGCCATTGTCATTATACATTTTTAAAGAAAGGCAGAATTTTTTTCTTTTTTCTATCGCCAGATTATTTATACACATGTTAGAAGCTATTGTGTGGCTATTTAATTATTTATCTTTTTTAATGCAAATTTTGCGATACTGCTCCTTTAAGGGGAGTTTTCCTGAGCCTGGGTGTGTTACCTCAGAGTGAGTTGCCATAGCAACATACCTGCAGCCTGGCTCGTTACAGCTGCTCCGCCCTAACAGCTGTAACGAGCCAGGTTGCAGCTGTGTTGCTATGGCAACTCACTCTGAGGTAAACTGAGAATGCACATTAAAACACATTTCTAATGCACTGGTGGTGGTTGCCATATTCAAATGACTGTAGCTTAAAAAGTATACATCCTACAGCAAAGAGGTGTATAACATGTCTCTGAAATATTAAAAATGAAGGCACAGTCGCAGTTTAGAAATTGCCATTCAAATTTGTGGTGTCTAGAGTGGAGTTTCAATGAATGTCAATGGGAGGTGTGAGTTGCAAACAAAAGGTCATATTGTGAAAACTGTTAGGGCTATGGCTTAGCCTTGGACATTTTTAGCGGCAGCAGGGATAGCTGAACGTTTTGATATAAGATTTGTGTAGGTGGGATTAAAAATGAGGGAGAGGTCGCAGTTTAGAAATCATGTCCTGATTTTTCACTTCACACTCATCTCCCACTCTAGTTTTGAACATTCCTCCCATTCATTCCTATGGGAAAATTGCGCCAGAAAAACGCCAATATTTTGGAAACCGTTTGGCGAAACGTTCCACAAAATAGTAGCACACCATTCGGGAACGATCCACACGTTTTGGTATATTATGGTCTATGTAGTGTAAAAACTGTGGGAGGAGATACAGTGCAAAATATGGTGGAATAAGAATAATATATCAGCGAGAATAATAAGTGATCTTGGCAAGCAAGACCACTTAATAATATATCAGCGAGAACAATAAGTGATCTTGGCAAGCAAGACCACTTAATTGTGAACAAACAAACAAAAATACCGCGCTGTCTTCAAACTCAAAAAAGCTCAACGTGCAAAAACTGGAATCTCCTATCCAGAAACTATAATTTACAAAAAGAAAAAAGAAAACACAGAGCTGAGAAAATGTCTAATAAAAAGTCCAGTTAAATTGAGGTGAATTCTTCCAAAGTTCAGAACACCCGGTGATTATCATCAATTCCAGTGCAAATCCACTCAATTCCAGTGCAAATCCACCACCAGATAAACAGGAGGCTTACCAGATATAAATCATTGAAAAGCTTTCTTGAATCAATATATCCCGCAATTTAACGATAAATCACATCCCAAGATGGAGGAAGATGTATACAGCTGACAGAGAACTTTCACTTCCAACCAGGGGTATTCAAAATCCACTCAAGCAAAATCAAAGCTCATATCTCAGGAATATGTGAGGGGATAAAAGATATAACAGATAGTGCAACACCGCTAATGTAAAAGGCATTTAATTTAAAAAATATATTGCACTCACATGATTTAAAAATCAATAAAACATTGCATATGACAGGACTGTCTGCGACTCTCACCGCCAGGCATCAGAATCCAATAGGTGCAAAATGGTCAAATGTGTATTCCGGCTGCTGCTAACCAACGCGTTTCACCCTTCAGTAGGGCTTTAACCAGGTTTGCAGCTCACAATAGAACGTGGGTTTAAATATCCCACATATGCCTCCACCCGGAAGCAGAATAATTACTTCCGGTCCGCATCAAGCATTTTACCAATGTTATTATCTCCCCGCACATACAGCCAGTACTCCATAGCGCCAGATGTTTAATATATAAACAACTACTGTATTTTGAAAAGTTTTACCTGTCTAAAAGGCGATGTAAGCCTCTTGACGACCCGGAAACAGACTGAACCCTTCCAGTCCGTCCAGGCAGATGTTACTGCGCAAGCGTCAGCCCCGTCACTCCGGGCAGGCGTCTATGCGCAAGCGCCGCTCTCGCAATGCTAGGGCTCAGATGCCACTGCGCAAGCGTCAGCCCCGTCAATCCGGGCAGGCGCCAATGCGCAGGCGCCAATCTCGCAGTGGCAGGACTCTAGAAGAATAGTGTGCATGCGTCAATTCCCAATACAGCAGCCCGTCAGTCCGGACAGGCGCCTATGCGTGAGCACGGATCTCATAGTGGCAAAGCCCTGGGACAATAATGCGCATGCGCCAGTTCCCCATAGCGCTGCCGACAATGCACATATGCCGACCTCTCAGTAATCAAAAAAAAAAATGCCAGTAAGCACACGCCAAACAAGAAACAATGACAGTTTCAATATTACTGACAATTGATATACATTAAACGCCTCAACTACATACGCTGCGCATGCGCAACCTCTTGTACCTCTAATAAAAAGACAGCTAAAAAGTTATAAAATCCCACAGTGATGGCCACACGTTATTACCCGAATGTCAATAACTGATAACAGCATTTCAGTCCCAAAATATAAAGCCAACGTTGCTTTAAAAATGGATATGCTTGAAGATCTTAATCAGGCAGAGATTTCTCAAACCTAAAAATGCACATAACCTAGCAATTTGGTTATAAATTTGGGATTTAAACTTTAAAACTAAATAATTAATGTTCCCAGAGATTGATACCAAGTTTGGACTGAGACAGCCCATCGGTGAGAGTCACAACTAACAGTTCACCATCTTTAAACCACATATAATTAGAACTCACTAAAAGACATTAAAACACAAAAAGATTGTACTTGCATCACATATATTAAAATCAGTGTTGCAGACATTAGGAATCATCGATGAAACTATTTAAATCATATTCAATATTGAGACCCCGAGGGGTCAGAGTGTTCAAATTGTATATCCATCGACTTTCCATACGTGAAAGAACCCTCTCTAGATTATTCCCGCGCCAATGTGCTTTGGCCTTATCTATCCCCATAAAGGAAACCGAACTGGGGTTTGAATCATGAAATTTCTTATAGTGGGCCGACAAACTGTGTCCTTCATATCCCCTCTTAATATTATACACATGTTCCCTCATGCGTATCTTTAGAGTACGGGTGGTCCTTCCTATATAGATTAAACTGCATGGACACCATATAGCATATACCACGAATCTTGTGCTGCATGATATAAAGTCTTTGATTTTGATAGGGTCAGTCATTCCTGGCACATAGAACACGGATGAAGATTTATTCAATTTAAGTCCGGTTCTGCAGCCACAGCATGACCCACACCTAAAAAAACCAGTAGGGGGGTTGTTGACCAGGGTAATCGGTAAGACCACTTAATTAGCATATGACATATGACCATTCACCATACTACTACTCCCTGTTGTCTTTCCTGGTGTTTGTATAAATATTGGGGAAAGTCTGAGGTAAAAAATAAAACACAGGCTGTTTTGGGGCACAGGGCTGGGGATGGGAGGTGACCACATAAACTTCCTTTCTGGGTATAGGTGCACTGCACACAGGTAAACTGCCAAAACCATATATAGTCCAATACAACTAAAGTCCATCCAGAACAAAACCATCTTCCTCCCTATGAAGACATGACAGTGGCCATAAAACAACCAAACTAATCCTAAATACATATTTAAAGAGGAACATCGGACCTAAAATAAAAAGGGGCCAATCCCCCCCCCCCCCCATCGGCCCCTACTTACCCTTTGGATGCATGCGGCTGCTTCAGGGCCCGATTCTCATCCCGCCACCCGCTTAGCCTTCACTAACTGACAAGCGCGGCTTTAGCTGTGCTCTTCAATGTCCCACGACCATCTCGCAGCTCCACTAATCTCGCGGGATTTCAGGCGGCTCCATTGCATCCCATTCATGGGCACTTCACAGGCGCGAGATCGGGGGCGCGCACTGTGCCTGATGGGATGCAAGATGGTGCCACCCGTCGGGAGGTCGCCCGGAATCCGAGGGACCCAGAAGATGGATGCCCTGGCAAGGTGAGTAGAAATTGGCCAAAAATAAAAACGTGGGGGGCGGGATCAGCAGATCGGTGAGGATTGGGGGGAGGTTTTTTCTCTTTAAAGCAGAACCAAACCTGTGAATTTGACTTTTTTGCTTTGTTTTACGCCCTTGGAGCATCCTAAAGTGGGATGCCCTGCTGTGTGAAACCCCCTGGGAAGCCAAAAAAACTCACCTACCTGGCCGTGCCTATCAGAATGGCTGGGGTGGGAGCACCCATAAGACGCACATGCTCTCCGTTGTAGACAATGATGTCAAAGCAGATGGCTCTGGAGTGGGGAAAGGTGAGTTTTTATAGGCGCCTGGAAGAGTGTCACACAGTGGGGCATTCCAATCAGGGAAAAGCCAACGGCAGGCCCTGGAATCTTTCAGATTCCTTACCGGCCGCTGTTGGATTTTGTTCTGCTTTAATCAGGGTCCCATCATGCAAACCATAGCCAGATTGGTCAGTGCTTTATTAAATGGTAAATACATATATAGACAGACAGAGAGACACACACAGAGACAGAGACACACACACACAGACAGACAGATAGAGAGAGATACACACAAACTGATAGTGTCACAGACAGACAAAGAGACACGCATAGACAGAGAGATAGATAGAGACACACAGACTAATAGACAGTGTCACAGACAGACAGAGAGAGAGAGACACACACACACCTACCTACATGAAGCTTAGCAGTCCTGCAGATTTCCTCCTTACAGGCTGGGAGAAACAGGCAGCAGGTTGATGATGCGTCTGGGGGGGCGGAGCCTCCTGAATCAGGAAGACACATGCTGCTTCTCTGCCTGTGCGGCCCCAGTGATCACACACACACAGCCTGGCTGCCCTTCTACTAACTCCCACCCTCTGGCAACACAGCGCCCACCCCCCACGCTACGCCCCTGGCCCTGCACTGCCGGTTGGTCCACTCTACCCCCCACTACCCTCGGTCTTACCACAAGGTCGGCATTATTGGTGCTCCTCCATTCGCGCGTACATCTGATGCAGTGCCACGCCCCCATCTCCAGCACGTCACTCCTATCATAGGAAGGAGACAGGCTGCAGCTGCAAGCAGGGACGGGGCGGAGCTGGGCTGGGTGAGGCGGGGCTGGGCAGAGCTGGGCTAGCCGATGAGGAGCTGGGCTTGTCTGGGCTGAGAGAAGCAGGGCTGGGGATTGCTCGCAAGTTGATATTTTTTTTTCTTACTAAAATTGTTGCTGGCTGCCGCCCTGTACCCGCCCCTGTCTATAGCTCCGCCCTAGGCACGTGTCTACCCGTGTTTAATGGCAAATACGGCCCTGACGTTTGCATTGTGGTGTGAGTCAATATTCATTCCCAGGAAGATGACCATCATGTAGGAGATAAGAGATGACATCTTTTAGTTCACAATCTTTTTTTTAACATTATCACCATCCCATATATTTGCCTTTGTGCCACTACAAATGATGGACCCTTCGGATGTAGATAGTCCAAGCACTGATGTCTTTCTCTCTGAACACTCTGGACAAAATATGAATATGGCAGACTCCTACTCTAAATCTCATTATGGCCTCTCACTAAAAATCTGGAAAATTTCTGCAAGGAGTTTTTTTTTTAGTAGCAAAACACAAGAGAATTGCAGAATCCCCTACCAGGTTCAGTCTCACTTTTTTGCCAAATCCCTAATCCCAGTTTTTGCAGGCAAAGGTTAAAAAAAAATACAATTCTGTGAAATACTCACCTGTAGAATTGGTATTATACGCATACAGCACGTCCTGCTCCATCTATAATAATAACACATGGGTAATACTCCGCCAGAGGGCGCTGTTCACTGCAGACATGCAAAAACAGGCCCCTCCCGGCCCTCCATATACCCAGGGACCTCCCACAAATCCCCAGTATTGAAAAGCAGTGAGAAAAGAAGCCGGGAGAAACCAACCACCAACTGGTAACAATAGTAATGATAACAATCACCATACAGGGGATCCAGAAAAATGTAAAACCAGGGTGGGGTGGAGCTGGACGTATGCATATAATACCAATTCTACAGGTATTATTCAGGACCAGAAGGCATCCCAGTAAGATCAATCCAAAGGGCGCAGTGGCCCTGGAAGCAAGCTATATCAGGCGCATACATAAGGAGGCGCCCGCAGACCCCAAGGGCATCAGTCCCCCTAAGGGACAAGAAACCATCAGGAAAAATTGCAACACCTGATGAGGGAATGTAGACCCTTAACATTAGCATTATTAAGAATAAGGTCCGTAGTTAGACTAAAAGGACTTAACAATGATCATAAAACACCACTTGGGCACAGAGGTCCGGCATAAGATGGAATACCACCACGGCATGGTGTGCATATATATATATATATATATATATAGATATATAGATATATATATATATATATATATATATATATATATATATATATATATCGAGCCAAGGCTAAGTAATCGGATCCACCTTCTCAGGCACACGTCTGACTGAGGCAGGAGCCCCCAGAGAAGCGACTTGGACTACAAAGCAGCTCAGACAGCATCCAGCATAAGTCCCAAGCGCAGGGCAAACAGAATGAAAAATGGATCCCAACAGGAACCACAGAAACTACTTGGGAGATGCCCGTGAGCAAACCCCAAGAGAATTCCTCACAAGGAAGACAGAACCAGACTACAGGAAGACAGCCAGGACAGAACCTGGACCTTCAGAGTACCTAGATGGGGAGGCAACCCCAACCTATGCTGTAAAGACTCTAGAACCCTGGGAACCAAGAACGTCCAACAGGTAAGAGACCAAAACTCATGCCAATCAGTATGGGTACACCATGAACCACAATAGACGGAGGAAGAGGAAGCCAAGGAAGCTTGCTCCTAGCCCCCATATACCAAGTCACCCAGAAGATAAGCCAGTCTCCAAGGGGTGAATGAATCAGCTGTCAAGCCCCAGACGAGAGTCTGTAGAGTGACAAAAGAAGGGGCCTGACAAGGGCAGAACCGCACTCCTGAGAGAGCGTACAGGTCAGCAGACCTCAGCAGAAGCATCTGCGAACCACAGTTCACAAGGCCACCCAGGCCATCAATCTCACGGGTCTCTCTATCAGCACAACTGTGCGCAGAACCCCACATAGTAGGGTGAACGAAGAGAAGGCATATAAAATAGAAAGTCTATGCATAATTTTACTAAGCCCCCATGACCAGAGTCAGAATATTCTGGGACAGTAAAAACAAGGGCGGAGCCCCTGTGGTATAAGCGAGACCCAACAGGGCCACCCTAGTTGGCTCTCAGAGCGCCACCAGGATAGCATAACCTGCCCCTGAAAGGCATCTATTGGAGCAAATACCGCTGAGGAGCAGGGGTCGTAGACCCCCGCCCAGATCGGGATCAGGAACCCTCCAGAGGGATCCTCCTGCTTTAAGCTCCAGACCAATAATAAAACAGACTGTTGTCTTCCAACAGAACAAGAGTCCCCAAATAGACAGGTCCTAAAAGAGGAGAAGTCCAGCCGTATAGAGTCAACGGAAGGCTCACTGTTGCTACAACCAGTAGGTAAGATGGACCCTCTAAGGGACCCTACCTAGGAACCACGGGGGGCTTTGGAAGAAAGTCCCTTCCCCCGCCTACCTGCGAGACTTGGTACCCAAGGTGACCATTCTCAGGAAGATGCAAGCAAGGAAGGTGGTGCCCCCTGACAGGGTCCTTGAACATGATAAGCTCAGGAGGAACCACCTTACCAAGGGGGAATGAGCACAGATCAAGCCCCAGGGGTGCTGGAACCCCATGTAGGATCAATAACCTACTGTGCCGAAGAGCCCAAGGGCTCGGTATATAAGGGACATCATCTGATACGCCACGAACGGGCCCACCAGCTGCAATCCTGCCTGGTGAAAGTAAGAAGTCAGCAAAGGGGGACAGAGCCCCCGTAACCAGGAGTCCGCTTGCTGCCAAGGAAGAAGGCTCAAGCCTGAACCGAATCCAAGGAATGGAGATAGCAGATAAGGGACCAAGAGGGATTGAGGTGACTGAGCACCCATCCAGTAACTCCCAGGTGACACCGCCGGCCGACCAATCCTCTCGGCCTGACGTAGAAACTGGGGAGTAAGGAAAGACGACCCGGTAGGTCCTAATGCGGAAGTCCCCCCCCCCACAGGCAAATCCGATACATCACCCCCATTCACGCCATGGCGAGTAGCCTGGGAGCGAAAGAGAGGCCACCCACAATGCCTCAAGCTGCAGGGTTGGTCCTGCCACACCGCCTAGTAACGGTCTTAGTGTCCAGCAGACACAGGGGGAACTAAGAAGATCTAGAACGCCACAGGAGGTCGAAAGCCCCCCTTGCCCAGGGTGCCTGTGTCCCAAGACAGCGATGTCATATAGGGACTACCTGTGAGAGTAGAATTGCCAGGTCTACCATAGGCCAGCGTGGCCCAGACTGCCTCATACTGTTGAGGGAAGGAGGAAGGTTAATATAGAGGCCGTAGCCCCATACTGTTAAGGGCAACCTGTAAGTAAGCCCAAACTCTGTAGGCCCAGTACGGCCTACACCAATACCTGAGGGAAAACCAGGGGCCCAGAAGGGCGAGGGCGTCCCTTCATGCTTGGGAGGTCTTGGCAGATTTGGACTTAGTTCTGCCAGAGGGCCCAGGGCGTTGCCTGCCCACCCCATGGTGGAAATCCACACCGAACAGTTGGAAGCGCACCTCAGGTTCGCGTTTGACACTAACGTAGGGAGGTGGAGGGGTGACCCTGCCCCGGGGAGGCCGCAGCGGCCTTCTGCGCAAGGGTGCCTTACCCTTTTTACCAAAAAGGTCCAAACGGGCCCCAAGTAGTCGCCGTCCTCTGAAGGGAAGGCAAGTGAGAGCCTTTTTCGTAGCATTGTCAGCACCCCACTGTCGCAGCCAGACTAGGCGGCGAATAGCTACCACAAGGGCAGAGGTTCTAGCACACATCTTAATGGTGTCATCCAGTGCTGAGAGGATAAACTTCACAAACGCATCACATCGCAGCACAGACCGGGCGCAGAGCCGTCCATGCACACGAGAATGCGCCGGTCCTCAGCATCCCGAAGGGTACGGTAAAAAGGAGCCGTCATGAAAGGGGGGTTTGTAACCCCTATAACTGGTGCATCCACCACAAGAGGTGCTGACCAAAAATTAACCACATCAGGAGGGAAAGGGTACTTCCAATCCCAGACCCCTGGGACCCCTTTAAGTTTACAAGGCGATTCCCATTCTTGGGACATAAGATTCTGGAAATGATCCTATTCTAGGAACTCCAAGCATGGCGGCGCTGTATGGAAACTCTCCTTCTTAGGCTTGGGGGTCTCCCCAGGGGGGGAGATTGACAAAACCTCAAAGATCTTAATAAGAATTTCATCTGTGTCACACAGGCCCCAAGAACCGGGCCCAGAATCATCACAGCACCCGGGCATCTCGTTCGATGGTTTGCGACACGGTTTGCAGGTCATCCCCGCTCGAGTGGGACTCATCAGGAGTGATATTTAGGTCCGGGGAGACGGGTGTATTGAAGGGAGGTGCAGCCACTGGCAGACCTGCCTGTTCAGCACACGGTCCGCAGACCCGTGCTCTATCAGCCTCAGCCTGGGGCTGACCGCACAATGCACACAGCCGGTCATGTCCCAGAGGGACCCCGGGTACATAATTCTGAGATGCCTCCATATGGTGATTATCTGAGCAGTATGCCCGCAGGGATTTAAGCAAAAGGCAACCCTGGATGCCCCAAGACCCGCCAGGAAGTGGGAGAATTTGTTATGTGGACCCGCTGTAATATATGTTAGGCCGGGAGAAGCCACCGAAGTCCTGGCGTCTGAAAGACATAATGGGACAAGAGGGGTGGTGTCAGTGCCATGCGCAGCCGAATACACATAGAACCATGCCGCCCCAGAGGGCACTTACATGACCAAGGGAGGAGGCGGACCGCACCACGCGCGCGCGAAGATTGTCAAAATGGCGCCAAGCGAACCTCGAGGGGCGGGCCAGACCAGGCTGTGACGCGGAGCGCGTCATGCCGAGTCTCCGCCTCCCCCAAAGAGCGCGAAGCTCTAACCAACAGAAATAAGTAGGACAGTTGGATAGAAGGCGCATGCATAAAGATGCTGTCATGCTGGAAATGATGCTGCCATCTAGGCAGTTGTTAATGAAAGACAAACGGCTCGCAACTGTATAGGAAGGAGCGCGACACTGACATCCAATTAAAATAAAAACCAAAGGCCTTAACGTGTTACTTCACACTAGGACTGCCATACATACCCCCCCCCCCCCTTTCTTTTCCCCCGAGTTACGGGAGGAAGCGAGGGAGAAGCGGACCAGCGTCCAGTGGACTAAATCTGTGAGGGGCACAGGCAACAATGCGGGAGGGGCATCCAGAAGGGCGAGGGCGTCCCTTCATGCTTGGGAGGTCTTGGCAGATTTGGACTTAGTCCTGCCAGAGGGCCCAGGGCGTTGCCTGCCCACCCCATGGTGGAAATCCACACCGAACAGTTGGAAGCGCACCTCAGGTTCGTGTTTGACACTAACATAGGGACGTGGAGGGGTGACCCTGCCCCGGGGAGGCCGGAGCGGCCTTCTGCGCAAGGATGCCTTACCCTTTTTACCAAAAAGGTCCAAACGGGCCCCAAGTTCGTTGCCGTCCTCTGAAGGGAAGGCAAGTGAGAGCCTTTTTCGTAGCATTGTCAGCACCCCACTGTCGCAGCCAGACCAGGCGGCGAATAGCTACCACAAGGGCAGAGGTTCTAGCACACATCTTAATGGTGTCATCCAGTGCTGAGAGGATAAACTTCACAAACGCATCACAGTCTGATAGCGCATTAAACACCCCCCAAGGGAGGTCCTCAGGACGGTGATCTAGTACTTTTCTGACAAGAGTCCTGGCGGCCACCGCAGTGATGGCCGAGGCACAGACCGGGCGCAGAGCCGTCCCTGCACACGAGAAGGTGTGGGAATCCAGTCTGTCAAAGTGCCGGTCCTCAGCATCCCGAAGGGTACGGTAAAAAGGAGCCGTCATGAAAGGGGGGTTTGTAACCCCTATAACCGGTGCATCCACCACAAGAGGTGCTGACCAAAAATTAACCACACCAGGAGGGAAAAGGTACTTCCAATCCCAGACCCCTGGGACCCCTTTAAATTTACAAGGCGATTCCCATTCTTGGGATATAAGATTCTGGAAATGATCCTGTTCTAGGAACTCCAAGTGCGGCGGCGCTGTATGGAAACTCTCCTTCTTAGGCTTGGGGGTCTCCCCAGGGGGGGAGATTGACAAAACTTCAAAGATCTTAATAAGAATTTCATCTGTGTCACACAGGCCCCAAGAACCGGGCCCAGAATCATCACAGCACCCGGGCATCTCGTTCGACGGTTTGCGGCACAGTTTGCAGGTCATCCCCGCTCGAGTGGGACTCATCAGGAGTGATATTTAGGTCCGGGGAGACGGGTGTATTGAAGGGAGGTGCAGCCACTGGCAGACCTGCCTGTTCAGCACACGGTGCGCAGACCCGTGCTCTGTCAGCCTCAGCCTGGGGCTGACCACACACTGCACACAGCCGGCCATGTCCCAGAGGGACCCCGGGTACATAATTCTGAGATGCCTCCATATGGTGATTATCTGAGCAGTATGCCCGCAGGGATTTACGCAATAGGCAACCCTGGATGCCCCAAGACCCGCTAGGAAGTGGGAGAATTTGTTATGTGGACCCGCTGTAATATATGTTAGGCCGGGAGAAGCCACCAAAGGTACTTCCAATCCCAGACCCCTGGGACCCCTTTAATTTTACAAGGCGATTCCCATTCTTGGGATATAAGATTCTGGAAATGATCCTGTTCTAGGAACTCCAAGTGCGGCGGCGCTGTATGGAAACTCTCCTTCTTAGGCTTGGGGGTCTCCCCAGGGGGGGAGATTGACAAAAGTTCAAAGATCTTAATAAGAATTTCATCTGTGTCACACAGGCCCCAAGAACCGGGCCCAGAATCATCACAGCACCCGGGCATCTCGTTCGACGGTTTGCGGCACAGTTTGCAGGTCATCCCCGCTCGAGTGGGACTCATCAGGAGTGATATTTAGGTCCGGGGAGACGGGTGTATTGAAGGGAGCTGCAGCCACTGGCAGACCTGCCTGTTCAGCACACGGTGCGCAGACCCGTGCTCTCTCAGCCTCAGCCTGGGGCTGACCACACACTGCACACAGCCGGTCATGTCCCAGAGGGACCCCGGGTACATAATTCTGAGATGCCTCCATATGGTGATTATCTGAGCAGTATGCCCACAGGGATTTACGCAATAGGCAACCCTGGATGCCCCAAGACCCGCTAGGAAGTGGGAGAATTTGTTATGTGGACCCGCTGTAATATATGTTAGGCCAGGAGAAGCCACCGAAGTCCTGGCATCTGAAAGACATAATGGGACAAGAGGGGTGGTGTCAGTGCCATGCGCAGCCGAATACACATAGAACCATGCCGCCCCAGAGAGCACTTACATGACCAAGGGAGGAGGCGGACCGCCTCACGCGCGCGCGCGAAGATTGTCAAAATGGTGCCAAGCGAACCTCGAGGGGCGGGCCAGACCAGGCTGTGACGCGGAGCGCGTCATGCCGAGTCTCCGCCTCCCCCAAAGAGCGCGAAGCTCTAACCAACAGAAATAAGTAGGACAGTTGGATAGAAGGCGCATGCATAAAGATGCTGTCATGCTGGAAATGATGCTGCCGTCTAGGCAGTTGTTAATGAAAGACAAACGGCTTGCATGTGGCAGCAGCATCCCTGTCTATTTAGATTTTTGGTCTACCAGCGAGCCTGAACTCTCTTTGGTACTCCGCACTGATCTGGTATGTATTGGGGAATACGGATGTAGATTGTAGAGGATCGAGGTAGATAAATGGATGTGTTGTTTCAGAAATTTGAATGACAGATTAAACAGTGAGATAGGGCATGAGCTGGAGAGGGTAGAGGGGTCAAAAAAGGGTTTCTTGAATATAAAATGAATAACTTCATTTTTGTAAGAAGAAGCAAATATGCGGTGAGTGAGAGGTTGAATAGAGAACTTAAAGTGGACCAAAACCCATGGTACAACAGCCCTGGTATCTAAAAGATTCCCCGGGGCATCCAGAATTGTGAAACCTTCTTTCTCAGTCCAACGGCACATGTGCAAGCAGCGGTCGCATCCTCACTTTTCCTTTAGAGGGGGCACGCTCCCTGTTAGGGGGTAGCGGGGGATGCAGCCGCCAGCATGCTCAGATCAGCTAGCTTAGACAGGCTCTTAGACAAAGGGGCAGGAGCAGATCTCAGTGCGCTTGGATGAGAGGCTGCACATGCGCGTAGGACCAGGGAAGGGTAAGTCCGATCGGGCGACCTGGGGGATTTCATACAGCGGGACACCCCTGCTGTCAAAATCCTGGGTTTTGGTTCCTCTTTAGGGCTGGAATAAGTATTGAGACAGTTGAGGACTAAGGTGGAAAGGAATAGTATTGAGGGAGCAGGTAGTCAGATGTGCCCTAGAGATGAGGGAGAATAGTCCTATTTCAGTTTATGAGTAAAATGGGATGGGGGGGGTAAAAGTGGATATTGGAATAATTACAAATCCAGAACCAGTTCAGAGGTGATATTTGAGGGGATGAGGTAGTATGATGGACAAATTCAATTTGCATACTGTCAATTATTTCTTTGAAAAATGCAGAAAATTGCTCAGTGCTTATTTGGGAGGTTGGAGGAGGAGATGGTAAGTATTAAAATACAGTACACAACACCAAAATAAAAATATAATTTTGAACATACAAAAAGGGAACCTTGAGACACCTTGTGAAAGCCAAGTGATACAGCATGGTGTGGATTGGCGTAAAAGGCTCTTCTTTTTTATGTCAGGTAGTTCAATTAGAGTACAGTTTTTATAAAACAGTATGAACAGTTCTCAATAAAGACTTAACTTTGTTACAACTCTACAGCTGTTGTTCATAAACACAACATGTAACAAACTCTGCATAAAATGTCTGCTGATAAAATGCCCCCACACTCTCTAAAACTGTAATACCGTGGAACCACATATGACCCCTGCCCCCCCCCCCCCCCCCCAAAAAAAAACAAGGTGATCTTTGTCTGGTTGAAGGGCAGGCTGATTCATTACTAGTGCCAGGTATCGGCAGATGAGCATCTATACAGCGGCGCTAAGAGTGACCGCTAGTGGTCGCTCTGATCGGCCGCGTGTCGCTATTACAGAGCGCCTCAGACGCTGTAGTAACCTGGCCGGATTGATGAATTTGATGTATGTCACTCTAACACCATTACAGCGGTATATGGGAGCAAATGGCAGCGACTGCTCAGTGTGTCCGACTCACACCATATTCATCAACAAAACAGCCTCACACAGCACCAGCGGTTAAAATTGGGTTGCTGCAGCCCAGAGCGACAGACGCTGTCTGTTTTTGAACACATATCCACCAGTAACAAAGCGAAAACACATGGAGTGACACTGTTATAATATTGTGACATGAACATTTTAATGCCAGACTTGTAATGACAATTCTGCAAAAATATTTAAAATCCCAAAAGTTTTCAAAAATGACTCTTTTCTAGGCCAGGAGAGGTGACACAATTATTTGAGAGAAAAAAAAAAAAAAACCCTGTTTAAAGAGAAGAAAAGGAGCGTTCGTTGAAATGTATGGGAGAGCGACAGGTAATACCAGGAGCTCTGGAAGCCACAGGGCTGCCGGGATCTGCTGAGCCGTCTGTGATGATGAATCGGCCGCTACGTGACGCTGTTAGAGTCGCTCACCAGAATCACCTTCATAAATGTGGTATTGCGTACAGCGCCCGACGTTCACCAGACGCTGCCTGCCGCTTACAAGGCACTACCTGCTGCTATCCCTTGATGAATAAACCCCTTAGTAGACTAGTAGATTAGTAGTTTTGCCCTGCATTTGTTTACCTGGCATGAACTGTGCTATGATATTTATGCTCTGGGCATTGAGGCTTTGTTTACACTACTGCAATAGCCATTTCCAAGGGAATCACTATTGAAATCCCTCCGAACAGCGATAGTGCAGCGATTAACTATTGCAATTCCAATTCTATGGATTGGAATCACTATCACATTTCTGAAAAATCAGTAGTAGCAAGGCAAAGGGCCCATGGTTCAAAATACTCACAATAATGCTAAGACACAACAGACCATTAAATCAATATCCCTAGAACAAAAATAATCATATACCACTTACACTAAAAACAGTAGAATTGAATAACATGGCCTAAAAAGTATAAAAGTACTTTAATATCTGAATCTAATGAAAGCAGTATAGCAGCCAAATAAACCTGCCTAATAAATGCAAATTCAATGTAGTTGAACAACATTCCAGTACTACAGTATGTTGAAAAGGTGCACTGCAATCAGCAGTTAAAACTACAATGCTATAGCAACAAAAAGGCAACAGCATTGTCTTCTTTTATCCAATGTATGAGGGGCACAAAACAGTGACAGTTTTAGGCTAAATGCAGTTTCTTGGCAACAGGTTATGGAATGAGAGACTTACTTGGGTTGTGTCATGGATGTTAAGCAACAAATGTCATCTCTTTTGTACACACTTTACATTTTTTATGCCATTGTTTTCTTTATCCTTTACCACCAGCCTCTCCCTTATTTACATTCCTGGATACATAGCAGCTGCGTGTATGTAGATAATGAATATTATGCTGCAAGTTTACTTCACAATGATATCTTGTTACGCACCCTTTGAGTATAGTCGCTTTTGTACTACGTATGTTATCATGGTGTTTTGATCTAATGAATGAAAGAGGAATTTTAGCCTGGAATTTCTATATTTTGGCATGTGACTTTAAATCAGATAATAAAAAGACTCGTTACTCGTTACAGCTATTAGCACTATTACCGATTGATTAATCTACACCCTAAATTAATATTTAGTTGTTTTCACATTGCAGTGCTGGGCCCACTATTATCCAACTTGTTTTAAAATGATATAGAAGATGGCATTAATGGTACTGACTATATTTTTGCAGGTGACACCAAAATATGTAGCACATAATCTTCAGGCACTCTGACACTTTGAGTGTCTGAGCATCTACTATAATCTGTAGGTCACATAAGTACTGTGGAGAGTAAACTTTCACTTTCTGACCATTGTTTGGGTAACAGAAAGCTGAACACTACGCTGGGATGGTGTTGACAGGCTTGGGAGTGGTGGTGGTGGTGGTCTCACACCCTCCCTTTGGGGGGAGACAAAAAAGGGGGTGTGAAATAAAAAGAAAAAATATATAATAATAATAATACTAACAATGTTTTTCTTTGCTTTGCAGGTTTCTGGGCATGGACATGGTGAAGATTATTTTTAATTTGTACGGCACCACAAAATAGGATAGTGCTCTATAAATAAACACTAATAATAATAACAAGAGAAACAAATTATATTACACAGCATGATTAATTAATAAGCAGGGGTACAAACCCCTAATTTACAACTACAAAGAGCAAGTAAACAAGAGATTACCTGCTACAGGGAATGCACACCCAAAGACGTCTTAATAAAAAAAACGCCTTGATTTTAATGTGCATGTCAGTCATTGTGATTTTCATGTGTTTTATATTTTGGTGAGCTTGTAACAATAAACAATCATAATAACGATGCTTGTTTGTTAGCTTTGCAGGTCCATGGTGATGGATGTTGTGCAGAGATTATTCACAATTCTCCCTCTTCAGTGACTGGTGGCACAACGTGCAAATGATCTGGGACTTGCCGTCTGTGCAGTTTGAAAAAATGCCATGCTGGTGAGATACTTTGAGACAGCTTTTTCAGTTCTCAGGCCCTGGGTGCGGTGGGAAATAGTAACAAGAGTCTGATTGCTGATGGTTTGCACCCTTCTCCCTCTTCTGGAGCTGCGTGGCCACCACCTCTTCCACCGAAATCTGATTGCGTTCGGTCCACATTAGCTCTAGGACTTCATAATCACCCCTCGGATCGTCTTCCACCCACTCCTTCTCGGCCTCCACATTGCAGAAAGCCGCAGTCATCGGCACTTGGATTTCATCCACATCGTAGATGTCCTGCGATGGTCTGATATCCATGTCCTCATCCTCCAACACCAGTTGTTGGACAGCTGGGAACCCCTATGTTTGCAACAGGGGCAGGAGTAGGTGGACGGCCCATTGGAATCCCAGCTAGGAGTGTCATCATAGAGCATTAAACAGACTTAATGACGTAAACCAGACCAACACAACACACAGTGCTCATATGCATCCCTCCCCAGGGTAATTTAGATTGCTGTACACAAAAATTAATGAGCCTTTTTCTAACTCCTGCTGTAGTAAATTTTAGAAACAAAATGTTGGCCATGCATTTGCAGGCCACCTGCAAACAAGAAGTGCTGCTGGGTGTCCTGTTACTGTGCATTGTCAGTTATGTCAGTTGAATCCAGGCAGCAGCATGGCTGAGATGCTGGGAGAAGAAGATCCAAAATGGCCGGTACTTTCTTCTACACTGGTGCCAGGCTGTTGATTCAGTTTAGTGATGGCTCCATGACTAGTGGCTGAGACGGTCTTGCTGATTTGAAGTGGGTGAGGTGGAGGGCTTTGCAGAAGTGGAGTGGGTTGAAGAAAAAAAAAGGGGGGAGGGATGGAAAAAAGAAAAAAATCTATAATAATATTAACAATGTTTTTCTGTTTGTTTTCAGGTTCAGGAGCATGGACATGGTAAAGATTATTTTTCTGTGTCCCACCCTCCTGCAATTTTTAGTTTTTGCAGCACCACAGCATTCAATTAGCGCTCTGTAAATAATACTAATAATGTTTTTTGTTTGCTTTGCAGGTCCCTGGTGAACTGGAACTTGAAACAATGTGTGCTATCTAACCTATCAATGTCTCAACTTGGTCTGACCTCACCATTCTGGCAGGGGTGTTGGGGCCTACAAGAATAGGCACCAGAGGAAGCTGTGGCAGGCATAGGTGTAACACGTCCTCCCTGTCCAGCACTAGCTTCATTACCAGCAGCATCACAGCCACGCCCCTCTACCTTATTTTCTAATTTCTTAATTTTAGAAGTTACTGACAGCGGCCTGTGTCCCTCAGCTTATCAGCCACCTGTCCCTGGAAGCGGCCTGTAAAGAACAATTAGCAGAGGTTCGTTTGTCCCTAGCTGCCCCTCAATATGTAAGCTACCTGTCCATGGAAGCGCAATGAAATATACATTTAGCTTTGGAAATGGTCTCCCCCCATTACTCATCCAGTCACCAGAATGAACAAATATATTAACTTTTTAATGAGAAACAAGAAGTATATCTGATTAAATAAAAAAATCTATTGTGTATTTTTTTTAGTTTTCTGTTATTATGTTGAGTACTTTCCCTAGCCAATTATGTGAAGGCCAATCGCCCCGAAAGCTCTGTGAAAAAAATATTATTTTATGTATGTATTTCTTTAAATGTTGTTTTCTGTATGTTATTATTTTGAGTACATTCCCTATCCCATTTTGTGAAGGGCAATCTCCCTGGTTTTATGATTTTAATATTTTAATTTAATTTCTGAAAATCTTAGGCTATTGCTACGAAGCTGCTACAGAAGTATGGTCTTCTGGTCACATTTGTTTAATCCTGGTGATAATATTTTTGTTAGGGGGACCCAGAAAAAAGCAAGATTACATTTTTGCAGTGGAGTCATAGATAGTGAAAAACGCCCCCCACTACTCAAACAAAATGAGTTTTGTGTAAAGAAGGCTTTAACATATTGCAGGCAAGAAGGAGTTATGCAGTACTAATTGTTGTAAGCGTGGGATAGGTCAGTCATACTGCCAACATGTATGAACAATACAAAGGATATGCACAGTGAATCTGCAGACAGAAGGTGACACAGCAAAACTGAAGACAGACAGAAAGCAGACATGGAAAGGAAAGTCTTTAAATGCTTTAACTGAAAGTCATCTTTTGATTGAATCTGTGTATTTTTTTTTTTTGCCAAAATGATGTCCTCAAGATGGTGAGCTGATCCTAGCATTATGTTATTTCTGCTTTCTAATGTTTATATAACGCCATCTTTTTCCGTAGTGTTGCACAAGGTATGTTTACAGACAAGGTAAAACATAAAGTACAGAGACAACTAAAAACGACATGCTACAAACATCAGCCCATATATTGTGAGAACATAAGACAGCATGAAAGAGAGCCCTGTCCTTGCGAGCTTATGTCGCCAAATGTGTGTTTTATGGAAACACTTTTTAATTTCTGCAATCTGTTGCTATTGAAAACTATACCAAGTCTATACAGCAAGAAGAGAAAAAAGAAAAAAAAAAAAGAACAACTGCTGTTGGGCATGAGTGAGCTTGATCACCACAGAAGCGAACATAACAGCAGTGTTCTGTGTATACAGAACGCTTTCTTCTTGTAAATATTGGTGTACCGATTGGTCTACAGTTACCAATAGCAACAGATTGCAGGTAGAGACAACTGCTTCCATAAAAGGGAAATTTATGTGCTCACGGGTAAATTTCCTTTCTAATCCTCTTCCATTCCAGGGCACTACCAGTAGCAACACATGGGTTAATCTCAGACATTGGGGGGGGACTGCAAGATAGAAAAAAACAAACTCCTACTGGCCTATATAGGGCAGTCTGTGGCAGGATCTCCTCAGTTAATTAAAAAGCAGTTCAGCCACAGCCCTGGGAGGGGAAAACTTTAACCTGCAAATAATGCACGCAACTAGAAGGCATCAACTGCCACTTACGCAGTCGTAACACAAAAGAAGGCCAGATGTGGTGTCCCAGAATGGAAGAGGACAAGAAAGGAAATTAAACAGTGAGTACACAAATTTTCCTTTTCTCATCTCTTACATTCTGGTGCACCACCAGTAGCAATGCGTGTGACCTCCCAAAGCAGTACTCTCAATAAGGGTGGGACTGTGTCAAAACAGCCAGCAACCGACTGCATTGGCATAACCAAGAACAACGGCACTGACACCTCAAGCTTAGACCCCTGGAGAGGGTATCACCTCCGTCTGCAACACCTTACGTCCCAGAGCGGCACTGGCAGATGCCCTGACATCAAGTCTCTAAGATTTGGTAAAGGTGTGGAGAGACAACCAGGTCGTCACCTTGCAGAGTGGTTCCACTGGTGCCTGGTGTTGAAAAGCCCAAGACGTGGCGATCGCCCTGATGGAGTAAGCGGTGATCCAGAAGGGCGCCTCTTTCCCCTTGCAGGCGTAGGCTTGTATGACTGCCTGCCTGATTCATCTGCTAAGAGCAGACCTGGCAGCTGCCAGGCCCCTCCTTGGCCCATCCAGGATCACGAACAAGATATCTGTCAAGTAGCGGCCAAGTAATATTTTAATGCCCTGACAACATCGGGGGGATTGCAGGAGTCGCTCCTTAAGGCAAGTGGGATGTGGGCACAAGGAGGGTAGCACTATCTCCTGATGAGGATGAAAGGGAGAGACCACCTTGGGCAAAAATTTCTGCTTAACATGAAACACCACTTTGTCTTCATACAGCACCAAAAAGGATGATCCCATCAAGTACTGCCAGCCCCGAAACCAGACGGATGAAGCTGATCGTCACAAGAAAAGCCACCTTCAATGTGAGCATCATCAGGGGCGCCTCCCCCATGGGTTCAAAGGGGGGCCCCTGAAATGCTGATAGGACCAGACTGAGATCCCAGGGCAGGTCTATCGCTGCAGAGGCTAAACATGGCGTCCACTGCCAGGCCGATCAGATCCGCGAACCACACCCTTCTGGGCCAGTGTGGGGTGATGAGGATGATAGGAATCTGCTCGCAATTGACCTTTTTTAACACCCGACTCAGAAGTGGCAGTGGCGGGAATGCGTAGAGCAGGTTTTATCCTGACCAGGTAATGGCCAGTACAGCGAGGCCATGGCCATGGCCAGGGGGTCTCGCACTCTGGACACGAACCTCTAGATCTTCTAATTGCGCTGTGATGTATAGATCCACCTCAGGCACTTTCCACCAGGCGTAGAGGACTTGAAACAAGTCCTGGTGAAGATTCCATTCCACTGGTCCATAGTCTCCCTGCTCAAATAATCGGATTGCAGATTCTCCACCCCCGTACTGTGAAACACAGAGATGTATGGAATGTGAAATTCCGCCTACCTCATGATGCGACTCACTTCCTGGAATGCCTGACAGATCCTGGTATCCCCCTGATGGTTTATGTAGTGTCCAACTGTCACATGACCGGAAGGCCTCAGAGATGGGCCGACCAATGCCTGAGAACCAGTAGCATCGCCCTCAGTTCCAACACATTGATTGAAAGACTGCGCTCTCGCTGGTCCGTGAGACCCTGAAACATCTGGTTGCCCAGAACGCCACCCAACCTGTCACATTGGTGTCTGTGGTCAGGATGACCCACTAGACCGGCATGAACGACCAATCCACTACAAGCCACCAACTCAGGGACCGCCGGGCATTGCCCATAAAGATGAAGCGATGGTTCAACATCTGCACTGTCCGGTGCCATTTCGATAGGAGCAGCATTTGTAGAGGCCTGGAGTGGAACTGGCATACGGAACTGCCTTGGTAGACTGATGGTAGACACCATCAGGCCAAGCGATGCATGCCCTGTCTGATTGTGGAATGTTTATCTGTCAGCAGTCACCTCACCGCCTTTTGAAGAGTTGTGGAGGGAACCACCTGGGACTTGGGGTAGTTGATCACCCATCCGAAAATTCCAGCATGGACAGGACCAGCCGAAAATCCCGCACTGTGCTCGGATGAGCAAATCGTTCAGGAACGGGGTGAGGTGCACACTCTGCCTCTGCAGGAGTGCCATCACCACGGCCAAGACAGCGTGAACACTCGGGGGTAGTGGAAAGTTCGAAAGACAGTGCCACAAATTATAAACTTCAGGCGCTCACTGAAAATCGCAGGTATTGCTTGTAACCAGGGACGATCGGGACATGCATATAATCATTCTTTATATCCACCGTGACCAGAAAATCCCCCTGTTGCAGCAACTAAGAGATTCCATGCGGATTACATGCGGTTCAGATTCCGGAGAGCCAGTCTCTCAGCTTCTGTACGACACCTCCCCCTTTGACCAGCTGGAACTAGAACCTGAACCCCTAAATAGGTCCTCGTCATAGGAGCTAGAATCCTCAGAGGATTCTGTCTGAATATGTCTACGCTTGACCGTAGCCTTCCCGTATGGGTGGGCAGAGACAGACTTGGGATGCCCCTGCTAATGAAGGCGACTGACCATGCTATCCAACCGAGCCAACCAAGCTCTGAATGGGCTCTGACCAGCATAGCAGCCAGCAGTAGTAATCCCAGTTATCACAAACACACTGACACCAGGTAGCCCAGCCACCTAGCAGCCATGGGAAAGGCAGACTGTCTCGCAGGATGTCATAGAGTCATGGGGCCAGGCGACGATCCGGGGATGCAGCAGGGAGCTACGGGCACTGCACCAGATGGTACTGCCTCATGCTGTTAGTGAGAAGAAGGGCGGAGCAGCGGATAACGCAAATGTGGCTGTCCCGCCCCCCTCTTCCATCCTCCACAGTAAGGTCTGAGTGGGCCGAAGCCACACCCTCCACCAGCGTCCCAAGCGTGGCTGGCAAGCCCCCTTCCCATGTTAGCCAATAGGCATGTCACATGGCCGATGGCCACGCCCCCTCAAAACGAGGCCACCTCCGCCTTCAAACACTGGCAAACGAGCTCTGAATGGGCTCTAACCAGCATGGCTGCCATAGTAATCACAGACACCAGGGAGCCCGGCCACCTAGCTCAGGCCCTACCTAGCAGCTGTCACAAATCGGCACTTACCTGGGCCCCGGTCCAGCGTTGTCAGCGGCCGGCCGGTCCCAGCAGCTCCTGCTCGGCGGCCGCGCCGTGCGGCGTCTCCTCAGGCAGCGCCGAGCACGGCCGCTCTCCCTCCTCGCGCGCGCGTCATCAGCTCACGTGCGCGCGCGCGAGCCCGAGACCTATTTTCCCTCCGGCGGCGCTGTGCTCAGCGCGCCCGCCGGAGGTTGTAGATTAAGCCAGGGGGCACTGGCACGCCCCCTGGTTCGGATTAAAGGGCCAATGAGCCCTAGGTTCTATGGGGCTTACGCCCCCCCTCCTTGTCTGGGCCAATGAGCCCTATAGATGTGAATTAACACTCCTGCTCTCCCAATCAGACCTGTGATCATAAGTGCACCAATCACCCTCACCCTCCTCTCTGTCTCTCCCTATAAAAGCAATTCCCCCTCAGTTGGGAATTGCCTGTGATAGTGCCCTATACCCAGTTAGTAGCTTGTCCCTAGAGAATATTTTGATCTCCCATTGCCGACCACCGCCTGTCTTGACTACCCCCGATCTGATCTCCTGTTGCCGACCTTCGCCTGTGTTCTGACCACCCCCGATCTGATCTCCTGTTGCCGACCTCTGCTTAATCCTCGACCACGTCTTGTCCAATCCTTTGTACCGCTGCCATCTCGGAACTTCTGTTGCTGACCCTTAGCCTGTTGGACTTCCGTTATACGCTCAGCGATTGGGCTGCTCGGCACCACTTCCAGCCGTGGGTTCTCCAGGCCTCTGAACAGTAAGACTCCAATCTTTGAGCCATTGAAGTCCTGGGGGCAACCGATCCCGGGCAGGCGTGCTCTGCGTCCCGGCAAGCGGGGGCTCCTAAAGGTGAAGCTGGCTGCGGAGATTGGGGGTTGAGGTCTTACTGAGAGGGCTGGAGTTATCTAAGTGGATTGCTGTAGTACCCGGAGCGTGACATTATCACAGGCCCAAGATGGATGACCTGGTACAGCAGGTACAAGCGATGGCTACGGCGATAAACCAGCTCGCTCAAAGAGTGGCCACCCAGGAATCTCGTCAGTTACCGGCATCCTCTGTACCACCTCATATCTCAGAACCAAAGATCCCATTGCCTGAAAAGTTTTTTGGAGAACGAGCAAAATTTTCCAATTTCAAGAATGCCTGCGAACTGTATTTCAAGCTGAGACCCATCTCCTGAGTCTCAACGAGTAGGCCTAGTCATGTCTCTACTTCAAGGAGACCCGCAGTCCTGGGCCTTTACTTTACCATCTCATGATTCTGCCCTACAATCCGTTACAGCATTCTTTAATGCTATGGGCGTTTTATATGCTGATCCTGATCAACAATCTACGGCAGAGAATAGGCTTCGGGCCTTAAAACAAGGACGGAATTCGGCTGAAGATTATAGTGCTGAATTCCGCCGCTGGGCCATCGAATCGAGGTGGAATGATCCCGCTCTGTGTAGTCAGTTCAGGGTGGGGCTGTCGGAAAGCATCAAGGATGCTTTGGTCAATTTCCCTCCACCCGTAGACCTCGACCAATTAATGCAGGTCTCCATTAAAATAGACAGGCGTCTTAGAGAGAGGGCTAGGGAGAGAGCCAGGGCTCCCACGTCCCTCAGGTCCTTCCAGAGTCTTAGTTCCCCGGCTACCCGTGGGGAAAATACCTCATCTCCTTCCCAGGAGGAACCCATGCAATTAGGGAGAACCCGATTATCCCAAGAGGAAAAGCAGTGTAGGCGATCCAAGGGGTTATGCCTATATTGTGGGAACTTGGGACATTTCGCAGGTTCCTGTCCCAACAAGGGGAAACCGGCGGAAAACTTCCGCACCCAGACCAGGTAGAGAGTACTGATCTGGGTGAGTCAGTTTGTAACTCTCGCCAAAATAAAATGTTAGTGCCCATTGACTTGTCTTGGGGTCCTTCCAAGCAAACAGTTTCCGCCTTTATCGACAGTGGTGCGGCGGGAAACTTTCTGGACAGAAGTATGATCCCCTTTTAGGTATCCCTTTAGTTCCTCTTGAAAGATCCCTGCAAGTTTTGGCCATCAATGGGAAGGCCATCCAGGGGGGACCTATAAACACCAAGACCCCACCTCTTCGGTTAATTGTTGGCTCTTCCCACTCTGAGTTCTTAGAATTCTTTATCTTCGACTGTCCAGAGACTCCGGTGGTTTTGGGATACCCCTGGTTACAACTCCACAACCCGGTGTTAGATTGGCGGGTTGGAGAGTTGATCAAGTGGAGTGACCATTGTAAAAATCACTGCTTCGCTACAGGCCTTAGAAGTGTGCAAGTTTTACCTCAGGGATTACCTCAACCCTACGCAGACTGGGTTGATGTCTTCTCTGAACGTTCTGCGGATATCCTTCCTCCACATCGGTCTTACGACTGCCCTATTGACTTGCTTCCTGGCACGATTCCCCCGAGGGGAAAAATTTATAATCTTACTCTGCCCGAAGAGCAAGCAATGAGGGAGTATATCACCGAAAACTTAAGGAAGGGATTTATTCGCCCCTCTACCTCGCCTGCCGGGGCTGGATTCTTTTTTGTAGAGAAAAAAGACGGCGGTCTGAGACCATGCATAGATTATCGAGCCTTGAATAAGATCACTGTTAAGAACCGATACCCCTTGCCCCTGATCGGGGATCTGTTCAATCAAGTCACAGGCTCCCAAATTTTTTCCAAGTTGGATTTAAGAGGGGCTTACAATCTGATTCGCATCCGACAGGGGGATGAGTGGAAAACCGCATTTAATGTGAAAGACGGCCATTACGAGTACCTGGTCATGCCTTTCGGTCTCTGTAACGCCCAGCCGTTTTTCAAGATTTTGTTAACGATATATTCAGAGAGTATCTCGGTAGATTTGTGGTCATATACTTAGACGATATTCTCATTTTTTCTAAGTCCTTGTTGGAGCATAGGCGTCATGTTAAGCTGGTACTACAAAGACTAAGAGAGAACAACTTATTTGCTAAACTTTCTAAATGCGTGTTTGAAGTCACCACAGTTCCTTTCTTAGGGTATATTATTACCAACCAGGGTTTAGAGATGGACGCGGGGAAAGTTTCGGCGGTTCAGGATTGGCTTCAACCTAAGACCTTAAAAGAATTGCAGCGTTTTCTAGGTTTTGCTAATTTTTATCGGCGGTTCATCAAAGGCTTCTCTCATGTTGTTGCACCTCTTACCAATCTTACCCGCAAGGGGGCCTTTACTGCTAAGTGTTCTCCCTCTGCCTGTGAGGCCTTCCTGACCTTGAAACGGGCCTTCACTTCGGCACCAGTGTTAATTCACCCAGATATTCGTAAGGCCTTCATTGTTGAAGTAGACGCTTCAGAACTGGGAGTGGGTGCAGTTTTGTCGCAATATTCTGGTAACCCTGAGCGTCTTCATCCATGCGCTTATTTTTCACGTAAATTCAGTACCGCGGAGCAAAATTATGATGTCGGTAATAGGGAACTATTAGCTATTAAACTGGCTTTTGATGAATGGCGACATTGGCTGGAGGGTTCATTACATCCTATAACTGTGTATACCGATCACAAAAATCTTGAATACATTGGGTCTGCCAAGAGATTGAACTCTCGTCAAGCACGCTGGGCATTATTCTTCTCGCGTTTTAATTTTATTATTACTTTCAAGCCGGGTGTAAAAAATACTAAAGCGGATGCCCTATCTCGCATGTTCGGTGAATGCAAGGATCGGGGTGATACGGGTGACCCGATTCTACCTATGGGTTGTGTGGTCGGGGCATTACTTCCTGATCTCTCTAACACCTTGGCGCCGTTTCAAGACCAGTCTCCTAGTGATGTTCCCTTGGGATGCCAGTTTGTACCGCCACATTTGCGTTCAGATGTAATTCGCGAATTTCACGATGCTAAAACTGCTGGTCATGTGGGTAACCGAAAAACCTTTATGCTTGCCCGTCGCCATGTATGGTGGCCAACCATGAGACGTGATATTACTGCCTTTATCGACGCTTGTGCTGTTTGTGCTCGAAGTAAAGGGGTTCACAGGGCTCCCAGTGGCGGTTTGGTTCCTCTTGAAATCCCTGCTGAACCTTGGACTCATATTTCTATGGATTTTATTGTAGATTTGCCTTTATCACACGGGAATACTGTCATTTGGGTGGTCGTAGATCGTTTCAGTAAGATGGCACACTTCATTCCTTTGGCTAAGCTTCCTTCCGCACCAGAGCTTTCTCGATTATTTACTTCACACATTTTTCGTATTCATGGTATTCCGTCCAATATAGTCTCTGATTGGGGCGTCCAATTTACTTCCCGTTTTTGGAAACATTTCTGTTCGCGGCTGGGTATACAGATCTCTCTTTCGTCTGCCTACCATCCCCAATCCAATGGGCAGACGGAAAGAACTAATCAAACCTTGGAGCAGTACTTAAAGGTGTTATGTCTCTGATACCCAAGAACAATGGGCAGAATTTATTGATTTCGCCGAATTTGCTTACAATAATGCGCCTAGTGAGAGTACCAAGATATCGCCTTTTTATTGTAATTTAGGAAAAAATCCTAGAGCTTCTTCCCTTTCAGGGTCACCTTCCAACTTGCCGGCGTTGGAGGAGTGGCTTCAAGAACGGAAGGATATCTGGACACATGTTCAGGAAATTCTTAAAACCACCAGTTTAAGATATAAGAAATTTGCTGATCGTCGTAGATCACAGGAACCTACTCTTCAAGTAGGCGATCTAGTTTGGGTCTCCACTAAAAATATTGCGCTCCGTCAACCTTCTAGCAAATTGGGTCCTAAATTCATTGGCCCGTTTCCGATAATCAAGAAGTTGAATAATGTGTCGTTTAAAGTTCAACTACCGCCCACTATGAAAATACCTAACTCTTTCCATGTTTCGTTGTTAAAACCAGCTAAGAACATTCCTCTTGCTGGTCCTTCGCCGATTCTCGTTGATAATGAGCCAGAATATGAAGTGAATAAAATCCTTGATTCACGTAAGGTTCGTAATTCTTTACAGTATTTGGTGGACTGGGTTGGCTATGGTCCAGAAGAAAGATGCTGGGTAGCTGCGAGGGATGTTCATGCCAAAGCTCTTGTACGGAAATTCCACCGTGATAATCCGGAGAAACCGGGTGAGGGTCCGGAGGCCCCTCGTGAAGGGGGGGGGGGGTAGTGTCACAAATCGGCACTTACCTGGGCCCCGGTCCAGCGTTGTCGGCGGCCGGCCGGTCCCAGCAGCTCCTGCTCGGCGGCCGCGCCGTGCGGCGTCTCCTCAGGCGGCGCCGAGCACGGCCGCTCTCCCTCCTCGCGCGCGCGTCATCAGCTCACGTGCGCGCGCGCGAGCCCGAGACCTATTTTCCCTCCGGCGGCGCTGTGCTCAGCGCGCCCGCCGGAGGTTGTAGATTAAGCCAGGGGGCACTGGCACGCCCCCTGGTTCGGATTAAAGGGCCAATGAGCCCTAGGTTCTATGGGGCTTACGCCCCCCCTCCTTGTCTGGGCCAATGAGCCCTATAGATGTGAATTAACACTCCTGCTCTCCCAATCAGACCTGTGATCATAAGTGCACCAATCACCCTCACCCTCCTCTCTGTCTCTCCCTATAAAAGCAATTCCCCCTCAGTTGGGAATTGCCTGTGATAGTGCCCTATACCCAGTTAGTAGCTTGTCCCTAGAGAATATTTTGATCTCCCGTTGCCGACCACCGCCTGTCTTGACTACCCCCGATCTGATCTCCTGTTGCCGACCTTCGCCTGTGTTCTGACCACCCCCGATCTGATCTCCTGTTGCCGACCTCTGCTTGATCCTCGACCACGTCTTGTCCAATCCTTTGTACCGCTGCCATCTCGGAACTTCTGTTGCTGACCCTTAGCCTGTTGGACTTCCGTTATACGCTCAGCGATTGGGCTGCTCGGCACCACTTCCAGCCGCGGGTTCTCCAGGCCTCTGAACAGTAAGACTCCAATCTTTGAGCCATTGAAGTCCTGGGGGCAACCGATCCCGGGCAGGCGTGCTCTGCGTCCCGGCAAGCGGGGGCTCCTAAAGGTGAAGCTGGCTGCGGAGATTGGGGGTTGAGGTCTTACTGAGAGGGCTGGAGTTATCTAAGTGGATTGCTGTAGTACCCGGAGCGTGACAGCAGCCATAGAGAAGGCAGACTGCATCTCTCAAAGGGTGTCATGGGGAAAAAATGACCCAGGGGCTCAGAATCAGATGGACAAGCCCCGGCGTGCTTACCTGGACCCATGTGCGCTCCCCTCACCCTGTGCATCAGGCATCTAACAGGGGTCACCAGGAATACTGCAGCTGGTGATGGACTGGGAAACAAGCGAAGAGTCGAAGCCCCCACCCACCGGTCAACTTGTCCAATCATAAAACAGAATGACCTTTCTAAAGAACATTTGCTATATCTGTTTTATTTTTTTGAAATGAGAAATTACCCACCTGCCATGTTATTATATATGCCCAACCTTTAAAAACATATGTGTGAGGGGTTTAAACGATGAAGCATTTAATGAAGCCGTAAGTGTAAAAGACCCATGTAGCTTCTGAATTTGCTGCCTCCAATTAGCTGAAAACATCACAGAAAGCAAAGTTTACTGTGACAAACACTGTAGTGACTGCCAGGCAACCTGCTCTTTGCAGCACCAATTTAGATGCAGCAAGGGAGTAGCAGATTTTTCTGATGTATGACCTTTAAAGTGGACCAAACCCCAGGATTTTGACTATCCTGTGTATTGGTCCTTTCCCCCAGGGCACCCTGCTGCGTGAAACCCCCAGAACACCAAAAGAAACTCGGCTTATCGTAGTCCTACGGCGCATGCACGTCCGCTCGCCCAATCAGCTCGCTCAGATCTGCTGACATCACGCCATTTAAGGCGGCGTCTAAAACCATCGGCTCCGAGCACGCTGGTGGCCGCATCCCTCTAACAGGGAGAATGCCGTGGCCCACACATGCGCCGTTGGACGGGGAAGAAAGGTAAATGAACGGGGGAGTTTCACACAACAGGGCATCCTGATTTTGGATGCCCCAGAGGGAGGGAATCTTAAATCTTATAGATTCCCAGGCCGATCGAGCTGTGTTTTGAGCCACTTTAAAACTCAAAAGAATTTGTCTCTACTATTAGAGGATTAACATTACCACTGTTCCGAACTGCTGCCATGCTGCTTTGCTCAAAGTCCAGTGGTTTCCTGGTTTTGCCACTTGCTGTTATATCCGTGTCTAGCCTTTGTGATTATATGTCTCTCTCCTATGTTGCATGCCTGGTGTTTCTAACCCTCTCACAAGTGTCTGTAATCCCCTCCTCTATCTTCTCTATAAAGGTTTGTCTGTAGACCTGTCTTATTGCTGGATTGGGTCTGCTTTCTTAACATTTGTGCTCTGCAGTTGCTCTTTCAGCCCCTGACCTCCTATTAAGTTTTAGATCTTCTGTTCACTGGCCTTTATAGTGGGTCTTAGGCCTTCAGTTATTAGTGTCGGGCTATGGTGGGTCCCCATCCTCCATGTGTAGTGTAGCTCCTTGTGAGCCTCCCTGCTTACCTGCCGCCCTCTTCCACAGTGCTCATCACTCTCCAGCAGTACTGTTATGAGAAATTCATCTGGCTTCCATTGAGATGGCCCAGGGTAATTAGCCTTCACCTGGAGGCAATTATAGGTATAACTGGTCCTGGAAATTAGTAGGGGCACTCCAGTGCTACATTGATTACGATAGCTAGCAGATTATTCCTTCCCAGCTCCTGATTCTAATACCTGTTCTATCCTGCAATCAAGGTCATTGCTGTTCCTAACTATTATCTTAGTCCTCTGGTTCCCATTCAATCCTGCAATCCAACCCCATGCTTCTCCTGTTCATCATTCCGCTGCTCACACTTTGGACTTGCCTTCCACCCATGCCATTTCCTTACTTTTCTTCAACAAGTAGTCCTGGGTACAGCCTAGTCGTAAATAGCTTGTTCTATGTTATTTTGGTTGGGTGCTAGTGTGTAGTGACTGGTTTAAGTGTAGATTCTAAATTATTTTGTGGGTTATCACTTACACTACACAGGAATCATTTTTACCAATTCCCTGCCTGGATGCAGTTCATTGCTGGCCCCACCTAGAAGCCTTGACACATCCTTATGCCTCTTTTAGCTGATTGTAACATGCACAAACTCTGATGGCACTTAAAGAAGTTGAAAAGTGTGGGGTACATATGTATTCAGCCCCCCTGGGTCAATACCTTGTAGTCCCATCTTTAGATGCAAATACAGCTGCAAGTCTGGTGAGTATGTCACTACCAGCTTTGCAGATTTAAAGGTAGACATTGTTGCCAATTCTTCTTTGCAAAATAGCTCTTGCCCAGTAAGATTGGATGGAGGGCGTTTGTGAAAAACAATTTTCAAGTCATGCCACAGATTCTCACTGGGATTTAGGTCTGGGGTTTGACTTGACTTGACCAACAAATAAATAGGCTTTGATTTAAACCATTGAAGCTTTGGCTGTATATTTAGGGGCACTGTCCTGCTGGGGGGTGAACCTATGCACCATTTTCAAGACTTTTGCAGATTTTTGCCTGGTATTTAGCTCCATCCATGTTTCTAACAGCTCTGACCAGCTGCACAGTCTCTGCTAAATAAAAGCATCTTTTCATGGGAACATGGTGTGTTCCGAATGATGTGCAAGGTTAGCTTTCTGCCGCACATAGCATTTGGAATTTTGCCAAAAATTCTCAGCTAACCAGAGCACCTTCTTCCACATGCTTACTATTTCCTCTACATAGGGGCAAACTACAAACAGAACTAAAGGTTTTCTGCTGCTTTAACCCTGCAATGCACTTCATCACAACTTTATCCATGTACTGCCGGGTATGTTCCTTGGTTTTTGTTATGCTGTTTGTATACTAATATTCTCTAACAAACCTCCGAGGCCTTCACAAGAACAGATGTAGCTTTACTGAGAGTTAATGACATATAGGCGGACAATATATACTTATTAAGTGACTTCTGAAGGCAATTGGTCACAATGGATTTTATTTTGTGGTATCAGAGTACAGGGGGCTAAATACATATGTACTCGTCACTTTGCCTTTTTTTTTATACACTTGCTAAAACATTCTTTTTATACTTCACAAAGACTTGCTACTTTGCTTTGCTCTATGAATATAAATTAAAAGTGATTCAGTCAGGAAAGGAGATTATAGCATGAAGTGCACCTAAATCTTTTTTAACCCTTTAACTGCAAGCCTACCTAAAGATTTGTCTCTCTCTGTTGGCAGGCCATTTTCAGTATTTTGTGCTATATATGTTTAACTGTGATTTTTTCAGGAATTTCCAGGGAAATTATATATTGCTTCTTCGGCAGAGTTTGGGCTTTAACATGAAATGTCATGTTTGTAATGTTCCTAATATTTTTGGGTGTAATATGTAAAATATATATTAAAAATATATTTTTCATTTTTTTTAAATAAAAAAAATGTTTTTTTTTTAAAAATTGTATTGCGTGTAAAAACCCCATTCCTCCTGGATGGAACATATGTATTGGTGGACTCTTTCTTGCCCAGGAGACATCTTCTGACATTTTCAAACAAAATACAGTACAAATACTATGCACATTATCAAGGGTTAAACTATTAAAAAGGAGAAAAAATGGTATGCTTAATCTTTAGGGGTTAAACCCTTAAAGTGCTACTGCAGACAAAGGTAATTGTTACACCATTGCGTCAGGCTACATTTGGCACTGTCCTAAACTGATTTCCATTTTAAATTGAAAAACAAATGTAGATATCGAGGTTTACCGGTTCAGCTTAGACAAACCCCATTACATCTAGTGCCTCCAATCAGCTCAGCAGAGTGGGACAGAATTGCTGGTCCCCTTTCTCCTCCCACTCGCTCACTCACACAGCAGGGGGAGAAGAAACATGAATGGTGTCTGCCGCCCCACCTTCTTCCTCTCTCCCCCGGCCAATGCCAGGACAAAGCATCACCGATCCTGGAAGAGAGTAGCGTCTGCTGCCCCACCGCCTCCTCTCTCCCCCAGCCGATGATGGGAGAGGGCAACACATCGCATGCTGCCCCACCTCCTTCCCTCTCCCCCGGCTAATGCCAGGAGAGAGCAGTATGGCGCATTCTGCCCCACCTCCTCCTCTCTCCCACAGCCAATGATGGGAGAGGGCAACACATCACATGCTGCCCCACCTCCTTCCCTCTCCCCCGGCTGATGCCAGGAGAAAGCAGCGTGGCACATGCCGCCCTACCTCCTCCTCTCTCCCCTGGCAGTTTGGGAGTGTGTGCATGCATTTTGGGAGTCTGCGCATGTGTTTTGGGAGAGCACACATGCACTTTGGGAGTGCGTGCATGCCCTTTGGGAGTACACGCATGTGCTTTTGAGAATGCAGGGATGTGTGTTGGGAATGCGCGCATGCATGTCTGGGAGCGTGCGCATGATCTTTGGGAGCGCTTGCATGCACTTTGGAAATGTGTGCATGCATGTTTGGGAGTGCGTGCACTTTAGGGGGGCTTGCACATTGACAACTGACATTGTGGCCAAGTGTGCCTAGGAATGCTGGTCTAGGCTTCAATATCGACAAACAATGGGGGAATAGGGGAGAAGCACAGCCAGGGTGTCTGTAACAAGTTCTGGGAATCTTACAGACCCCACCCATTATGCTGATTATTATGCAGCATCACAGAGCTAAGATTGTATGGTAAAGCTCTAAATCTAAATATCTCAACCATTTCTTCTTCAATTTAAAAATGGAAAACAGTTTATGACAGTGCTAAATGTAGCCTGACACAATGCCTGACAAATAACTTTGCCTGCTGTAACACTTTAAGAATAAAAAAAATTACATGGGCTCCACTCTCTTCAAGCAAAACCCGCCCGGGCACCAGCTATGGGGACTGGTAAACCAGGGCAAGGAGGCCGAGTGACTGGCTCTGAAGGCCACCAGCCCCCATAGCCCAGATGGCCCAGGGGCTCTTCTTCACCCCTCCAGGGCTTGTGAAATGTTAAGGCAAGTCAATGCACAGAGAACAGGTATAGGGGTCTCAAGGACTCCTTACCGGTTCACAGTGGGTTAAATGTAAAAAACACATAAAAAAATCAGGCATTAGCTGATCATTCCAGCTTATGTGCTCAGTCCTGCTGCTGGGAGGAGCTTTTTATAACGGCTATACCCTGCAGAAGGAGCAAGCTGTCAGAAGCCGGCATGCTGGGGAACCGCTGAAGACCCCATGGGAAATCAGAACCCCCTTGAGGGAGAGGAGACCCTGGAGGCACTGGATCCTGGGCAGAGGTGAGTGTTTTTTTCTTGGTCACAAACCCAGGGAAACGTGTGTAGAATCTATGGGCTTGTTGCCTATTGTTTGGAGAAGCAACAACGTAGATTCTATGGGCTTGGCATTTAAAGGTTTAACATAATTCTTAAAGGGATTTTTCACGCAAAAGGTTCAAAAAGTTTTTGGTATGAACACTCTTTCTAGGCCAAGTAGATAGTACACCTCCTTGTATGACTAAGGTGTGGTCGCAGCAGGTGTCATGAGCAGGCTCATGGTCATCACACGCAGACTGGACGTGATCATGGCACATAGCAGCACCACCATTTGCACCTAACAACATACGATATCTAAATCAACTTTCTGTAATGAACAAATGGAAAGTGATGTTCCGCAGAGAAGCTAAAAAACTTGCTCAAATGGTCCTACCAACAAGACATGTAAATCTAACACATTTTGTGACAGCATTTGGGGGTTATGCAAGAATTAGAAGAGCCTCTACAATACAGAGAGGCTGTGTTTTAAGAGGCTTTGCAACTTAACACACAATAAATTGTGAAAAATTGCTTTTCCTAATCCCCTACACTTGATGTGGAAAGGAGCAGTTCTGCATATACAGATAACTGTACTTCTAATAGGTAGAGGTAGATATTTTATTTTACAAATTTGCAAATAATAGTATCATATAGAGTATTCCAAAACATTTAAAAATGAACCAAATGTGTCTCAATTAACTCTGGCATGTTGTCAACCCCTTAAGTTACATGTAGATCTAAGGGGATTTGCTTATGCTCTACGTATTGTTAGAGATCGAATGATGATTTTCTTGCTTTTTTCTATTTTTCAGCAGCCAGAGCAGAGGGTAATGAGCCACACTGCTTTCCAAATGTTTATGTAAATCTGATTTAAGTATTATATAGATATAATAATTTTGTTTTGTTTTTTTGAAATCACACTGTTCTATATTTAGAAATTTTTCAGAGGTAAAGACAAGGTTAATTTCAAAACATTTGAATATCAAAACATAGCAGCATCAGTAAAATAGGCCCAGGTTGCAACTTGAGATCATAGTACAACTAGTGCAAAGTCATTCAACAGCACTCAACATGTGGGTACACCAGTACAGGAAACTCTGCTCTTTTACCCGCTTAAAGCCCTCCACAAACCACCTCCGAAAACCATACTGCTGCCTGTCTGGAACCCCCGCCATGGGATCCCAAGGCCATATTGCTGAAAGGAGCTCCAACCTAAAAACCTAAAAACCCAGCTTCTCCAATGTTTTGCCACCAAGACCTCTCACTTTTATTCCTCCCTCCCACAAAAGCTCAGGACAAAAGAAAAGAAAAAAAAGTGCCTGAGGGACGGGGAAGAAAGAAAATAAAAGGGAAACAAGAAAAAAGAGAAACAAAGGAACAGAGAAGGAGACCAAGGACTCGAGAAAAAGAAAAAGAGAAAATGACCAGAAAGCAAACTCAAAACAGGCCTCCGAGGCTCCGGGGCCGGGGGGGGGGGGGAAGACGAGGGACAAAAGGGAACCCCACGACAGCCCAGCCCGTCCCCTCCACCACCACCACACAAAGAGACATCCAGCAAGTGAGTTTCCATATTTAGCCAGTGTCCATTACTGCCCCAATATTCAGGGGAAGTCTTAAAGATGGACCAAACTGTCCATATCTTCCTGAATGCTTCGACCCTATCCTGCCTCAGATGCAGGATTTCTTCCATTTCCTCGACATGATTCATTTGGAGAAACCAATCTTTAATCGTTGGGACGTCCGGAGATCTCCACTTTCTAGGTATTATCCTTCTCGCAGCATTAGTTAAGTGAATACCCAAAGGGCCAGGATCCTGAGAACCGTCCCTCTCCCTCCTCCAATTCAACAAATAGAATGCAGGGTCCCACTCCGGGGATAGGCCCACAATCTTCCCAATCAAACTATGGATTTCCTCCCAGAAAGGAACCAGACGTGGACACGCCCACCAAATATGCAGCACATCAGCTCCCCTTTGATTGTACCTCCAACAGTTATCAGGGACGGAAGGGAACATTCTATGAAGCACCACCGGGTTCCTATACCACCTAGTAATTAGTTTATAATTTGTCTCCTGAGTTGAGGAGTTAGCCAGCCCCTTATATGCCCTCTGATAGATCTTACCCCAATCCTCCTCAGTCAGCTCCAAATTCAGGTCCCTCTTCCATTTCCCTTCCCAGGGTCTCCCCGGAGCAGGACCACCCGTAAGTAACAACCTATAAGCCCAAGACAAAAGGTGGTTCCTCGGGCCCAAACTCGCTTTTTCAAATATTGTAAGGTCCCTTTCCACTTTCCCTCTCAAACTCTTAGCTTGAACGAAGTGCCGCACCTGTAGGTACTCCAAATGGGACATTTGCCCTCCAAGTTTGTCCTGAAGGTCCTGTTTCTGCAAAAACACCCCTCTTGAGAATACATGAGCAGCTCTGAGCGGGAATTTGCCTCGGCAATGGGACAAAAAGGACTTCTCCCTACCAGGGGGGAAGTCCGGATTGTTAAGAAGCGGTAAGAGGGGTCCAGGAATTGATGACACCCCAGTATAGTGTTTACATACCCGCCAAAACACCTCCAATGTAGTACCAATGAATGAATGAGATCTAATCCTCTCCGGGATATTCTTTTTGCTAAGGGCCCAGAGGTGACCCAAAGCACCCCCCCCCCCAAACCTCCTCCTCAATTAGGACCCACTCTTTTTGGGGTTTATTCACCTGCCAATCAATGATCCTAGCCAAATGAGAGGCCTTCACGTAGGTGTCAATGCAGGGGAGACCCAGTCCTCCTCTTTCCCTCTGCAGGACAAGAGAAGCTCCTCTTGCCCTTGGAGGCTTACCCGCCCATAGGAACCCTGAGAAAGTTCTTCTGACCTCCGAAACAAAAGAGCTCGGGAGTTTTATGGGTATACACTGGATCAGGTACAGTAGTCTTGGAAGCACATTCATCTTCAAAACTGCAAGTTTCCCAAACCATGAAAGTTTCAAACATTTCCACCTGTTCAGATCCGCCTTTAACTTAGTGACAAGAGGGGCAAAATTCTTCTGAAACAACTGGGATAATTCCCTAGGTAATTGAATCCCTAAGTAGGTGATACTGCACCTCTCCCACCTAAACGGAAACGACTTCTCCAGGATCTCCCTCTCTCCACTAGGGAGTGAGACATCCAAAGCCACCGACTTCGAGTAGTTTATTTTCAGATTGGACAATCTCCCAAAATTCTCCAGCTCCTTCAGCAGACAGGGTACCGAAATCCGAGGGGACAAGAGAAAGAACAACATATCATCCGCGTAAGCAGCCACTTTTTGTTCCTTCCCCCCTACCTGAACTCCCTTAATATCTGGGTTCAAAGACACCATCCTCAGAAAAGGCTCCAATGTGAGAGCCAAAATCAGCGGGGACAGGGGGCAGCCCTGCCTGGACCCATTATGAATAAAAAAAACATCCGAAGTAACATTATTAACCCTAACTCTAGCTCGAGGGTTTGAATATAAAGCCAGGATCCTGTTCCGAGCCACCTCCCCCAAGCCAACGTGTTCCAGAACTGCACCAATCCACTCCCAGCCAACCCTATCAAATGCCTTCTCGGCGTCTGTGGAAAGCATCATAACCTTCAGCTTGTGGGAGGTGGCCCACCAGTGGACATTCAGGGCCTTCACCGTGTTGTCGCGCGCTTCCCTGCCTCGAATAAAGCCCACTTGATCCTGCTGGACCAACTCTGGTAAGAACCCTGCCAATCTTTTTGCTAACACCTTTGCATACACCTTGGTATCCACATTTAACAGGGATATAGGCCTGTAATTTTGTCACTGGGTCTCATCCTTTCCCACCTTTGGGATAACCACTATACGGGCCTCCAGAGAATCCAGTGGGAATACCCCAGTAGTCGCAGCACTTTAGAACGCCCGCACCATAATAATTTTGTTTTAATTAAAATCATGAATGGTATTGTCTCTCAGGGCTCTTTGGAGAACTGAAATCCATCATAAAGAATAATTTTCAAACACAATGATGAGTCCGGTACAACCCATGTTTTGGGCTGGTAAGAGAGCTGGTAGGCCCCTTTAGGTATGGGAATGGCAAAGTATTTAGTTTATCCAAAACTCACAAGTTCAGTTGATGCAAGAATTGTGAAGGTTATATCAAAGAATGGGCCCTATGTTAACATGTAACTTGGCCCGTTGATTAAAATAGTGTTTGATTCCAGTACATGTGACCTGAAAGTGTGTCAAAACTCTTGTGGTGTGGCCCTGGAATCTAAAAGATCCTACGCCAGATGGCCCACTGTGTAAACCCCCCCTTGACCACCAGTGATCTTACCTGATCCCGTCGGGAGTCCAAACAGCGTTCCGTGCAGAGAAGCATTAACTGTGGAAAGAAATGAACCAACTTCAAAACAGAAAAAATAATTCAGTGTAAGGCAGTCAAGACCAATAGGGAGGGAGCTTTGCACTCCACATGACCAAAAGAAAAGACATTTACAGTGAGTGTTCAAACTTCTTTCTTCTGGGGCATGTGGAGGATGCAGCACTTGTCCTCAAAGTCTAACACACATATCTCTCACATAGAACATCTCAAATTAGTAGGGTAAAATTAAAACGACAGTCCAGGTAAATGTCCCGTTTCTAAAGCAGTGTTTATACAAAGCTATAAAGTCAGCTATGTGAAGAACCACAAACCATATGTTGGTAACTCTCAAGGACAAGGGTTGGAGAACCCCACTACAGACAAAAGCCTACTGCCTCTGCCTAGTGGCTTTGTGGCATATCTAAATAATATCGTCTTGAGTCTGCGAGTTCTGGTGGTGCCAAATTCTTTCCATTTAATGAATGGCCACAATGGCAGCAACAAAGTTAAAACAAAGATACTTGTCAATATCCAAGGGTGTGGGCATACACAGGCAGAGCTCTGTTTCAAGGCAAAGGAAGATCTGTTCTGAAGCACAGATTAGCAGGCATGCGCATGCATCACACACCCATGCTTTCAGGTGCCCTGAAAATAGTATAGCCATCCCCTAGCTACATAGGGCCATTACGCCATTATATTAACACATGTGCTATTACTTTCTCTCTTTGGACCTACAAAAGAGCTGACCAGTCAGTAGTACAGCACTGTCTGATCAGCCTGATTTCTGGATTTCAGCTTCTGGATTGTTCCTGGATGTTTTGATCCGGCTTTCTCTCCTCAACTTTGGCTTGGATTATCCTTCGGACTGACTTTTAGACTGACCTTGGCTTGGACTTTGAATGACCTTGGCCTGCCTCACTGCTCTTCTGCTGCATACCTCCGGTACCTCTCCACTTCGTCCAAGGTGGCTTCCAGATTTCCGGGGCATGCCCTTTATTGTGCCTGCAGTGCAATCGGTCCTCCATTGCATGGGGCTCCAGTGAATACCAGGTGTACCAGTAGATTTCGTTCCCTGTGGCATACCTACACCTGGAGCTCCAACCTGCTCTGCTGACTGTCACCACCCTTCTCACCAGCCGTCAGCCTGGCAGTCTGAGTTTGTCAAACGAGCTTAAAGATGAACCGGCAAGGGTGGGTGTCCCAGAATCCTTGGAGGGTATGATTACTGATCCATATTGACCATCAGCTGAGGGAACAATGTAGAGAGTGATATGGCTCACTCAGAGTCAAATGCCCCAAAACCCATGCAACTTGGGTTCTTCTCATTCTTATGGTCGGCACATGGAAACAGAAAGTAGACTGCAAACAAGCAACACAAATGATCTCTCTAACGAACAATTAGCCGACAAATCTTCTGTGTTCAAACGCAAGTTGTCCACTCTCAAATGACCTGTACACTCACTCAAGGAACGGTTGATTTTACTGTGGAAATGGGCCATTAGACTCTATTCCATCTGACTACTAAGAACTCCATGACCATCTGACTACTAAGAACTCCATGACCTCTTTAACAAGACAGGGGCTGATCACTTCTGCCCCATCAGCTACTGGGCTCCACTATACCAAGGTCTGGGAGCCTGCCAAACCTGGGGAGTAAGTTTCATTTGTAGCTGGCTCCCTGTGCTCGCAGTACTGTTCCCCATTCTGCCAGCAGGTGTCCCTATGCTGTGTGGGAGAGTAAGCTTGATAACCTGGGCTTAACAATTCTATTTCAGCCATGCTGCCCTTCAGCCCAGTGCTCTAGCATTATTGTAACCAAGCTTTAGATTCAAGGGCTTAATGTGATACCGCAGGAAAATACCATTTTGTGATTACTCACCTGAAAAATGGGTATTATAAGTATGTCACACACCCCACTTCAGATACTTATTATTATTACACTTGGGTAACTCACCGCTAGGTGGCGCACTTGCAGAGATCTCCAAAAGCTTCAGCAAGCCCCTCCCGGTCTATATATACCTGGTACCTCTCACCAATTCCCCAGTGTTCAAAAAGCAGTAAGACAAGGTACCAGAACTAAACAAATTTAACCCTCAACCGTAAATAACAAAACTTCACCATATAAAGAACCAGGATACCAAAAAAGGGCGGGTGAAGTGGGGTGTGTGACATACTTATAATACCCATTTTACAGGTGAGTAATCACAAAATGGTATTATTCTAAGTATGTCACACACCCCACTTCAGATACTTATTATTATTACACTTGGGACATCCAACAGCAGTGTCCAAAAGAGGGCGGGTATCCAAACCAGGCAATAACGCAGATAAAACTCAAACCACTGCAGCCTGCAGAACCTTACGGCCAAAAACAGCATCCGCCGAGGCCCGAACATCAACCTTGTAAAACTTGGAAAAGGTGTGAACTGAAGACCAGGTAGCAGCCTTACAAACTTGTTCCACTGAAGCCTGGTGCTGAAAAGCCCAGGACGCACCGATCGCACGAGTAGAATGTGCAGTAACACGAAAAGGGGGGTCCTTCCCCTTGGCAAAATAGGCAGCAATAATCGCCTGGCGAATCCACTTACTAATGGAAGACTTGGCCGGAGCCAAACCCTTCCTAGGACCACAAGGCACTACAAACAAAGCATCAGTCCTACGAAAAGAAGACGTGACACGCAAATAGTACCTAACACATCGCACCACATCCAAGCAGTGCAACGCACTCTCCTTATCATTCCTAGGCCTAGGGCACAAGGAAGGAAGAACAATGTCCTGATTAAGATGAAAAGCAGACACCACCTTAGGAAGAAAATCTGACTTGAAACGAAAGACCACTTTGTCCTGATGTTTCTCAAAATAAGGAGCCTGAATCGACAAGGCTGCCAACTCCGAAACACGCCGAACCGAAGTGATGGCCACCAAAAAGACAACCTTCTGAGTCAGAGTGGATAAAGCAATACCCTGCAAAGGCTCAAAAGGAGGAGCCTGTAACGCAGAAAGCACCAAATTCAAATCCCACACTGGGAGCAATGGCTTCCTAGGAGGCCTCAGATGCGAAACCCCCTGGAAAAAAGTCTTGACCAAGGAATGGCTAGCAAAAGACTTCTGGAAAAAAATTGACAAGGCAGACACCTGCCCCTTCAAGGTACTCAGCTGAAGACCAGAATCCAACCCAGATTGAAGAAAATCCAAAATCCGAGAAATAGAAAACACCCGGCATGGCAAAGATCTAGTCTCACACCAATCAATATAAGATCTCCAGACCCTATAATAGATGGAAGAGGAAGACCTCTTCCTAGCACTAACAAGAGTCTGAATGACCGAGTCCGAAAGACCCTCCTCCTTCAAGATGGAGGTTTCAGCAGCCAAGCCGTTAAAGCCAGCGTTGGTAAACTGGGGTAACACAGTTGTCCCTGAGTGAGCAGATCTGGCCGAAGAGGCAGATCGAACTGATCCACTGCCAGACGAACGATGTCTGCGAACCACACCCGCCTTGGCCACCTTGGAGCCACGAGAATGGCGGGAACTCCTTCCTGAACTAGCTTTCGCAGCACCCTGCCTAGCATGGGAATCGGAGGAAACAGATACAGGAACCCCAGATCCTTCCAGCTCAAAGACATGGCATCCGTCGCCAGTGCCAGAGGGTCCCGAGACAGTGACACGAATGTCGGAAGCTTGTGATTGTGACGAGAGGCAAACAGATCCACCTCCGGCGTTCCCCACCGAAGACACAAGGACCGAAACACATGGGGATGGAGAGACCATTCCCCCCGGCGGGACGAGCACCGGCTCAAGAAGTCCGCCTCCGTGTTCTCCACTCCTGGAATGTACACCGCCGAAATGCAAGGAACATACGTCTCTGCCCAGACCAGAATCAGAGACACTTCCCTGAGGGCACCCAGACTGCGAGTCCCTCCTTGGTGATTGATGTAAGCAACAGCCGTCTGATTGTCCGATCGAACCTGAACAGGCAGGCCCTGTAACCGATGCGTCAAGCGAGACAGAACCAACCTGATGGCTCGCAATTCCAGAACATTGATGGGCAAGTGAGCCTCCTGAGGATCCCACAGCCCCTGAAACTGAAGATCCTTCCAGAAACCTCCCCATCCTGACAAGCTGGCATCCGCGGTGACAGTCTCCCACCGCGGAGTCAGAAACGACCTGCCCTTCAGAAGATTGTCCGGAAACAACCACCACCGAAGAGACCGCCGAACCCGAGGAGAAATCTGGAAGGACCGATCCAACGACCGCGGGCGCCTGTCCCAAGACGCCAAAAGATGAAGCTGCAGCGTCCTCGTGTGAAACTGTGCGAAGGGAACCGCCTCGAACGAGGCCACCATCAACCCCACCAGTCTCATCCCTAGCCGAATGGACGGGCGAGGAATGGAAAGAAGACGCTGAGCCAATTCCTGAATCAAAAGAACCTTGTCCTGAGGAAGAAACACTTTGTGCTGACAAGAGTCCAAGGACATCCCCAGAAAAGTCACCACCCTGGCCGGAACCAGAGAGGACTTGGGGTAATTGATCACCCAGCCGAACCTCTCCAGCATGGACACCACCGTGCTGGTATCCCCTTCTGCTTGGCTGAAGGAAGGAGCCATGATGAGAAGGTCGTCCAGGTAAGGAACAATGCGAATCCCCTGCGCTCTGAGCAGGGCCATCACCCCTGCCAACACCTTTGTGAACACTCTCGGGGCCGAAGTGAGGCCGAATGGGAGAGCCACAAACTGAAAATGACGATCCTCCACCACAAAGCGAAGAAACCGCTGATGTGGCGGAAAGATAGGAATGTGAAGATACGCGTCCTTGATGTCTATGGACGTCATGAAGTCCCCCTGCCGAAGCGAGCCGATCGCCGACCGCAAGGTCTCCATGCGAAACTTCCGGGGACGAATAAACCTGTTGAGACACTTCAAATCCAAGATCGGACGGAAAGACCCGTCCTTCTTGGGGACAGTGAAGAGATTGGAGTAATAACCTCTTCCCACCTCCGAAGGAGGAACCGGGCAAATGACTGCCAACATCAGAAGATTCCTTACTGCCGCCAGGAGCCCCTGCGCGGCCACAGGATCTAGAGGCACCCGAGACCTGAGAAACCTTGGAGGAGGGCGGGACTCGAACTCCAGCTTGTAACCGGTCGACACTACCTCCCGGATCCACCTGTCCGATACCTCCAGGTCCCACACCCGGGAGAAGCATCGTAACCGTCCCCCCACCCGTGCGGGTGAGGGCGCCCCCTCATTGCTGAGCGGGCTTGGCAACTGACTTAGGCTTGGCGCCCCAAGCGTGAACGGGGCGGCCACGGCCTCTACCCCTATTCCAACCCGTGCCCCTGGAAACCGAGACGCCCGCACCTCTGCCGGCTTTGGCTCCCCTAAAGGACGGATTGAAGGAGACCGCCCCCCGAAAGGAACGGCGAAACCTCTTGCGCTGAGGCAACCTGCCTCCCTTGGCAACAGAATCCAGCTTTTCACCAAAAAGCCTCGACCCCAAGAAAGGAAGGGCCGTGAGAGATCTTTTAGAATTAAGGTCAGCTGTCCACTGTCGCAACCACACAGAGCGACGAATAGCCACCAACAGAGCGGAAGCTCTGCCACACATCAACATGGCATCATCCTGGGCGGCCAGAACAAATGACAAAAAAGAGTCACAACGCTTGAGCGCAAGAAACTCATCACCAGAGGGATCAAGGTCCACACACAAATCCCTGACCAAAGACCGCACTGCCAAAGTCAAAAGAGCCGAAGCACAAACAGGCCTCAAAACCGAGCCCGCACAAACAAAACCATGGCGGGCCAACTGATCAATCCGGCGATCTTCGCCATCCTTGAGATAAGTAGTGTCAGGAAGATGAACAGTCGCCGTATTAGACAGTCCCAAAACCGGGGCATCAACCTCGGGAGGGACCGACCACCGCTTCAGCAAGTCCGCCGGAAAGGGATATTTCCTATCCCAGCTGGGCGGAACACCAACAAGCCGCGTAGGCTGCTCCCATTGCTTAAGGACAACATCCTCAAAATGCTGTTGACTGGGAAACTCCAAACGCTGCTTGACCCCCCCAAAGAGCTGACCCCTAGGCCGAGGAGCCGCCTCGGGAGGGTCCAAATCCAGAACCTCAAACATCTGGGCTAAAATAGAAGGCGTGTCAGGAACGGGACCATCAATATGGTCCCCCTCAGTACCCAACACCTGCTGACCCACGGAGACATCCAATTCCTCCTCAAGCTCCCCCTCCTCAAGGGGGCGATCCACCCAATCCAAATCCTCAACAACCTCCTCATCAGAGTCCGGCTGAGGCGGAGATAGGTGTTTACGCTTCGCGGTAACCTTCAGAGCGGACATATCTGAAAACCGCTTCTCGAGGCTGGCCAGGCGGGCGCACACCTCAGATTGCGAATCCCCACCCGTGACAACGTCACACGGGGTCCGGAACAGGCGAGGCGAAGAGGGAGATGGCGCGGACGAAGAAGTCCCAGGCACCGGAGTGCTGGATTGACGCTCAATGTTCCGCTTTGCACATGGTATACATATAATGACATCATCCCCCGGGAGCGGAGTCCCACAACCCCCGCACAGCCTGGATTGTCCCGAAGGATCAGTTCCGGTATCCTTGGCAGCCTCCATATGGTGAATTTATGGTATTCGCGGAACCCAGGGATTTATGCAGTAAGCAACCCGGGATGCCCCCAATGATACAATCTAAGTATATATAAATATATTATACATATATATACAATCTATACTGCCCAGACCAGGGAAAAAATTTTTGCCAGCCACCCAAGAGGGACTATAAGGCCGAACCCAAACTAGCCAGGTATATGAGACCGGGAGAGCCCCACAGGATGGAATCCCGGAATCTGAAAGACAAAGACAAAGACAACAGTCAAAACCAGCACAACATGGCAGCAAACACACAACATAGTAAAAATACTGGGAAGCCAGGGAGGGCCAGACTTAGCAGAAAAACAGGGAGGCCAGGGGCCAAGAGCATATAAGCATAAAATAATGGCTGCAAAATACCCCACCTGCTTCTATTACCAAAACAGGCATACCCAAAAACCTGGCCGCATACACCACCAACACCCCCGGTCGGAGGGGGGGGGGGAGGGAGGGGGGGGGGGCGGGGGAAACAGAGCCCGCAATAAGGCCCAATAGCCGGCGATCCCTGCCCCACTATCCCCTATAGGAAAACACGGAAAAGAAAACAACAGAAACCCTACCTGGATCCTGCCGCAACTAACAGACGCCACGAAATGGCGGCCAGCCAGGGAGAGAAGGAGCGAGACTCGGGGCGGGCCCAACAGAAACGCGGGAGCCGCTAAGGCCCCGCCCCTCCTCGTTCCGCTTGTCACGGCGCGGGCCGCGCGAGCCGCGGTCCCGCCCACCTCTGAGGCAGAGCGAGCAGCGGGCGCCACATGAATGGCGCCCACGGAAACCGCCAAGGCGGACCGGCAGCGCACATGCCGCCCCGACCCGCCCGCAATGAAACACCGGCGAGCGCGACCGCGGCCTACGGGCCGGCGGCGCATCGCGCCTGCCGGCCCCGCCCACAGAGCGAGCAGGGGACCCTAGGCCAAGACAGGCGCCCTGACATGGCGCACGCCCCTACCTACAAAACGGGCCGGCGAGCCCGCCGCCCGCGCAGCCCCCTAAATAAAAAACACGGGGCTCAGAGAGCCCCCCAAGCACCAAGCACCAAAACGGAGACAAACGGAACCGCCAAACCACTCATCCCTGCCACTCACACACACAGACATGAATAAACGTCAAGGGCACTAAGGGCAAACTAATGGGGATATAAGGGCTGGGGCATCCCACGTCCGGATCACCAACCGGAGCACCGCTATGCCCCATAATATAGGGTCGAGCGGAGGAGCTAATCTCCTAGGCACCTAAAGTGCCATCTACCCGTGCCCGGCCTCCAGCCTGAGCTGGGAGGCTGCCATAGAATAAGGGGATAAACACAAAACAGAGCCGGGCAGAAATAGACCATTGGGGGGGGGGGCCGGGGTGATACCCCGGCTACCTGCAAGCAGGAGACTTCTCTCTTCTGTCTTGTCGCCATCTTGCAGAGACCAACACTGGGGAATTGGTGAGAGGTACCAGGTATATATAGACCGGGAGGGGCTTGCTGAAGCTTTTGGAGATCTCTGCAAGTGCGCCACCTAGCGGTGAGTTACCCAAGTGTAATAATAATAAGTATCTGAAGTGGGGTGTGTGACATACTTAGAATAATGTAATTGTTACACCATTGTGTTGGGCTATATTTAGCACTGTCCTAAACAGTTTTCTGCTTTTAAATAGAAGCAGAAAAGGCAGAGATATCAGGGTTTACAGGTTGAGCCAATAATATTCTCTTTTTCATCCTGTCCCCTAATCAGTGAAAATGTAAACCTTAATATCTCGGCCGTTTCTTCATCAATTCAAAAAAGGTAAAAAGGGTAAGAACAGTGCCAAATGTAACCCAATGCAATGGTGTAACAATTACCTTTGCTTGCAGTAGCACTTTAAAGTGACTATAAAGGCAAAACTAAAAAAAAGCAACTTACCTTGCCAAATGTCATTCTTCTCAAGTTGGCGGTGTAAGTGAGGAAATCTCCTTCCTCACTCAGGGCTCAGGCCACACTCCACAGATGATGGCCACCAATAGTCTTTTAGGTCCCATAACGAAACAGCCCCCTCCCAGCTTGAAAGATTCTCTGCCATCAAGCCCAGCACCTCTCCCCCACCTGAGGCATTCTTGCCAGCCTTCTGATGGCAGCATTGGAATGCAATACAACGTAACAAGGCTGAATGGCAGTCAAACAGACATCCAACATTACTTTCTGCCTATCATAGAAAAATAGACAGTACTAGGACTTTACACAGGGCTTGTGACATTAGTATATCAAATATTTTAATTCATACCTAACTTTTTTAATTTTTCCTCTAGCTTGTTACTTCGATATTTCTTCTTTTTTTCCACATTTGTTCCCTTTTTCTACATTCCATCCTTCTCCTTTATACCTTTTCCCTCCATCTTTCTTTCCACCCATTTACATCAATGTTTTGCAAATTTTTAAAGCCAAGTATTCCCTAGCGACAGGAAGTTACAATCAAATACCTGCAAGAGGGGAATCAATTATAGATATTACTAGAATACATAGGCTTCAGGCATCACAGAACCATTAAAGGCAGCAGCTGTCAGGCACGGTTAGTGTATACCTAAAAACCTCTGAGTTTCTCCTGGAGGTATGTGTACCACAGGTTGAGAAACAGTGCTCGTCATTATCCTGACTTTTTTGCCTTTCCTTTTTTGTTAGCAATTTCCCTCTTTCTTGTCTCTATTATTTTTTTCTCACTAATTCTTTATAGCTTTATACTTGTTCTGATTCTGCACCTGAACTGCAACTGGGTCAGAAACTGTGTACATAGGTGTGAACACATGGCTGAGCCCTGGTGTGTTCAGTGCTAAGTGCAGGACTGGGTCATTTTGACGTATCTGCTCTTATTACATCTGACCTTCTCTAGGTCTTCCTCTCACTACACAGTCCATATTTTCCCACAGTTCCTGTATTCCCACTTTTTTCCTACACCATCTATCTTTCTGTCTTCTCTCGCTCTCATCTCATGTTCTCTCTGTCTCAGTGTTTCCTGCATTCGCCATATCTCATTCCTTTTGAGTGTTTATCTATGTAACTGTGGTGGTGGGCACATCCTAAAAGCTTACACATGACGTAAGCAGGAAATCCAAGTAATACTTTTTATTGGCTAACACAGTAGGTGAGCGTTTGAAGCACCCCAAGTCGCAAAATTGTAAGCTGTGGGATAGCGACCAGGGTGATTATGACAATTGTTATGAAATTAATGGTTAACTGACAAGGATGGAATGGGGGAGAATATCTATATAACTTGTATTGCTCTTCAGTCACATCAGTCAAGGCAGTCTATGTAATATCAGACCTCGTGGCCAGTCCAGTTCCTTTAGTTCACGTTCACAATAGCCAAGGCAGTCTATGTAATATTAGACCTCATAGCCAGTCCAGTCCCTTCAGTTCACATTCACATCAGTCAAGGCAGTCTATGTGATATCAGACCTCGTGGTCAGTCCAGTTCTATTAGTTCATGTTCACATCAGTCAAGGCAGTCTATGTAATATCAGACCTCGTGGCCAGTCCAGTTCGATTAGTTCATGTTCACATCAGTCAAGGCAGTCTATGTAATATCAGACCTCGTGGTCAGTCCAATTCTATAAGTTCATGTTCACATCAGTCAAGGCAGTCTATGTAATATCAGACCTCGTGGTCAGTCCAATTCTATAAGTTCATGTTCACATCAGTCAAGGCAGTCTATGTAATATCAGACCTCGTGGTCAGTCCAATTCTATAAGTTCATGTTCACATCAGTCAAGGCAGTCTATGTAATATCAGACCAAGTGGTCAGTCCAATTCTATAAGTTCATGTTCACATCAGTCAAGGCAGTCTATGTAATATCAGACCAAGTGGTCAGTCCAATTCTATAAGTTCATGTTCACATCAGTCAAGGCAGTCTATGTAATATCAGACCTCGTGGTCAGTCCAATTCTATAAGTTCATGTTCACATCAGTCAAGGCAGTCTATGTAATATCAGACCAAGTGGTCAGTCCAATTCTATAAGTTCATGTTCACATCAGTCAAGGCAGTCTATGTAATATCAGACCAAGTGGTCAGTCCAATTCTATAAGTTCATGTTCACATCAGTCAAGGCAGTCTATGTGATATCAGACCTCGTGGTCAGTCCAGTTCTATTAGTTCATGTTCACATCAGTCAAGGCAGTCTATGTAATATCAGACCTCGTGGCCAGTCCAGTTCGATTAGTTCATGTTCACATCAGTCAAGGCAGTCTATGTAATATCAGACCTCGTGGCCAGTCCAGTTCGATTAGTTCATGTTCACATCAGTCAAGGCAGTCTATGTAATATCAGACCTCGTGGTCAGTCCAGTTCGATTAGTTCATGTTCACATCAGTCAAGGCAGTCTATGTAATATCAGACCAAGTGGTCAGTCCAATTCTATAAGTTCATGTTCACATCAGTCAAGGCAGTCTATGTAATATCAGACCAAGTGGTCAGTCCAGTTCGATTAGTTCATGTTCACATCAGTCAAGGCAGTCTATGTAATATCAGACCAAGTGGTCAGTCCAATTCTATAAGTTCATGTTCACATCAGTCAAGGCAGTCTATGTAATATCAGACCTCGTGGTCAGTCCAATTCTATAAGTTCATGTTCACATCAGTCAAGGCAGTCTATGTAATATCAGACCTCGTGGTCAGTCCAATTCTATAAGTTCATGTTCACATCAGTCAAGGCAGTCTATGTAATATCAGACCAAGTGGTCAGTCCAATTCTATAAGTTCATGTTCACATCAGTCAAGGCAGTCTATGTAATATCAGACCAAGTGGTCAGTCCAATTCTATAAGTTCATGTTCACATCAGTCAAGGCAGTCTATGTAATATCAGACCTCGTGGTCAGTCCAATTCTATAAGTTCATGTTCACATCAGTCAAGGCAGTCTATGTAATATCAGACCAAGTGGTCAGTCCAATTCTATAAGTTCATGTTCACATCAGTCAAGGCAGTCTATGTAATATCAGACCAAGTGGTCAGTCCAATTCTATAAGTTCATGTTCACATCAGTCAAGGCAGTCTATGTGATATCAGACCTCGTGGTCAGTCCAGTTCTATTAGTTCATGTTCACATCAGTCAAGGCAGTCTATGTAATATCAGACCTCGTGGCCAGTCCAGTTCGATTAGTTCATGTTCACATCAGTCAAGGCAGTCTATGTAATATCAGACCTCGTGGTCAGTCCAGTTCGATTAGTTCATGTTCACATCAGTCAAGGCAGTCTATGTAATATCAGACCAAGTGGTCAGTCCAATTCTATAAGTTCATGTTCACATCAGTCAAGGCAGTCTATGTAATATCAGACCAAGTGGTCAGTCCAATTCTATAAGTTCATGTTCACATCAGTCAAGGCAGTCTATGTAATATCAGACCTCGTGGTCAGTCCAATTCTATAAGTTCATGTTCACATCAGTCAAGGCAGTCTATGTAATATCAGACCAAGTGGTCAGTCCAATTCTATAAGTTCATGTTCACATCAGTCAAGGCAGTCTATGTAATATCAGACCTCGTGGCCAGTTCAGTTCGATTAGTTCATGTTCACATCAGTCAAGGCAGTCTATGTAATATCAGACCAAGTGGTCAGTCCAATTCACGTCATAAAGACACTTAAAGTGGACCAACACCCAGGATTTTGACTATCCTGGGTTTTGGTCCACTTCAGTGGGGCACCCCGATCGGGGGTGCCCCGCTGTGTGAAACCCCCCAGAACGCCCGGAAACACTCACCTCACCACGCTCCTACGCGGGCGCTCGTCCAATCAGAGCGCTCAGAGCCACTGTGGTATGCACGTACAAGCGGCGTCCAACCACAGCGGCTCTGAGCGCTGGAGGCCGCGTCTTGCTAGAGGAAAGCGGCCCGCGCATGCGCCGTTGGAACGGGGTTAAGGTAAGGTTTCTGGGCTTCCTGGGGGGTTTCACCCCGCGGGACATCCCGATTTCGGATGCCCCACGGGGAGGGATCTGATCGGCCCGGGAATCTTATAGATTCCCTGCCCGATCCCCCCTGGGTGTTGGTCCACTTTAAATTATTATCCAAGTTTAACCCACAGTCCATCAATTTACATTTCTGGATACACTGACATTCCCACTCTAATCTCTCTTTTTGTGACTGGAAGCCCCTTCGAGCACCATGAGTTTGAGGTCATTTAGACTTGGCAGAAATGGGCTACAACAGGTATATCAGTTTTTGGGCATAATATATATACTAACCCCGCTGACTAATATTCAGGTGTGGATTTGCCTAAAGTTATCCAACACCCTGTTGCCTCCATAACAGTAAGGAAGCAGCACAGCAACATCCTACAACTCAAGACATTTTTGCAAAGCTAGTATTGCTCTCTCTCACCATCTTATAATAATTGCTAAGTCACGCTAGCCTCGTCACGTGGGGGTCGTTCCATACGATTGAACAAAAAAAAGCCACTATTTAAAACAGGTCAAAAACTCTGTGATGGAGCTGAGGCAATTGTGCCTAGTCATGGTGGGGAGTGACGCAATTCCCCGCCCACAAGATAAAAGGGCGCCGAGCGCTAATGCTTGCGCATGCTCCTTTCGCCGGCCCATCACACAGGCTGGTAGTGTGTGACAGGTCGGGTCACGTGAAGCTCTCGCAGCCCATAACAAAAGGGGGAGCAGCGTGACAACCGGTTTAAGAGAGAGAAAGAGTCAGGGCTAGGAAAGGAGAGGAGAGCGGCTTCCCTAGCTATAGTGTGCGCGTATCGCTTTGCAGCCCCCTCACACTCTCACGTCACGAAGCCACTGCTGCTGCTGCTATGGGTCTGCTGTCTGCCGGCTCCCCGCTCAGCTGGGAAGAGACCAAGAAGTACGCCGACTACGTCCGGCAACATGGAATCATCCAGTTCCTGAATATCTACAACAAGGTGAAGGAGCGCCAGAAGGACGTGCTCAAGTGGGGCGATGAGGTGAGTGTCCCGGGCCAGCTATTGTCTCACCCACCTGCAGTGGTGGGTAACCACCATGTGACTCCCGGAAGAGGAAGAAGCTCCATAGTGTGTCAGCGGCTCCCGCCGGTGTCCGGCAGCCAATGCTCAGGCCTGACCTCCTCAGTATTTGCTTTCCACATACTACCCGGGGATCTAATTGCTCCTGCTGCTTGCACCCCCATGTGCACCGAGCAGATCCATATCCTGTATGGTCACAGACTGGCTGTAATTGGGAGTGTGTGTGTAGTTTATCCTTTAATGGCTATTATGCCTAAAGCGGACTAAAACGCTGGTTGGCCAGTCCTGGAGACCTTAAAAAACTCCAGGGCTGGCCTTCCATTGGAGTATCCTGAATTGGGATGCCCTGCTGTGTGAAACCCAGTCGAACATGCGTGGGCTCTTGTCTATTCTTAGTCTTTTGCCATTTTTACATCCTTCAGCAAAGGGCTCTGACTGATTTCATTTGGGAGAGTACGCAGTCTCTGTATCCCCAGCAGCTGCGCATGTTCCCCATTGAAAACAATCAGAGCAGTTTGCCATGGCAATTGGAACGGTAAATTATTACTGGTGCCCTGGAGGGTGTCACACAGCAGAACATCACGGTTTAGGATCTAAAAGGCAACTGGTTTAGTGGACTAAAACCTGCTTGATTCCCTCCACAGGAACATCCTGAATTGGGATGCCCCACTGTGTGAAACCCCCCAGGGTGCCTGGTATACTCACCACCTCCCCTGGTCCAACAGCGCGGGATGCGCAGTTGCTCCAGGTATTTGTGAATTAGGGGCATGCTCCCTGTTAGAGGGTAGTGGGGAATGCGACCAATGGCCGTCCTTAGACGAAGGGGTGGGAGCGGATCTGCGCATGCTGATTGGAGAAGAGGCCATGCATGTGCTGGTGAAATGTGAGTTAGATAGGGAGACCTGGGGGGTTTCACACAGTGGGACATCCCTGATCTTGTTCTGAAACCCAGGATTTTTACTATCCTGGGTTTTGGTCCAGTACCCCGCTATGTGAAACCGCCAAGATCGCTCATATCAACTCACATGACTGCATTCCTACGGTGCATGTGTGGCCGCTCGTCCAATCAGCGAGTTTGGAGCCGCTGAGCTATGCACGTCTAAACGACAACTTAGCTCAGCGGCTCCCAGCGCTCTGGCGGCACATCTCGCGCTTCGCTCTAAGAGGGACCGCATCTGCGCCGGCCATTCACAAATGGCTGGCGCGGGCATGCGCCCTGCTAGAGGAATAGCGGGGATGCGGCCCGCGTATGCGCCGTTGGACCCGGATTAAGGTAAGTGTACGGGGCAACCTGGGGGGTTTTCACAAAGCGGGGCATCCTGATTTTGGATGCCCCGTGGAGAGGGAATCGATCGACCCGGGAATCTATAGCTGGGTTTTGGTCCACTTTAAGGTACTCTGAAATTGGGGTTTGGACTGATTCAACATAATCAAATGGCTAAAAATGTATTGGGCTGGCTTCATTAAAGCACAAAACCCAATGGGATTGGCCCTGGTATCCGGAAGATTTCGAAGCTTGCCTTCCATTGGATCATCTCAGAATGCGATGTCCTGCTGTCTGAAACCCCAGTAAACTCACCAATGTAAATATCGGGTGGCTGCATCCCCAGCATCTTTGAGCTGTGCATGCGCTCCTGCCCCCCCCAGCCAATCTGAATGGAGGGTGCCCACTGCCGGGGTTTGCTCACGATTAATAAATAAATATGAAATATGCATGGCAAGCGACTCTGATTGGGCAAGGGTGTGCGTCATAAGGGTGACTGTTTTTCTTTTTTTTTTTTTTTCCTGGGGGGGGGGGGTTCCACAAGGGAGCAGGGAACCAAAGCCAGGCTAGGTAAAGTGGTTCTGTTGACCTTTTTTTGGTTCCCCCCCCCTCCTTGTGATGTGCCTGAATAATGCTAGGAAACAAGGCAAAAAACACTTAATGGGCACCTGAGCCCATGCCAAGAAAAGTGTAGCAGCGCATTCGGATTTCTAGTCTGGAGTGACTGCAGTCACTCCAATCTCGCTGTGATCGGGTGTCACCATCACTGAAGCATTCAATGAAAGGGGCTGTCATGGAGGGCCCTGAGAGTGGTGCTGTGGGAACAGGATTAGAGAGCTGTCATCCGTATTTGGGGGGGGGGGGGCGGAGGGTGCAGAGACCATTTTTAGTCTGGAGACAATTGATCGGGAGGGGATACTGATTTACAATGCCTTTCCTATTAGAGGGACCAAAACTTTGACTATCTGAGTTTTGGTTCTTTCCCCCAGGGCACCCCAATCAGAGATGCTCCGCTGTGTGAAACCCCTCTTGTCACCCGATCTAACTCGCCTGTCCCTGGTCCTACGGCACATGCGCGGCCTCTCGTCCGATCAGCACTCTCAGCTGATCCAAGCGTGCTGGTGGTCGCATCTTCCACTGCCCTCTAACAGGAAGCATGCCAGTTTGGCCATTCCCAAATGCCTGGTGCATGCATGAACCCTGCTAAAGAGATAGCAGGGATGTGGGCGCTGGCCAGTGTGCTATTGACCCGGGAAAGGCGAGTTTCCAGGCGACCTGGGGAGTTTCACACAGCAGGGCATCCTGATTCTGGAATCTTATAGATTGCAGGGATGTTTATTTTGGTCCACTTTAATGATCCTTAGGAATTTTGTATGATGGGGGACAGGAAATTGCTATGTATTTTAATGAAAAAGGTGCAGCTGCCACATGGGTATGCAGTCGGTAGGACCACCCCCCCACGTTCAGCTGATACTGATATAAAAAGTATTTCTATTATGCAGTGCTCGCTGATGCCTTTATGGGGTTAGGTTAAGGTAATTTAGAACCACCATGAACCAGGATCCTCCCTGGTACTGCTTTAACCCTTTAAGCGCCGGCCTAACTAGAGTTTTTGTCGGCAGACCATTTTTCACTATTTTTTTTTTTTTTTTTTTAAGGAATTTTCCAGGAATATTATATATTGTTTTTTGCAGCAGAATCTGAGCTTTAACATGAAATGTTTTTTTTGTAATTTTTTTTTGTGTATTAATATTTTTGTGTGAAATATGTGCAAAAAATGTAGATCTTTTTACAATTTGTAGTGTTTTTTTTTTTTTTTTTTTTTTTGTAATAAAAAAGTACATTTTTCAATAAAGTCATATTGCATGTAAAAGCCCCATTTCTCCCTGTTACAGTGCCACATATATATTGGCCCTGCCCAGGAGACTCCCCGCCCCCCCCCCCCCAGACTGAAATGGCGCTGTAGGAGATTTTCAGGTAAAATACAACTGCTAATACTGCTAAATAAACAACCCTTTACATTAGAAAGAAAAACCCAACCCGGTTTCCCTAAATATGTATAAAAAGGCAGAATAAAAAACATTTTTCCTAAAAATATCAATATGAAAGCTAAATCTGAAAGCACAAAGTCCCCCGAGCAGAACAATACCCAACATGCTTAGGTACTTTTTACCGCTGTGTTTAACCAACTGCCAGCCTACCTGAAGATTTTGTTGCCAGACCATTTTGCACTATTTTGCGCTCCCCGTGTTCAACAGTGATTTTTTTGAAAGGATTTCCAGGGATTTCCCAGGAAAGTGATATATTGTTTTTTTCATCAGAGTCTGGGCCTTAACATGAAATGTCTTGTTTGTAATTTTTTAGGTGTATTCTCAATATTTTTGGATGAAATGTGTGCAAAAAAAAAAACAATTTTTTACAATTTGTAGTGTTTTTTTTGTAATAAAAAATGTACGGTAAGTTTGTCAATAAAATCTTATTTCGTGTGAAACCCGAATTTCTCCCGGTTACAGCGGTACCACATATGTATTGATAGACACACTTTCCTGCCCAGAAGACTCCCCCCAAACTGAAATGGAGCTTTAGGGGATTTTCAGATAAAATACAACTATGCTATGCAATATGCTCACCTTGCAGTTTTTCAAGAAAAACAACCGTTTACATTTGAAACTCCCCCAACAAACTATATATTCTCAGGAAGTACACACCACAAGCTTTCTAGGCGTACCAGGCTTGTTGACATGAGTGCAGTTTTCTGTAAGTAATACCTCAATGTATTCTTTGGTTGCACAGGGTTTCCCTAAAAAAAGAATAAAAAAGCAGAATCAAAACCACACTTTCCTAAAAAAAAAAAAAAAAAAAAAAACTATATACAAACAAGAAAAAAACTTAAAATCTGAAAAAGCAACATGCCCCGAACAGAACAATACCCAGCATGCATAACTACTGTCAAGGGAAGAGTTGCCAAACACACCAAAGTAAAGCATGTGCGTAACGGTAATTTTACTTCAGAATTTCAGCTCTGCAGACAAAGAGCGCACCTTTGTGCTTTTTCTACCAAAACAACCCCTTACATTTGGAATATCCCCCATAAACCATATATTCCCTGAAAGCACACATTTTAAGCTTTCTATGCATACCCAGCTTGTTGTAGTGGGCTCATCTTTCTGGGAGTAATCCTTTGAAGAATTCTTAGGTTGCACAGGGTTTCACAAAAAAAATGTATAAAAAAGCTGAATAAAAAACACTGTGACAGACGCTCTGTCTTTTGGATGTCATCACTATTCAGTTGCCCACCGGGTCATTCACTGGCCTTTTCTTAATTAGGTCATTGTAGTTTGGATTGTATTATAAACTGCCTCAATTGTGTTAATTGATTACGTCACAGGCAATGGCATTGTTCTGATTGAGTGTATTACAGACGCCTATTGTTTTGCTGATTGCGTCACCGGCAGAGTTGGTCTGTGTATTTGTCATGAGGTCCACGGGGGAGGTCCCATTGCATGGAGACTTGTGTATATAAGGCCTAGAGTGGCACTAATAAACACACTTCACCTTCACCCTCAATACTGAGTTCTGTCTCTTATTGGGGGAAACGCTATATTACAATTCACTAGCCCTTGTAAGGGCTGTTCCTGTTTCCTCACGGACGACTCTGGAATTCCAGCAGCACCTCTTACGATTGGGAAAAGGATGTCTCGGGCGGTGAAGCCCTCCGGCGATAAGGGTTATCGCTACAATTGGTGGCAAGCGGTCGGATGGTCCTTTGTACCCAGAGAGAGTGCTACCCTGATGGAGAGTCAGTATGACAAGTTGAAAAGGCTGACCCTGAAGGATCTACTCGAGAGCCGGGGAAGGTCAGCTAGCAACCGCCCACGTCGGGAACTGATAGCCGAGCTGATCGAAATGGATCGTGCAGCAGTGAGGACCGAAACCAATATAGAGATCGATGAAGACGCTGCTCTTGTTCAAGCGGTTCGGAACAGATTGTCGGTCTATGGCCCGAATCCATCACAGGAACTGATCGACCGAGTCTTCGCTGCAGCGGAGGCAGAGGCCAGTAAGCGAAGGGAAGATCGGCGACTTTCAAACCAGCAGCCTCTCAGCCTCAGTTACACTGGGGGGAGAAAGATTCCATTTGCAGCATTTAAGTCCTTCCAGGAAAGTGACGACGAGATTGACGGATTTTTGGCCGATTTTGAACGCCAGTGCGCTTTACACCGGGTACCCACGCAGGAATGGGTCACCATATTATCAGGGAAACTATCTGGGAAAGCTTCCGATGCTTTCCGGGCCATCCCTGATGCGGACTTACCACACTACCATTTGGTAAAGGAGGCTTTGTTAGCCCGGTACGCTGTCACCCCGGAAGCCTACAGGCGACGATTTCGGGAATCCCAAAAGAAGGGAGGGGATTCTTACACGGAGTGGGCATGTCGCCTCCATCGTACAGCATCACACTGGGTCACGGGATGCAAAGCCACGACCGCTGAGGATGTACTACAGTTGTTTTTACTAGAACATTTTCTCAATGCCCTGCAACCAGAGCTAAGAGAGTGGGTACGTGACCGGAGGCCTCTAACGCTACCTGAGGCTGCTCGTCTAGCCGACGAGTACACCGATGCTCGCCGGACAGAACAGTCCGCTCCAAAACCACCACCTCCCATTAAGTTTCAAGCACCTGTGGCTTCTGCGCCAACTCGTTACTCTGGGCCACATAGGCCAGCGCAGCAACCGAACCTCTCCACAGTTCAGTGCCATCGTTGCAAACAATGGGGACATTATCGCAGGGATTGCGCCCTAGAGCCTCCCCGAAACACGTGGAGGCAAAAGCAACCTTCCACCTCCCGTACTCCTGCGGCACACTGTTTGGAAGCTGAGAGCAGTTCGGAAGAGTATCTGGGGGTACTGTATGAAGCTGATCCCGTACAAGCGGCCATCCCAGACAACCGACAGCACCATCGCCAGGAGGTACGAGTCAATGGGCGCACCGCGCAAGGATTACGCGACACCGGAGCCACACTTACCTTGCTCCAACCTCATTTGGTCAAGAACAAAGACCGCACCGGACACACCGTTGCAGTAAGGGTGGCGGGAGGAGCTGTGTTTCGACTCCCCACCGCCCGAGTACATCTTGACTGGGGCGCTGGATCCGGCAGGGTACAGGTGGGACTTATGGACAACTTACCAGCAGAAGTACTATTGGGAAATGATCTAGGACCAATGACTTCTGCCTACGCTACCTCTGGACCAGCCAGCGTCAACCCTGTTACAACCCGGTCTCCAGTCCGAGCTGCCGACTCCAGCCCACTGGTCGGGGAGACCCAGGGGTTTCGTCTGCATCACGTCATGTCTGTTACAAGAAGCCAAGAAGAGGATCAGCCATCAGGTTACGTCCTTCCAGAAGGGAAACGTATGCTAAACACTATTTTTGTTGGGGGCATTGGCCGTCGGATTAATCAGCCTGAAATTAAGGATGTTTTTTCAAAGTATGGCGCTGTAAAGAGTGTCAAAATTATTAGGGATGCCTCTGGCGTGTCTAAGGGTTATGGTTTTGTCTACTTTTACGATGATGTAGATGTGCAGAAGATTGTGGATTCTCCGATCAGCTACCATGGAAAGAGATTGAAACTTGGACCAGCTATAAGAAAGCAGAGCACCTGTGCACACATCCAACCAAGGACTTTGGTGCTGAACTCACCAACGCCACAATATCCCAGTGTTTGGACCCCACCCATGACCGATTCCTATGTACAGCCCACGTCAATGTTTAGTCCGGTTACTCACTATTTGCAGACTTGTCCTTACACAGAACTCTGCCCATAACAAGAGTCCGGACAGCCCCACGTTAACCCGAACAGGGTCAATCCGGGTCTGCCGGGTGTTCCACAAAAAGGGGGCATTGTGACAGACGCTCTGTCTTTTGGATGTCATCACTATTCAGTTGCCCACCGGGTCATTCACTGGCCTTTTCTTAATTAGGTCATTGTAGTTTGGATTGTATTATAAACTGCCTCAATTGTGTTAATTGATTACGTCACAGGCAATGGCATTGTTCTGATTGAGTGTATTACAGACGCCTATTGTTTTGCTGATTGCGTCACCGGCAGAGTTGGTCTGTGTATTTGTCATGAGGTCCACGGGGGAGGTCCCATTGCATGGAGACTTGTGTATATAAGGCCTAGAGTGGCACTAATAAACACACTTCACCTTCACCCTCAATACTGAGTTCTGTCTCTTATTGGGGGAAACGCTATATTACAATTCACTAGCCCTTGTAAGGGCTGTTCCTGTTTCCTCACGGACGACTCTGGAATTCCAGCAGCACCTCTTACGATTGGGAAAAGGACGTCTCGGGCGGTGAAGCCCTCCGGCGATAAGGGTTATCGCTACAAACACCTTTTCCTAAAATATCAATATGCAAAACAGGCTAAATCTGAAAGCGCAAGGCCCCCCGAGCAGAACAATACCCAACATGCATAGGTACTATTAACCCTTTTAATTGCCAGCCTACTTGAAGTTTTGTCACCCTCTGTTGACAGGTCATTTTTCCCCATTTTGCGCCATGTTTACCGTGATTTTTGCCGGAATTTCCAGGAAAATATATAATTTTTTTGCAGCAGAGTTTAGGCGTTAACATGAAATGTCTTGTTTGTAATTTTTCTACAGTTTTTTTTTAAATATTTTTGCGTAAATTGTCTCCTTTATTTTAAATAAAACATTTGTTTTATTAATGAAAACCATATTGCATGTGAAAGCCCCATTTCCCCCGATTACAACGGTATCACATATGTATCAATAGCCCCCCCCCCCCCCCCCCCCCCCCCATTCGTGCCCAGGAGACCCCCCAAACTGAAAAGAGCACTTTAACATTTACAAATAAAATACTACCATCCACACTATAAACATAAGGGGTTAATTTAAAAAGAAAATGACATAGGGTCCCACCTCCCGGGGGGGGGGGGGGGGGCCCTATTTTTTTTGCGGAATTTTAAGGATTAGGCTAACCCTAACCCTTAAAATGTTTTTAAAAAATTACGTACGGTCCCCCCTCCCGGGGGGGGGGGGGGGGGCTTTTTTTTATTTGGGAATTTTAAGGGTTAGAGTTAGGCTAACCCTTAAAATTAAAAAAAAAAAAAATGACTTAGGGTCCCCCCTCCCAGGGGGGCGGGGACCCTATTTTTTTTTGCGGAATTTTAAGGATTAGGCTAACCCTAACCCTTAAAATTTTTTTAAAAAATTACGTACGGTCCCCCCCTCCCGGGGGGGGGGGGCTTTTTTTATTTGGGAATTTTAAGGGTTAGAGTTAGGCTAACCCTTAAAAAAAAAAAAAAAAAAAAAAAAAAAAGACCCGTCATAACCAGCCCGGGACCAGCTATAGGGGCTTGTAGGAACAGAGTAGGGGGGCCAGCTCTGGTGCCCCACCCTGCAGCCTACAAGCCCACATAGCCTGTGTGGACCCGGCCTCTTCTTTTTCTTTACTCGCCTCTGATCGTCAACTCCTCCTCTGTCCCTCGCTGATCTGATGACAGATGCCGGTGATCGGCAGCCAGAGGAGGAGGGGAGGCAGGAGATCAGAGGATCTCCTGTCCCCTCCTTCTCAGGCCACTGATCACCGGCATCTGACAGCTGAGAGGCCTGGAGCTGTCATGATGCCGGCCGAGTGAAGACAGGCTCTCTCCTGAAGATAGAAAGCCCTGGGGGGGGGGGGGGGGGATCAGAGGCCCCCCGGGTGAAGAGGGCCCGCGAGATCGAGCGCACATGGAGGTGAGTAAATGGGGTACTCTGGGCTCTCCCCTTCCTCCGGAGGAGCCCCGACGGGGGATCGGAGCCCCCCAGGGTGAAGAGGAGACCCGGCCGGTTCGAATGAGGTAACTTTTTATTTCATTTTTTTACATTTTGCAGACGCTAGCAGGGGGCAAAGCCAGGCATGTAAATTTTACGTGGCTGGCGTTTAACGGTTGGAGAGGCAGCCACGTAAGATTTACGTGACTGGCAATAGAAGGGTTAAGTGAGTTAAATGTGTTAAAGAGGAACATCAGACCTGTTCTGATGTTCCTCTGTAAACATCCCTCTCCCTCACTGCCTTTTGGATGTCAGCATTATCTAAAACGCTGACATGGGTAGCATTCCTGGCCCCACTCCACACCCTTTCCCACTCCTTAGCTAGTGCTTAGCTAGAGTGAAGGCTGCAAAGCCTTAGCCGTACCCGCCCTGCTAGCTACAGGTGACTTGGCAGACCCCTAAGCCTTGTGAACTGGTTTAGAGGTCTATACCTCCCATCCATCCCCGAGCACTGTCCCATGTTGAGCACTCTGGCTTCTGTTCTCCTGCCGCTGCTGGAAGCCCTTTATACCTGCTGAGTGATGGACATAAAGGGTTCATTTAAAAAAATGGCATACAGTCTCTCCAAGTCACATTTAGTGGACATCCTGTAGTTCGGGGTGACTAATAGAAGTCTTTCTAGCAAAGAGAACTAGTGTAAAATTGAAACAATGGCTGAATCTTCACCTCAGACGTCCTCTCGAAGGCTCTGTTCACACCTCTCCGTTGTGTTAAAGTGGACCAACACCCAGGATTTTGACTATCCTGGGTCTTGGTCCACTTCGGTGGGGCACCCCCGATCGGGGTGCCCCGCTGTGTGAAACCCCCCCGAACCCCCCGAACTCACCTCTCCTCGCGCCGACGGACAAGCCGCGGACAAGCGGCTCCGCCGCCGCCGCCCGCGCGTCCCTCTTGACGCGCGCGTGCCCGCGCCGGCCATTCACAGACGGCCGGCGCGGGGGCGCCCACGTCTAGAAGGAGGCGGCCTGAAACTGAGGTAAGGAGTTTCGGGTGTTTGGGGGGGTTTCACCCCGCGGGACATCCCGATCTCGGATGTCCCGCGGGGAGGGAGGTGAAGATTCCCGGGCCGATCACCGGTGGGTGTTGGTCCACTTTAAGAGCAAGCATTTTGTAAATATGTTAGAGGGACATTGTATTTAAACAAACACTGTGCTTACGATGCGTTAGAAATGGCTTTGTGTTAAAGTCAATGGCAACGCTGGTAAACTGCGTTATACATGCGTTGCCATAGACTCCTATTGACCTGTGTTGTTACAAAATTGTGCTGAAAAAGGTGTCTTAAGAGTATTATACAGCAGAAAAGGAGCTGGGATGGGGTCACACATCAGCCTTTGAAGAGCCAGGTAATCCTCCCAGTCAGCTTCAGTGCTGTTTGTTTAAAATGGGGCTTGTCAGAAATATTTTGCAATATCCTTTTGAAGCTGCTCCTTACAGCACCTTCATCAAAAATCCGTAAACAATTGTAATACGTGGTATGCTCCATAACAGCCAGCTCATGGGACCATTTGGTCACTTTCTTTCAAACTCAAGCGCTTCACTTTAACCACTTTAATAGTTACATTACTAGCAGCCTATCACACCCAGCAGTGCTGGAGGTTGCTGTGACCGCGTTGTTACTATGCAGCTGCAATCGTGAAAAGCACTGGAAAACAATTTAAGTGGTCCCAGGTTTTGAGCACTTTGGCAGGCTGTCAAAAAAAAATAGATGCTAAAAAATAAACCTCTTTAAGCTAGCTCCGCCTCTCTGCACGGATCCTTTCAGTTATTGGTGACATAGTATCAGCTAGTTACAAAGTTACTTGGGGCACCCCTGCTTGCCTTGTCTGAAATATATGCACACACTTTTCCAAAACGTCCTCCAGGACGGCTAGAAGACTGAAAAAGGCAACACAAACTGGAAAACATTTAAAGCCCGGCCCTGCTGTCAGGGTTAGGGATTCCCCTCCCCTCTCCTCCACCTTTCCCCTGGGAGTTCCCTTCCCTAGAGCTAGTCTGCATGGCAGTCTCCAGGGTGGGATCTATTGTTGGGTTAGGCTTCCCATTCTTTCCCTGACTGGTTCAGTGGGAATGCATGGGGGCTACTTGTTAGCCACCAGGGACATGGTGGCAGGCGAGTATGTATTTATTTATTTTTTTTTACCTGCTGGGGTCATGTCCCCAAGGGATCCAAGTAGCATAGGAAGCTAAGGAGGCTAGGATCTTTCAACCTGGAACTTGTATTAGTTGTCAGGCTGCTCTTTCGGGAGGGTTCTCTAAGCTCCTTTATAATTCCTATTTATAGGAAGTAGCTGGGGTTAATATTCAATGTCTTTTGACCAAAGAATGGCAGATACCTTTTTCCATATTCAAGAATTGTATGGTCCAGGAGTGGGGTCCTAGTGCGGCAGCAGGTTCCTCTTCTCAGGCTGGCCACCATATTTGGTCTCGCTGGAACCCACCCCTGACAGGTTAGCTTCTTCTCGTGACGATTAAGTCGGTGCGTCTTCGGACAAGTCTGTACAATCGGCTAGTACAGGAGGAGGTCCGAAACCATCTCTTGGCTAGTACTAGGTTTAACTTGGCTATTGAGGACACTCCTGACTTCAAGGCATTTTATCCAATCTGAATATTGAGCCAGAGGATAAACAGCTTTTGTTTCAGGATTCCTTATTTCAAGGATATTATTGGTAGGGAATGAAGAAATCCTGAATTGAACTTGAACTTTTTCTCCAAGTCCCTCAAAAGGCCCAGGTGTCCCAGAAATCTGATCTGTCCTTTAGGGACATAGGTTCCCTTCGGAATCCCCTTGATAAAACGGCAGAAATTTTACTTATACGGGCCTGGGACGCAGATGCTTTCTAGTTTAGGCCAGTACTGGCCACTGATTGGGTGAGCTTTGGGTGCAAAAGGTCAGGATTGGAGTTTCCAGTAGCCCCCAATAAGGAAGTTTGATATGAAATTGATAGCCCTAGAAACAAATAGGAGGGCATCTAAGATGCAGCATCCGGGTCATTCAGGCGAGTGCAAAAAGTTAAACCTGAGCATCAGGTAGAAGACATTGCAGATGGAATCCATTTTTACCCTGCGGGACATACTGTTTCAAAATGCCTAGATGTTTCAATAGACTTCCAAGACACAGAACGTATCTTAGGTTTGTGGTAAGGGTAGACAGGGTTGCCCATCACTGGCAGTTCCAAGCAATGCCTTTCGGTCTTTCCTCTGCACCTTGGGTTTTCACAAAGATACTGGCAGAAGCAATGGCCTGAGACTCAATCAGATGGGCATTGTAGTGTATATAGACGATCTGCACCTTTTTGCACCGACCAGGAAGAGATAACAATATGAAGACATTTTCTCTCCTGTCCGAGCTTGGTTGGGATATAAACGGGCAAAAATCAAGCCTGATTCCTCAGCCAATATACAGCTGCCTGTCTTACTGCAGCCAAAAAAAGATTGCCTCCCTGTCCTACTCGGTCCCTAAGACAGATTCAGGTGCTTCTGGGGCTCATGACATCTGGGCCCAGTTACTTATAGGAGAGAGCGCCGGGCCTTCTACCTTAAATCTTTGGACAAGGATACAAAGTCTCTGGACTCTCTAGTGTCGAATCCAGAGTCAGTCTGTCATTCTCCTCAGTGGTGGCCGGCTCTGGGAATCTGATGCATCCAGCCTGGATCACTACTGAACTGATGTGAGTTCCCTTGGGAGGGTGCCTGACCGCTGCCCCCCCCCCCCCCCCCCCCCCTCCGAAGCCACTTCCAGGAAACTTTGTTCTGCCCCACAGCCAGGAAGCCATTAACCTTCAAAGAATGACTATTCAATTAGCTCTGAATCACCTGGAGGAAGAGATAATAGAGTGAGAAGTCCTATTCATTCTAGACAATGCCACTGTGGTGGCTTATCTGAACATCGGGGAGGTACAAAATCCTTAGAGCTAAGGCTGTAAGGATTTGCTCCAGACTGGAAGAGATTGCAGTTTCCTTACGAGCTGTCCATATCCGGGGAGAACTAAATGTGGTGGACTTTCTCAGCAGGGTAGAACTCTGTGTGGCAATTAAATCAGGAAGTCCTCATCGACCTGGTAAGTCTCTGGGGTTCACCAAAATAGATCTTTTTGCTAACAACTCAAACTCAAAATGCAGAGTCTTTTCAATAGTGAAGAATAAGGGGGCTCTAGCAAGAGATGCCAATTCAGTCTTTGCTATGCATTTCCTCGCTTCCAAATTCTTCCCCTGGTCATGAGGAAGATTATGGTGGAACAGGCTTGGGGAATTCTCATTGCTCACTGGTTGCCAGGAGTTTATGGTTCTTGCTACTCCAACAAATGGCAGTGAGACCACCTATAAAGCTACCACTGATCCCAGATCATCAAAGTCTGGTATCTCCCCTGCAGGTTTCAGAACCTCAACCTGATGGCTTGGATCCTGAATGGAGGCTGTTAAGAAGCAAAGGCTTGTCTAGTTGAGCGATTAGGACCTTGCTCCAAAGCAGAAAAAGTTTTCTTCCTTTTGTTCCCTTGTAACCTGGTATGTTCTAGCCTTCCGCCCATTCTAGAATTCCTTCAGGAAGTGGCAAATTTGGGTCTGGCAATCGGCACCCTAAAGGTACAAGTTGCGGCACTTTTGGTATTTTTGGACCATATGGTCAGACAATGAGCATTGATCGAGAGATTTTTTTTTTTCTCTCTCGCTAGATATAGACCAGTTGATTCTAAAGCCTTTCCTCTTTGGGATTTATCCTTAGTCTTGAAGGGCCTTATGCTTCCTCCTTTTGTGCCTTATGAGGGAGGTTGCAATAGAATTTGTCTCTCAAAGTGGCTTTCATTTTAGCTATCCCTTCCGCAAGAAGAATTAGGGATTTACAGGCCTTATCATTTAAGGAGCCTCATATGAGGATTTTGGACCAATTGACCGACCATGTTACAATTAGACCGGATCCATTTTACCTACCAAAGATGGTCTCTGAATTTCATAGGTCTCGGGAGGTCTGTTTGCCAGGTATTAAACCGGACCTTAAGCATGATTTAATGAAAATACGGACACCCGCCATCTTGCCTCACACATACTGAGGAGCGGAGAGCGAGATAAAGTGCAGGGGTGGGGTTATAGCTGTGCTTTGCACAGACGGCAGAGCTGGGGTCACGGAAAGGACAGCAATCCCATAATGCAGAGCGACAGTCAGATGTATTGATTTGCTTACATCTGACCACCTTTTTAGTGTCCTTTGCCGGCAAGAATAGAGCACTACAGGCTTTTAAGGCTTCCATCGGAAGATGGATTAGGGAAGCTATATAACTGGCCTGTCAGAATTCAGACCTTGCAAGCACATTCCACCAAAGCAGTTTCCGCATCCTGGTCTAACTGGTCTGGAGTCTCTTTGGAGGATATATGCAGAGCAGCCACATGGGCTTCACCGCTCACCTTCTTGAAACACTACAGAGTCGGCCTATACTTCTATAGAGCATAAGTTCGGCACAAGTTCGGCACAAAGATCCTGCAGGCCATCTCTCTGCTCTGAGGTAGGATAGTTCTTTTATTGTTATCAGTTTTATCCTCAGCTAGCCGTCCTGTAAGTCAATGGGGAAAACTGCAAATTGGCTTACTGGTAGTTGTAGGATGGCATCCTACATTCTGCCCTTTCTTAGATAATGATGTTCTAGTGAGTTGGATTTAGATTTATTGTTCCTTCTGGGATTACTTGGTTAAAACACTGAGGCCCAGGAGGAAGGGGCAGGCTTTTAATGTTAAGTTTGAGTTTCCTCTTTCAGGTGGGAGGTGATACTTGGCTAGCCGTCCTGGAGGACTACCAGAAGTTTTTTCTCACCTTTTTTTCTGAATTCAGTTTTTCCTGCACCTACCAGCATGGGGTCTTGGACCCTACCCTTGGACCTACCACGCATGTGCTGTTGGACCAGAAGAAGGTGACTTGTTATGAGTTATCTGGGGGGGGGGGGGGGGGGAGTTTTACACAGTGGGGCGTCACAAAACAGGATTCCCCGGGGGAAAGGCAGCAGCCAGCCCTGGAAGTATTACATTGGATTGGATAGTTTTTGAAAATTAAAGGAGATTTTGTCACCAGACCCTACAGCTCTGATCCTGTAACTGACTGCAAATGCAAGCGGCAACACTTACTGCCTTTAGGACATTTATATCATGCGGATTATAATAAATAAGAACACTCTAGCGTGTGAGTCTGTGCACATATATAACAAGCAATTGTATTTGAGTCTTACTGAATTAACTGAGCACTTTACATGTGACTGGCAAGAAAAATTACACTTTGTCAGGGAACCGTGGGTTTCGTGATCCAGCTATGAACCAGGGACCTCCGGACACAGACCGCTTTCCCCAAAACCCCTGTCCGAGCCCTCCTATCAGGAATACCAGGCCCAAAGCCTGCGGACACAGATTCTTGGCTAAGGCAAAAAGATTGCTCAAGTTAAATAAAGATTTTAATGCTATAAGCACACTAGACAGTGAAAACAAACATTTGGCTATAATGGAATATGAAATAATACAAATGCTGTTCTGAGAAGTGGGTTACAGGTTAGTGAGGTACACAGATAAACAATCGTCAGTTACCTTAAGAAGCATTTGTCAAGTGGGGATGAAGAGCTCCCACAAGGGGTATGTCAGGAGCTTATAGATGGTTTGGACACCTCCAGCACGCTGCCGTGAGACCCCTATCCAGAGAAGTGACAAAAGCCTGGCCCAGGGTTACCCCCTTTATGCTTCGGGACCTTTTAGCTCCCTCCCTTCTGTGAGCCGGATTGTCACCTCCCACCGTTCTGGAGCTTGCTTTAGCCCCTAAAACCCTTTAGGGGTTATAACTTTGAGCATGGGGGTCGTATGGCTCAGGATACGGCACCAAAAGATTGGGCTGGATGCCGGGCACCAGATGAGTCTAAAAATAGGATCCCTAAATGGGTCAGAACCTTAGATCTCCATTTTTCTAGGTTTCCTATGTCGTAGGGCCCAGAGAAACCTTCCTCCTACCTGTGGTTCTGGTTCTGTACCTGGATTGGTGCTGGGACACATGGTGGCCCAGCTATGGTACAATTTGTGTTGGTGCCGCTGGTCTGCGGCTCTCATCTTTCATTTGACGGGATAACAGCCAGGGGTCATACCATCTGCAGACCCACTGGAGATTTCTCAGGCTGGAGGAGTGAGAATCAGTAGGGAGTCTTTGATCTGCCCTGCTCAACCCATAAATGCTAATTCCCCTTCCTGTGGAGATTAGGACCTGTGCATATTTATGACTAGAAGCCTTAACAGGGGGGACATAAAGGGGAACTCCGGACTTGTATCTGGGTTTTCCACATTTAAACTGGATCGTTCCTTCACACATTTCATGTCAACTTATTATACCGGACCTTCACCATAATTTAATGAAAAGCCGAACCCTTAAATGATTCCCCAGCATATAAAATTAATATATATTTAGTTTTTAGTCACTTACTTAAAATTTTTTTCCCCCACTGGGCTGCAATCCTGTTCAGGACTTTAGGTTATGGGACACCTTCTGAGGCGAGTCAAGCGGGATAAAGTACAGGGGATGGGGTTATAGCTGTGCTTTGCATAGACATAGCAGAGCTGGGGTCAGGAAAAGGTCAGCAATCCCAGAATGCAGAGCAACACAGTCAGAAGGCACTTCCTGTTTGCAGGCTACCTGATGTTCCATGAGCCGCCATCTTGGATGTTTAAAGGCTCATAACATGTAGTAGATGCAGGTAGGATGATTTTTAATGGGAGCAATCTGTATGTCCAGGGTGTGGGAAACATATATAAAATACTCTTAGTGAAGGACCGCTTTAAAGGAATACCCTAACCTGGGTGAATGAAATGAAGAAACTGTGTCCAAAGCCAGCTCTGGTAAAAAGCTTCTTAAAATCTTTTTTTATAATGGGGTTTTTGCATCTACTGTGACATCTCTGCAACTACAGATTTCGTAGTGGTGTGTGTGTCAGGTATTTTATAACCTGCAAAATAACTGCCAGTTCTTCGATGATACTGCTCCGATATAAATGGGGGAGAGAGGAATTTGGTAATTGTTTTACAAATTTGCCTTACAGCAAGTTCAGGGTCCGCCTGAAACAAATATTTTAGGTGGCTTTTCTCACGCTACTGGACAAATCTGTTTGCATAGTATGTGAAGTCTTCTGAAATGTTGTTTTAAAGTTAATCTGGGATTCAGACGATAGCCATTGCTCACTGTACAATGGCATTGGAGTTGCATGTTTATTTGCTTGGTTAAACCCATTCAGGACTAAACTTGTAGATCATTCCTGTGCCAGTTTGCTGGCTTACAGTAATTTCAGTCATTTAAATAAATATTTTATTGTCCTAAATTTTGTCCTAAATGTCCTTCACAGATTTAGGGTGTGAAGGCTTTTAAGTCACTGTCCCACTGGGAAATCTACATGTTAAATCATAAAAACCTGGATTTGAAGCCTATCATTAGCTGTGAAAACTTTCTGAGTGTAAGTGTGGTTGGCCAGTGGAGCACACTCTTTGTTCACTATGCAATTATACCAGTTGTGCTATACTTGGTGCAGGATATAAGCTTGGATCCAGAAGGATGGAGTGGTCCACCAAATTTTACTGGTGACTCATCAGCATTACCTCACTGAACAAACGTGTGACAGACCTAGGGAGACCATAGGCAGCAGCAAGACCCAGAGCTGTGTTCTTGCTTAGTACTGTAATGTAGCACACCACTGACAGAATGCCATTAACCAGTATTGGCATCAGCTGGTGTTGTGGTCCAATGGCTGCATTGGATTTAATGGTCAGTGAATGAAAACCAGTGATACGGGTACTGCTGCCTCAAGTAGAGTTTTTGCAGTGCAGTATGGAGGCACATAACTGCAAAAAAAAAACAAGATGTCATTACAGTGCAGGTGAACTGTTTTCTGTGCAGCAGTGCTGTAAACTGGTCCAATTCTGTTGACCATATTTAGGGCAAAAGTAAATTATGTTAAAATAAGATGGTGCTAAAGGTGACGTATAATTTAAAAAAGGGATGTCGAACTCCTTTACTGAGGGGCCACATCAGCATTATGATGCCTTCAAAGGGCCAGTTAATAAACACAAATCATGAAAGCACACCCATTTAAATTTTATGGTTACAGACACAGAAATATGAGCCATGATGAATGCAGATGGGCATTTTGCCCAGGACAGCCACAGTATTTTTCCCAAGACAGGGGCAGAACAGTGTTCCCCAGAATAGAAGCAGGTGCATATCCCCCCCCCCCCCCCCCCCCCGGACTGAGGCTGAACTTGTTTGCCCAGGGCAGCCTTATAATTTATTTTTGCACCCCACCTGGCATTGGATGGCAATTGCACCCCACCTGGCATTGGATGGCAAAACCCCTCTCTAAAACAAAGATTACGAACACCATATCGGAACACAAAAACATGTTTTTGCTGTTTTTATGCTTTGTTTGTTGAACCTTAATGTTTCTTTAAAATTATGTAGCTAGGAAACCGTTTTTTTTAAATATTTTTGTCTAATCTCTAACAGATTTAGGCAAAGCTCCTTTTTATGAAGTAATATACTGATTTTGACTGTAGAAGTTTTAATAAAGCGAGAATTAACCTCCTTCCATTTTCTATATTGACCAATAAAAGATTTCATAAGAGAAATGTGAGGCACATTGTATCCAGAATACTAACGTTGGTCTTATTTTGCATTTGTGCTGCTGGCTAAACTAAAAACCTACTGAAATGCTTAGGAGAACGAGCTGTGTTCCTCTTCAACCTGCATACATTAAGGCTCCTTTCACACCGCTGCGCTTTTGCACTGCGCTGAGTTGCGCTGCTTTGAGTTTTACCTGCGTTGCCATAAACTTCTATGAAGTTGTGTGCAAACCCAGCATGCAGGACTTTTCCAACACAAACGGCTAGGTGTCAAAGGGGCCTTTTAAAAAGCTTGTTCTGGTTGATCTCCTGACCATGGTAGACATATCAAGTTGACTGAAAATCTGTTCTGTGTGAGGCTTTACAGAATGCGAGCCACCCTTAAAAAAAAAAATAAATAAATAAAATAAAACAAAAAATAAAGTGACTGCAATATTATACAGCTCAGATTGAAAAATGTGTTTTCTATTGACAGCCAGAATGATGGTTGACTTTATTCTAAGCATACAGCACGTCCTGCTCCCGAATAGTCATAACATGTGGGTAGTCCTCCGCCTCCGGCGCCGTGCACTGCAGACATGTAGAAAACAAGCTCCTCCCGGCCCTACATATACTGGAGGACCTCCCACAAATCCCCAGAATTCTCTGCAGTGCTGGAACTGCGAAGACATGAAGTATCACGCTCTCGCAGGCGAGCGGGCCTTACGGCCCAAGGTCCTGTGGGACTATTTCCACCCTTCCTCTTCAGAAGAAATATGCCTCCCAGCCTAGGCTGCGCGGGTCAGGTGAAGGTAGGTAGCACCTGGTGTGCTGAATGGAGCCATGCTCCACCGCAATCCCCCTCCATAGGGTAGGCGGTCAGGCCGATGGTGAGCCTATAGAGGATGCCCCTCCCGCAATTTTGCCCGTGCCCCTCACAAAATTAGTCCATGGACACCGTCGGCTCCCCCCTCGCTTTCTCCCGTAACTCGGGGGGGAAAAGAAGGGGGGGGGGATGGGTGGCAGCCCTAGCGCTATTTCGTCTTTAGACTTCGGTCCCTGAGTTAGGGAGTCAGTGTCGCGTCTCGCTATACAGCGTGTGCTGGCTTTTTCACTAACTATCTGCTGCTCAGCAGCTTCATTCAGCATGTCAGCATGAGACTTATACATCCACTCTGTTCTACCTTTTCTGTCGGTTGGAGCTTCGCGCTCTCTGGGGGAGGTGGAGACTCGCCCTGACGAGTATTGCGTCACAGCCTGGCCTGGCCCTCCCCTCGAGGTTCGCTGGCGCCATTTTCTCTATCTTCCCGCGCGCACGTGTTGTGGCTCGTCTCCTCCCTCGGTCATGTAAGTGCCCTCCGGGGTGGTATGATTTCTAGGTTTTTTCGATCAGAGCATGGCACTGACTCCTCTCCCCTTGTCCCATTGTGTCTTTCAGAAGCCAAGACCTCGTTACCGGCCCCGGCCTAACATATATTACACGGGTCCTCTTTACAAATTCTCCCACATTACTAGCGGGTTGGGGCATCCAGGGTTGCTTATTGCATAATTCCCTGCGTTATACTGCACAAAAATCACCATATGGAGGCATTTCACAATTATGGAACTGGGGTCCCTCCGGGACGTGACCGGCTGTGTGCAGTGTGTGGCCAGACCCTGGCTGAGGCCGACAGGGCACAGGTCTGCGGACAGTGTGCAGCACAGGCATTGCTAACAGAGGATCCTCCCTTCCTCACCCCCGTCTCCCCGCTCCCAAACATCGCTCATGGTGAGTCCCACTCCAGCAGGGATGACCTGCAAGAGGTGCCGAGAGCGTTGCCCACGGCGGAGCAGGTGCTCTCTGGATTGGCGGAGCGTATGGGCCCTGGTAAAAAGCGGTCCCTGACGCCCCCAGGTTCTCCGGTTCCTAACGATACCGATGATTCTGCTGATATGCAGGACCCTGACCCTTCTGAGGAAACTGAGCTATTCTCAGACTCGGGCTCCTCCCATGGGATGCCCGCGGGCCGTGAGGAATCCGAGCCTGGCTCCTAGGGTCTGTGTGATACGGATGAAATCCTGATCAAAATCTTTGAGGTCTTGTCAATCTCCCCCCCCGGGGAGATTCCCAAGCCTAAAAAGGAGACCTTCCATACAGCGCCGCCGCGCTTGGAGTTCCTAGAACAGGAACATTTCCAGAATATTATATCCCAGGAATGGGAATCGCCTGGTAAGCTGAAAGGGATTCCAGGGGTCTGGGAATGGAAGTACCCTTTTCCCCCTGATGTGGTCAATTTATGGTCAGCTCCCCTGGTGGTGGACGCGCCGGTTATAGGGGTCATAAACCCCCCTTTTATGACTGCCCCCTTTTATTGTACCCTCCGGGATGCTGAGGACCGGCGCATTGACAGACTGGCATCACACGCCTTCTCGTGTGCTGGGACGGCCCTGCGCCCTGTGGCCGCCAGGACTCGTCAGAAAGGATACTGGATCACCGCCCTGAGGATCTTCCTTGGGGGTGTTTAGTGCCCTATCAGACTGCGAAGCCTTTGTGAAGTTTATTCTATCGGCACTGGATGACACCATTAAGATGTGTGCTAGGAGCTCAGCACTTGCGGTAACCATTCGCCGCCTGGTCTGGCTGCGACAGTGGGGCGCCGATGGAGCTACAAAAAAGGCTCTCACTTGCCTTCCATTCAGAGGATGGAGGTTATTCGTGGTCCGCTTGGACCTTTTCGGCAAAAAGGCTATAGCACCCTCCCGCAGAAGGCCGCTCCGGCCTCCACGAGGCAGGGTCACTCCTCCACCCCCCTACGTCAGTGTTAGACGTGAATCTGAGGTGTGTTTCCAGTTATTCGACGGGAACTTCCAGCATGGCGCGGGCAGGCAGCGCCCTGGGCCTTCTGGCAGGACCAAGTCCAAATCTGCCAAAACCTCGCAAGCATGAAGGGGCGCCCTCGCCCCTTTGGGCGAGGGGGCGACTGCACAGCTGTCTCACATCCAGGGATATGCCTTCTCCTTATGGCGGTTCCGGGATGTAGCCCACCTGGGCTCAGGATGGGTTCTCGCTGGCGGTCCCCCCCCTCAGTTTCCTGTCAGGGTATTTTTAGCCCTGCTCTCTCTTCTGAACCTGGCGCAGGCTTAACTATTCTGCCCTTGCAAGTAATCCATACATGACATATCTGTCTTGGGCCACGGGCCCCTGCGCGGGGGGGGGGTTCGGCCTCTTGCGAGGCTCTAGCACTTCTCAGCTTCTCTGGGGTCTGCGGCACGCCTTAGACTATTCTAGCCAGTGTCACAGGATCAACCCTGCAGCTTGAGGAGCTGCAGGGGCCTCCCTTCGTGCCCAGGCTACTAGCCTGGCGGGTATGGGGATACGCCTGAGGTGGGGCTTCGGCGTTGGGACCTACCGGGTCGTCTTCCTTACTCCCCCGCCTCTGCATCAGACAAAGTGGGCCGGTTGGCCGACAGTGTCCCCTAGAAGCTACTGGATGGTTGCTTAAACTCCCCATCCCTTCACCGTCACTTATTCACTATTCCCCGTCCCGGGGAAATCGGTTCAGGCTTGCTGCCTTCTTCCCTGGCATTTGGGGACCCCTGGTTACGGGGGCTCCGCCCTCCTTTACTTGCGCCCTACCTTCACCAAGCGGGATGGCAGCTGGTGGGTCTGTCGGTGGCACATCAAGATGATGTCATTTATATACCGAGCCCTCGGGCTCCTCGGCGCAGTAGGTTACTAGGTTACTAAACCTTCATATGTCCCAGCATCCCGCTGCTTGGTCTGTGCTCAGGCCTTCTTGGTAAGCTGGTTCCTCTGGAACTTCCCATTGGCAAGGGCCCCTTCAGGGGGCACCTCCCTTCCTTGCTAGCATCTCCTAGATTATGGCCCCCCCTGGGTGCCAGTCTAGCAGGTTTGGAAAGGGAGAACCAAATCTCTCCCATGAACCACGGGGTTCTAGGTTGGGCCCTTAGAGGGTCCATTTTATCTGCTGGGCTCGCTGTAACGGTGGCCCCCTTTGATTCTATATGGCGGGCCTCCCCCTCCTGTAGGACCGGTCAGTTCATGAGGGATTCCTGGCCTGTTGTAAGACGAGGGCATGTTTGTAATGCTGGTTTAAAGATTGTGACAGGTTGCTACCTCTGGAGGGTCCCTGGCCTGGGTGGGGTTCTACCCTCCCCCCCCCCCCCCCCCCTGCTTCTCAGCGGTTTTCGCTTCTATGGTTGCCCTTAGAGGCAGGTTTTGCCATCCCGGGTTGCCCAGGGAGCCTAGAGTGGCTCTGAGGGGTCTCCCTTCTGACACAGGGCCTCTGCCCTTGTCCCTACGGTCCCAGGATATTCTGGTTCCTGTTGGTGGGCCTGAGTATCTAGGCTTAGCCTTATTATTTCACATGCCTTCTTTTCCCCAACCTACCTTTGGGCTCTGCGCACGGCTGGCTGGATAGTGAGTCCCATGGGAGCTACGGCCTAGGCGGCCTTGGGAGTAATGGCTCGCAGACGCCTTTGCCGAGGGCTGCGGAATTGTGATATCCCAGTTGGGGTGCGGTCCTGTCCTTATCAGGTCTCTTCCTGTTCCCAATCAAAGGCCTCCTGTCTGGGGGTTGATTGCTAATCCCCCCTTGGGGGTGGGCCTCATTTTCTGGGTGAACTAGTATGAGTGGAGGTTTGGGGGCTAGCTCCCCTGCTTCCCTTTATTCCACCTATAATGGCTGGGTGGTTCCCATATTGACTGGCAGGGGCCTTAGCCTCTTCCCTGTGAGGCGTTATCGGTCCCCAGGGCCTTAAAGCCATTTCGGCTTAAATTGGGGTTGACTCCCCATCTGGGGACTCTGATGGTGTAGGCCTGTCTTGGCCTTTCCTACAGGAGTCTGGTTCTGTCACCCTTGTAGCGTATTCTCTTTGGGTTGCTTAACTGCACCTCCCCAGTAGTTCCGTAAGTCCCTGTGGGGATCAAACCTTTCATCCTGTTACCCTGCGGACTTCCTGGGGATCCTGCTTGGATACGGTATCGGCTGCCCTGGAGGCCGGACCGCTCTTCTGGGGCCTCCTGACTCCGTCAGACTCGGGCCTGAGACGATGGTTCTGGCTAATTATTCCCTGACGCTATATGCGGCTACAGGTACCCCATGCCTGGGGGTGTTTCCCTTTGCTTCTGGCCCAGGTGGTCTGTTGGACCCTTGGTTCAGACCCTTTTGTATAACCATGGGCTGATTGCTAATATACTAATTGTGAGGGCCTACATCCCTCTTCAGGTTTTTGCACTTCTTCCCATGCTGGCCTCCTCGGCCTTTGGGGGACTGCTGTTCTTGGAAGTCTACGGGCGCCTCCTTAGGTATGCGCCTGATATCTATTCCAGCGCCATTGCGCCTTGGAGCGCTCCTTCTGGATGTTCTCTGATCCTGGGGAAGCCTTGGCTTCCTGATAATTAAGGGTTTGTATCCCTGCCTTGGTCGGGTGCCCTGTTTTTGTTCCCCTTGAGGGTGTTACAAGAGTTGCCACAAGGCTTCCTTGCCTGTGAGCTGGTTGGGTCACTACACTGACCTATGTTCCTTCAGGGGAGCTTTTCTTCCCCGTTATTGTTTACTCTGTTATCATGGGTGCTTGGGTATCACGTTCCCTTCAGCACCAGGGTTTTGTTTCTCTGTTAGTTCAATTACTTGCCTTATGGCCTGTCTCTGTTTATACCTGCTTGGTTCCGTTATGAGACTGATGTTGGAGCCTATGCTCTTGTCATGCCTGTTGCAAGTTTTGCAGGTGACGGCGCCTTTACTGTCCGCTGTGCCTTGCTTTTTCTGGGGATCCCACCCTGTTTATGGACACTGCTATTGGATGTCCCACATGTTATGACTATTCGGGAGCAGGACGTGCTGTATGCTTAGAATAATACAACTCTGTGAAGTACTCACCTGTAGAGTTGATATTCTATGCATACAGCACGTCCTGCTCCACCCCACCCTGGTTTCACTAATTCTGGATCCCCTGTATGGTGATTATTATCGTTCAGATATTGCTACCAGTTATTCTGGGTGGTTGGTTCCTTCTGGCTTCTCTTCTCACTGCTTTTCAATGCTGGGGATTTGTGGGAGGTCCTCCAGTATATGTAGGGCCGGGAGGAGCTTGTTTTCTACATGTCTGCAGTGCACGGCGGCGGAGGACTACCCACATGTTATGACTATTTGGGAGCAGGACGTGCTGTATGCGTATAATATCAACTCTACAGGTGAGTACTTCAGAGTTGTATTTTTTCTTTTTTCAATATTCATGGGAAGAATATCCATAATTTTAGATTTTTTTTGTGTCAGTACCAAGGTGACGCAAACCCAAGTAATGTGGCAGTAATGCCTGCATTTGGCTTCAAACTTGGCTCTTTTTGTTTACAGGTGGAGTATATGTTAGTCGCTTTTGACCATGAAAACCAAAAAGTTCGCCTGGTGCTTAATGGAGAAGAGATGCTTGAAACTCTTCAAAACCAAGGTGAAAAGACAAATCCAAAGTATGTGCTATTTCAGACGTTTCTATTTATATTTTCATATTCTATGTGTGTTTTTGACTTTTCTATGGGGAGCTACCTTTTACTTGCGGAGTACAGAGTGATCAGCTGGTTTTGGGCATGTGCTATGAATTCCTTATTGGGAGCAAGCAGCTGGTGTGACACTTGTTAGAATGTTGACATGTCCAAACAACCATGCAGAGAATTATATATATAATTTGCATTTTTGTGATTTTAGCAGTGTAGGTGTGTAATGTGCAAAAAAACTGCTCAATGGTCTTAAGAGATATATATCTGAGAGAAGAAATGTGTTTAACATGCATACTATCTGCATGGTGGAATTTTGAGTAATGCCCTGCCATGTAAAACTTGCCTGGTCCTGGGATCAGCCAGTGATAATATCTGCAGCAGATTGTTCTGCTGGAGCTTGCCCGGCAGATTTGATAAGAGGGTTTATTTATTATAAACTTGCAGCCTTATTAGTAGTTGCACTTGACAATCCTGAAATCTTACCCAGTAACCTAATGAGATATCTAAAGAGACATGCCAAAATACAAAAATAGTATTTATCAATCCCAGAACATATACTTTGTTGCACCAGATTAAATGAAATACCTAAGGTTGTTTTTTTAACTAAGCTGTAGTTTACTTTTCAACCCATTAGCTTACCAGCTGGAATAGGGAGTAATTCTGATGGTTTGTTAAGAGAGTATACTTTAATAGCTGTTGCTATAAACTCATTCAAATGACTCCAGTCACAACTGATAGGAGATGCACTCAGCTCAGCCACAAATGATCTACAAATAATGGGATTTGGTCAATTTACATTTTAAGCCATATTGCCACTTCACAGCACCCCTGTGGAAGTATAGACCGAACACTAATTGTATATAAACACATCTTTGTAAATGGCTGTAGCAGTGAAACTGACTCTTAACTGACTTGTGTATCTTCCCCTCCCCTTTGCTGCATCGGAGTCCTTTTTGAAGTCCTATTTGGGGAAAAAAGCTTCCTGTCTTTGTGTGTAAAGCTAACTAAATCTGGTTTACCTACTCTATATTGTTTTGTCCTTTACATTGCAGCCATCCTACACTTTGGAGACCAGAGTATGGCAGCTACATGATTGAAGGCACACCCGGACAGCCTTATGGTGGCACAATGTCAGAGTTCAACACTGTAGAAGACAATATGAGAAAGCGACGGATGGAAGCTTCTTCACTGTTATTGGATAGCCAGTCAATATGCACAATCACCTCTTTTCCAAGGTATCTGCTGATTCATCTCATTAGTCTTCTAAAGATTAGTTTAGTAGAGTTTAGTCTAGTAGAGGTGAGTGTACTAAATTCATTCTTTTAGATTTTGAACCATTGATGTTTTATTATTACAATGCATAATGTTTTTTTCTCATTTCTTTCATTCCGGAGCACCGCTAGCAACACGTGGGAAGCTATAGGAGGAGACTGCAAGATAGAACAAAACTGGCTCCTCCCAGCCTATATAGGGCAGGATGTGGCATGGTCTCTGTTCTTTTCTTGTAGTCGCAAGGGGTGTGTGTGGTGTTTGTTTGTTTTTTCTGTTTTAGCTCAATGCTGATACTCAGTCTCCCAGCCCCTCACCAGCATTTCTGGGGACCCTTATTAGATGCCTGAAGTCGGTTTTTAAGCCAATAGTTTGAGATCATGCAGAGTGAAGGTAGTGCGCATGGGTCCAGGTAAGCATGCCAGGGCTCGTCTGGATGGGTCTGAGCCCCAAAGATCAGGACCCTGCTACAGCCGAGCTCCCTGCTATCAAGAGTGTTTGGTGCTTTCTACTTGGCAGCCATGCTTGTTACAGCTCATTCAGAGCTCGACTGTCAACCTTTGGGGAGGAGGGCAGGTGCCCTTGTCACCAGGGGGGCATGGCCACTAGCCATGAGGCCTGTCGATTGGCCACTAGCCATAAGGCCGGCTGAGTCTGCAATGCCGACGGGATGCATCAAGGTTTCATATTTTAACAGAGTGGTGCCAAGTGTGTCCCTTGGAAGAGGGTCCCCTGTGTGCTGGGTGCACTACTGTCCTGCGCCGCCTTACGTGGGATGCATTTCTTCAAGGGATCAAGGTGTGGGTAGAAATTTAGAAATTGCAGGGGTCTACCCATGGGGGACTCCTGCAATATGCATGCCCCTCTGCGATGGTCACAATGTGGCCCCACACCCATTATGTAGAAAATGGGCTGTTAGATTGCAAGGGCAGGGACATCTCTCCTAGTGCATTTCAGTAGGAGAAACCGGATAAGCTTCCGTCTCTTCGGTCCTGGACGCCAAGTACTTCTTTCCGGAGGAAGCGGTCAGGGTTTGGTCTTCGCCACCTGACCACTGACTTCGCCAACTGAAGTCGACTAGGCTTCCACAGAATCAGAAACTGAGGACCTTGTTTCACAGTTTGCCGAATTTTCGACCCTTCCGGAAGTTTGGCGGTTATACAGACTTCAGACGTCACAACCATTTTCTGGGTAAGCAAAAGCCACGGGGGAAACCTAGACCCCAAGGGGCCAGCTGGCCCAAGCTCTCAGGCAAGCATTTTCAGGGTTGACAGTGTACCCACACACGATTGTGTGGGGGGTGGCTTTTGCACTACGCGCCAGTGTGAAGGGAACGGATAGACGCCTGGGTCCGGAAAATTTTTTGTCCGCATATAAGATGGTTTTGGACCAGGCATCCACACACGTTTGTGGTGTCCAAACCTTCCCGTATTGCAGAAAGGACGGTGGCTCGCGCCTGCACAATAAAGCTCTTGCTGGACCATGGAGTTGTAGTACCTGAGCACCACCCCCCTCGGAGCAGGGCTTGGCTTCTACTGAATACTATTCGTCATCCTCAAAAAGGACAGGTCCGTTCGAGTTGTCTGGATCTTCTCGGGTCACCAACAATACCTGCGCTTTGTGGTGGGCGTCCCACATTTCCAATTTGTGGCACTACCATTCGGACTGTCCACTTCCCCGCGAGTGTTCACAAAATTCTTGCCGGTAGTGATGGCACTCCTATGGAGGCAGGATGTGTGTGCATCACCCTTTACCTGGGTGACCCATCTTTGGCAGAGGCACTGCGGGATGTTGGGACAGTCCTGTCCACGCCTTTTTGGATGGGTGATCTGAATACTCAAAGGGCATTAATCCTTCTTCCGTTGCAGAGGTGCACAGCTCTTCAGAAGGCAATGAGGTTGCTGCTGACAAACTAACATTCCACAATCGGGCATGGCATGAATCTACTTGGCTTGATGGTGTCTACCAAAAAGGCGGTTCCATATGCCCAGCTCCGCTCCAGGACTCTACAAATTGTTCTCCTATCGAAAAGGCGCACGACTGTGCAGACATTGTACGTCAATATGAAACAATGGTCTAATGTCCGGCGAGCCCTGAATTGATGGCTGGACCAGCAGTTGCTGGAACTTTCCAGCTGGTCTGGTGGGTCATCCTGACCAACCGCCAGTCTGACAGGTTGGGGTGGTGGTCTCGACAACCAGATGGTTAAGGGTCTCTGGGACCAGCGGGAGCGCAGTCTTCCAATCACTGTGTTGGAACTGAGGGAGATTCTGCTGGTTCACATTGGTCTGCCCAGCTCTGGGGCCTTAGTCAGGGTACAGACAATGGTAGGCATTCCAGGAAGAGAGTTGCATCATGAGGTGGGCAGAAATTAATGTTCCGGGGGTGGAAAATCGGCATGCTGATTATTTGTGCAGGGAAACAGTGTACCGGGGCAATGGTCCCTTCACCAGGACATGTTTCAAGACTGGTGGGGAATGCTAGAGGCGATCACCTCCATCCTTTGGGTTTCGGAGCTGGCAGCTCTCTTGATCAGATCACCCTTTTTGGTGCTACAAGACAAAGCGGTGTTTCATGTTAAGCAGGATTTTTTGCTCAAGGTGATCTCTTCCGTCCATCCTAATCAGGAAATAGTTCTACCATCCTTGTGCCCACACCCCGCTCACCTTAAGGAGCAACTCCAGCATTCCATCGATGTGGTCAGGGCATTAAAGTATTACTTGGCTGCTACTTGAGAGGTATGTAAGATTGATGTCTTGTCCGTGATCCCGGAAGGCCCAAGGAGGGGCCTGGCGGCTGCCAGGTGCTCTCTTAGCAGATTGATCAGGCAGGTGGTCATACAAAGGGGAAGGGGAAGGAAGGCGCCCTTCTGTGTCACTGCTCACTCCACCAGGGCGAATGCCACATCTTGGGCTTTCCAACAGCAGGCTTCAGTGGAACAGGTCTGCAAGGCAGCAACTTGGTCGTCTCTCCACACCTTCACCAAGTTTTACAGACTTGATGTTGGGGCATCGGCCGAAACTGCTCTGAGTGGCTAAGGTTTTGCAGATGGTGATGAACCCCTCTCCAGGGGTCTAAGCTTGAGGTGTCTGTGCTGTTCTTGGTTATGTTGACTCAGTCGATGGTTAGCTGTTCTTTCACGGTCCTACCCTTAAAGTGGACCAACACCCTGCAGGATCCAATCCCTCCCCACGCGGCATCCAACATTGGGATGTACCGCTATGTGTGAAACCCCCCAGGATGCCCCATTTACCTTACGTGCCTCCCGATCCAACGGTACATGTGCAGGGCTGTGGCCGCATCTCGCGCTTGTCGCTAGCAGGGCGTGTGCCCGCACCAGCCATTTGTGAATGGCCGACACGGGCACGCTCCCTGTTAGAGGGAAGCGCACGATGCGGCCGCGCCAGCGTGCTCTGAGCCGCTGGGCTATGATGGCACTTAGGCGCGCATAGCTCAGCGGCTCCGAGTGCGCTGATCGGACGAGCGGCCGCGCATGTGCTATAGGAGCGGGGTGAGATCTGGGAGGTTTCACATAGCAGAGAAGTAATGGAAGTGGACCAAAACCCAGGATAGTCAAAATCCTGGGTGTTGGTCCACTTTAATGAGCATATTGCTTTGCTACTGGTGGTGCCCCAGAATGGAAGAGCGGAGAAAAGGGAAATTTGTGTACACACCGGTAAATTTCTTTTCCTCTTCCATTCCGGAGCACCACACTGGCACTACTGTTGTATTACGACCGCATCTGTGACTGTTGTTGTCTTCTACATGGTGTTACTTTGTTGCACTGTTTCTATTTGCGCACATTATGCACAGGTTAGTGTTCTCCCCTCCTACGGCTGAGAGTAACCCACGAGTTGCTAGTGGTGGTGCCCTGGAATGGAAAAGGATGAGAATTTTTTTTTTTTTTTTTTTTTTTTTTTTTGCAGTCTGTTGAGCTTTTGGCTCATCCTTATTTAGAGTGTTTTCTCCTTTCATACTAGTTCAGGGTGATCAAGCACTGTAATCCAAAGAATTGTAAGGTATGTGTATGTTCTGTTAACGAACCCTGCACAGAAATAAACTATCAATGATACCTATGCATTTTGTGTTTGAGTTATGTTGGTTAAATCTAGGCAGTACCACAACTGGGATGCTGGGAAAGAGAGCCTCCCGGGTGCTCAGATGGAGAAAGTGAGTTTTGGGGAGTATTTTTTTTTTTTTCCAGCTGTGCAAGGCTGGTGGTCTGGTTTAACGCTCCTCTGCTTCTAGGAAGTAAAATATATGCCTATATATGCTAGAATAATGTTTCACAAATTGTGTTTGTAGATTGGGATGCCCTGGATTTACATTGCCAGAATTTCCTGCGACCCCAGTAGAGAAGGGAGCTTCCAGGTCTCTTTTCTTTCCGGATGAGGCTATTAACAAGCATCCCCGATTTAGGTATGCTGGAATCTATTGAAAAAATGATTTATATATGTACAAGTACAGCAAAATTTAATTTGCAGCTGTTGATTTCTAAATTCTTCTTTTTTTTTTTTTTTTTTTTTTCTTCTTTATCCTCTATCATACAGTACCTTGACAAGGAATATTCGACACAGGCGCGGAGAAAAAGTGGCCATTAATGTTCCAAGTAAGTAAATCCTAACCTAGTTTCTTCACATTTTTTTGTTTTATCTTACACTGCTTTAAATTCTCCCATCAATCTGTTCAGTTTTTAGGGACCAGAATACCCCATTTCCGTTTATTGAGAAATTCCCAAATGCTACTGGTGATGATGCAATAGCAGCACTGCCTAACCACATATATTTGGATGCTATGGGATTTGGTATGGGCAACTGTTGTCTTCAGGTATGCAACTTTATCAGATCTAACCATTTATACTTGTTCCAAGCTCCTTGTCTAAGCTATTATCTTTCTATAGGTAACTTTCCAGGCTTGCAGCATCTCAGAGGCAAGATGCCTTTATGACCAACTGGCTACTATATGCCCAATTGTGGTAAGATGTGTGTATGTCTAGATCCTGTCTGTACATTGCGCTGCTGTAATTGCCTTGCTAACTCCTCGCATGACTCACAATGACTGGCTACACAAGCATTATTCATTTTGATGGGGGGGGGAGGGGTTGTGCAGTGAATGGAGCTGGCGCGGCCAGTCAGTGATTGGTGCGAGGAACGCCCACTCCGCTGTGGGGTGGTGTACTTATCCCAGGGAGCTTGAGTTGGCTGAAACCCACCTTATTCTAAGTATGTCACACACCCCACTTCAAACATTAATAATTACACTAGGGTTAACGCACCGCTAGGTGGCAGCATTGCAGAGAACTCTCCAAAAAACTTCAACAGGCCCCTCCCGGTCTATACATACCTGGTACCTCCCAAGAACCTCCCAGTGTTGTTCTCTGCAAGGTGGCGACAAGACAGAAGAAAGAAGTCTCCTGCTTGCAGGTAGCCGGGGTATCCCCCCGGCCCCCCCCCCCCCCCCCCCCGTGGTCTATTTCTGCCCGGCTCTTGTTTGAGAGTATACTATTTAATGGCAGCCTCCCAGCTTCGGCTGTAGGCCGGACAAAAAGGTAGCCGGCACCATTGGTGCCTAGGAGATTAGCTCCTCCGCTCGACCCTTCATTGCGGGGCATAGCGGGATTCCCGGAGTGGTGATCCGGATGTGGGATGCCCCATTTAATAGGAGGTTAGCGGTCAGGATGTGCCTAGCCCTGGGATATTGCTATTTCACATTCCGGGGTGTGGGGCGCGCTTGGGACGGTGACATGCTGTGTGAGTGTGGCTGCTGCGCTGCTACATTGTGAGGCTTTTCGTGGTTTTTACTGTGACTACCTTTATTGCAAGTTTTGCCTGGGTGTCCCTCTGTCCCCCTGTCTGTGTGTCTGGTCCTCTCCCCTCAGGAGCCGGGGGGGGCGGGGCCTTGCGGCGCGCTGCGCCGCGGTCCCGCCTGTGGCTGAGCGCCGTGTCCGGCGCTTGCAGCCTGCGTGTCCGGTCTGCACAGGGGGGGGGGAACTGAGTATCAGTGTGTGGGTCTGTGTCTGGTGCGCACTGGGAACCGGCGGGTTGCTCCGCCGGTCCCGTCCTTGAGGTCTGAGCGCGGTCTCCGCCGGCAGACGCTGACGCTGCCAGGGGGCGGGGTCGCGCGGGCCGCGCACTGATTGGATTTCCCGGAGGGGCGGGGCCTTCTCGGCTCCCGGAGCTTGTCTTCTCCTCCCTCACAGCGCTGTGTTGCGGGCCGCCATCTTCTGCGGTGCCTGGCTGCGCGGTTTCTCTCTCCCTCTCAGGTAGGCGTTTTTAGTTTTCTTGCGATGGCCCCTCGGATTGCGTCCTCTCCTCCTCCTCCTTCCTCCTCGCTCCGGCACATCTTTAAGGTGCTGGTTTGTATTAACCATTTCCTGTGTCTCTGGTTAATGAGGGGGGGGTGTAAGGGGGGGTTTTGTACGTTATGTTGTATGTTGGTTTTGGTATATGGTGCTGGATTGACGCCTGTCCCTCTCCCTTTGTGTCTTTCAGATCCTGGGATCCCGTCTGGCAGGGCTCTCCCGGTCATATATACCTGGCTCGTGGGGGGTGTTTTTTCATTGAATATATGTATATAATATATATATATATATATATATATATATATATATATATATATATATATATATATATATATATATATATATATATATATATATATATATATATATATATATATATAATAATATTTATAAGGGTCTTATGCTATTCCCCTGGGTCAGGATCTTGTGACTATCTTTAGACAATTGTTAGGTTATTAAGGGGCATCCCTGGTCGCGTACCGCATAAATCCCTGGGTTCTGCGAATACCATAAAATTCACCACATGGAGGCTGCCACAGATACCGGGAATGGTTCTTCGGGACAATCCAAGGTGTGCGGGGGTTGTGGGACCAGGGAGATGATGTCATTTTGTGTATCCCTTGTGCACAGCAGAACATTGCACGGCAGTCCAGTACTCCGGTGCCTAGCACTTCTTCAGCCGCGCCATCTCCCTCTCCCCCTCGCTTATTCCGGACCCCGTGTGACGTTGTCCTGGGCGGGGATTCGCAGTCTGATGTATGTGCCCGCTTGACCAGCCTTGAGAAGCGGTTTTCTGCTATAGCCGCTCAGAAGGTTTCAGCTAAGCGGAAGCATCTGTCTCCGCCGGATTCAGATGAGGAAGTGGTGGGAGATCTGGATTGGTCGGATCGTCCCCGTGAAGAAGGTGAGCTCATTGAGGAAGAAGATTCTGATGTTCAGCAGTTGCTGGGTTCTGAGGGGGATCAGGATGATGGCCTCCCTCTCGATTCCTCTACCATTCTGAGCCAGATGTTTGAGGTTTTGGATTTGGAGCCTCCGGTGGTTGCTCCTAGGCCTAAGGGTCAGCTTTTTGGGGTGTCCAAGCAGCGTTTGGAGTTTCCCAGCCAACAACATTTTGAAGAAATTGTTTTCAAGCAATGGGAGCAACCTACACGTCTTGTTGGTGTGCCGTCTAGCTGGGATAGGAAGTATCCCTTTCCGGCGGAATTGATGAAGCGTTGGTCTGTTCCCCCTGAGGTAGATACTCCGGTCCTGGGACTGTCCAACACGGCGGTCGTGCATTCCCCTGACACGACTTCGCTCAGGGACGGCGAGGATCGCCGGGTTGATCAGCTTGCCCGTCACGGTTTTGTATGTGCGGGTTCGGTGTTAAGGCCTGTCTGTGCTTCGGCTCTGTTGACTTTTGCTGTCAGGTCTATTGTCAGGGACTTGGGGGTGGATCTCGAGCCCACCAGTGATGAGTCCCTTGGGCTTAAGCGCTGCGATGCTTTTTTGTCTTTTATCCTGGCCGCTCAGGAGGATGCCATGCTGATGTGTGGCAGGGCTACTGCCTTGCTGGTGGCTATCCGGCGCTGCGTGTGGTTGAGACAGTGGACGGCCGATTTTAATTCAAAAAGATCGCTCACGGCTCTGCCCTTTTTGGGTTTGAGGCTTTTTGGTGAGAGGCTGGATTCTGTTGCCAAGGGAGGTAAGTTACCTCAGCGCAAGAAATTTCGCCGTTCCTTTCGGGGGATGGTCTCGTTCAATCTGTCCTTTCGGGGAGTCGGAGCCGGTAGAGGTGCGGGCTCCTCGGCCCCCAGGGGCGCCAGTTGGAATAGGGGCAGAGGCCGTGGCCGCCCCACTCGCGTCTGGGGTGCCAAGCCCAAGCCGGCTGCCAAGCCCACCCAGCAATGAGGAGGCGCCCTCACCCGTTCGGGTGGGGGGACGGTTGCAACTTTTCTCCCGGGTGTGGGACCAGGAGGTCCCGGACAGATGGATCCGGGAGGTGGTTTCGGCCGGTTACAAGTTGGAGTTCGAGTCCCGTCCTCCTCCAAGGTTCTTCAGGTCTCGGGTGTCTGGATCCTTTGGCCGCGCAGGGGCTCCTGGCGGCAGTAAGGAATCTTCTAGATTTAGCTGTCATTTGCCCGGTTCCTCCTTCAGAGGTGGGGCGCGGGTTTTACTCCAATCTCTTCACGGTTCCCAAAAAGGACGGGTCCTTCCGTCCTATTCTGGATTTGAAGTTCCTCAACAGGTTTATTCGTCCTCGGAAGTTTCGCATGGAAACCCTGCGGTCTGCGATCGGTTCGCTTCGGCAGGGGGACTTTATGACGTCCATAGACATCAAGGATGCGTACCTGCACGTGCCGATCTTTCCTGCTCATCAGCGGTTCCTTCGTTTCGTGGTGGGGGATCGGCATTTTCAGTTTGTGGCTCTTCCGTTCGGCCTCACCTCTGCTCCGAGAGTGTTCACCAAGGTGTTGGCGGGGGTGATGGCCCTGCTCAGAGCTCAGGGGATTCGCATTGTGCCTTACCTGGACGATCTTCTCATCATGGCTCCTTCCTTCAGTCAAGCAGAGGGGGACACCAGCACGGTGGTGTCTATGTTGGAGAGGTTCAGCTGGGTGATCAATTACCCCAAGTCCTCGCTGGTTCCGGCCAGGGTGGTGACCTTTCTGGGGATGTCGTTGGACTCCTGCCAGCACAGAGTGTTTCTTCCTCAGGCCAAGGTTCTGTTGATTCAGGAATTGGTCCAGCTGCTCCTCTCCCATCCTCATCCGTCCATTCGTCTGGGGATGAGACTGGTGGGGTTGATGGTGGCCTCGTTCGAGGCAGTTCCCTTTGCTCAGTTTCATACGAGGACTCTTCAACTTCATCTTTTGGCGTCTTGGAACCGGTGTCCGGGGTCGTTGGATCGGTCCTTCCGGTTGTCCCCTCGGGTTCGGCAGTCCCTTCTGTGGTGGTTGGTCTCGGACAACCTTCTGAAGGGCAGGTCGTTTCTGACTCCACTTTGGGAAACTGTCACTACGGATGCCAGTTTGTCAGGCTGGGGAGGTTTTTGGAAGGATCTTCGGTTTCAGGGGCAGTGGGACCCTCAGGAGGCCCACTTGCCCATCAATGTTCTGGAATTGCGAGCCATCAGGTTGGTTCTGTCTCGCTTGACGCATCATTTACAAGGTCTGCCGGTTCAGGTTCGCTCAGACAATCAGACGGCGGTTGCTTACATCAATCACCAAGGCGGGACTCGCAGTCTGGGTGCCCACAGGGAAGTGTCTCTGATTTTGGTCTGGGCGGAGACTCATGTCCCTTGCATCTCGGCAGTTTACATTCCGGGTGTGGAAAACACAGAGGCGGATTTTCTGAGCCGGTGTGCGTCCCGTCGGGGGGAGTGGTCTCTCCATCCCCAGGTGTTTCGGTCACTTTGTCTCCGGTGGGGGACGCCGGAGGTGGATCTGTTTGCCTCTCGTCACAATCACAAGCTTCCGTCCTTTGTGTCCCTGTCCCGGGACCCTCTGGCTCTGGCGGCGGATGCCATGTCCCTGAGCTGGAGGGACCTGGGGTTTCTTTATCTGTTTCCTCCGATTCCCATGCTAGGCAGGGTTCTGCGAAAGTTGGTTATGGAGGGAGTTCCCGCCATTCTCGTGGCTCCAAGGTGGCCAAGGCGGGTGTGGTTCGCGGACATCGTTCGTCTGGCCGTAGATCAGTTCGAGCTGCCTCTTCGGCCAGATCTTCTCACTCAGGGTCAACTATGTTACCCCAGTTTACAAACGCTGGCTTTGATGGCTTGGCTGCTGAAACCTCCATCTTAAAGGAGGAGGGTCTTTCGGATGCGGTCATTCAGACTCTTATTAGTGCCAGGAAGAGATCTTCTTCTTCCATCTATTACAGGTATTGGAGATCTTATATTGATTGGTGTGAGGCTAGGTCTTTGCCTTGCCGGGTCTTTTCTGTGTCTAGGATTTTGGAGTTTCTTCAGTCGGGGCTGGACTCCGGTCTTCAGCTGAGTACCTTGAAGGGGCAGGTTTCTGCTTTGTCTATTTTTTTCCAGAAATCTTTTGCTAGTCATTCCTTGGTCAAGACTTTTTTCCAGGGGGTTTCGCATGTGCGGCCTCCGAGGAAGCCTTTGCTCCCAGTGTGGGATTTGAATTTGGTTCTTTCCGCTCTTAAGGCTCCTCCTTTTGAGCCTTTGCGGGATGTCGCTTTGTCCATTCTTACTCAGAAGGTTGCCTTTCTGGTGGCCATCACTTCGGTTCGGCGTGTTTCAGAGCTGGCAGCTTTGTCTATTCAGGCTCCTTATTTTGAGGATCATCAGGACAAAGTGGTTTTTCGTTACAAGTCAGATTTTCTCCCTAAAGTGGTCTCTGCTTTTCATCTTAACCAGGACATTGTTCTTCCTTCCTTGTGTCCTAAGCCTAAGAATGTCAAGGAGAGTGCTTTGCACTGCTTGGATGTGGTACGATGTGGTACGATGTGTCAGGTACTATCTACGTGCTACGTCTTCTTTTCGTAAGACTGATGCCTTTTTTGTTGTGCCATGTGGCCCTAGGAAGGGTTTGGCTCCGGCCAAATCTTCCATTAGTAAATGGATTCGTCAGGCCATTGTTGGTGCTTATTCGGCTAAGGGGAAGGATCCTCCTTTCCGAGTTACTGCTCACTCTACTCGTGCGGTTGGTGCGTCCTGGGCTTTTCAGCACCAGGCTTCGGTTGAACAAGTGTGTAAGGCTGCAACTTGGTCTTCTGTTCATACCTTTTCTAAGTTCTATAAGGTTGATGTGCGGGCTTCAGCGGATGCTGTTTTTGGCCGTAAGGTTTTGCAGGCTGCAGTGGTTTGAGTTTCTTCTGCGTTATTGCCTGTTCGGATACCCACCCTTTTCTGGACACTGCTGTTGGATGTCCCTAGTGTAATTATTAATGTTTGAAGTGGGGTGTGTGACATACTTAGAATAATACCATTTTGTGAATACTCACCTGTAAAATGGGTATTATAAGTATGTCACACACCCCACTTCACCCGCCCTTTTCGGTATCCTGGCTCTTTATTTGGTGAAGTTTAGTTCTTTACGTTGAGGGTTGCATTGTTGGTTCTGGTACCTTGTCTTACTGCTGTTCTAATACTGGGAGGTTCTTGGGAGGTACCAGGTATGTATAGACCGGGAGGGGCCTGTTGACGTTTTTTTGAGAGTTCTCTGCAATGCTGCCACCTAGCGGTGCGTTAACCCTAGTGTAATTATTAATGTTTGAAGTGGGGTGTGTGACATACTTATAATACCCATTTTACAGGTGAGTATTCACAAAATGGTATTTTTAACTAGCATCCTCTGAATTGCTTCCCCATGAATAGTTTCTTTTGGCAATTTTCTCTGCTCCTGCTTTACTCCACTCCCAACTAATGCTACCTCTTTTAGCTGTAAAGCCATGAGGTCACCTTTTTTTGTCCCTTGTGTTAGATGGCATTGAGTGCTGCTGCTCCCTTCTACAGAGGATATGTGTCTGATATTGACTGTCGTTGGGGAGTCATTTCTGCCTCTGTTGATGATCGAACAAAAGAAGAAAGAGGCCTGGAGGTATGGTGTACATTTATGAATACTTACAACCTAAAGAGAAGTCTGGGCATTAACAAGTTATTGATCACCTATTTTCGTTTAATATCTGCAGCCTTTAAAGAATAATAAATACAGAATCAGTAAGTCGCGATACGATTCTATAGACAGTTATCTGTCTACTTGTGGCGAAAAGTACAATGACATTGATCTGACTATAGATAAAGAAATCTATATCCACTTAACAAGAGAAGGTAGGTTCTGCACCTTAAATTTAAACAATTTTTATCAAGCTTGGCACCATCATTCGTTTCTCGTGAAATACTCTAGTATGAGTGGGTGTTGTAGTCTACAGTCCCAAGACTTAAATGACAGAAAAGCCGTGTATGATCTCTTTAAGGTCAGACTAGCATTACAGGTGTACCATGGAAGCTTTGCCATTACATTGGCGTCCAGTAGAGAAGTATTTAGAGAGCCTTTCTGAAATTGAAAAGCGGATCAAAATACATTTTAGGACCCCCCACTCAACCTCCTTGATTTGGGCGGTGCTGGGGGGGCTATTGCTCGGTTGGGGAAACTTTTTTTATTTTTTTTCCACCACTGAGGCCGCTGATTGGCTGATCTCAAGATTGACATATGACCTGCGCCAGCCGGCTACCCACATCCCTAGCCCTCCTGTGGAGTGCGCAGTCCCACACACCTGATCTGTCTAATTGGCTGGATGTGGGAGTGTGCACAGCCACAGAGGCCAGAGATGTGACCGTCAGCGAACACAGTCACAGGAGCCAAAGGTAAAAAGTTTACTGGTGACCCCGAGGGTTCCACACAACAGGGCACTTCGGTATAGGATGCCCCTGGGCCTGGCCAGGAAGTGAATGAAGGGGGCGTGCCATAGTTCCTGTGACGAATGTGAGTGCTGCACAGTGGAGATCATTTTGATGTCGGCAGCACAGGACATGGAGCAGTGCCAAACTAGCACAACTGCTATGCTGGGTATAAAAGGTAATTGTAGTGTGTTTTTTTTTTTTTGTTTGTTTGTTTGTTTTTTCCTTTCTTGTTGAAGTCCACCAAATATAACCTAAATCTGATTCCCACTTGGTCATAAAATCAAGTTTCTCTCTGGGTTCCATAAATTGAATATATGCATTACGCACTATTTCATCCCTTTTTTTTTATTTTTATTTTTTTTTTTTTTTATATATATATGTGGTCTATTCAGAACACAAGAAGGCTGTGAATGTAACCCTGAAATGGCTTCCTCCTCCCACTGTTTTGATTAACTTTCTTGCTTTTTTAGTAAAATAATGTGCATGAAATGCATGTAGAAGCAACTTACACCTTCTGCTCATTGTAATAGCTTGTTTATACCACAGTGTACTGTAGATTGGTAAAAAAGGAATAGATACTTCTTTTAAAAGAGGACCAGAATCCGCTGGGATTTGTAAGTATAACAAGCAATCTAGGGGGTTTCACACAGGGTGGGGAGGATGGGGAATAGGCCGCCCCTGGAGACTGCAGAGCCGGCTGCAATTGCTTTTGGTGCTCTTTAACAAATGATTTGCCGTATAAAGGACAAATTGCTACTTCCTCCCCCCCCCCCCTTCCCTTCTTCCCAGGTTTGCCTTACAACAGGCTTCCTCAGAGTGGGATAAAGGTGGTAGCTTTTTTTTCTGATATGGGTAAGCTAGTAACTGGTCTATATATATTATGGCTTTAAAGTGGACCAACACCCAGGATTTTGACTATCCTGGGTATTGGTCCACTTCCCCGGGGCACCCCGATCGGGGGTGCCCCGCTGTGTGAAACCCCCCAGAAAGCCCCCAAAACTCACCTCTCCCCGCTCCCACGTGGCCGCGCCGTCCAATCGGCGCCGACGGACAAGCTGATTGACAGCGACGTACAAGCAGCTTGCCCGTCGGCGCCTCCCGCGCGTCACTCTTGACGTGTGCGCGCCCGCCTAGAGGAGCGCGAGTGAGGCGGCGGCGGCGGAAGCAGCGGTAAGGTTTTTCGGGGTGTTTGGGGGGTTTACACCCCGCGGGACATCCCGATCTCGGATGTCCCGCGGTGTGTGAGGTGATCGGCCCGGGAATCTTATAGATTCCCGGGCCGATCACCTCAGGGTGTTGGTCCACTTTAATGTAATGGTGAATGTTTCAATGCAACTTTTTGTTATTGGTGTAAACAAGATATTAAGGGAGTTGGGTGGTGAACAAGAGCAAGTGAGGCATAGCAACAGAATTTATTCTTAGTATACAGTACGTCCTGCTCCAGATATAATACTTACACTTGGGTTATCCTCCGCCAGATGGCGCTGCACTGCAGAGACATGCAAAACAGGCTCCTCCCGGCCCTCAAATACCCGGGGACCTCCCACAAATCCCCAGATTTCTCTGCAGTGCTGACTGCGAAGACATGAAGTATCACTCTCTCGCAGGTGAGCGGGGCTATCAAAGCCTGCGGCCCTGTTGGACTATTTCCACCCGTCCTCCCTGTCATGTGCCTCCCAGCCTGGGCTGCGCTGGTCGGGTGAAGGTAGGCAGCACCATGCGTGCTTACGGAGCCATGCTCCATTGCAGTCCCCCACCAAAGGGTAGGCGGTTTAGGCTGATGGTGAGCCTCTAGGGGATGCCTCTCCCGCACTATTGCCCCATGCCCCGTGTAGCGGTGGGCCCTGTACAAAGGGTCGCCATCCTCCCTCGTTTCCCCCCCCCCCCCCCGTAGCTCAGGGGGAAAGAAAGGGGGGGGGGTGTGTGTGGTGGTCTCAGTGTATGTTTACACGCTTATGGCCTTAGTATTGTCCTTGACTGGTATTCCTGGTGTCAGAGCCGTGCTGCCTTCTTATTGTGTATCTGTCGCCACCGCGCGCACCTTTTTTCCTTTACTGGATGTGCTGCGCTGGGCGGCGGCAGCGTCTTCATTGGCAAATCATTTTTCTAAGTGTGTCATACACTTCGCTCCTCATGACAACGTTGTAACTATCTCAGAGCGTCGCGCTCTTCGGGGGGGGCGGGGATCTGGTTTGGCGCGCTCCGCGTCACAGCCCGCTCTGGTCCGCCCCCTTGAGGTTCGCTTGGCGCCATTTTGATGCTAGTCGCATGCATGCGTGGTAGCGGTCCTCCTCCTCCCTTTGTCTGTAAGTGCCCTCGCGGGCGATTTTCATGATCCTTGATTACTGCGCATGGTTCTGACACCCTTTATTCCCATTATGTCTTTCAGACTGGTGAACGCCATTGGCTTCTCCCAGCCTGGCGTAATTAGCGGGCCTTGTAAATCTACTCCCACCTTCCTAGCAGGTCTTGGGGCATCCATGGTGGCCTATTGCGTAAATCCCTGCTGGCAAATTGTGTCTAAATAATCACCATATGGAGGCCTCTCAGAATTATGTGACCGGGGTCCCTCTGGGACAAGACCGGCTGTGTATAGCGTGTGGACAACCCCATGCTGATGCTGACAGAGCACGGGTCTGCGTACCCTGTGCTGAGCAAGCACTGGCCCTGCAATTGGGTCGGCCAGTGGCTGCACCTAGCTAAAATTCACCTATCACCCCAGGCTTAAATCTCACTCCTGCTGAGTCGCATACAAGTGGGGAATTGCAGCCTGCTGGGCCTTCCAGACTGCCTACGGCTGAACAGATTATTGCTAGGTTGTCAGAGCACATGGGCTCTGGTAGGAAGCGGCACCTGTCGCCTCATGTTTCTGTATTCTCTATGAGAACCGAGGAGTTTACTACTCCGTGTGACTATACCCCTTCTGATGAAGGGGAGTTGTTCTCTGACTCATCTGATGAGAGGCCGAGGAGTCATGACCATTCTGCCCTGAATACTGGGGCCAGTGTGACACTGACGACTTGTTGATTAAGGTCTTTAAGGCACTGTCTGTCTCTCTCCCCGGTGAGGTCCCCAAGCCTAGAGGGGAGCGTTTCCATACTGCGACTGCACGTTTGGAATTTCTAGAGCAGGCTCATTTACATGCTCTTGTGCTCAAGGAATGGGAATGCCCCAGTAAACTTCCAGGGGACTGGGATAGGAAATACCCTTTTCCCCCTGAGGTGGTTAATTGTTGATGCACCGATCATAGGGGTCCCTAATCCCCCCCTTTATTACAACCCCTGCTTATAGTACCTTTCGGGATGATGAGGACCGGCGCATTGATCTGCTGGCCTCCCATGCCTTTTCTTGTGCAGGGGCGGCGCTGCGCCCGGTCTGTGACGCAGCTATTACTGCAGTGGCCGCTAGAACCCTCATCAGAAAGCTGCTTGATCATCACCCTGAGGATCTCCCCTGGGAGGTGTTTAATGCACTCTCCAGTTTTGATGTATTTGTAAAATGTATGCTATTAGCGCTGGATGACACCATTAGAATGTGTGCAAGAACTTCTGCCCTTGTGGTGGCTATACGTCGCTTGCTCTGGCTGCGACAGTGGGGTGCTGACGATGCTACTAAAAAGACTCTTACTGGGCTTCCCTTTAGAGGGCAACGCCTATTTGGGGCCCGTCTGGACCTGTTAGGTAAAAACCTGTTCGTATCGGCCCCCTCGGGGCAGGGGCACCCCTCCTCCCCCCTACCTTAGTGTTAAACTGGAACCAGGGGTGTCCTTCCGGATTTTTCGTGCAGCAGCAGACAATGCCCTGGCCCCTCCGGTGGGGCTAAGCCCAAATCTTCCATCAAACCCCCTCAAGCATGATGGGGCGCCCTTGCCCGTCTGGGTGAGGGGATGGCTGCAGCACCTTGCTCTTATCAGGAGGCATCTCGCCTCATTCTGGTGGATTCAGGAGGTTGTGTCCTCCAGATACAAGATAGAGTTTGCTGCGTGGCCTTCCCCAGTTTTATCAGGTCCCAGGTACTCCTGGTCCCTGCCGCTGTTCAGTTGCTGGCACAGGCCATGCTAGGCCTGCGAGGTCTGAGGGCCTCTTGCAGATTGCCTGTAACAGGCAGAGGCAGGGGCCGCTACACCAACCTTTCCACAGGACCCCAACAGGATGGGTCGGGTTGGCCCATTCTGGATTCACAGCAATTCTCTAATTACAGGCAGTTTCTGCATGGAAACTCTGATATGGGCCATCAGCACCTTGCGCCCAGTGGGCTTCTTGCCGTCTGGGGAACTCTAAAATGTTTGTTTACATCCATGTGCCTTCAGGTCTCTGAGGCTCTTTGGGTTCGTGTTGGTAGTCCAACACTGCTAATTGTGGCCTGGTTATCTGGCCTCTCTTCAACTCCCAGAGTGCTCACTCAGGTGCTGACGATGGTGATGTTTCTGAGACCAAGGGGCGTCCGTGCGATGACCTACCTGGACGTCTTTTCTCACTTCCCAGTCTCTACGTCAGGCTAAGTTGGATACCTGGCTGGTGGTGTTCATTGGGAGTCATTTGGATGGGTGATCAATCATCCCAAGTCCTCATGGTCCCCTTAAATGGTAACTCCATTTACTAGGAATGATTCTGGATTAGGTTCAAACCAGAATCTCCCCTTCTCGGCGATACAGTGGGCACTCTGGTCACATGGGCTCAGTCCCTCATTGCTATCCCGGTCCCTTCACCAAGCAGGGATGCAGCTGGTGGGCCCGTTGGTGACTTGCTCGGAAGAGGTCCCTTATGCTCAGTTACCCTTGGGCCCTTCTGCGACTTCTATTGTTAATACAGGACAGGGATCCAGCATCCCTGGAGCAGGGTCTGTGGGCCTTCCCACTGGGTAGAAAGTTTTTCTCTTGGAAGTGGATAAACTCAAGGGACCTGTCTGGGGGCAGTTCCTTCTTGCCCCTTCCTGGAAACGGTCGCCATGGATGCCAACCTATCAGGTTGAAGGGGGAGGGTTTCTTCTGAAACTCTCTGCGATTCTGGGGGTGGTGGGGCCCTTAGAAGGTCCTTACGCCTATTGAGGTTCTAAACCTATGAGCGTTTTCAGTTGGTTCTATCTCGCTTGACCACTTCCCTTCTGGGCTTGCCAGTTTGGGGGCGCTCGGTCTGTCTGACGACGGATGTCCTACATTAATCATTGGAAGGGGCCTGGAGCTGGTGAACCCTCCAGGAAGTGTCCATGTTCCTTTTCTGGGTGGAGACAATGTTCCCTGCATATCAGTGAGATTAGCTCCGGTGGAGCCCCTCTGCGACAGGATGTGCTAATCCCGGTGTCACTATGGAGTCCAACCAGTCGTGGATCTGTTGTGTTCCGTCACTATCACAGTCTCTCGGCCTTTGTTTCTCTGTCCCAGGATCCTCTGGCAGTGGTCCGGATGCCTTAGTAACGTCATGACAGGACGTTCGGTTCTGTATGTCTTTCTCCATTCCCCCTGCTAGGCAGGGTTCTGCGCAAGATTGCTCTGGTAAGGGGACCAGTGATTCTGGTGGCCCCCAGGTGCCCTAGTAGAGTGTGGTTGCAGACATGGTACAGAGGACAGTAGTTTTCTGTACTTTTGACAGGAGTGCCAGCTCTGATCACTCAGGGCCCCCTTTACGTCACTCCAATCTACAGTCTCTGGCCCTGTCGGTCTGACTGCTGAAACATACATCTTGATGGAGACAGGCTTATCTGTCTTGGTGTTTTGAGACTAGGAGCAAGCTTCTTCCTCTTCTTCTTCTTCTATCTGTTATAGGGTATGGCATACCCATATTGATTGGTGTGAGTCTAGGTCTCTCCTCTGTTGGGCGTTCTTGGTTCCCAGGGTTCTAGTGTTGTTTTCGGCATGATTTGGAGTTGGTTCTCCATCTCAGTACTCTGATGGGTCAGGTTCTGCCCTGTCCATCTTGCCTTAATAGTCTCTGGTTCAGTCTTCCTTGGTTAAGACTTCCTTCAGGGGGTACTCATGTGTGTCCCTCATGTAATCCTATGGTCCCCGTTGGGATTGAAATTGAATTTCATTCTGTCTGCTTGCAGGGTTTTGTCCTTTGGTCCTATGATCAGGATGCTGTCTGGCTGTTCTTACCCTCAAGGTTGTCCTTCTGGTGACGTTTACCTTGGTCAGGCGTGTGTTAGCGGGTGGCTCTGTCTACCTAGCCCCCATTCCTTGAGATACACCAGGATAAGGTGGAGTTCTGCCTGAAGCCAGACTCTCTGCATCTGGAGTTGTCTCTTGTTCATTGATTCGATATATTGCTATCCCTGCTGTGCCTTTTTCCTAGCAACGCTGAGGAAAGGGTTCTGCATTCCTTAAACAGGTGTTGGAAGTTTTTTTCCTTGGTAGTCACTGTGTCCTTTAGGGGAACTGATGTTCCTTGGGGCCTATGGTCATTACATCCTGAATGTGCCCGTTCTCGTCTGCTCTCGGGGAGTGGGGCGGCTTGGCCCTGGTTATTACCTTAATGGCTGTTCCTTCTGGTACTTAGTAGGGTCTTTTGGCTTCTGTCTATTGTCTACTGTAGCGATTGGATTTGTCAGGCTGTTACTCAGGCCTATTCCAGCAAGGGGAAGAATCTTCCTTGTCACCTTGATTCTTTTTCTACTCGTGCTTGATGCCTTTTGGGCTTTTCAGCACCGGGCTTCTGTTGAACTGGTTGGCTAGGCCACTACCTTGGCCTTGTGCTCTTACCTTTGCAAAGTTTTACAAGGTTGGTGTTAGGGCCTCAGCTCATGCTGTCTTGGCCGTATGGTTATGCAGGTGACAGTGGTTTTAAACTGTCTGCTGTTGTCGTTTTTTGTTGGGGATCCCACCCTACTTTATCGACACTGCTATTGGATGTCCCAAGTGTAAGTATTATATCTGGAGCAGGACGTACTGTATACTAAGAATAATACAATTCTGTGAAATACTCACCTGTAGAATTGATATTATTTGTATACAGTACGTCCTGCTCCACCCCACCCTGGTTTTTCGCATTATTCTGGATCCCCTGTATGGTGATTGTTACCATTGTTATAGTTACCAGTTTTGGTGGTTAATTCTCCCGGCTTCTTGTTCACTGATTTTCAATGCTGGGGTTATTTGAGGGCCGGGAGGAGCCTGTTTTGCATGTCTCTGCAGTGCAGCGCAATCTGGCGGAGGATAACCCAAGTGTAAGTATTATATCTGGAGCAGGACGTACTGTATACAAATAATATCAATTCTACAGGTGAGTATTTCACAGAATTGTATTTTTTTTCACTATATACCCATATTCTTGACGTTGGCCCCTACTCCTTATTGGTTGCTAAAGAGGTATCCTTAAATGGTGTTCTACTAGAGAAGTAAATTAAGGGTTTTGATTTAGATTTACCCTGGTAGTAATGCAACGATCAAGGGTTGTCAAAGCTCTGTTCTGCAGATAGTGCCTTTCCTTTTTGGTGAATTGTTTTAGAGTAGGCTATATCGACGAAAAACTGTTTTCAACAGTTTGAAAACCTGGGGGTGTCATAGACCAGGACCCTTCCTCTAGCAAAGTTGGTTGGTATGGTTTGGGTCTGCTCTAAGAAGTGTTATCCACAAGTCTACAAATCTGAATATGTGGTTTAATTTACTTGCCATAACTTTTTTTTTTTTTTTGTAATTTAGGAATTGACCACATCTTGGCTCAGCACATCGCACATCTTTTTATTAGGGACCCTTTAACATTGTTTGAAGAGAAAATACATTTGGATGATGCAAATGAATCTGACCACTTTGAGGTTGGTTTGTGACTGCCATTGTTTAGCAATAAAATATCATGTTGCAACAGCATTTACTTTATATTGTTTAAATTGTGCTACTAATTATTTGGAGCGGCTTATAGAAGCTGGATCTAATACTTCTACTCGGGTGGCAACCAATAAGTGTAAACTTATTAAATTTGGGGTGGGGAGGCTTTTAGAAGCATGCTTGATTATATTTGAATTTTCTCCTGCAATCATTAGTTTTCCCATCTGACAATTTGTATGCTTCCTCTTGTTTGCTATCTGACATTGCTGCGTTTTACACTTTTTTTTTTTTTTGTGTTTAGAATATTCAATCCACTAACTGGCAAACCATGAGATTTAAGCCTCCACCCCCAAATTCTGATATAGGATGGAGAGTAGAGTTTCGCCCTATGGAGGTTGGTATTTTTTGAAAAGTCCTATTTATTTATGTATTTGCCACCTATAAGTGCTTCCAGTCTGCCACAGAAAAATATGCTCTATTAGTCAAATTAGCCATCATTTTAGTTTAATGTGAACAGGCTTTAGGGGCAATCAAATGCACAAAGAGAAAATGACATACACATAAGTGGTGTACTCTGACCCTAGTGCTGCTGGGTTTAACTTTACGAAAGTTTAACTGTGAGGGTTAACTATTTCTGTATATGGGTAACCTTAGTTGGTATGAATGCAAGCATTATACTGTATATCAGCATCTGATAAGAACATGGCATGTGCAAGTCTTGGGACTGCACTCTTGCATCAGCTGTCCGAGCGGTGTATAACTAGAATGACTTCCTCTCTCTCCTGAAATGAACATAGAAATAGTTTTGGTTTTGCTATACAGTCTAATATGGGGCTAGGTGTGTGTGTGTGTGTAATATATATATTTTTAGTAATGTTTGTTATGTAAACTATTTTTCAGGTGCAGTTAACGGACTTTGAAAACTCAGCCTATGTAGTCTTTGTGGTTTTGTTGACCAGAGTAATACTTTCTTACAAGCTGGACTTTTTAATTCCATTGTCAAAGGTATTTCTGTTTATGCAACCTTATAATTTATAATGATTTCAGAATAAACTATGGGTATGTTACCCTCCAGGTTGCTCTGCATGAAAATGCTGCTCATTTTCAGTGCAACCGTTTTATAGAAGTTTGAATAAGTGAAGTTGTTATAGGGCATGCAAAATGTCTCCCCCAGACCTGGTTGAAGTTTAATTTTGGCATGGATGAGTTTAACTTTTACAGGGTTCTGAATTTAGGTCCTAATTACTTAAATAAATTCCTTGCACTAGAACAAAGCCTTGTTCCTCAGCTAGAATTAAGTGTACTGCCTGCCTGGTTATAAGTATTGTAAAAGTTGTGTTTTAAAGTGGACCAACACCCAGGATTTTGACTATCCTGGCTTTTGGTCCACTTCCCCAGGGCACCCCGATCGGGGTGAAACCCCCCTAGAATGCCCAGATCAACTCGCCTCACCCCGCTCCTAGGGCGCATGCGCCGCCGCCTGTCCAATCAGCGCACTCGGAGCCGCTGAGCTATATGCGTCAATGAGACATCTTACCGCAGCGGCTCTGAGTACGCTGGCAGCCGCATCTCACGCTTCCCTCTAACAGGGCACGCTTGCAATGGCCATTCACAGATGGCGTGCACAGGCACGCGCCCTGCTAGAGAGGAGCGCGAGATGCGGCCCACGCATGCGCTGTTGGACCAGGTTTACCGGCGTCCTGGGGGGTTTCACACAGTGGGGCATCCCGATTTTGGATGCCCTACGGGGAGGGATCGGATCGCCCTGGGAATCTTACAGATTTCCGGGCCGATCCGGCTGGGTGTTGGTCCACTTTAAAGGAGATGCCTAAATATAGTAAATTAAGGAAAAACCTGCTTAAAAATCGTTTAAGAAGCCAAATAAATTAAAGTGACTTCTGCTATGCATAATTTTTTTTTTTTTTTTAGGTTGATGAAAACATGAAAGTGGCTCAGAAACGGGACGCTGTGCGTCAGGGAATGTTCTACTTCAAAAAGGATATTTGTAAAGGTGAAGGCACTTGATAATTCATCACTTATTTTAAACGTCTTATACATTATAAAAGTATTCCAAATCCCTGTTTCTTTAGGTGTTTATTACAGTAGTGCAAATACACATTAATATGCTAGCCTGTTCCTTGCCATCATTTTGAAAAGCTTCTAATGAATGCCCAGCAAAGCCGGTGTGAGCATTTTGCATATTTGTAATTATACGATGTGAGCATGTGTGAGCATTTTGCATATTTGTAATTATACGATACATATTGCTTGTCTAAACCCTGTTAGTGCTTGCGGTGACATCATTCTGCAGGATGGTATTGTTTGCACCGTTTCAATACATATTAAAACAAAAGATAAATTAAATTAGAATGTGCTACTGCAGGCAAAGGTAAATGTTACACCATTGTGTTGGGCTACATATTCTTAGTATACAGTACGTCCTGCTCCAAATCTAATACTTACAGTTGGGATATACTCCGCCAGATGGCGCTGGACTGCAGAGATATCGAAAATAGGTTCCTCCCGGCCCCTCAAATACCCAGAATTTCTCTGCAGTCTGGCTGCGAAGGACGAAAAATTTGCTCTCTACTCGCAGGTGAGCGGGGTTATTAACCTGCGGCCCTGTAGAACTATTCCCACCCGTTCCACTAGTAATATGCCTCCCAGCCTTGGCTGCGCTGGTCGGGTGAAGGTAGGCACCACCGCTGTCAGGTGCTTAGGAGCGCTGCTCCATCGCAATCCCCCACCAAAGGGTAGGCGGTTCAGGCTTATGGTGAGCCTCTATGGGATGCCCCTCTCGCACTATTGCCCCTGCCTATCGGTGGGCCCTATTTAAGTGGCCGCCGTCCTCCCTCATCCTCCTTAGTCTTTGGGGGAAAAGAGGGGGAGGGGGGGTGTGTATGTGTATAGATATGTAGGTTATGCAGTCTGTGCTTTCACCTTTCACATGTCTTTATATTCTTGTGTCAGCCGCCGCGCTGACTTGTCTTTTATTGCTTTTAAATTTACCGCCGCCGCGCGCTGACTTGGTTCCATGCTTGGTGGCGCCATTACCTCAGGCGCTGGTGCGCCATCATTGGCTGTTGGCCTTCTGGCTTTGCACTCTTCGGGGGGGCGGGGCCCGTCTTTGGCGCCTTCCGCATCATCGCTGTTACTGGCCCGCCCCTCGAGGTATACCGACGCCATCTTTTCTGACTTGGTTGGCCTATGCGCGACGGACTCCTACCTACCGCGGTCCGTAAGTGCCCTCACGGGCGGCTTTATCTGCTTCACTTCTGTTACGATGTACTTAAGGTCTTGTCTGCTTATGTCTTTCAGGCAGGACGGACCCTTCTTGGCTTCTCCCAGCCCTGCTTTTAGTATATTATTTGTAGGCCTTGAAAAAATTATACTCCCACGTCCCTAGCGGGTTATTGGGGCATCCAGGGTTGCTATATAGCGTTATTCCCTATCTGGGTATAGCGCCGCTATAATCACCATATGGAGGCATCTCAGGATAATGTGACCGGGGTCCCTTTGGGACAAGACCGGCTGTGTGTAGCGTGTGGGCAGCCTCATGCTGACGCTGACAAGGCGTGGGTCTGTGTACCCTGTGCTGAGCAGGTACTTGCATTGCAATCTGGCCTGCCAGTGGCTGCACCTCGTTTCACTTCACCTACTCCCCCAAGCTTAAATCTCACTCCTACTGTGTTGCATACTAGTGGGGATTCTCACCCTGATGTGTCTTCTAGACTGGCTACTGTTGAACAGATTATTGCGAAGTCTTTAGCGCGTAAGGCCCCTGCTAAGAAGAGGCACTTGGCGCCTAATGTTACTTTTTACCCTATGGGAACAGGAGTTTTGGAATCTGTGAGGCTATACCCCGTCTGATGAAGGGGAGCTCTTTTCTGATTCAGGCTCATCTGATGAGAGACCAAGGGGTCATGATGATTCTGGCTCTGACCCCTGGGCCCCGGATGACACTGACAGATTATTGACCCAGATTTTTGAGGTTCTGTCCATGTCTCTCCCTTTTAAGGCTCCCAGGCAAAGAGGGGAGCTTTTCCATACAGCAAAATCACGTTTGGAATTTCCTGAGCAGGCACATTTCCATAACCTTGTGCTCAAGGAATGGGAGCGCCCCAGTAAACTTCCCGGGGTTCCAAAGAGTTGGCATAGGAAGTATCCCTTTCCTGCTGAGGTGGTTAAATGTTGGTCATCCCCCCCCCCCCCCCTCCCCGAGGTGGATGCCCCGATCCTAGGGCTATCTAACACCTCTGTCATGCATTCCCCTGACTCTACTACCCTGCGGGATGCTGAGGACCGGCGCATTGACCAGCTGGCATCCCACGCCTTTGCATGTGCGGGGACGGCGCTGCGCCCGGTCTGTGCCTCTGCCATTACTGCTGTGGCCACTGGAACCCTTATCAGAAATATGCTTGATAGTGCCCCTGATGATTTGCCTTGTGAGGTGCACTCCAGTTGTGATGTTTTTGTAAATTTTGTCCTATCAGCATTGGATGACACCATCAGAATGTGTGCCAGAACTTCTGCCCTCGTGGTGGCTATACGCCGCTCGGTTTGGCTGCGCCAGTGGGCTGCTGACAATGCTGCCAAGAAGGCCCTCACTGGGTTTCCCTTCAAAGGACTGCGTCTGTTTGGAGACTGCCTGGACCTTTTTGCTAAGGGAGGCAGTTTACCCCAGCGCAGGCGGCAACCTCGGCCCTTTCGGGGTCAGGGTTCCTTCTCCTCCCCTTACCGTGGTGCAAGACAGGGAAGGGGGGTGTCTTTCCCTGGGGCCTGGGGAGATTTCTGGGGTAGAGGCAGAGGACGTGGACGTCCTGGCTCCTCCTGGGGTCCCAAAGCAAAATCCTCTCCCAAGCCCCCTCAGGCATGATGGGGCGCCCTCACCCATCCGGGTGGGGGGACGGCTGCAGCACTTCGCTCACGTCTGGAGGCTTCATGTCTCAGACCGCTGGATTCAGGACGTAGTGTCCTCCGGTTACAAGTTGGAGTTTGCTGCCGATCCCCCTCCAAGATTCATCAGATCCCGGATTCCTCAGCTAGTGCAAGCAGTGCAAGGCCTCCTGGAGCTGGGGGTCATCTGCCAGGTCCCCTTAAGAGAAAAAGGCAAGGCCTTTTATTCCAACCTATTCACAGTACCCAAAAAGGATGGTTCTGTCACGCCCATCCTGGACTTAATGATTCTCAACAAGTTTGTCAGGGGCAGGCGCTTTCGCATGGAGACTCTGCGCTCTGCCATCAGTTCCCTGCGCCAAGGGGATTTCATGACTTCTGTGGACATCAAAGATGCTTACTTTCATATTCCTGTGTTCCCAGGTCATCAAAGGTTCCTCAGGTTCGCTCTGATGGATCAACACTACCAATTTGTGGCCTTGCCCTTCGGCCTCACTTCAGCTCCCAGGGTGTTCACCAAGGTGCTGGCTGGCGTGATGTCTCTGCTCAGATGTCAGGGCGTCCGCGTGCTTCCCAATCTGGACGACATCCTCATCACTTCCCAGTCTCTACATCAGGCAGAGTTGGTGTCATGAATGACTTGCCTTCAGTCCGTGCCCGTGGTGTCCCTAGGCAACTGGCCAGGGTTTCTCCTGCCCAGCAGCCGCCTCTGCCTCCGGTGCCATCCCCAGCGGCGCGTGTGTCGCCGAGTAAGTCCTCCCCCCTTGCCCATTGTCACTCAGTTTGTGCTTGCTGGCCTATACAATCAGCTCATGTCCTCCGGTGGTGCAATACTCAGAATGGCCACCGGAGGCTGTTTAAAAGAACGAAGTCTGGAAGGTGCAGCTCTGAGCAGTTTGCCTGGGAAGCTCAGCTGGAGCAATCAGCCCAGAGCTCACCAATCAGACCACAGGGCCAGTGCTCCCATCTGCCGTCAGATCCTAAGTGCACCAATCCCAGCCACTGTCTCCCTGTCCAATCCTGCCGGTTTTCCCACTATAAAGGGATTTCCACTGCAGTGTGTCATTGCCTGTTATAGCGCCTAGTACTTAGTTGTCTAGCTTGTCTCTAGTGATTGAACCGACCTTTTGCCTCCCTGACCACGATTCCGCCTGACCCCTCTGATACCTCGCACCGTGACCTTCTGGATTTGACCTCGGCTTGTTTGACTATTCTTCGTTACCTCCATTGGATACCTCGTCCCGTGACCTCCCGGCTCTGACCTCGGCTTGTAATCGGACTTCCGGCATCCTCGCTTGGGACTCCCTGCCGTTCATCAGACTCCACCTTAAGCTGATAATCTTTGCGCCCTATAAGTCCTGGGGGTAACCGAGTAGGAGAGGCATTACCCGCGTCTCCTACAAGCGGGGACTTGTCTATAGGCAGAAGAGGCGGTGGAGATTGGGGATTATCAGCTCAAGACAGACTGGTGTCCGGTACAGTCCTGACAGTTGGATCCTCAGCTGATGTCCACTCTGGAGTCATATGGATGTGTGATCAACCACCCCAAGTCCTCACTGTCCCCTTCCTTGGTAACTCCATTCCTAGGAATGAATCTGGATACAGTTCAGGCAAGGATCTTCCTTCCTCAGCAGAAGGTGGACAGTCTGATTGCACAGGCTCAGTCCCTCCTAGCTTGTCCCCATCCCTCCATCAGGCAGGGGATGCAGCTGGTGGGCCTGACGGTGGCGTGCTTCGAAGCAGTCCCTTATGCTCAGTTCCACTTGAGGCCTCTGCAACTTCACCTATTTTCTGTATGGGACAAGGACCCAGCGTCCCTGGACAGGGTCTGTGTGCTCTCCCCCCTGGTCAGGAGGTCCCTCTGGTGGTGGATGGACTCAAGGAACCTGTTGGGGGGCAGATCCTTTCTTGCCCCTTCCTGGGAGACTGTCACCACGGATGCCAGTCTGTCAGGTTGGGGGGGGGGGTTCTGGAAGTCCCTGCGGTTCCAGGGGAGGTGGGGCCCTCAGGAGGCCCACACTCCTATCAATGTCTTGGAGCTGCGAGCGATCAGGTTAGTTCTGGCTCGCATGACTACTCATCTTCAGGGCCTGCCTGTTCAGGTGCGCTCGGACAACCAGACGGCAGTTGCCTACATCAATCATCAGGGAGGGACCCGGAGCAATGGGCCCTCCAGGAAGCGTCTCTGATCCTGACTTGGGCGGAGGCCAATGTCCCCTGCATTTCAGCTGTGTACATCCCGGGGGTGGAAAATCACCTGGCGGACTCTCTGAGCAGGGGGACCTCTCGCCAGGGAGAATGGTCCCTATGCAGCAGGGTGTTTCAATCTCTGTGTCACCGTTGGGGCTAACCAGATGTGGATCTGTTTGCGTCCCGCCACAATCACAAGCTTCCAGCTTTTGTCTCTCTGTCCAGGGATCCTCTGGCCCTGACCTCGGATGCACTAGCAATGTCATGGAAGGACTTTCAGTTTCTGTATGTCTTCCCAATTCCCCTGCTGGGCAGGGTTCTGTGCAAGATTGCTCTGGAAGGGGTGCCAGCAATTCTGGTGGCCCCCAGGTGGCCAAGAAGAGTGTGGTTCGCAGACGTGGTACAGCTGGCAGTAGATCAGTACGCTCTGCCCTTGGCGCCAGATCTGATCACTCAGGGCTCACTACGCCATCCCAATTTACAAACTCTGGCTTTGACGGCTTGGCTGCTGAAACCTCCATCTTGATGGAGAAGGGGCTGTCTTCCTCAGTTGTGGATACTTTGATTAAAGCTAGGAAGAAGTCTTCCTCTTCCATTTATTACAGGGTTTGGCGTGCCTACATTGACTGGTGTGAGTCTAGGTCTCTTCCCTGTCGTGTCTTCTCTATTCCCAGGATTCTGGAGTTCCTGCAGCATGGGTTGGAGATGGGGCTCCAACTCAGTACTCTGAAGGGTCAGGTTTCTGCCCTGGCTATTTTCTTCCAGAAGTCCTTTGCTCAGCACCCTCTGATCAGGACTTTTTTCCAGGGAGTCACTCATGTGCATCCCCCACGCAAACCTATGGTGCCTGTTTGGGATTTGAACTTGGTTCTGTCAGCCTTGCAGGGTGCTCCCTTTGAACCTGTGCAGGATGCTGCCTTGGGCATCCTTACGCTCAAGGTTCTGGTGGCTATCACTTCTGTCAGGCATGTGTCTGAGTTGGCGGCGCTGTCCATTCAGCCCCCCTACTATGAGAGGCACCAGGACAATGTGGTGTTTCGTTTGAAACCTGATTTTCTGCCTAAGGTAGTGTCTGCTTTTCATTTGAATCAGGATATTGTTCTTCCTCCTTTGTGCCCTAATCCTAGCAATGCTAAGGAGAGGGTTTTGCACTCTTTGGATGTGGTTAGGTGTCAGTACATCTGGTGGCTACTGCACCTTTCAGGAAAACTGATGCTCTTTTCGTGGTCCCTTCTGGTCCTAGGAAGGGTTTGGCTCCTGCCAAGCCTACAATCAGCAAGTGGATTCGTCAGGCTGTGATTCAGGCCTACTCTGCTAAGGGGAAGCATCCTCCCTTCCGCCTCACTGCTCATTCCACTCGTGCTATTAGTGCCTCTTGGGCTTTTCAGCACCAGGCTTCTGTTGAACAAGTTTGCAAGGCCGCTACTTGGTCTTCTGTTCATACCTTTTCAAAGTTTTACAAGGTTGATGTTAGGGCCTCAGCTGATGCTGTTTTTTGCCGAAAGGTTCTGCAGGCGGCAGTGGTTTAAACTGCCTGCTGCTGATTTTCTTGGGGATCCCACCTTACTTTATGGACACTGCTATTGGATGTCCCAACTGTAAGTATTAGATTTGGAGCAGGACGTACTGTATACTAAGAATAATACAATTCTGTGATTACTCACCTGTAGAATTGGTATTAGGAGTATACAGTACGTCCTGCTCCAACCCACCCTTGGTTTGCATTTTCTTGGATCCCCTGTATGGTGATTATCATTGTTTATAGTTGATAGTTTGGGTTGTTAATTCTCCCGGCTTCTCCTTAACTGCTTTTCAATGCTGGGGATTTGTGGGAGGTCCCTGTGTATTTGAGGGGCCGGGAGGAGCCTATTTTCGATGTCTCTGCAGTCCAGCGCCATCTGGCGGAGTATATCCCAACTGTAAGTATTAGATTTGGAGCAGGACGTACTGTATACTCATAATACCAATTCTACAGGTGAGTAATCACAGAATTGTATTTTCTCTTTAATTCTCCCATAGAAAGGGTTCCAGGCTTATCTATAAACTGTATTTGTTGTGACAGACTGGACCATGCCAAGCTGTAGCGCCCTTCTATCTCTTTAATGGTTCTTTAAGATTGCCATCATTAACAGATCACAATATCAATCAATTGGATTATAAAAACGTATGCTTTCCAGCTTTTGTGTGACATTCACGGCCTTTACTGCCTTGATCACCATAGGGTAGAGCTACAAATGTAATTTGTAAATTTTTACAATTCAGTTCACTCTGCATTTTAGGTCTGCATTTATATGAAAACCATGCATTTTCTCAGACATTACATAATGGCGACAATCCTATATGATTTGGGCATCTATTCTGCTTCTCTATATGTTCAAGTCCATGCAAACCTAGTCCTGGACATAAATGGCATTTGATTTGTTATTCTTAGTATACAGTACGTCCTGCTCCAGATAGATTACTTACACTCGGTTATTACTCTGCCAGATGGCGCTGGACTTCAGAGACATCGAAAATGGGCTCCTCCCTCAAATACCCAGGGACCTCCCACAATCCCCAGATCTTCTCTGCAGTCTGGACTGCGAAGGACAAGAAGATTGCTCTCTCTACTCGCAGGTGAGCTGGGCCATTACCCTGCGGCCCTGTAGGACTATTCCCACCCGTTCCATCAGTAATTGCCTCCCAGCATTGGCTGTGCTGGTCGGGTGATGGTAGGCAGCACCGCTGTTAGGTGCTTAGGAGCGCTGATCCACCGCAATCCCCCACCAAAGGGTAGGCGGTACAGGCATATGGTGAGCCTCTATGGGATGCCCCTCCCGCGCTATTGTCCCTGTCTATCGGTGGGCCCTGTTAAGTGGCCGCTGTCCTCCCTCACTCTCCTTGTAGCCTCCGGGGGAGGGAGAGGGTGTGTGTGTGTGTGTGTGTGTGTGTGTGTAGATATGTGTATTGGCTTTTATGCTTCACTACATTATGCTTGGTGTCAGCCGCCACGCTGACTTGTTTTCACTTATTGTGCCTTAAAATTGCCGCCACGCGCGCTTTCCTGTGTTCCGCGTTTGGCGGCGGCGTTACCTCAGGCGCTGGTGCGCCGTCATTGGCTGCTTGTCACGTGTATGGCTTCGCGCTCTTCGGGGGGGCAGGGCCTGTCTTTGGCGCGTTCCGCGTCACTGTTCATGCGGGCCCGCCCCTCGAGGTATACCGACTCCATTTTTTTGCTTGGTTCCGGCTGCTGCGTGACTGGCTTCTACCTACCGCGGTCCGTGAGTGCCCTCGCGGGCGGCTTTATTACCGCTGTTTATTATTGTATACTTACGATTGATTATGTCTTTCAGACGGGCGAACCCTTTAGGCTTCTCCCGGCCCTACTCCCTCTATTTAGTTGGTTGACTTGTGAGGCCTAGTGTTAATTACTCCCACTTCCCTAGCGGGTTATTGGGGCATCCCAGGTTGCTTTATAGCGGCAATCCATATCGGCCTATTGTGCCGCTAGAATCACCATATGGAGGCGTCTCAGGATAATGTCCTTGGGGTTTCTTCGGGACAAGCCCGGCTGTGTGTAGCTTGTGGGGTGTCCCCTATTAGCGCTGACAATGCGCGGGTCTGTGTACCTTGTGCCGAGCAGGTGCTTGCGCTGCAATCTGTCCTTCCAGTGGCTGGGCCTGCACCTCGTTTCACTTCACCTACTCCCCCAAGCTTAAATCTCACTCCCTCTGAGTTGCATACAAGTGGGGATTCTCAGCCTGATGTCTTCTCGACTGGCTAGTGTTGAGAAGTTAATTGCTAATACCTTGGCGCGTAAGGCCTCTGCAAAAAGCGGCACTTAACGCCTGATGTCACTCTTTTCCCTATGGAAGCTGAGTTTTTGGAACTGTCTGGCTATACCCCTTTGGAGGAAGGGGAGCTATTCTCCGACTCGGGGTCATGTGATGAGAGGCCCAGGGGTCATGACGATTCTGGCTCTGACCCCTGGGCCCCGGATGATACTGATAGACTGTTAGACAGAACCTCAAAAATCTGAGCCATCTCACCCCCTGTTGCGGCCCCCAGGCAAAGGGGGGACCTTTTTCATACTAAGTCATGCTTGGAATTTCCTGAGCAAGCACATTTCAATAACTTTGTGCTCAAGGAATGGGAGCGTCCCAGTAGACTTCCCGGTGTACCTAAGAGTTGGGGTTGGGATAGGAAGTATCCCTTTCCTGCTGATGTGGTGAAGTGTTGGTCATCCCCTCCTGAAGTGGATGCCCCGGTCCTAGGGTTATCTAACACCTCTGTCATGCACTCCCCTGACTCTACTACCCTGCAGGATGCTGAGGACTGGCGCATTGATCAGCTGGCGTTCCATGCCTTTGCATGTGTGGGGACGGCACTGCGCCCGGTCTGTGTCTCTGCCATTACGGCTGTGGCTATCAGGACCCTGCTCAGAAGTATCTTTGATGGTGCCCCTGATGTGTCTAGTGAGGAGTTTAATGCACTTTCTCATTGTGATGTTTTTGTGACTTACGTCCTCTCTGCCTTGGATGACACCATTAGAATGTGTGGCAGAACCTCTGCCCTTGTGGTGGCTATACGCCGCTCGGTTTGGCTGCGCCAGTGGGCTGCTGACAACGCTGCCAAGAAGGCCCTCACTGGTTTTCCCTTCAAAGGACTACGCCTGTTTGGGGACCGCCTGGACCTATTTGCTAAGGGAGGCAGGTTACCCCAGCGCAGGCGGCATTCTCGGCCCTTTCGGGGTCAGAGCTCCTTTTCCTCCCCTTACCGTGGTGCTAGACAAGGGAGGGAGGTTTCCTTTACTGGGGCCCGAGGAGACTTCTGGGGTAGGGGCAGAGGACTGGGACGCCCTGGCTCCTCCTGGGGCTCCAAGCTTAAGTCCTCTCCCAAGCCCCCTCAGGCATGATGGGGCACCCTCGCCCATCCGTGTGGGGGGACGGCTTCAGCACTTTGCTCACGTCTGGAGGCTTCATGTCTTCATGTCAAATGGAGTTTACTGCCTGTCCCCCCCCAAGGTTCATCAGATCCCGGATTCCTAAGGACCCTGTGTCAGCTCAGGATCTAGTGCAGACAGTGCAGAGCCTTCTGGAGCTGGGGCCAACTGCAAGGTACCTTTAAGAGAAAAGGGCAAGGGCCTTTATTCCAACCTCTTCACAGTGCCCAAAAAAGATGGGTCAGTCAGACCCATCCTGGACTTGAAAATTCTCAACAAATTTGTCAGGTGCAGGCGCTTTTGCATGGAAAATCTGCGCTCTGCCATCAGTTCCCTGCGCCCAGGGGATTTCATGACGTTTGTGGACATCAAAGATGCTTACCTTCATATTCCTGTATTTCCAGGTCATCAAAGGTTCCTCAGGTTCGCTCTGGAGGATCAACACTACAAATTTGTGGCATTGCCCTTTGGTCTCACTTCAGCTCTCAGGGTGTTCACCAAGGTGCTGGCAGGGATGATGTCTCTGCTCAGGTTTCAGGGCATCCGCGTGCTGCCCTACCTGGACGACATTCTCATCACTTCCCAGTCTCTCTACATCAGGCAGAGTTGGATACTCAGCTGGTGGTGTCCACCCTGGAGTCATTTGGCTGGGTGATCAACCACCCCAAGTCTTCTCTGTCTCCCTCCTTGGTGACTTCATTCCTGGGAATGAATCTGGATACAGTTCAGGCAAGGATCTTTCTTCCTCAGCAGAAGGTGGACAGTCTGATTGTGCAGGTCCAGTTCCTGCTATCTTGTCGTCATCCCTTCATCAGGCAGGGAATGCAGCTGGTGAGCCTGATGGTGGCGTGCTTTGAGGCGGTCCCTTATGCTCAGTTCCACTTGAGGCCTCTGCAACTCCACCTCTTGTCAGTATGGGACAAGGACCATGCGTCCCTGGACCGGGTCTTTGCGCTTTCCCCCGTGGTCAGGCGGTCCCTCTCGTGGTGGCTGGACTCCAGGAACCTGTTGGGGGGCAGATCCTTTCTGACCTCCTCCTGGGAGACGGTCACCACGGATGCCAGTCTGTCAGGTTGGGGGGGTTTCTGGAAGTCCCTGCGGTTCCAGGGGAGGTGGGGCCCTCAGGAGGCCCACACACCTATCAAAGTCTTGGAGCTGCGGACGATCAGGTTAGTTCTGGCTCAGTTGACTCATCACCTTCGGGGCCTGCCTGTTCAGGTGCGCTCGGAATCGGGGAAGGACCCAGAGCAAGGGGGCCCTCCAGAAAGTGTCTCTGATCCTGACCTGGGCGGAGGCCAATGTTCCCTGCATATCAGCGGTGTACATTCCGGGGGTGGAAAATCTGCTGGCAGACTCTCTGAGCAGGGGAACCTCTCGCCAGGGAGAATGGTCCCTCTGCAACAGGGTGTTCCAATCTCTGTGTCACCGTTGGGGCCAACCAGATGTGGATCTGTTTGCGTCCCGTCACAATCACAAGCTCCCGGCCTTTGTCTCCCTGTCCCAGGATCCTCTGGCCTTGACCACGGATGCTCTAGTGATGTCATGGCAGGACTTTCAGTTCCTGTATGTCTTTCCTCCATTCCCCCTGCTGGGCAGGGTTCTGCGCAAGATTGCTCTGGAGGGGGTGCCAGTAATTCTGGTGGCCAAGAAGAGTGTGGTTCGCAGACATGGTGCAGCTGGCAATAGATCAGTACATTCTGCCCAGGGTGCCAGACCTGCTCACTCAGGGTCCCTTACGCCATCCCAATTTACAAACTGCAGAAACCGCCATCTTGATGGAGAAGGGGCTGTCTACCTCGGTTGTTGATACCATGATAAAGGCTAGGAATAAGTCTTCTTCTTCTATTTACTATCGGGTTTGGCGGGCCTACATTGACTGGTGCGAGTCTAGGTCTCTTCCCTGTCGTGTGTTCTCTATTCCCAGGATTCTGGAGTTCCTGCAGCATGGGTTGGAGATGTGGCTCCAACTCGGTACTCTGAAGGGTCAGGTTTCTGCCCTGGCTGTTTTCTTCCAGAAGTCCTTTGCTCAGCATTCTCTGATCAGGACTTTTTTCCAGGGGATTACTCATGTGCGTCCCCCACGTAAGCCTATGGTGCCTGTTTGGGATTTGAACTTGGTTTTGTCAGCCTTGCAGGGTGCTCCCTTTGAACCTGTGCAGGATGCTGCACTGGCCATCCTTACTCTCAAGGTTGTCTTTTTAGTGGCTATCACCTCTGTTAGACGTGTGTCTGAGTTGGCAGCGCTTTCCATCCAGCCCCCCTACTATGAGTGACACCAGGACAAGGTGGTGTTCTGCTTCAAGCCAGATTTTCTGCCTAAGGTCATGTCTGCCTTTCATTTGAATCAGGACATTGTTCTTCCGTCATTGTTCCCTAATCCTAGTAATGCTAAGGAAAGGGTTTTGCATTCTTTGGATGTGGTTAGGTGTCTGAAGTACTATCTGGTGGCTACTGCACCTTTCAGAAAAAGTGATGCTCTTTTTGTGATCCCTTCTGGTCCTAGGAAGGGTTTGGCTCCTGCCAAGTCTACTATCAGCAAATGGATCCGTCAGGCTGTGATTGAGGCCTACTCTGCTAAGGGGAAGAATCCTCCCTTCTGCCTTACTGCTCATTCTACTCGTGCTATCGGTGCCTCTTGGGCTTTTCAGCACCAGGCTTCTGTTGAACAAGTTTGCAAGGCCGCTACTTGGTCTTCTGTTCATACCTTTTCAAATTTTTACAAGGTTGATGTTAGGGCCTCAGCTGATGCTGCTTTCGGCCGCAAGGTTCTGCAGGCGGCAGTGGTTTAAACTGTCTGCTCTTACCTTTGGGGATCCCACCCTACTTTATGGACACTGCTCTTGGATGTCCCGAGTGTAAGTATTCTATCTGGAGCAGGATTTACTGTATACTAAGAATAATATAATTCTGTGATTACTCACCTGTAGAATTGGTATTATGAGTATACAGTACGTCCTGCTCCACCCCACCCTTGGTTTTGCATTATCTTGGATCCCCTGTATGGTGATTATCATTGTTAGTTACCAGTTTGGGTTTGTTTTAATTCTCCCGGCTTCTCGTTAACTGCTTTTCAATGCTGGGGATTGTGAGAGGTCCCTGGGTATTTGAGGGGCTGGGAGGAGCCTATTTTCGCTGTCTCTGCAGTCCAGCACCATCTGGCGGAGTAATACCAGAGTGTAAGTATTCTATCTGGAGCAGGACGTACTGTATACTCATAATACCAATTCTACAGGTGAGAATCACAGAATTGTATTTGAGTTACCTGTTAATGTGTGACAAGTCACACTGTCCTCTAATGCCCCTCATGGTGTCTAGAGAGGGGGGGTGGAGAAAAGTTGGTTTGCGTCTCTCTAGGTGCCTCAGGTTCGGGGGTCACTCAGCAGAACATCTGATGGACGGTGGTGGAATCGCACACCACAATGGCACTGGTCTCCTCAGCAATCATATGCAGGTTGTGCACGTTGCTTGAATCTGGCTTGGAGTTTTGAGATTGATTCTTCCGCTCTGGAAACACTGGAAAAATATGGTTTGGAGTAAGTAGGGCGTAAGTAAGTTGGAGGGCAGTGGGCTGGAGGCACTCCTTTTCCAGATAGAATTGACGTCACGCGCCTCTCTCCTTCAGTTCTGTCACTGAGTTTATTTTTGTTCATGACTCAACAAATTAATGTGATGGTTTCAAGGGGGTGAAGGGACCAAGAAGCCAGGGTTTTCTTCCCAAAATCTTTAAAATGCAGGTTCCCCTTTGAGGAAGCTGACATAGCACCTTGGGCTAAGGTTCCCAGAGTAGATGCTGCCCTAGCCCAGGTCTTTAAATGGTCTGACCTGAAGACATGGGGTCTTTAAAGGACCCTATGAATAAACGGATATATTCTTCTTAGAGCCTGGGACACTGATGCCTTTCTTTTGAAGCATTTCATTGCTCACTGTGTGGGCCATGTCTTAGAGACGTGGGTTGACTTTCTCATGAGTGACCTTATTCGGGAAGCCCCCGGAGAGCAGATCATAGGTGCCTTACCGTCTCTAAACACATATCTTTTATTGTGCACGCTTCTGCAGAGGCAATCAGGGCAAACCTGAAAAGCATGGCACGGTGCCACGCTGGCTCAAAAACATGGCAGGGAGACCAGGCATCTAAGTCGCACCATTGTGTTTTCAAGTTATTCTCGGCGAGTGATATAAAGGCAGTGTTCGAACCGCTTCCGGGAGGAAAGAGGTGTACTCATGTTTTCCTGGTTCAAAATCCTTCGGGAAATTCCTGCATGATTTTTAAATTTAAAAAACCTTAACAGCAATATAAAATACAAATAATTCAGGATGGAATCAGTTTATTCCATAAGAGATATTCAACAGAAGGAGGCAATGATGGTGTCAGTCGACCTATGGCGACAGGATGCCTACCTACACATTTCTATCCATCCTGCTCACAGGTTTCTGAGGTTTGCAATCCTGCTTAAAAGGCAAGATGAAGCATTGGTAATTTCGAGCTCTGCCATTCGGTCTCTCTTCGGTGCCCTGGGTCTTCAGAGTTTCTATCAGAAGTGATGGCTCGCCTAAGACTTCTTTAGGTGAACATCATGGATTTATTGGATGACCTGCTTCTTTTTGCGAGGGACTGGTACTCCCTTCCATCAGCCTTGCAGAAGACCTTACTTTGCCTCCAAGGGTTAGGTTGGATATTGAATCTGGAAAAGTCCAGCCTCCTCCCTAAAAGCAGATGCACATACCTTGGTACAAGATAGATGCCCTGACTCAGCATATCAGTCTTCCCAGGGCCAAAACAGAAAAGATGGCCAAATACGTGAAATAAGTTCTCACCTGGCGGTCAATCTCTCAGAGGCAGATTCTGGCTATACTTGGTCTAATAACCTCCTTCGTACCAGCAGTACCCTGGGCCCAGCTTCATTCTCATCCCTTGCAGGCCTTCTTTCTGGGCACATGGGACAAGGATCAAGCCTCCCTGTATTGGTTAGTCGCCTTACCAAAGCAGGTAAGGGAAAGTCTGGTATGGTGGATCTTGGCAGAGAATGTGGTATGCGGGAAGCCTTGGCATCAGATAGAACCCCTAGTGTTAATGACAGCTCCTTGCCAGGGGCAATACTTTCAGGGGATGTGGACAAGAGCTACGGCCCGGAAGTCTTCCAGTTTCAGGGAACTCTTCACCGTAAAGGAAGCTTTGAGGGAACTAGAGTTGGAAGTAGAGTCTGGGCAGAGACATGCAGATTGGAGATCCTGGAAGGAAATGTCAGGTCCATCCAAGCGAGCCACATTTTTAAGATCTTAGAACTGTAGCCCCTCAACAATAATTTATCCTTTATTCCAACTGAAACATTTGCAGAGAGGAGCAGTTCCGCTGGGCTCATAAATACTCGCCGTATCGGATGCTCCTCTTCAGAGGCTCCATGTGGCAGCTGGTGTACCTAAATATATTTGCTGAAATCCGCTTGCAATTGAAATGAATGGAAATGCTCCCTTCAGCATTTTGATATATATTCTTTGTTTGTCACACACACCCCGCTTCCTGTAGTAATAACGATCGGGTAAACCATCTCCAGATGTCATTGCAGAGAGAGAGATCTTGAAACTGGCCCCTCCCAGTCTATACCTGGGACCTCCCACTTAATCCCCAGTGTTCTCTCTGCAAGATGCGTCAAGACAGAAGAAAGAGGTCTCCTGCTTGCAGGCAGCCGGGGTTACACCCCGGCACCCCCCCCCCCCCCCCCCCCCGGTCTATTTCTGCCCAGTTCTCTTTTACTTGTATTTGGTAACTATCGGAAGCCTCCCAGCTTCGGCTGCTGACTGGGTAATGGTAGCCGGCACCGTGTGGTGCCTAGGAGCTTATCTCCTCCACTAGTCCCCATTATTGGGGCAGAGTGGTTATCCGGTTGGTGACCTGGATTTTGGGATGCCCCGTCCCGTTGTCCCTATATCTCTTCTCTCCTTCTCATGGCCTTCCCTTTTTTGGTGGGGAAGTCCTTTAGAGGGGAGGGGGGGGAGGTGAGGGGTCTTTCTAGGATATCCTGAGGTAATTTCCCTTTTATTTGTACTTATTTGTGTGGGACGTCGGTGCGCGCGTGTATGTGTGTGAGTGTTTACTGTGTGCAGCGCTTAGTTCTGCTGGGGTCAGCAGACCGGGTCCGTTTTGGGCGTTTTTGAATGGCGCTGTCGCCATTTTTTACCTCTCTGAGGTAATTTTTGCTTAGGGGTGGGGCCGCGCTCGGTGCGGCCCGTGCTGTGCGATGATTGGCGGGCGGGGTCAGAGTGCTTCACGCGCGCTCTCTGGCCCGCCGGTCTCCTTCAGCTGTTGAATTGCTTGCACCGGCCTGTGAGGTGATTTTGGCGCCTTGGTCCCGCTGTCTCTTCAATTTCGGCTTCTTCATTAAGGTCTTGTAATATCGTTTTTTCTTTCAATAAGTGCTTATTACAATAAGGGACTTTATGCTGTGGTCCATATTAGTTTACCTTACTAAGCTTTTGGCTTTCTGTTCATTATGCATTATATATAATGCTTGAATATATATATATATATAAATTTAGTAGTATTATTATTGGATAATATTGTTTTCCTCTCTTTGTGCATGTGTGGTTTATTCATGAGTGTTACATTGAATTTTTTTCTGTCTTCCAGATTTGGGATACCCCGGCTGCATGGGTCTCCCAGTCTGATATACCTGGCTAGTCTTATTTTGGGTTTCAAAAAATCCTCCCACTCCCGGGACTGTATTTAATGAATAAGGGGCATCCCGGGTAGCTTATAGCATAAATCCCTGGGTTCTGCGAATTCCAAAAAAGTTTCACCGAATGGAGGCTTCCAATGATACCGGAAATTGCTCCTCGGAGTAACCTAGGCAGTGTGGGGGATGTGGGGTTACACTCCCAGGGGATGATGTCATTTTGTGCGTTCCTTGCGCACAGCAGAATATTGCGCGCCAGTCTTGCACTCCGGCTCCTGGCTCTTCGCAACCTCAGTCGTCCCCTGCCCCTCCACTTTTATTCCGGACCCAGGGTGACGCTGTCACAGCTGGGGATTCGCAATCTAAGTTGTGCGCTCGAGTGGCCACTCTCGAGGTTGTTGTCTGCACAGGTAGCTCATAAGGCTACCGCTAAAAGGAAACACATTGATTCTCCTTCTCTGACTCCTGCCTTGGAGGCAGCGGAGGTGTTAGACTGGTCAGATTGTCCTTTGCCTGAGGAAGGGGAAATTTTGGAAGATTTGGATGATGCTCCCCTGTTGACTGATACTTCGGCAGATTTGACTACTGGGGTGTCTTGTGATACTCCTTCTATCCTTTCCAAGGTTTTTGAAATGTTGTCTCTGGATCCACCTGCGGCGGTCCCTCCGCCTAAGGGTGAACTATTTGAGATGCCTAAGCCGCGTTTAGCATTCCCTGGTCAGCTACATTTTGAAAGGGTTGTGCTTAAGGAATGGGAACAGCCGACCCGCCTTGTTGGCTCCCCGGCTAATTGGGACAGGAGGTATCCTTTTTCGGAAGATTTGGTCAAGCTTTGGACAGTACCCCCAGACGTTGATGCACCGGTTTTGGGGCTCTGTAATTCTTCAGTGCTGCATTCACCAGACACTACTACAATTAAGGATGTTGAGGATCGTAGAATCGATCAGCTGGCTCGTCATGGTTTCATCAGTGCCGGTTCGACCTTGCTTCCGGTATGTGCTTCTTCCATTGTCCTATTGGCTCTTAAAGCTTTGATCAAAAAATTGTACGCGGATCTTGATCCGGAATGTGAGGAGTTTACCTCTCCAATTGTGTGAATCTTTTGCTTCTTATGTTCTGGCCGCCCAGGATGATGCTATGGCCATGTGAAAAGATCTTACAGCTCTTCCTTTTCTGGGTCTACGCCTCTTCGGTGACAAGTTGGATTCTGTCACCAAGGGAGGCAAGTTGCCTCAGCGCAGGAAGCCGCGGCGTCTTTTTCGAGGAACCTCTTCTTTCAATCCTTCCTTTCGGGGTGCAGGGGCAGGTAGAGGGACCTCCCTTCCTGCTACCAGGGGCACGGGCTGGAACCGGGGGCGAGGCGTGGCCGTTCCGGTCATTCGTGGGGCTCCAAGCCTAAGCCCACGCCCAAGCCTGCTCGGCAATGAGGGGACGCCCTCACCCATGAGGGTGGGGGGACGGTTACGGCACTTCTCCCAGACTTGGGTCCAGGCGGTCCCGGACAGATGGATTCGGGAAGTGGTGTCGTCCGGTTACAAACTGGAGTTCCAGTCCCGTCCTCCCTCAAGATTTCTCAGGTCCCGAATACCTACCGATCCTTTGGTCGCCCAAGATCTCCGATTGTCGGTAGGGAATCTTCTAGATATGGCAGTCATCCGTCCGGTGCCAACCTTGGAATTGGGTCTCTGTTTCTATTCCAATCTTTTCACGGTGCCCAAGAGGGACGGATCGGTGCGCCCTATCCTGGATCTAAAGTTTCTCAACAGGTTCATTCGCCCACGGAAGTTTCGTATGGAAACTCTGCGCTCGGCCATCACTTCTCTTCAGCAGGGGGACTTCATGACTTCCATAGACATAAAGGATGCTTATCTGCATGTTCCCGTCTGCCCGGTCCATCAGCGTTTTCTGCGCTTCACGGTAGAGGATCGGCATTTTCAATTCGTGGCGCTTCCTTTTGGTCTTACCTCGGCGCCAAGAGTGTGCACCAAGGTTCTAGCAGGGGTGATGGCCATTCTCAGAACTCAAGGCATTCAAATTTTTCCTTACCTGGACGACCTTCTCATCATGGCTCCTTCCTTCAATCAAGCGGAGAAGGACACCAGCATGGTGGTCTCTGTGCTGGAAAGCTTCGGTTGGGTAATCAACTATCCCAAGTCCTCCCTGACTCCGGCCGAGGTGGCGTCCTTCTTGGGGATGACAATAGACTCTTGTCAGCACAGGGTTTTTCTACCTCAGTCGAAGATACTTTTGATTCAGGATTTGGTTCGGCTTCTTCTCTCCAATCCTCGACCGTCCATCCGTCTGGGGATGAGGCTGGTGGGATTGAAGGTAGCCTCCCTCGAGGCAGTTCCCTTTTCTCAGTTTCACACTCGGACGCTTCAGATGCATCTGTTGGCGTCTTGGGACCGTTCTCCACTTTCATTGGACCAACCCTTCCAGTTGTCCTCCCGGGTCCGGCAGTCCCTTCGGTGGTGGTTGGTTTCGAACAATCTCTTGAAGGGCAAGTCCTTTCTGACTCTATGGGAGACTGTCAACCACGGACGCCAGCCTTTCGGGTTGGGGGGGATTCTGGAAGGATCTTCAGTTCCAGGGGCAGTGGGGTCCTCGAGAGGCTCACTTGCCCATCAATGTTCTGGAGCTGAGAGCTATCCGTCTGGTTCTTTCTCTTCTGACTCACCATGTCCGGGGCCTTCCGGTTCAGGTGCGTTCGGACAACAGGACGGCGGTTGCCTACATCAATCATCAGGGAGGGACTCGCAGTCTGGGAGCTCTCAGAGAGGTCTCCCTGATTCTGACCTGGGCGGAGGCTCATGTTCCTTGCCTGTTGGCAGTTTACATTCTGGGGGTGGAAAACACGGAGGCGGACCTTCTAAGCAGATGCTCCTCCCGTCTGGGGGAATGGTCTCTCCATCCTCAGGTTTTTCAGACTCTGTGTCTTCGGTGGGGAACACCGGAGGCGGACCTGTCTGCCTCTCGTCACAATTACAAACCAATTTTTGTATCAATGTCTCAGGATCCTCTGGCTCTGGCGGTGGATGCCATGTCTCTGAGCTGAGGGAAACTGGGGTTCCTGTATCTGTTCCCTCCGATTCCCTTGCTAGGAAGAGTGTTAAGAAAGTTGATTCTGGAAAAGGTCCCCGCCATTCTCGTGGCTCCAAGGTGGCCAAGAAGAATGTGGTTCGCGGACGTCCGGATGGCAGTGGATCAGTTCGAGCTTCCTCTGCGGCCGGATCTTCTCACTCAGGGTCGGCTGCGTTACCCCAATTTACCAACGCTGGCTTTGACTGCTTGGCTGCTGAAACCTCCATCTTAAAGGAGGAGGGTCTTTCTGATTCAGTTATTAAGACTCTTATCTGTGCTCGAAAGAGGTCTTCCTCTGCTATCTATTATAGAACCTGGCGTTCTTACATCGATTGGTGTGAGGCTAGATCTTTGCCCTGCAGAGTCTTTTCTGTTTCCAGAATTCTGGATTTTCTTCAATCTGGATTGGATGCTGGTCTCCAGCTTAGTACCTTAAAGGGGCAGGTTTCTGCCTTGTCGATTTTCTTTCAGAAGGCTTTTGCGCTTCATCCGTTGGTCAAGACTTTTTTCCAGGGGGTTACGCATCTGCGGCCTCCTAGGAAGGCGTTGCTACCTGTTTGGGATCTGAATTTGGTTCTGTCTGCTCTTCAGGCTCCTCCTTTTGAGCCTTTGTCGGATATTGCTCTTTCCACTTTGACTCAGAAGGTAGTCTTTCTTGTGGCTATCACTTCGGTTCGGCGTGTCTGAGTTGGCAGCCTTGTCCATTCAGGCGCCCTACCTTGAGAAACATCAAGATAAGGTGGTATTTCGGTTCAAATCGGATTTTCTTCCTAAGGTTGTGTCTGCATTCCATCTGAATCAGGACATTGTTCCTCCCTCCTTGTGTCCTAAACCCAAGAATGACAAGGAGAAGGTTTTGCACTGTTTGGATGTTGTTCGCTGTGTTCATTTTTATTTGCGTGCTACGTCTTCTTTCCGTAAGACTGATGCCTTTTTCGTTCTACCGTGTGGGCCTAGGAAGGGTTTGGCCCCAGCTAAATCTTCCATTAGTAAATGGATTCGTCAAGCCATTATTGGCGCCTATACGGCTAAAGGGAAAGTTCCTCCCTTCCGTATCACTGCTCATTCTACTCGTGCTATTGGTGCGTCCTGGGCTTTTCAGCACCAGGCTTCTGTTGAACAAGTTTGTAAGGCGGCTACTTGGTCTTCGGTTCATACTTTTACAAAGTTTTACAAGGTTGATGTGCGAGCCTCAGTGGATGCTGTGTTTGGCCGCAAGGTTCTGCAAACTGCAGTGGTTTGAGTTATGCTTCATCTTCCTGCTGGATACCCACCCTTTAGGGACACTGCTTTTGGATGTCCCGATCGTTATTACTACAGGAAGTGGGGTGTGTGTGTGACACACAAAGAATAATACCATTTTGTGAATACTCGCCTGTAAAATGGTTATTATTGGTGTGTCACACACACCCCGCTTCACCCGCCCTTTTTAGTATCCTGGTTTTCTCTATTTGGTACTTTGTCCCAGGTATATATAGACTGGGAGGGGCCAGTTTCAAGATCTCTCTCTCTCTCTCTCTCTGCAATGACATCTGGAGATGGTTTACCTGATCGTTATTACTACAGGAAGCGGGGTGTGTGTGACACACCAATAATAACCATTTTACAGGTGAGTATTCACAAAATGGTATTTTTTGTCACGAAAGGATGCTTCTGGCCTACTATACTCTTGTGTATACTCTTACCTTATCCTTGGGCCAGCACCAATTTCCCGGTCTCTGTGCCACCGCTGAGATTGAGACAAAGCGGCATTCACTTGAATAGGCGAACAGAGCCGGGAATGCGGCTATGTATTTTCAATAAAGATGGTAGCGCCCAGGGTCTGGAGCACCAGAGGAGTGGCAAGGGCCCCAAGGTAAGGGTTTTTTCCTTTGCAACTCCCGTTTCCTGCCTCAGCACCAGGGTAAGTTGGCAGAGCTGGGGGTAGGCTTGTCACTGAAGTTCCACTTAAGATTGAAATCCTCCTTCTTAACAAATGAATTGGTTGTGTTCATGGATATAATTGACACCATCAAGAATATAAGAATGTCATTGTCTGCCCACGATCCCTTCTCCCACGATGGGGCACATGTCGCCATTCCCTGTACCTGGTGGTATAGTTCTTTATCAAAGAGGAAGATATTGTGGGTCAGAATGAACTGGAGCATGGGCAGCAGAAAGATAACACGCTCTATGATCAGACCATCTAAAAAGTGGTGTACCACCTCAACACCTTTTCATTCAGAAATGCTTGAATATAGAGCCTCAATGGCAAGAGTGACCAGCAATGTGTTTAGTGGGGAGGACCAGACCATACAAGACTCGCATATGAGGAGTGTCCCTTTTATATAGAAAAGGGAGTTCATGTACAAAAGGTTGCAAAAATAAATCAATGTATTGGCTGGCTCCCTACATACGGGGCAATTGGCATGGCATGGTCCAGTCTGTCATAGCAAAGACAAAAGGTGAGTATACAGTTTTTTGTGTTTGTGCCTGGACAATGATTTTAACTCAAGAATAAATCACTGCACTGGAGGAAATGTTTAGAGGGTAAGGTGAATATCTGTTTTCCTTGTGTGACTCTTGAACCATGCTCTTGTTTTGTAGCTGGTATTGCTGCAGTTGATGGATGCTATACAGCACTTAATGGTACAGAGTCTGAGCCTGAAGAGTACACCCTTATGAGCATTGACACTATAATTAATGGAAAGGTGAGAAATTCTTGAATTATGTTCTCAGGATTGTTTTCCCTATATCCAATCCAGGTCATCCCAGTGATGACGTGTGGGTATTCCGCCCCCAGGGGGTGCTCGACTGCAAGATCAAAAGCTGCAGCTCCTCCCGGCCCCCAGAAAGGCAGGTGTCCCTCTATCATACTCCAGTTGTTCATTTTGCAGTCTTGGCTGCAGAAGATCGTTGGATACTCTCTCAGATATGGCAGCAGAGTGGGGCCACCTAGCCCGTCGGCCGCTGCGGACCCTATTCCCACGGATCCCTCCTGACCCACTCCTTGGCGTTCGGCAGAGCTTGGCTCTGGGCCGCAGACCCTGTACTAAAGGGTAGCCGGCCACGGGCTTATGGTGAGCCAGGGGGGGGGGGGGGGGGCGGACCACTAGTCTGTCTTGTAATCTACCCTCCCTGCCCACAAGCTTTATTGGTGTCTGGCACTGGTGGTGTTTCAATGTTGGCTCCTCGCTGGCTCAGCTGGGCCTTTGGAGCATGAGCATACTCGCCTCCCTCGTCGCTGCCTGCCTGAGGGGTTGCCATACCCCGTGGGCCGCTGCTGCAGCGCTGTCCGTAGGGGGGGGGGAAGACGGCTCTGAGCGCTGCGCTTCGCCATTTTCTAATGGCCGTGTAGGCCATGCAGCATGAGGGCTGGACGGTGGGCGGGCACGTCTTCTCGCGCCGCCTGCCCCTCGAGGAGCGCTTCTAGAAGGCTCTGTCCTGTGTGCTCTGTTGGCTCGGTTTCTGCTGCTGCGGTGGGACCTGCCGTCGCTGGCTGCCTAGTGCGTCCCTTCTACTGCTGCTGCCGGGGGATCATTTCCGTCATCTGAGGCTGCACTGTTCCTCTGTCTGCGTCGTGAGTCCCTCTTTTTTCTGGCTGTTTATTATACCAAATTACTTTTGCTTATTCTGATGGGCCTCTCTCCCCCTCTTGTTTAGGTCGTGGGCTTGTTGGCTGAAGGTTGTGGTTCCTCCCAGTTCCCCTTTTTATTAAGAGGCATCAGTATAGGTTTGGGCCGTTAGTGTCTTGTAACCTTACCGATTGACCATTTTTAATCACCATAATGGAGGCATCTGGGGATAGTGAGCGGGGGGCCCCATTTGGGCAGGAAAAGCTCTGCCCCTTGTACAGTAGGAATCCTCTGGGCGGATACAGCACTGTTTGTACAACTTGCGCCAGAGGCATTATTTTGGACCATGACCAGGCGGGCATCTCTGCACCTAGCCCTTCGTTACCTGCAGCCTCTCCGGATCCTCCGCTGCTGCACTCAGTCCCCAGTGAGGGGGGAGCCAGCAGGGGGTCTCATGTGGACTTGGCGCATAGGTTGGCCAATCTCGAGAGACAGATCTCAGACGGCTCCTAAGAAGGCTACGAGTAAGAAACGGCACCTCGAGCCCGTTTACTCGGATAATGACGATCTTGAGGATCTGGGTTCTTTGGAGGAAGGTTTATTTTGCTGGCGATGACGGTATGTCTGGTGCTTCCTCGGACGAGGATGCGTGGCTCCCGGATGATACGGAGAAAATGCTTACCTCCGTGTCGGACATTGCACATTGTTTCTCCCAGAGCGGCTAAGAGGAAGCGGGGTGATTTGTTTAGGCCCAAAAAGACAAAGGCGGGTCTTTCCAGAGCAGGCCCATTTTTCTAACATGATATTCAAGGAATGGGAGAGACCTAACAAGTTACTGTCGGTGCCTAAGGGCCTGGATAGGCTGTACCCCTTCCCTGATGAGCTGGTTCGGCTATGGTCTCGCCCTCCCGAAATGGATCCCCCTGTGTCGGGGTTGTCCAACACTACTGTTATGCCATCACCTGATACTGCTTCCTTACGTGATTCGGCTGACAAGCGCATGGATCAGCTGCTCTGCCATGCGTTCAGCTTTGCTGGTGCCCTCTTTCGCGCTGTGTGTGCCATGGCGATTGTCTCTCTAGCCATCAGAAAGAAGGTGAGACACCTTGTGGATAGAGCTAGGGCTCGCAAGCCGGCGGAGGAGTATAAAGAACTCAAGGCCTGCTTGGAATTCATTGGTTTTGTTGCTTCTGCCATGGACGATGGGGTCCGGCTTGGTGCCAGGATTTTGGCCCTGCTTGTTGCCCTCCGCCGCTCGCTCTGGCTGCGGCAATGGTCGGCTGATGCCGCGGCCAAGAAGTCACTTGCGCGTATCCCCTTTGTGGGGCACAGGCTATTTGGGAACCGACTGGACCTTTTGGTCAAGGATGGTAGACTCCCTCAGATACAGAAGCCTGCTCGGCCCTTTTGGACTCCCTCCTTGAAAGGAACGATAGGCAGAGGAAGAGGATCTTCATTTCCAGGTGTCCGCAGAGATACCTGGGGTAGAGGTAGGTCCCGCGGCTGACCCAGTCCCTCCTGGGGAGCCAAATCCAAACCCCCTGCCAAGTCCTCTCAGGGATGAGGGGGCGCCCTCACCCATCCGGGTGGGGGGACGGCTTCTGCTGTTTGCTCAGATCTGGAGACGGCACGTCTCGGATCGGTGGATTCAGGAGGTAGTGTCCTCCGGTTACAAAATAGTTTGCTGTCAGTCAAGCCGCCCACAAAATTTCTCCGGTCTCGGATATCCCAAAACCCATTGAAGGCACAGGGTTTGAGAATGGCCGCGCAACACCTCCTGCGGTTAGGTGTGATTTGTCCTGTGCCTCGGCAGGAACAGGGTCAAGGTTTTTTAGTCCAACCTGTTAACGCTCTGTCCTTCTTGGGAACCGTGAAGACCAATCCTGGACCTGAAGGGTCTCAACAGGTTTGTCAGTCGGACATTTCCGCATGGAGACCTTACGGTCGGCAGTGAGATCGCTTAGGGATGCTTATCTGCACATCCGATTTTCCAGGGGCATCAGAAGTTCCTGAGGTTTACTCTGAAGGGCCAGCATTACCAGTTTGTGGCACTTCCATTCGGGATTTCCTCAGTCCCCCTGCGTCTTCACCAAGGTGCTGGCAGGCATCATGGCCATTCTGAGGAACCAGGGCATTCGTGTGCTGCCCTATCTGGACGACTTGCTGATTGCGGCCCAGTCCCTTCAGCAGGCCGAGAGCGATACCCGGACGGTGTTGTCAACCCTGGAGGCCTTCGGCTGGGTTATTAATTACCCAAAGTTATTTATCACTCCCTCAACAGTGAGATCCTTCCTGGGAATGACTATAGACACCGCTCAGGTCAAGGTCTTTCTGCCACAGCAGAAGGTTTCGGGTCTCCGGACGCAGGTGCAGGCCTTGCTGTCTTGTCAACGGCCGTCGATACGCCTGGGGATGAGATTGGTGGGCCTAATGGTGTCATGCTTCGAGGCAGTGCCCTTTGCCCAATTTCACATGAGACCTCTACAATTGAACCTGCTGACCGGCTGGAATCGGATGCAGGAATCTCTGGAACAAGAATTTTGAGCGGCATAAAGATGAGGTGGTTTTTCGCTTTAAACCTGATTTTTTGCCTAAGGTTGTTTCTCCTTTTCACCTTAATGAAGAGGTTGTCTTACCTTCCTTGTGTCCAGCACCGACTAATTCTAAAGAAAGGACCCTCCATGCCTTGGATGTGGTCAGAGCCATAAAGTATTACCTGACTGCGACTGAGGGCTCTAGGAAAGGTTTGCCACCAGCTAAGTCCACTATCAGTAAGTGGATCAGACAGGCGGTGGTGCAAGCATATTCTGCCAAGGGGAAGGATCCCCCTTTTCAGATCACAGCTCATTCTACCAGAGCTATTGGTGCCTCTTGGGCTTTTCAGCACCAGGCCAGTTCATACTTTTACCAAGTTTTACAAGGTGGATGTTAGGGCCTCAGCTGACGCTGTTTTTGGCCGAAAGGTGCTTCAAGTGAGATGAACTACATGCTGTTCTGCACTGGGGATCCTGCCCAAATGGACACTGCTTTTGGATGTCTCACATGTCATCACTGGGACAACCTGGGACTCACCTGTAGAATTGATTTTGATTATATCCAGTCCAGGTCGTCCCATCCCGCCCTTTTTGTTCATTTTTTATTCATTGGACTTTGTATTCTTAAGTCTTGTTAGAGAGAGTACAAGCTGAAGCTATGTGAAGTAACATAGTTTCTTGACCTCCCCGGCCTGTCCTCCTCCTCCTTCTTCTTTTTTTTTTTTTTTATTTTTTTTTATTTTTGTTTACTGCTTTTTAACCACTGCATGATAGAAGGGCACCTGCCTTTATAGGGGGTCGGGAGGAGCTGCAGCTTTTGATCTTGAAGTCGAGCGCCCCCTGGGGGCGGAATACCCACATGTCATCACTGGGACGACCTGGACTGGATATAATCAAAAACAATTCTACAGGTGAGTTTCACAGAATTGTATTTATCTAATTGTATGATTTTAATTATATCATTTTCTTCCCCTTCATTTTAAAGGAAGGTGTGTTCCCTGGTTTACTTCCAATTCTTAATTCTTATTTGGAAAATATGGAAGTAGATGTAGACACTCGCTGCACTATACTAAACTACCTAAAACTAATCAAGAAACGAGCCTCAGGTATGTATTATTTACATTACACGTATATAAGTATCTAAACAGATAAACAAAATGGGTTGGCTATTTTGTTACATGTTTATTGCTGAAATTGTCCAAATTTCCAAATGTGAGTTATAGTTGTCAGTATGTGTAATATAGCTTTAATACAACATACACACCACAAGGTGCTGTTTTTATACCTCCCAAGGGAGTGTTTCTAATAAATACATTTTAAAGTGGGCCAAATGCAGGATTTTCACTATCCCTGGTTTTGGTCCGTCCCCCTGGGGCACCCTGGTTTAGGATGCCCTGCTATGTGAAACCCTGCCATTTGCCTGGTTTTCTTACCTGTCCCACAAGGCCACAGCACAGGCACGGCTCTCCTCCATTCGGATTCTCCGAATGCGCATATTAATGTGCGGCTGGAGAAGCTGAATGAAATCCCAGCTGAATGGAAGTGGTTAGTGAGACACAGAATTTTCATCCTTCAGCTTGACCACATAAAGATATTATGTTCCACCCCCCTTGGAGGAAACACAAAACGGGAACAGAGGTTAAAAGCCCCACCCCTTCCCCTCCTCCTCCTCAGTTCTTTGTATCCTTTCTGGGAAACCTTGGGACAGAGGTATCTGGTGTTAGACTTCAGTCAGTTTATTTTTTAATTTAATGTTTTGCACCCTCCAGAGTCTGGCGTTAGCTGTACCGGACATTAACCAGGGGAGTTCCTGCTGGGAGCCGGTTACACCTGGGGCTATTCCCTCATAAATGTTTATGCACTAGTTGTGCTACTTTCCCTTTAAATTCTACACCTTGCTAGGTGTAGGTGCGCTGTTTGACCCGAGCAACCAGCGGTTTTAAAAACTTTATTTTAAATCGCCTTTTTGTATATAGAGCAAGTTTCCCTTAAAATAATTTGAAAATGTAGGCGGGCTGAGTGACGTAGGCGGACGTCACATCCGGGTTCGGCTTGAAGCCAGAAGCAACGAACAGCGTGCTTTATCCTCTATCCCCTCGCAAGCCGGACAGGGGGGTTAACTGGGGCAGCGGCTGTGGCAGGCTGAGAAGCAGACACCCCGGATGGGTCCTGGACAGAGCTGAGGCAGGGCTGTGTATTATGTATGTTTTTAGAAAGAAACAGATTCTAACACCAGTACTGAAGATAAACCTTCCAAAGCACCCAAGAAATCCAAACCTTGTGAAGCTTGTAACTGCACGCTTCCGGATACTTGGCAACTGAGTCTATGCTTGGGGTGTCACAAAATTAAAATAGACAGACTAGGCAGCATTATTAAAGGAAATTCTCAATATAAGGCAACATTTAGCTTCTTTTGAGAATGCCCAGAAAGATTTTGTCACTCAGTCTCAGCGGTCTCTTGCTTCTGCACCTATTCCCATTTCTAATGTAGAGAATTGGGTTAATTCCCATTTCTAATATAGAGAATTGGGTTAAGAGTCAGGGGTTATCATTGGGTTATTATTGATTAGCCAAGACTCTGGCACTCTTCCCACGACTCCTGTTCAGATTGACATCACATCTGAGCCAGATGAAACTGGGGAAGAGCTGATTCTTTTAAAGACTCAATGGATGCGGGAGCACAGGAAGAGAGGGAGAACACTCTCAAACTCAGATGATCTTGCAGGATATTTATGAAACTTGTGGGATCCAGCAGGAAGAGACACCACTCTCCCAGCAGGATGAGATGTACACAGAAATTCTTGTTAAACGCTCTGAGAAAGTCTTTCCAATACATGCAGTCTTAAAGGATCTGGTTAAGGATTTGGGTAAGAAAAGTTTCTTTTCAGGGGTATCCCACTCTGCCTTAAAGAGGAAATTCCCTTTTTAAGGATCCACTCATGAAACACTGGAGTAAGTGTCCCAAAGTGGACACCCCTTTAGATCAAATTTCCAGGGCTTCTGATTTAAGCTTTGAGGATGTGGGTACATTACGTGATCCTATGGATTGCAGAGGTGATCACATTTTGAGAAGAGCCTGTGCTGCTGCATTTTCCTTTTTAGACCTATGGCTTCCGATGTGGTTTTTAGAAGCATGGCCAAGTGGGTGGATACCCTTAAGACTCACATTGGTAATAAGGTACCTGCCCAGGACCTTATTGATGCCCTTCAGACTCTTTATAGAGCCATTTCATTTCTAACCAATGCTTCTCAGGAACTTATCAGAGCTTTGGCTAAGACTTCTGCCTTAGTGGCCTGTGCCCGCAGAGCAATCTGGTTAAAGACTTGGCCTGGTGACAGTGGGTCAAAATTAAATGGTGTGGTATACCATTTTAGGGCGGTCGTTTATATGCAGATAACCTAGATGAAATTTTATCTCTATCTAGCGTGGAAAACGTGCACCAGCCTAACTCGGTCTAGACAGGCAGTGAAGAAATGCTGGAATCAGCCTAGACCCCAAATAAGGTACTCTCTTGTTAGTAAGTCTTCCGAGGGACCCAAACAGCAATCCTTACAAACAATTACCAGTGGGAGGTAAGGCTTTCCAGGTTCATACCCGCTTGGAATAAGATTACCCAAAATCGGTTTGCGTAACACACTCTAGAAAAAGGGTAATGATTAAAATTTGCCTCTCTATCCCAGTCATCCTTCTTGATAACCAAGTTCCAAAGGATCCAAAAAAGAGGGAAGCTTTCCCAGAAAAATGTAATAGAAGTAGTACCTCCAACCTTGGTTTGGGAAGGGTTTTATTCTCGCGTATTTCTGGTACAGAAGCCATCAGGGAAATACAGGATGATTCTGAATTTAAAGATTGAACAGATTCATCTGGTACAAAATGTTCAGAATGGAATTAATTTACTCTGTAAATAGTATTGTTAGCAGATATAGAAAAGGCCTTGGCAGTGCTAAAGAGTGTGGGGTGTGTGATAAACCTAGAAAAGTCAAGTTTGATGCCCTCCCAACAATGCAAGTTCCTGGGGGTCATAATAGACAGCACCCAGAAGTTACTTCTCTCAAAAGAAAGTCCCAGAGTATCCCTTAGACTAATCATGAAGGTACTAGGGTTAATGACCTCTGTCATCCCGGTAGTTTATTGGGCACAGTTGCACACGAGGACTCTTCAAAGATTCCTCTTGGAAAACTGGAACAAGAATCAAGTCACTAGATCAGATGGTTCAGCTGGATCCATTAATACAAATGGATCTGCAGTGGTGGACAGATCCAGAAAACCTGAGAAAAGGAAAGGAGTGGAAACAGGCCAACCCAATAATAGTCACTACAGATGCAAGCAGCTGAGGTTGGGCAGTTCACCTGGGAAATCTAAAGGTCCAGGGAGAATGGCCCAAAAGAGTGTGTCTCCCCCAGAAGTTTCCGCTCACTCCACAAGGGCAATGACCATGTCATGGGCATAAAGAATAGGTGCTTCAGTAGATGAGATCTGCAAAGCAGCTATGTGGTCATCACCCCACACCTTCCTCAAACACTATATACTTGATTTATTGTCTGCAAAGCATCAGGCCTTCAGTAGAAGATTACTACTTGCAGCTTCCCACCCCCAAGGTATAATTACTTGCCTAATCCTCTCCATGTGGTCAAGCTGAAGGATGACTTGGAAAAACCACCGTTAGACTTACCAGTAATGGATTTTTTAAGAATCCTTCAGCTTGACCAATTATTACCTGCCCATATTCCAAGGGTAGGTGTCTGTTACTTTGCTATTACTGAGGAGGGGAGGAAGGGGTGGGGCTTTTACCTCTGTTCATGTTGTGTTTCCTCCCAGGGGGTGGAGCATACCAAGTGTTTTTTTTTTTTTTGTTTGTCAATCACCATGTCATTTTGTTTTATGTTTTACTTTTTTTAAGATATAGCCATATGATATGATCAGTCATATTTCACATGGAATGACATTTTCAGCTGGTGTTGGCAGTAGCAACGCAGATGGTTACTCTGCACTGTAATATTCAAGTTTAGTTAACCCAGCAGCAGCAGAAGTCCTTTCCTTTCATGCTGATCCATACACCATCCAGACACCATACCATTTGTACCTTGTTAAAATGGAAGTCTAAAGTTTAAGTATTGCAAAGGATGGCATACACAAGGGACAGTAACAGTTCACCAGAGCTTATATTGTTTTCCCTTAATATTCAATGTTTTTTTTTTTTTTTTTAACTTTTTTTTAATAATAAAAATAAAACTAAACAAGCCACTTGCTTCTCCCTTAACCTTTTGACTGTTTCCTAGGTGAGCTGATGACTGTTGCCCGCTGGATGAGAGAATTTGTATCAAACCATCCAGACTACAAGCATGACAGTGTGATCACCGACAAAATCAATTATGACCTAATTGTAAAATGTAACCAAATAGCCAATGAGCAGGCAGGCTGCCCGGAGTTGTTTGGATTTACAACTTCCAAAACAAAGCCAGGCACACGCACCACTGTATGATCAGTTCTGTAGCCCAGCCAAGTGCTGTGCATATCAGCTGAGCTGAAATTTGTTAGTAAAAATGACCAAAAGTTAACACTGAACATTTGTACAGGTCAGTGTGCTTTTATCCAGTGGCAACTTCCTAAATTAGCCTATTACTATTAACATTTATACAGTGTATATGTAAATAGTAAAATATTTTTATGACTAACAATGTATTGAAATAACATTGTATGATATTACTGTGAAATCATCTTACATTTTTATGTATACTGTCAGTGGGCCGTTCAGCCCTGCAGTATTGTACCAATAATTAATATTTAATAATTAAACTTTTATCATAATTATTTTTTTTGTTTACTGGTTAACATTCAGTGTTTTGGTCATGAATGTTTTCATGAACATGGCATTAAGTAGATTCCTCATCGAGGCATATGCATAATTGTTTTAAAGAGCCCAGACTAATGAGTTTACTGGGATTCCCCCTAGTATAGCTGAGATTTGCATTTTTTTTCCCTCCTACTATAGGCATTCCCAAACTACATACAATGTGCTTAAAACTTCTGGAAGATGCTTGGATTATTTAATAACTTTAAATGCCAGATCATTTAACGGGTGTAAAATGTGGTGTCTAAAGTTTTTTGCAGTAAAGTTTTTAGTTGCACATCTTGGCTTTAACAAAGACAATACTTAGGCAAGTGTATCAAGAATTAAGGCTAGCTGTTTTTTCCTAACCTGTGCTCTTTAATCTGTAAATATTGCATGTAATTATTCACTTGCTTGTTGTAAAGGATTATAAATGGATGTACATGTCAAGAGGCTAAGAATATTTTAATATCCGTGTAAATGACTGCATTGCAGGTGTACAAAAATGTCATCTCTTGGCACTTTACAAGTGTCGTCTTTAAAATCTTTTCAAAGTTCTATAGCATTCTTTTTTTAATATTCTGTGTAAAATGCCCAGCTGGGACATGGTGTCAGGGAAAGAAAAATAAACCTCTATAATCTGCTTGTGATTTGTGTGTGTTTTTTTTTTTATTATTATTATTTCAGTTCATGTAGCGTATGTTGGCTAAAGGTAGGTTTACTCCAGAGTTTGTAGATGAATCACATGCTCTACATAAACAGCCTGGTCAAACATGTTTTTCAAATGAGGCTGTGCAGACAGAAAATTTACACTTAAAAATACTTTCTTTGTATTGGAACAGACAAACTAGAAAATACTATACAGTATTGTACCTATAAATCCTGAGCTAGACTGATATTGGCATCCTTTTTAACCCTTTAACTGCCAGCCTACCTAGAGGTTTTGTCACCCTCTTTTGCCAAACCATTTTTCACTACACATATTCAACTGTGATTTTGAAGGCACTTCCCAGGAAGATTATATATTTTTTTTGTTCAGGGCTGGGCTTTAAAGTGGACCAACACCCAGGATTTTCACTATCCTGGGTGTTGGTCCACTTCCGCGGGGCACCCCCGATCGGGGGTACCCCGCTGTGTGAAACCCCCCAGAAAGCCCCTAAAATCTTAACTTATCGGCAACGGATAAGCCGCTGCCGCAGACTCTCGCGCGGGAGGCGGCGCCGGCGGCTTATGCGTCGCCGATGAGGTAAGATTTTAGGGGCTTTCTGGGGGGTTTCACACAGCGGGGCATCCCAATTTTGGATGCCCCGCGGGGAGGGAGCTGATCGGCCCGGGAATCTTATAGATTCCGAGGCCGATCAGGGGTGGGTGTTGGTCCATTTTTAATGTGAAATGTCTTGTTTGTCATTTTTCAAGTGTATTCTCAATATTTTGGGGTGAAATATGTGCAATTTTATATATATTATATTATCAACCCTTTATATTTGAAAATACCCCCCACAAACTATATATTCTCTGGAAGTACACACCTCAAGGTTTCTAGGTGTACCAGGCTTGCTGATGTGGGCTCAGTTTTCTGAATGTAATCCCTCAATTTATTTGGTTGTACAGGGTTTCCCTAAACAAAAGAATAAAAAAGCAGATTCACTTTTTCCTTTTAAACAATATGCAAACAAGAAAAATCCCAAATTGGCTTACTGGTAATTGACGTTCTGGTAGTCCTCCAAGATGGCCCAGCCAAGTAGTTCCTCCCACCTAAATCTAAAACTCAAACTGGACATGATTAAAAACACTGAGGTCCAGGAGGAAGGGGCGGGGTATTTAACCCCTCTAGCCCCAGCTACGTAAAATTTACGTAGCTGCCTCTCCTGTCGTTAAACGCCAGCTATGCAAACCTGCCTTTCCCCCCTGCTAGCGGGCAAAAGAGAAAAAAAAAGACACCGATCAAACCAGCCAGGTCTCCTCTTCATCCGGGGGGGGGGGCTTTGATCCTTCCCCCCCCCCCCCCCCCCCACTTCCGCAGCCACTGGTATTGCATTAAAAAAAAACATATTCTTAGTATACAGTACGTCCTGCTCCAAATCTAATACTTACAGTTCGGATATACTCCGCCAGATGGCGCTGGACTGCAGAGACATCGAAAATAGGCTCCTCCCGGCCCCTCAAATACCCAGGGACCTTCCACAAATCCCCATTCTCTGCAGTCTGGCTGCGAAGGACGAGAAATTGGCTCTCTACTTGCAGGTGAGCGGGGTTATTAACCTGCGGCCCTGTAGGACTATTCCCACCCGTTCCACTAGTAATGTGCCTCCCAGCCTTGACTGCGCTGGTCGGGTGAAGGTAGGCAGCACCGCTGTTGATGCTTAGGAGCGCTGCTCCACCGCAATCCCCCACCAAAGGGTAGGCGGTTCAGGCTTATGGTGAGCCTCTATGGGATGCCCCTCCCACACTATTGCCCCTGCCTATCGGTGGGCCCTATTTAAGTGGCCGCCGTCCTCCCTCATCCTCCTTATAGTCTTCGGGGGAAAAGGGGGGGGTGTATGTGTATAGATATGTATGTTATGCAGTCTGTGTTTTCACTTTTCACATGTCTTTATTCTTGTGTCAGCTGCCGTGCTGGCTTGTCTTTATTGCTTTTAAAATTACCGCCGCTGCGCGCTGACTTGGTTCCACGCTTGGCGGCGGCATTTCCTCAGGCGCGGGTGCGCCATCATTAGCTGTTGGCCTTTCTGGCTTCACGCTCTTCGGGGGGGCGGAGCCCGTCTTTGGTGCCTTCCGCGTCATCGCAGTTACTGGCCCGCCCCTCGAGGTATACCGACGCCATCTTTTCTGACTTGGTTGGCCTATGCGCGACGGACTCCTACCTACCGCGGTCCGTAAGTGCCCTCGCGGGCGGCTTGATCTGCTTCACTTTTGTTACGATGTACTTAAGGTCTTGTCTGCTTATGTCTTTCAGGCGGGACGAACCCTTCTTGGCTTCTCCCGGGCCTGTTTTTAGTATATTACTTGTAGGCCTTGTAAAAATTATACTCCCACGTCCCTAGCGGGTTATTGGGGCAGCCAGGGTTGCTATATAGCGTTATTCCCTATCGGCGTATAGCGCCGCTATAATCACCATATGGAGGCATCTCGGGATAACGTTACCGGGGTCCCTTTGGGACAAGACCGGCTGTGTGTAGCGTGTGGGCAGCCTCATGCTGACGCTGACAAGGCGTGGGTCTGTGTACCCTGTGCTGAGCAGGTGCATGCATTGCAATCTGGCCTGCCAGTGGCTGCACCTCGTTTCACTTCACCTACTCCCCCAAGCTGAAATCTCACTCCTGCTGAGTTGCATACTAGTGGGGATTCTCAGCCTGATGTGTCTTCTAGACTGGCTACTGTTCGCAATAATCTGTTAAGTCTTTAGCGCGTAAGGCCCCTGCTAAGAAGCGGCACTTGGCGCCTAATGTTACTTTTTTCCCTATGGGAACTGAGGAGTTTTGGAATCTGTGTGGCTGGATGAAGGGGAGCTCTTTTCTGATTCAGGCTCATCTGATGAGAGACCAAGGGGTCATGCCTATTCTGGCTCTGACCCCTGGGCCCGGATGACACTGACAGATTATTGACCCAGATTTTTGAGGTTCTATCTCTCTCCCTGTTGAGGCTCCCAGGCAAAGAGGGAAGCTTTTCCATACAGCAAGATCACGTTTGGAATTTCCAGAGCAGGCACATTTCCATAACCTTGTGCTCAAGGAATGGGAGCGCCCCAGTAAACTTCCTGGTGTTCCAAAGAGTTGGCATAGGAAGTATCCCTTTCCTGCTGAGGTGGTTAAATGTTGGTCATCCCCCCCGAGGTGGATGCCCTGATCCTAGGGCTATCTAACACCTCTGTCATGCATTCCCCTGATTCTACTACCCTGCGGGATGCTGAAGACCGGCGTATTGATCAGCTGGCATCCCACGCCTTTGCATATGCGGGGACGGTGCTGCGCCTGGTGTGTGCCTCTGCCATTACTGCTGGCCACTAGAACCCTTATCAGAAATATGCTTGATAGTGCCCCTAATGATATTTACATTGTGAGGTGCACTCTCCAGTTGTGATGTTTTTGTAAATTTTGTCCTCTCAGCATTGGATGACACCATCAGAATGTGTGCCAGAACTTCTGCCCTTGTGGTGGCTATACGCCGCTCGGTTTGGCTGCGCCAGTGGGCTGCTGACAACGCTGCCAAGAAGGCCCTCACTGGGTTTCTGTTTAACCCTTTAAGTGCCAAGCACGTAACACCTACGTGCTGGCTTGGCTGGGCCTTAAGTGCCAAGCCCGTAGGTGTTACGTGCTCGACTTTCCCCGCTGCTAGTATAAAAAATAAAAATGAAAAATACTCACCTGACCCCTCGTTGGATCCGGCCGGGTCTCCTCTTTAATTTGGTGCCATCCGATTCCCCCGTGGGGGGTCGGATGGCTCCAGGAGAGCCCCCGGAATAGCCCCCCCCCCCCCGCTTCGGCAGCAGCAGCTGCTGACTGTAAAAAAAAATAAAAATGACATTTGCTTACCTGTGGTCGCGCTGCCTCCCTCTGGGTCTTCTCTTCACTGGGGGGGCCTCCGATCACCCCCCCCCCAGCCTCTTCGGTGGCGAGGAGAGGGCAGAAAATGCCCTCTCCCCCCACTTCCTGCATCTCGACTGCTAGCCCCGCCCCTTGGCGGGGCCAGGTGACATCATTGTGATGTCACCAGCAGCCGGCTTCTTCTGCCCAAGCCCCCGAGACTGAATCAGTCTGCTCGGTGCTTGGAGCACAGAGCAGAGGAGGAGGAGAGGGGTGTGATGCCCCCCCCCCCCTCCTCCCCAGGCTCTCTGTTCCAAACACGCGAGCAGGCTGTCGGCGGAGATCGCCGGGGGACACAGGATCGGAGGTGAGTAAAGTAAAAAAAAATAAAATAAAGATCACTGGTAAGGGGTCCATGTGACCCCTTATACCAGTTCACAAGGCTGGGGGGGGTGGCAAGTCACCTACCCTAGCAGGTGACTTGCCATTAACCCCCGGCACCCCCATTACCTGCCTGCCCAAAGCCCAGGGGGGGGCAGAAGAGCCCGGGCCCACATAGGCTATGTGGGCTCGTAGGCTGCAGGGTGGGGGGGCCACAAAAGCTGGCCCCCCCCACTCTGTGCCTACAAGCCCCCATAGCTGGTCCCGGGCTGGTTACTTTGGGTAAGGGGGACCCCACGTCTTTTTTTTTTTTTTATTTTTAAGGGTTTTTAACCCTTAAAAATCCCCCCAAAAATGGGGTCCCCCCCCGGGAAGGGGGACCCTATGTCCTTTTTTTTTAATTAACGCTTTGTGTTCTGTCATCCAGCAGCTATAAAAGGCTTCCAGCAGGTGAGCAGAAGCCAGTGATCGCCGAGGGACACAGTGCTCCAGGATGGATGGGAGGTAAGTATTACACAAAGAAAAAAAATATTTTATTTATTTATTTTTATTTTTTTGTGTCTGTTTTTTTTTCTTTTTACATTTAACCCCTTGTGAACTGGTAAGGGGTCCATGACCCCTATACCAGTTCACAAGGCTGGGGGAGGTGGCAAGTCACCTGTGACTAGCGGGTGACTTGTCATTAACCCCCGGCACCCCCATTACCTGCCTCCCCAAAGCCCGGGGGGGGGGGGCAGAAGAGCCTGGGCCCACGGGCTATGCGGGCCTGCAGGGCCAGGGGCCACAAAAGCTGGCCCCTGTGCCCTGTTTCTACAAGCCCTGCATAGCTGGTCCCGAGCTGGTTACTTTGGGTAAGGGGGACCCTATGTCAATTTTTTGGGGGGATATTTAAGGGTTTTTAACCCTTAAAAATCCCCCCCAAAAATGGGGTCCCCCACCAGGGAGGGGGGACCCTATGTCATTTTTTTTCTCGATTTAAGCCTTTGTAGCGTGGATGGTAGTTGTATTTTATTTGTAAATGTTATAGATTACTTGTTTCAGTTAGGGGGGTCTCCTGGGCAGGAACGGGGGGCTACCGATAAATATGTGGTACCGTTCTAATCGGTACAAATGGGGCTTTCACATGCAATATGCTTTTCCTTAATAAAATACATTTTTTATTTAAAATAAAGGAGTCAATTTTCTAAAAATGTTTTTATTTATTTATTTATTTATTTTTTTACTTAATATTGTAAAAACAAAATAAAATTTACAAACAAGACATTTCATGTTAAAGCCTAAACTCTGCTGCAAAAAAAATCAATATAATTTTCCTGAAAATTACAGCAAAAATGGCGCAAAACATGGCGCAAAATGGGGAAAAATGACCTGTCAACAGAGGGTGACAAAATCTCAAGTAGGCTGGCAATTAAAAGGGTTAATAGTACCTCTGCATGTTGGGTATTGTTCTGTTCGGGAGACCTTGCGCTTTCAGACTTAGCTTGTTTTTTCTGGTTTGCATATTTATATTTTAGGAAAAGGTGTTTTTTATTCAGCTTTTTTATACATTTTTTAGGGAAACCCTGCGCAACCAAAGAATTCTTTGAGGAATTAATTCCAGAAAGATGAGCCCACTACAACAAGCTGGGTACGCTTAGTAAGCTTAACATGTGTACTTTCAGGGAATATATGGTTTATGGGGGATATTCCAAATGTAAAGGGTTGTTTTGGTTGAAAAATCACAAGGTGCGCACTTTGTCTGCAGAGCTGAAATTTTCAAGTAAAATTACCGTTACGCACATGCTTTACTTTGAGGTGTTTGGCAACTCTTCCCTTGACAGAACCTATGCATGTTGGGTGTTGTTCTGTTTGGGGAATGTTGCTTTTTTAGATTAAACTTGTTTTTTCTTGTTTGTATATAGTTTTTTTTTAGGAAAATGTGGCTTTGATTCTGCTTTTTTATCCTTTTTTTTGGGAAACTCTTTGCAACCAAAGAATACATTGAGGAATTACTTCCAGAAAACTATGGGCACATCAACATGCTTGGTACACCTAGAAAGCTTGAGGTGTGTACTTCCAGAGAATATATAGTTTGTTGGGGGTATTTCAAATGTAAAGGGTTGTTTTTCTGGTAAAACTGCAAGGTGCGCATAGCGCATATCACAGTTGTATTTTTTCTGAAAATCCCCTAAAGCGCTATTTCAGTTTGGGGGAGTCTCCTGGGCAGGAAAGGGTGTCTACCTATACATATGTGGTATCGCTGTAACCGGGAGAAATTGGGATTTCACACGCAATAAGATTTTATTGACAAACTTGTAAAAAAATAATTTTTTCACATTTTTCACACATTTCACCCAAAAATATTGAGAATACACCTAAAAATTACAAACAAGACATTTCATGTTAAAGCCCAGACTCTGCTGAAAAAAACAATATATCATTTTCCTGGGAAATCCCTGGAAATCCTTTCAAAAATGACAGTTGAACATGTGTAGCGCAAAATAGTGAAACATGGTCTGGCAACAGGGAGTGGCAAATGCTGCAGGTAGGCTGGCACTGAAAGGGTTAAAGGACTGCGTCTTTTTGGAGACCGCCTGGACCTTTTTGCTAAGGGAGGCAGGTTACCCCAGCGCAGGCGGCAACCTCGGCCCTTTCGGGGTCAGGTGCAAGACAGGGAAGGGGGGTGTCTTTCCCTGGGGCCCGGGGAGATTTCTGGGGTAGAGGCAGAGGACGTGGATGTCCTGGCTCCTCCTGGGGTCCCAAAGCAAAATCTTCTCCCAAGCCCCCTCAGGCATGATGGGGCGCCCTCACCCATCCGGGTGGGGGGACGGCTGCAGCACGTCGCTCATGTCTGGAGGCTTCATGTCTCAGACCGGTGGATTCAGGAGGTAGTGTCCTCCGGTTACAAGTTGGAGTTTGCTGCTGATCACCCTCCAAGATTCATCAGATCCCGGATTCCTCAGGACCCTGTGTCAGCTCAGGAGCTAGTGCAAGCAGTGCAAGGCCTCCTGGAGCTGGGGGTCATCTGCCAGGTCCCCTTAAGAGAAAAAGGCAAGGGCTTTTATTCCAGCCTATTCACAGTACCCAAAAAGGATGGTTCTGTCACGCCCATCCTGGACTTAATGATTCTCAACAAGTTTGTCAGGGGCAGGCGCTTTCGCATGGAGACTCTGCGCTCTGCCATCTGTTTCCTGCGCCAAGGGGATTTCATGACTTCTGTGGACATCAACGATGCTTACCTTCATTTTCCTGTGTTCCCAGGTCATCAAAGGTTCCTCAGGTTCGCTCTGATGGATCAACACTACCAATTTGTGGCCTTGCCCTTCGGCCTCACTTCAGCTCCCAGGGTGTTCACCAAGGTGCTGGCTGGCGTGATGTCTCTGCTCAGATGTCAGGGCGTCCGCGTGCTTCCCTATCTGGATGACATTCTCATCACTTCCCAGTCTCTACATCAGGCAGAGTTGGATACTCAGCTGGTGGTGTCCACTCTGGAGTCATTTGGATGGGTGATCAACCACCCCAAGTCCTCACTGTCCCCTTCCTTGGTAACTCCATTCCTAGGAATGAATCTGGATACAGTTCAGGCAAGGATCTTCCTTCCTCAGCAGAAGGTGGACAGTCTGATTGCACAGGCCCAGTCCCTCCTAGCTTGTCCCCATCCCTGCATCAGGCAGGGGATGCAGCTGGTGGGCCTGATGGTGGCATGCTTCGAAGCGGTCCCTTATGCTCAGTTCCACTTGAGGCCTCTGCAACTTCATCTATTGTCTGTATGGGACAAGGACCCAGCGTCCCTGGACAGGGTCTGTGTGCTCTCCCCCCTGGTCAGGAGGTCCCTCTCATGGTGGATGGACTCAAGGAACCTGTTGGGGGGCAGATCCTTTCTTGCCCCTTCCTGGGAGACGGTCACCACGGATGCCAGTCTGTCAGGTTGGGGGGGTTTCTGGAAGTCCCTGCGGTTCCAGGGGAGGTGGGGCCCTCAGGAGGCCCACACACATATCAGTGTCTTGGAGCTGCGAGCGATCAGGTTAGTTCTGGCTCGCTTGACTACTCATCTTCAGGGCCTGCCTGTTCAGGTGCGCTCGGACAACCAGACGGCAGTTGCCTACATCAATCATCAGGGAGGGTCCCGGAGCAAGGGACCCTCCAGGAAGCGTCTCTGATCCTGACTTGGGCGGAGGCCAATGTCTCCTGCATATCAGCTGTGTACATCCCGGGGGTGGAAAATCACCTGGCGGACTCTCTGAGCAGGGGGGCCTCTCGCCAGGGAGAATGGTCCCTATGCAGCAGGGTGTTTCAATCTCTGTGTCACCGTTGGGGCCAACCAGATGTGGATCGCTTTGCATCCCGCCACAATCGCAAGCTTCCAGCTTTTGTCTCTCTGTCCAGGGATCCTCTGGCCCTGACCTCGGATGCGCTAGCAATGTCATGGAAGGACTTTCAGTTCCTGTATGTCTTCCCCCCAATTCCCCTGCTGGGCAGGGTTCTGCGCAAGATTGCTCTGGAAGGGGTGCCAGAAATTCTGGTGGCCCCCAGGTGGCCAAGAAGAGTGTGGTTCGCAGACATGATACAGCTGGCAGTAGATCAGTACGCTCTGCCCTTGGTGCCAGATCTGATCACTCAGGGCTCACTACGCCATCCCAATTTACAAACTCTGGCTTTGACGGCTTGGCTGCTGAAACCTCCATATTGATGTAGAAGGGGCTGCCTTCCTCAGTTGTGGATACTTTGATTAAAGCTAGGAAGAAGTCTTCCTCTTCCATTTATTACAGGGTTTGGCGTGCCTACATTGACTGGTGTGAGTCTAGGTCTCTTCCCTGTCGTGTCTTCTCTATTCCCAGGATTCTGGAGTTCCTGCAGCATGGGTTGGAGATGGGGCTCCAACTCAGTACTCTGAAGGGTCAGGTTTCTGCCCTGGCTATTTTCTTCCAGAAGTCCTTTGCTCAGCACCCTCTGATCAGGACTTTTTTCCAGGGGGTCACTCATGTGCGTCCCCCATGTAAACCTATGGTGCCTGTTTGGGATCTGAACTTGGTCCTGTCAGCCTTGCAGGGTGCTCCCTTTGAACCTGTGCAGGATGCTGCCTTGGCCATTTTTACGCTCAAGGTTGTGTTTCTGGTGGCTATCACTTCTGTCAGGCGTGTGTCTGAGTTGGCGGCGCTGTCCATTCAGCCTTTTCTTGGGGATCCCACCCTACTTTATGGACACTGCTATTGGATGTCCCAACTGTAAGTATTAGATTTGGAGCAGGACGTACTGTATACTAAGAATAATACAATTCTGTGATTACTCACTTGTAGAATTGGTATTATGAGTACGTCCTGCTCCAACCCACCCTTGGTTTGCATTTTCTTGGATCCCCTGTATGGTGATTGTTATAATTATTATAGTTGATAGTTTGGATTGTTTAATTCTCCCGGCTTCTCCTCAACTGCTTTTCAATGCTGGGGATTTGTGGGAGGTCCCTGGGTATTTGAGGGGCCGGGAGGAGCCTATTTTCGATGTCTCTGCAGTCCAGCGCCATCTGGCGGAGTATATCCCAACTGTAAGTATTAGATTTGGAGCAGGACGTACTGTATACTCATAATACCAATTCTACAGGTGAGTAATCACAGAATTGTATTTTACTCACCTCGGTGCCTGATCGCTCCCGTCGGTTCTCCTCTTCTCTGGGGGGGGGGGGGGGGGGGGGGGCTCAGACTCCACAGGAGGTTGGCCAATGGGCCCTCTCTCCCTGCCTTCCTGACGGCATCACCATCTTGCCGAGTAACCCCGTTGGGGGCGGGGCAGATGACGTGACCATGCAGGTGTCATCTCGGCCCTCGGCGGCTCATCCAAAGCCCAGGGGCATAGGCTATGCCGGCTTGTAGCCTGCTGGACCAGGGGCCACCAGAGCTGGTCCCTGCGCCCTGTTCTACAAGCCCCTATAGCTGGTCCCGGGCTGGTTAAGCTGGGTAGGGGGGGACCCCACGCCATTTTTGGGGGGGATTTTTAAGGTTTTTTATCCCTTAAAATTCCCCCCAAAAAGTGCTCTGGGATGGATGGGATGGATAGGAGGGAAGTATTAAAAAAATTATAATTTTTTTTTTTTCTGTCTGTTTTTTGTTTTACCTTTTTAACCTTTTGTGAACTGGTAAGGGATCTATGCGACCCCTATACCAGTTCACAAGGCTTTGGGTCTGGCACCTGCAGCTAGCGTGTGACTTGCCATTAACCCCCCCAATTACCTGCCTCCCTAATCCCTGGGGGGGGGGGGGGGGCGCAGAAGAGCTCGTGGCCATAGGCTATTTTATTTTGGATTTTTTTTTTAACCCTTAAAATTCCAGAAAAGATGACCCCCCCCTGGATTTTCCTGGAAATTCCTGCAAAAATGACAGTTAAACATGGGACAATATGGTGAAAAATGACCTGTCAACAGAGGGTGACAATCTCAAGTAGGGTGGCAATTAAAAGGGTTAAAATTGGCTATGCATTTTGGGCATTGTTCTGCTGGGGAGGGGGACCTTGCTCTTTGAGATTTAGCTTGTTTTTTCTTTGCATATTGATATTTTAGGAAAAGGTGTTTTTTTTTTTTTTAGAGAAACCCTGTGCAACCTAAGAATTCTTCAAGTGATTACTTCCAGAAAGATGAGCCCACTACAATAAGCCAGGTATGCCTAGAATGCTTAATTCAGGGAATATAGGGGTATTCCAAATGTAAAGGGTTGTTTTGGTAGAAAAAGCGCAAGGTGCGCTGGTATCTGCAGAGCTGAAATTTTCAAGTAAAATTACCGTTGCGTGCATGCTTTTCTTTAGGGTGTTTGGCAACTCTTCCCTGTTCGGGAGATGTTGCTTTTTCAGATTTAACTTGTTTTTTTCTTGTTTGCATATAGTTTTTTTTTTTTTGTTGTTTTTTTAGTAAAATGTGGCTTTGAGTCTGCTTTTCTATTCTGTGCAGCCAAAGAATTCTTTGGGTGCAGTTTTCTGGAAGTAATCCCTCATGTCAACAAGCCTGGTAACAAAATAGTGCAAAATAGTCTGGCAACAAGGTGTGACAAAATCTCCAGATAGGCTGGCAGTTAAAGGGTTAAAGAGGAATCCCAGAAGAAACGTGCATCCTATCAATAATGTAACTAATATCAACAATATATACTTATCCTGGGTGGGAAATAGGATGTCGTCTTGGAGGACTACCACAAAGTCAGGTACCATTAAGCTAATTTGGATTTTCCCAAAACCTCCTCCTGGATGGCCCAGTCCCTGAATAAGGAATCCTACACGTCCTACCTTTAAGGATGGGAAATAATAATTTGTAAAATCTTCTTGCCGAACGCCTGTCTCGTGTCCAACGAAAGATTGACTCTGTAGTGCTTCAAAACGAGTGCGGGGAAGCCCAAGTTGCTGCTCTGCAAATCTCCTCCAGAGAAACTCCTGACCAATTAGCCCAAGAAGTAGAAATGGCCCTAATAGAGTGTGCTCAAAGGGACTTTGGAGGCTGACTTCCAGAAGAATCATAAGCTAACTGGATGGCTTCCCTAATCCACCTAGAAATAGAGGCCTTAGAAGCTTGTAGCCCCCTATTCGTTCCTGCAAAATCAAGAACAAATTATTTGGATCCAGCCCAAGATATGATCCAAATCCAGCAGATGCATCTCCTGCTGATCCTTTAAGGTCCTCTTGTCTGAGCCCTGGTAGGTAGATTTCCTTGGCCCCTTGAAATTCTGGAGCGATCTACGTTAGGCAAAGCGGATCAGGTCTGATTGTGAGATGATCTGAAAAAATATGGCTCCTTGATGTACAAGGCCTGCAAATCCTGGGTTTTGGTCTTTGCCTCTGGGCCCCCTGTTCGAGGGTGCCCCACTGTGTGAAACCAAACTCGCTTCTTCCTGGTCCTACAATGCATGCACACCGCTCGTCCATTCAGCGCGCTCGGATACGCTCAAGTTCCTTCGTTTAGGAGCCTGTCTAATGCAAGTGGATCGGAGCACGCTGGCAGCCGCTTACCCCTCTAACGGAGTGTGCCCGTGCTGGCCATTTACAAATGCATGGCACAGGCACACTCCCTGCTAAAGGGTTAACGGGGATGCGGCCGCTGCTTGTACTTGCGCCATTGGTCTGGGAATGAAGGTGAGTTTTCTGGCAACCTAGGGGGGTTTCACACAGCAAGGGTGCCCCGGGGGAATGAGTATGCCTGCCCTGGACTCTCATAGACTCCAGGCTGGGTTTTGGTCCTCTTTTAAGTGTCAAAAACGTAAACGCTACCTCCTTAATGGCCGCAAGGGGGGGGGCGGCACATGAGGCCATTTAACACAATGGAATGGTCCCAGAGAACAAAAGGCCTTAGAATTCACCAGTCTCCAGTGCCTGGGTCCAGGAGATTTTCTTCCGGATACAAGATCGAGTTCTGGACCAGACCTCCACACAGATTTGTGGAAGGGGCGACGGCTTGCGACCGTGCTATTGATGCTCTTGCTGGACCAGGGAGTTGTAGTACCCCTCTAAGAGCAAGGCTGTGGCGTCTCCTCACTACTGTTCGTTTTCCCCAAGAAGGACATGTCTGCTTGGCTGATGCTGGATCTCCAGAGTCTGAACAGTTACGTTCAGGTGCGGAAGTTCCGAATGGAATCTCTAAGAACTGGTCTTGGCGCCGCTGCAACAGGGGGATTTTCTGGCCACGGGGGACATAAAGGATGTTTATCTACATGTCTTGATCTTTCCTGGTCACCAAAAATACCTGCGCTTTGCAATGGGTGCCCAACATTTCCAATAGTGGCAGTGCCATTTGGACTGTTCACTGCCCCGCTGTTCACAAATGTCTTGGCAGTGGTGATGGTGTGCACATCACTTCATACTTGGACGATTGCTCATCCAAGCCCCATCTCTGACAGAGGTTCTAAATGATGTTCAGGCGGTCCTGTCCACGCTGGAACTTTTTGGGTGAGTGATCAACTACCACAAGTCCTAGGTGGTTTCTTCCATGGTGGCGGCTTACCTAGGTATGACATTGAATACTCGACAGGCACAGGTCCTTCTTCCAGTGCACAGGACTGTTGCACCATCGCTTCATCTTGACGGACATTGCCTGACGATTCCTGCATTGGTGGCTGGACCAGCAGGCACTGGCAGTGCTGCCTACCAGTCCAATGGTTCATCCTGACCACAGATGCCAGTCTGACGGGTTGGGATGGCGTTCTGGACAACAAGACGGTTCAGGGTCTCTGGGATCAGTGGGAGTGCAGTCTACCAATCAATGTGTTGGAACTGAGGGCGATTCTACTGGTTCTCAGGCATTGGTCGGTCCAGTTCTGGGGCCTTCCTGTCAGGTTACGTTCAGAAAATTCCACAGCTGTGGCCTACATAAACCATCATGGGGTACCGGAGCTGGCAAGAAGTGAGTCTCATCATGAGGTGGGCAGCATTTCACGTTCTGTGCATCTGGGTGGTTCACATTTCAAGGGTTGAAAATCTGCAGGCCGATTATTTTGAGCAGGGAGAAGGTGGAGCGGGAAGGAGGGTAATGGTCTCTTCACAAGTCCTCTGTGACTGGTGGGGACAATCAGAAGGTCCAGAGGTTTGTGCCCAGGGTGCGAGACCTCCTGGCCATGGCGGTCGTCGTGCTGGCCATTCTCTGGACAGGGTACACCCTTCTCTATGTATTCCCTCCACTGCCACTTCTGGGTTGGGTGTTAAAGTAGGTCAACTGGGAGCAGATTCCTATCATCCCTACTGGCCCAGAAGGATATGGTTCACGGATCTGATCGGCCTGGCAGTGGAGTCCCCGTGGCGACTCCCCAACTGCCCAGATCTTTTGCAACTGGGTCCTTTGCAGCACCCCAGTTCTCAAGTACTGGCTTTAGTGGCTTGGCTGTTCAAACCCGCATATCGGAGAGGGGTTTGTCTGCGCAGTAATTTGGACCTTGATTACAATTTACTACAGGACTTGGAGGGCCTTCATGTCTTGGTGGGAATCTAAGGGCCACTCGCGTAAGAGGTATTCAGCACCCAAAATTTTGGAGTTCCTTCAGCAAGGCCTGGATGGTGGCCTATATCCCAGCACCCTTAAGGGCCAGGTTTTAACCTTGTCCATTTTTTTTCCAACGGAGCCTAGGTTAACTCACCATAAGTGACTCCTGCTTTCCCTCAATGTGGTCAGCACATTAAAGTAATACTTGGCCAGTACTCAAGAGGTACGTAAGACTGATGTCTTGTTCGTGATCCCAGAAGGGACAGGGAGAGGCCTGGCGGCGACGTCTGCAAGAGGAACGAGGCGCGCTTCCGGGTCACCGCTCACTCCAGCAGAGCGATTGCTGCGTCTTGGGCTTTCCAACATCAGGCGTCGGCGGAATAGGCCTGCAAGGCAGCGACCTGGTCGTCTTACCACACCTTCACCAAGTTTTACAGACTTGGGCCTTGATTCAATAAAGGTAGAAAACAATTCTCATGGTAGTAAAAGATTCAAGTCATGAGAAAAAAGCCTGAGAATTTCACTGTTGCTGAATCATTAGATAAAAAGACAATGAAAGTCAATGGCACTTTTTTACTCCTAAGAAAAGTAGAGAACTGTTTACTCCTTTCTATACTGTAGTAAAAGCTGCCATTGACTTTCATTGTCTTTTTCTAGTGATTCAGTAACAGTGACATTCTTAGGCTTTTTTCTCATGAATTGAATTTTTTACTACCATGAGAATTTTTTTCTACCTTTATTGAATCGGGGCATAAGGTGTTTAAGACGGTGGTGAAACTCTCTCCGGGGGTCTAACTTGCAGTCCCCGCCAACAGCTGATATTAACCTACCATTGCTACTGGTGGTGCCCCAGAATGGAAGCAGATGATATAAGAAATTTACCAGTAAGTACACAAATTTCCTCTTTTGGTTGCTAGCAGGGAGGAAAGCCAGGTACGTAAAATTTACATAGCTGGCAGTTGATGGTAGGAGAGGCAGCTACATACATTTTACATAGCTGGGGATTGATGTGAAACAAAACCTAGAATTTTGACTTTCCTGAGTCTTGTTCCGTTAGCTGGGGGCATCCTGATTGGGGATGCCCTGCTGTGTTTGTCAGTTCAGCTTGCGGCTCTCATTGGACAAGAGCCCGTGCATCCGCCACTAGATAGGGCAAAGGTAGGTGTGTACGGGCAGCCAAGGGAGGGGGTTCACACAGCAGGGCATCCCGATTTGGGACGTCTAGGGGGAAAGCCTGCAGCCGGCCCTGGAATCTTTCCCTGTTAAGCCACCTGCCCCAGTACTTACCAGAGCTTACCTTACCACCTTAACATTTGTCTGCTGTAGCAGAGGCATTACCTGAATCTGAAAGACTGCGGCCCACCCAAGAGAGCAACAGGGAGTTTTATTAACCAAGAAATGGGGAAGTAGAGGATCAAGGTCAGCTTTTTACTTACAAGAAAAAGGCCTGGAATTCAGTGAGGTAACCTCCTACGAACAGACCCTCAATTAGGAGAAGGTTACTTGAGACTAAGGCAGCCCAAAGCTTTACTGATTAAAGCTGTTTGCGAGGTTTTGAAGTTTTCAGATGATGCAATACTTGTTTTAATCATAGAGAGTTAACTTGCTGTTTCCTGTTTGTAATTTTCATGAGATTCTCTTTTTTAAAAATACTCCTGGGCTGGCTGACAAGATGACAAGAACACCCTACTCGTGTTCTAATAAAAAAAAGTGTTCTAATAATTTACATTTTGGCTGGTATTTTTACATTTAACCCTTTCTGAACTGGTAAGGGATCAGACCCCCATACCAATCACAAGGCTCGAGGGGCTGGCAAAGCCCGGGGCGGCAGAAGAAGGTCCACAAGTTGTGAGGGCTATGTGGGCTTCTGGCCTTCAGGGCCAGGGGCTGGCCGCTGCACCCTGGTCTACAAGCCCGCAGAGCTGGTGCCCAGCCTGATTACACTAGGAAGGGGGGACGCCAACTATTTATTTTTTTACATAGGTTTTAACCAATACATTTTTTTAAAGTGTGGAGACCATGCCATTTTTCTACAAGATGTAGCCCTTGATAGTCCTTGATAGTGTGGTATTTCATTTACAAAACGCTCTTTTGGGTTTGGGGGCTACCAATAAACGTGCTACCTTTGTAATCAGGAGGAATGGGGCTTTCACACTACAAAAATCACAGTTAATCATGTATAGTGCAAATTAGTGAACAATGGCCTGGCAACATAGGGTGACAAAATCTCTAGGTAGGTTGGCAGTGAAAGGGATAAGATAAGAAAATATTGCATCAGCTGCAATGTCATATCGGTGGGTCAATATTTGTGTTAAAATATTGGTGGAGATAATGGTCAAGGTCAAACATTTTGTAACTGATTTGTCACTATTACATTATCAAATGTTTTTGCAAGTAATACACTTAAAAGTATGTTACATTGAGGACCAGTGAATGCCTTTGTTACCACTCCAAAGCTTCCCTGAATGCCCCTTCTGATATCACATTCATGCAGCAAGGCAGACAGGCACCTTAAACACTTGCTGTAAAATCTCTAGCCAATGATCCATTTTGGACACTTAGATGTCCACTGAGTCTTCACTTCTGAATGGTTGGACATAAGTGCATTGGATGTATTGGTACTTTGTCTGCGGTCATCAGACCTAACATAGAATGCTGAAAACAAACATTTTTTACAGTGTCTGGGGTATTTTGCATGGTGTGAAGTAGAGGTAACCAGTTCGTGAAGGTTTTAAATCAGCATTCTGCGGTTGTAAGGGAAGACCACCTCCACATTTAAGAATGGCGGGTTGTAACTAGAAATTTGAAGACGTCCCTTTTGTGCCGGCACAAAAATCAAGGTATCTTCCTGGTCCAATTAATTCATACCTAGGAGTTTCCCAGATATCAATAGCTTTTTATTAGCACTGGAAGGGATAGGGGACATACAGGGTTTTTAATCTAATTTTTGTTAGTATGTCTGGTATTATTTGTTGTGTTTTTGTTTTTAACATAATAAAATGATGTTTGATATTTTCATCTAATTGTGGTTTAGTATATTTTTTGTGCTCCTGCCATTGAGGAAAAGAGGGACAGCGTCCCTCTAGCCTCTTGTGTTTGGTCTATAAAATGATGAATAGTTTAGTGGCAGTGGCAATATAGGATCTGGTCATTTATTTGCAATGGAGGGCTATGTAAGGGACTTCCCTTTGCTCTCTTCGAACATAAATTTTATACTGTATATATTTCATTGGCAATTATCTGCCTGCTCTGGGCCATTGCCTCTATGGGTCCTGTTTCTTTGCCAGTCTTTCCCCTCTGGTGTCACCAAAATCACTATACACCATTTCCCCCTTTTTTTTATTCTCACAATGCCCAATGCTCACAATCTGGGAGGATTTGATGGTCATGGGGGATTTTAAGAGGCCAGAATACACCACCCAATTCTTCCTCCTATAGATTTTAAATATGCTTTGAGACACATTGAAGTGTTCATCACTAAATATGTGTACAGTTTGGCTGTTGCTATTTTCATTATTAAACCACTAGATAGTAATGTTTACTGAATTCTTGTGACTTGTACGCATGATGAAGTTCTCAATGTAATGAAACCCATACCTCGTGGCCTCAGCTGACATTGCTGTAAGCAAGATCATGCTATACATTTCCTTGATACAGGCCTCAAGACCCTGACAGGCTGCATTTTACTACCACCAGTGAACCGAGCCTTGCCAGCCCTTAATAATTCCACCATTACATGGGGCCATAAGCCAGCCCGTAGCAGGTACTATAACTGAGAAGCACGGGCGGGTGAGGGTTCAGGATTAAGATACAGAGCAGCCCAATATTAATTTAGGTAGTTAAAGCGGACCTAAACCCACTGAACTTGCAAAATACATTTGGCTAAACACCCTTTTTAGGGTGTAAAGCTAGAAATTGATATTTCCACTTTTCTAATTGTTCTGGAACGTTGATTTTTTTTTAAAGGGGACACATTAGACAAGCAATGTTCATTTAAAGAACTGTTAAATATACAGTTCAAAAAGGGCAGAGTGGTTACAATCAGAAATAGCAGGTAAAATGTATGAAAATGAACGTGAGATGTTGCATGGCAACCACAGGGAGGCATGAGGCAACCGGTGATTTCCTGGTTCTTCTAGAACAAGAGTGTGACCTCTGGCAGCTTGGGTGTTCCATTCCCCAACATTTGGACACATGGCTGCTCACTCCACTATCGCACCCTGGGATGAGCCTAAAAAAAATATGTGGCATAACTTTTCAGTGAAAGAGATATGATCCTGGTACAAATGACACCACTGTTTGATATGGCTCCTAACCTGAGTTCTCCAGAAGTCAGTCCCTGAATGCCTGAGAATGACCTAATACCCACAAGGATTTCCAGGTTCCAAAGATTTGATCAGTTTATGATTGATGTGCACCACGGCATAATAATTCTTTATTAAATTTTGGCCCCAGCATTTCTGGGACAAATTCTTTGAAGAGACCTGGTCAGTGTGTATTAGCAGCAGGGGCTCCTCGCTAGTTGGGCTAAGCTCTGGCTTGGTTACTAGAGGTGTGTGGGGTCTTTCATCAGTTGAGGTCCTGAGTTGAGGATGTTTAAATAAGGTCTATTGTTTACTGTGGAATAATATTCTATCTGCCTCATAGTTTAAGTACAAAGCTTCAGCTCTTGTTAAAGTGGAACTTTAGCTTCAACTTGAAATTAAAGCAGAACAAAACCCAGGGGTTTCACAATCCAGGTTTTGTTCCTCCTGCCTAGGATTCACTGTAAAAGAACCTTTCCTTTGCATGTGCAAGTCACAGGCAATCAGCTTTTTTTTTCGCTCTGAAAGGCATACAAACCTGAATGGAGAGAAGACAGGGGTTCCACGTATCAGAGCATCCCAAAATGGTATTCCCTACAGGAAGGGAGACCAGCCGTAGAGTCTTATAGATTCCAGGCCGGTGGTTGCTCTTTTTTGTCTGCTTGCTTCAAGGATGGTTGTGTTGTTGTAAACTTCATTCATAAAGTTCTCTTTTAGCCCCAATTACTTTCTGAGAGTTCATGGGGTAATAAACAAGTTTTTGATTTCATTGGGTTTAAAACCTGATAAAGGGCTGCTGCCCGAAAGCTCGTTGGTGGAGATTATATTGCTCAAAGGCCAGCAACTAGTACCAGATCTGGTATGTGTGCTTCATTTACTCTTTTTACTGCACCGATTTGTGTGGTGTATAAGGAACACCATAGCAACACTGACCCCTGCTGGTTACCCAATACATAGCTTATATACAGAATTTCATGGGGTGATCAAATAATCTAAAGCAGCATATTTCTAATATACACTTTAAAAAAACAAGATAAAAAAAATACACGTGCATGATTTCAAAACCTCAGTTTAATTTACTTCCATGTTTTGGTTTGTTTATTGGTGAATAAAGGGGGGTGGGAGTAGCTTAATCACTATTATTTATACAAAATTATTATTATTCAGGGCCTGGGAACTAATTTACCGCCCAGTTTAACCCTCTCATCAACTAAATATCAAGCAACAAACATGTCTAGCTATGTGGAAAGACAGAGATTTGGTTGCATATATCTGCAGATACATGTGGAAGCCACACTGCCCCGGCAAGGCACTCTGTGTTTAGTGTGGTCCCTACTCTTAATTCTGAGTCCCCAACATTGGAACATGCAATGCAGACAAATATTCGAGAGCTACTCACCTGGGAAGCTGCCAGCCTCCCTTTAGAACACTTCACAGGGAGAAATCCATATTGACTGAATTCCTCCCTGCTTGTGTTCATGACAATTCAAATGAATAAAGGGGGGTGGGAGCAGCTCAATCACTATTATTTTTACAAAATTATTTTTAAATAGATTACTGCTTCCCAAGGTTGAGAAGCCCTGTAGAATAATGTGGGTTGGAGGGAGGCCAATGAGTAGTTTACATTATTTTGCCAAGCAGGCCCAAACTAAGAATATTCAAATGGTGTATGCAGCGACCAAAGCTACAGAGGCCAGATGCCCTTTAAAGATCATCAAAAACCTCTGTGCCAACTCATGCCAGGGAGAGTCCTGGCTTTCATGAACACTGAACTAACCTAAGCCCCTTATGCCATCTGGAAGCCCTGCATTAGAGATCAGCACAGTATTTTCTTGCAGGGTTTAACACCATACTGGATTACATGCCATATATTTGCTTTCTAATCAGGATACCACCCCTTGCTGCTTCCACTCAGCACCCTGTACCCAGGCCCACTGTACAAGCCAAGGAACCCCAGCCCCCAAAGCTAAAGCCTCAACGTCTTGGGCCTGCCAGGGGCTGGTAAAATCCAGGGCTAATTTTTGGCCCCGGTCCGCCAATGTCTGTTCCTAGTACATGGAAATGGTAGGTTGTGGTTATATTTCTCAGCATCAGGCATAGTGTGAGTAGGCTTCTGTAAAGCTGGATTCCAGCGCAATACTGTCAATATTGCCTTTAACTGACATTTTTTGTCTCTGAACTCCCCTAACCGTGCACAGAGGGGGTAGTTTGTTGAATACACCAGGATCAGACAAAATGCAAGTAGGTTAGTGTAGGAATGAATTGCAGAGCCAAGGGGTGACCTGACTGCTAACACTGTAATTCTTCTAAAGTGGACCAAAACCCAGGATTTTAACAATATTAAAGAAACATATTTCCAACAAGAACATCTCTTCACACCACAGGGGAAGACAGCATAACATGTAAGCCAAGTTAAGATTTCTTACCCTTCCTAGGTATAAGGGAAGGGGATAATTTAATAGCCAGTGTTGGAGCACATCCAAGCACTATCTTAAACCCTCCTTTGATACTTATCCATCTTTAGTAGGGGAAGATTCCTTAATATATTGTCCCTGATTTCACTAAACTGAAGGTTAAAGGTAGCAACATGTCATTTTCCACCCAAAATGCTCTTTCTAGCTGTGGGTTTTTGCAGCATCCACTGTCTGTCCCTTTTAATCGCTATGTCTTCGGCCCTATGTAGATCAACTTTGCTGTGTTCTTGTTCAATTAAACATTGTCCGATCAATCTACATTTATCTCTGAAATTATCATCAGTGGAGCAATTACGCTTTTCTCAAATGAACTCCCCCACCAGCATATACCTGATGATGTGCTTCGGTTGGAAATATGTGGCATGCAAAAAACTATTGCCACTGGTTTTATAAAAGTTCTGGTAACAATCCTACCGTCTATGTTCTTTAACATCAAATTGAGGAATTAAATCTGACACTTATCCCAGTTCCCAGCAAATTTTAATTGTTTAAATTCAAAGAAAAAATCTACAAGAAGCAACAATGAGTGGACATGAGTCTTGATCACACCTTCCTCACAATGAGGAGCACCATTCACAATTCAAACTAGGATTTCAATTTTTATTAAAGCATAATACACTAACAAAAAAATCACAAAAAAATATAAAAATACACACAACATTAAACACACGACAAATTAAAAACAGCTGCAAAACTCCCCATTATCGCCACATCCAGTGGATATCCAAGAGATTCAAATGTGGAACCATAGACCAAGGTATATGCATATATATAATCCTCTATGCCCCAAATATCAAAAGTAGTGGAAAACCCTCTAAAATATCTATATTGTTTGTGCCAGCACAAAGAACCTAAAAAAAACTAAAACACTAACCCTAACCCTAAAGTGCAATTATCATCAAAGCTTATTATCAGAAAAGTGCAAATAGCAAAACAGTGCCTATCAGAAAAAACAATCAACAGTATAAAGTGGCTAAGTGCAAATCCATAAGTCTAAATAATCAACCATAATACATTATCTTCACAAATGGGAAAGTGCATATATTAATAAATAAATAAATAAAGTAAAACACCCAATGAATAATTGTATATTGCACAGAACTATTATCCCCAACAATATATATAATAAATGAAAAAGATCAAGGATAAGTGGTACCAGCTACAAAGAGGGGAGGATTACCACACATTAAGCAATGTAAAGGCACAGGCTGTGGAGGAGAGGGAGGTGCACCTTGACTTGTAAATGGTGCTCCTCATTGTGTGAAAGGTGTGATCAAGACTCATGTCCACTCATTGTTGCTTCTTGTAGATATCCTTAAGAGTGAGCACATACAGATATATTTTAGGATAATCGGTGGTGCACCCATTTTTGGTTCAAAGAAAAAATCTAGGGAGCTTTCATCGCCCTGCCAAATGAGCACCATATCATCAATAAATCTCCCATAGGTGGTGGGAGAAAGGATTGAGTTCCATGTATATTGCCTTCCGTTCCCACATCCCATATAGATGTTGGCAAGGGATGGTGAGAATGAAGCACCGATGGATGCACCACAGCGTTGACAAAAAAACCTGCCATTAAACATAAAAAAAAAAAATAATTATTGCAGGGTATGGGGATAGATGCGCCGACTATTCACTATTATCGAGGCTGTTGATGGGACAATTTACAGGAAGCCAATCCTGTTGCTACCCATCATTTTTTGAGGTCTTGCTAACTACTGCCAGCCCTACACAACCACCACAGATCTCCTGTCCCTCTGCCTAGTCTTTCAGTACTGCTAATGCCATTACTACCGCCAACAGTGCCTCTGCTGCCTCCCTCTGTTACTACTAGGCCTAAACAACCACATGTCTATGCCGCGATGCACAAAATGGGTACATGTATCAAGGCATGTAAAAAAAAAACATTGATTGGTCTTCTTTAACTAAATTGTCAAAATACCAATCCTGCTGCTACCGCTGTAAAAATTGGGTCATTTTGGGGGGGGGGGGGGGGGCTTGCCTGCGACTGCAAGCTCTTCAGGACCACAGGGCTCCTATCCCTCTGCCTAGACTTTATGTACTGCTAATGCCACTATTTTCACCAACAGCACCTCCGCTGCCACCCTCTGCTACTACTAGGCCTACACAACCGCAGTTTAACCATGTGATGCACAAAATTGGCATATGGTTCAGCCATAGCTTCTTCTTCAACTAAAGTTTAAGGGTGCCAATCCCGCTGCTACCCCCCATTACAAATGGGACAATTTTCTGAGGGTTTGCACGCTACTGTCAGGTCTACACAACCACAGGTCAACCCCCTGTGATGCCCAGAATGGGTACATCTTTCAATGCTTGTAAAAAGCCATTCTTTTCACTTTCCTGGAACGCCAACTCTGGTTGCTTCTCCCCATTTTTGTATGTGCTTAAAACTATCAAAGACAGAAATGGGCTATTGATATGCTAATTCGTTCACAGGTGATCCAGTCCATCACAGACGAGCCCGACCCCCACTTCATCCACATCTGAGGCATAGGGGCGGCATGACTGAGGAGCGTTCCACAGGTAATGGACAGCCAGGAAGAGTTTTGCAGGGGGAAGGAGTTAATAGTTTCTGCGGTTGGAGGGACAGGCAACTCAATAAAGTTGGAGCTGGGGAAGCTAGGTCATGGGTTTTGGTCCGGATGGGTTTGTTGGATGAAGAGGTTAGAAGTTTTGGTTTGGCTCACCCAAATTGCCCCATGGGTCAGGTTGTGCAGCCTAGTGTTATATTGTTTCCCTGAATGATTTTGCTATGGTTAAAAAGAATTAACTCAAATTTGACAAGAGTGAGTGGTGTATATAGGTTTCAGATTGGGCCCCTCTCCCAAAAAAACATCTAACCCCGAGCAGATAAATACCTGCAGTGAAAGGCAGGGACTGCAGCCTTGGCTTGTGAGAAGACCAGTGACAGATAGTGGTGGTACTAAATGTGACATGGCCCTGGTGCGAATATTAAATAGGGCCCTTTCGCAGCTCATACAGTATCCCTTTTTCTGTCATTTAACTCTATTGGATACAACTAATTACTGAAACAGGAAAGAAAAAAGCTGCTTCCTTTATCTAAATGATGCCAAGAGAGCACAAATCTGATTATAAAAGTTGGAGGACCAACAATAATGGAACCCCCCTGACCGTTGGGGCCCTGGTGCGGTCACAGAGACCAGGTTTGGGCTGGTTCACCAGATTACCAGGCAATCCCCCGTGGGACCCTGAACCAAGCACCATGAGCACTAACTATAAGCCAGTAATATTTGCATGTAACTGTAAGACACGGAGATACATTAAATATCTTTCCAAATAATAAAATTGAAGTGGTGTGTTTATTTATCTTTTGTGAGAGAAGGAGGTTGCCATGAGTGCTTCATGTATGTTTGTGTATATTATGAGTTTTTAAACAGTTGTGTTTACCTTGAGTCATGCGCTGAGCCACAGGAGGTGACAAATCCGTTCATGAGTTACAGTCATGCCAACCTCATCAGGTGGATTAAACCGAACCTTCAGCATGATTTCATGAAAAACCCAAATCCTTAAAAAGCTATTCCCCAGCATCTAAAATTAATATATTTTAAGTTTTTAGTCACTTACTTATTATTCTTTCCCCCATCGGGCTGCAACTCTGTTTAAGACTCTAGGATACAGGCGCCGCCATCTTGACTCAGAAGCATGACATACTGAGGCGAGGAGAGCGGGATAAAGTACAGGGGTGGGAGGTTATAGCTGTGCTTTGCTCAGACAGAGCAGAGCTGGGGTCAGGAAAAAGTCAGCAATCCCAGAATGCAGAGCAACATAGTCAGAAGACACTTCCTGTTTGCAGGCTGCCTGAAGCCCCATGAGCCGCCATCTTGGATGTTTAAAGGCTCATAACATGCAGTAGATGCAGGTAGGATATGATGCATGCATTTTGTATATTGAAGTGGAATTCCAGTTAAGTTATAACCCCCCCTACAATGAAAAAAACCCTTAACTTATCCAGGAGCCAGCACTCTGGATCCTGGGCGCCACCATTTGGATGAAAGCACAGAGCCACATCCTCCGACTCCCATCTGCCCATTCAAGTGAATGGCTGGCGAAAGGGCGCGCAGACTCAAGGGATGATGCTTTGTGTCTTTTTCTGAGGCTTTTTTAATTATACCCCAATACACCTTTGTCTTTTTATAGGAGCCATAACCTATTTCATCTTTTGTCTTTTTGTGATTTTTTCTCTTACAGTAATCAGAGGGGTTGATTTAGAGCCACTGTGTAAACTCACCAGCATGAATGTTAGGCTCTGGGGGTTTGGGGTGATTCAAAGCTGCTTCGGAGATGATTTTGTTCATGACAGAATGTGAGACGTTCACGTGCAAACTTTCACACCAGACCCATCTTTATCATCCATGTTTCTGCAAGTGTGCCTACCTTCTCACTGCAGGTAAATGACATGGCATGCACACAGATGCCAGTGGCTGTTCTGCTTGTACTTTTTTCTTCTTTGAATTTGCCCTTGTCATTGACATTTCCTTTCTTGCCCCCCATTGTTTATGTGAATGTGTTGAATATTGTTCACCCCAGTTCCTATTGTTGCTCTATTTGGCCACATTTGTCCACTCCCCCCCCCATGTCATGCATGTTTTCCTATGTGTTAGGGGGATCCCCTCCTGCTATTCAAGCCCCCTTCTACCTATTATACAGTGTGCCCTCCCCCTTTTCTTCCATACCATCCAAGTGGTGAGAAAGTGGGGAAGTGTGTGTTGTCTGTTATTTGTCTTACCTGCAGGCCTGTGTCTCTTGATCTTTTTAGGCCTTTATTGAGACAAATCTTTCATCATGCATCCACGAGTGACTTTGGTCAACAAGGGCCACACATTTCTGTCAGTGTCGTAGGCCTTGTCCAAAATATAATGGCTAGCATATTGCAGCATCCTCTGTCATGGTCCAGGTTTATAAGTCCGTGAAATTGTATGGCATTTAACTTGCCTCCAATGTCTGTGATCTTACCTGCTTCCACAGAGTTAGGCAAATTTCCTAACCCCCACACAGTCCCCCCTCACCAACATATAAGGGTTGATTCAGAGCCCCTTTATCACCTTTTTTTTGCGTGAATATTTCCATTCTCGTTCATTTTTTCCCCTTGTCTGATTCAGCAAAGCCTTTTTTCTGCGAGAACTTGTGTGAAATGTTTTCATTTTTGCATGATTTTTCATTTGGTAGCAAGACCTCCATAAAAATGATGAGAAAGGGGCTCTGAATCAACCCTATACCCCTCGATTCAAAGAGCAAAAGTTAAGTGATTTCGTATCGAGAATCGTAAGTTTGGGTGGGTGTTTGTCATTTTTTCTGGTTTTTTTGGCCATTTCGTATTCGTACGATCGTTCGCGGATAGACGTATATGAACATACGCATTTCGTACGAGAATCGTATAATTTGCGTTAGTTCGTGTGTTTTTCCCGTCCAATTCGTATTATTTGCGTTAGTTCGTGTGTTTTTCCCGTCCAAATCGTATTATTTGCGTCCGATCCTATTTTTTACGTCCTTCACATGGGCTTGCGCCCAATTCAGAGAGGTGATTGCTAATTGTTTTGAAGCCCATTAAAGAGGTGCTTTACGAAATGTTTGCCGGCAGCTATTTGGCCTCGGGAGTAGGATGGAGCGGAGCGAGTTTGTGGCACATCAAGGGCTTATGCTTTTTGGCATTGAGTTGATCGAGATGTCTGAGAGCAGATTGCCCCTGCGTCGTCGCATGAACATCGATAGCATGAATGATGTTGAGCTGTTCGAGCTGACCAGGCTTAATCGCGCTTCCCTCCATAAATTATATAGTGAGCTGCGGCCATGGTTAGCCCGCACCACAAGGAAGGGGCATGCAATTTCAGGTATGACCAAGATGCTTGGCTGCCTGCAATTTTTGGCGAACGGCTCGTTCCAGAGGCTGGGTGCCCTCTCCGTGGGGATGTCACAGCCTACGCTGAGCCGCGCACTATCTAAATTTTTGGAAGGCATGGCTGCCATAACTCAAAAATATATTTATTTTCCTGATGATATGGCAGCCAGAAACGCCATTAAGCTTGGGTTTTATAATGTGGCCGACATGCCCAACGTTATTGGTGCAATTGACTGCACACATGTGGCACTCGTACCTAGGGCAGCCGACGAGTATATATATAGGTATTGAGATTGGTTATTATGTTGCCCAACGTGTCATGTCACCTGTTTTCCTTTGCGGCAGCATATTTGTTTATCCCTCATTTGTGTAGCTGCTTTATCTCGGCTTTTCATTAGTATTTCCCAATAGAGTGCAGACATGTTTTGTGTTTAATGTATTTTTTGGGGTCAAATATCAATTACCCTTTTTGTATGTTTTTGCCTTAAGGAATCGTAAAATGGGACACTCACTTAATGTCCAGGCCGTGGTTGGTCCGGATATGCGGTTTATGAGTGTCCTTGCCGGCTACCCCGGATCGTCCCACGACTCCTATATCCTCCGGCGATCTGGGTTGTTTCGGAGATTTGAGGCAGGTGAATTTTCGGGGGCATGGCTGCTTGGTAAGTGTGTCCTATTTGTGTGTTATTAAATGTGGCATTAATCTTGTATTTGTTGATATGTTTGTTTTGGAAAACTTGACAGAAGCGTCCAACTGCCTTTTTCTTGGCTCATATATTAGGAACTTACCCAAAAAATCCTTGTCTCGCTTTGGCCTTCAGAATGTTTTCCCTTTAGTTAGGATGTCTGTAAGTTCCTTGTGCCTAAATATATTGGTTTGGAGTTTATACCCAAGGATCTTTGACATTTGGCTCCTTTTGTACTATTGGTCGTTAAATGTCAAAGTGGACTTAAACTGCATACATTGTAGTTTCCAGTGAAATGTGGCTAGGGATCTTTGACATTTGGCTCCTTTTGTACTATTGGTCGTTAAATGTCAAAGTGGACTTAAACTGCATACATTGTAGTTTCCAGTGAAATGTGGATAGGCCCTCAGCAGCATCCTAATTGTAACATGTCTGAAAACTACAAATATATGTAAAATACAAATACCCTTGGCCGTGCAGATGTTTGTTAATTAATTGGTATATAGAAGTGCCATTTTTATTTAGGTTATACCTTAGTGCAATATTTGGGGGCCCTAATGTGCCCTTTTTTTTTTTGGGAACACTTTACCTTACATCATTATGATATCTGTGAATTTTTTGGTGTTGGTTGTGTTGCCTTTTTAATTGTGATTACATTTAATTCTCTGTTTAAGGTGATTCCGGGTACCCACTTCTACCCTGGCTCATGACGCCTGTGCTGCGGCCCCAGGATGCCTCTCAGGAAGCGTATAACCGTGCACATCGCAAGACCCGGGCTGTTGTGGAGAGGGCCTTTGGTCTGCTGAAGACACGTTTTCGTTGCCTTGACCATACTGGGGGGGCCCTGCAATATGATCCCAAGAAAGTGATCGACATTATAATGGCATGTGCTGTTTTGCACAATTTTGCCATCCTGGAACGTGTCCCACGTTATGTGGACAGCCTGCCCTCTTCAGCCGTCGAGGATGAAGCCGAGAATTTTGAGGGGCCCCCCAGTGAGTCTGGCCAATCTGTTAGAGCCAACCTGATCAGCCAGCATTTTAGTTAAGTTTTTTCCCTGTCTCACCATTCTGTATGTCTGTGTTATCCTTTTGGAAACATATGTTGTTTTGCCCTAATGTGGCATTACCTCTAAGTAAAACATTTCGACCTTAATTGTTGCCTAATGTATTTCATGTAGTTTCCTTAGCTTTCGCTGTGCATTGTTACACCTCTTCCAACCCAAATTATCTGGTTTAGGCCAAGCTGTTACAAAAGTCTTCCCACTAAAAACGCCACAAGTATTGGAAGTTAAATTTTTGTTTTACTTAGCAAATGAAAAATTATAGTGGTTAACAGAAATCAGTCCACATACATCTGTGGTAACAAATGGATAACATAAAAAAAAAAACATCGAGCACATCTACACCTGGAAGTGAGTGGCACAACCAAACCAGGACACCCAGTCCAAAGGCCAGCCTAGTCCAGTCATTAATATTGCCTGTGCCCAGGGATATTTGGGCATGGCCATAATGTCACACAAACATGTCTGCAAACAGGAGGAGCACCAACCAAATACATAGGTTAAGCCATAAGTGGCCAGATAAACTCCACATCGACCTATGGCATTGGCTAGTGGCCTTAAGCATTACTCTAAGGAGCTATATGGGAGCAAATACAAAACACAACCTGCCAGAGCAACACAAAATGGATTGTTTGAAACCTCAAAGGACAAGTAAATACAGTGGGGGTTAAGAGAAAAGATGTCCCACACACCCATGGCTTAATAGGGTGGCTGCCCATAATACCCAGGTGGAGGTCCAGGTGGAGGTCCATGGGAATGGGACCTAGCCTGGGCCATGGCAGCATTGTGAATTTGGAACTGCTCCACAATGTTTCTCTGCATATTGGTCATCTCAGCCATGGCTGACTGGATGCCATTACTTGAATTGGCCACGTTGCTGTTGAGGGTACGCAACTCCGCGAGGATGCCCTGTAGACTGGTATGGATGTTCACCATGTCTGCATGCCTTTGCTCACGCTCTGTAACGAGCTGGGCGTCATAAGAGTCCCTTTGTTGGGTCCATAATTGAAGCAGGGCACTCTGCCTCCCCTGGGAAATTGTGGGGCGGCGTAATGGCGTCCGCCGCACAATTACCCTGGCTCTTGGGCGTGCCCTGCCGCGTGGTGTCGTACCCTCAACAGCAACCGGCCTGCTTTGCAAATCCTCAGCAGCAGAGTGAACACTGGGGACTGTAGTGTCAGTCTCCCCATGTGCAAGCACAATGGATGGAGATTCACTCTGCTGCTGAGGATTGGCCAGAGAAACATTATCGAGCAGTTCCAAATTGGGACCCAGGGGGAGTTCATCCGACGTGCCCTGTACGGAGACATCATCATCTTCCTCCATGTCCTGGATCTCTTCCATGAGTGTGCGGGTCTGTAGGGACATATCAAAAAAAAAAAGGCTAAGTTTGCGTCCCAATGTAGGATTTCAACAGTTTAACACATTCTTAAGCACTTGTTATTATTTATGGTACTAAATAAACTTACCGAAAATCTCTGATCTGGGCTCCGATGCTGTACGGACCTGGTAGGCATAACCAAACTGGGGGGTGAGTTTACCCTTGCTGAGGGATCATGCTGGGCTGAAGAAGAGAAAAACAAACCACGTAAACACACACACATAACCTTTTTTTGGATAGGTAATCAAATATAGCTCTATTTGTAATATTATTCAACTCGAGAGCAATGGTGACCTTTGTTCAAACCCACGCAAGTTTACAGAGGTGCAATGGCTCGGACAAACTGCTAAGTGACCTCAGTTGTAAGTCATGAAGTGTACCCAGTCAGCATCCAACTTTCAGGGCACATTTTTGGATTTAGCCTACCATTCGCTAGGTCCGGGGTACTCAAACAATTGTTTGAAACGCCCATTTCAAGGTATGTGGTGAGAGGTGAATGTGTGGCCATGGTGCTGACGCAGGGGGTGTCTAGTTAAAAATAAAGACACTGGTGGAGGGGCTGGAGCTTTCAAAGTGCCAACTAATAAAGGCTGCTTGCCCTTGCTGGGCTGGATGGGCCAGAGCTGAGGGTACAGGGATTGGATGTCTAAAGGGGGGAGTTAACGTATTGATGGTGATGTGATGGATGGAGCCAATCTGTTACAAATGTATGGGGCTTATGTGGGGGGGGGGCATGGGGGGACTGTGGCACATGGGCCAGAGCAGGGGCAGCGGGACACGATTGTGGCCAGTGAAAATTTAAATAAGTTACTGTGTACCTTGCAATGCCACTTCCTGGGCAGTACTTCATATTGCAATGCTAGGTTTCACGGAGCCATGACATTGGGCAGGAGACCAACCACTACATGGCCGATCAAGGGGGCAGCTCTGAGCACGTCAACACAGAAGTAACTGAGTGCAGGGCTGTCTGGGCAGGGGTCCTGGAATGTGGTGCCAAGGTCCGCATTGGGACCCCGGGCCGCCAGTTGAGTCTCGCTGCTCTTGGTCACATATGTTTGTGGGTGGCTAATTAAATAGTTAACTCAAACACAACTCACACAACCAAAAGGCAACCCATACATAATGATGTGTGTTTTGTGATTGATTCTAAATATCTCACTTATCTTGCGAAACTTCATGACTTTAACAATACAATTGGACATTTGATCTTTCCCATAATGGCTGTGGGCCTAAATGTGTGATTCACAGGGACCAAAAGAGGACACAAACAGCCACAGTAGTGCGAGGCCAAGCAAGGCAAACCATAGGGGCATCCCGTTATCTTGTTACTAGTGAACTGTAGATTATTTAGCAAACAGGCAAACATGCAGATTTAATAGTACTCACCGTGGGTACGGGTCGGGGAGTCTGTGTCCCTTAGACCAGCATGTCCACCGACCGCGACCGGATGGAGAAGTCCAAGCACAATCTCCTCAGCAGGGGTAAACTCCAATTTAGATGGAAAGCCACCTCCAGTTTTCATGCTGAAAAGAGAAAATCGTTTGGTATTCAGAAAAGGGGCATACAGCACATCCCAAACATTATATTTAGCCAAAACATTTATTTACCTGTAATTATGCCTTTTAATTTCTTTTTGCCGTACAGCATACTTCAGATCAGAGATTTTCTTCTGAATTTGGGACACATCTTTCCTCTCTTCCCCCGCTGCATTTACTTGTCGGAGGATGGTTTCAAACAATGCCATCTTGCGCTGCTTGGTGGTGTGTTTGGATTTGCTCCCATATAGCTCGTCATAGTATAATGTAAGGCCACTAGCCAATGCCATATTTTGGTCATGGGAGAATCTCCCACTCAACTGGCCGCGGCGCAATGTGCGGCCAGATGGTTGGCTTGGCTGCTCCTCCATGTGTGCAGACACATGTGGTGACATTATGGCCTGGGGCTGGGTAGGGGAATGGCCGGATTGGTGGCTTCCCAATGACTGGACTGGACTGGCCAAGGGACTGGGTGTTCTGGCGTGGCTGGCCACCGAACTTCCAGGTGTAGATGTGGTCATGGTTGCAATTCGGGGCCCTCTTGGGGGGCTAGGTTCCCGGCTGGTGCCAGGTCGGGGGCTCTGTTCCCGGCTGGTGCCAGGTCGGGGGCTTCTGGCCCTGGATGGGGTTCGGGCCCTGTAGGGGCTTCTGGCCCTGGATGGGGTTTTTCTGGCCCTGGATGGGGTTCGGGCACTGTAGGGGCTTCTGGCCCTGGCTGGGCTTCTGGCCCTGGATGGGGTTCTTCTGGCCCTGGATGGGGTTCGGGCCCTGTAGGGGCTTCTGGCCCTGGCTGGGCTTCTGGCCCTGGATGGGGTTCTTCTGGCCCTGGATGGGGTTCGGGCCCTGTAGGGGCTTCTGGCCCTGGCTGGGCTTCTGGCCCTGGATGGGGTTCTTCTGGCCCTGGATGGGGTTCGGGCCCTGTAGGGGCTTCTGGCCCTGGCTGGGCTTCTGGCCCTGGATGGGGTTCTTCTGGCCCTGGATGGGGTTCGGGCCCTGTAGGGGCTTCTGGCCCTGGCTGGGCTTCTGGCCCTGGATGGGGTTCTTCTGGCCCTGGATGGGGTTCGGGCCCTGTAGGGGCTTCTGGCCCTGGCTGGGCTTCTGGCCCTGGATGGGGTTCTTCTGGCCCTGGATGGGGTTCGGGCCCTGTAGGGGCTTCTGGCCCTGGCTGGGCTTCTGGCCCTGGATGGGGTTCTTCTGGCCCTGGATGGGGTTCGGGCCCTGTAGGGGCTTCTGGCCCGGGCTGGGCTTCTGGCCCTGGATGGGGTTCTTCTGGCCCTGGATCGGGTTCGGGCCCTGTAGGGGCTTCTGGCCCGGGCTGGGCTTCTGGCCCTGGATGGGGTTCTTCTGGCCCTGGATCGGGTTCGGGCCCTGTAGGGGCTTCGGGCCCTTCTGCGCGGCCTGGAGGGGCTTCGGGCCCTTCTGTGCGGGCTGGAGGGGCTTCGGGCCCTTCTGTGCGGGCTGGAGGGGCTTCGGGCCCTTCTGTGTGGGCTGGATGTGCTTCGGGCACTGCTGTGGGGCCTGGGTTGGCTAAGTGCCCGGCTTGAAAGCATGGCTGGTGTGGGCTCCCTTGGGCGGCCTCTTCTGGGGGCAGAGGTGGTGGTGGCTGCTGTGGCCTGTTTTTTGGCCGCAGGGGCACGTGCCTTTGGGGCCCTTTTTTGGGAAACGGAGGGTCCAGTGTCCCTTGGTGGGGCCGAGGTGGTACTTGCCTTCTGGGCCTTCTGGGACCTTAGCTTCTTCGGTCGTTGCTGGGACCTGGTTGTTGGGCCCTCAGAGGTCTGGCTTTGCTGGCCGCGTTTAGCTGCTGCCTTTTTTGGTGCCATTTTGTCCAAAAGCTCAAAGAGAATGAGCTTTGGGTGCAGGGACCTTTAAATCATGCGCCCAGCGTCTGACGCCTATGCGCACGACTACGCGCTCGTACGGACGTACGTTCGTGCGGAACCAGGAAACCGCTGGGGTTTCACTTATCTGCTGCCTGGAAGAAGACTAAAGATGGCGCCCACTATCTTCACCCGTCAACAGGAAGAGATCCTCATGCTGGTAAGTGGCTGCCTGTGCATTTTAATGTAATAGTCAATGATGGCCTAAATGTAAATTATGCGTTTGGAACTAGTTTGGGGTCTCTTAATGTTTAATCACTGCCTCCTCACACTTCATCCTCAAGGGCCGAGCCTGGCCACGTTTTCACCTGTCTATGCTGATGTCCTAATTCGGCCAATTGCTCCGGCTTAGCAACAGTTAATTAACCTGTGGAGTAGCGGGGCGAGCTGTCAAACCTGGCCTGTCTCGGACCTTGATGCGGATGTTTGAGGAACACTGTTTTCCTAAGCCATAAAAACACAACGGGAAGCCACACACGTGGGCCAAAAGCCTAAGCATTAGGCTACATCTTGGATCTTTAAAACATCCTAACATGCCATAGATGCAGGTGGCCTGATTGTTGAGGTTGGCTATTATCTGTATGTACATGGTGTGTGATACATATAACATAAGACCAGACTGTCAATCACAGTCAACGTCCTCTTTAAGGCACTCCCCAAAAATGGCGGCCATTCGAAATGTGTGTGTTAATGACATTAAATACTCAACTTGTGATGCAACACATATGGGTCTGTGTGTAAAAGTACAAGCTCTGTGTCCATTATGTTTTTCAGATCATGCTTCAGCGCCGGTATGACTTCGCGCCCAATGTGTGCGAGAAAAGGGACATCGCCCGGGAGATCATCGCGGAGATACACCGTGTGACCAGCACCACCTTCACTCACACCCAGATAATGCAGCATTGGTCGGACCTGAAGCGTCTGCACATGCCCCGGGTGCGGAGGTTTTTTGGGATCCATTTCCCAAGTAAGTACTAAGCAATTGCATGGTATATGTTCCAAATGTCTAAGTTATGCCTTTATTTCTAATGACTTTTCTTTGGTAGTGTTGGAAATGGATTTCAGAATTCGCCGCACCCGGAGACGTACAGGCCGACCAGTGCTGCATGACTCTGCATCTGTGAGTGAAGGTGGTGGATCTCCCGGGCGACGGACCTACCCCTCCTCTGTGGCCTCCTCAGACCAGCCCCTGGACCTTACCACAGAGGAGGGGCCAAGGCGCGTGGGCGTGGAGTCATACCTGGCCACGCATGGGGAAGGCTCTGGTATGTCACTCTTCATGTATAGGCACAAAGATATACATGGCAGGCCAAAAACTAATTTATCCTTTATTATGTATTTGTAGAAGCTTCAGGAGCGGGTGAGATAGTGGAGGAGGAGGCAGCAGAGATGCTGGAAGGAGATCCTGGCGAAGGTGAGTGATGTCAGCCAGACTGGGAGCCAGATATGTTGGGGATAGTGACTATCTACAAATACTAACCAAATGTCACATGTTTCTCCAGGGACTTCTTCACAGCCGAGCCAGGACCAAGGGCAGCCTGTTGGCCCCAACCAGCCATCTGTCGGCCACCAACTCCGTAAGTCTCCATGCCATTATTCATATTAATGTTTGCTTAGCTAATAACACACACATAACTAAAGGCGTAGCCAATGTGTAGTTCACACTTTCATGTGGGCACTTCGTTAGCTTAAAGAGGACCCAAACTAGTATTAAGAACCAAAGACTTAGCCATCACACTGTACCTACAGATTAGAAACATGGAAAAACACCCTTCACCCATCTAATGCATGTTATTAGACAGAACCAAACCAATATTGGGGAATATGGAATGCACAATATTTACAGGCAGCATGGGATACAGATTGAAAAAAGGAAGGTGCTGCCATGCATTGTGTGAGTGATGACCTTTCCCGCAACCCAGCTATGCTCTGGATTCCCAACGCACCACTGGAACCTACTCCCCTGTACTTTATCCAACTCTCCACTCCTCATTAAGTGTTATGCTTCAGAGTCCAGATGGCGGCGCTGTAATCCCCAAAAAAGCCTAACTAACTTTTAGGTGGGGCAGAATCATTTGTGAATAGTTTTTGTTTTTCATTAAATAATGTTGAAGGTCCGGTTTAAGGAGTTTAAACACTTACCTGTGGGAAATGCATTAACTGTATCCCTTGGAAGAAGGACATATGTCATGCATTTACATGTATTTGATTAACCCTAAATCTATTTCCAGCATACAAACCGGTCTGGGAATCCTATTTATGTTTCTTTCTCTATTGGTTACAGGGATGATCCCCAAAACCTTGGCGGGAAAAAAAAAACGAATGAAGGAGTTGGTGGCCGAGCTGCTGGCCATACAGGCAACGTTGGGGCCAACAGATGAAGAAGAGGATGATGAATAGTGCCCTTGGTCCTGGCTCCTTTGTTTAACTTGTTTTTAAAGTTGTTCAAATTTTAGATATTTTTTTATTGTTTTTAAAAAAAAAAATATATATATTTTTTAAACAAAAAAACCCACAAAATAAAAAAAAATTGTTTTACTGTTAAAAACAAATAAAAAAATTAGATATGTTTTACCGAGGCCCAAAAAAAAAAAAGGTTTTAAAAAAAAAAAAAAAACTATAAAAAAAAATTTGGCATTTTATTCAAAACCAAACAAAGAAAAAATTTTAAATAAATTATATTTGAAGCCTTCCTAAATGTGTCTTTTCTAATATGCACACACCCAAAAAATTACACAAACCAGAAACAACACACTTAGAAACATATAGACATATGTAAATTATGTGATTTTCTTCCGTTTTATGGACCGAGAAATGAAGTGGGATGCAGCCGCTACGGGGTTTAGGTAAGTTTGAGGGAGCGAGAAATGAAGTTGGATGCAAGCGCTAAAGGGTTTAGGTAAGTTTGAGGGAGCGAGAAATGAAGTTGGATGCAAGCGCTAAAGGGTTTAGGTAAGTTTGAGGGAGCGAGAAATGAAGTTGGATGCAAGCGCTAAAGGGTTTAGGTAAGTTTGAGGGAGCGAGAAATGAAGTTGGATGCAGCCGCTACGGGGTTTAGGTAAGTTTGAGGGAGCGAGAAATGAAGTTGGATGCAAGCGCTAAAGGGTTTAGGTAAGTTTGAGGGAGCGAGAAATGAAGTTGGATGCAAGCGCTAAAGGGTTTAGGTAAGTTTGAGGGAGCGAGAAATGAAGTTGGATGCAGCCGCTAAGGGGTTTAGGTAAGTTTGAGGGAGCGATAAATGAAGTTGGATGCAGCCGCTAAGGGGTTTAGGTAAGTTTGAGGGAGCGAGAAATGAAGTTGGATGCAAGCGCTAAAGGGTTTAGGTAAGTTTGAGGGAGCGAGAAATGAAGTTGGATGCAGCCGCTAAAGGGTTTAGGTAAGTTTGAGGGAGCGAGAAATGAAGTTGGATGCAAGCGCTAAAGGGTTTAGGTAAGTTTGAGGGAGCGAGAAATGAAGTTGGATGCAGCCGCTAAGGGGTTTAGGTAAGTTTGAGGGAGCGATAAATGAAGTTGGATGCAGCCGCTAAGGGGTTTAGGTAAGTTTGAGGGAGCGAGAAATGAAGTTGGATGCAAGCGCTAAAGGGTTTAGGTAAGTTTGAGGGAGCGAGAAATGAAGTTGGATGCAGCCGCTAAAGGGTTTAGGTAAGTTTGAGGGAGCGAGAAATGAAGTTGGATGCAAGCGCTAAAGGGTTTAGGTAAGTTTGAGGGAGCGAGAAATGAAGTTGGATGCAGCCGCTAAGGGGTTTAGGTAAGTTTGAGGGAGCGATAAATGAAGTTGGATGCAGCCGCTAAGGGGTTTAGGTAAGTTTGAGGGAGCGAGAAATGAAGTTGGATGCAAGCGCTAAAGGGTTTAGGTAAGTTTGAGGGAGCGAGAAATGAAGTTGGATGCAGCCGCTAAAGGGTTTAGGTAAGTTTGAGGGAGCGAGAAATGAAGTTGGATGCAAGCGCTAAAGGGTTTAGGTAAGTTTGAGGGAGCGAGAAATGAAGTTGGATGCAGCCGCTACGGGGTTTATCTAAGTTTCTGGTTGAGGGTGCGCATGCGCAAGATCTTATATACATAAGAACGCACGAATCTAAGAGGCCAAAAACCAATGAAAACCAGAGGCAAACGCAAGTAATTGGAAGAGGTTGACGATGGAAGCAGCCGAAAAAACAGGCTGCCGCCGCAACAGGTGAGCACATGAACGTGATTTTTACGATTGCCAACTGACTGAGGCAAGTTCGGGAGATATCATACGAACGGACGTATCTTTTAGGATAGAAACGTATTTGCTTATTGAATCACTCGCAAGTTCTTACGAACGCACGAGCGGACGTGAAAAATAGGATGATCGTGAGCCAAATCCAAGCTGTTACATGTTTCTTTGAATCAACCTAATAGTCAGCATTGTTTGAAAGAAACATTTTTATTAAAAATTTAATGTTTTTGTTTTGTTTAAACTTTTCCAACTGGTCTCAAATTGGGCCCAACCTATAAAACATTTGTATTTTGAAAAAATTTAAATATAAAAAAAAGCAATTAAAACTTTAAAACTCTTTAGGGTGGGCATTTTTGGTGTGCTCCCAGGGCTTCCTCAATATTTTGAAGCTCCACCATCAGCCTATGGACTGTGGCCTTGATTTGTTGCACCCTCGCCTCTGCCTGGGCACCGTCCACTGTAAACTAAAAACAAAAGGCAGGTCAACAAATATTTGTGTACATGTGTAAATGTAATATGTTAACATTTTGCCCTGTGCTCATTACTTATTAGGTACTGATAGTGGGCTCTGGGTTGGGGAGCGACATTTCTCACTGGCATGGCACTTTCAGAGTCTAAATGAAAACAATGATACTAATTTAGCACATGTAGTATTTTGTCATGTTGGTCTTGTCATTTTTTTCAGTAAGTCCTCAAACCTGGTCCTGGTGCTATGGTTGTTCCTTCCCTGCTTCATGTGACCGCCTCTGCACAGGTGCTGACCCTTCCTCTGGGTCCTTAGAGTCTTATAGTGTATTCAAAATACACCATAACTTAGCACATGTGTAATTTGTTAGTGTCTGTCTTCATCTGTGTGGTTTGTTGTGTAGCTCCTGAGGCCAAGCACCTCTACCTCCTCCTATTCAGGTTGCTGCCTGGTCTGCTGGTTTTGGCTCGGATAAGTGGCAATTGTCTTGCAGAACATCTTATACACCCACACCATCTGGTTGCTGGCAATGGTCGGCCTCTTCTCCTGCCCTGGATGGATTTTATTCTCTACCTCTGACACTAGAAGAAAAGCACATTATTAGATCAATGTCTGCATTCTGTCCCTAATTTTTGCAGATATATTTTAAGTCACTTCTCACCTGGGTAACCTTCTGTCTCTTGAGGTCTGACCATTGCATGACTTGGGTCCTAGACTTTGCTTCTATTTTTTGAATAATTTTGTTTGCCACCGTCCACTTGGCAAAGATCCTTGTAGGAAGTCGTAGTGCATTTAGTATAATGCCCCATGGGGCTGTACAAGGTAGAAGTACAGGCGTAAGACAAGTAAATACTTATATCACAACAATGGCTACAATTCATATAAAACACAATAGGATAAATCAGATGTAACAAACAAGTAAATGAACACAAATATGCAGGAATACGTTGTTTTGTTTTGGTCCCTTTATGTGCATTTGTGCCTTTAACAATCTCATTTGTCCTAGTTTTGCTTCAAATGGGCAGTCACAGTGGCAGTTCTGTGATTTGCAACTTTTAACGCAATTGTGTCCCTTTTAAATAACTAACAGCCACCTCGCCACCATGTGTGCACTACAAAATGCATGTCTGCCATGGAAAGAGTATCCTACGTTAAGCCAACATCTTTCTTCATCAGTCAGTCTAGTGCAAGTGTATAAGGAATAGTGCGGCACAGCGTTCGCTACATTTCCATTTGTTACATCTGCAATATTAATGTATATGGCGTAACGGCCGGATAAATATCAGTCATGATGTTCATCTTACCAATAATGGTGCATTTGCTTTAATCACAAGCTACAACTGGGTCAGAGATTCCTAAGTGGCCATACATGTGGGTACCCAAGTAGTATTTAAATGTGGTATGCTGTCCCTGTAGACTTCAATCGAACGGCGTTGGAGTGAAGGCATATTGACCAAGCAACATGGTGTGGTGCCCCACAATAGTGGACCTCTCACGCCCAGGAATGGCTTCACTGTCAGCAGAGCTATTTCTAAGGGAGGGCGATCACCCTGGGTGCCAAGGCCATAAGGGTCTCCTTTATCCTAACCATCCTGTTTTCTGCAGATGAGTCTGGGCCTCTATTAATGGTGCAGGCCATATGACAGCATGATGGTGTACCCACATTATGCAGAACTGATCTATCTTGCTGAATAGTGGGGTACCGTGTTTGTTACTTTAGCTTCTCCTCTGACTTGGCCAGTAGCGTAGGAGCCAACGCACCCCAGTGGATCCCGGAAGTAGGGTGGGCGCAGCCGTCAACACACACTGGCATTGTATGTCCAATCACATACGCACACATTTTAAATAAAGTTACAATTCATTAGTTTCCCACCCTCTGGTAGATAAAATAACTGAGCAACCAGCTGTTTATTGATGGCAGTGCTTACTGGGCCTTAGGAAACCAGAGCTGGAGGATCATGCCCCCACAGAAAGCACATCCCCCAGGAGCCCACACAGGGCTAGCACAAGTTGCCAATCCAGGCTTAGGTGGAGCACACAGAGAAGAAAGAGGTCCCCTACCAGCCCCAGAACAACCAGGAACATTCATAGGAGCTGTATGTATGCTGTATGTCAGCCTTTCATCCCGGAGTGGACAGCACTCTGGCCACTGAGGGTCCTCACAGGCCAGGAAGACATGTCCACATCTTCACCCACCCTCCCATGATGTCAGATACTGCTTCCCTGACCTTCCATCTAACAGGAGCCGGTCCAGTAGCCTGAGCTCCATCCAGTTTATTGCCCCAAGCGGGCACACTCCAGCCATGTCACCTGAAGATGTCATGAGTACAGGAGATGCAGGTCCATCCCAACCCCCTCAAGCTCTATGACCCGGGACCTTAAGAGACTATTTCAGTGAGGCCCAAACTGTGGCCTTGACCAATGGTGTTAGGGACATATATGAAATCCTATCATAACCCACACCCCCTCCCAGGGCCGTGAAAGATGCTCACTGTGAAGATCTGACATGCATGGTAAATAGTGTGGGTCCCGGTGAGCCAAAAAGGTTGTGAAAAAATTCTGGGACCTCCAGCAGACAGAGAGGAACAAACTCACCAAAAGACGACATGTCTGGTAAACAGGCAAGAAAGATGTCTTATCCAAGTTATGCTAAACAGATTATGCATGTTTACTAATGAAGTTGTTTTCATTTGCTTAAAAACAGAAAGTAGTCTTCTAAAAACTATGGAATTTTCCTGTGCTGAGGAGATTGTGTATTCCCTGGACTCCACTTTGGAATGGGTTTCAGGGACGTTGGATTCCAATCACTTGCGTCCACAATGGAATGGTAAGTGAAACTGATGTTCCCATGGCAACTACTTGGCTACCATTGTGCTTATTTCTCTTAGACTTGACCTTTGGACGCTTTTGGAGTTTGTGGCCATGTTTAGTTAGTATATGTGTTGCTAGTCCAGAACATACGTTTTTAGGTTAGTTAGCATTCCTTAGTTTTGTTGCCTTAAATTTTATTTGCGTGTATTATGCTACCCTGTGCAGGGAATCTTTTATGGTTGTTTGAAAATCAATTTTGAAATGCGAGTGGTGTGGGAAACCACAAATAAACCAAAAAAAAAAAAAGTACATTCATTTATTTCCAATGAAATTATGACTGTGTAGAATAGACAATTGAACAAACACAAGGAACAGCAAACCAAGATGCAGGAATAGAGTAGGGAGCATATACAACTACCCCAAATACATCACCACATACTACTATTAAAGTAAACAATTAAGCAAAATGAGTGGCAACTACATGAGGATACACAGACTGTCCTGTCTCACTCTGCTTGCCACTAAAGATTTCTTTGGGCATGTCTGCAACAGCAGGTGTTCGATCGGGTGGCACATAACTGGGCACTCTGGATTATTGAAAAATTGTGCATAACTGTACACACCATGATGTTTTTGATGACCTTCTGTGGTAAATACTGCCCCCCCACCTTCCCAGTAAGGCCCTTAATAGCCCAAAAGCCAGCTCAACCACAGCCCGAGTTTGTCTATGGGCATGATTGTAGGCCTCCTGTGCATCATTCTGAGGCTGCAGAAAGGGGGCGAAGAGTAAGGACATCAGTGGACTCTTTCAGGGACAGGCACACAGCATCACCAAGCCTAAACACGGGGAAACACAAAGCCTAATAAAATGCAGAGATCCAAAAAAGGAAAAATGTTGACAAAATACATAGGAAATGGCATTAACAGAATTAGAAAAAATGAGGCAAACAAATTAGACCATAAAGGACCTTTGGAGGAAAGAGATTTAAGGGTACTGATTACTGATAGCTGCAAGATGAGTGGACAGTGTAGCCAGGCTGTAGGAAAAGCAAGCAGGATGCTCGGCTGCATAGGTCGAGGCATCACCAGTAGGAAGAGGGAGTTTGTGATGCCACTGTATAGAGCCCTGGTGAAGCCACATATAGAATACTGTGTACAGTTCTGGAGACCTTACCTGCAAAAAGACATTAATTAAATAGAACGTGTCCAAAGACGGGTAACAAAAATGGTAGAAGGGATTAAACTTTAAACTTATTAGGAGAGACTTAAAGAACCTAATCTGTACAGTCTGGGGGAAAGAAGGGAGAGAGGGGACGTGATAGAGACCTTGAAATATTGAATAAGGTTCAGGAGGGAAGTGATTTTAAGAAGAACCTTAATGATAGAACAAGGGGGCACAACCTGAAGCTAGTCGAGGGGAAGATCAGGAGCAATGTTAGAAAATATTATTTTACAGAAAGAGTAGTAGATGCTTGGAACGAACTTCCAGCAGAGGTAGTTGAAAAATCAACAGTCACTGAATTTAAACATGCCTGGGATAAGCACACATCTATCCTAAGATAAAGAGTACATACAGTATACACATAAGGGCAGACTAGATGGACCGTATGGTCCCCTTCTGCCGTCAACCTTCTATGTTTCTATAAACAAAAAATGAGGCAAACACGGGAGACCATAAACAAATACAGTAACATTGGATTAGCGGATTTTAGGTTGGGGGGCCTTGTAGACAGCAAACTGAGGGTCCAGTCCAGAAAAATAAATAAACATCCAGGCCACACAGTCAACACACACAAGAACATGCATTAACTTACCAAGGAGCCATCCACTAGACAGTACACCCTTCTCACATTTCTCAAACAACCCCAGGGACAACACTGTTTAGAAGTACATTGTTGAGATTGGTCTACTGTCTGGCAGATGGCTCCTTGGTAAGTTAGTGCATGTTCTTGTGTGTGTTGACTTTGTGTGTGTGGGGTGGGTAATGCAAGGACCCAGCCAGAACACTAAAGAAATGCCGATCAGGCCCTGTCACACACTGTACATTAAAGGAATGTCCCAACTTGCAATTCCTGGGTGCATAAGATAACAGCCAAATTTAAACATACTGCAGAGATGACAGGTACAAGCAAACATTTAAAAACTGTAAAAAAATAATACTAGAATTTATACTCATCAGCCACGGGAGGGGGGGGGGAACAAGGAAACATGGGTGCTATCAATTTTCCCCAGATTGATTTTGTAGAAACCGAACCTAACCGCATTCCAGGCTGCAATGGTATCGGGGAAGCAAATATACTTATCCACCATGCCATCCAAGAGCAACTGATGGTAGGCTGGGACAAGCCAACTGACAGTGCACCCAGCCTCTGGAATGAGCCGGTTGCCAAAAATTGAAGGCAGCCGACAAATTTGGTCATGCCACCAATTGCATGTCCCTTACTTGTGGCGGGGGCCAACCATGGCCACAGCTCCAATTATGATTTCTCAAGAGAAATGCGATTAGACCAGGTCAACTCAAATAGCCCAGCATCAGGAATGTAATCGGCATCAATCAGCTGCCAAATCTCATGGCCTGTGGACAGCGAGATAGCAAGCATGCATTTGGATTGCAAACGCATGTATTCGCCAAGCTGGGCATCTGCAGCGGCCATCGAAACAGTAGAAAGTAGCACAAGCACCACAACACAACAATTCTGCCAGAAGAATTTGAAAGGAATTTTTCCACCAAAATATTGCTTTTTTATACCGTCAGAAAAGTCAAACGACGAATTAATGATTGACCATGCACAACAAAAACATTTGCGACCAGATGCAAATTCTCAACTATGCTTAGGCTCAAATGCAAATTCCTGCTTAAAAAATCTTGTACGAGGTAAAAAAATGGAAATTCTTGCAATCAAAAACCTGCTAGATTTCTATGGCACTAATGCTTGATAAATCAGGCTCTTAATATCTTGTTATCTGTGTTAGCCATGGTAAATATTTATATACTGCACACAACAAAGAAAGACACTTCTTGTCACAGAAAGGTTCCTCCAGCTCAGCTACAGATTTCATTAAGGAGCCATGGGTCTGCTGTCTGCCACCTCCCCTCTCAGCTGGGAAGAGATTAAGAAGTACACCAACCATGTCCGGCAGCATGGCATCATCCAGTTCATGAATATCTACAACAAGGTGAAGGCGCGCCAGAAAGACGTGCTCAAGTGGAGTGATGAGGTGAGAGAAAGTACCATTGTGCATGTTGTGCTGTCAGATTAGTAAGAGGTTCTCAGCTTTTATAAGGAGGTAAGTTCAAGATTGGATCAGGGGGAGTCATTGGATATCGTATATCTTGATTTTTCTGAAGAATTTGATACTGTGCCACATAAAAGACTGGTACAAAAGATGAGAATGCTTTAACTGGGGGAAGAGGTATGTACATGGGTGAGAAATTGACTTATTGATAGTAAGCAGAGGGTGGTTATCAACAGTACATACTCAGACTGGATTACCTTACCTTTACTAGCGGAGTACCGCCAGGGTCAGTTCTGAGCCTAATTCTCTTCAATATATATATTAATGACATAGGGTATAGATTAAACAGTAAAGTCTCAATCTTTGCAGATGATACTAAGATGTGTAAAGCAATTAACACAAAAGAGGACAGCAGGCAGCTACAAAGAGATTTAGATAAACTGGAAGCATGGGCAGTAAAATGGCAAACAACGTTTAACACAGATAAATGTAAGGTTGTGAACATGGGAAGGAGAAATTTGTGGCATGATTACACATTGAATAAGGAAATGCTTGGTAAAACTACAATGGAAAAGGACCCAGGGGATTTATTTAACAATACACTTAACTGTAGTGATCAATGCCAGGCAGCCAAAGCAAACAGGATCATGGAGTGCATCAAAAGGGGCATAGACGCCCATGAGCAAAGCATAATTTTACCCCTGTACAAGTCACTGGTCATACCCCATATGGAATACATTTGCACCAGTGCGTAAGAAGGACATATCAGAACTGGAGTGCATTCAAAGGAGGGCAATTAAAGGTAATAAATGTGCGGCGACTAGAGTAAAAAGATTAGGTTTATTTAGTTGGAAAAGAAACGCCGGAGGGGTGATCTAATAACTATGTATTAATATAGTCATGGTCAATACCAAGATCTGTCCCATGAACTATTTAAGCCCTGGAGTGTAACCATAACCTGAGGGCATCCACTAAGGTTAGAGGAAAGGCGTTTCTTCCACTGACGTAGGAGGGGTTCTACTCTGTAAGAGCAGTGATAGAACTCTCTGTCAGAGGAGGCAGTTATGAAGGATACATTAAAAGAGTTCAAAAGAGGCATGGATGCCTTCCTTGCATGTAATACAATTTCCAGCTATGGTCACTGGAAGGAGATAAACAGGCTGAACTATAGGGACTTTATTCAGCCTTACATACCATGGCCCTTATTCATGAAGGGATAGTGTCAGGTAGTGGCTGGTTAATGAGAGGTAGCGACAGATAGCGATTGGTGAACGCCGGACACGGCACGCAATTACACATTTATCAAGCAGAATCTGTTTAGCGACTGGGATAGCGCCATGTAGCGTCTGATTCATCATTTTCCCAGCCTCAGCGAACAGCACCGGCGTTCAGCCTTGCACAGCGCCAGGTATGACCTCTCGCTACCTGATGCTCTCCCATACATTTCAATGGACGATCCTTTCCTTCTCTTTAAACTGTGGTTTTGTTTTTATTTTTTTGTTTTTAAATCTCAAATAATTCTGTGACCTCTCCTGGCATTGAATTAGCAGTTTTTTCACATTTTTTTTATTTTTTATATATTTCTTCAGAAATGACATTACAGGTCTGGCATTAAAGTGTTCATGTTACAATGTTGTTACAATGTAATTCCATATGTTTTCGCTTTGTTACTAGGGGATAGATGCTGAAAAACACACTTTAAACACACCGCCTCCTGCGCTCTGGGCTTCACACAAGCATTTTTCAGTGCCAGAGATTTGTGAGGCTGTTTTTTTGCTGAATATGGTGTGAGTCGGTCACTATGAGCAGTCGCTAACATGCGCTCCCATACAGCGCTGTACTGGTCAAATAGCGACTCCTCACAATGTATTCAACATTACTGCACAGCGACTGAGTTGCTATAAACTAGCGACCCACGGCTGAGCACTGCGACTACTAGCGGGCGCTCTGAAAATGCCTGCTACAGACGCTCATCTGTCGCTACCTGCCGCTAATGATGAATCAGCCTGCCCGTTACCTCCTAATTATTCGGTTGGCAGCCATGTATTAGCCAAAAGGGGAAAAGAGGTATTGATAGCATAGATGAATGTAAGTCACTGTCCCTCCTGAATGAGTGGGTTGTCTAGTGTAATCAAGAAGGGTTGTCTTGTCAACTTAAAACCACACAATTTTTCTGAACCTACAATATACCAGCCTATACTATTTGTTGCATTATTCCCATTTTATAAAGAAAATAATTACACTATAAAATTTGGCAAATACAGGACATTTTTTGATATAATAAATGTATTATAGATTAAATGTAGAATGAACAAGCAGTAAATCTGCTATTTGTCCTGAGGATACATTACTGTTAAGTGATAAGACATTGATAGACATTGCAGCAAGGAAAGTTTTATCTGCATATCTTTTCACCCAGTATGGATAAAGCTTTAGATTTATTGAGATAGACAGAATACAGAATATCCATAGAAACACTTTAAAGTGCTATGACAAGTAACACCTTCCTAGAAAAAATTACCATTGTTTATTTCAACTAAATTAAACCCCAGCCTACTGTCCAGAAACCAAACTGAACTATTCTTATTGTGCAAACATGTGCTATATTACAATTAATATAATTGACAAAGTCTCTCCCAGAGCATTGGGGAAGGACAATATACGATTATTAGGTTATGCCAAATGGCGAATAAAAAGTGCACTACTTTTTAGGAGAGAACCGTTCAAATTTATTGTCTGCCTTGGGGTGGAAATATTTTTTTTTTTTATCTTGTGCTTAATCACCCCCAAGGTAAAAAAAAAGCATGTTTCGACCCATGATATTATACAAGAAACAGAAAAAAAATCACAGATGTTTATACACATAAAACCAATAAGCATCCAAAGATGTTAAGAAAACCTTTAAAAAGCATCAGCAGATAAGGGTGTCCGAAAATTATTTACAATTGGTCTAATGTGCCCATGCAATTTAAACCACTTGGTGCTGAAGGTTTTTTGGGGATTTATCTGGTTTAGGGATCGGGTGGCTCTTAGCCAGGCTCTTAGCCAGGCAGCCAATTCCTCCCTGGAGGCCATAGTCAATGGTCACTGTCTGTGGACAGGGGAAATAAGTAGCTGACTGGGAACATATGGATAACAGTGTAGGTCAACAGGAATCAGGATATTGCCAAATAAAACACTACACATAAACACAAGGAGAACACAGTCGCCACAGAGAATTCACTATAGATTGGACAATAGAGATTCCCATCAAGCACAGAAGCTGGAGAGACAAATTCGCCACTGCTAAACAATAAAGACAGGGGAGATACACGGGGGCATAGGGACCAGTGACTGCCTCAGCCGGTACAATGCAAGTGGAGTTTGGTCATTTCTGCATAAATATAGCAGTATTTAATGTGCAATGCGCAGGTTTGCTCATTAATTGTTGGTTTTGCCGTTTTCGGCGCACGCACATGAACTGACCCTATAGAGATGAAATGCAGTTTAGCTGATCATGTGGCACTAATGTCGCTAGTTGTGTGTGTGTGTGGTACAGGCTTAACTCATGGGCTTTTTTTCTGTTTTTCCAGGTAGAGTACATTTTGGTTGCATTTGATCACGAACATCAAAAAGTACGTTTTAGTACTTGCTGGAGAAGAGATGCTTGACACACTTCAAAGCAGAGGTGAAAAAACAAACCCCAAGTAGGTGGCATGCTATTATTTTTTCTCATGTATGAAGCTTTGTACGCTAGCATCACTAAGCGCATCTACACAAGCAGGTTAGAAAAATTTTCACCTGCTTGAAGTGATGGCATCTACTATTGTTCAGGATTATAATTTTTTTTTTTCAAATTCTTTTTATTTGAGTTTTTAGCATTTTTCCAACATATAAGGTACATAGTTTGATCTTCTCAAGAAATTACATCATAGCAAAAGAGGTACAGACATGAGATTGTCTAAGAATGCACATCAGTTTTTCTATCAGCAATGCATTTCAGATCCAAGTATTCAATATTGTAACATCTAATCTGAGCTACCATTGTTTGATTTAAAACCTCCTTTACATATGGTCCCGCCGCTCAAGGTGGGGGCCGCGCATGCCGCCCACAAGCCCCCCCCCCCAAGATTGATTGGGTCATCTCCCTCCACCACTCTTGTCAAGTACCAAGTAGTGTCTCGAAATGTTTGATATAATTTTTGTTTGGTTTCTGTATTTAACGTATCAATAAAGCTTTCCCATGTATTAAAGAATTTGGGCGTTTTCTTTTCTTTATCTAGGGTTGCTTCAGCCCATTCAAATTTAAAGAGCTGTTGCAATTTTTCCATAAAGTGTTGGAATGGGGGCGGGTCACTCCCTATCCATCCCTGAAGAATAACCTTCTTAGCTACTGTGGCTATCAGTAGAATTAGTTTTCTAGTTCCTCTGTCTGTCCTCTGGGTGTCGGTGTCTATGGAGCCGAATATTGCCCATCTTGGAGTAAGAGGCAAGTAGCTTGTCAGTCTTGTAGTCATATATCTGTGCACTTTCTTCCAAAATTGGTTAATCACCGGACATTCCCACAAACAGTGGTATAAATCTGCTCCCTCCTTCCCACACTTTTTACAGCGGTCGGAGTCAGATAGTTTCATCTGCACTGATCGAGCTGGTGATACATAGTTGTAATGGTACAACCTGAGCAGCATTTCCCTATAAGAGGATGCCTGCAAAGTTGACCAGGAGTAATTGTACATTTTGAGCAGTTCAGCAACCTCCAACTCTGGAAAGTGAGTGCACCACTTGACCATGCCTGTACTGAGTTCTTCATAGGGAAGAGTGTGTCTTAAAAATTTGTTGTGTGTCGCTATAGCTTTACTGTTTGGTGGTGTTGTGTTCAGAAGCTTGTCTAGATCGTTTTCCCAGTCCCGCGTGGAAATTTTTTTAATTGTTTTCTTGATATAGGACGACAGTTGAAAGTATGCAAAGATATGTGAGGCCGTGAAAGGGAATTTTACTTTGGTCTCTTGGAATGTGAGTATTCTTTTGTCATTTCGCTTCAATAGTTGTCCAATATGTGTGAGTCCTGCTTTTTCCCACTCCGTGAAAGGGCGCGTTTGTTTCCCTTTTAAGAAATCTAGGTTGCCCGTGATGGGTAATAATACTGATAAATGAGGGCTTAGTTTATATCTTTTTCTCAGTTTTTGCCAAAGACCCCAGATGGACATCAATAACGGGTTTAGGGTGACCTGTTCCGGTAACTCTGCTCTTGGCATATGAATCAAATAGATTAGTTTAATATCTGGTATCATATTCTGATCCAACTGAGGATTTGTATGTATATGCGTGTTTTTGATCCAGTCTCTCAGCACTCCAAGCAGTGCCGCTATATTGTAATTAAAGGGATCTGGGAGGTTCACCCCAGCATTCTCCCGTGGCTGCTGCAACACCCTTCTGCTTATTATTGCTCTTTTCTTGCCCCAGATGAATTCTCTGAACCTTTTGTGGAGTTCTGTGATTTCCTTATTGTTTAGGAGTATAGGGAGTGTTTGTAGGTAGAACAACAGCTTCGGGAACGCCACCATTTTTATTAAATAAATTCGCCCCAAGTATGAGAGGTTCAGGCTAGCCCAAGTTTGTACGTTTTTCTGTATTTCTCTTATGACAGGCTTAATATTTATGTCATAGAGTAAATATAAATTTTTTGGTAGCAGAACACCTAAATATTTAACATGCTGTTTGTTCCATTTGAAAGGGAAACCCTCCCCCCAGGCCGGTTTTGTACAACCACCAAGGTATAAGGCTGCCGACTTTTCTAAATTAATTGAGTAGCCCGTGACAGTACCGAATTGGGTTATAATTTCTAATATCCGTGGGAGAGTGGCTTGGGGGTTCGCTATGTATAATAGGACATCATCTGCAAAGGCTGTAATTTTTATCTCTTCTTTACCTATTTTTATTCCCTGAAAGGCGGTTTCCCCCTCCAATAGTCTAAAGAGTGGGTCAATGGCTAGGTTGAATAATAGTGGTGACAAGGGGCAGCCCTGCCTGACTCCTCTCCCCAGTCGGATGCCGTCTGTAAGTTGTCCATTGACCAGCAATTGACAAGTTGGTGTTTTATATATGTATTGTATTAAGGATTTGAACGTGTTACCGAAGGCTCTTTCCGCTAGCACAGCATTAAGCCATGGCCACGCAATTTTATCAAATGCTTTTTCAGCATCCAAACTGAGGAGAAGGTTCTTAGATTTGCCATTGGTAGTGATTGCTGCTATTGCTGTACGTATTCCTATTGAAATGTTTTTACCCCTGACAAAGCCCAATTGGTGCTTGGTGAGCAGCCCCGGGAGAAGACATTGAAGCCGCTCCGCCATTATCTTAGAAAAAATTTTATAATCTGTGTTCAGTAACGATATCGGTCTATAAGATTGGACTAACTCTGGGTCTCTGTCTGGTTTTGGCAGCAGAATCGTATAAGATTCAGTAAATCTGGACATTGGGGTCCCATGGTGTGAGATGCTGTGAAATACTTCTCGAAGTATGGGTATTACTGCAGGGTTCAATAATTTATAGAACTCGGCTGTGTAACCATCGGGGCCCGGGGTTTTCTGGTTTTTAAGATTTTTGATTGTGTTCTCTATTTCCTGATCCGTTATGTCCGCTTCTAGCATGCTCCTTTGTTCTGTTGTGAGTCGTGGGAGCTGTGTCTTGTCAAGTATGTCCTGTGTGGTGGCGTAGTTTGTTGCAGCGGGCAAGTATAATTCTCTAAAGTATCCTTCGAATTGTTTTGCTATATTTTTAGAATCATGTGTTCTGTGGCCTGTGGAAGTGTCCTTTATGACATTTATAGTTCTATTGTGTCCCCTTGTTTTTACCATCTTGGCTAATAGTGACCCAGCCTTATTGCCAAACCGAAAATATTTGGCATTTTGAAATTGTATTTTGTTTTTGGCTTCTGCTCCCAAGTATGTGTCTAGTATTAGGGAGGCCTCCAACCAGCATTTTTTATTTTCTGGTGTATTGTGTTCTATGTAGGTTTTATAGGCTTTGGTAAGTGCGTTGTAGAGGAGTGCCTGTTTTGCCTTCGCTTCCCTCCGTTGTTTAGCCGTGTATGCTATGATCTGTCCCCTCAATACTGCTTTCGCCGTTTCCCATAATAGTGTTGGGTTGTTCATGTGCTGAATATTGTCATCTAAGAAGTCTCCCCAACTTTTCGTCAGATATTCTTTAAATTTTGGGGATGTGTATAGGTAATTTGGAAATCTCCAAATTCTAGAGCGTGTCTGTGCTGTTTCCAATTTAATTGTCAGTGAGAGGGGTGCATGATCCGACATTGTGATTGGCCCGATGGAGGCATCCGCAACCCCCCCCATCAGTTGTTCATCTATTAGGGTATAGTCAATTCTTGATAATGTTTTGTGGGCTACCGAGTAGCACGTGTATTCCCTAGCTGTCGGGTATAGGAGCCTCCACGGGTCAACCAATGCCGTATTCTGTAACAAAAACTTGAGAGGGTCTCCCATGGATTGTGTAGTTCGTGATTCCTGCCTGTCCATCCTGGGGTCTATAGTGGCGTTGAAGTCCCCTATCACTATTAGATTCTGCGCCTGTATTGCTAGTAACTTTTGTGTGAGTTCCGTGTAAAAGTCTGCATTAGAGCCATTGGGTGCATAAATGTTGGCCAAGGTGAAGTTCTGTCCCGCTATGTTAATTTTCAGGATTATATATCTACTTTCGGGATCTATATGCTTTTCTGTTATATTGTATCGCAGGTGTTTGCCAATTAGTATGGCAACCCCTCTTTTTTTCTGTGTGTGAGTAGTGGCAATTTCCTCCCCTATCCAACTGGCTTTGAGATTGCCTTTTTCCCCAGTTTTCCAATGGGTTTCCTGTAGCCCAACAATGTCTGGGTTGAGGCGGTGAATTGATGTCAGGACCTTCCTACGTTTAATGGGGTGATTCAGGCCTCCTACGTTCCAAGAGACCACTTTAATTGTGTCCTTCACTATAGTGTCTGTCATTGCTTTATCGGTTGCCATGTGTTATATATATTGATAAATTGGATGGGGCGTACCTCAAATCCCGCATCTCTTGCTTTCCAAGTGCTTACCCTGCTTACGAGAATCAAAGATCGCGGCCCCCACCCTGAGCGGCGCACACCATCAACCTCAGCAACCTGGAGACCATCACAGTTCGCCTTGAATAAAAAAAGAACTAGAAATATAGTATTAAAACCATGTACATTTGCACCGACAGTCATCAACCTGTAGTGGCCGGTGCCTCTCAATAAACTTTCAATTAACATTATAAACGTTCTCAAACATTTTGCCCCGTAAAGGGACAGCAACTGCATCCTGTGTTGGTGCTTGCCATTCAATAAACCTTTTTTCAACCTTACAAACTTTTTTAAACTCTTTTGCCCTGCAGGGGGTCGTTCGTTCCCATAATCACATAGATCCTGCATACTGCATTTTGGGATCATGAACAGTTATTTTATGATGCAGCCTTGTGCCCATAATGGGTAAGATCCTATCACCCCGTGTTTAGTGGCAACAGATCCAACTTAGCTTTTTTGACATCATCGTATGTTTTACTCTCTCCAGAGACGGTGACTCTTAATTTCGCGGGGTATATCAGGGCAAACCTGATTCCTTGTTGTACAAGGTGTTGGCAGATAGGGGAAAACTCTTTGCGTTTCTGGGTTACTGCTACAGAGAAGTCCTGAAATATCAGGATTTTGCTTCCCGCTATCACCACTTCTTTTTGTCTGCGGTAGGCTCTTAAAATTTCCTCTTTATCCTCGAAATGCAGGTACTTAGCTATAGTCGCTCTAGGTCTATTACTTTCAGATTGTCTATCTGGTCCTAGCCTATGTGCTCTTTCAATTTTCCTAGGGTCACATGCAGGTAGCTGCAACGCTGTCATTAGATCACCCGTAAGGAAGGATTTCAGCCCCTGGCCTTTATAGCTTTCTGGTATACCCACAAATCTGAGATTTGATCTGCGGCTCCTATTCTCTAAGTCCTCCTGTTTTTCACATAGGGTGTTCAGGAGTTTTTCTTGTTTTTTAATTTTCTCACTGTATGTCGCATTGCAGTCCTCCAGGTCACTGACCCTTTGTTGAAGTTCTGTTATTTGTTGTGTGTGGGAATTAATTTGTTCCATGGCCCCCGCAAGAGTGTGATGTAAGTCCCCAAATTTTTTATCGAAGTAGGGTATTAAAGTATCCATAACCTCTTGTGCTATGGATTGGTCCTTTTCCCCTGTGCGTGGACCCTGCAGATCCTGCTGGGGGGAGATGCTAAGCTCAGGCGAGGGTGGAGAAGGAGGTGGAGTGCTAGTCTGCCTGGGGTCCGCCTGGGAGTTATGTTTTGATTTGGATTTGGATTTGCTGTGAGCTGCAGGGGTGAGTTTTTCTATGTACCCATCCATGCCTCTAGTTGTTCTCTGACTCATGGTGTTTTGAGTCAAGTTTAGGCTAGGGGTTGGGTTTTGCACCCAGGGACTGCAGCACGCCCACAGCTTTTAAAAATGTAGTAATTTCTGTCTGCACAATTCTTGGTATTATTACTTATGGCCACCAGGTGGCAATGATGATTCTAGGTTGAATTTACTTTTGATTAGTATTATCTTCTATTTTCAAATATTGAGCGTTAATAAGGGCGGTTCCCCTTCCCAGGTGATTATGTTGCCCTAAGATACAGTTAGGTGGCCCCCGGTGACCACCAGTTCGGGGGATGAGTGCCTTCCTCCACCAGCCGTCTGCTATGCGCACTATCTATTGCAGATTACTGGTTCGCGAGGAAGATAACAGTGTCAATTATCCTCTCAAACATTCCTGTAAGGAGAAAGCGATGGTTATGACATTTATGCGCACACTCACGCAGTACATACACGTAGCGGGTTTTTGTAAAATTTGGCAACCAGCGAGTTATTTTTCTAGTTATTACTTATGACCACTGGATAGCAGAAATGGCTCAAAGCCGATTTAGTTTTCAATCACTAGGCTATATGTTGTTTTGACACTAGGTGTCAGAAGAGAGTCGTCCCCACCTCCAGACTCCTGCACCCTCGAGATTCACCACCAGGTGTCAGTGTCTTTTACAGGAGTTAAGGGTCGACTTCCCCTCCACCCACCATATACTATATGCACTATACACACTATATACGCTATTTACACCATATACATTATAGATTCTGATTCCTTAAGGGAAATAACTATTAAAATTTGGTAGTACAAATATTTCTATGCAGGAGGGGAGAGAAGGAGAAGAAAGAGAGACACCAGCTATGGCAAATTAACTTATAAGCTGCAGTAATGAGCAGATTGCTCTGCTATCGTTTTGTATGCAGTGCAGACGGTGATCCCCTGCTGGGGTTGAGAGAGTTCCGCCCGTTTGCGTTGGGATTCTCCGGTGGAATGAGGAGGGGGAAAGGCCTGGGTCCTCTAGATTGCGCTAAGGATCTCAACAGTCCGTAGGGACAGAAATCAAAGCTGTGGGGTGTGATAAGAGCAAGTCTGGAGCTCGCAGGGGCAAGTTCACAGTCGTGGTGGGGGGTCTAGAAGCACTGCGAGTGTATTGTTTAGCGCCTCGCGCAACAGCCGGGTGACAAGGCAGTCTCACAGCCCCCCCACCCCCAATCCGGGACCCCAATGTTTGATCCAGGGGAGGAAGATAAGGCAGGACACCCGATAATGGATGGGGCAAGATCCTTTCCCTCAGCTCCGGTCAGTAGCTTTGAGTCCAGCGAGCAGGGGCAGGAGGGGGAAAGAATCAGGAGAGAGCCCGCCAATCCCCCGCGCTTTTATGCTGGACCGTGAGGGGGAAGAGGGAAGGGGGCGAAGGCGACTCCCAAATACCTCCAATTTCAGCGATGTTGCGTCGTGCTCCAATTTAGCACCGCAGCTGCTGGGGTAGATGCGGCTGGATTCAGACCAGGGATGAGAGGCAAAGGAAATCCCGCAGGTCCTCCGCGTGTCACCGGGCGGGCTTGTTCTATGGAAGGAGGGGGAGAAAGGCGAGGGCGATCCTCCGGTGCCCCACGGCCGGCGCTATGAGGCCAGACACCGACCAAGCAGCCTCCACGGTCTCCTGCGCGGGTCCTGGGCGGGCTGGGAATTGGCGTGCCCGGTCGCTCTCTCCGAGCACCGCAGCTGAACTCCGGTGTCGGGTCTCCACGGCAGGTCCTCCCAGGAAAGGGAGGGGATGGCGAGGCCGCCCCGCAGGCCCCGCAGCGCACCGCCGGAACGGAGCCGGTCCGGCGCCGCTCCAACTGACGGCCACCGGCGTCCCAGGGAGAGGATGTCTCCAGCGACCCCCTCCGATATCAACAGGCGGGTCTCTCCGCACCTCCTCGCAGTGCAGCGGTGTCCGATGGCCAAGGCCTCACACAGACAGGTAAATGATGCCTCCGTCCAGGGATGAGGGTGTCTATCAGAGGTAGTCACCTCGTGGTCCCACAGCTTCCCGGTGCAGTCCTTTGGTATTTGGTTGCTGATTATTGTTATCTCACCGCCTCCTCTATATGGCCTGCGGAATTCAGGTTTCGGTGGTGGTGGTTTCCTGCCCCAGCCCCTCAAGCATGAAGGGCCTTGCAATGGCCGCCGACACACGTGGCCGTGTTGTGGCTCTGCAGCGATGGGCAGGGGCTCCCGGGGTACACAAAATGGGGATGGTCTGTGGAGCCTCGATGTCCAGTGACTCTGTTCCCTTGAGTTTTGTGCCTTTCCTTCAATTGTAGTGCCAGGATGGCTCTTGATTCAGCGTCTTGATGAAGGAGCACATCTAAAACGCGGCCATGCTAGTTGGCTCCGCCCCCGGAAGTCTCAGGATTATAATTTAAAAAAAAAAAATAGGATGTGCTCATCCAGTCAATATATAGCAGTCAAGAGGTGCTAGAGGGGTGTGACCACACACCAAGCAACAAAGAAAGTTAACCCTCTGCACACTCATACTATTGAAAAACCTAGCTAACACTTGTTAAGAACATGGACTGTTAGTTAACATAGATTGCAATGAATGTAGAAGCGAATAAGCCACGTCAAGGCCATCCAATTAATACCCCGTCCCTAATACCCCGTGTGTGCACAAGCAATGCAATCTACAGTATGTTAACTAACAGTCCATGATCTTAACAAGTGTTAGCTAGGTTTTTCAATAGCATGAGTGTGCAGAGGGTTAACTTTCTTTGTTGCTTGGTGTGTGGTCACACCCCTCTAGCACCTCTTGACTGCTATATATTGACTGGATGAGCACATCCTAAGGGTTAAAAACCCTTTAAAATCCCCCAAAAAATGGCGTGAGGTCCCACCTACCCAGCATAACCCAGCATAACCAGCCCAGGGCCAGCTATGCAGGGCTTGTAGAACAAGGCGCAGGGGCCAGCTGACAAGGGTGTCCCTCACAGATGTCATCGCTGGCCAGTGGAGGGGGGAGGCAGGCGATCAGATCATCGCCTGCCTCCCCCCTCCTGTGGCCAACGATGATCGCATGTGAAAGAACAGCCCGGAGCCAGGACGACGCCCGGCGAGTGACGTCATAAGCCCCGCCTTAAAGGGGTGGGGCTTATCACTAAGATGGCGCCGTCCGTCGGGAGAGGAGGGGGAGAGGGCCTGTCAGGCTCTCTCCTGAAGCTGAAGAGCCGGGGGGTGATCGGAGGCCCCCCTGGTGAAGAGGAGACCCGGCGGGAGCGATCGGGCACGGAAGTGAGTAAATGTAATTTTTATTTTTTTATTACATGTAATTCCAGATGAAGAGGAGACCCGGCCGGATCGAACAAGAGATCAGGTGACTGTTTCTTTTTTTACTTTTACTGTAGCAGGGGGGAGAGTCAAGCACGTAGATTCTACGTGCTTGGCACTTTAGTGGACTTGAAGAGAGCAGGTAGAATCTACGTGCTTGGGACTTCAGGAACAGGAGGTTTCACCCCCACAGAAAAAATGGATCAGGCCAAGGTGACGCCGGACCTTTTATATACTGCAGACGAACAGAAGAAGGTTGGCACATTTTTTACTCTAGAGAAAGTCTACAATATTATTCCAAAATATCATTTAAATTCATGCACAGCTGAAAATTTCGTGATAGTGATCCTTTAAGTACAAGTTACTGATGTGAGTCAAGCAAAAGTCTGTAAACAAGCTGCGGTCAGACCAGGCAGCAGTAATTGCCAATAGCCCAAGAAGAAGAGTGTTGTCAAGATATATGCCATGCAGGAATATGCTGTTCAGTTCTGGGCACCCATTCATAGAAAGGACGCTCTGACTATGGAAAGGGTGCAGAGGAGAGTTACCAAACTAATAAGAGGAATGAAGGATCTTAGTTATGAGGAAAGATTACGAGAATTAAATCTGTTTAGTCTTGAGAGGAAACGACTGAGGGGGGACATGATAAACTTGTGTAAATATATAAATGGCCCATACAAAAAATATGGGGGAACACTATTTCAGGTAAAATCCTCTCTAAAGACAAGGCACTCCCTTCGGAAAAAATGAAATTTATCCTTAAAATCTCCGGAGGTGACAATAATTTTTTACCATAAGAACTATAAATCTATGGAATAGCCTCCCAAAGAAGCTTGTTACAGCATCAACCGCTGACAACTTCAAAAAAGGATTAGATGCTTATTTAGAAGAAAATAACAGTTATTATTAGCGGTTATCAGTAAAAAAAACAAAATGAAAATAAAATAAAAAATAACTTCCCCTACCCCAACACCCTTGGTTGAACTTGATGGACATATGTCTTTATTCAACCATATTAACTATGTAACTATGTAAGATCACAAAGAGAAATCCAGAAAAAGTCAAGAGATGCAGGTCTAGAAACAAAGGCAAGTTTGCGGACGAAATTGCAAGGACTGACAGGCAGGTATGAGACTTTAAAGAAGAAATGCCTTAGCTTGCATGCACTTGTTGGTCATGTGCATCAGTGTCCATGCATTTCCCTTTAACTAGCGAAGTAGTCAGGAGAACTACGCAGCGCGTCAGTGTTGTCAGCTGGTGGGGCATGGTGGGACGCAGGACGGCTTGGGATACTCTTTAAGACTTGGTGATGTATTGATTTTTTTGATATTTAGTAATGTTGTTATTTGAGATATGCCAGTGTGTTGGATGATCCCTCTTATTGCTGCTATACTTTGCACTTTTAGCCCTGGCTCAGAGATTCTTTTGATGGGCCATATGCTCATTTCTGCACAGGCACTTGCACTTTACCTCTGCACTATTTGCACATATTTCCTTTTATGCATGCTCTTTTTGCCACTTGGCATTTGACTCTTTTACCCTGTGATATAGTTTTGGCACAATTCACCTGAGGTTAATCATGTATTGTTCACATTAATTTGCACAGCACACTCTTCTCTAGCCTTTTTCTAGCAGCAGGTGATTCATTCTTACCCACTGGCATAACATATTCCTAGTCTTTAGCAATTGGTTCCGCTGTAGTATTCCTATAATAGTGCATATTTTTGCACATTGCACATTTGGATTGATAGTTATCCCATGTCTTTCCTGCCTCCTTCATCCTTTCCCCCGTCCCCTCCAGCCCTTTTTTAAAATTTCATGTTTGTATGTCTTTTTTGTACTGTGATATTGCACTTGTCATTTGCTGTTGTTATTGATTTTTGTAATGCATGTATTAGGCAGTTGCAGTTTTGTGAATTAATAAATGCATTACTTTTAATTTATTTACTGTCAGTGTGGCCACTGTTCTGGGTGTTTGGGGGGGGGGGGCAGCTTCAGAGCCCTTCTACTGTGTTTGCTCAATTTAGTGTTTGCCTAGGGCCGGCACCTAGTCTTTTGTATATTATCGCTGTGCATATCCGCCAATTTTGCAGTTTTTTTCAGGGGTCACTGTCTGGGGACAATGGAAGTTGGGTAGCTGACTGCAAACAGAAAAACAAAAGACAGACAACCTGCCTGTGCCACCAAGCCAACAGGTAAGCTGCCGACCACCAGGGGTGTGGGTGGTCTGGTACTCGGGGAGCCCATATTCCACCCAGTTCTTCAGCAGGGCACCTGAAGGCAGAGATGCACAGGCCCTGGGTAGTCCCTTGGTGGTAGCAGACTTCAGAAGGGAAAACACAGGGCAGACATATGCAAGACACGAACAGGTGATCTGGGCCCCAGTGCAGGACTGTAGCAGAGCTGGGCCCCAGAGCAGGCTTGTAGCAGAGCTGGGCTCCAGAGCAGGCTTGTAGCGGAGCTGGGCCCCAGTTCAGGCTTGTAGAGGAGCTGGACCCCAGTGTGTGACACAAACTATGAAGGGCTGTGAGCCCCAGCACAGACAAGACACAAACTATGAAGGACTGTAGGCCCCGGTGCAGACAAAGACACAAACTATGAAAGGCTGTGAGCCCCAGCACAGACAGGACACAAACTATGAAGGACTGTAGGCCCCAGTACAGACAAAGACACAAACTATGAAGGGCTGTGAGCCCCAGGATAGACAGGACACAAACTATGAAGGACTGTAGGCCCCGGTACAGACAAAGACACAAACTATGAAGGGCTGTGAGCCCCAGCACAGACAAGACACAAACTATGAAGGACTGTAGGCCCCGGTACAAAGACACAAACTATGAAGAGCTGTGAGCCCCAGCACAGACAAGACACAAACTATGAAGGACTGTAGGCCCCGGTACAGACAAAGACACAAACTATGAAAGGCTGTGAGCCGCAGGATAGACAAGACACAAACTATGAAGGACCATAAGGCCCAGCACAAACAGCACAGACAAAGACATGAACTACGAAGGTCTGTAAGCCCCAGTACAGACAAAGACACAAACTATGAAGGAATGTAAACCCCAGTACAGACAAGCCACAAACTATGAAGGAGCACAAGGCCCAGCAAAGACAAGAAGGCAATAAGCCCAAAATCATGAAACAGGAAGGGCCCACAAAGACAAGAATGAATCCGGGGTTTGGAGAGCATGACTAGACTTCAAGAAGACAATGCAATGATCCAACACAGGGATGTTAAACAATGCGTCTCTAGGACCCAGAGAAGACCCATTCTCCAGCAGACACACAGCAATAACACCACAGCAGATAGCTGGCTAGAGCAGCGGCCTTGGAGTGGTGGTGAATTGCCGGGTTCAAGACCCCGTCCATGCAAGTCCAAAAATACAAACCAGATTTCGGTTTGAAGGTGAGCCACTGATGCCAATTAAAGATATGTACCCCTTGCCTCTGATAACTAACAGATAAATGAAGGGATTACACGTTTAGTGTTTCATGTCAGTTGATGTGCTTTGCTTAAAGTGTACCAGAAATCTAAGTTACCTAGTTCTGGGTTCCTGCAAAACCTAAATGTTGCAGACAATAAATTACACAATACAATATTTAACCCAGTGTCATTGCATCTAGCATGGTATCATATCATATTCAGCCCATACTCCCAACCTCCCTTTGCTGCATACTGCCCCTTTGGAATTAACACCAAAGCCTGATATTTTACAGTCCAATCCCCTGCTGAGCTATTGATAAACATATAAAAAGGAAAGAGGCCCATTACTGACCGCTATGGTACCTTATTCATAAAGATGACCAAGGGGGTTATTCATCAAGGGATAGCGGCAGGTAGAGCCTTGTAAGCAGCAGGCAGCGTCTAGTGAACGCCGGGCGCTGTACCCAAAACCACTTTTATTTTTTTTTAAACATACTTTGTTTATTAAAGTTATCAAAGTGTACAAAGTGCCCAGTCAGGCGAAAGACAAAGGGATCAAGGAAAAGCATACATCATATAATGTACAGCTTAGTACATATAACCTATAACATGCGGCTAGTGTCCTCTTGTATAGGACACAGCAGCCACCCATCGCAAATATACAATGTCATATACAAATATACATCATCTGCAGATTTACAGGTAACATTATTCTGAGGATAATAGATTGCAGGTAAGCATAACATGTCCCATATAAGATGAGGGGGAAGTCTCCCCTTTCCATTCACAGTACTAGTCCGGGGCTCACTGCTGCCACAGCCCCGCATCCGCATAAAGTGCTCATTTCATAGGCGTCCTGTAGTGCCGACTGACTTCAGTGGCCACTGTGCCCATTCCCACCCCCCCCGCCCCCCACCCAGCCCATGGACTGGAGTGGAGCCCGGGGAGGGGGGGAAAGAGGGGCCCATAACTTAGCAGTGGATAGGGGTTATAGGAGAGATAAAGGAAAGACACAGGGAACCCCGGCCCACCGACACAGGGGTGTCCGATAAACCCCTAGGTGACAGGGGGGCAGAAGGGGAGGGAGAGACAGAGGGGGAAGGGGAGGATCAGGGGTCCACAAGAACGGATGGGTGGAGGTGAAGACAGGCCTACATAAACTAGAAGTGGATAGGAATATAGAGATAAAGAAGAAGAAGAGGGGGGGGGGAGGGAGAACCAGCACCCACCTCCTGGATCTCAGCATCATCGCTTCCCTCCTCACGAGCTTCAGGTCACCTCGTCAAGCCAGGCTAATCCCCGGTGATCTGCAGAGCCCTCCACGACCTTCCCCGAACAACTCCCCAAGCTCAAGAGTCCCAGGCCTCCCATGAAATCAACGTGCCATCCCGCCTAAAGCACAAATCACCAAGTCAGGGTCTAACAGCCTCACTATAAACCTCCGAGCTCTTGAATAGGTCCCAAATGGTCCATGTCTTTCTAAAGTGTTCCAATCTATCCTGTTTTGTCAGTAGAATCTCCTCTATGTGGTCCACCTGGTTGAACCAGTCCCTAAGCGAGGGGGTTCTCTTAGTTTTCCAATTCCTGGGGATCAGGACTCTAGCAGCGTTCATAAGGTGTACCCCCAGTGGGCTCACTCCTCCTATCCCCTTCCCATCGGCCGACCAGTTCAATAAGTACCCAGCTGGGCCCCACTCCAAGGAATCGCCCAAAATCTTCCCTGTAACCTCATGCACACTCTCCCAGAAGGTAACAATTTTAGGGCATGACCACCATACATGAATAAACGTAGCCCCCTGAGAGCCACATCTCCAACACTGATCTGGGACCTCCGGGAATATCCTATGGAGACCTGCAGGAGTTCTATACCAGCGAGTGGCAATTTTATAGTTAGTTTCCTGTATGGAGCTATTAGCCACCCCTTTACGCAGCCCCTTGTAGATCGCTTCCCATTCATCAGGTGTTAGCTCCAAATCCAGGTCTTTATGCCACCTATCTTCCCATGGTCTCCTGACTGCTGGCCTTGCCTCCCTTATCACCGAATAAGCCCAGGACAATAGGTGATCGGTTGGACCATCCCCTAGGCAGGCTCTCTCCACTTCCGAAGGGGCTCTCTCTCCAACTCCCTTAAGCTTCCAACAAAGTGGCGCATTTGAAAGTACGAGAAGGTAGGAATCGGACCCCCCCAATTTTCCTGTAGATCCCTTCTATCCAAGAATCTACCCTTATCATATAAATTGTAGACTCTGGGATCCTGCACTTTGCTACACTGTGCCAAAAAGCCACTCTCCACTCCTGGGGGAAAAGCTGGGTTGCGCCTGATCGGGGTTAGTGGGCCCGGTATTGATAGCAAGTCTGGATGCTGTTTCCCCAATAGTCTGACCTTCCGCAATGTCTCCCCTATCAATGGGTGTGTCTCAACAGTGTCCTGGACATCTCTCTTTGCTAGGAAGCAGGTGTCCTTCAATTTCCGTTTGCCCACCTCGTCTTCCACTCTGACCCAGTCTTTCTGGGGGTGATTAACATGCCAGTCCAAGAATCTACCCAGGTGGACTGCTCTGACATAACTCTCAACACAAGGGAGGCCAGCCCCACCCCTCCCCCTGCTACAAATTAAAATCTCCCTCTTAATCCTGGCAGGTGTCTTGTGCCACACAAACTCCCTAAAAGCCTTATTCAAAGTTTTAATAAACTGTGGGGGTATTGATATCGGGAGACACTGGAGGAGGTACAAAATCCTGGGCAGAACATTCATTTTCAGGACTGCTATTCTACCAAACCAAGACAACTTTAACCTACTCCAGATTTCCAGGTCTTTCTTCAACTGAGTCCCTAAGGGGGCATAATTTAGCTGAAACAACCTATTCAAATCACTGGGGAGCTGGATCCCTAAGTATGTTATGCTATGGTCCTTCCAGGCGAATGGGAAGGCCCCTCTCAGAGCATCAGCTTCCAATTTGGGCAACGAAATATTCATGGCCGAGGATTTATTGTAGTTGATTTTTAAATTTGAGATGGTGCCGAATATAGCTAATTCCTGTAAAAGTGATGGAATCGAGATCCTAGGAGATTCAATGAAAAAAAGCATATCGTCAGCATATGCTGCTACTTTCCTTTCCCACTCCCCTATCTTGATTCCCCTAATCCCTGAGTTCAAGTTTACCTTTCTAAGAAAGGGCTCCAGTGATAATGCAAAAATCAGGGGGGACAGTGGGCACCCTTGTCGCGTCCCATTTCTTATATCAAAACTTTGGGATGATATACCATTAACCCTAACTTTTGCAACTGGACCAGAGTAGAGGGCCAAGACCCTGTTAAGGGTCGCCTCCCCTAGGCCTATATGTTCCAGAACTACTCTTATCCAGTCCCACCTAACCCGATCAAACGCCTTTTCGGCATCTGTTGAGAGCAGCATAGCCTGGCATCCATGATTTGAGGCCCACCAGTGAACATCTATAGCCTTAATTACATTGTCCCTAGCTTCCCGTGAGGGGATGAAGCCCACCTGATCTTGTGAAACCAAGTTAGGCATAAGTTTGGAGAGTCTAGTGGCCAAAGCCTTAGCAAAGATTTTCAAATCAACATTTAGTAAGGCTATTGGCCTATAGTTTCTGCAATCTGTAGCCTCCTTCCCAGCCTTAGGAATGACAGTAATCTGGGCTTCCAAGGCCGAGGAAGGCAGAACCCCAGTCTCAGCAGTCGTGTCAAAAGCCTTGGCTAAGTGTGTCAAAAGTTGCGGAGAGAATGACTTGTAGTACTGACTTGTAAAGCCATCTGGCCCGGGTGCTTTTCCAGGTTTCAGGCCCTTCACTACTTCTTGGAGCTCCAAAGCTGTGATTGGGGCTTCTAGTAAAGCAATAGATTCCTCTGTTAGGCATGGCATTCCAGAATCCTTCACATAAGACAGCATCTTAGCCCGAAGGGTCTCCCCCTGCCCCTGGCTTGGTAGATTATACAATGTAGTGTAGTAAGTTCGAAATTGCTCTGCAATATCTCTGTCCCTCTGGTGAAGTGTACCCTTGCTATCTCGTATCCCTTCTATCCTATTCCTCTCACCTCTGGGATTCAATGCCCTAGCCAGCAGGTATCCCGGTCTATTTCCCAACTCATAGTATAGACCGCTCCTATATGTAAATGATCTTCTGGCTGCTCTTTCCATTAAATCTTTAAGTTCCCTCCTTTTCTCCTCGAGTTCCTCGAGGTGAGCCTCTAGCAAAGATTTTTTATGTTTGGCTTCTAGCGATGTCACTTGTCTAATCAAGTCATCTAATTTGGCAACTCTCTCTTTTTTAAGTCTCGTCCCTTCCTGGATTAAAATGCCTCTAATGGTGCACTTATGGGCCTCCCAGACTGTCATTGGACTCACGCTTTCCGATATGTTTTCCCTAAAAAAGTGTAACAGACTCTCCCTGACCCTATCCACTACCCTGCTATCCTTTAGAATCCCCCCATTCAACCGCCAATGCCACTCCTTCTGAACCCCCTCGGGAAATTCCAAACACATGGTTACGGGAGCGTGGTCTGAAATAGAGGAACATCCAATTTCGACCGATTTTAACTTATCTAAATCTCTTTGAGAAAGGAATAGGTAATCTATCCTTGAATATTTGCCATGAGTAGGGGAATAAAACGTGTAGTCTTTCCCGGTGGGGTGCAGCAACCTCCATGTATCTACAGCTTGAATATTTGAAAGGGAGCCTTTAATCTGTTTTAGGGCTCTATATGTGATAATTGATTTGGCATCTGACGTATCCACCAAAGGATTTAGTGCACAATTCAGATCCCCCCCCAGAATCAGAATGCCTTCCTGAAACGTTCTCAGTTTCTTCAGCGTTGCTAACATGAATCCCTTTTGACCCTTGTTTGGTGCATAGATATTGGCGACAGTAACAAGCTTCCCCGATGGTAATCTGCCCTTCAAGAATATATATCGTCCTTCCGTGTCCACACTTTCGGCCGACACAGATAGCTGAAGCGATCTAGCAAGCAAAATTGAGACCCCCTTTGTTTTAGATATTGGTGAGGGGGCACAATAATGACTATTATAATTTTTATCCCCCAGCTTGTCTTTCTGGAAATGGGTCTCCTGGATCAGGGCAATCTAGATCCTCTGTCTCTTAAGATCTCTTAGCAGGGAGTGCCTTTTCTGCGGTATATTTAGGCCTCTAGCATTAATGGACATAACATTGATTTTAAGCTGACCATCCATCTTCCTCCCCCCAATGATCTTAGGGCTAAAAGTCTGACTTCCAACCTCAGGTCTCCCTCCCCCACCTATAGAAGAAAGTTAGAGAAGGAGGGGAAAGACTGGACAGTAAAGAAATAACAGCACAAGAGAAAGGGTGTACAGTTAGAGAGGGATCCGAGGGTGAAAAGCGCTGAATAAGACTGGCACCTAAGAAGCCTCCCCCGCCGGGTCCCCGAAAGGAGAGGGATAGGAAAAAATAAAGGAACAACAACAAAGGAGAAAGGAGAAACGACTATATTACAGCCAACTCACCTGACCTTCAGATAGGATGTTTAATTGGAAAGGAACTGATCAGGAGTGGAGCACCTGCGTCTCCGAAGGGCCACTCCCCTCACCCTCTCCTGGAGGTAGTACTATACTCACCGTCCTATGAGAGGCAAAACCCCAGCTCCTGGGATCTTGTAGGTTCCTTTAATGAGAGCCCCCGAGCAGAGCCCTGAGAGTAGCCTTGTTTAGTGTAATCTGAACCAAGAAAGATAGTAAATACTATAAACTATAAAACTATAAAACAACAACATTTCGTGACGGGTCACCCCGATCTCAAGCCCCCAAACCCCCCCAGCCGACTTGCCCCGAACAGCAACCCCGGGGTCATCCTTCTCAGTAGTCTTACAATGTAAAGGTGGGTCCTGCCCACCAGGATGTTCTGCGGTATGCATGCCTAAATTTCAACTACTATGCCGCACTAGAGTGGGTCCCCCGGTTCATCTTAGTTCTATTTTTATTATTATTCAGTGGCCTCATGCTTCCCATACCATATAGGCCTAAGATTCAAAGATTGAGCTCGCATCCAAAATCTTAAATTGGGACACCAGCTAAATGGTATGGCAAGGCCGCCTCCTCCACAAGCCCCTCTCCCGCCAGCAACGCATGAGCGGCATGTTTTCAGCTGCAGGCGTCTCGCCCCACTCCCCGGTAACAAAGATTTCACCTATGCCATATTCCGTACTTGCAATCTGGGGCGCACCTGCTCCTGCCGCCTCTCTGACAGCCAACCGCTCCCTCACCGCCACCGCGGAGCCAAATGCATTGGTTGAGTGTCAGCCAGGCAGAGCGAGAGGACGCTCAATTTCTAGCCAAGCAAAAAGACCCAGTGTTATGCCCGGTGGAGTTCCCCCCATCTTGATAGCGCACAACTTGGGCGGCCCGCTCCTCTCAGTCAACGTTTAAGCCAGCTTCATAGAGATTGGAGCGCCACCTCCTGGGCACTAGGGAGCCGTCCATCGCACACCACACTCGGCTTAGAAGCCCCTCCCATGAACATTGACCCGGTTGCAACAGGTGAAAAGAGAGAACGAGAAAACAGCCCAGGGCCCATCTTGACTTCCGTCAGTTAAACCACAGTTCAAAATACCTTATCAGCATAGAATTTTAAGATTAGGATACGATCTGCTAATATAACATCTTTATAACAATTAAAGAAGGCTGCCCCCTCCAGGAACATCTCCACCGCAAACGAGGCATGAGAAGCAGGCTCCGAGGAGAGGGCACCCAAACGCAGTCTGTCACATTAGGAAACTTTCAAGTGCTCATGAAGATGATAACCATAACAATAACAATACCCCCCCCGGCCCGTCCCTCCCGCCCCCTGTGCGTTGGGGCAATGCCCCCGCCACAGATTTCAAGGAATCAAAAAGTGGGCCCTCCGACCTTCAGCAACGGTAACCCAAATAAAGCCCATCCAGAGAGCATATGCAGTATCATCCATACTTAGCGTAAAATCCCCTACCGCGTCGCTGATAGCCAACTGCGCCCTCGCCGCGATAGCGGAATGGGATGCGCTAGTCGAGTGCCAGCAAGGCGTGCTAAAAAGAGTAAACATCACCATATTGTGTGTGGAATAGGCTGCGCCGGGGCGTTCTCAGTCTCTGCCTTCCTGCCGCTGCCCACAGTTGATTCGGTCTGCGAGGCCACCAGGGGAGTGGGCCGGGGAGGTCCTCTTCGGGGATTCCCCCCGTGTTCCTGGTCCAGGAGAGACTGTCAACAAGTCCGGTATCGCGAAGTCAGCAAACCAGTCAGGTACCGAAACCAAGGGCAGATGGAGGGAGCTACAAAAATCTGCCAAGTCTCCAGGGACACGTAGTGTGCCAGTTTTCCCGTTCACCGTAGCGGAAAGGGCAAAAGGAAATCTCCAGCGATAAAGAATACCTCGCTCCCGCAATAACGAGGTGAGTGGTCTCAGGGCCCTGCGATGTTGTAGGGTTATGCCAGAAAGATCTTGAAATATATGGATCTCATCATTGTTAAACTGGATCGTGTCCCGTGCTCTGGCCTTGGCTATGATCTCCTCTTTCAAGACAAAGCTTTGCAGGCAACAAATAATGTCCCTGGGATTCGCGTCTCCCAAATTCCTCGGGCGCAGTGCTCTGTGAGCTCGAACTAGCTCAATAGGGGTATCGGGAGGGCGTTCGAGGAGGGCATTGAAGATAGATAGCAGTGCGCTCCCAATCTGATCCTGCCCTACTGTCTCTGGGACTCCTCTCACTCGAATGTTGCACCTCCTATTTCTGTTATCTAGATCCTCTAAGTGCCTGTGCACATTAAGCATGTAATGGTTGTGCGCTGTGACGACTTCACTCACCAACCGCAAACTGCGCTTAGTGCGTTCCTCCTCTCTCTCCATGCCATCCATCCTCCGCGCCAGGGCCCTCATGTCGGTTTTTAAATCTGCGATGGCCGTCGCTATGGTGGACTTGATGTCCCCCGCGAAGTCCGCCAACTCTGACCGGGTGGGAAGCTGACTCAGCTGGGCCACAACATCTTGTTCTTCTCTCTCGGAGGGGGCCACACTCGCTCTATCTGGAGAGCTGTCCGGCGAGAGTGAGAGTGAGGGCGCCATTTTGGACATGCGCCGACCAGCTTCGTCCGGCCTCTGCGATTTAAACATGTCCTGCACACTCCTGGAGCTCCCGCTCAGGGCCTGGGGTACCCTCGGAGTCTTTCCTGTCGACCCCGACCTGTTGCTCTTCCCCATGGTCGGCTGGGGATGCGAAATGCAATGCTATCGGGAGTCTCCGCCACGAGCTCCGCTCTCAGGCTGCCATCTTGCCCGCCGGTCAAGCCATGCCCCCCAAAACCACTTTTATGAAGGTGATTATGGTGAGCGACTCTAACAGCGCCATGTAGTGTACAATTCATCATTACAGGCAGGTCAGCATATAGTACCGGCGCTCTAGCTTCCAGAGCGCCAGGTATTACCTGTCGCTACCTGTCGCTCTCCCATACATTTCAATGGACGTTCCTTTTCTTCTGTTTAAACAGGGTTTTTTTTTTTCTTTCAAATAATTGTTTTTTTCTTGCAAATAATTGAATAATTGTGTGACCTCTCCTGGCCTAGAAAAAGTCATTTTTGAAAACTTTTTTGATTTTTTTATATTTATATTCAGAATTGTCATTTCAGGTCTGGCAATAAAGTATTAATGTCACAATGTTGCAACAATGTAATTCCATGTGTTTTCGCTTTGTTACTGGTGGATATGTGTTCAAAAACAGACTTTAGTCACACCGCGTCTGGTGCTCTATGCTATAGCGACCAGATCCAGAGCGCCTACGCTCTGTGTGTCTTTTTTTTTGTTAAATATGGTGTGAGTCGGTCCCAATGAGCTGGCGCTACCTGTCGCTCGGTGCAGCCCTGTTAGAACGCCCAACATACATCTCATTCATCAGTTCCGGCCAGGTTACTACAGCAACTGAGGCGCTCTGTTACAGCACCCAATAGCCGATCACAACGTATACTAGTATTCGCTCTAAGCGCTGCTTTACAGATGCTCATCTGCCGATACCTGGCGTTAGTAATGAATCAGCCTCCTAATATGTAACAACCCCATTCTTGTAATTATTTAGCCAGTTACTTACTGTTCCCACTTACACACATCTTCCTCAGTCCAAACATTCTCGTCTTTAGCTTTGATCATGGTCATGTGGCAGAAGCATTAGGCTTTATCTTTTCACAAGGTGTGAAGTTTTTCCTGCTTGACTAAATTTCAAATTAAACACATCCCAGAGTGACTAGTGCTTCCAGACGTTCTACTGCCTGGGGTGAAGAGTCATATGTAGTGACTGAGTATTTAGCTGTACACACATTCATGCTTCTATTTGCTTGAAGAATCCACATGTATTTACCAGCACTGCATCTAATCTGGGAGCCTGATTTAAAAGGCGTCTGCACCATTAAAAGCCATTTAGCACCAGTGGTTGCACCACAGGGTCACTTTATGTCTCATTTAAACCTGAGAAGATAAGCTCTTATCTTGTATGCTTCTCCCACCTGTACATATAGATTGTCCACATTAAAAATCATCCTACCTGCATCTACTGCATTTTTTAGACCTTTTAACATCCAAGATGGTGGCCCCTGGACTCTCAGGATGGCGGCAGACAGGAAGTGTCCTCTGACTATGCCGCTCTGCATTCTGGGATTGCTGTCCTTTTCCTGATTCCAGCTCTGCTCTGTCTGTGCAAAGCACAGCTATAACTTACCCCCTGTACTTTTGCCCCCCTCTCCTCTCCTCAGTATGTGATGAGTCTTAGGCAAGATGGCAGCGCCCGTATCTTAGAGTCCTGAACACAGTTGAAGCCCAGAGGGGGAAAGAGAAATAAGTAAGCGACTAAAAACTTGAAATATATTAATTTTAGATGCCGAGAATTAATTTTTTTAAGGGTGATTCTGGAGGTCCAGTTTAAGATGCGTGCAACAGTTAACGTGTTTACACCAGAAAAAGACAAATGTGTGACATTCTTCACAGCGCCGAATGGCGAAGTCATATAAGTAGCACCAGTTTTTTTTAGTGGTGCTGCAGCTATGGAAAGGTAACAGTAACAGCAGCAGACAAAAAAAGAAGTGGACGTGCCAAGGCGCATACGAATGCAACAAAATGATGCAAAATGGCACAAAAAGGCACACTTCATACTGTATATCAGCATCAAGTACTACTGAAAAGTCATGCCAGAACTATTATTTACAAGTTATAACTTGCCCCTGCCCCTCCATTCATACAGGTGGTATGAAGACTCCCCTTCCCTCATGGACAGTGCACTCCTGGTAATAGGCACACCAGATTTTTTAAACTTTCTAGTGGGTGTTTGTGTAAAAAGTTTTGTTTGCTTTTTACCGCTATGTTTACCGCTATACCTGTTGCGCTAAACAGGCATTTTGTGATGGGTTTTAGTGATACTAAAATATGTCCTGCACATGCCTAATATGTTGGCATTGCACAGTAAGTATTATTATAATTTTTTCTTATTATTTAATTATTTCTTTACTCAGCACCGTAATTTTTACTCACAGTAAGCGCTTTTTCTCATGAGTTTTTCCCTTGCTGCAATTCAGGAACATATTTACCTGTGCAAATGTTGAAAAAAGGAAGGGCACCTAGGATCTAAGATGTGACACATTAAAACTGTTGTATGTTAGTCACCGATTTTTATGTTATGTCAAAGTGAATATAACATTTAAATGTAAACTTAAACGGAATCAAGCCCTTACAAGAAACAGTGCTCACATGCATCCCTCCCCAGGGCAATTCAGATTGCTGCACATAAAAATTCATTTACCGTTTTATAACTCCCGCCATGGTCAATTTTACCATTACAATGGGGTCCTATGGAGCTGCAGGAAGCCTGCAAAGTGGGAGTGATGCTGGGTTTCCTGCCATTGTTGGCTATGGCAGTTAAATTCAGGCAGCAGCATCGCAAACAGGAGAAATTCGGTGAGGCGGCTTTTCAGCTTTGAGTGGATGCAGGAGCAAATGATGCTAAGTGCTGCTAAAGATTCGCCATCATTAAAGCAGATGGGGATAGGAAGTTTGGGGGAGTTTTGTTTTTCACCTGTGCAAGGCTGTTGGTTCAGTTAAACATGAGCAACTTTAGGCCCAAGAGGAAGCCTGCTAGATCTTATTAGGTTTTATTAGTGGAGAAGTGCTGGCAATGATTCCTACTGTTAAAAATGTGTAGCATAGTTTAAAAAAACATTTTTATTTTTCTGATAAAATATAAAAAGATAATAGTTATAACCATAACAGGAATTATGATAAAAGTGTCACTGATGCCCAGCTTGATTTGTTGCCTGAATAGGAACTCCATAATTGCCACCGAAATGGCTGTTAATGAAGCCTGTTAAAGTGTCTGCAGCTGGTCTGTCAATATTGACATTTTTTATTATTTATTTAAGTTTATTCTGAATTATTGGTACCCTCGGGGGCACATGGGCAACAGTGTGGTGACCAGGTTAGGGAAGCTGGGAGGCAGCTGTGGGTCACCGTCTTTTGGAGTGGCAGGCCGAAGCCTAGGTTCCGGACAGATGGTAAAGTCCGTAGACCCAGAGGGCAGCGTGTCGTAACGCCAGGAGGGTTTGGTGGCACCGGTTACCCTACCAAACCGAAGGTCCCAGGAGATCCCTTGCTAGGTGTTGTGTAGCAATAACAGGCAGAGGCCAGGTTAGGATCAACTGAACTTTTACTGGCAGTCTAGATGGTACAGTGACAGTACAGATCAGGAGCGATTCTGTGGTGTGGGAGACTAGAGGACTTGATGAGACTTATAGTGCCGTTTAGGCTGAATAGCTTACTTGCAAGATTGAAGATAGGTTCAGCGACCTTGGAGATTAGAGATGAATTGAAGACAGGCTCTGTGACCTGGAATATGAGAGATGATGCTGTAGACTTATCAGCAGACTTGATAAGCATTAGTCCTCCGCACAGGTGCTGTATCTGGCCTCTTTCTCCACACTAGCCACGTGAGACAAGCCAGCAGCCACTAGCGCTGATCTCTCTTCAGAGATCACAACTATTCTAACTAGAAAATGGAGAAGAGGGCAGGCTTAGGTGCTCAGCAGTGCTGACAGGCTCACCACTTGTCGCATGACCCTTCCCTAGCAACCCTTAGTTACAGTACTAGGAAGTTATGAAGTTTCTGGAACTTCACACTGTGAATACATTAACTCTTTGAGTGCAAACTACATAAATTCGCATATGAAACATGGAAATAGGATATAAAAGGTTATTATACAGGAATAGGAGATATATATATATATATATATATATATATATATATATATATACTGTATGAAGACAGATATATTATACCATATTAGCAAAGACATATTATCAACCATATATTAGCTACAAAATATCTCAGACCCCAAAGTCACAGGGACAGCCGAATGTCGAGGGGACACATATAGAACAGAATTGCAAATGCTGTACTGGGACATTGCAAACCCCGTATTTAAACCGGACCTTCAGCGTGATTTAATAAAAAGTCCAAACTCTTAAAAAACGGTTCCCCAGCATCTAACATTAATATATTTTACGTTTTTAGTCACTAACCTATTATTCTTTCCCCCACTGGGCTGCAACTCTGTTCAGGAATTTAGGATACGGGCGCCACCATCTTGACTCAGAAGCATCACACTTACTGAGGAGAGGAGAGTGGGATAAGGTACAGGGGGCGGGTTATAGCTGTGCTTTGCTCAGACAGAGCAGAGCTGGGGTCAGGTAATGGTCAGCAGTCCCAGAATGCAGAGCAGCACCGTCAGGAGGAACTTCCTGTTTGCAGGCTGCCTGATAAGATGGCGGCTTCCATAAGCCGCCATCTTGGATGTTTAAAGGCTCATAACATGCAGTAGATGCAGGTAGGATGATTTTTAATGTGGACAATCTGTATGTACAGGGTGTGGGAAACATATAAGATAGACTCTTATTCAGAGTGAAGGTCCGCTTTAAGAGAAGTCGTCCTCGACGTAAGTCCTTGAGGCATGAGGATGGACTTGTGGCTGTAGGAGTCGTCCAAACAAACCTGGGGCATTAATATGCAAATGTCCATTATATCCAGGCAAAACAGGATTTGTTATTGTTAACTTGTAAACCAGACAAATATAATACTCTAGGTATATTATTTAACACTGTAGTATTACCATTAGGTTTTAAGCCATTAGTGTTTAGACGAACAGGATATGGCTTAATTATATTATATTAATTTATACGAGTACTATGAACGGGATATAATTATATTATATCAACTTATAGGCATAAAATAACTCCAAAAGCACAGAGCTTGGAAATTCTAAAGTAAGTCCACTTTAAAGTGTATCCAGTGAAACTTTCAATCCAACCAGTGACTGTACAATCAGGGTTTGTGTAATCCCACCACCATACATATGCTCTTACCAAAGAAATGGTATTGTATTGCGTTGAATCAACAGATTTTCCATAAGGTATCCCACTCTTTTAAGCCATACTCAACTTTACTCCACCTTTAGTTCTCAATTGTTGGATGGTATAAATTGGACATAATATTATCATGCAAAGAAAAAAATCAAAGATCCATAGTACAACCTGCTATATCTAAAAAGCTTTTCATTTCGAGGCCAATAAAACACTCACATTTAAAAGGTTAAAATGTGCATCAATCAACATAGATCAGATGGCCAACTCATGCTGCTCAATCCCCAAATGATAAACAGGGGAGAGGGTATTTCAGACCCCCAGCGCGGCGGTGATTCCTGTTTAAATACTCTGTCTAGAGGGCGGGAGCTTAGCATCATCCCGCCACTCAGCCTATCACAGCTGAGCGCGTCCTCGTGCTCGCTGGCCAATCATCATAAAGCACATCATCGCGGCCACTATCCAATAGGGACATTGTGCTCATCCTCCAATGAAAGCGCTTGTAACATCCCCTTCACTGCACGCAAAGCGGAACGTTATTCCTACAATACAAGCGTTCAGCACAAATCATTCAATATATGCCAGCTTCGAACACAAGGGGACTAATAAATGCAAAAAGGAGATTTAAATCCTTTCCAATCCTCCAAGGCTGGCCATTATGGTAAGGGCATATTTCGCCCCAATCATAACATCTGTATTATGTACTGGCATATACTACAGGGAGATGAGGTACTCATCTCCCTGTAGTATTCATCTATCATCTTTTTTCACCAGTGAACAAAAGGGTTTCTTGAAATGTGGTGCATGCGCAGGGTGTAAAACATGCAAGCCCGTTGGGAGGCCCATGAAATCCTTTGTCCACCCAACGACTGGTAGGAACTTTAAGGTTCTCAAATTGATAACATGTGCATCAAAATTTGTGGTCTATATGATTTGGTGCACATGCAATATGTGGGGCGCACAACAAGAGAGCTCCGGACTAGAATACAGGAACATATTTACAATATAAGAAAAGGTCTTGAGTCCCATAGTCTCTCAGCGCATTTCAAGATTGCACATAATTGTGACCCGTCATTTAAGTCATTTATGGCCCTGGACAAAGTAGATAGTCACTGGCGGGGTTCAAATTTAACCCGAGAAGTATCTAGGAGGGAGAGTCAATGGATCTTTAACTTGGATACCCTAAGTCCTAATGGGTTAAATGTAGAGTTTGACCTCAACTGCTTTTTGGATTCACCTTAGATCTACTTTTGTTCAGGTCTCCTTGAAGGTGTCTATATTAAGGTGTGCTATATTTTAACTATATGTTGTGATCATAATTTTCTAATAGGATAATGATAGGTGATATTTAAAGATTATTTTATTTTATGGATTTTAATGTGTGTAAAGCAAACTCAACTTGCGGAATCCTTGAGGGTCTGATATATCCTGATTAGTAAATTTTATTGGAGTCTAATTAGACAATTCCCTTTTATATATTTGATACATCTTGAATCTACATAATACAGATGTTATGATTGAGGCAAAATATGCCCGTACCATAATGGCCAGCCTTGGAGGATTGGAAAGGATTTAAATCTCCTTTTTGCATTTATTAGTCCCCTTGTGTTCGAAGCTGGCATATATTGAATGATTTGTGCTGAGCGCTTGTATCGTAGGAATAACGTTCCGCTTTGCGTGGAGTGAAGGGGATGTTACAAGCGCTTTCATTGGAGGATGAGCACAATGTCCCTATTGGATAGTGGCCGCAATGACGCGCTTTATGATGATTGGCCAGCGAGCGCGAAGACACGCTCGACTGTGATAGGCTGAGTGGCGGGATGATGCTTAGCTCCCACTCTCTAGACAGAGTATTTAAACAGGAATCACTGCCGTGCCGGCTCACCTAGCTAAAGTCTCGGAGGGCGACGAAACGCGTTGGAGCCGGCAGTCTGAAATACCCTCTCCCCTGTTTATCGTTTGGGGTTTGAGCAGCGTGAGTTGGCCATCTGGTCTATGTTGATTGATGCGCATTTTAACCTTTTGAATGTGAGTGTTTTTTGGCCTAGAAATAAAAAGTCTTTTAGATATAGCAGGTTGCACTATGGACCTTTTAATTTTTTCTTTGCATGATAATATTATGGAGTCCATATACCATCCAACAATTGAGAACTAAAGGTGGAGTAAAGTTGAGTATGGCTTAAAAGAGCGGGATACCTTATGGAAAATCTGTTGATTCAACACAATACAATACCATTTCTTTGGTAACAGCATATGTATGGTGGTGGGATTACACAAACCCTGATTGTTGGATTGAAAGTTTCACTGGATACACTTTAAAGAGGACTTCACTTTAGAATTTGCAAGCTCTGTGCTTTTGGAGTTGTTTTATTTTTTTGGACTTCTTGGTGGGATATAAGTTTTGCACATTGAGCTGTATATATAAGAAATTTGCCTTCAAGATAATTTTGATTTAAATAGTTAAGCGCTGTATTTTTTTTATTATAATTTTATTGTTCAACTTATAGACATGCTACGAACAGGATCTTGTATATGATTTCCTGTAGCAGTTTACAAACAGGACATTATGGGAAATTATTAAAGTATTTGAGAAGAACTTTATTTGGAATAATACTTTTATAACCAGGATTAACAGGATTGCTTTTATGAACAGGATTTATATGAGCAAGATCGTATTTAGAATAATATCCTCATGAACAGAATTCAATATAGATTGTAAGTATTATAGTGTCCTTATTATCACAAGACTATTTTTATATGACTAAGGTATCTCAGTTGCTGGGGTCAGGTTGGATTGCCGGAGGCTCTCTGTCCAACGCTCTGACAACAGGTCTTCTGGCCTGAGCAAGGATAGCTGGGCTTCAGGCGTATACTTTGGCAGTACCGCGGGCACTCCTGATAGATTCACCAGCCGGACAGGTACCTTTCCATGCATTACCGTGACTAGACTCCTAGCAGCTCGGATTAGCGGGTAATTCTCCATTTGTATAGGTTCCAGCAGTGCAGAATAATCTTGGTTTCTCACTCCTGGAGTTAGGGGGGATGGTCACAGATCAGATGTCCTGGACTCTCACTTTACAAACGAATCTCTGTTCAGCTTGTAGCACCTTTATGTGGTGTTGCGCAACCCTCTGGTCTGACGGGGAGAGATAAGGGAGAGAAGTGTGCAATGCCTCAACAATCTCTGGGAAGCAATGTCGCATAATATTAATTCCCAGAATAAAAGCAGCAGAACCCTTATCTGAAACGTCTGTGACTATTATCCCTTGTCCCCTTAATACACATTCCCCAACCTGCATGGTGGGCTCCCAGTATCCATGTCTGGGGACTGGTTTCCCGTTACCGGTCATCACACTGAAATTAACATTGGTGGGCTCACACAAACATTCTGCACTCCAATACCGGTAAAAGAGGTCTTTGGAGATGGTTTACACCTGAGAGCCTGTGTCAACTAGGGCCTCCAGCTGAACACCCTCTACAATTACCCTTACATAGGGGCATGAGGCGACATATAATGAGTGTCCTGATTTGGACTGTTCTCCAGATGGGCCTAAGAATGACTTTCCTTTGGGCCAGCCCTCGACCTCAGGGGATACCTGTTTAAAGCCCAGCATGACATTTTCCCGTGTCCTTGTTTACTACAATAAGTACAATAGGGCCTTTGAGTCCCAGGGGGTTTAGGGTTAGGGCCCTGATGGGTATCAGCAGAACGTGGAGCAGAAGCCGCTATTGGATTTTGTCCCACAGGAGCTTGGCGGCAAACTTGGACAGATTGGGTAGTAAGTTCCCTTACGGCTCGGGTCAGCTGTTCTATGTCTTGCTTGACACTTTGGAACTCAGACGAACTGGGTGTAGAAACAGGGGCCGGATTATTAGGCTGCACCTGTGGTGTGGCAGGTGTAGCGATGCCACTGGCGGTTTCTGGAGAGGGTTTACAAATATCTGCTGAGTGAGTGCTGGGTTCTATGACCTGAACAGCTAGTCTCTTAAAGGCCGAGAAGGACAAGTTTGGATTCTGGGCAGCTAACATACGTAATTGGGCCTTATCCCACTTGTTATGGGCCCCATCTATGAAACGTTCCATCAGGACTTTGTTGCCCTGTTTAGGAGAGATCCCATCTAATTTTTGTACTGCTTCCAAAACACTCTGTAATGCAACAGCATAAGCCCTCAGGGTCTCACCTGGCTTCTGGCGTCTTTCATAGAGCTGGAGACGTACCTCAGAAGGAGAGTAAGCTTCAAACACCTGGCGGAGTCCCTCAAAGATCTGCTCCACCGTCGCCTTCTCAGTGGAGGGCCAGGTACGGACCTCATCTAAGGCTGATTCCTGAAGTTGTCCCACCAGCAACTGCACCTGCTGGTCAGGGGAAAGAGAATTAAAGAGAAAGAGACCCTGGATCTTCTCCTCGAAGTCTTGCAGCGTGAAGGGGTCCCCATTATAGGTGGGCAGAACGGGGTTCCCTATGAAGACTGGAGAGACAGCTAGGGCTCCTATAGGATTTCGTGGCATCGGAGGTGATGGTGGCAATCTCCTCCGATCTTCCCTTGGAGAAGATGATCCAGCTGCCGGAACTGGAGGGGGCCCCTCATCAGCAGACTCTGATGAATTTGGATCAGACATGTTGCTGCTGAATGGTAATGCGCTATCGGCAGGAAAATTGGGGTGCGCTGGCCCTTTAAGAAGTTGAGTGCGTCGTCTATTGGGTACGCGGTCTTTGAGAGCGTTGTCCTTGAGAGTGTTGTCCTTGAGTGCGTTGTCCGGTCGTTGGAGGTTCTGCAGCAGCCGCGACACACTTGCGCTGGTGTTCTGGTGAAGTCTCGGGGAGCCAGAGGAATTTCAAAGATGGCGGCACCCAGGAACTTCCTGTTTGGTCCGGGGCTGAATATCTTCCCCTCTGCAACACAGGGCGGATCTTAAGTTCCGGCTGGCGCTGAAGGGGGAGAGGCGTTACAGCTGGCATCTGGCTGGGCGGAGCGCTCGTGCGCGGGAAATCTGCACCAGGAATTAACCCTTCAGGTACTCTTTAACCGTTTTAGTGACCACAATGGCGGCCCTTACTTCACCTTCCCCGCAATTGTATAGAAAAGTCCCGTACAGCGAATTGCGAATTTTTCCGTGCAAATATCGACTTAGTCCAATAACCGGGGAAGGACTTGATAATACAAGACTTGTGGGCATACAGGCACACACTTCGAATCCTGTTCGTGACGCCAAATCAAAAGCTATGTGGTGACCAGGTTAGGGAAGCTGGGAGGCAGCTGTGGGTCACCGGCTTTTGGAATGGCAGGCCGAAGCCTAGGTTCCGGACAGATGGTAAAGTCCGTAGACCCAGATGGTATGAGGGCCGCGTGTCGTAACGCCAGGAGGGTTTGGTGGCACCGATTACCCTACCAACCGAGGGTCCCAAGAGATCCCTTGCTAGGTGTTGTGTAGCAATAACAGGCAGAGGCCAGGTTAGAATCAACTGAACTTTTACTGGCAGTCTAGATGGTACAGTGACAGTACAGATAAGGAGCTCAGGAGCGATCCTGTGGTGTGGGAGACTAGAGGACTTGCTGAGACTTATAGTGTCGTTTAGGCTGAATAGCTTATTTGCAAGATTGAAGATTAATGACTTGATAAGCATTATTCCTCCGCACAGGTGCTGTATCTGGCCTCTTTCTCCACACTAGCCACGTGAGACAAGCCAGCAGCCACTAGCACAGATCTTCTCCCTTCAGAGATCACAACTATTCTAACTAGAAAATGGAGGAGAGGGCAGGCTTAGGTGCTCAGCAGTCCTGACAGGCTCACCACTTGTCACATGACCCTTCCCTAGCAACCCTTAGTTACAGTACTAGAAAGTTATGAAGTTTCTGGAACTTCACACTGTGAATACATTAACTCTTTGAGTGCAAACTACATAAATTCGCATATGAAACATGTTATTACATGAAAACGGGATATAAAAGGTTATTATACAGGAACATGATATATATATATATGTATGAACACAGATATATTATACCATATTAGCAAAGACATATTATCAACCATATATTAGCTACGCAATATATCAGACCCCAAAGTCACAGGGACAGCCGAATGTCGAGGGGACACATATAGAACAGTATTGCAAATGCTGTACTGGGACATTGCAACAGCAAGCAATAAAAATAAGACAGGGCACTGACAGCAGAGAAAGCCACTTCCTGCACCTTCAATTCCTTACCAGTCACTGAAGATGTGCAGCATGATATCCCTGCACACACTGCACAAACTTCTGCCGAACTTCTTACAGTTGCTAAATTTCAACATTTATTGGATAAAGCCTTAAAGGAAATGTCTAAATCAATAGCTTAGAAAGTCTCAAGCCAAATTTCTAAAGAATTTAAGGATCTTCATTTTGTGGTTTTAGCGCCAGCTTTGGAGCGTTGGCATTACCATCTTATATGACTCTGTGCTGTGTACTATACAGGCACTACGCAGAACGCTACTAATTTGCTATGATTGTTGCATTATGTATTGGCCGCTCTATATCAATGCCTGTTGGACCCGCTGGCCGTTTATCCCAGCGCCAGCGAGCGCCATTGAGCGCCACTTACTGTACTGCCATGTTTCTGGTGCTCCCCAGCATATTTATAATTTTTTTCCTCATTGAAATGTTTGACGCTGGTCAGCATTTCTTCATTACAGTTACAAGAAATCAATGCTGGTAACAAAGGGGACAAACTTTACAGTGCTTTTCGGCTGCGTTTTTGTTGTTGGTGTCCAAATACATTGTTAAACAAAAGAGGCCATTAAAATCACTTTTAATAACCAAAAACAAAAAACATTTGTGCCCATCTAGGTCCTGCGTTTCAATTATTAACAAGTCCCGATGCAGGTTCTGTACAGATAAATGTGTTTAGTATTAATTATAAGCATTAAACAGCGACAGGTTTCATCTGGCGCTACTTCAACCAGAGCGCCTGGAACTGCATCCTTTTCAGCACTAGTGTTAAATAAGACGATAGCTAAGACAGAAGCATCTGCGTTGGCATTTTCTTTTAGTTTTTAAATCCTGCACTTGTCCTGTTATTGTTTCTCTCTTTATTTTTTTTCAAGTTTTGGTTTATTATTCTGGTTTGATCCTGATTTGGTCTTTTTCCTTCCTTCCTAGTGTCTTTCCCCTCTTTATGTTCCTGTGTAGGACTCCCTTGAGAAACCTATCAAACTAAATTTCTTGCTCAACCTGTGAAGTATAAATTATCATAGGTGTTCAAAATAATTAGAATAGTAGAATAAATAGAAAAGTAGAATTTTTATATTTATCGTGTTATGTTCTTATTATATTTTTTATTGTAATGTCCAAAGTTATGTTTTTTTGCTTGCTTTTGCTTATATATAGATATATTGTTTTTGCTTTTGCTTTTTTGTGTAGACAAGGTTGGACAGAAGAACAGACTTTTCATTAAGAACAAGAGAATTGTTAATACATAGACCTCAATTCAAAAAGAGTTGAAAAAAAATCTCATGGTAGTAAAAAATTCAATTCATGAGAAAAAAGCCTGAGAATGTCACTGTTGCTGAATCACCAGCTAAGAAAAGTAGAGAACTGTCAATCCTTTCTACACTGTAGTAAAAGCTGCCATTAACTTTCATTCAGGCTAATTCATTACTAGCGGCAGCTATTGGCAGATGAGCGTCTGTACAGCGGAACTAAAAACGACTGCTAGTATACACTGTGATCTTCTATTGGGAGCTGTAACAGAGTGCCTCAGTTGCTGTAGTAACCTGGCCGGCATTGATGAATGAGATGTATGTTGGGCGTTATAACACCAGTACAGCGTTGCAGGGAGCGAAAGGTTGCGCCAGCTAATTGCGACCGACTCTCAGAGACTCACGAGTCGCTCACCAGAATCGCCTTCATAAATCCGTATTGCGTACAGCGCCCAGCATTCACCAGGCACTGCCTGCCGCTATACCTTGATGAATAAACCCCATAGTTTTTTTATCTGGGGATTCAGTAACCGGCCTTTTTCCTATTAATTTAATTTTTTACTACCATGAGAATTGTTTTCAACTCTTATTGAATTAAGTCTTATTTGACATGTGTAGTTTTTATTTTTCACTTTGGGCCTGATTTATCAGGCACTTCTGGCAGATGCCACATCTGTGCAAAATATAATTTATAAATGTTTTCACACTTGCACATGTTGCTGCACTGCAAGAAACACATTTTCTAAAACATTAGAGGTGCAGCAACATGAAGAAAAAAAGTCTAAATCACATTTTCACAGAAATGACACTTATGTGGTGTAGGTGCTTGATAAATTAGGCCCTTTATTAACAACTGTACATATTGTGATACTTATACAACTGTGATATTTACGCAGCTGTATATGTTTACACATAGCAAACTGTAAATCTAATTATATGCTTCACAACATCGCAATTTTGTTCTACTGGAATGAGCATTATTGTACCAGCAAAAATGAGGGTAGCTGACTGACCTGTTGTCAGAGCTCAGCAGAGAGTAATAAATATGGGATTCCTCCAGTGAATACCACTTTGTACGCTGTGCATGTTAACTTGGTTGTGCTGGTCCGGCATAGGCCGGCAAAGCTTTAGTATACATGGCTATTTGTGGGATGAAAACAGTGATTTCTTATTTATACTACTCTATCCTTTCTAATGCAGCCATCCAGCACTGTGGAGACCGGAATATGGCAGTTATATGATTGAGGGGACACCTGGTCAGCCTTATGGCAGTACAATGGCAGAATTTACAATCGTAGAAGAAAATATGAAGAAGCGGCGTCAGGAGGCCTTATCAATCTTACCACACAACCAATCAATTTGTACAATCACCTCCTTTCCAAGGTATCTTCTGGTCGTCCTTTTGGTCATTTGTGATGGTCTGTAAATCCGGTACAGTATAAACATTTTATAGTAGTGTGCTTAACCTTTTTACCACCCCAGAGGGGTGTTAATAACCTACATATGTGCCTTTTCAAGCATTTATAATCTCATTTAATGTTTTCTCTTCCGTGAATCACACCTTATGTTATCCAATGCCTTTTTCTGAAATACAGCTTGAAATGGCCTTTTATTTCCTTTTATGAGCCACTTTAAAGAAAGTTTACAGAATCAAGACCTTTCTTGAGCTAAACTTTCAGATAGATAAGAGAGCAATGAATGGATAGAAAGATTTTACAATGGAATGGAAATATTTTGTTTTGTTATTTAGTTACATGGTATAGTTTCTGTTCATAGATTGGGATGCCCTGGATTTACACTGCCAGAATTTCCTCCTACCCCAGTGGTGAATGGTGTCTATAAATCACTCTTCTTTCCCAATGAAGCTATTAGCAAACACCCTCAATTTAGGTATGTTGTAATTTATTACAAATCTGGCAGGCTTGAATAATGAAATTCTAAACATACTGTATCTATGTATCTACAAACTGTCAAAAACAAAATAGATTAGGTTAGCTTCCTGGCAAATACATTTTACATTTAATCCTCAAAGGGATTGCCCGGGCAAAAAAAAAAAAGCTATACTCACCTTTTGTCCAGAACATGCTTCACCCCGACCAGCTGGTGTAAAACCTACCGAGCATCCGTTGGTCCTCTTCTGTCCAAGATGGTGCCCACGTTCGAGTATACTTTCCACCCCAGCACTCCACTCCATTCCTTACCATTTTGGACTGGAGAAGACTAACAGGGAGCTTGTTCTCCGTTCTTTGTAAGTTTTCCACCTACGGGTGTGGGTAGTGGAGCTGTGCTGGACAAAAGGAGAGTAGAGCGTTTTTTTTTTAACTGGACAATCCCTTTAAAGCTCTGTAGGCCCCCAAGGGCATCTCACTTTGGGATGCTTGCCACAAAGCAGCACTACTTCTGCTCAAGGTGGAGCTGCAGTGTGTACAGCAGTTTTGTGCGTCTCTTGTTTACAGCAAGATCTTAACAGTGAAAAAAATAGGGTTCTTAACAGTGAAAAATAGTATGAGGGACTGGACCCCAAATCCCAAAGATTACTGAACCATTACTCTATACCCCGCTTGAGGGACCATGAAACTCTGATGTAAAACAATCATTCATTTATTAAATATCATAAAAATAACTCTGAGAATACATAATACATTGGATAATGCTGTACAAAATGTGTCCCGCTATTATTTTCCTCTCTGGGCGGACATGTTTTACCTATTCAGGCTTCATCAGCGCTCTCTAGTGGCTGCAAAATATGCGTACACACAATAATGAATACTTCTGATTATGGATTAATAGATTGTTACACGTGTAAGGAGAAAATGAAAAACAGCTGCACACCTCACATTAATTGACATCCAGTATGGTTCAAATCCCTGAGGCATGGGATGGGAATATTCTCGTCAGGTCTGCATGTAATGTTAGGCCTATAAAAATAAAGCGTAATGAGTGTCTATTGCTAACCTTTCATTGCTTAGCATATGAGTAAGTAATGCCTGCAGTGTAGACGAGGTAATTTCTGGGCCTGCCGTGTTTCGGGATACTTCCCCCCTTGCTTCTGCACAGCAAACCAGTTTTTGCGATGAAGTTGCAACGTCCTGCTGAGCAGGAAGCCACGCTGTATTCCCTGTGATGTTCAGCGGGTTTCTTGCTCAGCCCCTCTCAGATGTCACTAGTGGGGTGCTGCGTATTATCAGGACAGCTATCCTGGTGGCTGCAGTTGATACTGACGGTCATGTCCAATTTACCACACTGATGCACGTTTTATGTGCTCCAATATGTGGAGTGCAGTTGCTTACTTCCTCGTCCAAGCGGAAATGATGCAAATTGCATCACAGAAGGCTAGACTGGAGGTTTTCCCCGACCATCAGCCCCATTGTTCTGTTGTTAATGTTAGCGTTTTCTTTATCTTTTCTCTGGTGTCATTTTGTTGGACTCAACATGTATCTATTACAGCATCCTAAAACAGCAGGGTTGCCAGCCCGCTGGTAAAATGCAATATAAAATAACGTCTATTGCATTCTAAATTAAGTTAAAGTTCTTTGCTGCATTAATGCATTCTCAGTACATTGCTAAACTTAGGGCCTGTCTATTATGCATTTACGTAAATAAAGGGACCTATGCTAATAGGTACATTGTTATGGATTACTAAAATAAATTCATGAAAATAGTAAAAGTAAATATAAAAGAAGCACAAATAACATTTGAGAGACTAGGGAAAGGCCCTCTCACCAGAAAAAAAAATGACTAAGCTAATACTTTATGCCACCCAAGATTTTCCCAGTATTTGTCACACTCTCTTTAAGTAAGGGGCAGGTCTGTCAACTAATAAAGCATGCCAATATTTGTTTGTTTATGATTTATTTAACCCTCCCGTATTATAGTATAAGTTAAGATCATTGCGGGGTATTCAATTAATTGGGAGATGGTAAGGGTGGGTGCTTGAGGACCTCAAAATTGTATTAGTGGGTCTTACAGAAAAGTGCTTGCTTATATTCCCCTGCGTATCTTATAATTTCCAAGCCCCCTTGTCATAATCTAGAGTAAACTTGAGGTTTCTGTCATTCCTATTTAGTTTCAGGACAATTTTTTTTTAAATTACTTCACTGCTAGTCTAAACCAAATTATATCATCTATGTTCCTGTGCCACGACATCTTGTCCTAAACTCACAAATCCCTCTCCCACCTACCCAGATACAGATTCGCAAATGATGGGTCTTCCCCATAGCCGTCCCCTGTATCTGGTGGTATAGTTGGTCATTGAACAGAAAGAGCATGTGGGTGAGGACGAGATGTAGCAATCTGAAAAGAAACAAATTGTTGTTGTGTGTTTTTACATCTAATTCATTGAGGAAGGATTCTGCTGCCTTTATTCCAGATTCGTGTAGTGTGCTGGACTATAGGGCCTCCACGTCCAGAGTCACCTGGCACCTCTAGGTTATGGAGGACATGGCCCGTATCCTTCACATAGGATGGTAGCTGATGGTACCAAAGGATGGAGAAAGTGATTGACATAATTACTGGTGTTATCCCCAGCACAATGGGTCTGCCCGAGGGCAACATCATTGATTTGTGTACCTTTGGTAAGGCATATAAAGTAGGTGTTACATGGCGTGGGGCTTCCACGAACCCGCCAGTCTGTACATCGATCACCCCTGCCTCTAGTGCCTGAGATATTAGGTCCTTGTACTCCTGCACATCCCTGGTGAGTCTGGACGTGAGGGCCCTCTGATACCACTTTTTAAGCAGATCCCCTCATAATCCAGTCTATTTATTACTTCGTTGTTTCTGCCTTTATTCCTTATTATTCCGCCTTATTATTCAATTTATCTCTATATAGTTTTCGCTCTTTCTGTTCTATAAGATCACTGTTCTTTATAGTATATTTTCTATTCTGATTTAATAAATGAATGATATAATGTTTTATATCACAGTTTCATTGTCCCTTAGGTATTTTCACTACCTTCTACTGCTACTGTTTAAGTGTACTTTATATAATTTTAGTATTTGCACCAACTAGAAATGATTGGTCTTTCACACAGTTCTTTGACAAAGAATATTCAAAACAGGCAAGGAGGAGGGGTGTGGCTTCGGGATGCTAGAGTGAGGAGGCGCGAGGCATAGCTCCTGAGTGACCCAGGCGTTTTTCGGTTGATTTACCAACCTGCGATCATCCTTGACCCCCCTCATGAGAGGCAACAAAAAGAAGAGGACAGGGGGCAACACCAGAGACCCCCCAAAGGCTGCAATCAGCGCCTTTTTCAAGCCCAGGGAGAAGACAGCGACCCCAGTCAAGATGGCGCCGCTCACATCGCCGCGGCAGAAAGGAGGGAGCTTGTCATGGCGACCAGCGGGCCCCGAGGTGATGTCGGCCCTGGGGGAGAGGAGCGACTCACCGCAAGTCCGGGAGAGAGATCTGTCCTCGCTGAGCTGGTAGAGGAGAGCCCAGCCCCCGCTGTGTCACAGGCAGCGGAGGGCGAAAGACAGCGAGAGACGCCGGGAGGCTGCGGGGAGCCAACGAGAGCCGACGGCTGGCAGCCGACGCGAGGACACGCCGCCGAAGACTGTTACCTCGGGCGCGCGGAGAAGAGCTCTGACGGAGGCGGCAGTGGCCCGGAGGTGAGCGTCGGGAGCCGGGGGGGGACAGATAAGCTGGGGCGGTGGAACAGCCGTGCCCTCAGCTGCAGTGACACACCAGGCTACATGTCACAGTAGCTCCCAGGCTGCAGATGGTAATAGCAGCCCTATTGACTGCCTCCCTTGCAATCTGTCCCCAATCAACCTTAGCCCCATGTCACCCTCAGGGGTCACGAAGAGGAGTAGAGAAAACAGCCTCCCTGATGGGGGTGCAACATGCCACATCTCCCCGATTTTGGGGGACCCCCCGGCTCTCACGGATTTGCTGAGGGAGGATCTGGAGAGGGAATCAGCTCCTGCCCTCAATGTAGTGCAGGCTTTGGTGCACGCTGCCCCAGATCCCTCCTACCTCCCATCGGGGTCCACGGGAGGTCACTTGGGAACCCTAGACCTTGAATGGTCATCCGGATCCAGTGAGGGCTCAGGCTGTAACATCCTGCTTGGCCGGGGGATCGACCACAATCCCAGCTCCTGGGGTCAGGGGGTACTCGAATGTGTGAACGCCCGCTTGGCCAGTCCCTCACCGAGTTCTCTCATGTCGCATGATTCAGGGAGCCGGGTACCCCCGGACCCACCTATTGACCCTAACATCCAGGCCATCCTTCAATATCTACCGACTAAAACAGAGACAGTAAGGCGGACCTGGAAGCGGTGGCGATTAGGATTGAGAGGACGCTGCGCCGGGAGATCGAAGATATTCAACAGAAATCCTCTGCGCTGGAAACAAAGGTTGCCACCCTTGATGACTCCCGGGCGGATCACGAGACGCGTTTGGCGAACTTGGAGAGATTTCAAGAGGTGCACCAACAGCAGATAAACGAGATTTGGTTGCAAGTAGATGACCATGAAAATAGAAATAGGCGCAACAACCTTAAGATCCGTGGTATTCCTGAGTCCGTGAGATCCGAGGCTCTGCGTTCATCGGCTACAGAACTGTTCAATTCCTTGCTGGAGCGTCCGCTGGGCTCTGAACTGGTCATAGATCGAATCCACAGGGTAACTGGGCGCCCAGCGGGAGATCCCCAGGCTCCTAGAGATGTATTATGCAGAATTCATTTTTTCACAGTTAAGGAAGACGTCCTCCGACGGGCCTGGGAGAGGGGCAGGTTTGAATGGAGAGGTTCACAGATCACAATCCTACCAGATGTTTCTCGCCGTACCCTTCAGATGAGACGGATGCTGAGACCACTCCTTGATAAGCTGCGGGAAGTGGGAGCCTCCTACAAATGGGGGCACCCATTTCATCTTATAATCCGGAAGGACAACTCCACTTTTGCCCTACGAAACAAAGCGGACCTGCCGAATATGTTTGAGTTCCTGGGAATAGAGCCTTTCCCGATACCAGATTAGCTTGATCTTGGTCGTTCTCCCCTGCTTCCACAGAGAGTCCCCCGACAACCTCGATGGATTCGGGAGCGGGGCGGGGGCGGGCCCCAGAGGAATCCAGTTCACTAGGTGACCCTTGGATGCCGTCCTTCATGCTCTTGTGCTCCTTCTGGGCTCCTCACTTGGTGGTTTCTGGAGGCCGCTGTGTGTCCACGGTTTGATGGCGGAGGAGAGGAGTCTTGGCGGGGCAAGAGTTGACTTTCTATGTTGACTTGCTATTGGTCTGTAGGTTATACCCAGGCTCTCTGCCTTGGGGTGGATGGGGATCCGGCCATCCCACTTCCTTTGCCTTAGCCGGAGACTGGGGGGTCGTGGAGCCGGATGAGTATTTTGGGGAGGGTTGATTGTTAACATCGATTGTCGACGTTTATCCGTTATCCTAGTGTTAAAATGTGGGTTGTTGAATTACTGTAGGTTATCATAGCTTAGAGAATATGGAGGTGCTGACGTGGGGGATAAGGCCTTGCACTTTGTAGACATTATTTCGGCTGAAAAGACAACCATCTATCGGCCTAGACGACTAGCGTGTGGTTGGGAATTCACTTGCTGTTCAGTGTTGGGTTGCTGGGAGGCCCCTCTGGCGTCGCAGGGTCACTTCCCCCAATAGGTTGCCGCGTCTTCCTGTAGGGTTTAGGCCCGTCAGGATCCGCAAGGCAAAGGGGTTTAGCCCCTGTTAGTTTAATTGCCCCCCTATAGGGAGGTTCTCTAAAGTTCTCTAAAGTTTTCTAAAATTTAGGTCTCACCTGACATAGACCGGGGAGACAATTTAATCAATCTTATATTTCTTCCTTTCTGTTGTCTTTTTTCCTTCTTTTTCTTTCCATTTCCCGCTTTTCTTATATCTCATCTTTCTCTTTGTAGAGGAGCCCGGCCCCGACCCAGGCCCCGAAAAGTTTGGTCCAGTAGTAGCGCTCGGGGCACCACCGTTCCAAACAGCTGAGTGTCTGTCCCGCTCACCGCTCGCCCCTCATGGCCGATTTAAAAATATGCACGTTTAATGCTAAGGGGCTCAATGTGCCCGAGAAAAGGGCAAAAATTTTGTATGGCTTCCATAAAGAGAGAGTGGACACAGTTATGCTCCAAGAAACACATTTCTGACAGGTGGTTCCACAGCCCCAACCCCGGAAATAAATCTAAGGGAGTATCTATCGCTGTACGTAAGAGCGTTCCCCTGGAGCAGTTGGAGGTTAAAATTGACCCGAGGGGTAGATTCCTGTTCCTTAAGTTTGTGTTGTGTGAGGCCAGATACACCCTGGCTAATCTGTATCTGCCCAGTCAGGGGCAGGTTGAGGTGGGTTTGGGGATGTTGAGAACACTAGAGGAGTTTGTTGAGGGTACTCTAATCCTGGGGGTAGATTTCAACATAGCCCTTGACCCGAGGGTGGATTCCTCTCAGGGTAGATCTGCAATCCCCCACCCTAAACTTAACAGGATTCGCAGGGCCCTCCAATCCGGTGGTGCCTGGAGAGTGCTACATGGGGGGGAGAGAGACTACACTTTTTTCTCCCACACCCACAACTCATATAGTAGATTGGACTATTTGTTCCTCAGTCACCACGCTCTTGCTCGGGACCCGACGACTTAAATTGGGCAGATACTTTGGTCTGATCATGCGCCCGTTTTCCTGACCCTTCCGATCCATAATGCAACCCCAAGGCAGTACACGTGGCGCCTCAATGACAACTTACTAAAAGACGTGGCTTGTTTGGCTGAAGTCAAGGCCACTATGAATGGTTTTTATCTAGACCACCGTAGTGACAGTGTCACGCTCGGGGTAACTCCAGCCCTCTTAATAAGCTCACAACCCCCAATCTCCACAGCCAGCTTCACCTGTAGGAGCCCCCGCTTGCCGGGACGCAAGATACGCCTACCCGGGATCGGTTGCCCCCAGGACTTAATGGCTCAAAGGATGTAAGCTTATATGTGGGAGGACTGGAGAACCAATAGCAAGAGCGTGAGTGACGGAAGTCCAGAGACAGGCAATAGGTCGATAACGGGAAGGCAGAGATCGTAGCGGCACCAGGGGTCAGGCAAGACGTAGTCGGGGTTCAGGCAGAGGTCAGCAACTGGGGATCAGGATCTAGAAGCGTCAGTTCAGGCAAAGGTCGGCAACAAGGATTCAGGATCGAGAGGCGTCAATTCAGGCAGAGGTCGGCAACAAGGATTCAGGATCGAGAATGGTCGTACAATCAAATCGGCAACAGGCTAGACTTCACAGGAGTAGGTAACACAGGGTTCTGAGCGCTATCACAGGCAATTCACAACTGAGAGGGCCTTTATAGGAACAGGTCTGAGGGAAGCAGTGTACTGATTGGAGCACATAGGATTCCAAGGGTAATTGGCTGCAGAGCAGAAGAGGGCGAAGCCCTCAATCCCCTAGGATTCATTAACCCTTTAATTGATCCTCCGGCGGGTGCGCGCCGCACAGCGCCGCCGGAGGGCATAACAGACACGTGCTTGCGGCCGCGCGCGAGCACGTCTCCTGGAGGAGGAAGCGGGGGGGCGTGGCTGAGCTGGGCGCCGCTCGAGCCGACGCTGCTCGAGCCGACGCCGCTCGGCGCGGCCGCCGCACAGTGACAGCTGCAGCTGGCCGCCTGGCGACGTCGCTGGAACGGGGATCAGGTAAGCGGTTCCTGACACTACCCCCCCCTTCACGAGGGGCCTCCGGACCCTCACCCGGTTTCCCTGGATTGTCACGATGGAACCTTCTTACAAGAGCCTTGGCATGAACATTCCTCGCTGCCACCCAGCATCTTTCCTCCGGACCATAGCCAACCCAATCCACCAAATACTGTAAAGAATTACGCACTTTACGTGAATCCAAGATCTTATTCACTTCATACTCGGGCTCATTATTAAGAAGAATTGGTGCAGGACCAGCAAGAGGAGCATTCTTCGCCGGTTTTAACAGTGAAACGTGAAAGGAATTAGGTATTTTCATAGTTGGCGGGAGTTGAACTTTAAAAGACACATTATTCAACTTCTTGACGATTGGAAAAGGACCAATAAATTTTGGACCTAATTTGCTAGATGGCTGACGGAGCGCAATATTTTTAGTGGAGACCCAAACTAGATCGCCTACTCGAAGAGTAGGTTCCTGTGATCTGCGGCGGTCGGCAAATTTCTTATACCTCAAACCAGTGGTCTTAAGAATCTCCTGAACGTGTGTCCAGATATTCTTCCGTTCTTGAAGCCACTCCTCCAACGCTGGCAGATTGGAAGGTGACCCTGAAAGGGAAGAAGCTCTAGGATTTTTCCCTAAGTTACAATAAAAAGGAGATACCTTGGTACTCTCACTAGGCGCGTTATTGTAAGCAAACTCGGCGAAATCAATAAATTCCGCCCATTGTTCTTGGGCATCAGAAACATAACACCTTAAGTATTGTTCCAAAGTTTGATTAGTTCTTTCTGTCTGCCCATTAGTCTGGGGATGGTAGGCAGAAGAAAGAGAGATCTGTATTCCCAACCGCGAACAGAAGTGTTTCCAAAAACGGGAAGTAAATTGAACACCCCGATCAGAGACTATATTGGACGGAATACCATGAATACGAAAAATATGCGAAGTAAACAGCCGCGAAAGCTCAGGTGCAGAAGGAAGTTTGGCCAAAGGAACGAAATGTGCCATCTTACTGAAACGATCTACGACCACCCAAATGACAGTATTACCATGTGAGAGAGGCAAATCTACAATAAAATCCATAGAAATATGGGTCCATGGCTCAGCAGGAATTTCAAGAGGAACCAAACTGCCACTAGGAGCCTTGTGAACTCCTTTACTTCGAGCACAAATAGCACAAGCGTCGATAAAGGCAGTGATATCGCGTCTCATGGTAGGCCACCATACATGACGATGGGCAAGCATAAACGTCTTACGGTTACCCAAATGACCAGCAGTTTTGTCATCGTGAAATTCGCGAATTACATCCGAACGCAGGTGCGGCGGAACAAACTGGCACCCCAAGGGTACATCACTAGGAGATTCATCTTGAAACGGCGCCAAGGTATTGGAGAGATCAGGAAGTAACGCCCCCACCACACAACCTGTGGGTAAAATTGGTTCACCAGAATCACCCCGATCCTTACATTCACCGAACATGCGAGATAGAGCATCAGCTTTAGTATTTTTTACACCCGGCTTGAAAGTAATAATAAAATTGAAACGCGAGAAGAATAATGCCCAACGTGCCTGACGAGAGTTCAGCCTCTTGGCAGAACCTATGTATTCGAGATTTTTATGATCAGTATACACAGTTATAGGATGTAATGAACCCTCCAACCAGTGTCGCCATTCATCAAATGCCAGTTTAATAGCTAATAGTTCCCTATTGCCAACATCATAATTTTGTTCCGCGGTACTGAATTTACGCGAAAAATAAGCGCATGGATGGAGACGCTCAGGGTTACCAGAATATTGTGACAAAACTGCACCCACTCCCAGCTCAGAAGCATCCACTTCAATAATAAAAGCTTTATGAATATCTGGATGCACTAAGACAGGTGCCGAAGTAAAGGCCCGTTTCAAGGTTAGAAAGGCCTCACAGGCAGAGGGGGACCAGTTAGCAGTAAAAGCCCCCTTGCGGGTAAGGTTGGTAAGGGGTGCAACAACATGGGAAAAGCCTTTTATGAAACGCCGATAAAAATTTGCAAAACCTAGAAAACGTTGCAATTCCTTTAAAGTTTTGGGTTGGACCCAATCCTGAACTGCTGAAACCTTCCCCGCGTCCATCTCCAAACCCTGGTTGGTAATAACATACCCTAGGAAGGGAACTGTAGTGACTTCAAACACACACTTAGACAGTTTAGCAAATAAGTTGTTCTCTCTTAATTTTTGTAGCACCAACTTAACATGGTGTCTGTGCTCCGGTAAAGAATTAGAAAAAATGAGAATATCATCCAAGTAGATGACTACAAATCTACCGAGATATTCCCTGAATATATCATTAACAAAATCTTGGAAAACGGCTGGCGCATTACAAAGACCGAAGGGCATGACCAGGTACTCATAGTGCCCATCCTTCACATTAAATGCAGTTTTCCACTCGTCCCCCTGTCGGATGCGAATCAGATTGTAAGCCCCTCTCAAATCCAATTTGGAGAAAATTCGAGCTCCTGTGACTTGATTGAACAGATCCCCAATCAAGGGTAAGGGGTATCGGTTTTTTACAGTGATCTTATTCAAGGCTCGATAATCTATGCACGGTCTCAAGCCACCATCTTTTTTCTCTACAAAAAAGAACCCGGCCCCAGCAGGCGAGGTAGAGGGACGGATAAATCCTTTCCTAAGATTTTCGGTAATATACTCCCTCATTGCTTGCTCCTCGGGCAGGGTAAGGTTATAAATCTTTCCCCTCGGGGGAATTGTGCCAGGCAGCAAGTCGATGGGGCAGTCATAGGACCGATGTGGAGGAAGAGTATCAGCGGAGCGTTCAGAGAATACATCGATCCAATCAGCGTATGGCTGAGGTAATTCCTGTGGTAAGACTTGAACGCTTCTGAGGCCTGTATTAAAACAGTGACCTTTACAGTGGTCACTCCACTTGACCAACTCCCCAGCCCGCCAATCTAACACCGGGTTATGGAGTTGCAACCAGGGGTATCCCAAAACCACCGGAGTTTCCGGACAATCAAAAATAAAGAATTCTAAGAATTCAGAGTGAGAAGAGCCGACAATTAGTCTGAGAGGTGGGGTCTTGGTATTTATAGGACCTCCCTGGATTGCCTTTCCATTGATAGCTAAAACTTGTAGGGATCTTTCAAGAGGAACTACAGGGATCCCTAAGGTGGAGATCATGCTCCTGTTCAAAAAGTTTCCAGCCGCACCACTGTCTATGAAGGCGGAAACTGTCTGCTTAGAGGACCCCCAAAACAAATCAATAGGTACAAGCATCTTATTCTGGCGAGAGTTACAAACTGACTCGCCCAGATCAGTACTCTCTACCTGGTCTGGGTGCGGAAGTTTTCCGCCGGTTTCCCCTTGTTGGGACAGGACCCTGCAAAATGACCAGAATTCCCGCAATACAGGCTTAACCCCTCGGATCGCCTACGCTGTTTCTCCTCTTGGGATAAGCGGGTTCTCCCTAATTGCATAGGTTCTTCCTGGGAGGATGATGAGGTATTTTCTCCACGGGGAACCGGGGATCTATGACTCTGGACTGGTCTAAAGGACGTGGGAGCCCCGACTCTCTCCCTGGCCCTTTCTCTAAGACGTCGGTCTATTTTAATGGAGACCTGCATTAATTGATCTAGGTCCGCTGGCGGGGGAAAATTGACTAAGGCATCCTTGATGCTATCCGACAGTCCCACCCTGAACTGACTACACAAAGCTGGATCGTTCCACCTAGCTTCGATAGCCCAGCGGCGGAATTCAGCACAGTAGTCTTCAGCCAAATTCCGTCCTTGTTTTAAGGCCCGAAGCCTATTCTCTGCGGTAGACTGTATATCTGGATCGGCGTATAAAACGCCCATAGCATTGAAGAAGGCAGTCACTGATTGTAGAGCAATGTCATGGGACGGTAAACTAAAGGCCCAGGACTGTGGGTCTCCTTGAAGCAAGGAAATGACTAGGCCTACTCGTTGGACCTCTGTGCCAGAGGAGATAGGTCTTAACTTAAAATATAGTTCGCAGGCATTCTTGAAATTGGAAAATTTTGCTCGTTCTCCAAAAAATTTCTCAGGCAGTGGAATCTTAGGTTCGGAGAAATGAGGTGGTACAGCGGAAGTTGGCACTTGACGAGATTCCTGAGTGGCCACTCTTTGAGTGAGTTGGTTGATCGCTGTGGCCATAGCTTGCACCTGCTGTACCAGGTCATCCATTTTTGGGCCTGTGATAATGTCACGCTCGGGGTAACTCCAGCCCTCTTAATAAGCTCACAACCCCCAATCTCCACAGCCAGCTTCACCTGTAGGAGCCCCCGCTTGCCGGGACGCAAGATACGCCTACCCGGGATCGGTTGCCCCCAGGACTTAATGGCTCAAAGGATGTAAGCTTATATGTGGGAGGACTGGAGAACCAATAGCAAGAGCGTGAGTGACGGAAGTCCAGAGACAGGCAATAGGTCGATAACGGGAAGGCAGAGATCGTAGCGGCACCAGGGGTCAGGCAAGACGTAGTCGGGGTTCAGGCAGAGGTCAGCAACTGGGGATCAGGATCTAGAAGCGTCAGTTCAGGCAAAGGTCGGCAACAAGGATTCAGGATCGAGAGGCGTCAATTCAGGCAGAGGTCGGCAACAAGGATTCAGGATCGAGAATGGTCGTACAATCAAATCGGCAACAGGCTAGACTTCACAGGAGTAGGTAACACAGGGTTCTGAGCGCTATCACAGGCAATTCACAACTGAGAGGGAATTGCCTTTATAGGAACAGGTCTGAGGGAAGCAGTGTACTGATTGGAGCACATAGGATTCCAAGGGTAATTGGCTGCAGAGCAGAAGAGGGCGAAGCCCTCAATCCCCTAGGATTCATTAACCCTTTAATTGATCCTCCGGCGGGTGCGCGCCGCACAGCGCCGCCGGAGGGCATAACAGACACGTGCTCGCGGCCGCGCGCGAGCACGTCTCCTGGAGGAGGAAGCGGGGGGCGTGGCTGAGCTGGGCGCCGCTCGAGCCGACGCTGCTCGAGCCAACGCCGCTCGGCGCGGCCGCCGCACAGTGACAGCTGCAGCTGGCCGCCTGGCGACGTCGCTGGAACGGGGATCAGGTAAGCGGTTCCTGACAGACAGCACTTCGTTGCCAATACAGTGGGAGGCGCTTAAGTGTGTGCTGAGGGGGATCTTTTTCAAGCATGGAGCTAGGCTCAAGAGGGAGCGGGCGCAGCAGATCAGGGTCACATCGGATCGCATAGGGGAACTTGAAAGCGCACACAAGGCCTCCTCTAGTCACGCAGAGCTGAGAGAACTGCTGGAAGCCAGGCAAAAGCTAAAAAGCCTTTATGACCAGTGCTTTGTGTAATTATTTTATATTTGGTTGCAGGAACCGCAAAATGGGCCACTCACCTAAACCAATAGCTCTTAACAGTCTGGCTGATTGGCCAGCATCCGCACTATTGGTTCTCTAATTTTGTCCACGATCTATTAGATGTTTCTTTGGCGATTTGCCCTGTGCAATATGTATGCTCATTTTTGAGGACAATGTCACCTAGCCTCTTCTTCAGCTAGTTTGTTCCTTTTTTGGCTGTAATGTATGCAGAATTTATTTTTTTTCCTTTAATTTTTCAAGGAGATTCTGGATATCCACTCCTCCCGTGGCTGTTGACGCCTGTACTACGCCCACAGAATGCCGCCCAAGAGGCCTATAATAGGGCACACCGCAAAACCAGGGCAGCGGTGGAGAGGGCCTTTGGCCTATTGAAGACCCGATTTAGATGTTTGGACCATACCGGGGGATCCCTTCAGTATGACCCAAAAAAGTTCATAGATATCATCATGGCCTGTGCTGCGCTGCATAATTTTGCTATCTTGCAGCGGGTCCCCCGGTATGTGGATTTGCCACCCTCTCCACCCGCCGATGAGCCAGAGGACGCCTATGTTGGGCAGCACAGTGCGTCTGGCCAAGCCGTCCGTGCTAATCTAATAGCAACACATTTTGCTTAATTGTTTTCTGTTTTTTTTTTTACATTGTTTGTTGTTATTGCTTTGTGCCATTTGTTTTTTGCTTTGTGTTTTAGTGATAACAAAACAGTATTGAATTAATTTCCAAAAACATCAACAATGTATGTATCAACAATGTATTTTGACTCTTTTTTGAATATTTTTGTGTGTTTGTTTGCGGGGCTACTTTAAGTCATATTTATTATCCAAAAACCGAAAGACAGTAACTTTGTCATAAACACGTTGGTTTAATTTTTTAAGGTATACATTTTGAAACATAACAATTGTAGTTGATGGTCACTTACATAGTTATGGGTAATACATGGACATGAAATTTATGCCAAAACATGCCACATAGCAATTGCACACAGCCTGGATTTACAAAGTAAGGCACCCCAGGACAAAGTAACCTTCCAAAGAACATCATAACATATGTGTGCCAAGCATTGTCAACGGTATAAATCACAGATGTTACATTGTAAAAAGAGGGACAAAAGCCTCTCCTGCTTGGCCACATTTGCCACAGGCACAGGTTGAAAGCAGACATATGTATGCCACATCTACACCTGTTACTCAGTGGCCCACCCAAACAAGAACACCCAGTCCCAATCCAAGTACAGTAAAATAGTAGTTTTCCAGGCCAGAATGTCACACAATCATGCCTACAAACAGGAGGAGCCACAACCAATGTAATTATGGGCAAGGCTGCAGCGCAACAGCTTGAGTGGCTGCTTCAGTGAGGCTTGTCCTCTGGCATTGGCTAGTGGCCTACCTCAGGACTCTAATGAGCTATATGGGCGCAAATCCAAACCATACAAGCAAAGCCATACCAAAATGCTAGATTGGTAGGGCTCACCAGACAAGTCAATACAGTGGGGATGTAGAGCAAAGATGTAGAACAGATTCCGGCCAAATACACCTTAATATGGGGGATGCCCATAGAACCCAGGTTGTGGCCCTTGGTGGTGGGCCCTAACCTGGGCCTGTGTGGCATTCAGAATCTGCAACTGTTCCAAAATGTTTCTTTGGTTATTTTTCAATTCTGCCATGCTGGACCTGAATTCTGTTGTCAAGTTGGCCATGTGGCTGTTATGGGTCCTAAATTCAGTCAGCATGGCACTTAAGGTATTATTGAGGTTATCTAATTGGCCAATAATATTCTCGTGGTTTTGTTGATTTTGGCGCCGAAATAGCTGCCTCTCATGGTGCCATGCTGACTCCATCATCTGCACGTCCCTCCCCTGGGAAACTGGGCGACGTTGCTGAGTAAGCCTCCCAATTCCCCGGGTTGGAGGGCGTGCAGATGATGTTGCTCTAGGACCCCCAGCAGCCACAGGTATGCTTTGCAACTCCTCAACAGCAGATCTTAAACTGGGGACTGGAGGGTCAGTCTCTGCATGCTGCCCACGATGTGCAGGCAGCATGCAGCCAGCTTCCCTCTGCTGCTGAGGATTTGTCGGAGAAACATTTTGGGACAGTTGCAGATTCTGGCCCAGGGGGAGATCTTCATAAGGTCCAAGGAAGGTTCCATCCTCCTCCAGCTCCTGGATTTCCTCCATCAGTGTGTGGCTCTGTTGGGACATGTAAATCAAAAAGGTTCAGTGTGGGGAATACATATGTAATTCAGGCAAAAGAAACATGGCAAGGCACATGCATACGCCACATCATCAAAAAACACTTACCGTAGATATCGGATGCTGGGTCCGAGGCAGCACGGAAGTAGACGGCATAGTTAAAATGGCAGAGGATTCCCCACTAGCTGAAGGATGGGACTGGGCTGCATTAGAAGAAAACAAACAATGTAAACACACAACTATGCATTGGTGATGTTTAATAACACATATGCTTAAATCAAACACGTGGCCAAGCTGGAATGGCCACTCCCACAACGGCGCAACTTGACCTTCACTATGAATGGCATTATATTGAAAATGGATTATGAAACAAGTACAGACACATTGGTCACGTGAAGCCAACCAAACATGCAAGTACTGCCTGTTGTGTGTGTTTGAACATCCCTTATAGGCCATTAAGTGAACACTCAGCTGGCAAATAGCAGTTACAATATGTTTCTGGTGGTTACCATTGTATCTATAAAAACATTGCAATCACCCCATCTTAAGCCGTTGGGCCCCAAGCACAGCTCAAACCCAAGTGGCCAACAGAAAAAGATGTAAGTGTTGCATGTGATTGAATAGAAATACATAGCACACAGTCCTTTGCTAATCTCAATACTTTACTACTCTTCCTAAGTTTTCCTAAACGTCATGTATGGTCCTGCTAATTTGCACATTACCTGTCGACACACATGACACACCCTGGTTAAATTGATCACTCCACTACAAGGCACACCCTAGGGGCATGTGTTTAGATATGCCTTGCTGGCTAATTTGACTGGTTGGTCCATTTTGAGGGAAATTCACGCACTAACCTGCTGAAATTGGCGGGTTGTCCGTGTCCTGTTGTGCCGAGTGTCCCTCTAACGCAACAGGATGTAGCAGGCACAGCACCATCTCCTCAGCTTGGGTAAATTTCAATTAAGTAGGGAATCCTCCGCCAGTTTGTAAGCTGAAAAACATAGTATCCAAAAATAAGCTCACTGATGTCTATACAAGAAGAAAAAAAAACCCAAAAATAAGATATGTACCTGTACTTCCGCCTTTTATTCTCTTTCTTCCATGCGGCAAATTTGAGGTCCGATATTTTCCGTTGAATCTGTTCTACATCTTTGAGTTCGTCCCCCACTGCATTGACTTGTCTGGTGAGTTCTGCCAAAATCTCCGCTTTGCGCTGCTTGCTTTTTTATTTGGATTTGCTCCCATATAGCTCATCATAATAACGTCATCATATAACGTTAGACCACTAGCCAATGCCAGAGTTTGTGACTCGTCAAAACGGCCACTCAAGTGGCCTTTGCGCAATGTGCGCCCTGTTTGTGGTGGTTGTGGCTCCTCATTGTTTGCAGGCAAATGGGGTGACATTCTGGCCTGGGTGTGCGTTGGAGACATCAAGGACTGGAAGCTGGCTGCTGATCGAACTGGACTGGGAAAGGGACTGGGTGTTCGTGGCTGGGTGGCCACAGAAGTTGCAGGGGTTGATGTGGCATAGGGGGATTGCCTACCAACCTGTGCCGGTGGGGAATGTGGGCGAGGAAGAGAGGGTCTGGAGGAGCTGGAACTGGTGCTTGGGGCCCTGTGGCTCTGTGGGCCCTTGGAGGTACTTGGCTGGGGTGACCCAGAGCTGGTGGTTCGGCCACTCTTGGCCGTCAATTGGTAGCCACGTGCGGGTGGGGAGGGGGAGCTTGGCATTGTCTGCCTTTTAGGGCTTCTGCCCCTTCTGTGGCTTCTTTTTTGTCTGGGGCTTCTGGCCCTGCTGTGGCTTCTTTCTCATCTGGGGCTTCTGGCCCTGCTGTGGCTTCTTTTTCGTCTTGGGCTTCTGGCCCTGCTGTGGCTTCTTTTTCGTCTTGGGCTTCTGGCCCTGCTGTTGCTTCTTTTTTGTCTTTGGCTTCTTGCCCTGCTGTGCCTTCTTTCTCGTCTGGGGCTTCTGGCCCTGCTGTGGCTTCTTTCTCGTCTTGGGCTTCTTGCCCTGCTGTGCCTTCTTTCTCGTCTGGGGCTTCTGGCCCTGCTGTGGCTTTTTTCTCATCTGGGGCTTCTGGCCCTGCTGTGGCTTCTTTCTCGTCTGGGGCTTCTTTGCCGGCTTGGGCTTCGGTCATGGTGTTTTTGGCCTTGGAACACTGCCTTTGTGGCAGTTGGGGGGGGATGTTGGTCCGGGGGGGCTGGGGCTTCGCACCCTCTTACCAGGTTTGACCATCTCCCTTGGGGTAGGCTTGGTGGCCTGTGGCTTGCTTTTTGGTTGTGCCTCCTTTTTTTCGGGAGTAGTGGTGGGTTGCTTGGCCGGCGCATTGCTTTTTTTGCTGCAGTTTGGCTTTGGGCATTTGTGATCGAGTTTTGGGCCCTTCTGATGCCTCCTAGCGCTTGGGTGCCTTTTTGCCGCTTGCCGCTGCTTGCTTTTTGGGAGACATTTTGCACGGACTCTGAAAGAGAATGAACTGTGTGTCCAGGGACCTTTAAATAAGATTGGCAGACTGTGACGCCTACGCGCTCACGTACGCGTGTGTACAGCCGTTCGTTCGGCCGTGCGGAACCCGGAACCGCTGGGGCATTACTTATCTGCTGCAGACAAGAGGCAAGATGGCGCCCACAATCTTCACCCGCCAACAAGAAGAGATGTTATTTTTGTGTTAGTATTTTTTTTTTAATTGAAATTGCCGCTTAGAGTTTCGCTGCTGCTTGCGGCTTCGGCTTTGCAGGTGCTGCCACTTGTCTCTTCTCTGCCCGGACACTTGGGTTTCACCGGCCGGCAGCAGGGCTGCTTTGTGAACCGCTGCGTGGCCACCCTCAAACGGACCTAAATGATTAGGTAGATTATTTTTATTATTCTTTGCTGTGATGTTTTTCAATATTCTGTTACATCAATATTAATATGTTTTTTGTTGTTTTTGTCCTGTGGCTTGTGGGAAAAGGGGAAGGCAGAACATTGGTGTGGTTTACCTCTAAGGTCTCAGAGTAGTCACTTGTGACTATTGAGGCCTGTTTATATACTTTGGTCTTAGATCCTCAGAGACTTAGGCTGTATATATATTTCACCATGACGGAGGCATCTGGGGTAATCAGATCTGGTCTCCTTTAGCAGACGGGTTCACCCTCCTCCTGTCGCTGGGCCCTCAGAACCTAGGGCTCCCCCAGCCTCAGGAGGACAATCATGGCAATAATGTCCTCCAGGAGGTTGCTGAATCATTCAGAATCATCGCCTCCAAGGAAGGCTTTACAGAAAAAGAAGCATTTAATTTCCTCTGATTCCAAATAGGAAATTTTTTCTGCCATAGTCTCCCAGGAAGAATTATCCAAAGGGGAAGGTTCATCTCGGATTCGGAGTCCTCTACACAAGGGGGTGCTCATTTTAAAGAACATATGGATAGTTTGATTATTTCCATTCTGAAGATTTTGGATATTTTGGCTCCAAAAGCCCCCAGAAAGAAGAAGGGGGGTGTTTAACCCTTTAAGAGCCAGCCTACCTGGAGATTTTGTCACTCTCTGTTGCCAGACCATTTTGCACTATTTTGTGCTCCACATGTTCAACTGTGATTTCCCAGGACAATTATATATTGTTTTTTCAGCAGAGTCTGGGCTTTAACATGAAATGTCTTGTTTGTAATTTTTTAGGTGTATTCTCAATATCTTGGGGTGAAATATGTGCAAACAAATAAAAAAAATCTATTTTTTACAATTTGTAGTGTTTTTTGTAATAAAAAAAGTAAGTTTGTCAATAAAATCTTATTTCGTGTGAAATCCTAATTTCTCCCGGTTACAGCGGTACCACATATGTATTGATAGACACCCTTTCCTGCCCAGGAGTCTCCCCCAAACTTTAGGAGATTTTCAAATAAAATTCAAATATGCTAAGCGCTATGCGCACCTTGCAGTTTTTCAAGAAAAACAACCCTTTACATTTGAAATACTCCTGACAAACTATATATTCTCTGGAAGTACACACCTCAAGCTTTCTAGGAGTAACAGGCTTGTTAACATGGGTGCAGTTTTTTGGAAGTAATTCCTCAATGAATTCTTGGGTTGCACAGAGTTTCACTAAAAAAGAATAAAAAAGTAGAATCAAACTCATATTTTCCTAAAAAAAAAATATGCAAACAAGAAAAAACAAGCCCAAAAAGCAAGGTCCCCTGGACAGAACGATACCCAACATGCATAGCTACTGTCAAGGGAAGAGTTGTCAAACACCCCAAGTAAAGCATGTGCGTAAGGGTAATTTTACTTGAAAATTTCACCCCTGCAGACAAAGTGCGCACCTTGCACTTTTTCTACCAAAACAACCCTTTACATTTGGAATACCCCCCCACAAACCGTATATTCCCTAAAAGAGCATATGTTAAGCTTTCTAAGCATACCCAGCTTGTTGTGGTGAGCTCATTGTTTTAGAAGTAATCCCTTGAAGAATTCTTAGGTTGCACAGGGTTTCCCCCCAAAAATTATAAAAAAGCAGAATAAAAAACACATGTTCTTAAAAAAATCAATATGCAAACAAGAAAAAACAAGCTAAATCTGAAAGCGCAAGATCCTCCGAGCAGAACAATACCCCACATGCATAGGTACTATTAACCCTTTTCATTGCCCGCCCACTTGAAATTTTTTCATCCTCTGTTGACAGGTCATTTTTCACCATTTTGCACCATGTTTAACCGTGATTTTTGGAGGAATTTCTAGGAAAATTATAGATATATTTCTTTTGCAGCAGAGTTTAGGCTTTAACGTGAAATGTCTTGTTTGTAATTTCTCTACTGTTTTTTTAAATATTTTTGCATAAAAAAAAACAAAAAAAATTTAAAATTATTTTTTAGAAAATTGTCTCCTTTATTTTAAATAAAACATTTACTTTATTAGAGAAAACCATATTGCTTGTGAAAGCCCCATTTCTTTCGATTACAATGGTACCACATATGTATTGGTATCCCCCATTCTTGCCCAGGAGACCCCCTAAACTGAAAAGAGCACTTTATAACATTTACAATTACAAAATACAACTAATATCCACACTATAAACATAAGGGGTTAATTGAAAAAAAATGACATAGGGTCCCCCAGGGGGGGACCCCCATTTTTTTTGGAATTTTAAGGGTTAAAAACCCTTAAAAAACACCAAAAAAATAACATGGGGTCCCCCCTACCAAGCATACCCAGCCCGGGACCAGCTATGTAGGGCTTGTAGAATAGGGTCCAGGGGCCAGCTTTGGTGGCCCCCTGCCCTGCCGGCTACAAGCCCACATAGCTTCCATGACCCCGGCTCTTCTGCCCCCCCCCGGCCTTTGGGGAGGCAGGTAATTGGGGTTCCAGGGGTTAATGGCAAGGCATCCGCTAGCCGCAGGTGACTTGCCAGCTCCCAGCCCTGTGAACTTGTATAGGGGTCCCATGGATACCTTACCAGTTCACAAAGGGTTAAGTGTAAAATCAGGGCTGGATTATGAAAGGGGCACAAGGGGTGTGAGCCCTGGGGCCTCCACCACTTGCCCTGCAAAGGGGGCCTCCACCAACCTTTGGGTTATGGTCTTGTCCAGGAGGCTTTTCAATCTTTGGTCTGATGGGCCGCAGGAACAGCAACAAAGCTATTAGCAGCTGGGGGGGGGGGGGGGCGTCTGGGCAAGCCTTTTTTTGTTTTTGCAAACCTGCAGCCAAAGCCACTGCAGGGCAGGACGGAGAGTCTAGAGCAGCAAAGCGGATGTCAGCAACGCTACAGTGATGGGTGCGTGCAGAGCTGTCAATCAGCGGCCGCGCACTGTACAAGGGGCTCGATCTCACGTTCCAGTAAGTGGGCATGTGCCAGACAACCACCAATCAGTTAATTGGCTGGACTATTATTTTAATGGAAAAAAAATACTGTATCTGGGGCGTCCACCGGATTTTGTGCCCAGGGGCCTCCACCACAATTAATCCGGTTTTGTGTAAAATAAACACACAGACACAAGGAGAAAAAATATTTTATTATGTTTTTTTTTAATACTTGCCTCCCATCCATCCCTGGGCACTGTGTCCCACGCAAATCACTCTGGCTTCTGCTCTCCTGCTGCTGCTGGAAGCCTTTTATAGCTGCTTGGTGATAGAACATAAGGGGTTAATTAAAAAAAAATTACATAGGGTCCCCCTATGGGGAGACTCCATTTTTTTTTTTAAGGGTTAAAAACCCCTAAAAAATAAAAAAAACTGACCCTTACCCATCATAACCAGCCTCTGACCAGCTATGGGGGCTTGTAGGAACAGGGCACAGGGGCCAGCTTTAGTGGCCCCCCACCCTGCCGGCTACAAGGTCCGTCGGCCCGGGCTCTTCTGCCCCCTCCGGGCTTTGGGGAGGCAGGTAATTGGGGGTGCCGGGGGTTAATGGCAAGTCACCTGCTAACCGCAGGTGCCTTGCCAGCCCCCAGCCTTGTGAACTGGTATAGGGATCTCATGGAACCCTTACCAGTTTACAAGGGGTTAAATGTAAAAATAAACACACCACACACATAATATAAAAAAAATTCATTTATTTATTTTTTTTTCTTTACTTTTTACCGCTAATCTTCCTCTGTCCCCGATGACAGCTGCTGGGTGCTCGGTGGAGGGAGGCTGGGGAGGGGGGCAGGGATCACAGTCCTCTGCCCACCTCCAACCTCTCTCATCCGAGCACCCGTCAAGACTGATCGTCTCGGGTGCCGGTGAAAGAAGCTGGGTGACATCATAGTGACATCACCCGTCCCCGTCCCAAGGGGAGAGGCTAGCAGCAGCGAACCAGGAAGTGAGGGAGGGGGCGATTTCTCGCCCGCTCCTCACCATGGAAGAGCCTGGGGGGGGCCATCGGAGGCCCCCCAGTGAAGAGGAGTCCTTAAGAATCCTTAAGATGCACAGTATTGTTACTCCCGCCGGGGGATTTTATGACCACAGTGGATGGGTACCCACACATACCAATTTTTCTTGGGTCATCAGATATATCTGCAGTTTGCAGAAGATGTCCTACATTTTCTGTTTGTGGCACTGCCCTTCGGCCTGTCAGCAACACCAAGGGTGTTTACCAAAGTATTGGCAGGTCTCATGGCTTTTCTAACAAATCAGAGGATACATATAATCCCTTACTTATATGGTCTGTTGATATGGGCCCCATCATTTCAGGAGGCCCAGAAGGAAACACATCTTATCGACATTAGATGAGTTCGATAATCGAAGAGTTCGATTTGAATAGCTATCCGAACTCGAATATCATTTCTTCAAGAGTTATTTCTTTTCTGGGAATGTCATTAGCCATGTCTCAGGCAAATGTGTTTCTTCTGGAACAGAAGAGACTTTTATTTCAGGCCAGGGTTCAGGAGCTCTTGTCTTGCCCTCACCCGATGATTCGTCAAGGAATGCGTCTGTTGGGCCTGATGGCTGAATCTTCAGCCTCTTCAGATCAGCAAATCCTTTCTTCCAGTACAATGGAAGATTGTCACCACAGATGCCAGTCTAACAGGTTGGGGGGGGGGGTCTTGGGTCACAGATAATCCAGGGACAGAGGAGATCAGACTCCCCATAAATATCCTGGAACTGAGAGCGATTGTATTGTGTCTCAAGTATTGGACATCCCATCTGAGGGGTCATCCGATCAGGATTCAAACAGACAATTGGATGACGGTGGCATATATCAACCACCAGGGGGCACTAGAAGCAGGAAAGCTCTCAAACAAGACGGATTTTACTTTGGGCCGAGAAACATGTTCCATGCATCTCGGCAATACACTTACCAGGAGTAGACAACCTGCAGGCTGATCATCTCAGCAGAGCGATTCGGCATCAGTGGCAATGATCCCTCAGTCAGAGGGTCTTTCAATCCTATTGCAGGCACTGGGGGTTCCCAGATGAAGATCTCCTTGCGTCACAACACATTCGGAAAGTTCTGAGGTTTGTGTCCCGGTCCAGGGATCCTCTAGCAATAGCAACAGATGACCTGAATCTTCAGTGGTCAGCATTCAAGCTTCTCTATGCATGGCCAAGTAGAAGCTGGTTCTCGCACATAGTAAGAATGTCAGAAGGTGACCTGAGGAGGTTGCCCAATGATCAAGATATTCTCACACAAGGGCTGCTGCAGCACCCCAAATCACGTGTTCTGGCTTTGATGGCCTGCATATTGAAACCTCCATCCTGACCATCTCTTTATCCAGACCATGATTCAGGCCAGGAAGAATTCTTCTTCTGATGTATTACAGAGTCTGGCAAGCAATTATCACCTGGTTTGAATCCAGAGGGTTCACTTGTAGGACCCTTTCTTTTCCCAGAATATTAGAATTTTTGCAGAAAGGTCTTGATGAAGGTATTCAATTGAGTATTTTTAATGGACAGACATCTGCTTTATTCATCTTTTTTCAGAAACCTATTGCTGAGAATAAATTTATTAGGTCGTTTTTTACAGGGAGTTACGTATGTGCATCCTCCCCCATAAGCCACTTTTACCTGTTCGGGATTTGAACTTAGTTTTATCAGCTCTTCAGGGTCCTCCTTTTGAACCATTGGCAGATGCGTCACTAAGTTTAATGACTCGTAAGGTTATCTTTTTTTAGTAGCAATAACATCAGTAAGGTGGGTTTCTGAATTGGCAGCTTTATCGGTTAAGCCTCCTTATTTGGTGTTACATAAGGACAAGGTTGTCTTCTTTTTAAACAGGATTTTCTTCCTAACGTGGTTTCCCCTTTTCATCTTAATGAAGCAGTGATTTTTCCTTCCTTATGTCCTGCTCCAGTTACCGATAAGGAAAGGGTTCTTCATTCTGTGGGTGTAGTGAGAGCATTGAAATATTATCTCACTGCTACACAAACTTTCCGTAGGTCAGACAAGCAGTAATAAGAGCCTATATCTCTAAGGTGAAGGATCCTCCTTTTATGGTTACAGCTTATTGTACACAAGCTATTGGAGCATCATGGGCTTTTCAGCACCAGGCTTCAGTAAAACAAGTATGCAAGGCCGCTACGTGTTCTTCAGTTCATACATTTACCAAATTTTATAATATAGATGTTAGAGCTTCGGCGAATGCCGCTTTTGGTAGGAAGATATTACAGACAGTAGTGAACTAAATTTTGTTTTTGGGATGACATAGAAAGGAATAAGGTTTGGGATCTGACCCTGAGGTAAGGGTACTGCTTTTGGATGTCCCAATCATGTCTGAATTCTCCTGATGGCCTGAAGCAAAATAGAAGAGAAAATACAATTCTGTAATACTCACCTGTAGAATTGATTTCTCTTTCATTATTATTTCTGGACGTCAGACCCTCCCTGTCTGCTAGGTTACTATATCCATTCTTTGTATGCCTAATCTTAGTGGAAGTATTATTATTATTAATGTTTATTTATATAGAGCCATCATCTTCCATAGTGATTTACAAGGTTTGATTACAGACAATGTAAAACATATAGTACAGGGAACAAAACAAACTAGACGATACAAGGTTTAAACCAAGTGTTGTGAGCACAGGAGACAATAAAAAAGAGAGCCCTGCCCTTGCGAACTTACAGTCTAAAGGATGGAAGTTGTAAATATGTAAATAGTTGATCAGCATAAAAAGAAGAAAACTAAACAGACAGAGGTAGAAAGGAGCTTGTTTCTTGTCTCCCCTTTTGTCTCCAACAAAAGATATAGGAATGCCTCCCAAGTGTCTGGATCTACTGCTTTTCAAGTACTGGATTTTAGAAGTGCGACTGGAAGTATATAGACCAGGAGGAGCCACACCTTTGTCTTGCAGTCCACACCCTTCTGTCGAGAGTTAACCCAATCATGTCTGAATTTTCCTGATGTCCTGAAGTAATAATGAAAGAGAAATCAATTCTACAGGTGAGTATCAGAGAATTGTATTTTTTGTTGTTTGGACCTTAATTTTTGTGTTTTCTTGTTATCATTTTTTTGTAGGAACCCAAACCAAAAAAGGGTTCAATCTCTAAAAAGAACTTGCGGCTAAACATGCAGGATGCTGCCGGCATGTGTTTTTGAAACGAAATAGGCCTGTTACTTATTGGAATCGGCAGTTTTCTCCACCTATCTGCTGGAGGAAATAAATCAGTCGGCGGAGACAGTTTGGTGCGCAAAAAGGACGTTAACTTTCAGTTAAATTTCAGGCATAACGTGGGGCAATGGTGAATGCTAGTGCCCAAATTGCAGCTAAAACGAAAGCGCATCCCATTTTGCCGACCATCAGGCGGAAGCCTGAGCGCAACTTGATGCTCCAAATAGCGTGCACAAACTCACTGGCACACCAACCATAAATCGACCTTTATATCTACCCCCAGATGGCAATAGGTTTCCAGAATCCTTCCACTGTAATAGGTGAGCTTATCAGCAGCCTGGGCTAAATCCAGCAGCAGTAATGGCCCTCCCTAGGTGAGTAACTTTTTACATTCTGGAATAAAAGATTATGATCCCCCATCTGAAGAAGCTGAATTACAGCAGAAGAGGTTAACCCTGTGAGCTCAGGAATGGGGAGTGTCGTCTCTACCCCAGCCAATCAGATGATTAGCAAGCTAGAGAAAAGTTTAGTTTGTGTTAAAATACATTTTCAAAAGTTAAGATAAGTTCAGCACCATGAGAACATCATTAAGGGAAACTTTTAAAAATGCCATGAAAAGTGGAATTATCCTTTAAATCATCACTGTGATATACACATATTCCTGTGATTTCCCAAACTTTGCAGGATCTGTCTCATATATTAATTATTGTCTCCCTGTTTTAGGTAACCTTTCAGGCGTGTAGTATTTCAGAGGCAAGATTTTTGTACGACCAGCTCGCAACTATATGCCCAATTATGCTATGATTTAGTCATATATATTTACCTTGTCTGCTCACTGTGGCAGTAGAGTACCCATAATTTGCTTTCTAGGGGGGTTAGGGATCCAGTAGGGGTTGTGGTTTCTGCATTCCCCAGTTGCTGAATTGGTGAACATGAGGATGTCACTTCCGCAAGAACATTATATATTGTTTTTTTCAAGAGAGTCTGGGCTTCAACATGAAATCTCTTGTTTGGCCTTTTTATAGTGTATTCTCAATACTTTTTGGTGAAATTTTTAAAAATCTATTTTTTGCAATTTGTAGTGTTTTTTTGTAATAAAAAATGTAAGTTTGTCAATAAAATTTTATTGCGTGCAAAAGCCCAATTTCTCCCAGTCACAGCGGTACCACATATGTATTGATAGACACCCTTTCCTGCCCAGGAGACTCCCCCAAACTGAAACAGAGCTTTAGGAGATTTTCAGATAAAATACAACTATGCTATGCGCTATGCGCACCTTGCAGTTTTTCCAGAAAAACAACCATTTACATTTAAAATACCCCCCACAAACTATATATTCTCTGGAAGTACACACCTCAAGCTTTCTAGGCGTACCAAGCTTGTTTATGTGGGCTTAGTTTTCTGGAAGTAATCCCTCAATGTATTCTTTGGTTGCACAAAGTTTCCCTAAAAAAGAATAAAAAGGAAGAATCAAGCCACATTTTCCTAAAAAAAACTATATGCAAACAAGTAAAATCTCAAAAAGCAACATGTCCCGAACAGAACGATGCCCAATATGCATAGGTACTGTCAAGGGAAGAGTTGGCAAACACCCCAAAGTAAAGCATGTGCGTAACGATAATTTTACTTGAAAATTTCAGCTCTGCAGACAAAATGCGCACCTTGCAATTTTTCAACCAAAACAACCCTTTATATTTGGAATATCCCCTATAAACCATATATTCCCTACACATGTTAAACTTTCTAAGAGTAACCCAGCTTGTTGTAGTAGGCTCACCTTTCTGGAAGTAATCCCTCAAAGAATTCTTAGGTTGCACAGGGTTTCCCTAAAAAAATGAATAAAAAAACTGAATAAATAACATGTTTTCCTAACATATAAATATGCAAACAAGAAAAAACAAGCTAAATCTGAAAGAGCAAGGTCCCCCGAGCAGAACAATACCCAACATGCATAGGTACTATTAACCCTTTAAAATTGCAAACCTACTTGAAGTTTTTCACCCTCTGTTGACAGGTCATTTTTCCCCATTCTGCGCCATGTTTAACTGTGATTTTTGCCGGAATTTCCAGGAAAATTATAGATATATATTTTGCAGCAGAGTTTAGGCTTGAACATGAAATGTCTTGTTTGTAATTTTTCTACTGTTTTTTTTAATATTTTTGTGTAAAAATAAATAAATAAATATTTTTTAGACAATTGTCTCCTTTATTTTAAATAAAACATTTACTTTATTAGAAAAAAACATATTGCATGTGAAAGCCCAATTTCTCCCAACTACAACGGTACCACATATGTATTGGTAGCCCCCCCATTCTTGCCCAGGACACCCCCAAAACTGAAAATAGAAAATAGCACTTTATAACATTTACAAATAAAATACTACTACTATCCACACTATAAACATAAGGGGTTAATGGGGGGGACCCCATTTTTTTGGGAATTTTAAGGGTTAAAAACCCTTAAAAATCCCCAAAATTTGAAATGGGGTCCCCCTTACCAGCATTACCAGCCCGGGACCAGCTATGGGGGCTTGTAGGAACAGAGTGGAGGGGGCTTGTAGGAACAGAGTAGAGGGGCCAGCTTTTGTGGCCCCCCCACCCTGCAGCCTACAAGCCCACATAGCCTATGTGGGCCCGGGCTCTTCTGCCCCCCCTGGGCTTTGGGGAGGCAGGTAATTGGGGTGCCGGGGGTTAACAGCAAGTCACCTGCTAGCGGCAGGTGACTTGCCAGCCCCCAGCCTTGTGAACTGCTATAAGGGGTCTCATTGGATTGACCCTCATTGGTAATTGGGGTGCCGGGGGTTAACGGCAAGTCACCTGCTAGCGGCAGGTGACTTGCCAGCCCCCAGCCTTGTGAAATGCTATAAGGGGTCTCATTGGATTGACCCTATTTTTTTTGGAATTTTAAAAACCCTTAAAAATCCTCCCAAAAAAATGAAATGGGGTTCCCCTTACCCAGCATTACCAGCCCGGGACCAGCTATCGGGGCTTGTAGGAACAGAGTGGGGGGCCAGCTTTTGTGCCCCCCCACCCTGCAGCCTACGAGCCCACATAGCCTGTGTGGGCCCGGGCTCTTCTGCAACCCCCCCCCCAGGCTTTGGGAAGGCAGGTAATGGGGGTGCCGGGGGTTAATGGCAAGTCGCCCGCTGCGGCTAGCGGGTGACTTGCCATCCTCCAGCCTTGTGAACTGGTATAAGGGGTCTCATGGACCCCTTACCAGTTCACAAGGGGTTAAATGTAAAATAAAAAAGACACAGACAAATAAGAAAAAAAAATGATCTTTTTTTTTTTTTTACTTTACTCACCTCCGATCCTCTGTCCCCCGGCGATCTGCGATGACAGTCTGCTTGGGTGTTTGAAAGAGAGAGCCTGGGGAGGGGGGGCGATCTCAGCCCTCTCCTCCTCCCCACCTTTCTCCTCCAACCACCCGAGCAGACTGATTCTCTGTCTCGGGTGCCGGCAATTAGAGGCGGCTGCTGGTGACATCACAACGATGTCACCCGGCCCCTGGGGCGGGGCTAGCAGACCCGTTCCAGGAAGTGGGGGAGGAGGGCAATTTCTGCCCTCTCCTCGCCACGGAAGAGGCTGGGGGGGGGGCGATCGGAGGCCCTCTCCAGTGAAGAGGACACCCGTCGGGAGACAGCGCGGCCTCAGGTAAGTAAATGTCATTTTTAATTTTTTTTTACAGTTAGCAGCTACTGCTGCCGAAGCGGGGGTGGCGCTATTCCGGGGGCTCTCCTGGAGCCATCCGACCCCCCACGGGGGATCGAATGGCACCAAATTAAAGAGGAGACCCGGCCGGATCCAACGAGGGGTCCAGCTATTTTTTTACCTAGCTGGGGGGAAAGTCAGGCACGTAGATTCTACGTGCTTGGCACTTAAGTGGAGTAGAAGCGAGCACGTAGAATCTACGTGCTTGGCACTGAAAGGGATAAGGGCCAAATACCTTATATGATGTTGAGGGGGCCATGTGGCCTATTTCCCAGTAGCTGCACTACTGTTGTACCCCTAAATCCTATTCTAATGTGGACAAAACATGTGTTAGCAAATGTTTGGGGGTTTTTAAAATAACATGGACAAAAATATAACCACAATGATGTAGAGGTTCTTTTTCACTTAAAACTTGTGGATAGCTAATAACAACATCAAATACATAGATCTTATGAATGTTTCTGTTGTCTATTTTTCCCTGACAGATGTTTCCACACAGATGAATCCCATTATTATTCTTTCCACCCCAGCTACGGAAAACCCCAGCAGCATGGTCCCAAGCCACAACTGCGATGGTGAGTTCCCAAAATTCACAATAATACATTTATTACACAAATATGTCTGTCTCCATGACTTTGTATAAATGTTAGTGACAGTATGCTGGTTATTATCAGACATGGAGATGCTAGATTTGCAAGCCACATTCATAATTGCATGTAAGCATGCTAGTTTTGTGGCTCTGCTAATGTAAAATTAAAATACATTATACAGGTAGCCGGTGATTCTGTTGTGGAATTATTATATTCCTACTATTGTAACTTAACTTAAAACATTTTGTATAGGTGAAGCATTGTAAATTAAAAATGGACAGGAGTAAAAATACAGGAAGTACAGTCTTCCGCAGCTTAAGTAGGCCTTATTTGGTCTGTTAAGGTAATTTAAAATGTTAGACTAGGGTGGATAATATAGAATGGTGGGCCAGATTTTAACATTTTTCCCTCTATTATTTATACAAACTTGCCTCTTGTTTAAAAGGTTAAAATAGTTTTGATTCATATTATTTAATCCTAAAAATTATTCCCCTTTCATAGGTATATACTGAATTTTTCCAAATGCTAAAATTAATTTTATTTTTTTTCAACTACAGCTTGCAATATGGAGCATCACAGGCTGTGACAGTATGCCCGAAGGACCAGGATGATGCTGCTGGGGAAGAAGAAAAAGCCAGAGGGTGGGGGGAATTAGGGTGGCCGCTGTGCGCCATAGGGTTTTGCCCATGTTTTGGGGCACTGGGCTGGGGATAGAAGGCAATGACATAAACTTAAGTTCTGAGTATATGGTCGTTTTAAAAGGAAAGTCCACTTTTGATGGCATTTTTTAAAGTGTATATATTTGTGTGCCAAAATGATTTCCTCAAGGTATAGAGATGATCTAGTATTTTTTTTTTCTTATGTGATTCCTATACACCCAGAATTATGCTGCTGTGCATGTGTTAGTAAGTGAGTGACCTCATCTCAGCATCGGCCATAACAGCATTCTGTGTGTGCAGGGCTCACTTCTCTCTTCTTGTAGATCTTGGTTTACAGTTGACAATAGCAAAAGATTGCAGACAGTAAAAACTGCTTCGATCAACATACATTTGCTTAAATAAGAAAATATAAAATAAAAAAATACTAGAAAAGCATAGCAGCTTTAGGACATCCTTTTGGCACAAAAAATAAAAAATGCTGTTGAAAGTTTAAAAAACAAACAAAAACCTGTATTCCAATTGTGGGCCTTTATGGAGTTAAACATATATTTTTTATTTTTTCATTTCAATTACTTTACACTTCTTTTGATGTATTGTAGCTGGAACAGCAAAGTGCCCCACACAGCAACCAGCACCTTTATTCACTAAGTGATATCCCTGTTAATATGCTGCATTTTCACCCTATAATGCACCTGCCCATAGGATGCACCTAGGATTTGGAGGATGAAAATAAGAAAATAAATATTCTGAACTAAATGTTGTGCTAAAACACCATCCCCCCATGAACCAAATAATAGGCAAGGTCCGGAATCCCCCCCATTACAGGCAGATTGCCCCCCCCCATTCCCCATAGGCAGTGTGGCATCCCACTCTCATTTACTATAGGCAGTGTGGCATCCCCCCTCCCATTTCCCAGAGGCAGTGTGGCACATCCACTCCCATTTCCCATAGGCAGTGTGGCACATCCACTCCCATTTCCCATACTCAGTGTGGCCTTCCCCCTCTCCCATTACCCATAGGCAGTGTGGAATTCCCCCCTCCCATGCCCCATATAGGCAGTGTGGCATCCCCCCTCCCATTCCCCATAGGCAGTGTGGAATTCCCCCCTCCCATGCCCCATATAGGCAGTGTGGCATCCCCCCTCCCATTCCCCATAGGCAGTGTGGCATCACCCGCCCAATTCCCCATAGGCAGTGTGGCATCACCCCTCCAATTCCCCATAGGCATGATCCTTGATCAGCTGTGTCAAATGGTCCTACATTTGAAATTCATATTATACTGGACCTTCACCCTGAATACGAGCCTATATTGTATGTTCCCCCCATTCTGTACATACAAATTGCCCACATTAAAAATCATCCTACCCGCACCTAGTGCATTTTCTGAGCCTTGAAACATCCAAGATGGCGGCCCGTTGAGTTTCAGGCTGCCTGCAAAAAGGAAGTGTCGCCTGACTATGCCCCTCTGTATTCTGGGATTGCTGTCCTTTTCCTGGCCCCAGCTCTGCTCTGTCTGTGCAGAGTATACACAGTATAAACTATAATCCGCACCCCTTTTCTCTCCTCAGCATGTGATGCTTCTGAGGCAAGATGGCGGCGGCCGTATCCTGGAGTCCCAAACAGAGTTGCAACCTAGTAGGGGAAACAATAATAAGTGACTAAAAAAGGTATAATATATTCATTTTAGATGCTGGGGAATACTTTAAGGGTTTGTGCTTTTCATTATTAGGATCAACATTATGCCATTACCATGGCCCTAAAAGTGCATATAAATACTCATTGTGTGAATTATATGATTTGGCAGGGCATAGATTACAGATTGTATCTCCCTCTGGTCTATGCTCACTGCTTGGATTCCTTATAGATGTTGCTAAACAGCTCCGAACAACTTGTCTGCTCATTGCCTATTTGGTTACATTTTACCATCAAGTCATAATTGATTTTGTCGGTGATCACACTTGGTCATGCTTGTAGTCTGGATGGTTTGATACAAGCTCTCTCATCCAGCGGGCAACAGTCATCAGCTCACCTAGGGAATAAATAGAAGCATGACATTGTGATGTACAAATTCTTGTATATGAATTCTAACAATAGCATTATAACACTGTAAACAAATCTTCACAAGCAACCCTGTCAAAAGGGATATATAACCTTACACTGCTAATGTGAGTAAATGTACAGTCCCTCATGATGTGGTGTTAATAGAGTCTAATCAAGTCTAAAAGACTCTTGATCTACCTCTTCATGGGGCATCCAAAATGGGATGGTCTAGTGTGTGAAACCCCCTAGAGAACCCTGAGCCTCTCCTCTTCTCCGAGCTCTGGACACATCTCCGTCTGCCATGGCATCCCCAGCATACCTCTAGCTGTGCGTACAGCTGCACCAGGGCTTTCTGAGTGGCTGGCATGGGCATGCCCACAGCTATAGGCCTCTCTGTTCAGATAAGGTCATTCCAACAAGGGAAACCTGAATGAAACGAGTGTCACTGATTGCTTGAGTGGCCCATGCATGCACTGTAGGAATGAGGGAAAGGTGAGTTTATGGGCAGTTGTCTGTCTACCTCAAACATATGCTCAACAAGGTAATCATGCCTCCCTCCGTGGATCATGTCAAGTCAAGTCTTCTCACTGGATGTGGTTTGAATCGTGATGTCCCAAGGGTCCTGACCAAAACCCAGGGTTTGTACTTTAAAGAATATAGATTAGAGGAAAAACTTGAAATCTATTAAGAGAGAAGGGACAGTACAGGCAATGGCAATAAAAGGCAGCAAGGAGCACATCTGAAGCCTGTCCGTGTACTGTAGCTCTCTGACATATCCTGTAGTGTGCTGTAGATGCTGTAGCAAGTCTCCAAAGTTTGTCCCTTCTTTCAATTCCCTTCCTCCCTGACCATGCATAAATGTGCTTCCACCTCTTTCCCTCTGCACTCCCAGTATGAGCTTGGAGCCCGGAGTGACAGGAATGCCTCTGCGGTCAGATTTGGAGTGTAGTTGCGGAAAAATGTAAAGGAAAAGAGGGGCAAACTTTGAAGACCTGTTGCAGAATCTACAAAGCACTCCATGAAATGGATGAGAGGCTCCTTCTTGCCTTGGTATTGACATGGCCTGAACTGACTCTTAATCTATTAAAGCCGACCAAAAGTCAGAAATAGCTCAGTAAATTGCACCCCTAAAGCCCCACTATGGCAATCAGTGACATAAACTATTCGAGAGGGCTTAACTCCATGCAGATGTTATGGAATAGCAGGCATATTCTATGCTGCATAACGTCATAGGTGTGGCCATTTTGCCACATATATGTGTAGCTGTACAACCCAGACCCACAGTCAAAATTGCCTCACATATCAGTGCAATCCTCTTTTATTTCTTGCTGTGATGACTCATTGCTCTGCTGCACAGCTGAAAGAACTGGAACATTTTAGAAGATACATATGTTTACACTGACTGAATGGTCTTTGGTAAATCCAGATTCTGCAGTGAACAGTGATAAAGAAACATTGTTGCAGCTTTCCCCTCACACACACAATCCCTCTAGCAGCTGGTTGTGCAGTGTGTGTTTATATAACATAATACACAAGCTGCCCTGTTTCCAAGGCATTTATCTCTCAGTTTGGTGTGGGCTGGTGTGGGCACAGCTTTCCCCTCATGCTTATGTGTGTGACAAGATGGCTGCTCCCATGAAGTTCTGCAGCAAAGAATCTGCCTGTCATTCCAGAGCATCTGCATGGATTTAGAAGAACAATTTGCTAAACTTTCTTTATTTGACTTTAAGCCTGTGTCATGAGGTCATTCCTAAACTATTTTAGGAGCCTCAAAGTAGGACACTGGGTGTGTTGGGCATGTAAGTTATGGGTGTATTTACTTGCTCAGTGTATTTTACTGAGTATTTTCTGGTTATATATATTTGCTATTATTATATACGATGCAGGGCCTGTAAAAAGACACTACAATGAAACAAAACACAAGCCTCCCTAGACTAAAACCACTATGACAAGGCCAGTAAAACCATGCCAGCTCTTTCTCAAGAATGAGACCAGTTCTTCCCTTATTAGAGGGTCAGCGCTGGGTTTAGTGCAGACATTAGTACAGACTGACATTCTGGAACTTGTGCCACATTATGGCCAATAGAATGTAACACCTGTTGTTACATTCTACATACATACTGTGCTCGATGTGCACAGAGTGGCCGCTGCTTTTTGGGGAAGGGAGAGGCAGTCTGATCTCCTTGGGTCAGACAGTGCTCAGGCCTCTAACAGGGCAGCTGGCAGGCCACGGAGGTTCTGGCTGCGCAAGGTAACACCTGGGGAAAATTGCAGGCCAAATTTGAAGGTGTGCCACCAGCTTACTGGACAGCCTGCTTTTATTGAGACAGCTGAAAATGGGAAATGTAATCATCTTCAGTGGTTTTACAGGGACAGAGGGACAGATTCCCCTAAAATGGGACTGCCACACCCAATGCTGGACATCTGGTCAGTTTAGGTGGGGGTGCTCCAAGACCTGCAGTGATAAGATCTTTGTCACTGCAATTGGTGCTATCCTCTTCAATACCCTCTACACCTTGAACCTCCAGCAGAAAGTGGCCCCGAGATTGGCCATTTGCGGTCACATGGTCCTGTCTGAACTGGCGGGTGGGTGTGGTGTTTGGTGCATTGCAGCTGCATCAAATAATTGAGAAAGTGGAGGTTGGGTCAGCTGTATGGTCTATGGCTTTCCATTTGGGCAAGCACAGTGGATGCCTTCATGCTGCAGAGGGTCGACTGTTGGTTTTCTTAAATGATATGTTGTTTGTCTTGGTTGGGGGTTATCCATTTCATGCTGATCTGCATGGGCTATTTATTTAAATCAAATAGGACTGTATGATCCCTTCTGCCAGCAACAGAGAGGGGTGGCATCTGAAAGAGGGATGACCCATAACACATACTGGCTAACGAAGACTGATCCCCGGCCCTTATACTTACTCCCCTCTGCAATCCCTTTGTCCAGCCGCCAAGTTGCGACCCACTTAACCGCAACCAGTCTGGCTGCCTGCTATCATACAAGGCATACAATGTATGTTACTTCCACCAGAATGCAGTCCAGGGTCACTTTAATGCATTTCACCCACCTTCGAAACCACAAACTGGGATGTCCATCTGGTGATCTGGTGATGAACCTCTAGAAAAACCACAAAATCAGGCCAAAAACTGGTTAGCTCTCTAGTTCCACTGACCATGCTGCAAGCTTGTCTGACTAGCGAATTCTATTGGTTGCAGTCAAAGTGGTGGATGCAGGCCTGATTGTAATAGTCAGATGGATTAGTACTTTGTCCGATTTTCAGGATTCCTATAAGGTTTTTAGCAGATGACTAACCATAATTACGGATGCCTGTGGTGGGGAAGATGCAGTCGCCGGTAAACTCATCTTCACCAGCCGCTCCCAGGGCCCAGTCTTTGGTGACAGCCGCATCCCCTGCTTCTTTGGAGCTGAGAGCTGTCCAGACTAGAGGGAAGCTAGTGATGCAGTCAGCAGACTGGCAATGTTAGCTGGCATGTGTCAGTGTTCTTCCATTTCTCGGTCACCATTTTTGGAGCAGCACGAAGAACAAGTGAATAGCTCTTCACTGCAGGGCTAATAGGTGACAGGAGGAGGTGGGTTAAAGTTCCTTTTTCACAGCACAGGAGTAAGTTTTGCAGAAATCCTAGATGGACCATACCTAACCCCAATTGCTGCCGATGAGCCTGGCCCAGCAGAGATAGTGTGTTAATCCTTTCCTCAACTCACTCCCTCTGGCAGGGAAGCCCCTCTTGATTCTCGCTGGAGGGGGTGGGTAAAGTCTAATTAGGATCCCCCAAGAATTATTATAAGTATTACATGTCTACCAACATCCATGACACTCTGTTGAATGCAAACAGTTACCTTTATAAATATCATTTTATTTTTTTTTTTAATTCTTTATTTTCAAAATTATAAGTCAGCACAGAGGTGAAGAAATAAGTACAATATTGTGGCTTTACAGAGCCAGCCATCGTATATACAGTCAATTAAGATACATGCGCATAAGGTTAGGATCCGTTGACAAATGCTCATTTATAATAATGACAAAGTATGACATATCCTGTGTGCAACTTACTGTCCCCCGATCCGGCAACAACCCCCCACGGGAGCCAGGAATTTAGCGTCCACGGCGGGCCCCGCCAATGCAGGGGGAGAGCTACAACAAGTCCGAGTTTAATCTTCTTGCTTTGAGGCGAGCTGGCTCAGCACAATAGGGATCATAGAAAGAAAGAAAAAGAAGAAGAAGAAAAGGGAGGAAAAACTAAGGAAAGGAGCAGAGGAAAGAAGAGAGGGGAGGAGAGGGGGGCGGGAAGGGAAGGAAGGGAGGGGATGCTAGGAAAGTCAACGCACTACAATACCCAGCATGGCATCAGCTTTCCCGGACAGTGAGTGAGTCTGCTGCTGCTGTCAGTGAGTCGACATCCATTAGCCTCATATACAGTGTCAGGGCCAGGACAGAACAAACAGCCTCATAAACTAGCCTCCGACCCACTCTCAGCTCTCTGACCAGGCAGTCACCATGACAACCCCCTGCAAGGTCTAGCTGAGGCACGCAAGGGATGCAATCATTTACCTAGCAAGTCGAGGGTAGCCGCACTCCTAACTTAGGAAAGGAATAGTCCCGGTGGGTGCACGGTTAGCGGAGACACCGAAGATCCAAATCCAACAAACAACCAGCACAACGAAATGATCTTCATTGATCAATCAAATATATTCAATACAGGCAAAAATACGTATTGTCAATGTTTCGGGGGGGTTAGGGTACCCCCTTCATCAGGACATAGGTATCAAAACATGTATCTTTTGATAGCTACGTCCTGATGTAGGGGGTACACTAAAAACGATATGTATTTATGCCTATATTGAATATATTTGATTGATCAATGAAGATAATTTCGGAGTGCTGGTTGTTTGTTGAATTTGCAATCATTTACCTGACACTCACCACACCTAGGGGCAGACTGGAGTTAAAAATGCCCCCTGGCTTTTTTGGTCACACTGGCCCTTCTGCAGCATGTCCGGCCTGGTATCTGCGACCCCCCATAACATGCTGAGTGGCAGAACCCCCCATAACATGCTGAGTGGCAGAACCCCCCATAACATGCTGAGTGGCAGAACCCCCCATAACATGCCGAGTGGCAGAACCCCCCCATAACATGCTGAGTGGCAGGCCCCCCATAACATGCTGAGTGGCAGGCCCCCCATAACATGCTGAGTGACAGAAACCCCCATAACATGCGGAGTGGCAAAACCCCCCATAACAGGCTGAGTGGCAAAACCACATAACATATTTAGGGTCAGGGCCAGGACAGAACAAACAGCCTCATAAACTAACCTCCGGCCCACTCTCAGCTCTCTGACCAGGCAGTCGCCATGACAACCCCCTGCAAGGTCTAGCTGAGGCACGCAAGGGATAGTAACATAGTAACATAGTAACATAGTATGTAAGGCTGAATAAAGACTTTAGTCCATCCAGTTCAGCCTGTTTAACTCCTTCCAGTGGTCTAGTAGCCATAGCCGGAAATGTTATTACATGCCAGGAAGGCATCAAGGCCACTTTTGAACATTTTTAATGTATCCCTCATTACTACCTCCTCTGGCAGCGAGTTCCATAGTCTCACTGCTCTTACAGAGAAGAATCCCCTCCTATGTCGGTGGAGAAAGCACCTTTCCTCTAACCTTAGTGGATGCCCCCGGGTTATGGTTACACTCCGGGGTATAAATAGATTGTGGGACAGATCCTTGTATTGACCCCGAATATATTTATACATAGTTATTAGATCACCCCTCAATCGCCTTTTTTCTAGACTAAATAAACCTAACTTGGACAATCTTTCCGGGTACTCTAGCCCCCGCACTCCTTTTATTAACTTTGTTGCCCTTCTTTGAACGCGCTCCAGTTCTGATATGTCCTTTTTAAGCACAGGTGCCCAGAACTGTACACAGTATTCCATATGGGGTCTGACCAGTGACTTGTACAGGGGTAAAATGATGTTCTGGTCATGAGCACCTATGCCCCTCCTGATGCACCCCATGATCCTATTTGCCTTGGCAGCAGCTGCCTGGCATTGATTACTACAGTTGAGCTTATTGTCAACTAAAACCCCTAGGTCCTTTTCCATTGTTGTTTTACCAAGTGTTTCTTTATTTAGTGTGTAATCATGACACAGATTTCTCCTTCCCATGTGCATAACCTTACATTTATCTGTGTTAAACTTCATTTGCCATTTAACTGCCCATGCTTCCAATTTATCTAAATCTGTTTGTAGTTGCCTGTTGTCCTCCATTGTTTTAATTACTTTACTCAGCTTAGTATCATCTGCAAAGATTGAGACTTTACTGTTTAATCCATACCCAATGTCATTTATATATATATTGAAGAGAATTGGTCCCAGAACTGACCCTTGTGGTACTCCACTAGTAACAGTGACCCAATCTGAGTGTGTACCATTGATAACCACCCTTTGCTTCCGATCACTAAGCCAATTTCCCACCCATCTGCACACGTTTTCCCCCAGTCCAAGCATTCGCATCTTTTGTACCAGCCTTTTATGTGGCACAGTATCAAATGCTTTAGAAAAGTCAAGATATATGATATCCAATGACTCCCCCTGATCCAATCTTGAACTTACCTCCTCATAAAAGCTGATCAGGTTTGTCTGGCAGGAGCGATTCCTCATAAATCCATGCTGATATGGAGTAATAAGGTCATTTTCCCCAAGGTGCTCCAGGATAGTATCCCTTAAGAAACCTTCAAACAGCTTGCCCACCACAGATGTTAAGCTTACCGGTCTGTAGTTCCCAGGTTCCCCCCTAGATCCCTTTTTGAATATTGGCACCACATTTGCCAAGCGGCAATCCATCGGAACAAACCCTGTAGTTATGGAATCCACAAATATTAGAAATAACGGCTTGTCTATTACTGTACATAACTCCCTTAAAACACGAGGATGTATGTCATCTGGTCCCGGTGATTTATCGATTTTCATCTGCTTGAGACGGTGCCGGACTTCTTCCTTGGTTAGACCAGTGACATTTAATGGAGGGTTTCGGTTATTCCCCTGCATTTCACTCGGCATGTCAAATTCTTTTGTGAATATAGAAGCAAAGAAGTTGTTAAGCAAATTAGCTTTCTCCTCATTTCCCTCTATAGGGGTCCCATCCTTGCTTTTCAGGGGGCCCACACCCTCAGGTTTGTACCTTTTACGGTTTATGTAGCTAAAGAATAATTTAGGGTTAGTTTTACTCTCTTTCGCGACCAGTCTTTCTGTCTCCAGCTTAGCTGCCCTTATCTGTTGTTTACATTGTTTATTTTCTTCTTTATAGTTTTTTAACGCTTCCGCTGTCCCTTCCTGCTTTAAACGTTTAAATGCCTTTTTTTTGTTGTTTATTGCCCCCTTAACCTTTTTATTTAGCCACATCGGTTTACATGTGTGTCTAATAGTTTTATTCCTGTAAGGTATATATCTGTCACACTGAAAATTAAGTATTCCTTTGAAAGTATCCCATTTAGCGTCCATGCTTTTGTTCTTAAGGACATTTTCCCAGTCAATGCAGTGTAGGGCATCTCTAAGTTGGTCAAACTTTGTATTCATTTACATCACGCTCACCACACCTAGGGGCAGATTGGGGTTAAAAAATGCCCTGGGGCTTTTTTGGCCACACTGGCCCTTCTGCAGCATAACATAACATGCCCCCCATAACATGCTGAGTGGCAGAACCCCCCATAACAGGCTGAGTGGCAGAACTCCCATAACACACACAGTGGCAAATACCACCATAACAGGCTGTGAGGCAGAAACCCCCCAAAAAGCGCTGAGTGGCAGAGTCCGCCAATAACAGGCAGTGAGGTTACATTCAATCACAGTTAAACATGTATAGCGCAAAATAGGTAGGCTGGCACTTTAATGCAAATTAGCACCCATGGTCATGTGACTGCCGCCTCATTGGTGGTGTCACTTGCTGCTTTGGCTTCTGGTGGCAAGACCTCTTCTGCGTGCTCTCCTGCCTGCAGGAACGCAACTTCTCTCTGTCTCTGTGTGTCTGTCTCTTTTGCTTATATTTTCCAGGTATCTTCAACCATGACCTCCCGGGAGGTGGCCCAACTCCAAATCTACATCCAGTCTCTTGGAATCAGTGGTAAGTGTCTCTATCTTTATTCATTGTTTAATATTCATAGTTTGGCTGCACCAGCCACACCAGCACATACACCCTACACCTTAGTTCTGATTTTTACATTGCTTTCCTTTTTTTGCAAATTTGACAGTGGGTAAGTTAAAAAAATGTATTTTGGGGGAAATTTTGACAGTTGCAATTAAAACAAACATCTTGGGGATTTTGACAGTTGGAATTTGACAGTTGGGATTCAAAAAGACGGGGGGAGGCAGTTGAGCTGCTGCTTTTAACACCCACATTCAATCCCTACCCCTTAGTCTCCCTCTCAGCCCCCTGTACCCAGTCCCACTTTACCCACAAGCCAAGGCAACCCAGCCCCCAGTGCTATAGCCCTGGCATCATGTATATAAAGTGCAAGAGCATAATTGGTTATCACTTTTCCCTATAAAGATAACTTGGACTAAAACCCTAATAACACAAGTGAGTGAAAATATTGGGTTTTTGTACTCTTTAACTACTAACCACATCAAAGGCATAATCTGCCCCACCCCCAAATGTCAACTATATATACATATTAATTTAAATAAAATAAACATATCACAGTCAATAAAAATGTGTTTAGGGGACTGTAATGGCATACATTCAAAAAGGATACTTACCTGTGTCCTCCTTGTGAGGTATTTTCCAAGATTGGGTCCCTTGATGTCCTTGTATGCTCCCGCTGCCTCTCCCCTCAGTCACAGTGATTGTGCTTGCAATTCATTACAGTAAAGGGAGTTTGGCAGACACAGGGACTGTGACTGACAACGGGTGAGCATCCCTTTATTTATTTTCTGGGTGTACAGTCCACTAAATCTAATCAATATACAGAAATCACCAAACCACACCACCTCTCAAGGCTGCACCTCCGCTATACCTTTACTGTATACCTGCCAGGCATTTCTAAGTGGGTGCCACGGGCACACTTGCAGTTGGAGATAAGAGATGCGACGGGCAGAATGTTCTTCATTCAGCGTTTCTAGCTGATCTGAGCTCAGACTGGCAAGGAATATATGAATGAAATGGGAGCCGCAGATTGGCTGGGTGACCCACACAAGTGTCATGGGAATGAGAAAAAGGTGTATTTTTGGGCAATCTGGGGGATACCCACAGCTGGGCATTTCAAATTAGGATGTCCCCCTACAGAAGGGACAAAACCCAGAAAAATAGGTTTTGTTCCTCTTTAATGTGTCAGCAGGCCTCATTCTTTCAAGATAGCACATAGTCCATAGAATATCACTGATTTTATCTTCTGCTCGCTCTATCCAAACTTAAAAGTTTGATTGGAGTTGATCCATGAGGAACAAACTTATTTTTAAAGCAGACAGATACTTTAGCATTTATAATGCTCAGAATATGTAAATGAATGCCTGGCTAAACAATCTTTTTCTTTACAGATCTCCTGCCGTGGCTTCGGTCAGGTAGAAATCGCATGGATTTGGAGGCCATGGTTCGTGAGACGTGCCGCGCACGCTGTTCCACAAGAAGTGTATCCGCAACAGCCTCCGGCACCGCCGGAAGTGCCCACTGTGCCGTCATCGTGAACTTGGGCACATGGTAGGTCATCTTGCCATGGCTGGTAACACCACACAGTGTTTTTATGCACCTTTCTATTTTGCCCTTCCAGATTACCGTCCCATCCGCGTCTGAAGGTGAAAGCCGGTGTCCTGATTCCACCTCCAGGAATGGTGAAATTATCATTATAGAAGGTGAATGCGGTGTCCTGATTCCACCTCCAGGAATGGTGAAATTATCATTATAGAAGGTGAATGCGGTGTCCTGATTCCACCTCCAGGAATGGTGAAATTATCATTATAGAAGGTGAATGCGGTGTCCTGATTCCCTCTCCAGGAATGGTGAAATTATAATTATAAATATATTGTATTAATAATAATTAGTATATATTTATTGTATTTATATTATATTGTAATATATATATATATATATATATATATATATATATATATATTATTATTAATTAAAATAACAATAGTTGTTGCATTGTTTGGGTTATGTTAGGTAAGGGTAGTGTATTCCAGGTATTCTTTAGCGCCATCTCCCCAGTCTGCCTCCAGCTGCCTCCATGTCTCCTCCGGCCCGGTCATCGGCACCTGTCACCACCAGCACCCGGCCATCAGTGCGTATGTGTTTGTATTTGTCCTGTGTTGTCTTTGTCCTGACTGCCACTGCCACACACACACTAACACTTATACAGTGACACCATCCAGACTCACCCTGACACACCTACTGACACTTGTAGAGTGACGCAGACATGACTGACGACCATGACTGTAGAGGTAGGGTAGATGGCACACACATAGGTTAGAATATTTAGGTAGATTTGGAACACTACACCTGCATCCAGCACTAGTAAAGTAGGGCTCATGATGGCTAGCATCAGTTAGGATAGGCCAGTGTAGTGTAGTGTAGGACCTGCCCGAAAAAGAGTCTACCTTGGCGTTGGTGGGCAGGCTCATAATCCGTTGACCAAAAAATAAAGATAGCAACTTGTGTCACATGCTGTTTCCCTATTGTAGATCTAATTGCTCTTAAACTGATGTTCTAACCAGGAAGCCAAATAAAGTGAACTTACACTGTTGAGGGGAGGTCTCTCCCATTTTTGGTAATGCTTCCGCTCCTCCCTCACCTCTCTGTTACTTGCTTACCTGTTTCAGTGGCCCTTTCCTTCAGCTGGGGGATGGGAAGCTGGAGCAGTACAATGTTGCATGCTAAAATCACTGCTTCCAGCTGAGGGTAGTTGTGGCAGTGGAGCAGGTAAGCCAGTGAGCAGCAATAGGGCTTCCCCTGGCAGTGCACATGTGCCCTAAAGAGCAGTCACTGGCCTATAGCAATAACAGCTGATAACACAATATCACCACAATATCAAATGTTTTATTTCTAGCCATTGGATTATGCTAAAAGTCTCTTTGTTAAATGGAAGTAAAGTGCACAGGTAGATAAATGACACATACACTGTATCCTGTGTGTGTTTAGAAATATATTTAGACACATTTCACATGTAGTGGGGGACTATTTGTGTTTTATAATGCTTTTCTTTAAGGAGCAGTATCGCGAAATTTGCATTAAAAAAGATAAATAATTAAATAGCCACACAATAGCTTCTAACATGTGTATAAATAATCTGGCGATAGAAAAAGGAAAAAATATATGCTTTTCTTTTAAATTGTATAATGACAATGGCTCAGTCCATTTGCTGAATAGGGGGATCTGCTGGGTTGTATTTAGTGAGCTGCTTCATTTAGCCCACTGGTCTCCTAGCAACACTTTACCTCAGAGGCTGACACTGTAATCAGTGGTAACGGCTGTGTGTGTGAGAGGTGCTGCTTTTGTTATGAGACCAGGTGACTCAAATGTGTAAAATCTATACAAAATAAACTAAACTGACTGAAAATGACTGAAATTCTTTGAATAACTGTGCAGGAAAATCTAAAGGTATTAAAGTGGAACAAAACCCTGAGTGGCCGACCCTGAAGTCTATAAGACCCAGCCATTGACCTTGCCCCTTGGGCATTCTAAATCAGGATGCCCACTGTGTGAAACGACCCCTGGATAACCACGGATCCCCCCATTTTTCTGGCGCGCTCACGCAGATAGTCATTTAGACAGGCCGGGCGGCCAGGAAGGTTACTGCTCAGGCTCCCCATCTGTGTGCAAACAGAGCTGATTGGATGAGAGCCCGTGCATGCGTTGTGGGACAGGGAAAGGTACGTTTTCACAGGCGAACTTGGGGATTTCACATATCAGGGCATCCCAAGTCGGGATGACCCTAGGGGCACAAAACAAAACTCCAGATAGTGAAAATCCTGGGTTGGGCTTTGCTCAAAACACACAAAGCTGAAAGAAAGACCATATGGAAAAATGTGTTGAGAAAAGAGAGAGAAAATGGTAAACTGAAAGATTATGCAGCAGAGCCAACATGAAGGGAAAACTGTCAAAATCAGCTAAATGACATCTAGAGCTTTTCTCTCTGTTTTAGATATATAAGTTCTGGCCAGGCAATGTTGTTATCTTATGCTGGATGGCTGCCAGCACTGAACAGCTGATACTTTGATACATTATTTCACCCCTCTCCTCAGCATGGAACAGGCCAGAGTGTCGGGCTCCGACACTCAGATGACATAAACATGAGCTATTAGTCTCCAGCTGCTCAACGCAGACATCATTTTTTTCTAAATTTGTAATTCTTACTCCAACACTTACCTACATTCAAAGTACCATTTAAATATAAGTCACCAAGAAAAAATTGCGATACTGCTCCTTTAACCAGACATAATATGGTGAGCCATTGCAGTGAATGGAGTGTGTGTGTGTGGCCAGTCACTGTGACTGATGCAGTGGACACATGCAGTGGGCTCACCAGTGAATGGAAACAGCCATAAACGCAGAGGGACTCAATCTTGGCACACAGCTGATCTCGGGAATGCCTGCTGACGTGAAAAGTCTGCTGGCCGCCCCCCCCGGTTTCCTTCTAATCTAGCAAGCACTTCCTCCCCAACCTATCTGAATAGTTAGGCGTAGGAGCATGTCTCATCTACAGGGACGCTGGGGATGTGGCCATTGCAGAAGAGCAGTGGAAGCCACCAGGAAAGGTAAGTTACTGGCAACCCTAGGGGTTTTGCACAGCAGGTCATCCCAAACAGGGAAGACCTGACCTGAAGACCTGAGTGTAACAAATGCAAAATGAAACCCTTAGTCCAGTCTACTCCCCCGTCCTGCCCCCTCCACCTGGCACTGAGGCAGAGTGGGCAGGGGGTGACAAAAACAAAAAATCCTTACCTTGCCCGGAATCCAACGTTGTCATTGGCGTTTGACCCTCCTGTCGGTCCCTGTATTTATTATAATAACATAATTCATGTTTGTGTAATTTGGGTTAGGTAAGGTAAGGTTAATGTATTGCAGGGTTTCCATCAGCGCCATCTCCCAAGTTTGCCTCTCGCCAACCTCTGTCTCCACCATAAACCATCTCATTGGCACTTGGGCGTGTAGCTGCACAGAGCAGAATTTCCTGCTCTGTGCACACTCCCGCTTGTGTGGGCAAGTCCCATCCAGTTCCAGTGTTTAAAAACAGGCAGAAAGTGTTTCTTTTTCACTTAAACATAAAATAAGGCTTTTAATAACCATGCAAACCACTGCATGTTATTAATGACCTATTCACCTTACCCAGGGCGGTTTCTAGGCTAAAATTCTGCAGAGAAGATCCAAAATTAAAGTGAACCTTTCACTTCAAGGCTGACTGCAGAGTCTAAAAGACTTCAGGGCCGGCTCACAGCTTGCCCCTGGGGCATCCTGATTTGGGATGCTCTGCTGTGTGAATCCCTGGTGGTCACCCACATACTTCCCTCAGTTCCACAGCACATGTGCTGGCCTCCGGTAGCAATCCGGGCACTCCTGTAACTGATGCATGCACCTACCGCCAGTGTATCTGAATGGCTGGTGACGGGTGCACACAGCAGTGTGGAGTAGCCAGCAAGAGGCACCCGGCAATCGGTCATTGCAGGGCATAATCATGCATGCGTTTGAGTTCTGACTGGATGAGAGCCCACACATGACGTGGAAGCGTGGTTTTTAGGTAATTAAATAGCTGATTTTAGGGTTTCACAAACAGGGGCTTCCCAAACAGGGATGGCCTTGTAACACGGACCAAAAGCCAGATAAGTGAAACACCTTTGGTCTGCTTAAATGCAGAGCCCTCAAAACACACAGTTGAGGGCATTTACTTGCTCCAGATCTGGTCTCTCTGAGCAGGTAGACTGGAAGATGCAGCACAAAAACTTTATATGTGTGTAGCAACCGGAGCAAGTAAGTAGCCTGCACTGTGTGGTTGGGGGCAGGGTGGTCTATTTATAATGCCAGCTTCTCCCAGAGTCACAACAGCCCAGGTAATAGCCCTCCTCCTTGGCTCCAGTATTTAAATCAGAACAAAACCTTGCACAGCCAGCCAAGGAATCTAAAAGATTCCCGGGTCGGCTGCTGCCTTTTCCCCAGGGCATCCCAAATCACGATGCCCCTTGGTGTAAACCCCCCCCATAATCACCTTGTAAAGCTCACCTCTCCCTGGTCAGAGCAGTTTGCCATGCATACATCAATCAGCAAACGTCTCAGTCTTTCTGCAATCAGAAGCACAAGCATAGACCGTGGGGGCGCCAACCATCTCCCCCCAACCCATCTGGAACTGGGGCAGCTGGGATCAGAATGGGGATTGCATGTCTCCAGGTGAGCATATCTCTTGTCTTACCCTTCTAGGCCCAGGGAACCCCCAGTGCCCCCCTTACTAACCCTTCCTATTCTCTCTACAGAGGTCCTTCTGGATTTGTCAGGGACATCTGGAGATGGCATAGGGCCTCCCTGAAAGACCACAGATAATCCTGCTCCCTGGATCCCCCACACACGGGGTCTACAGCCTCCCATTGAGGGCACATGCTACTCTGCATGCACCTACCTAGTAAGTGGACTTCAATTACTAATTTTGGGAATGCCCATAGGTAAGGAACCATATTCAGTTTCCTTAAGTAACAGAGTCTCCTTTTTCCCATAACGGGCATCTCCAACCCTTCTACCTTCCAAGATCCAGAGGAGGCAACCCATTGGACCCCATTAACCCTTTCCTTTTCTGCTCTAGACCCCACACCCCATATGCTTGCACAAATTCAAAAGAAACCAAGGAGGGGTGGCAGCCGCTCAGACCATTTGTTTCTTTTGAATTTGTGCAAACACATGGGGTGTGGGGTCTAGGCTGTATTGCAAGGTCTTTGGCCCTTCCACCCCATGGGCTGCACTTGAGGTTTAGGGCAACCTCAGGTAAGCCTGCTCCCAATTTATCTATTGCATTGTATGTCCCAAAGGAGGACCTCAGAGATTAGAGTTAGGACTGCACCTCACAGGGGCACCTTGGTGCTGGTGGTGCAGCTTAAGCATACTTCTGCAGATGTGTGTGACCGAGCCCTCTGTTTTTAACCAAGTTTAGAGACAGATTGTAGGTTGGTCAGCAAGCTAACTGGTTTGAGTGCTGTGGCTCCTTTAAGACTTTTGTATCCTCTTAAGAAGTAGACACTTTCTATAGTTAAACCTGCCGCTTGTTGAGTTTAAAGCAGTCCAAAACCCTTGCGGCCCAGGCCTGAGTGTGAAAGACCCAAGAGCTGCCGTTTGCCTACCCCCAGGTCATCCCTATTTAGGATGCCCCACTGTGTGAAACCCCCAGGACCAGCCAAAATCGCGTTTCCCAGGACTCCTACAGCGCTTTCACTGAGGTGTCTTCCAGCGCCCAGCCAGCAAGAGCAGGAGCAATCTTCAGACTAGAGGGAAGCTGGAGATATGGCTAGCAGGCACTTGTCATGTCACCCAGCAAATATGAGGTAAGCCAGTCGTTGATCTTACATTTTCCGGGAGGGCGCAACTATGTTTTTCTTTTTAAACTAAGATGCTGCCGAGAGTGCAGCATAGCCCCAGGTACTCGGGGTGGGAGGGGGGATATTTGCATCCCGCTTTACTGAATTGATTTAAGGGGATTATGGTCCCCTCCTGTTCTAGTGCTCAGAAACTCTTTTTCTTTTTCCTGGGTCCCTCAGCGTCCATGCGTTCTCCCACAGCCTTCCACATCAGGTCCAGTGACTGTACACACTCACTCGATTCACTGAAATGCACAGGCACTGTGGCTGATGCGGAGGTGGAACCACACCCGACAGGGAGTGACAGTTGGGCGTCCAAGGTATTCTGGAGCGTATACATGTGACTCATTCTACACTGGTAAGGTATCTGTTGGAGGAGAAAATGTATGATTTTTGTTGTGAGTTTACAGGGAGAGAGGCAGAGCGATAACAATATAAATTGGACATCTACTTTAAATGTACTGTACATTCAGGTTAGAACACAAGAGGGCAGTGATGCACAGATATAGAGAGAGGGAGCGAGAGAGAAAAATAGAGAGAACAAACATTTTAGACACCCAAAATGACACCTACTGTATTTTTAATTCTTAATTTTAGTTCAAGATGTATAAGCACCAACAGGGTTGCCATAAGGAAGAGGGGCTGTGCAATTACACTAAGGATCGGACATCCACTTTAAATGTACTGTATATTCAGTAGAACACAAGAGGGCAGTGCTGTATACCTAAAAAATATATAGGAGAGACGGAAAAGCTACCCACAATGTCACCTACATTTTATTAAAGGTAACTAAGGGCTTAGATACATAGGGGCTCACCCCTCCTCCTCAAGGGCCACCAACAAGCCAGCTCTCCACATAAATGCACAGGTGAGGTAACTAGAGGCTATAGCTCTTTCTGAGCACTAATTATTCCACCTGTGCATTTGTGTGGCATTCTGCAAAACCTGGCCCATTGGTGGCCCTTGAGGAGGAGGGTTGAGCACATACAGACTCTAGAACAACCTCTAAAAAACAGCCCCATAACATTATCCCTCCACCAACTAATTTTACAGTCGGCAAAATTCTGTCTGGCAGGTAAAGTTTCCTTGGCATTTACCAAATGCAGACTGCCAGAAAGAGGAGCGTTACTGCACTGAACACATTTCCATTGCTTCAGAGTGCAGTGGTGACCTTGTGTTTTACACTCCACCACAATGCTTGCCATTGTGCTGGGTGATGTAGGGCTTGCAGTGCTGGATGATGAAGGGCTTGCAGTGCTGGGTGATGTAGGGCTTGCAGTGCTGGGTGATGAAGGGCTTGCAGTGCTGGGTGATGTAGGGCTTGCAGTGCTGGATGATGAAGGGCTTGCAGTGCTGGGTGATGTAGGGCTTGCAGTGCTGGGTGATGTAGGGCTTGCAGTGCTGGGTGATGAAGGGCTTGCAGTGCTGGGTGATGAAGGGCTTGCAGTGCTGGATGATGTAGGGCTTGCAGTGCTGGGTGATGAAGGGCTTGCAGTGCTGGGTGATGAAGGGCTTGCAGTGCTGGATGATGAAGGCCTTGCAGTGCTGGGTGATGTAGGGCTTGCAGTGCTGGGTGATGTAGGGCTTGCAGTGCTGGGTGATGAAGGGCTTGCAGTGCTGGGTGATGAAGGGCTTGCAGTGCTGAGTGATGAAGGGCTTGCAGTGCTGGGTGATGTAGGGCTTGCAGTGCTGGGTGGTGAAGGGCTTGCAGTGCTGGGTGATGTAGGGCTTGCAGTGCTGGGTGATGTAGGGCTTGCAGTGCTGGGTGATGAAGGGCTTGCAGTGCTGGGTGATGAAGGGCTTGCAGTGCTGGATGATGAAGGGCTTGCAGTGCTGGGCGATGTAGGGCTTGCAGTGCTGGGTGATGAAGGGCTTGCAGTGCTGGGTGATGTAGGGCTTGCAGTGCTTGGTGATGTAGGGCTTGCAGTGCTGGGTGATGTAGGGCTTGCAGTGCTGGATGATGAAGGGCTTGCAGTGCTGGGTGATGTAGGGCTTGCAGTGCTGGGTGATGTAGGGCTTGCAGTGCTGGGTGATGTAGGGCTTGCAGTGCTGGGTGATGTAGGGCTTGCAGTGCTGGATGATGTAGGGCTTGCAGTGCTGGGTGATGTAGGGCTTGCAGTGCTGGGTGATGTAGGGCTTGCAGTGCTGGGTGATGTAGGGCTTGCAGTGCTGGGTGATGAAGGGCTTGCAGTGCTGGGTGATGTAGGGCTTGCAGTGCTGGATGATGAAGGGCTTGCAGTGCTGGGTGATGTAGGGCTTGCAGTGCTGGGTGATGTAGGGCTTGCAGTGCTGGGTGATGTAGGGCTTGCAGTGCTGGGTGATGTAGGGCTTGCAGTGCTGGATGATGTAGGGCTTGCAGTGCTGGGTGATGTAGGGCTTGCCATTGTGCTAGGTGATGTAGGGCTTGCAGTGCTGGATGATGAAGGGCTTGCAGTGCTGGGTGATAAAGGGTTTGCAGTGCTGGGTGATAAAGGGTTTGCAGTGCTGGGCGATGAAGGGCTTGCAGTGCTGGGTGATAAAGGGTTTGCAGTGCTGGGTGATAAAGGGTTTGCAGTGCTGGGTGATAAAGGGCTTGTAGCGCTGAGTGATGAAGGGCTTGTAGCGCTGAGTGATGAAGGGCTTGCAGTACTAGGTGATATAGGGCTTGTAGGGCTGGGTGATGAAGTGCTTGCAGTTCTAGGTGATAAAGGGCTTGCACATGACCATCTGAAATACAAAAAGTCACCAAGGCCGGGAAACGACTGGCCGTTCGGCAGTGGGAAAGAATATTTTACAGCAATGTATTTCCAGGAACCCTCCTCACTGAATATGTTTCAGGCCAAAATGGGACGTGTCAAGGTTGGTGGGAGGAGACCCACCAATTTGATTGGATGATCAGAGATGGTAATAGTGAAGAAACTGGCCAGTGCTTGAGAGCGTGAAAGGAGCACAACAAGACATGACCTTCCTTAGCTTTTTTTGAAGTACTAGAGCTGTTAAAATGAGAGCTGACACTGAGTTTTATTACTATGTTGCTTTCTTTATTTCCCAATTTATTTTACTATTACATTAACATGAAAATATTATTATTACATTAACAAGTAATATGATAACTGATAAAAGATTGAGGCTTTGATTGACTATTAGCATACATGATCATTTTATGAATGCTTGCATAATAATGCTGTATTATCATTATCTGAAATGATTTCTGTATTGAAATTAACCATTAGCCTCTAATAAATACATTTAAAAATAAATAGCTTTTTCTTGTGCAAGTATAGAGCTGATAAGATGATTAATCCATTTTAATATATGCTTTGCACTGTTAGGCTTTCTGTGTTGTACCAGTGCTTGTAGCATTTATGTATTTGTAATTTTTTTTACAAGCAAGGTATAAAAATAACTATTATTTTATAAGTGCATCATCTAGCTTTTTTACTGACACATTTATTAGACAATGTGGTGTAATTTTAGAGATATACATGTATTTGAGCTTTTTATATTGCCTTATACATTAAAAGGCTAAATTGTAAAATGTATCAAAATTACACCCAAATAAAATAAGTGAAAAAAACATAACTCTATACTCACCTTGTGTCCCACGCTCCTAGTCCGGGGGAAGCAGCTCTTACCTAATTGCTGCATCCATGTCCTTTACCACCCAGCCATGCATCTCTTCCTGCCTCTCAGGGGTGTAAATGCCCCCTGCCAGGGCCGCCACTAGAAAACAATCGGCCTGATTCAGAGCCTGCCATGAATGCTTTTTTATCTTGGAAACCGGGAAATTGGAAATGCTCGTATTATTCACAGCCACGTACCGAGAAACGTTTATTCATGCGTACGCGGCCTTATTTGCTTTGCATACACCTACAGTTTTTTCAACTGTTTTCAGACGTAACCTGGTGTGGATCCTATTGTTCTCGGTGTGCCGTGTCCCTGGGGGCTTACAGGCGTAGGCCTTTTTTGTTGTAACCAGCTATTTTAATGTGCTTCCTGACATCCCCACCAGTGTAAACATGGTAGTCTGCATGTCCTTGCACATACTTACCTTTGTCCCCTTTTGATAACTAGTGCATCCCATGGTAGTCTGCATGTCTTAGCACATATTTACCTTCTCCACCCTGCTGGCATCTAGGGCAACCCATGTAGTCTCCATGTCCTTGCACATACTTACCTTCTCCACCTACTGGCATCTAGAGCATCCCATTCAGGGTCTGTAGAGGGAAAGAACCTGAGTTACTAATTATGGGCAGTGTTGTTTGTGTAATGCTTGGGCATTGCTCTGCTTCGCTACCTTCACAACTACCAGGGTCTTGCACCGTTTCCGTCTCGGGTGGCCCCATTACCGCATACACACCCTCTGATGAATCTGTAGGGACAGAGAAGCACAACACACCAGCACTTAGCAAACATGTTATTACACTTTACATGCAGCACAACCTGTGTTATTTTGGGTATTGGCCTACCGGAGTGTGCAGGAGCAGTGGCCGACTCCAAGCCCAGCACACCCTCCTCTTTAGCGGCCTCCATGGCTGGTGGTGGTGCTGCTTTAGAGGAGGAAGAGGACGTCGGCAGGGTTTAGGGTTGCCGTCTTACACCTACACCCTGTCTTCTGGCCCCACTGGTTGGACCCCTCAACTCTGGGTGGGCTTGTTCCACAGCCAGAACTCCCCAGCTACAAAAGAAAATGTAATTTAGTAAAACATGGAACTCACAACCTTGATAGCTCACCTCCTCTGTTGTAAAACCACTTACCTGGAAAGTTCTGGCTGAAGTACCTCCGCACCCAAGGCCCCTTTCATTGTTTGAGGTCCAACCAGTAAACAACAAACAGATGTGCATTGTTAACTTATGCCCTTTGTTTGGGTCTACTTTAGCTCCACAAGTAATTTAGCTGCCCCTTTAAGTAATTTTCTGGGACACTACAAGCACCCAAGCCTTGTATACGCTAATGTATGCTAATGCTAATTAATCCAACTCTCCCATCCCACAATAGTAGGGGATTGCAAGCGCAGATGCACTTAGGCTAAAAGGAGCACCTAACTCTCCACTCCGCTACTGCTTTTGAATAGGACTCGCTGACTGTGGCCTGCAACAGGGTGAAGCCAGCTATCCCATCCCACAGTAGTAGCAGATTGCAAGTGCAGATGCAGTTAGGGCAAATGGCGCACTTAACTCTCTACTCCACTACTACTGTATAGGGGTCGCTGACCGTGACCAGCAGCATGGCAAAGCCAGCTGTCCCATCTCACAATATAGTGGATTGCATAGATCACTTGCAGCCTGTAGGTTGCTTGCACCTTTGATGTGCTGTGAAAGAAACCAAATTTTTTCCAATACAATTTCCCACTCAGTTAGGTATAAAAGAACACAGCTGAGGGTCAGATTATTTTGCCACTGCTAACTTAAGCGCTCACTATGCCACACCATAGGTGCCACCACAGCCCCTAGAGCCAGGAACACAGGCATGGCCGAGGGACTGGCAGCACCCGGCCCAGGTACCACAGCCCCAGGACCTGCTGTTTATTCCACAGGCACTCCCCTGCTGATACCTACACTGGCCACTCTGAGCTGGTCACCTTTAGTAGTTTAAGGCATCGACGGGGGAGTCAGAAAACCAGGGTTCCTGGGGCTCCCGGCACAGCCCACCACAGACCAGCCAAAAGTCAGGACACGGGGCGGGGGCTCACCATGTCCGCAACTCTGAGTAAAGCTTCTCAAGAGAAAGGCAGTTCTGTCTGAACACCTACCTGCTGATTGGTCATCTGATCCAGGGGACTGTGAGTATGCCTAAGCTCTGGAAGGTACATTGTTAACAGCCGCCACTGCTGCAGATGCTTGTACTCTTCACAGAACTCGTCAAGGGACTCCATCATAGGTGCAGAGGATGTAGGCTGTATTTTCAATAGCAAAAAGAGACCGTTCAAGTTTTCCCGCTAGCAAAAAGATGGTGTAAGTTTGAACAGGAAATCTACAACTTTCACAGGTCCGAAAACCCACAAATCATGGTTCTGAATCCCAGGCAAGCGCAGCCTAAACCCATGAAATTACAGACGCACTGGCGCCAAGAGCCATATTTATATGGTGAACACACAAAAAAGACAATTGCGCCACCAAAACAAGGCAATGAATCACCCAACATGGAAAATAGATCAAATACGGTCCTTTGACGTAATTCCCACTGGCGGGAATGCATTTGAGAGAGGCTCTGAATCAAGCCACATGTCTGCCCCCCCCCTTCCCCATTAGATTCTACACAATTACTTTTTAGCTTAAATTTGCGGGGGCCCCTTATCTAAGTGCCATTACGAAGGCCTCATCAGGTGTGCAGAAATAGGGCCTGCATTCCTGTTCCATTATGGGGGCCCCCTCAGCTGCAATGATGTGTTCTTGAGCGCTTACACCATTGCTGAACTCTTTGGCACGTCTTCTCTCTCTGCCTTGTTCGCAACTCCTGCCAGCCATTCAAAGGCCGCTGAGGGCCCACAAATGCACGATTGGATCGCTGATCGATGGGAGTATTTATCAAACCAGGATGTTTCACCAAGTGGGGCATCCAAAATGGCCCAAAATGTTTTTTTTCTACTTTAACCTTTCTTAAAGTAATATGGCATAGGCATAAAGCTGTGGCAGTGGCCTCCAATCAAAGAACCCCCTGATAACCAAAGCCCCTCACAAATGCTGGTGCAAACCTGGCTGGCTGAGGTGAGTGACAACGTACCCGCATGATTTGCCCTTGTCCCACCACAGCGGCTTCTGTGTCTGCACTTATCTGCCACAGGTAGTGCTTAAAGTGGACTAAAACCAAGGAATTTGACTAGCCTGTAGACTCTGTGGCTGCTTTTGGTCCACTTTAAGGAGTAACTTCAGACATTTTTACTGACCCTGGAGTCTAAAAGAGCTGACTCCTCCCTGAACAGTGGTAGACTGGGGCCAAAAATCAGCCCTGGATTTTACCAGCCCCTGGCCGACCCGATGCATCTTTGCTGAGCCCCCCCAACCATAATGACAGGGCTATAGCTTTGGGGGCTGGAGTACCTAGGCTATCCCAGGTTAAAGAATACTCCATAAATGATTTATTGACAAATGGATTTAGGTTGCTAGGAAGTTATAACTGCGATATATTAAGACAAATTCATTAGCAAGCTTTTCGGACTCTCCTCTCAGTCATGACTATATAATGTATTCAAAGGCAAAAATAATAATAATACTTACTTTTTCTCCCCTGCAGCTGCTTCCTCTCAGTCCACTTTTAAAAAACATACTGGCTTCTGAGTTTAGGTCCCCCTGGGGTTCTTGTCACTCGCACTGCCCTGCACGTCTGTCACATTGACTGTGTTTGCCCATTCTATTAAAGAGGAACAACAGACCTAAAATAAAAAGGGGATGATTCCCCCCCCCCCCTTGGCCCCTACTTACCTTTTGGATGTGGGCGCTGCCTGCTGCGGCTACATCCGGCTGCTCCAGGGCCTGATCCTCACACTGTCACATGCTTAGCTGTCGCTAACTGACAGGCATGGTTTTAGCTTAGCTCTTCAATGTCTCACGCCCATCTTGCATCTCCGCAAAGTCTCGTGGGATTTCGGGCGGCTCCTTTGCATCCTATTCATGGGCACTGTGCAGGTGCAAGATGGCACCGCCCGTCGGGAGGTCGCCCCAAATCCGAATGACAAAGAAGTCCCAGAGGGACACAGAAATACTCCCCATTTGTGAAACCGGAGGGTGGGGTGACAGTCTGGTGAGGTTTGGGGGAGGTTTTAAATGTTCCTCTTTAACTGCAGTATAGGGGTGTGCCAGGCAGTGCCTCTCCTCACCCCACTCAATTATAGTGAATGTAGCTGGGCATGCTCAAGTTACTGCAACTGCCGTAGAGGGCTGGGCCTTGGAATTCAGGAGCATGTGCAGACCATGGAGCTAATTTTTGCTGAAGCTTCCTTTTCCTTCGTAACAACATAATTACTACACACTGAATTTTACTTGACCTGTCCAGTTGTCTTAAAGCAGACAGAAAGTCCAAAAAAGCAAGTTCAGTAAATTGTACCCCTAATGCCCTATCCAGGCAATCAGTGACATAAACTGTTTATGAGGTCTTAACTCCATGCATATGTTATGGAATAGCAGGCAGATTATGTGTAGCATAACTGCATGACTGTGGCCATCTTGTCATATGCAAAGTTCAGATTATATAAAACCCAATCCCACATTGCCTCACATAGTGCAATCCTCCTTTATTTATTAGTGGACAGAATTGTATCATTTTAACTGATACATAATGTTTACACTGACTAAATGGTTTGTGGTAAATCCAGAGTCCACAGTGAAGAGTGATAAAAATACATTGTTGCAGGTTTCCCATCACACACAGAATCCCTCTAGCAGCTGGTTATTTAGTGTGTGTGTGTATATGTGTGTGTGTGTTTATATAACATTATACACAAGCTGCCAGTGTTTTTGAAGCATTTGTCTCTCAGTTTGGTGTGGGATGCTGCTAGCACAGCCCTCCCCTCATGCTTGCGTGTGACAAGATGGCCACTCCCATGCAGTACTGCAGCAACGTACCGGCCTGTTATTGCAGAACATCTCCATGGAGTTAAGCCCTCTCAAATAGTTTTTGCCAGAGGGAAGCTTTAGGGGAGCAATTTACTAAACTTTCTTTTTTTGATTTTTGATCAGCTTAAAAGCAGGGGGGCTCAACCTTTTGCTGAGAAGGCTCTGTTCTTCATACCCAGAGCTGGATTAAGTGTGATGCAGTATTTATTTTTCCATTACAAAATAAAAATTAGATTGCAAGAATATCTTGGAGCTGTGGCTGGAGCTGACACTAAGTGCCCCGCCATTCAGATGGCCTCATGCCACAGAGAGGCCAGGAATGCAGTATTTATTTTTCCATTAGAACAAATGTCCGGTGTCTTCGTGTAGTCCTAAGGTTCGTGAGAGCAGCATCTCCGGACCTAGGGGAGCTAACGACACACTGGAGCTGCCATTGTAAAGAGGAGAACTGCAGGTATACACCCCTCCAAGGGCTTATGGATCAGGGCTTACCAGAACAATCGGCGGTGCTGCAAAATTCCAATACCCCCAACATTAGCACCAAAGGTGGTGGAGGCCCTCTTGCAAGACAAATGGTAGAGCCCCAGGGCAATGCTCCCCTTGAACCCAGCCTATAACCCAGCTCTGTTCATACCTGAACAATGCTTTGTTTTAACTGTCAGTAATTTTGTGCCTACAGTATTTACAACTTTTGTGATCTTACACCACAGGCTACATTTGACGCCCATCTCTGTGGAAAGGTAAGAAATCTGTTCCTTAATACCTACACTTAGGGTAAGTGTGATTGGGTGTGAGGACCATTGCATCTGTGATACAGAGGGACCCAGTTGGATGTATTGGGTTTGATAGATTTCCCAGCTTAATGACAACAGTGTGGGCATCTACTCTTGAAACAGCCTCTGTACTTTAGGGAGCAGGCTGATAACATAAGATCAACTTGGCAGTTGCTCTGAGAAGTACTCTGGGGTGCAGTGATTCTGATTGCAAGAATATCTTGGAGCTGTGGCTGTGGCTGACACTAAGTGCCCTGCCATTTAGATGGCCTCATGCCACAGAGAGGCTAGGGATGTGGCTGCTCCCGCTCCCTATGCTGGAGCTCTGGTCCAAACAGTGCAGTGTGCCATACATTAATATACAAAGTTCACAGCATTGGACCAGAGCCCGCACATGCTCCATGGGAGTCCTGGGCATACCCTTTTTGGGGAAAACTTGGGGTTCTGTAGTCTAAACCAGGGCCGCCCGAGTTCTGCTCCTTGGGGCATCCCAAATTGGCAGAGGGGAAGAGAGACGAGTGAAAACAAGTGCTCTGTTTTGCTGAGCAGACTGCTCAGCCAATCAGCGAGCTTGCTTTCAGCTCGTGACTGTGCTGTGGGAGGGACTGTAAGGTGAGTAGATTGGACGATCTGAAGGGATACAGCAGGACATTCCGAATCGGGATGTTGCCGCAATGAGGAACAACACTCCGAAAAGTGAAAATCGGGTATGTTGTTTCTCTTTAATAATTATGATCCAATAAACTCTGATAACTATGTCCCACCACCTGTGCATTATACACACATGCATTTGTTTGCCTCCACTTAGCTCACACTGGGAATAAATTGGGGAATGTTCAGTGAGAGTGTCAAATGTAGTTGTTTTTTCACCAAGATGACGAAAAATCCTAAATATAAAACTTTTTAAGAGGATAGAGTACTGGGTAACATTTGATGAAAAAATCCCTGGGGCAACAGTAAAAACTCACCTTTCCTGGTCAAACGGCGCATGTGCAAGTGACTGATTGTTTTGTGTTTTCAGTGGGTAGTGTAATTTGCAGCAACCCAGCCTGTGCACGCACTCCCGCCCCAGCCATTCAGATAGGAGAGGTGAGTTTTACCTGGCGAACTGGGGGGTTTCACACAGCACGGTAGCCCCATTCAGGTTGACCAGGGGATGAAATAAAACCCAGGAAAGTCAAAATCCCTGGTTCCGGTTTAAGGGGCTGCCAGTAAGGCACTACCTAGGGACCTGGAGTTTGGAAAGCAATTGGAGCTGTGTAGGTCATGCTGCTCCATTCAGTCCTGGTCAGGAGGCCTATAAAAGAGGCTGATCAGCCTCAAAAGGGAGTCAGTGCAGGGAGAGGAGGTACCTGGAGTGGGACTGGGCAAGAAGGCCCCATACAGTATAGCAGGGGTGTAGCTAGGGGGAAGCAGGGGGGACACTTGTCCCAGGTGCAGCGGGTCAGGGGGGCGCCAAAGGGGGGCCTGAGAACAGGTGGGGGGCGTCATTTTGAATCTTTGCCCCGGGTGCCAGAAAGCGTAGCTACTCCTCTGCAGTATAGAATACATTTTGCTCATTCTCTCCCACAAAGCTCTCCTTGGAGCTGAACTCCTCTATATAACCTCCCTCGTTTCTATTTACCGCCCTACCTATGTGCTGCTCTCTATAAACAATGTACTACTATCAACCACCATAATCTGGACCTCTAACCAAACATCTCCCAATTCTATGGAATGGCCTGCCCCCAAACAATTTGATTAACTCACAAAATCACCAGTTTAAGACACTTCTTTTTAGGGTAGCCTACCACATCCCCTAATCTAACTCTTCTTCTTTTACCTACCTTCAACATCATTTTTCTAAACCTGATTAATCATCAAACACTATCCATCACACCTTTGAACCCAAAAAGCATTGAAGCACAGTTTGTGTCAATACAGCTTTTATATACTCTTTCTATTCTTGCTAAGATGGCTGCACTATGTTACAATGCAAGCACTAATTACTTTTTAGGGATGATTCAGCACCAGGAGAATTTTTTTTCTGAAAAAAAATGTATAATGATTTTTTCCTTAGTGCAATGCAGCATCATTTTTTACCTATGCATATTATTTAAAAATTTGCAGAGCTAAAATGATGCTGAATTGCACTAAAGAAAAAAATCACTATAAATATTCTTTGTTACAAAATAAAAGCCTGAAAACCTTTGTACCTCCCCCATTTTCCTCTTAGATTGTAAGCTTTCAAGCAGGACCCTGGTTTCTTTTGTTTCAATTGTTTACCCATTTGTTGCTATGTAATGAATTACTCTGTACATTAACGGTCTCTATTGTAAATCATGGTGGAATATGTATAAAGATGATTATACTTACACAAGCACGGACCTGACTGGTGCCTTGGGCCGAGGCGTCCACCGAAGCTTCTGAGGATAAAGGCAGTTGTTTTGTCAGGAGAGCGAGAGATACCTGAGAAAAGATAGAGAGATGCTCTAACCTGATTGGTCAGTGAGGAGGGCTGAAAGACTAGAGAAGCTAATCTGACAAGCTGCTGAGATGTTGCTCTGCTGGACTGTTCATTTATTATTTCATTGCTCAAATAAGCTATTTACTGTAAATTTTTTTAGAAAGTGGAGAAAATAAACCATTTGAAACATAATCCCCTTAAAGTGGATCAAAACCCACAGCCTGGGAATACTTAAACCGGACCAACAGCCTAGCACAGTTGAAAAAAAAAAGGTAGCACCCATTTTGGAGCTTCCACTCCCAACTGACATAACCAACAATGCACAGTAACAGGAAGCCCAGTAGCACTTCCTGTTTGTAGGTGGCCTGCAAATGCATGAACTGCCATCTTGTTTTCAAAATTGACCCCGGCAGTAGTTAGAAAAAGGTAAATTAATTATTATGTGCTGCAATCTAAATTGCCCTGGGGAGGGGGGCATATGAGCACTGTTTGCTGTGTTGGTCTGGTTTAAGTCATTTGTTGGTCCACTTTAAGTTCCCAGGACCGCTTCATTCCCACCCCTGAGGCATCTAGAATCGTGATGCCCCGCTGTGTGAAACCCCTTAGGTCATCGGGAAACTCACCTTCTTTCGCGGTCCAACGGTGCATGCACGAGCATCAGCGGCATCCCCGCTATACCTTTAGCAGGGCAAGCATTTGTGCATGCCCGGCATGGGCAGGCTCCCTGTTAGAGGGTGGCGGGAGATGCGCTCGCCAACGCGCTCGCCTTAGACGAAGGGGCAGGAGCGGATCCAAGCGCACTGGATTGGATGAGAGGCTGCGCATGTGCCGTAGGACTTGGGAGAGGTGAGTTTGTTCGAGTGACCTGGGAGGTTTGACACAGCAGGGGCAAGGACTACAACCCAGGACTCTATGTTGTGTTAAAGTCCCTGTCCAGACACGCACTAACTTTCTCCCCCTGGTAACAGTGAAAAATAAGCTCAGTCAAGTCAAAGCCTCTCAAAATGTCCTGATTATTTGTAAATACCTTATACCCTATGTATTCTATAGGAAGCTGCATTTTTCGCTTCAATTTCTGGTTGTAGCTGGGCTGGGAAGGGATTGCCATGCAACTTTATGAATTATGAACATGCTCTGCTGTGGTCAGAGACAACAGGATCACCGTGACTTGTCAGGCTCACTCTCACTGAGATCACCAAGGGACAGGGTGGCTGCTTGACCACTTTATTGCATGGTCATGGAGGGATAATACTAAAAGGAGGGCAATATTTGAAGCCCTGCTACAGCCTCTACCCAGCACTGTAGGAAATGGAGGAGAAACATATGGTACAGATATCAGGTGAGCTGCTCGCTGCCTTATTATAGCTGTTGGGTTTACAGTCCCTTTAAGGACTACCAAAAGGTCTATTTTGGTCTAATGTTCTGCAGTGTTTCTGCAGAGCTGTAGAGCTGCCTGTGTGGAGATATAACATCACCTGTTGGTGACCCTAAGACCAGGGTGGGCAGACCTTGGCGCATACTGTATGGTTGGCTTTTGTAGAAGCACTGCACCTACTGTAAATTACTGATCAAACAGAACTTCTTCATCTAAGCTTGGTTGGATAAATATTTGTGGAAGCAGGGGTTAACTTACAAACGTTTCAAATCCTCATTATAAATCTAACTTAAACTGTCATTAAAGCTGCAGTTAGCAACAATGTAATCCAAGATACAATAAAATGACACCAAAACAACACGCTGAATGAAATAAAAGCTGTGAAATGATGTATTTAGTGAAAGCTAACGGGGTCAATACCTTGCACTGACAGCAGCCCAGTTCTTCTGTGCAAATACCTTTGGTTAATAATTCCTAGAAAATCTCTAATATATCTCAACTCTTAAACACTTTAGGTGTACTAGAAGGCAAAGAATCGGCCCAGTATAACTATAAAGCATGACCCTTCACACAAATTATAGGCACTGCCAGCATAGGCCATTGTACCTTATATCTTTCTGCAAAGAAACAAACAAAGGGTGCTGTATTCTCCAAACTTAAAAATATAATATAATAAAATATATCTTTACCTCATTGAAAAAATGATGCACTCCATCTTTTAAAAAATGGCCCATTGCAGGGGCTGCTGATTTTTTTGGGAACAAAATGTCTTATTGCACTTTGGCCTCGATTCAACAAAGTTTATAACAAGAAATTAGTCTGTTTTTTGAGAAAAAAGATGCTACAGTTTTAGCTTTTTCAAATTACTGTGATTCAGCCACAAATCATTTCATTTTGTAAACTCATTTTTTTCCTTTTTTTCGGTGAAGAAATTGTCTAAAGTGAAAAAATACAAATGAAATTTACAATTGTAATGTCGCCACCTCCTGATGCGGTGACATACAGCTGCTCCAGGGCCCAATTCTCCCCCAACCGCCGGCTTAGCCGTCTCTAAATAACAGCATGGCTTTAACTGCGCAGGCACGAGAACGGAGGATAAATGTCCAAAGGCTAAAGGGGCGAGTGAGAGGGGGCCATGATTTAATTTCATTTTAATTGAAACTCTACGGGGGGCTGCCACTTTGTTGCTGTGGATACCTCTACTGAATAGATAAGTGACACACTGATTGTTGTTTTTTCATGCTCGATTTCTGTCTCCTCTTCATTGTTTATGATGGAATTGGGATCTGTTTTGTATATTTGCACAGGCACTAGGCACTTTAATTTGTAAATAGATTTAATTATATTTGTATGTTTATATCTTATTATCAAGTGGGGACTATACACTTATAGGGATTATATATATTTGAGCTTTATTTTTATACACTGATGGATCCATAGCAACTAGACCAACTGCGCCCCCTGGTGGCAGATCTGTGTCTTATATGTTAAATGTTTTTTAGAATGTGTAGTTTGTCAAAAAAAATTTTTTATTTTGTGTAATATGCAATAAAATTTAGATATATTTTTCTTATATATTTTGTGAGTGCATCAATACAAACCCTGGGGATTTCCTTTGGGGTGTGAGCACCCCCACTTCACTAGCATTTTAATTGAAACAGTAAAAAATTAAAAAGTTAACTGCAGTGGGTTTGCAGGAATAAATCTACGCAATAGCTGTTTTTTTTTGTTATTTTTGTACTTTTCACAAGTCATCCAGACACCTTTCCCAATAGGCAATACGTACAGTGGGAGGAATAACAAAACATTGAAAAAAGAAAACAGCAAGTCCAGTTGCCTTGATCTATTACCCAACATATGTCTTTTATTATCCAATTTTATATATAACAAAGAGATTGGGGGTGCCCTCCAAAAGCCCCCCATATTGGGTCCCTGCGGACTAACAATTGCACTCTCACAAGGGTAAGAGTATAAAGTAGTCTTTATTAGCAATAATCACATTAAAACCAGATTAAAAACTACAGCATGATCCTAACGCTGATCCATAACCCGCCACAAGGGGGCGCCATCCTGCCAAAATGCATATTAATATAACGTGCATAAAAATATTGTAACTAATCCTCAATATACTATGAATATACAATAATAAAGTGCTATGTGCAAAGACAAAAGTGCATCAATTTTCAAAGACAAAAAACCTCTGAATAATAAAGGCCCAACAAGGGACAACAGTGCAAAGTAACAAACATGAAATAACACACAATGAGATTCTTACTATGTAAATGGACAGCAAGGTGACCCCGCAGCAAGCCCACGCGTTCCGAGCCCCTGGGGCTCTTCCTCAAGGCTAAGATGATGACCCTATTTTATTTTATATATAATTTGACCCAATTTTATATATAAATGAAAGGAAATGGCAAGCTGCTCTGAGAATTAAATAGTTAGTGTGGGAAGCCCCAAAGTGGGCCCACCCATCAGTCTCATCTAACAGGCTGATTCATCATTAGCGGCAGGTAGCGACAGATGAGCGTCTGTAGCAGGCATTTTCAGAGCGCCCGCTAGTAGTCGCAGTGCTCGGCCGTGAGTCGCTACTTTATAGCGACTCAGTTGCTGTTCAGTAATGTTGAATACATTGTGAGGAGTCGCTATTTGACCAGTACAGCGCTGTATGGGAGCGCATGTTAGCGACTGCTCATAGCGACCGACTCACACCATATTCAGGAAAAAAACAGCTTCACAAATCTCTGGCGCTGAAAAATAGTTGTTTGAAGCCCAGAGCGCAGGAGGCGGCGTGTTTAAAGTCTGTTTTCAAGCATCTATCAACTAGTAACAAAGCGAAAACATATGGAATTACATTGTAGCAACATTGTAACATGAACACTTTAATGGCAGACCTGTAATGTCATTTTTGAGGAAAAAATTTTGAAAAAACTGCTTTTTCAATGTCAAAGAATTATTTGTGATTTTTTGGAAAAAAAAAAACCCGTTTAAAGAGAAGAAAAGGATCGTCCATTGAAATTTATGGGAGAGCCATAGGTAGCGAGAGGTCATACCTGGCGCTGTGCAAGGCTGAACGCTGGCGCTGTTCGCTGAGGCTGTGAAAATGATGAATCAGACGCTACATGGCACTATCCCAGTCGCTAAACAGATTCTGCTTGATAAATGTGCAATTGCGTGCCGTGTCCGGCATTGACCAGTCGCTATCTGTCGCTACCTCTCATTAACCAGGCGCTACCTGACGCTATCCCTTCTTAAATAAGGGCCTAAGTATTGAGCACCAAACATGTCTAGCTACATGGAAAGACAGAGGTTTGGTCGCATATATCTGCAGATACATGTTGAAGCCACACTGCAACGACAAGGCACTCTGTGTTTAGTGTGGTCCCTACTCTATATAAATATGAGCCTCATAATAGGGACATGAACTGCAGTAAAGTACAGAGCTACTTACCGGGAGCTGCCGACTCCCATTCGGTGCACTACATGGGGGAAGGGTCACAGCCTGCTAGTGTCAGGTAGACCTCAGCCCCCATGAGTGCACCTGCCTATATATATTTTATTATATTTTATTTTAACAAATTTCTATATATTTTTTACTATTTTAATAAAAAAATAAAGTCAACACTTTATCGGGTTTTGTTCTATGTCCTCGGGCATCCTGCTTTGAGATGAGTAAAACCAGTGAACTTGAAAAAAATAACCTCGCCACGCTCCTACAGTGCATGCACAGGCTCTCGTCCAATGAGACCCGCCTGCTGTGACAATGTCATTCAGCAGTTGGCTCTCATTCAAATCAATGGGGAGTGCCACCTGACGAATGACGTTATCACACAAGACGGCAGGAGTTTTTCCGGCTTTCACTTTTTAGGGATGATTCAGTGCCATAAGAAAAAAAATCCTTTTATTATTTAATTAACAGGAAGTAGCTCTGGTTGACACTCCTGCAATCAGCATGTCAACTGCATGCTCCTTCTGTATGATAAAACATTTTACAGTGGCTTTTTATTGTGACCAGCCTAATGCACACCTGTGTGATAATCATGGTTTATATGCCACCTGTGAGGTGAATGGACCCGGAAAAGGAGACGTGCTCACTAATACAATATTGAGAAAAATTGCCTTTTTTTGTAAAAAGAAAATAAGTCTTCGATCTACAAGTTCAGCTCATGGAAAATGGAAGCAAAAGCAAAAATTTGTTGCTAACATTGTAACAAGCTCTGAAACGAAATGTATGCATTGGTTCTTCATATAACAAAAGCAATATGTATAATATATATATATATATATATATATATATATATATATATATATGTATTTATAGTAGGTTGTTCAAATGGAGTGGCAAAAATGGCACAGATCAGAGTGTGTTTGTGTTGGAATGCTGGGTTGCAGTGGAAAAGTACTCCAAGGAAGTGTGTTTCTCCAGTTACTGTCTCTTTTAGGAGCAGCTGAAAAAATACTCTATAGGGCCCTGGAGTCTGGCCAGCATGAGAAGCTGGGTGGGTCCTGTTGGCCACTCACTCTAATCCAGTGCTCCAGGTCAGAAGGTGTTTAAAGAAACTGATAAGCCACAGTTGATGGCTCCTGTTGGATGCCCTGAGGTGCATGTGGCATCTGCAGCCAAGCGTTGGGGAGCGTTGCAGACAGCCATGTTGGCTGACCAGGTGCACGCAGAACCAGAGCGGAGGAGAGCTTGTAGTTAGACGGCCGTGTGGGCTACAGGGTGAAGGTGGCACCAGGAGCAGGTCCGGCTAGAGGCCTACTGCTAAACAGAGTGAGACGGTCAACAGAGCAGAATCGCCCCAGATTCTCTGGTATGAACTGTGACTAGGCCTAAAGAGCCATCTGAACTGGGATTACAGCGACAAATGTTTGTTGTGAGGATCCATGTTTCCATATTTATTCTGAAGAGAGCCTGTTTAAGTTGGACTTTGTGACCCCAAATAAACCACGTTTCGGCAATGACAACTCTGAAAGCAGTCCTAATGGTGAAATCGAATTTACCATTTACCACTTTACTTACCACTTTACCATTACGGACTTCCCACCTTTAGTTAAATTTGTCAATGGGGCTGCAATTGAGGCAAAGCTTGGTATGAACCCAGAAATACCCAGGAAAGCCCTGACTTTCCTAAGCCTCAAGGCCCAGGGCACACTTTTCTGGATTGATAGTATGGCCTGCATCACTAATGGCATCCAGTACTGCCTGTACCATACAGAGGTGACTTGAAAATGAGCACATCTTTCAAGTAGGCAGCTGCATAGTCCTGATGTGGTTACAAGATCCGATTCATCAGCCTCTGAAAGGTGGCAGAGGCACCATGTATCCAAATGCAATCAGTTCATCCACTCTGGGCATAGACGTAACATTTTGATACCTCATTTAATTTAATTTTCTGACCTGATTACAGAACCTCCAAGTACAATTAGGTTTGGGGACCAGGACAACTGGGCTTACCCACTTGCTTTAACACTGGTTGATGAAGTGTGTACGCCCCATTAGGTCAGAAAAGTTGTATCTATTTGGCTGCAGAAAATCTTTAAAGTTCCCCGGGGCCACCGGGGCCAGATTCCAGGGCCAGACACTATCCTGCCCCCCCGGGCATCCGATACTGGATGCACCACTGCGTGAACCCCCCCCCCCCCCCCTCAGGGCGCCGGTAATCTTATTTGATCCTCGGCCGCAGCCACATCCCAAGCTTCCCCGTGCCCAGCCATTCGGATAGGCCAGGTGCACAGGAGCACACACTCCACAGGGAAGCCAGGGATGTGGCTGCTGCCATACCTATGCGAGGCATGAAGTTCAAATTAGCAGATTTATGCCACGCTTTAGTATGCGCCACATATAGCACTGATTGGATGAGCACACGTGCATCCTCCATGGTTACAGTGGATAGGTAAGTGAAAGTGGGTGATCTGGGGGTTTCACATAGGGGGCATCCTACATTGGGATGCCTCTGGGACAGGGACCAATCACCAATCCTGTGTGTATATGGGAGACTTTAAGCAGCTTACAGAGCTCCTTCATAAAATTGGACATAAAGGGGGTCCCCTGGTCTGAGAATTTCAGCTGGGATTCCTGTATGGAAAAACATGTAAAACAATTCTCTAGCAATATTTCTATTATTATATTGTTTCTCAAAGACAACACAGGGTAGCGAGTGGCATAGTCCATTACAACTAAAATGTATTGGTGTCCCCTGGCTGACTTTACCACTGGCCCTACTAAATTCATTGCAATTGTCTCAAATGGCACCTCGATAATTGGAAGTGGAACCAGAGGGATGCGGAAATGAGACACTGGGCACTTGGCAGGTGGGGCATGACTTACAATAGTTTTTTTTCTTTCTGATACATGCCGCGCCAGAGAATTCTTTGGAGAAATCTCTCTTGGGTTTTAAATGTTCCCAAATTCTCTGGGTTCTGGGCCATTAAAAACCTTAAAGCGGACCTTCACCCTGGATAAGAGTCTATCTTATATGTTTCCCACACCCTGTACATACAGATTGCCCACAATAAAAATCATCTTACCTGCATCTACTGCATGTTATGAGCCTTTAAACATCCAAGATGGCGGCTTATGGAAGCCGCCATCTTATCAGGCAGCCTGCAAACAGGAAGTGCCTCCTGACTGTGCTGCTCTGCATTCTGGGACTGCTGACCTTTACCTGACCCCAGCTCTGCTCTGTCTGAGCAAAGCACAGCTATAACCCGCCCCCCTGTACCTTATACCCCTCTCCTCTCCTCAGTAAGTGTGATGCTTCTGAGTCAAGATGGCGGCGCCCATATCCTAAATTCCTGAACAGAGTTGCAGCCCAGTGGGGGAAAGAATAATAAGTTAGTGACTAAAAACGTAAAATATATTAATTTTAGATGCTGGGGAACCATTTTTTAAGAGTTTGGGCTTTTCATTAAATCATGGTGAAGGTCCGGTTTAACAGTCTCTCGAGCATTGACTAGGGTGAGATCCCTCAATTGGGCAGTACCAAAATTTTCCCTGGAAACATTTAAATTAAGCACATTTTGTTCCATAGCAGGAGCATCATCTTCTCCAGCCAACACCTGTAATTGAAAAGTGTCCACATTTACATCAGGTAACTTCATCAACACTTTTCTAGTCCGCTTGGACGGGGTGGGGTCTTTAGGAGCTTCCTCAGGGACTCCCAAAACAACTTCCAAAACAAAGGAAAGTCATGGCCCAGAATAACAGTATGCATAAGATTTTTGACCACCCCCATTTGATGGGTTTCCATTCCAACCACAGTCTCTATTTTCACCGGTGCTACAGGGTAAGCTTTGGTGTCCCCATGGATGAAAATTACACGCAATTCCTAACCGTGTACATACTCCCCAGCTATCAGGCTGGCATGCACTCGAGGGACACAAGATTACCAGAGTCCAGCAAGGCTTTGTATTCATAAAGAACCAGCACTTCCAAAGATCTTTCATGTCAAAATATTTTATAAAGAATTCAGGTACCCAATACATTTCAAGTTCGCATACAAGTGAACGTTTCTGGTCCAGTGGGCCCACTTCCTCAGGACTTCAGATTGGTCCTGAGTTGTTAGCCGCCCAGGCGATACCAAAGAGAGCCGAGTGGCAGTGAGCTTGCTGATTGGCTGATTTAGGAATTTCCAATTTGGGATGCCGCCACACAGAGGAACAACACACAGGAAAGTGAAATTCCTATGTATTGTTCCTCCCGCCAGCAGGATCCCCCGCCCACCTTGCAGCTGTGGCATGCCTGCGCCGCCCATTCAGAAAGGCCAGGGGGGATTGCTATAGGTGAGCGGGGATGTGTCCAGAACGTACAGACATGGTGAGGGCTCCAGGAGAAGGTGAATGAAACTGCCAATCGGAAGGGGGGTTTCACGGAGCAGGGCATCACAATTCCAAATGCCCCAAGGTGTGGAACTCGAATGGCCCTGGAGTTTTTTAGACTCCAGCGCTCCGATTTCCCTCTTTAAGCGTAAAAACAACTTGGTTTTCTCAACAACCCAGTAGGTTGTTGATTTACACTTTAAGTACTCTGACCTATTGGAAGCAGCAATTGATTAACTGAGTGAGTAGCCAATAGCAACCATATTTTTTTAGTGGAATTGGGCTGCTATACGATGGATTATTATTGGTTGCTCTAGGCACTGCACTTTGCTCATCAAGCTTTGCAGCTTGCAATGTGTTACTGAATAATGGAGATGTTTATCTACTGAACTTTGTAACGTCATCCGTTATATTAGTATGTTTTTTTTCCTGACCCAACAGGTCAGTCGGTACATGGAGTGATCCTAATTCAGCCTGTCAGGATGCAGGTTCTGCCTCATGGATGTTAACATTTCAAACAAGGCAATTTGCTGTATCAGAAAGAGAACTGGTACTTCACCTCACTGTAGTTCGCAAATGCGCACATAAAAAAGGATATCTAAGGTACACTGGATATTGACGTGGCATATGTACTTCAAAGGGCAAGTAAAGAGCAATTAAATTAAGTTACTAGTGTCAGCAAATCATTCTCATTTCTTTACAATACCACAATGCTTATACAATATCACAACACTTATAATACAAGGCAAGATCACCCTTTCGCTTGATATGACATTCCATACTGCCAGACACCTGCTCTGTTACGTGGCCCAATGCTGCAATTTCTGATACTAAATGGGAGACAGCAGTGGCTGCTCCAAGAACATGTACACTATGGGGTTTATTTAAGAAACGTTAAGGCCACGTAGCGGCAGGTGCTTTTGCAGCACTCATGCTGAAAGCCATATTTATGACAGGTAGCATTCCATTTAAAAATAGTGCCTAGTGTTATCAAAGCTCCGGCGCTGTCTGTCCTGCCGCACCACATCATATCAGACGCTCAGCGTCGCTCTCCCATACACTCCCATTATTTTAAGAGTGATGTTAAATCTACAATTTCTGCATAGTGTTTTTTCATTATTTGACTACAATCAACTGACAGGGGATTGATGGCTTGCTCAGGATGTATTTTACACACATTAACCTATTTTTATTTATTTTCTATTTCTAACATGCGTATTTGTGGCTGCCCTTCAAGTGAAAGTGGCTTTGCATGTCCCCAATGTCAGCCCATGTTGTTTTGCTGCGTTCGAGTGTCCTCTGGCTGTTTTATAGTATTTTTAAATGCTGCATCAGGCGCTGTACGCCTTAGCGCCCATGCTAGCGCTGTGTTCTGTGGTCGTAAATCTAGGGTCAAACGCCAGCCTTCAGGCAATCAGAAATGGTGCTACGTCTCTGTGCGGAGTTCTTCCTATGTTAAATGTTGCATCTACTTTCTAGTGTTCACACCTAGCACAACCTGGCATTCTCATAAATACAGGCAAATAGCGGAGCTTTCATTGCCATAGATGCTCCGCTATGACTGTTCTGCTTTCGGTTTCACTTTGAGCACTTCCAGTTTGCCGCTGAGGTGAAAAGACCCCCAAACCCACAGCCCCAGCAGCGTTCTAGCAGGTCCGAGACTGGTTCGCCCGCCAGCATAGGTGAAATTGATTGCAGATAACCAGCTCACCCAATAGTAAAAAAAAATCCCTCCAGCACGGATTCAGGGAAAACTCTTGAAGATTTCCAGCAACAGAGACAGAGGATAAATCCAGCTCCAGGGATAAAACTTAACTTTTACTGATAAAGTATAAAATATAGTCCATAAGAAAAATTCAAAGCAAAACAAAGTGTCAGGCAAGGCAGTGTCACCCCCATCCCTCACCAACACCGTGACACGTTTCAGGCTTCAAGAGCCCTTAATCATACAATGTATGTGTCTGAACAACTGGTTTATAAGGGGAAGCCACACACTTACCTGTCCCGCCCGAGAAGGCAAGCCGACCCGTCACCGCCAATTGACGTCACTCCGGCGGCCGGCGCTCGCAGCAGAACCAGGGAAAGTGTTGGCCCCTCCCATTCGATGATGTCAGAGCCAAGCCTCCACCAACCAGGCTCCGGCCGCTGGAGTGACGTCAATTGGCGGTGACGGGTCGGCTTGCGTTCTCGGGTGGGACAGGTAAGTGTGTGGCTTCCCCTTATATACCAGTTGTTCAGACACATACATTGTATGATTAAGGGCTCTTGAAGCCTGAAACGCGTCACGGTGTTGGTGAGGGATGGGGGTGGCACTGCCTTGCCTAACACTCTGTTTTGCTTTGAATTTTTCTTATGGACTATATTTTATACTTTATCAGTAAAATTTAAGTTTTATCCCTGGAGCTGGATTTATCCTCTGTCTCTGTCGCCCGCCAGCATGTGGCCTTATGTGGTGACTTTGGCAATTTTTTTTATAAAAGCTAAGCATTGCACTTAGCGCTTAAACATGTATTCTTACTATTTTGACATGCGTCTATTACCTTTCTCATCACATAGTGTGCAGAAATGCGTTGTTATTTAAATAAGTTGGTGGTTAATGCTATATATTTTATCTGTGCTTTGTGCCATCAGTAGCGTTTCCTTGTGCTCTTCCATCTGGTGTGGTAAGCAGATATTGTGTAGCACACTGCAAGACAGGATTGCCTTGGACAACTTATCTGGCTGTGGAGCATCTCCCCTACTGGCTAGGCCTAACCTAAGAAATGCTTGCCTCAGGCTGTTGTTATTTTCAACAATGCTTCTGGTTTAGTGGTGATCTGCAATTGTTTGGGACTTGCGTGTGTTAGGTGGTTAATTTGAGGTGTGCATTGTGCATGTGTGTGCTTGTGTGTGTTTTCTGGTGCTTCAGTGTGTGCATTTGTGTTAGCAGTGGCAATGCAGTGAATTGCAGAGCATGATTTTGGACTGATGTTTGGTGTATGGATGCGTTGTGTGGCTGCTGCTGAGGAGAAAAAGCACCAGTGGTGTTACTGCGGGCTGTCAGAGTGTTTAACCCCCGGTTGGCTGTGGCGTATTTGAGTGATGGGCAAATCTGCAGTCACTTCAGGCTGAATCGTGGTGGCCTTTTGGAACTGTATGACCAAACCCACCGCAAAATTGAGCCCACCACTGGCTGCAGCCACGCAGTCCCTGGAATAGTGCACCTATGTGCCTCATTAAATATCCTCATTAAATATCCTTGCAAGGCCCACATTTCAGGCCACTGATGCTCTATTAGGTGGCAATAGCCAACCTACCATGTGCCGCTTATTTCATGAGGTGGTCTTTGACCTCATCCCTAACTACATCAGGTTACCATCCAATGAGGAAGAGGTCCAAAACAAAGCTGGCATTCTATCGGATGCCAAGAATCCAAAATGTGCTTGGCTGCTTTGATGAGATCCATATTCCCTTACGCCCCCCTCGAGCACAAGAGCTGCACTACCGCAACCAGAAAAGCTTCCATTCTATTAATGTGATGGTGGTGTATAATTATGATATGCGGCTGCATGCTGTGAGGTCTGGCATCCCAGGATCCTGCCATGACTCATACGTGTTGCACCAATCTGCCCTATGCAGAAATTTTGAGAACAACAAAATGCCATAGGGATGGCTACTAGGTAAGTACGTTGTTAGATCTGCAAACAGTGTAGCTGCAGAACTAGGGAAGAGGAGAAGGTGAAGGTAAAATGCATTAACCTAGATAGCGGTGTACATTTGTGTAGCAACCAACTTAAACCCATGTGTTTGTATTTAGCTGATAAGGGATGCGGGCAGAAGAAGTGCGCTACAATGCCGCTCACCACAAGACCGGATGCATTGTTGAAAGAACCATCAGCCTGCTGAAAGCATGCTTCCTATGTGTGGCCCAGCCAGGAGGGGAGATGCTGTACCGCTCAGGTGTCCAAGATAATTCTCGCTTGCTATGTGCTATACAATATCTGCATACTCCATTGAAGAAGGGCCCAAGGAAATGCCTGAAGTCCCAGACATGCCCGCAGACAGTGCAGAAGGCACACAGACTGGCTTTGCCGAAAGGCACAAATGATAAATTCCTTTTTTCTCAGATACGTGACACAAAGTAACCTTGTACTTCTGCAGTAGCCACATATGTCTGTATTGGTTGTTGTAGTAGTAGAGAAAGCTGCTGTGAAATTGCTTATAAGCAACCAGCAGCATTGAATGGCAGAGACAGGATTTAACACAGGGAATGTCATTTAGCAAGAAACGCTAACCAGCAATAGCGCCTTGGGCCTTCTGCAGCGTTCTGTCACAGAATCTGTCTGTGCCTCTCCTTAGCAAAAATATGGTGCTCAGTGGCGCAAGCAATAAATTACCCCCCCCCCCCCCACTTCCTCACACAAAACTCCTATTCTCCATCATTCCTCTTAACATTTCTTTTCTTTCTTTATCCTCTACATCAGTCTTATTCACCTTGATGCTAACAAAGATTTTCTGATTGTCAGTTGTAGCCTCTGATATTAGGTCTCAGTAGCATAAGCCTAGGTATAGCCTTGCTTAGAGCTTCAGAAGTGGATTAAACTATCTTCAGTCATTATTTTTAAGGGTAAGTCTGATTTTGATTACATTTTTGAAAGTTGCAGATAGTTGCACAAAACACTGCTGCTGGGCATGTGTAAGGTTGAATGAGCTCCCTCACCTCAGCAATGGCCAAAGAAGCAGTGTTCTGTGTGTACAGAACTCACTCCTCTCTTCTTGGTGTACATTACCAATAGTAACAGATTGCAGATAGTGAAAACTGCTTCCATAAAACACATTCGCTAATAGGAAAAAAAATTAAAAATACTAGATCAGCTCAGTACCATGAGCACATCATTTTGGCACAAATAAATATATCATTTCAAAAATTGAGGTATACTTTTAAGGACACCTTTATTTCCTAATGTCCTCGTAATTCATTAAGACATTTATTGATTATATATTATTATATAAACTGGTGATTAGACAGCAGCCACATCATAAAAAGTTATTGTCTAAATATTTAGGCAGGGTTCCAGTCAGTCTCGAATATCTTGATAAGATTTATTAAAGCAACCTGATTGTAAATGTTTTTTTGCATGATAAATGTACCTTTTTTTGGCATTTCAAAAGGTGATACACCGCTGTGTCATATAGTAACCGGTCAGACTGACTGACTTGCTGCAAAGTTGTAAATTTTATTTTGCCCTATAATAAAAATCATTTATCATTGAACACAGAATTGCCTTGCTACCTGATTTCGGTGCTGGAAATCATCCCAGTGTACTTTGGGTTGTTGAAAAATGTTGCTTGCTTATCTGAATTATGTACAGACAGCTTAGGGTCAAATATGGTATGAAATGAGGGTGAGCTAATGGCCTTATGAACAATGTGGACCGCAGCCTGTTAGACATACTGGAAGAGAACAGTCATATGTGCACTTTGAGCATAAACAACAAATTACCTTTCAAAGATTAGCACACTAGGGGTAGTGCAACCATGGTCTCGGCAGTACACAACCTTTGTGCACAAAATAGCACAGCACTGACCACACAAAGGCACTGGGTCAAATTTTATAAACAGGAAATTTAAAAATAAAACAATACAAACTATGTATTCTCAGTGTGTCAAACACCACGCTTCCCCTTTAATTCTGACGATAGGGTTATCCTCCAGCAGGAGGCGACGTTGCAGAGAGAAGTCTTGAAAACGAGCCCCTCCTGGCCTACATATACCTGGGACCTCCCACTTAACACCCAGTGTTTTCTCTCTGCAAGATGCAACAAGACAGAAGAAAGAAGTCTCCTGCTTGCAGGTAGCCGGGGTCAAACTCCGGCATCCCCCCATGGTCTATTTCTGCCCAGCTCTTGTTTTGTTCACTTAGTTGATATTGGAAGCCTCCCAGCCTAGGCTGCTGGCTGGGCAATGGTAGACGGCACCTCATGGTGCCTAGGAGCTTATCTCCTCCGCTCGTCCCCACGCGTGGGGCAACGCGGTTATCCAGCTGGTGATCCGGATTTGGGATGCCCCATCCCGGTCCCCCCTTTTTAGCCTGCCTTCCCTCGCCTGGTCCCTTCTCCCTTAGCGTGGGGGGGGGGGGGGGGGTGGCGTTTGGGGGTATCTATAATATTGTGTGTTCTGGCCAGAATGATGTGTGTGTTTTTCGGTATACAGCTAAGCAGGGCTGCGGTCTGGTGTTTTTATGGCCCCGGCCTGCGGGGGCTCCGTGCGTGCTTTCTTTGGGGCTGTGCTGTGCGGCCGGGCGGGGTGCCTGTTTCTGGCACCCGCCTCGCTACGTGCGGCCGCGGTGCTCGTCTCTAAGGGGCGGGGCCGTGTTCATCCGCGGCCCGCGCCGTGCTGGCGTAATCGGGGGTCGGGGCCGGAGCGCCGGCCAGCCCTCCGTCTCCTCGCTCCGGTGTGGAGCGTCTGGAAGTAATCCCTCAGGTGTGTGCACGGGTCCGTCTGCGGTCTGGGGTCTGCTGGAGCCCACAGAGAAGGCTCCACAACAGACCAGCGAAAGAGCTCTGTCTTGGGCAAAGGGGTGACGCAGTGCTTTCTACATCAGAAAGACAAGTTTTCTTTTTACCTTTTATTTTCTGTGCTGCGCATGCATGTTAAGTATTTTACCCTATGGTGATATGGCCAATTTGGAAGTAATCCCCCTATATTGGTTGCACTGATTATTACTGTGCTGTGCACTCTTGAGCCCATTGGGGGTATAGAGGGCTGCTTATTGATCTGTATATATATATATATATTCAAATGAAAAACACAGAGCACACAGTGACATAAAAGTTCCAATTCTCACTTAGTGAGACATAAACTGGTCAGCCAAAAAAAGTCCAAAACATAAAAAAAAAGTGAAAAGAAGGCGAATATCCCACGGTGCATGCACTTCACATGAACGTGTGCAAAAACCTCCACCAAACGTGCAAACTCTTACCGACTCCACAGCAAAAGAAAGCCTTCAAATGTTATTATTCAACGTTGCTACCCCCAATGGGCTTCAGTGTGGGTTAAAACTCAAACGTTGCTCAAACTTTGTATGGTGATTCCAATTAGTAAATACATAAAAACACCGCTTCAAAGAGACCACAGTCTCAGTAATAATCAAATTTGACTCAGATGATGACAATTCATTTCATGGATGTAGAAAAACAAAGAAAGAGAGATATGGTGTAGTACTGCTAAAAACTTCTCTCCTTTAATATAGACTCAAGAAATACACTCACATGGTAAAAGAATAAAGATAAGCATTGAACATAATAACGATCTCACCGGCGCTGGAATCAGACAGTCTCTCACTGCGTCCCAAATGCCTGGCAATGTAATTCCAAAGGGTAGATTAAGCTGAAAAAATGATGATCCTGGATCCACCGCTCGCCACCGCCGACGCGTTTCGTTGCCGTGAGGCAACTTTAACTAGGCTGGTGGCGCGGCAGAGCGGTGGAGAATAAATGCAAAAGATGTCCGGTCACGTGATCAAGGTCCTACTGCTGTGTAATCAAATATAGCAAAATTAAATGCAATAGCCACAGCCGAAAATATCGAATAAAGACCTAAAAATCCAAAGAGGGTGTCAGGGAAATAATTAATCATATTATCATCTGCACCTTATAATCGAGCGGTAGCAATTCCATCGGTTGGAAGCACAGCTTTCATCTAGGACCTGCGCCTTCGTTCTCACGCAGCCTAGCACGTGCATTCAACAACCAATAGAAAAACCAATAGAAAAATCACCAATGAGGGAGCGGCTTGGTCCGTAACTTAGCAACGGACTAACACACGCTCAAAAGCCTTCCAGCAAACACTTATGCGCTGGCCGACTGTAAACTGTCAGCATCTAGCTAGTTGGTATGTGTCTAGCTAGATGCTGACAGTTTCCAGTCGGCCAGCGCATAAGTGTTTGCTGGAAGGCTTTTGAGCGTGTGTTAGTCCGTTGCTAAGTTACGGACCAAGCCGCTCCCTCATTGGTGATTTTTCTATTGGTTTTTCTATTGGTTGTTGAATGCACGTGCTAGGCTGCGTGAGAACGAAGGCGCAGGTCCTAGATGAAAGCTGTGCTTCCAACCGATGGAATTGCTACCGCTCGATTATAAGGTGCAGATGATAATATGATTAATTATTTCCCTGACACCCTCTTTGGATTTTTAGGTCTTTATTCGATATTTTCGGCTGTGGCTATTGCATTTAATTTTGCTATATTTGATTACACAGCAGTAGGACCTTGATCACGTGACCGGACATCTTTTGCATTTATTCTCCACCGCTCTGCCGCGCCACCAGCCTAGTTAAAGTTGCCTCACGGCAACGAAACGCGTCGGTGGTGGCGAGCGGTGGATCCAGGATCATCATTTTTTCAGCTTAATCTACCCTTTGGAATTACATTGCCAGGCATTTGGGACGCAGTGAGAGACTGTCTGATTCCAGCGCCGGTGAGATCGTTATTATGTTCAATGCTTATCTTTATTCTTTTACCATGTGAGTGTATTTCTTGAGTCTATATTAAAGGAGAGAAGTTTTTAGCAGTACTACACCATATCTCTCTTTCTTTGTTTTTCTACATCCATGAAATGAATTGTCATCATCTGAGTCAAATTTGATTATTACTGAGACTGTGGTCTCTTTGAAGCGGTGTTTTTATGTATTTACTAATTGGAATCACCATACAAAGTTTGAGCAACGTTTGAGTTTTAACCCACACTGAAGCCCATTGGGGGTAGCAACGTTGAATAATAACATTTGAAGGCTTTCTTTTGCTGTGGAGTCGGTAAGAGTTTGCACGTTTGGTGGAGGTTTTTGCACACGTTCATGTGAAGTGCATGCACCGTGGGATATTCGCCTTCTTTTCACTTTTTTTTTATGTTTTGGACTTTTTTTGGCTGACCAGTTTATGTCTCACTAAGTGAGAATTGGAACTTTTATGTCACTGTGTGCTCTGTGTTTTTCATTTGAATCTTTGAACACTTTGGGTCTTTTTTTGAGATAAGGACTTATACACGTTGAGCAATTCACTTTTTGTAATTTTCCAGGTTAATTATTTTAGCGCGGTTCTGGGTCTTTGATTTAATCACTGATATCAATTTTAGTTTTATATATATATATATATATATATATATATTATATATATATATATATTCATAAATTTAGGTGATTTTCATTTTACCTTGGGTATTTAATGTTAGTATTGTTTGTGCGTGTGTGTGTGTGTGTGTGTGTGTGTGTTTTTTTGCTTGCTGCATACCTTTTGTACTTTCTGGAGGCTGATTGTGGGCTCTTCCTTACAGGTCCGGGGATTCCCGTGCTGCGGTGGGTCTCCCGGTCTGATATACCTGGCTAGTCTTATTTAAAAAAAAAAAAAAAATCCTCCCTCTCCCGGGACTTTAATTATAAAAGGGGCATCCCGGGTTGCTTAATGCGTAAATCCCTGGGTTATAGCGAATGCCATAATTTCACCATATGGAGGCTTCCGACATTACCGGAAACGGCTCTTCGGGGCTATCCAGGCTGTGTGGGGGTTGTGGGGCTCCGCTCCCAGGCGATGATGTCATAGTATGTATTCCATGTGCACAGCGGAATATTGCGCGCCAGTCCGGCACTCCGGCTTCTGGCTTCTCGCAACCTCCGTCATCTCCTACCCCCCCCACCTATTCCGGACCCCGTGTGACGTTGTCAAAGGTGGGGATTCGCAATCCGAGGTGTGTGCGCGGTTGGCCAGCCTCGAGAAAATAGTCTCCGCCGCAGTGGCTCAGAAGGCTACGGCTAAGCGGAAGCACCTTTCTCCGGCATCACCTGTTCCGGAGGAGGAGGTGTTGGAAGTGTTGGATTGGTCCGATTGTCCCCCGGCTGAGGAGGGGGAGCTCCTAGAGGAGTCGGACGAGCCTGCAGACCAGCTATTGTTTGGTACCGCTGGCAATCAGGCTGCGGGGGTGTTCCTTGACACTCCTTCCATTTTGACTCAAATGTTTGAGATTTTGGCTTTGGATCCACCTGAGGCGGTCCCCCCGCCAAAGGGTGAGTTGTTTGATGTACCCAAGCCGCGTTTGGTGTTTCCCAGACAACAACACTTTGTGAGGGTTGTCCTTAAGGAATGGGAACAACCTACGCGCCTTGTTAGAGTTCCTCCTAGTTGGGATAAGCGTTATCCTTTTCCGGAGGATTTGGTGAAGCTTTGGTCTGTTCCCCCTGACGTCGATGCCCCCGTGTTGGGGCTGTCTAACACGGCTGTGTTGCACTCCCCTGACACTACTACCATCAGAGATGGTGAGGATCGTCGGATTGATCAATTGGCTCGCCATGGTTTTATCAGGGCTGGATCGGCACTGCGGCCGGTTTGTGCTTCGGCGCTTCTTTTGATGGCTGTCAGGTCCATTGTTAGAGATTTGTACGCAGATCTTGATCCCACTTGTGATGAGTTCTTTTCTCTGAAGCAGTGTGAGTCGTTTATTTCCTTTGTCATGACCGCCCAGGACGATGCGCTTGCGATTGTCACGCTCCCGGAACCTCAATTACCACTTGGACAACTCCAGCTCTCTTGGTAAGGGCCTCAACCCCCAATCTCCGCAGCCAGCTTCACCTATAGGAGCCCCCGCTTGCCGAGACGCAGAACACGCCTGCTCGGGATCGGTTGCCCCCAGGACTTATTGGCTCAAAGGATGAGGCCTTACGGTACAGAGTGCTGGAGAGCCCGCGGCTGGAAGTGGAATCGGGTAGCCGGTATGTGAGCGTAAGGATGGCAGTCCAATAGACAGGCAAGGGTCGGCAACAGGAGTGGAGATCGAGGATGGTCAAACAAGCGAGGGTCGGCAACAGGAACGGAGATCAAGGATGGTCAAACTGGCAAGGGTCGGCAACAGGAGTGGAGATCGAGGATGGTCAAACTGGCAAGGGTCGGCAACAGGAGTGGAGATCGAGGATGGTCAAACAAGCGAGGGTCGGCAACAGGAACGGAGATCAAGGATGGTCAAACTGGCAAGGGTCGGCAACAGAAGTGGAGATCAAGGATAGTCAAAAACAGGCAAGGTCGGCAACAAGAATCAGGATCAAAATCGAGGACAAACAGCTACAAGGGACTAGGCGCTATAACAGGCAACGACAGACTGACTGGGTTGAGGTTAAATAGGGAACAGGCATCATTGGCCCAGGAGAATCGGTGTGGTGATTGGTGCAACTTAAGAACCTCACAGGGATAGGTAACACAGGGCGTGCAGCCCAGAACTCAGGGGCAGCTGATTGGCCCAGTCCCAGTGGAGCACTCCCACTGGTGCAGCTGGGCCTTTAATTGATTACTTAACCTTCCTCCGGCGGCCGCGCTGAGAGCAGCGCCGCCGGAGGGTATAAACAAAACGTGCTCGCGCACGCGCGCGAGCACGAGAGCTGACGCTGGGGCCGTCAGCTGAGGAGGCAGGCGCGTGCGCGCCAGCCGAGACAGAGACCGCCGCCCGCCGCGGCCGCCGGACAGGTGGCTGCGCAGCGGGAGCGGGCGGCTGAGGACCCGTGACGCCGCTGGAACGGGGAAACGGTAAGCGGGTGATGACATTACCCCCCCCCTCACGAGGGGCCTCCGGACCCTCACCCGGTTTCCCCGGATTGTCACGGTGAAACTTCCGTACAAGAGCCCTGGCATGGACATCACAAGAAGAAACCCAGCATCTTTCCTCAGGACCGTAACCAACCCAATCAATTAAATATTGTAGCGTATTGCGAACCCTACGCGAATCCAAAATCTTGTTCACTTCATATTCTTGCACATTATCCACTAAAACAGGAGGAGGACCAGCAGGAGAAGAGTTTTTAGCAGGTTTTAACAGAGATACATGAAACGAGTTGGAAATTCTCATAGTAGGAGGGAGCTGAACTTTGAAGGTCACATTATTAAGTTTCCTGATGATGGGGTAAGGACCAATAAATTTAGGACCCAATTTATAAGAAGGCTGCCGAAGCGCAATGTTCTTCGTGGAAACCCAGACAAGGTCCCCACACTGAAGGATAGGTTCCTGAGACCTACGATGGTCAGCAAATTTCTTATATTTAGTGCGCATAGTTTCTAAATTTTCCTGGACGCGTGCCCAAATATCCTTGCGTTTCTGAAGCCACTCTTCTAACACCGGAAAATCAGACGGTGCTGTAGAAATAGAAGAAGCCCTAGGATTCTTTCCGTAATTACAAAAGAAAGGGGATATTTTAGTACTGTCACTCGGCGCATTATTATACGCAAATTCGGCAAAGTCAATAAATTCCGACCACTGCTCCTGAGCGTCAGAGATGTAACATCTTAAATATTGTTCTAAGCTTTGATTTGTTCTTTCAGTCTGCCCATTAGACTGGGGGTGATATGCGGAGGATAAAGAAACCTGAATCCCCAAACGTGAACAAAATTTTTTCCAAAATTGTGATATAAACTGCACACCCCGATCGGAAACAATATTTACTGGAATACCATGGAGCCGAAAAATATGCGAGACGAATAAACGCGAAAGCTCAGGAGCCGAGGGTAGCTTGGGTAAAGCAATGAAGTGAGCCATCTTACTGAATCTATCGACGACCACCCAAATCACAGTGTTCCCATGAGAAAGAGGTAAATCAACAATAAAGTCCATCGAAATGTGAGACCAAGGTTCTTTAGGGATCTCAAGGGGAATAAGATAACCACTAGGGGCCTTGTGTACCCCTTTACTTCGTGCACAGACGGAACATGCGTTGATAAGGGTAGTGATATCACGTCTCATAGAAGGCCACCATACGTGGCGCCGAGCTAAAATAAAAGTCTTACGAACTCCCAGATGCCCAGCAGTCTTTGCGTCGTGGAATTCGCGAATAACATCAGAACGCAAATGCGGCGGTACAAATTGACATCCCATAGGTGTGTTTACAGGCGATTCATCTTGGAACGGTGCCAAAACATTAGAAAGATCAGGGAGCAAGGCCCCGACTACACAACCTACAGGTAAGATAGGCTCACCAGTATCCCCCCGATCCTTACACTCACCAAACATGCGCGATAGAGCATCGGCCTTAGTATTTTTCACGCCCGGTTTAAAGGTAATAATAAAATTGAAACGCGAAAAAAACAATGCCCAACGGGCCTGTCGAGAATTTAACCTCTTGGCGGCGCCTATATACTCGAGATTTTTGTGATCGGTATATACAGTGATAGGATGTAAGGAACCCTCCAACCAATGACGCCATTCATCAAATGCCAGTTTAATAGCTAATAGTTCCCTATTGCCGACGTCATAATTTTGTTCTGCGGTATTAAATTTCCGGGAAAAATAGGCACATGGATGCATACGTTCAGGAGATCCGGAGAATTGCGATAAAACAGCTCCAACACCTAATTCAGACGCATCAACCTCAACAATAAAAGGTTTGTTGACGTCAGGGTGCACTAAAACTGGCGCCGAAGTAAAAGCCTGTTTTAGGACACGGAAGGCTTCAATAGCTGATGGTGACCAGTTAACAGTGAACGCGGCTTTGCGGGTGAGATTGGTGAGAGGTGCAACGATACTAGAAAAACCCTTGATAAAGCGTCGATAGAAATTGGCAAACCCTAAAAAGCGTTGTAATTCTTTTAAGGATTTGGGTTGCACCCAATCCCGTACTGCCGAAACTTTTCCCCCATCCATCTCCAACCCCTGACTAGAAATAATATATCCCAAGAAGGGAACGGAGGCGACCTCAAACATACACTTAGAAATTTTAGCGTATAAGTTATTCTCTCTCAACTTCTGGAGGACCAGTTTTACATGTTGCCTGTGTTCGGAAAGGTTCTTAGAGTAAATGAGGATGTCATCCAAGTAAACCACAACGAAGTTACCCAAAAAGTCACGAAACACGTCATTAACGAAGTCTTGAAAGACCGCAGGAGCATTACAAAGGCCAAAAGGCATCACTAAATATTCGTAATGGCCATCCTTAACATTGAACGCCGTTTTCCATTCATCCCCTTGCCGAATACGGATCAGGTTGTAGGCCCCCTTTAGATCTAGTTTAGAAAAAATTCGAGCCCCCACTACCTGATTAAATAAATCACCTATTAAGGGAAGAGGATAACGATTTTTAATAGTGATCTTATTCAAGGCTCTATAATCTATGCAAGGCCTTAAACCCCCATCCTTCTTCTCCACAAAAAAGAAGCCGGCACCCGCCGGTGAAGTAGATGGGCGGATAAAGCCTTTACTCAGACTTTCAGAAATATATTCTTTCATGGCCTGCTCTTCTGCTCGATTCAGATTATAGATTTTGCCCCTAGGAGGAATGGTTCCAGGAAGTAGGTCGATGGGACAATCATAGGGTCTGTGTGGGGGAAGATTGTCAGCGGACCGTTCAGAAAAGACATCTGCCCAATCTATATAAGGCAGAGGCAGTTCTTGGGGCGAAATCTGCACACTCTTAAGGATGGTGGAGAAGCAATGTGATCTGCAGAAATTACTCCACTTAATCAGATCACCGGACTGCCAATTGAATACGGGGTTATGGAGCTTTAGCCATGGGTATCCCAAAACTACTGGTGTTTCCGGACAATCAAACACCAGAAATTCTATAAGTTCAGTATGAGATGAGCCGGCCACCAATCTGAGAGGGGGGGTCTTGTGACTGACCGGCCCTCCCAGGATGGCCTTCCCGTTGATGGCCAAAACCTGAAGAGACTTTTCTAGAGGTACCAGTGGTACTCCCAGGATGGAGACTATGTTCCGATCCAGGAAGTTACCTGCAGCTCCACTATCTACAAACGCAGATACTGCCTGTTTGGAAGGACCCCAGAAAAGTTCTGTAGGGATTAACATCTTATCATGGTGAGGGTAATGCTTCAATTCACCTAGGTCAGCACCCTCTTCCTGACCTAGGCAAGAAAGTTTCCCGCCGGATATCCCTTATTTGGGCAAGACCTGGCAAAATGCCCTGGGGACCCACAGTAGAGACAAAGACCCAAAGACCGTCTTCGTTGTTTCTCGTCCTGAGAAAGACGGGCTCTGCCAACCTGCATTGGCTCCTCTTGAGAGGGAGAGGAGGAGTTTACCCCACCAGAAGTTGAAGGGCTGGGAGTTTGTGAAGGTCTAAAGGGCGTAGTAGCTCTAACCCTTTCCCTGGCTCTCTCCCTAAGACGCCTATCGATCCTGATGGAGACCTGCATAAGCTGGTCCAAATCTTTAGGAGTAGGAAAGTTGACCAGGGCATCTTTAATATTTTCGGACAGCCCCAAACGGTATTGGCTACACAGGGCTGGATTATTCCAGGTAGATTCTACTGCCCAGCGCCGGAACTCAGCGCTGTAGTCCTCGGCGGAATTCCGACCCTGCTTCAAGGCCCGAAGCCTGTTTTCCGCCGTGGACTGACGATCTGGATCCGCATACAACACTCCCATAGCAGAAAAAAAGGATGTCACGGAGTGTAAGGCAGGATCTTCAGGGAGCAAGCTGAAAGCCCATGACTGGGGATCTCCTTGTAACAAAGAAATAATTAAACCCACCCGTTGGGTTTCTGTGCCAGAAGATAAAGGCCGCAGCCTAAAGTAGAGTTCACACGAATTCTTGAAATTTGAAAAGCCGGCCCGGTCTCCAAAGAATTTTTCGGGCAAAGGAACCTTAGGCTCAGGAATATGAGGTGATACAGCGGGTGTTGAAGTCTGGCGGGTTTCTTGGTTGGCCACCCTCTGGGCAAGTTGATTGATAGCGGTGGCCATCGCCTGCACTTGCTGTACCAGGTCTTCCATATTGATATTTTTTTGGCCTGTTATAATGTCACGCTCCCGGAACCTCAATTACCACTTGGACAACTCCAGCTCTCTTGGTAAGGGCCTCAACCCCCAATCTCCGCAGCCAGCTTCACCTATAGGAGCCCCCGCTTGCCGAGACGCAGAACACGCCTGCTCGGGATCGGTTGCCCCCAGGACTTATTGGCTCAAAGGATGAGGCCTTACGGTACAGAGTGCTGGAGAGCCCGCGGCTGGAAGTGGAATCGGGTAGCCGGTATGTGAGCGTAAGGATGGCAGTCCAATAGACAGGCAAGGGTCGGCAACAGGAGTGGAGATCGAGGATGGTCAAACAAGCGAGGGTCGGCAACAGGAACGGAGATCAAGGATGGTCAAACTGGCAAGGGTCGGCAACAGGAGTGGAGATCGAGGATGGTCAAACTGGCAAGGGTCGGCAACAGGAGTGGAGATCGAGGATGGTCAAACAAGCGAGGGTCGGCAACAGGAACGGAGATCAAGGATGGTCAAACTGGCAAGGGTCGGCAACAGAAGTGGAGATCAAGGATAGTCAAAAACAGGCAAGGTCGGCAACAAGAATCAGGATCAAAATCGAGGACAAACAGCTACAAGGGACTAGGCGCTATAACAGGCAACGACAGACTGACTGGGTTGAGGTTAAATAGGGAACAGGCATCATTGGCCCAGGAGAATCGGTGTGGTGATTGGTGCAACTTAAGAACCTCACAGGGATAGGTAACACAGGGCGTGCAGCCCAGAACTCAGGGGCAGCTGATTGGCCCAGTCCCAGTGGAGCACTCCCACTGGTGCAGCTGGGCCTTTAATTGATTACTTAACCTTCCTCCGGCGGCCGCGCTGAGAGCAGCGCCGCCGGAGGGTATAAACAAAACGTGCTCGCGCACGCGCGCGAGCACGAGAGCTGACGCTGGGGCCGTCAGCTGAGGAGGCAGGCGCGTGCGCGCCAGCCGAGACAGAGACCGCCGCCCGCCGCGGCCGCCGGACAGGTGGCTGCGCAGCGGGAGCGGGCGGCTGAGGACCCGTGACGCCGCTGGAACGGGGAAACGGTAAGCGGGTGATGACAGCGATGTGTAGCAGGACCGCGGCCCTGTTGGTTGCATCTAGCTAGTTGGTATGTGTCTAGCTAGATGCTGACAGTTTCCAGTCGGCCAGCGCATAAGTGTTTGCTGGAAGGCTTTTGAGCGTGTGTTAGTCCGTTGCTAAGTTACGGACCAAGCCGCTCCCTCATTGGTGATTTTTCTATTGGTTTTTCTATTGGTTGTTGAATGCACGTGCTAGGCTGCGTGAGAACGAAGGCGCAGGTCCTAGATGAAAGCTGTGCTACCAACCGATGGAATTGCTACCGCTCGATTATAAGGTGCAGATGATAATATGATTAATTATTTCCCTGACACCCTCTTTGGATTTTTAGGTCTTTATTCGATATTTTCGGCTGTGGCTATTGCATTTAATTTTGCTATATTTGATTACACAGCAGTAGGACCTTGATCACGTGACCGGACATCTTTTGCATTTATTCTCCACCGCTCTGCCGCGCCACCAGCCTAGTTAAAGTTGCCTCACGGCAACGAAACGCGTCGGCGGTGGCGAGCGGTGGATCCAGGATCATCATTTTTTCAGCTTAATCTACCCTTTGGAATTACATTGCCAGGCATTTGGGACGCAGTGAGAGACTGTCTGATTCCAGCGCCGGTGAGATCGTTATTATGTTCAATGCTTATCTTTATTCTTTTACCATGTGAGTGTATTTCTTGAGTCTATATTAAAGGAGAGAAGTTTTTAGCAGTACTACACCATATCTCTCTTTCTTTGTTTTTCTACATCCATGAAATGAATTGTCATCATCTGAGTCAAATTTGATTATTACTGAGACTGTGGTCTCTTTGAAGCGGTGTTTTTATGTATTTACTAATTGGAATCACCATACAAAGTTTGAGCAACGTTTGAGTTTTAACCCACACTGAAGCCCATTGGGGGTAGCAACGTTGAATAATAACATTTGAAGGCTTTCTTTTGCTGTGGAGTCGGTAAGAGTTTGCACGTTTGGTGGAGGTTTTTGCACACGTTAATGTGAAGTGCATGCACCGTGGGATATTCGCCTTCTTTTCACTTTTTTTTTATGTTTTGGACTTTTTTTGGCTGACCAGTTTATGTCTCACTAAGTGAGAATTGGAACTTTTATGTCACTGTGTGCTCTGTGTTTTTCATTTGAATCTTTGAACACTTTGGGTCTTTTTTTGAGATAAGGACTTATACACGTTGAGCAATTCACTTTTTGTAATTTTCCAGGTTAATTATTTTAGCGCGGTTCTGGGTCTTTGATTTAATCACTGATATCAATTTTAGTTTTATATATATATATATATATATATATATATATATATTATATATATATATATTCATAAATTTAGGTGATTTTCATTTTACCTTGGGTATTTAATGTTAGTATTGTTTGTGCGTGTGTGTGTGTGTGTGTGTGTGTGTGTGTGTGTGTGTGTGTGTTTTTTTGCTTGCTGCATACCTTTTGTACTTTCTGGAGGCTGATTGTGGGCTCTTCCTTACAGGTCCGGGGATTCCCGTGCTGCGGTGGGTCTCCCGGTCTGATATACCTGGCTAGTCTTATTTAAAAAAAAAAAAAAAATCCTCCCTCTCCCGGGACTTTAATTATAAAAGGGGCATCCCGGGTTGCTTAATGCGTAAATCCCTGGGTTATAGCGAATGCCATAATTTCACCATATGGAGGCTTCCGACATTACCGGAAACGGCTCTTCGGGGCTATCCAGGCTGTGTGGGGGTTGTGGGGCTCCGCTCCCAGGCGATGATGTCATAGTATGTATTCCATGTGCACAGCGGAATATTGCGCGCCAGTCCGGCACTCCGGCTTCTGGCTTCTCGCAACCTCCGTCATCTCCTACCCCCCCCACCTATTCCGGACCCCGTGTGACGTTGTCAAAGGTGGGGATTCGCAATCCGAGGTGTGTGCGCGGTTGGCCAGCCTCGAGAAAATAGTCTCCGCCGCAGTGGCTCAGAAGGCTACGGCTAAGCGGAAGCACCTTTCTCCGGCATCACCTGTTCCGGAGGAGGAGGTGTTGGAAGTGTTGGATTGGTCCGATTGTCCCCCGGCTGAGGAGGGGGAGCTCCTAGAGGAGTCGGACGAGCCTGCAGACCAGCTATTGTTTGGTACCGCTGGCAATCAGGCTGCGGGGGTGTTCCTTGACACTCCTTCCATTTTGACTCAAATGTTTGAGATTTTGGCTTTGGATCCACCTGAGGCGGTCCCCCCGCCAAAGGGTGAGTTGTTTGATGTACCCAAGCCGCGTTTGGTGTTTCCCAGACAACAACACTTTGTGAGGGTTGTCCTTAAGGAATGGGAACAACCTACGCGCCTTGTTAGAGTTCCTCCTAGTTGGGATAAGCGTTATCCTTTTCCGGAGGATTTGGTGAAGCTTTGGTCTGTTCCCCCTGACGTCGATGCCCCCGTGTTGGGGCTGTCTAACACGGCTGTGTTGCACTCCCCTGACACTACTACCATCAGAGATGGTGAGGATCGTCGGATTGATCAATTGGCTCGCCATGGTTTTATCAGGGCTGGATCGGCACTGCGGCCGGTTTGTGCTTCGGCGCTTCTTTTGATGGCTGTCAGGTCCATTGTTAGAGATTTGTACGCAGATCTTGATCCCACTTGTGATGAGTTCTTTTCTCTGAAGCAGTGTGAGTCGTTTATTTCCTTTGTCATGACCGCCCAGGACGATGCGCTTGCGATGTGTAGCAGGACCGCGGCCCTGTTGGTTGCATCTAGCTAGTTGGTATGTGTCTAGCTAGATGCTGACAGTTTCCAGTCGGCCAGCGCATAAGTGTTTGCTGGAAGGCTTTTGAGCGTGTGTTAGTCCGTTGCTAAGTTACGGACCAAGCCGCTCCCTCATTGGTGATTTTTCTATTGGTTTTTCTATTGGTTGTTGAATGCACGTGCTAGGCTGCGTGAGAACGAAGGCGCAGGTCCTAGATGAAAGCTGTGCTTCCAACCGATGGAATTGCTACCGCTCGATTATAAGGTGCAGATGATAATATGATTAATTATTTCCCTGACACCCTCTTTGGATTTTTAGGTCTTTATTCGATATTTTCGGCTGTGGCTATTGCATTTAATTTTGCTATATTTGATTACACAGCAGTAGGACCTTGATCACGTGACCGGACATCTTTTGCATTTATTCTCCACCGCTCTGCCGCGCCACCAGCCTAGTTAAAGTTGCCTCACGGCAACGAAACGCGTCGGCGGTGGCGAGCGGTGGATCCAGGATCATCATTTTTTCAGCTTAATCTACCCTTTGGAATTACATTGCCAGGCATTTGGGACGCAGTGAGAGACTGTCTGATTCCAGCGCCGGTGAGATCGTTATTATGTTCAATGCTTATCTTTATTCTTTTACCATGTGAGTGTATTTCTTGAGTCTATATTAAAGGAGAGAAGTTTTTAGCAGTACTACACCATATCTCTCTTTCTTTTTTTTTCTACATCCATGAAATGAATTGTCATCATCTGAGTCAAATTTGATTATTACTGAGACTGTGGTCTCTTTGAAGCGGTGTTTTTATGTATTTACTAATTGGAATCACCATACAAAGTTTGAGCAACGTTTGAGTTTTAACCCACACTGAAGCCCATTGGGGGTAGCAACGTTGAATAATAACATTTGAAGGCTTTCTTTTGCTGTGGAGTCGGTAAGAGTTTGCACGTTTGGTGGAGGTTTTTGCACACGTTCATGTGAAGTGCATGCACCGTGGGATATTCGCCTTCTTTTCACTTTTTTTTTATGTTTTGGACTTTTTTTGGCTGACCAGTTTATGTCTCACTAAGTGAGAATTGGAACTTTTATGTCACTGTGTGCTCTGTGTTTTTCATTTGAATCTTTGAACACTTTGGGTCTTTTTTTGAGATAAGGACTTATACACGTTGAGCAATTCACTTTTTGTAATTTTCCAGGTTAATTATTTTAGCGCGGTTCTGGGTCTTTGATTTAATCACTGATATCAATTTTAGTTTTATATATATATATATATATATATTATATATATATATATATTCATAAATTTAGGTGATTTTCATTTTACCTTGGGTATTTAATGTTAGTATTGTTTGTGCGTGTGTGTGTGTGTGTGTGTGTGTGTGTGTGTTTTTTTGCTTGCTGCATACCTTTTGTACTTTCTGGAGGCTGATTGTGGGCTCTTCCTTACAGGTCCGGGGATTCCCGTGCTGCGGTGGGTCTCCCGGTCTGATATACCTGGCTAGTCTTATTTAAAAAAAAAAAAAATCCTCCCTCTCCCGGGACTTTAATTATAAAAGGGGCATCCCGGGTTGCTTAATGCGTAAATCCCTGGGTTATAGCGAATGCCATAATTTCACCATATGGAGGCTTCCGACATTACCGGAAACTGCTCTTCGGGGCTATCCAGGCTGTGTGGGGGTTGTGGGGCTCCGCTCCCAGGCGATGATGTCATAGTATGTATTCCATGTGCACAGCGGAATATTGCGCGCCAGTCCGGCACTCCGGCTTCTGGCTTCTCGCAACCTCCGTCATCTCCTACCCCCCCCCACCTATTCCGGACCCCGTGTGACGTTGTCAAAGGTGGGGATTCGCAATCCGAGGTGTGTGCGCGGTTGGCCAGCCTCGAGAAAATAGTCTCCGCCGCAGTGGCTCAGAAGGCTACGGCTAAGCGGAAGCACCTTTCTCCGGCATCACCTGTTCCGGAGGAGGAGGTGTTGGAAGTGTTGGATTGGTCCGATTGTCCCCCGGCTGAGGAGGGGGAGCTCCTAGAGGAGTCGGACGAGCCTGCAGACCAGCTATTGTTTGGTACCGCTGGCAATCAGGCTGCGGGGGTGTTCCTTGACACTCCTTCCATTTTGACTCAAATGTTTGAGATTTTGGCTTTGGATCCACCTGAGGCGGTCCCCCCGCCAAAGGGTGAGTTGTTTGATGTACCCAAGCCGCGTTTGGTGTTTCCCAGACAACAACACTTTGTGAGGGTTGTCCTTAAGGAATGGGAACAACCTACGCGCCTTGTTAGAGTTCCTCCTAGTTGGGATAAGCGTTATCCTTTTCCGGAGGATTTGGTGAAGCTTTGGTCTGTTCCCCCTGACGTCGATGCCCCCGTGTTGGGGCTGTCTAACACGGCTGTGTTGCACTCCCCTCAGAGATGGTGAGGATCGTCGGATTGATCAATTGGCTCGCCATGGTTTTATCAGGGCTGGATCGGCACTGCGGCCGGTTTGTGCTTCGGCGCTTCTTTTGATGGCTGTCAGGTCCATTGTTAGAGATTTGTACGCAGATCTTGATCCCACTTGTGATGAGTTCTTTTCTCTGAAGCAGTGTGAGTCGTTTATTTCCTTTGTCATGACCGCCCAGGACGATGCGCTTGCGATGTGTAGCAGGACCGCGGCCCTGTTGGTTGCTATTCGTCGGTCGGTGTGGCTGCGTCAGTGGACGGCGGACTTTAGCTCTAAGAAGTCGCTTACAGCCCTTCCTTTTGTAGGTTTGCGCCTGTTTGGCGACAAATTGGATTCAGTTACCAAGGGTGGTAAGTTGCCTCAACGCAAGAGGCCGCATCGTTCCTTTCAGGGAGCGGCTTCTTTTAGTCCCTCCTTTCGGGGAGCCAGAGCGGGCAGAGGGACCTCCTTTCCCGCTACCAGAGGTGCAGGTTGGACCCGGGGGAGGGGCCGTGGCCGTCCCGGTCAGTCCTGGGGCGCCAAGCCCAAGCCTGCTGGCAAGCCCGCTCAGCAATGAGGGGGTGCCCTCACCCGTTGCGGGTGGGGGGACGATTGCGACACTTCTCCCAGGTTTGGGACCAGGCGGTTCTAGACAGATGGATCCGGGAGGTGGTGTCGTCCGGTTACAAACTGGAGTTCGAGTCTCGCCCTCCTTCACAGTTTTTCCGGTCTCGGGTGCCCACCGACCCTTTGGCCGCGCAGGGGCTCCTGGCGTCGGTGAAGAATCTTCTGGAAATGGCGGTCATCTGGCCGGTGCCGCACTTGGAAGTGGGCCTCGGGTATTACTCCAATCTCTTCACAGTCCCCAAGAAGGACGGGTCGGTGCGCCCTGTTCTGGATCTGAAGTTCCTCAACAGGTTTATCCGTACACGGAAGTTTCGCATGGAAACTCTGCGATCAGCCATCAGTTCTCTTCGGCAGGGGGACTTCATGACGTCCATAGACATCAAGGATGCTTACCTTCATGTTCCCATCTGCCAGGCTCATCAACGTTTTCTTCGGTTCGTGATGAAGGATCGGCATTTTCAATTCGTGGCACTTCCGTTTGGCCTTACCTCGGCTCCAAGAGTGTTCACCAAGGTGCTGGCAGGAGTGATGGCCATTCTCAGAACTCAAGGCATTCGTATCGTACCTTATCTGATCTTCTCATCATGGCTCCTTCTCTCAATCGGAGACGGAGACCAGGACGGTGGTCTCCACGCTGGAAAGCTTCGGTTGGGTGATCAACTATCCCAAGTCCTCCCTCGCCCCGGCCAGGGTGGTGTCCTTTCTGGGAAAGCGGTTGACTTCTTGTCAACACAGGGTTTTTCTGCCCCAATCCAAGATTTTTCTGATTCAGGAATTGGCTTGGTTCCTTCTTTCCAATCCGTCCATCCGTCTGGGGATGAGACTGGTAGGGTTGATGGTTGCCTCTTTCGAGGCAGTGCCTTTTGCTCAATTTCACACAAGGATGCTTCAGCTTCATCTGTTGGTGTCTTGGGACCGGCGACCACGGTCGTTGGATCGGCCCTTCCAGTTGTCCTCCCGTGTCCGGCAGTCCCTTCAATGGTGGTTGGTCTCGACCAATCTTTTGAGGGGCAGGGGGGGATTCTGGAAGGATCTTCAGTTTTGGGGGCAGTGGGGGCGTCGAGAAGCCCACTTGCCCATCAATGTTCTGGAACTGAGAGCCATCCGTCTGCTTCTTTTTCATTTGACTCAGCATGTTCTGGCCCTTCCGGTTCAGGTTCGCTCGGGCAATCGGACAGCGGTTGCTTACATCAATCATCAGGGAGGGACTCGCAGTCTGGGGGCCCTCAGAGAGGTGTCCCTGATCCTGACCTGGGCGGAGGCCCATGTTCCTTGTCTCTCAGCAGTTTACATTCCGGGTGTGGAAAACAGGGAAGCGGATCTGTTGAGCAGGTGCTCTTCCCGTCTGGGGGAATGGTCTCTCCATCCTCAAGTTTTTCGGTCTCTGTGTCTCCGGTGGGGGACACCGGAGGTGGACCTATTTGCCTCTCGTCACAATTGCAGGCTTCCGACCTTTGTTGCCCTTGTCTCACAGGATCCTCTGGCTCTGGCGGTGGACGCCATGTCTCTGAGCTGGGGGGATCTGGGGTTTCTGTACCTTTTTCCTCCGATACCCATGCTAGGCAAGGTGGTACGAAAGCTGGCTCTGGAAAGGGTGTCCGCCATTCTTGTGGCTCCAAGGTGGCCAAGGCGAGTATGGTTCGCAGACATCGTTCGGCTGGCGGTGGATCAGGTCGTTCTGCCTCTTCGGCCCGATCTGCTCACTCAGGGTCGGCTGTGTTACCCCAATTTAACCAATGCTGGATTTGACGGCTTGGCTGCTGAAACCTTCATCTTGAAGGAGGAGGGTCTTTCTGACTCGGTTGTTAAGACTCTGATATGTGCCTGGAAGAGGTCTTCTTCTACCATCTACTATAGGACTTGGACGCTTGGTGTGAGGTTAGATCTTTGCCGTGTTGGGTCTTTTCGGTTTCCAGGATTTTGGATTTTCTGCAATCAGGGCTGGACTTTGGTCTCCAGCTGAGTACTTTAAAGGGGCAGGTTTCTGCCTTGTCTATCTTTTTTCAGAAGCCTTTTGCGCTTCATCCTTTAGTTAAAACCTTTTTCCAGGGGGTTACGCATGTGCGGCCTCCCAGGAAGCCATTGCTCCCTGTTTGGGACTTGAATTTGGTTATTTCTGCTCTTCAGGCTCCTCCCTTTGAGCCCTTGCAGGATATTGCTCTTTCTACCTTGACTCAGAAGATTGCCTTCTTGGTGGCGATCACTTCGGTTCGACGTGTCTCGGAGTTGGCGGCCTTGTCGATTCAGGCGCCCTACTTTGAGAGGCTTCAGGACAAGGTGGTCTTTCGTTTCAAACCGGACTTTCTTCCTAAGGTTGTTTCTGCTTTTCATTTGAATCAGGATATTGTTCTTCCCTCTTTGTGTCCTAAACCTAAGAATGACAAGGAGAGGGTTTTGCATTGTTTGGATGTGGTACGCTGTGTGAAGTACTATTTGCTTATTACTTCTCCTTTTCGTAAGACTGATGCCTTTTTTGTGGTGCCCTGTGGGCCTAGGAAGGGTTTGGCTCCGGCTAAGTCTTCCATTAGCAAATGGATTCGTCAGGCGGTTATTGGGGCCTATTCGGCCAAGGGGAAGGTTCACCCTTTTCGTATCACCGCTCATTCTACTCGTGCTGTTGGGGCGTCCTGGGCTTTTCAGCACCAGGCTTCTGTTGAACAAGTTTGTAAGGCTGCTACTTGGTCTTCCGTTCATACTTTTTCTAAGTTTTATAAAGTTGATGTGCGGGCTTCAGCGGACACTGTGTTTGGCCGCAAGGTTCTGCAGACTGCAGTCGTTTAGGTTATGCTTCATTTTGCTGTCGGATACCCACCCCTTGTGGACACTGCTTTTGGATGTCGCTATCGTCAGAATTAAAGGGGAAGCGGGGTGTGTGACACACTGAGAATTATACCATTTTGTGAGTACTTACCTGTAAAATGGATATTGTCAGTGTGTCACACACCCCGCTTCACCCGCCCTTTTTGGTATCCTGGATCCTCTATATGGTGAAGCTTTCCTTTATTTTATTTTGAGGTTACCGTTGGATTTCCTGGTACCTTGTCTTACTGCTGTTTGAATTCACTGGGTGTTAAGTGGGAGGTCCCAGGTATATGTAGGCCAGGAGGGGCTCGTTTTCAAGACTTCTCTCTGCAACGTCGCCTCCTGCTGGAGGATAACCCTATCGTCAGAATTAAAGGGGAAGCGGGGTGTGTGACACACTGACAATATCCATTTTACAGGTGAGTACTCACAAAATGGTATTTTTCTCTGGCCTGGCTGATGCCCTAAGCCTATGGTATGTACTCATGCTGCAGCATGAAACAGCTTATTAGCTCCAGTAGAACACACTTTTGTATGTGTCAGGAATTTGATCCAGTTCATCAGATTCGCACAGAATGCAAGGGTGCCTGCGCAAGGGCCACTTGAGTGAGATGGGATATAGCTTGCTTGGTGAGTGTACATGCTTGTAATTGCATCTAGTGGGACATACTTGTGGACCTAGACCTATGAACTGTACTCACAATGCAGAATGGAATGGAACACTACTATCTATATCTGGTTAATAAGAACCATCTTCTCCTGCCTGTCCATCCTTTATGAGGATAAAACCATGACTTAGAGGAAGCATCAAAATCCTGGTTTGGTTTACGGGATAAATAATATTAAATAAATAATATTCTGTCTGGCAGGTTTTATTGCATGGAAATAGCAACAGGTTAATAGAGTAATTATATGCAGAATTCAATGTCTTTGTAAAAGCTAAATATTTCATTAAATGCATCACAGACCTTTTCAAAAATATTAGGGGGAAATTTAGCAGGGCTTTTCAAATTACTGGAGCACCTCCTAGATATTCAATAAAGATTCGATTTGCCCTCCAGCTGAACACACAATACAGTAGAGCATATCAGACCTATAGCTAACAAACAAACAACCCTGGAGCACCAGCAGCAGCAACTTCTGGTTACATTCATTTATGTAAACTATGAATAGGGAAAACTGTCTAAAAGCAAGCTGTTTGAACTGCAAGGTGTCATCTGACTATTTTGCAATCCTAAGAAATGGCTCATTGATTGCAAGAACAAAACAGCCCAACTTGAATTCTGAGAAGGCCTTCTTTTCTACTATAGCCAATATCTATGATGATTTGGGTTGATGGCCTTATCCAAATTAACAATCAGTAAAACTTTGCTAGAAACGAAGGCCAATCAAATAATCCCTGGAACCTACGTGAGGGGCTCACTTAGGATTCAAACCTATTCCCTCCTCTGCAAAGTAAACTGTATCGAGTCTTAGTCCCTTCCAGACTGGTTACCACTCTCCAGATTCCAGTTCCCAGGTTGAAGTCTCCTTTAATTGTTGCTGCTATTGACCTTGCCCAGGAAAAGATTATCAATTAGATGGTTCCTGTTTGGTTTCAAATTAGATTGCTTCAGAGATTTGCTTATTTTATTTTCCTACCCCCCTACAATTTTTGTGCTGGGTCCACCATGTTTGAGGGTATGGTAAATAATTTAAGAATTGACTGATGTATTTGCTCACTTGTTACCAGGATTATACCACTGACCTCTTCCAAAAAATATTTGCCCCCCTATTGACCTTATGATTGTGATATAGAACAGGGTTTCACAACCTCCTGTTATGGAGTACCACTTCCCATTTTGCAATTATCTCAAGAACCACTCAATATAGACCTCCCCGGAAGGGTGGAGGTCCTATACTGGCCCAACAATGCAAGCTTTTCTGCCAATAATGCAGTCATCTCCACTGTTGCATTCCTGTAGTGTGTTGACTTGTCCATCTGGCACATCCTAATGAAACTGTATCTTGTGTGCAGTGATTCATGTCCCTCCAGTTTAAACCCACTTCAGCCCCATGGGCCTTGAGTAGCACCAAAGGGGAGCTCAAGTATCACAAGTGGTACTAATACCACTGGTTGGGAGTGTCTGCTATAGAACATTTACAGAATGCTTACTCTTTAAGAGAAAGGGTGTTTTTTTGAGGTGCAGGTTCGGGGAGAATATATTAAGGGGAGCATGAATTTATTCAAAACTTTTCCAGCTGGGTCGGCCTATTTGTTGTCATTGCTTCCTTTCATCAATCACAGCAAACTCAGATTACCCTCTCTAACTATAACTTCTCCCATAGATTACAGAACTGTTTGCTCCAATTTATGGTGCCTAGAATTTGATGAAACTAGATGCATTAAATAGCATCAAATCTGGACTCAAAGGAAGGGTAGCCTTTAAACCTTTAATTGCCAAGCCCGTGAGTTTTACGTGGTTGCCTCCCCGAACCCTTAAGTGCCAGCCACGTAAAATTAATGGCCTGACATTTACCCCTGCTAGCGGCAAACAAATAAAAAAAACACTCACCTGACTCCTCCGGTCAGGTCTTCTATCTAATCTGGTGCCATCGGATCCCCCTGGGGGCTCTTCTGGCTCCAGGAGAGCACTCAGAATAGCCCCTCCACTTCGGCTTACTTTTTTACAATTTACTAACTGTATGACATTTACTCTCCTTTGGCCGCAATCCCTCCTGCCTGGTCTCCTCTTCACCAGGGGGGCCTCCAGTCGCCCCCCCTGGGATCTTCCATGGTGAGGAGAGGGCGAGAAATTGCCCTCTTCCTCACTTCCTGGGCATTTCTAATCCATTTGAGACGCTCAGTAGCACCGGGTGATCGGAGGAGGGAGGTTGGAGGGGCAAAAGGACTGTGATCTCTTGTCCCCCCAGCCCCCCCTCCACCGGTCACCTGGCAGTTGTCATCAGAGATGATCACTGTGGGACAGCGAAGGATTGAAGGTGAGTAGAGAAAAAAAATGTTGTGTTGTGTGTGTTTATTTTTACTGTAAACTCCTTGTGAACTGGTAAGGGATCCATGAGATGGGCTGACAAGTCACCTGTGGTTAGCGGGTGACTTGCCATTAACCCCCTGCTCCCCAATTACCTGCCTCTCCAAAGGGGGCAGAAGGGCCTGGGCCCACAAAGACTATGCAAGCTTGTAGCCGGCAGTCCAGGGGCCACCAAAGCTGGCCCCTGTGCCCTGTTCTACAAACCCTGCATAGCTGATCCCCGGGCTGGTTATACAGGGTTGGGGGGACCCCACGTCATTTTTGGGGGGGGATTTTTAACCAAAAAATGGGCCCCCCAGAAAGGGACTGCCAATTTATTTAACCCTTTGTAGTGTGGATAGTAGTTATACTTTATGTGTAAATGTTATAAGTTGCTGTAATAAGGAGAAATGGGGCTTTCACATATTAAATATATAATATTGGTTTTCTTTAATAAAACAAATGTAAAGAAAATGTGACTTTGATTCTTCTTTTTTATTTTTTTATTCTTTTTTATGGAAACTCTGTGCAACCAAAGAATTCATTGAGGGATTACTTCCAGAAAACTGTGCCCACGTCAACAAGCCTGGTACGCCTAGAAAGCTTGAGGTGTGTATTTCCAGAGAAAGTTTGTGGGGGGTATTTCAAATGTAAAGGGTTGTTTTTCTTGGAAAGAAAGCATATCATATTTGTATTTTATCTGAAAATCCCCTAAAGCAGTTTGGGGGAGTCTCCTGGGCAGGAAAGGTTGTCTACCAATACATATGTGTTACCGTTGTAACTTGTAACCAGGAGAAATGGGGATTTCACACTTACATTTTTTATTACAAAAAACACTACAAATTGTAAAAATTAATGTTTGCACATATTTCATCCAAAAGTATTGAGAATATACAAAGAAAGACCAAACAAGGCATTACATGTTAAAGCCCAGACTCTGCTGTGCTCATTTTTCTTGGAAATCCCTTCAAAAATCACAGTTGAACATGTGTAGCGCAAAATATTGAAACATGGTCTGGCATTCTGCCTATGTTCCAGGGGCTTGTCGGTGCAATTTTCTCTTTTTGTACATGTTGTTGTAGTTTATACTCATCATTTCTCAGAAACTTGATCGACTTCAGCAAGTTCCACTGGTTTTATATTAGCAAGAAAAATTTGAGTAATGTACTTTTCATATCCAGGAAGTGAACTTCTTGGATTACCTATATTCTCTACAACCGTGACCCAGTTACGGACCCTGCTGAAGTATGTGCAATTCTGGAGTGAGCCAAACCTTCCTGCAAATGTCTACAGATAATTTATATAGATGTTTTAATCTATTGTTGCCTTAGTTACAGATTTAACCAAAAATCTTGTGGGTCCCTGAGTTTAGTCCTCTGCAGCTATCTCACCCTTTTATTTTGTAAAAGAGCCAATATTCATTCATCCAGATCCCATTCAGCCTTCCTTGGGGGCTTTAGAGGTAGAGGAGTGGTGATGTCTCCTTTACTGGGAAGCTTTCTTCATCAAGTAATTTGTCCCAGACAGTCAAAACTATGACATTTGCAATCAGAATTTCTTGGCCATGAAATTATATTTAGAGGAGTGGCGTCAATAGTTTGGTAGGACAGTTCACTCTATAGCAGTTTATACAGACACATGTCAGGCTGACATATAGGCTGAGTACTGCAGATGAGGAGGTAAGCTGGCTGGCAGAGGATCTGGCAATATGGAGTGGGGCAGGTCAGAAACACATGGAATGAAATTCTAATGCCTGGCTGGACACCTGCCTTTTGTCAGTTCACAATCCCCAATCTCTGCCGCAGGGCACTGGGCTGTAGCCAGATGGCTGATCCAGCAAGGAGCTGTTGACTAAAACTGGGAAACGTAGCCCAACCTAACCCCTAAGGGTCAAGAGCTAGGTAGTAATAGAGCTGCAAGATACAAAAGGTGAAGATGAGAGGCTAGTCGAATTGTGCCTGGAAGGTAAGGAGGCTGAATGCACTGGCAAAGGAATAGGACGAGAGAGGTGTTGGAAGGGTCAAGCCAAGGTTGTAGCTGTAGCCCACCCTAGCAATTAGCTTTAACGGACCCCGGACTGAGGGACGTGGCTGGCTTTATTCAGATACTGACCTTGGACCAAAGGACATTAGTCAGACAGAATGTGTATTAACTATGAATGGCCCAGTAAGCTATGGTGATAATAGCTGCAGAGCTCAATCTTGTGAGGCAGGAATAGGTGTAGTATTACCAGAAGAGTTATCTGTAGACAAGCCAGTGAGTGACGGCTAGGGAGAGGGACATACCAGCACATCTGCCTGTTCTCATTGCATCCTGAGGATGGGCAGCTGCTGGGACACATCTGGGCATGTAATACAGCTCATCTGTGGGCACCACCCTATTTTAGGCTTTTTCGGCTTTGATAAAACTACTTTTTGTCATCCCTTGCATTTTGCCTTTTTTGGGCTTTGGCAAACCTACTTGACATACCTTGCATTATACCTTCTTGGCCTTTGATAAAACTTCTTCCCTTTTGTCACCCCTTACTTTATACTTATTTGGGGTTTTAATAAAACTAGTTACTTGTTGGCACTCCTTGCATTATACCTTTTGGGGTTTTGATAAAACTACTTACTTGTTGACATACCTTGCACTATAACTTTTTGGCCTTTGATAAAACTACTTACCTTTTGTCACCCCTTACTTTATACTTATTTGGGGTTTTAATAAAACTAGTTACTTGTTGGCACTCCTTGCATTATACCTTTTGGGGTTCTGATTACACTACTGACTGGTTGGCACACCTTGCATTATACCTATTTTGGCCTTTGAAAAACCAACATACTTGGCACACCTAGCATTTTACCTTTATGGGCTTTGATTTAAAAACACTTCTTGTCACCCCTTGCATTATATGTATTTGAGGCTTTGATAAAACTAGTTATGTGTTGGCACACCTGACATTGGACCTTTTTGGGCTTTGATAAACCTAACTTACTTCTTGGCACACCCTTGCATTATACCCTTTTAGGCTTTTATAAAACTACTTACTTTTTGTCATCCTTTGTATTATACCTTTTTGGGACTTTGATAGAACTAGTTACTTGTGTGCCAACCAGTCAGTAGTGTTATTGCAATATACTTATCGGGCTTTGATAAACCAACTTGTTGGCACACTTTGCATTATACGTTTTTGACCTTTGATAGAACTACTTTTTGTCACCCCTTCCATTTTGCCTATTTGGGGCTTTGATTAAACTAGTTACTTGTTGGCACACCTTTCAGTATTCTTATTTGGCCTTTGACATACCTATTTACTTCTTGGCACATTTTGCATTATAGATTTTTGGATTTTTAATAAAACTACTTACTTGTTGTCACCTCTTGTATTATGCCCAATTTGGGCTTTGATAAAACTAGTTACTTGTTGTCACACCTTGCGTCATACTTTGATAGACCTACTTGTGTTAGAAAAAGCTACTTACTTATTGCCAGCCCTTGCATAACACTTACTGGGTGTTGAAAACATCTATTCACTCACACCACCTTCATTGTAAATACTGGGTGTTTGATACTACTACTCACTTCTGGCCATCACCTGCATTGTAAATCCTGGGTGCCTGCTACTACTACTCACCTCTGGCCATCACCTGCATTGTAAATCCTGGGTGCCTGCTACTACTACTCACCTCTGGCCATCACCTGCATTGTAAATGCTGGGTGTTTGATACTACTACTTACCTCTGGCCATCACCTGCATTGTATATACTGGGTGTTTGATACTACTACTCAACTCTGGTGGCAGAGATGGTCTCACATCATCCCTTTGGGGAAAGACAGATGGCCTTGTTGTGGAGGTGGTGGTAGAGGTTGAGACAACGGAAGCATCAGAGGGAGCCTCAGGTGTTTGCATGTATTTATATAATTTTTAATAATACTAATAATATTTTTGGTTTTCTTTGCAGGTCCCTGGTGATGGACGTTGTACAGAGATGTCCCTAGCTTCAGTGACTGGTGGCCTTGTGCCGCCACTAAGCCCTCAATGTCATTTGGGAACTCCGCCAGTAGTGCCTCAATTGCACTTCTGCATGATCAAAGACAAATGAAGTAAGGACACAGAACCCAAAATAAGGTATACATTTCCTGTGTACAATAATATGAAACAAATGTGCAAAACAACTATATACACCTATAATAGCATGCACGGTGCTCTCTGCCATATTTTTAAAAAGCTTTTGTGACCATAAAACTTGCAATTTAATTGTGAAGATTAAAGAAAAATATGATTTGATGCAAATTTAAATTAATGAGGTTCATGATACACAGAAAGAATGCATGTCCTGGAAAGTATCACAATAGTTTACAATAATTATTTACAATAATTATTGAGCCCCCCATATAACATCATGCTGTAATTATAAAAGGAAAAATGAACTTCAAACAAATTAATCTTTAAAATAATAGTATATTTTTTTTTCACATTTGAAAATGATCATCCAGCGCAAAGGTTGAAGGAGAATGAGATCAGTAGTATTGTGGAGAGCTAAGCTTCTTTCTTCTGAAATCCCAATATCTGATTAGTTATCCTGGAGGTGCCATGCACTGCAATAGCAGACATATTTTTAAGATATCTTAGCTGTAGCTGTGACTAGACACGTGGGAAAATGGCTGCAATTTTTTACTCCTACACATCCCTGCTGCTGTACCGATGGGAAGCATCATCTGTCATCAACAACTTTAATTTTAGAGGGCAATAAACGCTTTAACCCTTTTAATCACATACATTTTATGTGTCTGGTTTTTCCCCTGCAAGCAGCCCAAAAAAATATGCTCCCTTTAAGAAGCGATCCAGCTGCATGGGTTTCTTCTTCACTCAGGGATTACTTCCAGAAAACAACAAGCCTGGTAAGCCTAGAAAGCTTGAGGTGTGTACTTCCAGAGCATATATAGGTTCTGGGGAGTATTTTAAATGTAAATGGTTGTTTTTCTTGAAAAACTGCAAGGTGTGCATAACAGTTCTATTTTATATGAAAATCCCCGAAAGCGCTGTTTTAGTTTAGTCTCCTGAGCAGGAATTGGTGTCTACCGTATGTATATGTGTGTGTATATATATATATATATATATATATATATATATAAATATATATATTCTCATATGTATATATGTGGTGCCGTTGTAACCACATGGAATGGGGCTTTTACCTGCAATATAATTTTCTTAAAATAAACGTACACTTTTTATTACGAAAACACTACAAATTGTACAAAATAGAATTTTCCATTTTTTTAAACATATTTCATCCAAACATATAGTGAATACACAAAGGCCCTTATTTAAGAAGGGATAGCGTCAGGTAGCGCCTGGTTAATGAGAAGTAGCGACAGATAGCGACTGGTCAACGCCGGATACGGCACGCAATTACACATTTATCAAGCAGAATCTGTTTAGCGACTGGGATAGCGCCATGTAGCGTCTGATTCATCATTTTCACAGCCTCAGCGAACAGCGCCAGCGTTCAGCCTTGCACAGCGCCAGGTATGACCTCTCGCTACCTGACGCTCTCCCATACATTTCAATGGACGATCCTTTTCTTCTCTTTAAACTGTTTTTTTTTTCTTTCAAAAAAATCACAAATAATTCTGTGACCTCTTCTGGCATTGAAATAGCATTTTTTTCATATTTTTTTCATTTTTTATATATTTCCTCTGAAATGACATTACAGGTCTGGCATTAAAGTGTTCATGTTACAATGTTATTACAATGTAATTCCATATGTTTTCGCTTTGTTACTAGTTGATAGATGCTTGAAAACACACTTTAAACACACCGCCTCCTGCGCTCTGGGTTTCAAACTAGTATTTTTCAGCGCCAGAGATTTGTGAGGCTGTTTTTTTGCAGAATATGGTGTGAGTCGGTCACTATGAGCAGTCGCTAACATGCGCTCCCATACAGCGCTGTACTGGTCAAATAGCGACTCCTCACAATATATTCAACATTGCTGAACAGCGACTGAGTCGCTATAAAGTAGCGACTCACAGCCGAGCACTGCGACTACTAGCGGGCGCTCTGAAAATGCCTGCTACAGACGCTCATCTGTCGCTACCTGCCGCTCATGATGAATCAGCCTCCCCATAGATTACAAACAACTTCATGTTAAATACCAGACTCTGCTGAATGGGACAATATATACTTTTCCTGAGAAATCCCTGGAAATCCCCTCAAAAATCACAGTTAAGCAAGAATGACACAAAATAGTTAATCATGGTCTGGCAACAGAGGGTGGCAAAATCTCAAGGTAGGCTGGCAGTTAAAGGGTTAAACCAGGGATGCACAACCTGTGGACTGCACTGCCATCAATTGCAGTCCCCAGCTGGCCACTAGGGGGCACTGCACCTCTAATTTTGAAGCAGAAAGTTCTCTGTAGAGGTGGGTGACACACATGGGCTACTGGTGTGTAGTTTGTGTTGGATGTGTCTATGGATGCCTAGCGGCCGGCTGAGGTGTCGTTTAGATTGCAGGGATGACTATGCAGGGTCTTGTTCCACTTTAGAAGACTCTTGGGGGTGTTTGTCTATGTCCTTTATGCAAATTATCCAAATCCAGCCCACACATGTGCCCTTGGATTGGGGATCAGGTAGGTTTTACCGGGATTTTGCAGGGTTTCACACAGTGGGATATCCAGAACCAGGAGAGGCGACCCTGGACCTATCACCAGGATGATTTGATTTGGGATGCCCCACTGTCACCCTTCACCCAGAACACCCAGTTTAACTTACTTCTTCCCGGGTTCCCTCACTGCATGTCAGTGGCATGGCTGGATCCCCAGCTCACCTCTAATTGAGACGCATACCCTTTCTGAATGGTCGATGCTGGCATGCCCGGCATACCGGCATACAGTTAGAGATGGGCAGGGATGCGCCTGGCGGTGCTTGCTTGATTCAGATCTCCTTGTTGCTCCAAGCTCAGAGCAGCAAAGCACAATTGAAGTGCAGCTGATTGGCTGTTACAAACAGAGCTGATTGCATGCTTGGCATTAAACATCCATTGGATGAAAATCCATGCATGCATGCACTGTGTAACTGCCAGGAGGAATTTTATGGGCCTTTTAGGGGGCAGGAAAAAGATGTGACCTTCAGAGAAGCCTCCCAACCTGTTAATATGCACGGCAAATAGCGCTGATTGGACAAGAGCCGAGCATGCAGCACGGGACCGGGGAATGGTGAGTTCTTGGGGAAAATGGGGGTTTTACACAGCAGGGCATTGCAAATCAGGATGCCCCTGGGGAAAGAACCAAAACCCAGGATAATGAAAATCCTGTGTTTTGGTCCATTTTAAATGAGATGTGCAGATGGGCTTAGATGGGGTGTTGCTCCTCATTAAAGTGGACCAACCACTGGTTTCGGCAGCTCTGGAATATAAAAGACAAGAGAAAATGGAAAGGTAGGTTTTGGGGGCGACCTGAGGGGCAGTGGGGCATCCTAATTCGGATGATTGGATGCTAGTTTGTGCATGTGCCACGGGACTGGCAGAAAGGTATGTTTTTAGGTTGAATACAAACCATTAGTTCACATTTCATTTAATTCATTTTCTCTGAAAAAAATCTCTGAAGCTAACAGTACAGTACTGTACCTGGGTGGGGTAGGAGTCTCTAAATGATTAAAACACAATAGGAGCATTTAACTGATAATGAAGGTGAAAAAAAAGATCTCAAATCCCCCCCCCCCACACTGACTTTTTAGGGGGTTTTAGGGCCATTGGTGGCACACATAGGAATTTTTCCTCTGCATTTAACACACTAGTGCAGTGAGTATACACCTATCCAGAGCAGTGGGCTGTCCTAATTACAGCACTTGGGGAGCATTTGTTGGGTTAAGTGCCTTGTTCAAGAGCACTTCAGTCATGTTCCATTGCCGGAATTCAAACCCCTAAAACCCTCAGGTTGCAAGGCCGTTTCCTTACCTCTAGGTCATGACTGCCCCACATCCTAGTCACTGAGTGTGTGTATGGGGGGGTTAGCCAGATGTTGCATTTTAAAGCGGGACAAAATCCTGATTTGACTGTCCTGAAATCAAAAAGATTCCAGGATCAGGATGCACGCTGTTTGAAACCCCCCAGGGTGACAATAATAACTCACTTTTTCTTGGTCCAATGGTGCATGCATGGGCTCTCGTCCAATCAGAGCCATTACACTCTATTAGGGTATAAGGGAGGATAAAGAAGGATTAGAACTTATACTCTATTTGGGTAAAAGGGAGGATACAGAAGGAGAAGAGCTTACAATTTATTATGTTATAAAGGAGGATACAGAAGGAGAAGAGCTTACATTCGATAAGGGTATAAGGAAGTATACAGAAGGAGGAAGAGTTTAAGGGAGGATACAGAAGGAGAAGCGCTTACAATCTATATTAGGGTATAAGGGAGGATACAGAAGGAGAAGAGCTAACAATATATTAGGGTATAAGGGAGGATACAGAAGGAGAAAAGCTTACAATCTATTAGGGTATAAGGGAGGATACAGAAGGAGAGGAGCTTACATTCTATTAGGGTATAAGGAAGGATACAGAAGGAGAAGAGCTAACAATATATTAGGGTATAAGGGAGGATACAGAAGGAGAAAAGCTTACAATCTATTTGGGTATAAGGGAGGATACAGAAGGAGAAGCACTTACAATCTATTAGGGTGTAAAGGAGGATACAGAAGGAGAAGAGCTTACATTCTATTAGGGTATAAGGAAGGATACAGAAGGAAGAAGAGTATAAGGGAGGATACAGAAGGAAGAAGAGTATAAGGGAGGATACAGAAGGACAAGGGAAGACACAGAGGGAGAAGAGCTTACACTCTATTAGGGTATAAGGGAGGATACAGAAGGAGAAGAGCTTACAATCTATTAGGGCATAAGGGAGGATACAGGAGGAGAAGAGCTTACAATCTATTAGGATATCAGGGAGGAAACAGAAGAAGAAGAGCTTACACTCTATTGGGGTATAAGGGAGGATACAGAAGGGGGAAGAGCTTGCAGTCTATTAGGGTATATGAGAGGATTCAGAAGGAGAAGATCTTACACTCCGTTAGTGTGTAAGGGAGGACACAGAAGGAGAAGAGCTTACACTCTATTAGGGTATAAGGGAGGATACAGAAGGGGGAAGAGCTTACAGTCTATTAGGGTATAAGGGAGGATACAAAAGGGGGAAAAGCTTACAATCTATTAGAGTATAAGGGATAATACAGAAGGGGGAAGAGTTTACAATCTATTAGGGTATAATGGAGGATACAGGAAGGGGAAAGAGCTTGCAATCTGTATGTGCAACCATCTCTCACCAAATGATGCGAGCCCACCTAACCCCAAACAACCAATCTGCTGCAGGGGTTATTGCCAGGTAAGGTGAGAAATAATGGTAGGGCTGGCCTGGGCAAAATAGTGCAGCGTATGCATCTTTCATGAGCAAAATAATTTTGCATCTGTCCTGGGCAAAATAATTCCGTGGCTGCCTTGGGAAAAATAATTCTGCATATGCCCTGGGAAATATAATTCAGCAACTACATCTGTCCTGAGCAAAATTATTGTGTCTCTAACCATCCATTTGAATAGTCGTGTTTGCATTTTGTTTTGTATTATTAACCGGCCCGTTGAAGGCTACCAGAATGCTTATGTGCCCCTCGGTAAACATGATTTTGACACCCCCTGCTTTAAGGGATGGTTTGGATTATTTCTATTTTTCTGTTAGTGTTCTGCTTGCAGATATATTTGGGATATAGGCATATTTTCCTCCTCCAGCCTATCAAGTTTTATCACTGGTTTACGGATTGTGAGACATTCCTCTGGCTGCCTGGCCGTGTTTGTGACATGCCTCCCAAGTGATGCTAGCTACCTTCCTGGTGTGATTGGCTAGATCATCATGGCTGCTGGTTATTGGATATTGTTGGGGGTAAAGGGTTTTTTCTTGTCACAAAGCAAGAGATGGCCATTGGAAGGGGTATTTATACACAGGAAGAGTTGTTCCCTCTATACCTCCTGCTGTCACTGTGTTGAATCCCACATTATTATATACGTTTAAATGTTTTTGTGAACCCTATAGAACCCTATAGTTTTCATGTATTGGACTGCACTTAGGTGCACAAATAATCACACATTTTGTCTATACCAAATAGCTCATTGATTACAACATTTCACTATTCATTCAGGTGCAAATATAATAACTTCTGTTGGGTCCTAGAAGGTGGCTGTAAAAAGAATGATGAACTGAACCATCTCTACTATACACCCCAACATTACCATGTTATCCATTCCTTTTTGTATTTGTAAGTTGTGTCACCCCCCCCCCCCACACACACACACACACTTACATATATGCACTTTTGGACAATTGCTTATAGGCCCACAGACTTTAGCTCCCCAGCAGAGGCCTGGACCACAGCATCCCTTAGGGATCCCTAGTGAAACCTAACTAAAGTGGAGGGGTGATGAAAATGAGCCAGAGGTCAGGAAACCTAATAAAAGATGTCCATGGGGTTGGAAAAGTCACGAGGCCGCTGCAGAGTGGTCTTGGGTGATGCTTTACTTCAAAGTAAACCTATTATGATAAATATAAAACTGGTGGCTACACACCCACTAAGTGACACAACACCATTGGGCTCTTCTCTTCAAACCAGGGAGAAGCCTTGGTAATGGAAGCTAACAGGTCACATGAGCAGTTCAGAGGGACTTGTGGTTTTCTCGTATTATTGGGCAGTTTGCAATGCTCAGAGGGTGGCTTTTAATATCCTTAATATAAATGTGCCCAGAATTCAGTTTGCCCGGCAACACTAGTGTATATCATAGTCACACAATACCAGTTTTAGCTGGAAACATTTTTCCTTGTTGAGAGAAAATGGAATATCAGATAAACAGATGTTGCTGAATAAGACATTGTATTTTTAGGTTAACAGGTGCAAGGTCTAGAGAATGCCAAATAATGCATGCAATAGAATTAAAGCACAGGTGGCTAAAGAAAAAAACATGTTGTTTTTACACATAAATATATTAGTTCAAAACAGTACATGTATTGGATTGCATTTGTTTTTATTTTCTTGAACCTGAAAATAAAGATAAAATATCAGAACCTAAAGTGGACCAAAACCTTGAACGGCCTGCTCTCGAGTCTAAAAGACTCCAGGGCCAGACTTGTCCTGTCCTGGGGGCACCCCAATTCAGCCAAAGGGATGCTAGCTGGTACCAGAGCTCTATGCTGTGCTGTGTAAACCAACAGTGCTCTATGGCGTTACTTGATATGTAAGGCATAGAACTTTAAATGGAAGAGACCCTAAGCATGTGCTGTGGGATCGCAGTGGAGGTGAATAGAGGAACTAAGGGTTTAAAAGAGCAGGAGCATCTTAAATTGGGATGCCCCGGGGACATGGACCAAAACCAGGGATAGTTAAAATCCTGTGAACACCAAAAATACCGATATCGGTATACATATACAATGAACCCAACCATACTTGGATTGAGCGTGTAAAATTCTTTTAAAGTGGACCAAAACCCTTCGCTTCCAGCAGGGGTGGACTGACCATAGGGCATACCAGGCAAAATCCCAGTAGGTCGGCACCATGGTGAGCAACAGGTAGGGGAGGTCGGGTGGTGGCCAGTAAGCGGCCCCTGAGTGCTGTACAACAATAAGGCGGAGGGCAAGGTAACAGATTTATGCCTGTCTACTGCCGCTGATTTTGCCCATACAAACACGCACACACTGATACACTTGCTCCTGCTACTCCTGGGTGACCGGTGGCGTGGCTTGTGTCTATGGGCTGCGTCCATTGTTTTAATTGGATGCCGGCCATATGGGCCATGGCCACCGGGAACAAGCGTTGCAACCATCGGGAAGTGTCGGTGAGTGTATGTGTGTGAGCGTGTGGCGGTGGTGGGGGGAACAGCAGCAGTGGGCAGGAAGGCATGAATTGGTTACCCTGCCTGCCTGCCTGCTGCCTTATTGTCTAGCACTAGGAGGAGAGATGGGGTTGGATGCCGCTCACTGCCTGTAATGAGGGATGTTAGTCACTGCCTGAAATGGAGGGATGCTGCCTGGGGATGGAGGGACATTCAATGTCTGTAATGAAGGATGCCCCTGACTGCCTGTATAGGGAGATGCTGCACCATGCATCTATGGGATGCCCCTCACTGCCTGTAATAGGAGATGCTGCATCATGCATCTATGGGATGCCCCTCACTGCCTGTATAGGGAGATGCTGCATCATGCATCTATGGGATGCCCCTCACTGCCTGTAATAGGAGATGCTGCATCATGCATCTATGGGATGCTCCTCACTGCCTGTAATAGGAGATGCTGCATCATGCATCTATGGGATGCCCCTCACTGCCTGTAATAGGAGATGCTGCATCATGCATCTATGGGATGCCCCTCACTGCCTGTATAGGGAGATGCTGCATCATGCATCTATGGGATGCCCCTCACTGCCTGTATAGGGAGATGCTGCATCATGCATCTATGGGATGCCCCTCACTGCCTGTATAGGGAGATGCTGCATCATGCATCTATGGGATGCCCCTCACTGCCTGTAATAGGAGATGCTGCATCATGCATCTATGGGATGCCCCTCACTGCCTGTAATAGGAGATGCTGCATCATGCATCTATGGGATGCCCCTCACTGCCTGTAATAGGAGATGCTGCATCATGCATCTATGGGATGCCCCTCACTGCCTGTATAGGGAGATGCTGCATCATGCATCTATGGGATGCCCCTCACTGCCTGTAATAGGAGATGCTGCATCATGCATCTATGGGATGCCCCTCACTGCCTGTAATAGGAGATGCTGCATCATGCATCTATGGGATGCCCCTCACTGCCTGTATAGGGAGATGCTGCATCATGCATCTATGGGATGCCCCTCACTGCCTGTATAGGGAGATGCTGCATCATGCATCTATGGGATGCCCCTCACTGCCTGTAATAGGAGATGCTGCATCATGCATCTATGGGATGCCCCTCACTGCCTGTATAGGGAGATGCTGCATCATGCATCTATGGGATGCCCCTCACTGCCTGTAATAGGAGATGTTGCACACTGCCTCCAATGTGGGTTGCCCTTCACTGGCTGTAATGAGGGATGCTGCTCACTGTCTGTAATCTACTAACAGCTGAGTAATGATAATACATTTAAGTATCCAAAGAATATATGCCAGGGCAGTAAAGACATATATGAACCCCTAATAAAGTGCATACATGTAAAAACAGATCAGCACCTTGAGGCCATTATATTGGCACACAATAATGGAAACGTATAGAAACTGACATTTCACAAAGCGCCTGAAAATCAAATAACTTTTTATTGTTTAACGATTTCATGTAAAAAGAACCTTTAAAAATGATTTGATTTGTATCGTTGAATATGAAGTGTAATAAAGGGAACAGTGGAGCAGGTGGTTGGAGCACAAAAAAGAGAATTTGGTAACTTTTACTGAATTAGGGCATTTGAGAAGAAATGATCTTTTTCACCAATCAGTATCAGCATAAACGGATGGATGTGTAGTCATTTGGCAAACTGAGCTGTACTCTGTTGTAAATGTAATATATGTTTAAGAAGTATAGAAAAGTCTACTTCATTTTTTTAAACAATTTAATAATTGTGTTCATGTATTTGTTAAGGTTCGTGCAATGCAGGAAGCTACAGCAGAGACAGTTGGTGAGCTGCAGGAGAGGACACAATATTCATTTTGAAATGGGGGAAGTAAAGAGGCCACAGGATGCTAGGATATACATACAGATGATCCAATCCTCTACTGACAAATTCAAATTCAATTCAAATTCAAATGACAAATTCAGGACAAATCTACACACCTTAATGTGGTGTACAGATCTCACAAAGAGAGACTGCAGACATATTAAACCAAACAGTTGGGATATCAATGGATATCAGTGGATTTCTGGTTGACCTTGCATCGGTTTTGACGGGCAGGCTGATTCATCATTAGCGGCAGGTAGCGACAGATGAGCGTCTGTAGCAGCATTTTCAGAGCGCCCGCTAGTAGTCGCTATGCTCAGCCGTGGGTCGCTACTTTATAGCGACTCAGTCGCTGTTCAGTAATGTTGAATACATTGTGAGGAGTCGCTATTTGACCAGTACAGCGCTGTATGGGAGCGCATGTTAGCGACTGCTCATAGCGACCGACTCACACCATATTCAGCAAAAAAACAGCCTCCCAAATCTCTGGCGCTGAAAAATAATTGTTTGAAGCCCAGAGCGCAGGAGGCGGTGTGTTTAAAGTCTGTTTTCAAGCATCTATCAACTAGTAACAAAGCGAAAACATATGGAATTACATCGTAGCAACATTGTAACATGAACACTTTAATGCCAGACCTGTAATGTCATTTCTGAAGAAATATTTAAAAAATGAAAAAAATTTGAAAAAACAGCTTTTTCAGTACCAGAAGAGGTCACAGAATTATTTGTGATTTTTGGGAAAAATAAAAAACCCTGTTTAAAGAGAAGACAAGGTTCGTCCATTGAAATGTATGGGAGAGCGACAGGTAGCGAGAGGTCATACCTGGCGCTGTGCAAGGCTGAACGCCGACGCTGTTCGCTGAGGCTGTGAAAATGATGAATCAGACGCTACATGGCGCTATCCCAGTTGCTAAACAGATTCTGCTTGATTAATGTGTAATTGCGTGCCGTGTCCGGCGCTCACCAGTCGCTACCTGTCGCTACCTCTCATTAACCAGCCACTACCTGACGCTATCCCTTCTAAAATAAATGAACTAACAGGATGATCAAACAATATCTTATCTTATCTTTATCTTTCTATGAACCTAACATAGGCCCTAACATAGGCCCTTATTTAACAAGGGATAGCGCCAGGTAGCGAATGGTGAGCGAACGGTAATGTCGCTCACTGCCACGAGAACGCCGGCTCCCCTCCGCAATCACACATTTATCAAGCCGATCCTGCTTAGCGACTGACAGAGCGCCAGATAGCGAATCATTCATCATTATTCCAGCCTCACCCCACAGCGCCAGCGAGCGACCTTGAACAGCGACAACCTGGCGCTCTCCAATGCATTTCAATGGAGCAATCTTTAAATATTCATAATTAATTGCTTTTATTTATTTATTTATTTATTTTTTTTTTTTAAATGTCAAAAATTCTGTGACCACTTCTGTGTGCAGATTTGATATTACAGGTCTGATATTAATGTATTCATATTACAAAATGTTTTGAAAAACATGGTTGTTTGGGGGTTAAAAAACTTTTAACCTATCGCCGCCAGCGCTCTGGGGTTTAAACAAGCATTTCACAGCGCGAGAATTTTTTGAGCGTGATTTGTTAATGAATATGCTGGGAGCCATTCGCTATGGCCGTTCGCTGTCATGCGCTCCCATACAGCGCGGAACCTGTCAAACAGCGACTCCTAACCCCGTATTCAACATTACCGCACACCGACTGAGTCGCTGTCAACAGCCGAACAACGGCCAAGCACAGGGAATACTAGCGGGCGCTGTGAAAATAACGCAACTGTCGCTCATCTGTCGCTACCTAGCGCTATTAATGAATCAGCCTGCCAGAGTACTTTTTGTTTTCATGCACACAAAACCATTATATGGTAAATCTGAAACAAGCTAGAAAATCCATGATCTGTGACAATCAGACAATCAGACTATAGTCATTAGGGCTTAAAAAGACATTAGGGGAATAAGAAGAAACTCCCCTGATCTGGCAGTGACACCTATATGGGGTCCCCAATAAGTTATGTAAAACAACATTTTCCTAGAAAATTCAACACGCTACTTTTCCCTTTTGACTTCAACACAATTATTTCACTTTGCCTCCAGTGATCAGATGCCCTCAGAAGAGAGGGAGACTTCTTGCAGCTGCAGGAGCCATGTGCCTGCCTCTTTGACTGCATTATCAGGTACAGTAAACCATTGCCCATGCAGAATATTCTTTAGGTTAAGTCATTTTTAGGAGTGATTACTGGGAGGCAGATATGGGCTGTAAAGTAATGGTTATCTTCCATAAAGCCTCATTCTCAATAGTTGCTTGAGATTTGCAAGAATTGTAAGTTGGCACATGAAGCAGTAAAACTGACACCTTACCATGGTGGCTACCTTTGACTGCCTCACATAATGCTTTTATTGTCGAAGTGTAGGAGCTTCCAGTAATTGTTCTCTTGTGTGGCATGAATTCTAGTAATAAAACACCTGCTGTAGGAAAACTGTTGCCTTGACCTTTCCATCTGACACAATGGCCCTTATTTATGAAGGAATAGCGACAGGTAGCGACTGGTGAGCGGCCGGTAATGACGGCCCTGCCACGAGAACGCCGGCTCCCCACCACAATCACACATTTATCAAGCCAATCCTGCTTAGCGACTGAGATAGCGCCATATAGCCACTCATTCATCATTATTCCAGCCTCAGCCCACAGCGCCAGCGTCCGACCTTGAACAGCGACAGGTATGACCTCTCGCTACCTGGCGCTCTCCAATGCATTTCAATGGAACAATCTTTTAATATTAATAATTAATTGTTATTAATGTTTTTTTTTAATGTGAAAAATTCTGTGACCACTTCTGCCATTTTAGATTTTTAAGGGAAAAAAAATTAAAAAAAAAATTGTACAGAATTGATATTACAGGTCTGATATTAATGTATTGATATTACTAAATTATTTAATATACTTTTTTATTTTTTTTTGGTTTCCAAAAATATGGTGGTTTGGGGGTTAAAAAACTACTTTTAACACATCGCCGCCAGCGCTCTGGGGTTTAAACATGCATTTCACAGCGCTTGAATTTTTGGAGCGTGATTTTTTGATGAATATGGTGGAAGCCGGTCGCTTGGACCAGTCGCTATCATGCGCTCCCATACAGCGCGGAACCTGTCAAATAGCGACTCGTAACCTTGTATTGAACATTTAGCCACACCGACTGAGTCGCTGTCAACAACCGAACAACGGCCAAGCAGAGCGACTACTAGCGGGCGCTGGGAAAATACTGCTACAGTCGCTCAACTGTCGCTACATGTCGCTATTAATGAATCAGCCTCAATGTTTCTTCAAAGTTGGTGACCCTTTGTGCTTCCATAGATGGACTCTCAGGATCATGGGGTGGACCCATGTTTCATCACCTGTAACAATATGAGAATATAAATCTCCTAGAGTATTTCTAAAAATGTCTAAACTCTCTTAAATAACCCGCTGCTGACATGTATTTTGCTGAGGTGTCAACATAAACTCTTTTGGATAAATTGCTGCCGACATGTTTTTTGCTGAGGTATCAACATTTGTGGTACCCACCAGAAACTGATTTTGACATCACCAAAACATGAATGATACTGGAAACCATGCCAGCTTAAACCGGACCTTCAGCATGATTTAATGAAAAGCCCAAACCCTTAAAAATCTACTCCCCAGCATCTAATGAATATATTTTATGTTTTTAGTCACTTTATTATTCTTTCCCCCACCGGACTGCAACTCTGAAACCCCCATCTTGACTCACACATACTGAGGAGAAGAGAGCGGGATAAAGTGCAGGGGCCGGGGTTATAGCTGTGCTTTGAACGGACAGAGCAGAGTTGGGGTCAGGGAAAGGACAGCAATCCCAGAATGCAGAGCGACACAGTCAGAAGACACTTCCTGTTTGCAGGCTGCCTGAAACCCCATGAGCCGCCATCTTGGATGTTTAAAGGCTCATAACATGCAGTAGATGCAGGTAGGATAATTTTTAATGTAAGCAATTTGTATGTACAGGGTGTGGGAAACATATAAGATAGACTCTATTCTTGGTGTGCCACACACCCCGCTTCACTTCTTAAATATTCATCACTTCATGGGTTAATCCACCGCAGGTGACGTAGTGCAGAGAGGAAGTCTTGTAACGAGCCCCCTTCCGGCCTATATATACCTGGTACCTCCCTTCAATCACCAGTATTTTTTCTCTCTGCTTGCTGACAAGTCAGAAGTTGGAAGTCTCCTGCTTACAGGTAGGCCGGGGTATTCTTACCCCGCCACCCCCCTTTTGGTCTATTTCTGCCCGGTTTGAGTTTGTATACCTTTATGGTGAAATAGGAAGCCTCCCAGCCTTGGCTGCTCACCGGGCAAATGGTAGATGGCACTTTAAGTGCCTAGGAGCTTATCTCCTACCGCTCGACCTCATGCGTGGGGCAATGCGGCTATCCGGCATGGTGATCCGGAAATGAGATGCCCCTGTCCCGAGGGTCCCCGTAGCCCCTTTCTCTCCCGTTGGGGGGGTGGTGAGGGTGTGCTTTAGTATGTGTCACTGTATCACTGCATGTTAACATATATGTCATGTTTATACATTCACTGTAGCATGTGTATATTTTGGGTCTGCTTTAGGGCAGCTTGCGCTGGGTATGGGCTGGCCACCTCTCTGGCAGTTGGTTGCTTGTGGCCCCCTACCCCCTCCCCCCTCTCCCCTCTCCTCGCCTGGCATTCATTGAGCTTTGTCAGCACATGCGGTTTTTACCCTCCCCCCTCCGCTGCCTGGACGCGCGTGCTGGATCAGCTGTAAAGTGTTCCAGCTGATCAGCGTAGGGGGGGGGGGGGGGGGGCGGCGTCATGCGGCGTCAGCGGCGGGCCCAGCGTCCCAGCTTCCTTCAAAACAGGAAGGCACGTGGGCGCACGGCCGCACTTTGTCTTCTGCCGGCTCATGGCTGCTGGCTGCAGGCTTACCGGCTGATTGCGGTACAGGTAAGCGGCCCCTCCCGTTGGGGCCGTTAAATGGGAGATATTGTTTAATAATACAGTGAGAAATCACTATTATCAAGGGGGGCGTCATTTAAGGGCACTTGGTGCCATACTTATATGTTATACACATGTGAAGGATCTGATGGTTGTTTTCTTGCCTTGCAGATCCTGGGATCCCTGCTTATGCTAGCCCTCCGGCTCTATGTGCCTGGCTAATTATTGGGATTGATTTGAATGTTTATATACATAGACTATATATAAGTATATATATAGTTTCTATTAAAGGGGACCTAAACTTAAAAAAAAAAAAAAAAAAAAATTATATAAATCCTCCCTTCCGGGACATTACTAAAATAAAGGGGGCATCCCGGGTCGGCTTATGCCTTAAAAGTCCCATTATTGCGAATACCATAAATCACCATATGGAGGCTTCCGTAGATTCCGGAAACGGTTCTGCTGTTCCGTTTGGGGAGTGCGTAGGTTGTGGGGTTCCACTCCCAGCTGATGATATCTTTATTTGCATCCCTTGTGCAAAACAGACTATTGCGCGCCAGTCCGTTGCTTCGGCTCGGTGCCATCGCATCCTTCATCATCTCCTACCTCTCCATCCCTATTCCGGACCCCGCATGACACTGTCAAAAGTGGGGATTCGCATTCCGAGGCAGCAGCACAGCCCTGCCCCCGGAAAATGATGCCTGTTAAAGCAGCGTTTAAAACCGCTACAAAACGAAGGCACCTGACTCCGGTACCTTCGGCTCCACAGGACCAGTTTTGTGAACCTGTGGAATGGTCCGATGGATCCCCTGACGAGGATGAACTCCCGTAGGAGTCAGATGAGCCGACAGGTCAGCATGTGGCTGATGAGATCGGCGATTGGTCAGAGGGGGTTGTTTTTGACACCCCCTCCATTCTGGCTCAAATGTTTAATATTTTGAGTTTAGATACGCCTGAGGCGGCCGCCCCGCCAAAGGGTCAGTTATTTAAAGAGCCTCAGCCAAGTTTGGTCTTTCCCAGACAGCACCACTTTGAGAGGGTGGTTCTTAAGGAATGGGAACATCCCACACGGTTATCTGGAATTCCTTCCAGTTGGGAAAAGCGTTATCCTTTTCCACCAGAATTGGTGAGGCTGTGGTCTGTCCCTCCGGACGTCGATACCCCTGTACTAGGACTCTCCAGCTCGGCTATGGTACAATCTGCTGAGACCACTGTCCCCAAAGATGGGGAAGATCGCAGGATTGACCAATACGCTCGACATGGTTTTATCTATTCCGGGTCAGCATTGCGCCCGGTATGTGCTTCAGCCCTTCTTCTATTGGCAATTAAGTCCCTAATTCAGGGGCTATATGAGGATCTTGATCCCGCTTGCAAACAGTTCACTGCACTTAAGCAGTGTGAATCTTTTGTGGCTTATGTCCTGGCCGCTCAGGACGATGCGCTGACTATGAGTAGCAAGGCGGCAGCTATGCTGGTGGCTATTCGCAGGTCAGTATGGCTGCGTCAGTGGTCAGCAGACACGGCTTCCAAAAAGGTACTCACAGCCCTCCCCTTTTTGGGGTTGCGTCTGTTTGGGGAGAAAATTGATTCAGTCGCAAAAGATGGTAAGATGCCAAAACGCAAAAGGCCTCGTGGTCCCTTCAGGGGGACAAGTTCCGGTAGGCCTTCCTTTCAAAGGTTTGGAGCGGGAAAAGGTACGTCCTTTCCCGCTACCAGTGGCGCAGGTTGGACTCGGGGGAGGGGCCGTGGCCGGCCCACTCAGTCCTGGGGCACCAAGCCCAAGCCTGCTGATAAGCCCACTCAGCAATGAGGGGCTGCCCTCACCCGTGCGGGTGGGGGGACTATTGCGACACTTCTACCATTGGAACCATGTGGTTCTAGGCAGATGGATCCAGGAGGTAGTGTCGACAGGTCACAACCTGGAATTCGAGTCTCACCCTCCCTCGCGGTCCATTCAGGGGTCGGTTCATCCCGGCCTGAACTCTCATCAAGACGCTGTGTGTCTTTCTTTTGCCCAAATTCGCACAAGAACACTTCAGCTATTTCTGCTAGCGTGTTGGGTCCAGCAACCTCTGTTGTTGGATCAGTCCTTCCAATTGTCCTCCCGTGTACGGCAGTTCCTCCTGTGGTGATTGGTCTCGACCAATCTTGTATAGGGCAGGTCTTTCCTGACCCTCCCTTGGAGAGGTGTCACCACGGACACCGGTCTGTCGGGATGGGACAGATTCTGGAAGGAGCTGCGGCTTCAGGGGCAGTGGAGGCCCCACTTACCCATCAGAGAAATGTCCCTGATCCAGACATGGGCAGTGTTCCATGTTCCCTGTCTCTCGGCGGTTTACATTCCAGAGGTGATGGAACAGGTAGCGGACCGGTTGAGCAAGTGCTCTCCCCGTCTGGAAGAATAAGCTCTCCATCCTCGGGTGGTTCTCTTATTGTGTCTCCAATGGGAGACTCCGGAGGTGGACCTGTGGGCCCCTCATCTCTATCTCAGGCTCCCGAGCTTCGTGTCTCTCTCCCGGGATCCTCTGGCTCTGACAGTGGACGTCAGGTCCCTGAACTGAGGAGCTCTGGGATTTCTATACCTGTTTCCTCCGTGGCCCTTGCTGGGCAGAGTTCTTCAGAAGTTGGCCCTGGAAAGGGTGTACGCCGTTCTCATGGCCCCAAAGTGGCCAAAACGGTTAAGGTTCGCAGACATCGTTTGGCTGGCAGTGGACCAGTTCATTCTGCCTCTTCGGCCCGATCTGCTCACTCAGGGTCAATTGTGTTACCTCAATTTACCAGCGCTGGGTTTGATGGCCTGGCGGCTGAAACCTCCATCCTGAAGGAGGAGGGTCTTTCTGATTCAGTCATTAAGACTCTGATCAGTGCCCGGAAGAAGTCTTCTTCCGTCACCTACTATAGGACTTGGAAAGCCTATATCACTTGGTGTGAGATAAGATCTTTTCCTTGTAGGGTCCTTTCGGTCCCCAGGATTCTGGAGTTTTTACAATCAGGGCTGGACTCTGGTCTCCAGCTAAGTACATTGAAAGGGCAGGTCTCTGCCTTATCTGTCTTTTTTCAGAAGCGTGTTGCGCTTAAACCTTTAGTTAAAACTTTTTTCCAGGGGGTTACGCATGTGCGGCCTCCCAGGAAACCATTACTCCCTGTTTGGGATTTGAATTTAGTTCTTTCGGCTCTTCAGGCTCCTCCTTTTGAGCCTTTGCAAGATATTGCTTTGTCTACCCTGACTCAGAAGATTGTCTTCTTGGTAGCGATCACTTCTGTCCGGCGTGTCTCAGAATTGGCGGCCTTAACTATCCAGGCGCCCTACTTCGAGAGGCATCGGGATAAAGTGGTCTTTCGGTTCAAGCCAGACTTTCTTCCTAAGGTTGTTTCTGCTTTTCATTTGAACCAAGATATTGTTCTTCCCTCCTTGTGTCCTAATCCTAAGAATGACAAAGAGAGGGTTTTGCATTGTTTGGATGTTGTACGCTGTGTTAAGTACTACTTGATTATCACGTCTCCTTTCCGTAGGACGGATTCCTTTTTTGTTGTGCCCCATGGGCCTAAGAAGGGTTTGGCACCAGCCAAATCTGCCATTAGCAAGTGGATACGTCAGGCCGTTACTGCGGCCTATTCTGCTAAGGGAAAAGTTCCCCCTTTTCGTATTACTGCTCTTTCCACTCGCGCTGTTGGGGCGTCTTGGGCTTTTCAGCACCAAGCTTCTGTTGAACAGGTTTGTAAGGCCGCCACCTGGTCTTCTGTTCACACTTTTTCTAAGTTTTACAAAGTTGATGTGCGGGCCTCAGCGGATGCTGTTTTTGGCCGCAAAGTTCTGCAGACTGCAGTCATTTAAGTTATGCTTCACCTGGCCTTGAGATGCCCTTCCCTTGTGGACACTGCTTTTGGATGTCCCATAAAGTGATGAATATTTAAGAAGTGAAGCGGGGTGTGTGGCACACCAAGAATAATACCATTTTGTGAGTACTCACCTGAAAAATGGATATTGTTGGTGTGCCACACACCCCGCTTCACACCCGCCCTTTTCGGTATTACCGAAGCATTTATATAGTGAAGCCCTTTTTTATTTATATCAAAATTAATTTTGGAGGTTACTGGTGGAATACTGGTGCCTTGTTTTACTGCTTTTTGAATATACTGGTGATTGAAGGGAGGTACCAGGTATATATAGGCCGGAAGGGGGCTCGTTACAAGACTTCCTCTCTGCACTACGTCACCTGCGGTGGATTAACCCATGAAGTGATGAATATTTAAGAAGTGAAGCGGGGTGTGTGGCACACCAACAATATCCATTTTTCAGGTGAGTACTCACAAAATGGTATTTTTGCAGGGCGAAGGTCCGCTTTAAACAGGAACAACACCCATATAACATATAAGGGGCTGTTTAATAATTCCCCTTAGAAAAGCCGATTTGTAGACACTATAATTTTTTTTGCCTACCGTTATCTGAGTGATAGCCCTCATGTGTCTGTCACTTCCTGGTTATGCAGGGACGTGCTTTCGACAGCCTGTCTGTATCATCCTGGTTGACCGTTACCATCGTAAGTGGTGCACGGCCGGCAGGGCCGCATTAAGTGTGGTGGAGGCCCCTGGGCACAAAAGCTGGTGGAGGCCCCAGATAGAGTATTTTTTTCCTTTTAAAATAATAGTCCAGCCAAGTAACTGAGGGTTGTCTGGCCCCCGCCTACTTACTGGAACGTCAGATCAAGTCCCTTGTGCGGGTACGTGCTGTTCTGGAATTCCTGCTTTGCCATTCTGGATGGGGGGGGGGTAGTGTAGTCACCCAGCTGGTCCAGCAGAAAACGTATGTACAGTGAGCGGCCATCGATTGACTACTCTGCACCCAACCACGCTGTAGCTTTTCTGATGGCGGCTTTGCTGCTCTAGACTCTCCGTCCTGCCTTGTGGTGGCTTTGGCTGGCCAAATGCGGGGGGCCTCCATTGCCATTGATAGCTTTGTTGCTGGCCCTGCAGCCCATCAAACCAAAGACTGAAAAGCCTCCTAGACTAGACCATAGCCCAAAGGTTGGTGGAGGCGAGGCCCCCTTTGCAGGGCAAGTGGTGGAGGCCCCCAGGGCTAGAGCCCCTTGCGCCCCTCTCATAATCCGGCCCTGACGGCCGGGGCCAGCTGCAGCGGCAACGCGCACATTGTGCACAGTGTCCTCTGTGCACAGTGTCTCTATGGGAATCCTGAATGAGTGTGGTAGTTACATGCTTAGAGTGCACTGATTGGCTCTGAGCTTGCTCCGCTCCTCCCATAGAGGATTTTCATAACATTAAGCTTGACACTGTTCTTCTCACACAGTTTAGATTGTTTAGATTATGACACCATTTAGAAGAACGGGGGATGCTATTTTATGACTAGGAGCAATTCTTATTGCAGTCTGATTGTGTGGTCACTCTCATCCTGGCAGCAGCCCAAAGCATGTCCCGGCTCTATGCTCCGCCCCTCTGTAACATGCAGGCACATATTCGGATGAAAGCTGATAACCGATATGCTTTGGGCTGCTGGTGGTATCAGAGTGACCACACAATCAAACTGTAATAAGAATTGCTCCTAGTCATGAAATAAATAATATCCCCTGCATCCCCCGTTCTTCTAAATGGTGTCTATACAATATACTGGAGTGGCGCAGATAGCATTCAAATGATCAGTATGAGCCACAGGGGTCAGGGGGGCTGAAAGGCTCGTGGCCACTGTGCTGTCCCTTCTGTATGCACAGTGCAGGTGTGAGCATTTGTGTAGAGCCCCCCAGTGGAGGATTGTATATCTACACCTCATGCTTTTCAAGATTATGCCGCTTACAGTCTCGGGCATCAACATTTTAAGGTTTGTATTTGTGGTTTCATAGGTTGGGCTTTAATTATAACATAGGTGGGGGATTTTTTTCATTTTAATAGAATAACAAGTATACCTGTTGGTCAGCTTTAAATACCTAGTTCATGAGCTGTAACACTGACTTTGACTCAACGATCTTCCAAATAAATGGCTTCTACCTTACACCACATTTCCTCTAAAAATGCTTTATCAGGTCACCGTGAACAAGAGCCATCTTGATTCCCTACCCCTTTTTAACTGCTTGGCCCCAAACCTCACTTGGTACAGTAGTAATAAGATATATCATCACCAAATACACCAATCATCCTTTTATAAGTTCCTTTAGCCTTGTTTTCTTCTTGTGTAAGGAATCCCTCACTTTCTTTGGAGACCCACACTATACTGCAAGTGCCACCCTTTCTCTTCCAGTGCTTTCAGCAGACTGAACTGCCACATACATACCTCAACCTGCACAGACGAGCTAAGCTCTCTAACACTGACAGAACATACTGGGGTAGAAACTTGAACACCCGCTGTATTGCCATGTTATTCCCAAGAAGTTTTGTGGGCCACCACTGGCAGACCATCAGGTTGGATGTCTCATTAAATTGGACCAAAACCCTCGCCTCCTCTCCCCACTGAATGCCGCCCAGCACCCACACTCAAGTACCTGGGGCAATGCTTTTATCCCTGCCATAGCCATGCCCACCCAACAAGTTTGAGGTTGCCAGTTGGCTGATCTCAAATAAGGCTCCCTTTAGTCTGAGGTGCACTCTTGCCCCTAGCCTGTCTGAATGGCTGTGTGCGGGAGCATGCCACAGCCTTCCAGGGATGTGGCATGTGGCAAGTCATACCGGGGATGTGGCCACCGGCCGCAAATGTTCTGTGTGTGACTTTGAAAAGGTGAGTTTTGCAGACCGGTATTACACAGTAATACAGTTACACACAAACTGGGATGCCCTATGGGTAGGCAAGCAGCTATCCCTTGAGCAGGCTGCAAAGGATTTGGTCCACTTTGAAGTAGGGAGGGGAAACAAGCACTCCATTGTTTCTCTCTGGTTCAAGAAGGCAGCCATGGATGTGATTGGTTTACCTCCCACATACTGCATTCATTGCAATCTAGGGAGCTATGGTCAAGCAGGCATCTTTCGGGACCCAGCCCACAAACTATAATGAGCCTGAGGCCTGGCCTGGCACCCCTCTATTGCTTTGAAAGGAGAGGGTATGGCAACATCACTGTGACCGCTCATTGTGGAGGCTGCTAGTGACTCGAGATCGGGCCCGGACTGTGTGGGAACTCAATATCATGATCTACGTGATCAGCTGCAGCGGACAAAAGGTATACATCCCTTTTATTTTTTTATTAGGCGGGACAATTACTTTGCATTCACTATGCCATAATACTGAAGATCTTCTTGTGTAAACCTGAAATGTAAAACCTCTCATCACAGCATAGACTGTTACACAGAATATACACAGGCGGGGAGGCCGATTCATCAATAGCGCCAGGTAGCGACAGATGAGCGACTGTAGCGTGATTTTTTCAGCGCCAGCCAGTATTCGCTGTGCTTGGCCGGCATTAGCTTGATGACAGCGACTCAGTCGGTGTGCGGTAATGTTGAATACGGGCTGGGGGGTCGCTGTTTCACAGGTCCAGCGTTGTATGTGAGCGCCTGACAACGAATGGCCAGAGCAAACGGCTAGCTTCATATTCATCAACAAATCACGCTCCGAATGTGCTGTCGCTATCCATTCCTTGTTTAAACCCCAGAGCGCTGGCGGCGATCTGTATTAACTAGTTTTTAACCCCTAAACAACCATATTTTTTGAATGTAACATTATACATGTTTTTAGAATCATTTTGTTATATGAATACATTAATCTCAGACCTGTTAGATCAATTCTGCACAATTTTTTTTTTTTTTTACTTAAAAATAAATCCTAACATTGCAGAAGTGTTCTCCGATTTTTGGACATTAAAAAAATTAAACAAAAAATTATTACCAATTAATCATGAATTATTATAGATTGCTCCATTGAAATGCTGTGAGGGAATTTGCAGCGGCGCTGTTCAGGCGGCTTCATGATGAATGCCGCGCTAGCCGTCGCTCTCGCCGGCGCTAGCCTCATTTTGCTTGATAAATGCGTCATTGTGAGCGCCGCCGGGCGTACTTGAGTCGGTAGTCGCCGTTAGCTGCCGCTACCTGGCGCTCGTCAGACACTACCTGGCGCTATCGCTTGATGAATAAGGGCATAAGTAAATATGTTACGAATATTCAAAAAGCATTCAAGCACAGTGCACTCAGGGAATATTCAGACAGTGCATTCTGTCTAGCTAGAAACATGGCCAAATGCCCCAGATTGCATGGGTACTGTATTCAAGACCTAAACAACAACATGGCTAGATCAGCTGTACTCTATAGGAGAACTGCAAAACCCAGCATTTCCTTCTGCTCTCAAAACTCATCATTGAAAAACAGGCCTAAGCTGCCTCCCACCCCAGGAGCCAAAGATTAATATGCAGGGAACCCAGCCCCCCCCCCCCCCCCATGACGCAGCAATGTGCCACCAGCAATGAAATGCAGGGTTCTCAGGGTTTATTTTTTTACAGAGAAGCATCCTAAACTGGGATGCCTGAGCTGAGGATGTATAAGCAGGGCCCGAGTCATTTTTGACTTGAAGATTGCTTCAGACTGTCCAGACTCTTTATCAAAACAAAGAACACTTACCTCCTCAAGAGCGGTCTGGGATGGTTTTGTGTGCTAATAAGCAAGGACATGAAAAGCTCTCATCTGAATTTAATGCACCTGAAATTGGAGCAGACTCACCCAACGAAGTGGCACGGGCGGCCGCGATCGAAGGTGTCCCCGCTGCTTGCTCCCCGCTCCTGATTTCACGTGACCTACCCGTTGCCAGGCTTAGTATTTTGCCCCTCTATCTGTTCTTATTGAATTTCTTGATTTGTCTAAATTGTAATTTGTGTTGTGGTGTGTGTCCATGACCAATACTATTGCTTTACAGACAGTGAAGATTTATATCTATATCTTTTACTATTTTGTATAGATTTTATTGCACTTAGTCACTTTATATTATATTTACATTACATTTTGCACTCTTTGAAGATGAGTTTTTTTGAGGATTTGTGATGCACTGCACTCTATATGAATTGATGCTATGTCTATTATGCACTGTCACTTTATTGTATTTAGTTGAACTGATAGAGTGGGGTTAGGTTTTTGTGCCGGCACAAAAAAGATTAGTTTTTATAGGGAACTTATTGTACGTGGTGATATTTAGGGGTTTCCCAGGAATAATTTGTTGCGATTGCAACACTGGATGATATTTGGGGACATGCAGTGTTTTAATGTGTTGGTTTTGCATATTGTCTGTTGTGTTTTTGTTTTCTTAATCATATGTGACTCTTAATAAATGAAATTGGATTTTGACTATTTTTGGTGCTCCTGGTGTTTGGGTGTTTTGGGTCAAGTCCCATGAGCCTAACTTTGATATAGTGAAATTGGAGCAGACACGTATTTTTTTTTTTGGGGGGGGGGGGGGTTATGGTGGCTCTGCTTCCATTCTGTACATCCTGCCCCTGGCTGCTCTGAAGCTTTTTGCACCTTATCACTGTTAATGGTGAAGAGGCCTAGGGTCCTGCTACACACACAAAGCTACCTTTTTCTGATTAGAGGGAGCATATGTTAAAGTGGAACAAAACCCAGCGTGGCCGGCCCTGGAATCTAAGAGATTGGACTGTAAGCTCGCAAGGGCAGGGCTCTCTCTCCTATTGAATCTTGTATTCAGAATATGCATTGTAAACTCTGTAACACTGCATTTTCTTTTTAGTCTACATACTGTATGTTTCTACCCTGTCTGTAAATACTACTTTGTAAAGCACTACAGATCATGGCGCTGTATAAATAAACAATAATAATATTAATTGACAAAAAGTCTGTAAATCCGCGCTTGCTGACTACTAAATAGCTTTTAAAATAACAGTTTCATCATATGTCCATAGCGCAAGGAGAAAGACAGAGCGCCTATGATTAAGTCCTTGTGACAAAACGTGTTGGGCAGAGCCTATTACCGATCACGTGACCCCCGAAAGCAGCCGATGATTGCCGAGTCCAGAGGCCTGGGATTCGGCGTTGCATGCAGTTTCCTGCTAGAGACGCGAGACGCGGTGGAGGGGTGTAGATAGGAGGGAAACTTCCACTCTACGTTTTAAAAAAAAGCATTTGATACAATGCATGATTAAGCCTGTAATCTGGTAAGAGTATTTTTTATTATTGCGCACATGATCAGTACATACAGGATTACACTATGTGTGGCAATGTGGTTTTTTTCTTTCATGCATAATTGAATAAACGAGGAATACCTCATTTTAAAATATATATTGGCCAATTATTATTGAGAAGGGATCGAACATATGAAAATTTTATTTATACCTGGATTCAAGGATAGAGATTATAAGGAAATCAAGATTATATCTCTAAAGGCTTGACACTAATCTGGTACGTTTATTAAGTGGGAGGTGGTGGATAATACACAGAAAGCATTTCATTGATTCACGTGGTGAATAGAGAAGATTATAACATAACTGGTCCCGCAGAGATATATACATATATATGTATGCTTTGTTAATAATATTAATTAGCCTAGCTGTCCCCTGGGGCATCCCAAATTGGAATGCCCCACTGTGTGAACCCCCCCAGGGCACCGCAAAACTCACCTGCTTTCTGGATCCCTTGTCAATGTAAACATTGGGCTGCATTCCCACATCTTTCAGCAGGGATTGCGATTGCTCACAATCCCTATTGCCGTAAACAGAGCCGTTTGCCGAACATAACATATGCATGGCAAACAGCTCTGATTGGATGTGCTGTAAGACCTGGACGAGGTGAGTTTTACTCTGCGATTTGGGGGGTTTCAGACAGTGGGGCATCCCAAGTCGGGATGCATGGTGGGCAAGGAACAAAGGAGTCTGGAATAGTGGCAGTGCAAGTCAATGTGAGCCACATAGTGGGGCATAGAACAAAACCTGGGAAGGTCAAATTCCCAGGTATTGTTCCGCTTTAAGAAATTTAAGACAAATATTACCTTCCCCAGGAGTGGTTGATTAACACAGATCACACCAAGAGCAAGCATACAACAGTGTGCAAGGTCACAAACAAGTTAATATTTTAGAAACTAACATCCTGCCCCTTATTAGCTCATGTTAAACTGGGCAACAGCCTTTCACGGTTGAAAAAATAAACTCCCTTATCCCATCATTGTCAGCACTTACATTTGCTCCTGTATCCACTCAAAGCTGAAATGCTGCCTCTGCTATTTTCTCCTGGTTGTGGCCATCTTGAAGCACCCCTAAAGCTTTCCCAGCCATGCTACTGCCTGGATTTAGCTGACTTAACCCATAATGCACAGCAGCAGGAAAGCCTCTTGGAAGGCTACCTGCAGGTCCATAGGACACCATTTTTGGGATAAAATCAACCAAGGCAGGAGTTATAAAATGTAATTGTATTTGTATGTGCAGCCATCTGAATTGTCTCGGGGAGGGGTGCATATGAGCTCTGTTTCTTGTAAGGGTGATAGTCTGGTTTAATGTTCCAGTCCATCATCAAGAGGGTTCTGAGAAACAATGGTGTGCATAGCAGGATTGTGAAGAGAAAGAAGCTACTCTCCAAAAAGAACATTGCTTCCAGCTGCAGTTGCAAGACCTGTGGATAAGCCAAAAGGCCACTTGAACAAACTTTTTTGTGGACAGCTAGGACCAAAACAGAGCTTTTTTTCAAATGCGAAGTGTTATGTTTGGAGAGGGAAAAAAACACTGCATTCCACCAAAAATACTTATACCTACTATAAACATGGTGGTGGTAGTGTTACAACTTGGACCTGTTTCGCTGCATGTTGGCTGTGGATCTGCCATCATTAATATAGATAGAGCACTACTGGCGGTACCTCTATCACCCCTAGCCAAACAAAAAGGGAGTTGTATTCAGATCTCTAAATACAGAGAAGCGGAGATGGACATCTTGCAGTGTTCATTGTGGAAAAGTGAACCCATCCCTGAGAAGCCGCCAAGAGTCAGGAGCTTGTGAAGTGGAGAGGGTGCAAATCTTGCATTGGGCTGTACACATATTCACAACAAGTCTCCAATCTCATGCCTGAACAATGTAGGCGAAGAAAGATCTGTTACTTCGGAATAAGTATTGGCTGGGTTGGCCAGGATGACATGTGAAGCAGGGCTGGTGCCCCAGGCCTCAACTGCTGGCTTCCACTTGGTAGAATGGAGACCCACCCACACCTCCACAGCATAACACTGGATGTTGGTACCTGTATGCTTGTAGCAGCAAGAGGCTGCATGTAGCCCATAATAAATGTCAAATATGGTGTAGAACGTGACACAAGGTACCGGGAGTGGCAGTGATATCACGCGCGATGCCACATGTAAGTGCGGCTAGATGTGTTGGATAGTGAAAAGCACAGGTTTTGGTACACTTTAAGCAGCAATAGAGAATAATTTTAAAATTCAGAAAGTTTAAAAGGGTTCACAAACTTTCAAAAGACATTGGCCCCGATTCAATAAGAGTTAAAAAAAATTCTCATGGTAGTATAAAAATTCAATTCATGAGAAAAAAGCCTGAGAATGTAACTGTTGCTGATTCACCAGATAGCAAAACAATTAAAGTCAATGGCACTATTTTACTCCTAAGAAAAGTAAAGAACTGTTTACTCCTTTCTACAAAAATATATATGACGGGTTACCTGCTTTTTAGGTATCCGCCCTCTTTTTTTGAGAGACCCACCCCTTTGTTTGTATAGTGTTCGGAGGGGGTATGGAAAGACTGGTCCTACTAGTACAGTAAACGAAAGATACTGGGATTAGGCCCCTCCCGGTTGCAGGTATTGGACCCAGCAATTCCACCACACCTCTTGATTCTGTTTAAAATTCACTTGGTTCTTTAAGATTAAAGAATGAAAGTATATAAGTGTAAAAGTATATGAGCTGTACCTTAAAGGCTAACATGCCTTGGAGTGTATGGCAGGTTCCGACCACAGCTGTGGCGGAGCGCAGCCCAAGTGTGGCCATATAACAGATCTCCATCTTGGGCTGCGCACTGCCACAGCTGCGGTCGGAACCTGCCATACACTCCAAGGCATGTTAGCCTTTAAACCGGACCTTCACCATGATTTAATGAAAAGCCCAAACTCTTAAAAAACGATTCCCCAGCATCTAAAATTAATATATTTTACATTTTTAGTCACTAACTTATTATTCTTTCCCCCACTGGGCTGCAACTCTGTTCAGGAATTTAGGATACGGGCGCCGCCATCTTGACTCAGAAGCATCACACTTACTAAGGAGAGGAGAGTGGGGTAAGGTACAGGGGGGCAGGTTATAGCTGTGCTTTGCTCAGACAGAGCAGAGCTGGGGTCAGGGAAAGGTCAGCAGTCCCAGAATGCAGAGCAGCACAGTCACTTCCTGTTTGCAGGCACTTCCTGTTTGCAGGCTGCCTGATAAAATGGCGGCTTCCATAAGCCGCCATCTTGGATGTTTAAAGGCTCATAACATGCAGTAGATGCAGGTAGGATGATTTTTAATGTGAGCAATCTGTATGTACAGGGTGGGGGAAACGTATAAGATAGACTCTTATTCAGAGTGAAGGTCCGCTTTAAGGTACAGCTCATATACTTTTACACTTATATACTTTTATTCTTTAATGAAATCTCTCTGATATAATCATAATGATGATAACATCCTATGTACTGCTTGGCAGATTTATACTAATATAAAGAAGGGATGAGCTCTATTGACTCCATTAGACACAGCGATTCTTAAAGGAGCAGAACACATTAAACCGGACCTTCACCGTGATTTAATGAAAAGCCCAAACTCTTAAAAAATGATTCCCCAGCATCTAAAATTAATATATTTTACATTTTTAGTCACTAACTTATTATTCTTTCCCCCACTGGGCTGCAACTCTGTTCAGGAATTTAGGATACGGGCGCCGCCATCTTGACTCAGAAGCATCACACTTACTGAGGAGAGGAGAGTGGGATAAGGTACAGGGGGGCAGGTTATAGCTGTGCTTTGCTCAGACAGAGCAGAGCTGGGGTCAGGGAAAGGTCAGCAGTCCCAGAATGCAGAGCAGCACAGTCACTTCCTGTTTGCAGGCACTTCCTGTTTGCAGGCTGCCTGATAAAATGGCGGCTTCCATAAGCCGCCATCTTGGATGTTTAAAGGCTCATAACATGCAGTAGATGCAGGTAGGATGATTTTTAATGTGAGCAATCTGTATGTACAGTGTGGGGGAAACATATAAGATAGACTCTTATTCAGAGTGAAGGTCCGCTTTAAGAACATTCATACTACAACACACAGTTCTAAGGTAATATTTATAATATTTTCACAATTTACAATATCTTTGTAGAAGCATTGAATCAGTGTTGGATGTTACATGAATTAAAATGAATGGCCATAAAATAATTCTTTCTTAAAGGGCTGGTACCGAATATGAATAATACAGCTTTATAAATAAACGAAAAGAATATTTCCACATAAAAATAATAGGGGGATACCATCCATCTCTTCCTTGGCCATCTCAAGCGAATCTGTATCAATATATAGCAGGTGGGCAGAAATAACCCTTTAGATATTTCTATTGTATTATACATGTTGATGGGGATGTATTATTGAATATATCTTATGTCCAAACTAGGGCACTGAGGAAGTCTTGACAGGCGAAACATGTTTGCCCTCTCTTCAAGTCCACATCAGTAAGAGCTAACAATGTCAAAAATAACATGATAATGACTTTGCAATGAAAAAAACAAGAAACGTTGTATGCCAAAATAGTTTTTAATAATTGTACTCATTGTAGACACAAGTTATATGTATGCTATGACTAATAGTCCACAATATATAACAATCCATTATGGATTATTGCTGTATGACTTACTATAATAAAGAACCAAGTGAATTTTAAACAGAATCAAGAGGTGTGGTGGGATTGCTGGATCCAATATCTGCAACCGGGAGGGGCCTAATCCCAGTATCTTTCATTTACTGTACTCCTTTCTACACTGTAGTAAAAGCTGCCATTGATTTTCATGGTCTTTTTATCTGGTGATTCAGTAACAGTGACATTCTCAGGCTTTTTTCTCATGAATTGAATTTTTTACTACCATGAGAATTTTTTTCAACTCTTATTGAATCGAGGCCATTGTCTTTATATTTTTAATGTAGCTGGTAGACTGTAGATTCGAAACGCTGATACTGAGTGATCACTTTCACACAAACAGGTTTAAACAGCTTCCTCTTTTTCCACAAATTGGTAGCAGAAATGATGACATACTTGCCACACCTTTTACTTTATTATTCTAATTATGTGTGTTTATTTAAAAGGAAACCTAATGTAAAAACACTTTTTGGGGATGTTACTGGTGAACTCCAAATACAGAGAAAAGAGGGGGTTAGGATGAATTAAGAAAAACTAAATTATTTCTTCAAAATTGGAGGAGGCTACATTATAAATAGCCCATATGATCCCAGGAAATGCCACCAAGGTAAACCAATTTCCGCTCACAGTGGTGCCCCAGGTTTGTCAGCCACAGCTAATTAAATAGTGTATAGAACAAGAGGCTCAGGGTACAGTGAATGTAGTAGGTGTGTTATGTGTGTGAAGCCAGCTTGATTCATGCTGCCATGTTGTGCCAGCTTGCAGCTTCAGGAAGTCTGGTTGAATCCTTGTGGTTTGGGGTCTTTCTTGGGGTCTATCTAATGCTCTTTAGATTCCCAGGCTGGCAGCTTAGGGTTTTGTTCTAAGGCACTAAACCTAATGGCAATAATAAGTCAGCAGCTCACCTGATGCCTGTCCCTTGTGACTCTCCTCCATTTCATTCAGAGCCATATAGAAGCCGTAGCAGGGCTTTCAATTCCATTTCTCCAGAACAATGCAAAAACTTTGTCTAACAGCCATTTCGTCCCTTGGTGCTTTCAGCATGATCCAGCATGGAAAGTCACAGTGTCTCTGAGCACAACAGAGCATGCTCACAACTCATAAAGCTGTGCCATGACATGCCATCGAAGCAAAGAAAGCATCTTTATTTGGAATACATTTAGTATGCACATATAATCAGAAATTTGGAGATGCTTTAAAATGTACAGGGACTTTAAAAAAAAGACTGAACTTCATCAAATGGCACAGGGCGCTTTGGCAGGAGTGGGGATTGAATCAGTAGGGAGTTGGACAGCCAGGGGTGTAATGGCATGCTGGTTTGGGGTCAGATAGGGGCACAGGGAGCTTGGTGAAGACATAGGAGGGGTGTACTTGCAGGAGCTGGAAAAGCGGGGGGGGGGGGGGGGGGGGGGAGGTTTCAGTCCAACCTTTACTAAAACCCTGCTCAGTTCCCCAACATCTGCTAAGGATTAAAGCAAAGGTTCCCAACTAGTGGTGCTGGGGTACAGTACCCTCTGGGGTTGTCAAAGCCACTGGGTGGAAAAGTAGAGAAATGAAGCACCTCAAACAACTGTTGCTCCAATAGGAACTGCCAGGTGGCCAAGTCAACACGCTTTATGGGGAAACATCTTGGGGTGACTGCATTGTTGGCAGAAGAACTTGCATTATTGCCAGTGTATGAACTCCACTGACCCAGGGAAGCCTGAATTAGTGGTGGTACCTCAGATAATTGCAAAATGGGAACAGGGCCGTTTCTAGGGGAGGGTGAGCAGGGTGAACGCCCTGGGTGCCAAGGCCATTGGGGGGCATCTTTATCCCAGCCATCCTGTTTTCTGCAGATGGGTCAGACAATAATACAAGCCCCTGATGCCCCCATATTGGGCTCAGTCATGGACAGAGAACACAGCCTGCTGCTAAGGTAAGGGCACAGCATGGTGCATACATGTATAGGACATCAGCAGCACCACAGGATGGGTGAGGAGGGGGCAGATTGTTCAGCTTTCCACACTGAGCATTAGTTTGCCTAGAAACTACCCTGAAAGGGAAGTCGAACTCCATGAAAAAAGTTTGGGAAACCCTGGCTTAGGGTGCGACCATTGTGGACAGTATCTCTATGCAACAAAGTTAGGGAGTATGGTCATAATCATAGAACACAAACCATGCGATGGCCACCTGTGGATCACAGCACAATAGTTTGCTGCGTGTTACGGGCTGATGGTACAAGGTCCGTCAGTCTGCAGAACTTTAAGCTATTCTAATCATGTTGCCCTTCAGCCTAGTTGGATGAGATACAGGAGCGAACATCATGAGCCGCTATGACACAATGAAGCCAGCGGTCTATCCAGCCTACTCCCCGCTTACACGATAGTAACCCCGATTTCTTCTCTCATCCATTTCCCCCTCCCAGCGGGTCCCCCATCGTCAGGCTCTAGCCCCGCCCCCTCATCAGGCGAGCCTCCTCACGCGTCCCCGCTTCCTAGCTGTGTGTGGCTGGGAGAGGCCGGGCTCCACCCTGGGGGCGGGGCCAGCAGACAACACTCTGGCTGAGCGGGCCGGGTAGGAGGTGGAGAGCGAGGAGCTGCGCACGGGAGCCTCCTCCGGCTGTGGATCGAGAACATCGCGCCGGCCGCACATAACGGTACCAGGGCTGCTCTCTCTTTCTCTATCTCTCTCTTGTTGCATCTCTATGGGAGGCAGGGTGGGGCGGGGTAAGAGTAAGGTAAATGTGGCGGGGCTGGCGGAACTATCTGTGTGTGAGGTGGCCGCAGCTCGGAGTAATTTGTGGAAACTCATTAGTGAGTGACCCAGCGAGGTGATGGCGGGGGCTGAGGCTGGCGGGAAGTTGGGGGGGGTGCCGGCAGTCACGTGTGCTGTGAGGGTGATGTCAGGGCCCCGGGCTCCGCGCTATATATGGCCAATGTCATCCCTGCTTCCTTTCTGGGGCCGCCCCTCCCCACCCCACACCCCGGCCAGCTCCGGCCACATGCTGCTGTGCTCCTCGGTACCGGCCCGCCCTGGCCACTTGTTGCTCGGTACAGGCTCGCTTCCACCTGTGTGTGTGGCCGCACCTGTGGCTGTTATTTATTGTTCCCTGCCTGTCAGCTGCCAGTTTTCTGGAAGATTCTTCCCCTAGGCTTGGGCTGCCATTCATACAAAGTGGCCATACATGTCTGTGAGGCAGGAGACATGTATAGCCAACAACTGGTGCTGGGCATGCAGCAGAGGTGCCCGTTATACTGCCTGTGTTGCTGGGTGACAGAGCTGTGCTACACCTCACCAGGCAGTAGACCAAAATGCTCTAGCACCAAGGGAATGCTTGCCTTAGGGACATCCTAAAGTGGACCACAAAACCCACTCACCTTTGTGAGAGACCTCACAGATTCACTTAGCGGGTCATGTGTGGGCTTCCAGCCAATTGGAATCACCCGGCCTATTTGGATAAGCCTGACACAGAGGTGATGCTGAGAAGATTTAGGCATGCGCTGTGGGGTTGTCAGATTGGTAAGTATACCAGGTAAACTAGGGGGGCTCATAGAATGGGGTATCCCAAATTGGGATGCCCCAGGAAAGGGAATCTTTCCTGCTAGGCATGTGTAAGGTTGAGTGAGCTCCTTCACCTCAGCGGCAGTGTTCTGTATACGTACAGGCAGTGTGCAGATGTTTCCTGTCCCCATTGTATAGGGCTCCATGCCTAATTTTGGCATTCCTGGGAATCTGTAACTACATCACAAATTGGGATTGAACAGGGGTGTACAAGATTTTTTGGTCAAGGGTCCGCATTGCCTTAATATTTCACTTCAAGGGGCCACAATAAAATAAACTGTTAATTGCAGGAAAGCTGCACACTTAGAGTGGACCAAAACCCAGGATTTTGACTATTCTGGGTCTTGGTCTCTGCCCCCTGGTCCCCCCGATCAGGGTTGCCCCGCTGTGTGAAACCCCCCCGGTTGCCCAATGTCACTCACCCTTCCCCTGTCCTACTGCCCTCTCGTTCAGCCAGTGCGCACGGATCCGCTAGAGCCCCTTCAACCAGGAGATCGTCCAATGCGAGCAGATCTGAACATGCTGGTGGCTGCATCCCCTGCTACCCTTTAACAAGGAGTGTCCCCGTGCCAGCCATTCACAACTGCCTGTTGTAAAGGGATATCGGGGGTGTGGCAGATGTGAGATGGTTAAAGGTGAGGTGGTAGGACATCAGCAGGAGTTAGGAGAGCGGAACAGAGATGAGGTGGGAAAACTGGGCAGGGATGAGTTGGAAAAGGTTCAGGTGGGTAGAGATGAGGCAACAAGAGTAAAAGTAAAGCTGGCAGAGGTTAGAAAAGATTACGCAAGTAGAGGTGAGGGGAACAGAGGAAGAGCTGAGGTGGGCCCTGTTTCATGAATTAGCACTACACTGTCTCTAGTGGCCAGCCACGTGCACTGCAGGCAAGGCAATCTCAGCTTTACAAATATGAATTAGGGGTGAGGTGCCAGCTGCCGCAAATGAGGACACTGTGGACCGTAGGTTTAATTCTCATAAAAGTGGACCAAAACCTTGGATTTTCAATATCCAGGGTTTTGATCCATACCATCTGGAACATCGTGATTAGGGATGCCCTGCTGTCTGACACTCTGCTGATTGGCTGTGATACATCATGGGTGTTTCCTTGGTGCAGATTCGGCTCGCCTCTAAATCTGAGGTGAACGTTTAGCTGCTGAAGAAGCTAAATGGAACCCTATACTTGTGGCTGCGCACAGTCACAAAAAGCCATGGCCACACATTAGCTTATATAAACCAGAGCATATATGCTTCAAAGTAATGACTTTGTATACGAAAATGCTTCTTCTGTCTAAGAACTGGCTGGAGTGGGCTGATAACAAAAAGGCATCACATTACCCTTATCTTACTACCCTATGCTATGTGGGCACTGCAGATCTGACCTCTATCTGTGTCCTGATGACATTGTGTCTCTTGCCTATTTTGTTTGCGAAAATGCACTAAAGGTATTTCAAGTGGTGCTCAGCATGTACCTTATATGAATATGAACATGAATATCCTCCACATCCCTCACCCCACAGACAGTACCTTTTGTTATAGTTTCCCCATTCTGTCGTCTCTCCTTTCCCATCAATAGATCCTGCAATTACCGCAAAGTCCTATATTGAGTGGCTGGACCAGCGAATGCAGGATTTCATCATGACAATGTTCAAATTGTCCTGTTATTATGGATTAAGTCCCTGCCTGGGGGGGGGGGGGGGGGGAGTTCTGTAATATGATGTAAGAACCGGAGAATAAAGCCCCCAAAAAGTTGTTTACAATATGTCTACTTCTAGGAAGGGGAATATAAGTGGAAATATAAGCTAATTTGGTTTTGCATCACTGGTGGGTATTGGTCTGCCTTAACCCTCTTCAGTGATGCAGGTTTCCTGCGCTAGATTTAACTAGAACACAAACTAGAGTTTACCAGTGGCTAGCCAATGTGTGTCTGTTGGTTGGCGGTCACACCAACACTTTCTTTGCACTGCCGGTGATCAATAGGATTTGAATACTGTTGGTAGTCGGCAGCATGGATCAAATCAGCAGAGAGGGTGGTGAAACCAGTGGCCCCAAGGAGGTCTGCTTTACCTTTTATGTCTAAAGACTTTCAGGAGACAGTAGTGAAACGGGACGTGGAAGACTCAACTTCCAGGTGTGGCAACATATATCACACCTTCGTCTCCCTAAGCTTCAGTATTTGCTATGATCCGGGCATCCACCCTGTTCATCCACAGGGCAGGCCCTTTTTCAAATAATTTTGTAGAGCTTTGGGTCACATGGATGATAGAGGGATGACCTTAAGATACTTGCAAGTGTTTCTTCAGAAATCTACCCCATGCATGGTGAAGATTTCTAACAGCAGTGTGCTTGTCAGACTAGAGTTGAGTTCATTTTAACTGAATCTGTGGTTATCCTTTTTCTATTTTCAGGTTGCAAATATGGAGGACCTGGACAAAGCAGTAAATGGTTATCTAGACAATTTGATGGGACCAAGAGGTAAAGAGGTTTCAGTGTTTGCTTTTGTAAATTCAAAGCCACTCTCCATGTTCTCAACCCCATACTCGCCCAATATTACCTTTTTTTTGCATAGGCATCCGACCAGCCCCCCCACAACAGGCCAAGCACTTGCTCTATTTTTCTGCCCTCTATAGATATCTCCCAGGTATCTCTCCCTTTGTGGCTCCAGTCATGATTGGGGCTGGCTCCCTGATAGATTGGGGGGGGGGGGGGTGTTCCCAGATAGACTACGCTGACTTGGCTTAGCATGATCAGTCTGGGTGCGTTGAAGCTGGTGGAGGAGTATGAATGGAGTGAAGAATGCAACATAATGGCTGTGTCAGGAGCCTGTGTTGGTTTAAAGAGTGTCTCACTGCCTGACATTCTCATTGGCTAGCATTGGCCTGTATCAAAAAGCCGGGCTGTGCGTGCCCCGCCTTCAGCAACGAGGGGAGGATCGTTTTTTTCTATAAATATAGCGTCATTAGCCGCGCCGCTCATCCTTTGATAAAGTTGCGCATGCAACGAAACGCGTTAGGAGGTAGGAGACGGCGGCCACGGGACGTTAGTCTAGATGCTTTTAACACTTATATGACTAATATGATTGGCGCACCTGTTGATGATTGCACGGAACTAAGGGAAGAAAGGACTCCCTCCTGGATTGCAATTCTTATTTGCTTTTGTACCGTCAACAAAATTGTGAGTGCATTTCTATTTATCAAATTAGTTTTTAAAATTCCTGATGGGGTTGCACTAGATTTTTTTTTGTGCTCTCTCTTGAAACTATGCATGGATCCTATATACGATTGTAAGGAGTGATTTTTAAACTTCAGACTGAAGCATTGAAATCCATGGAATTCTCCACTAGATGAATTTGTTTTAAGGCTTTCTGATATTACAGATCTGGTAAGCGCATACCTGTATAGGTGGTGGGCACGTGTGTCAAGATAATTCTGTCGATGTACATGCACCGTGGGACACTTCAAAAATTCTTTTTGTTGTCCAAATAAGTTTTGTCCTTTTTTGCTCTGTGCTCTATAATTGTGTATTGCTGTGGAACTTCACTTGGATGAAAAGTTTGGCACGTTGAAGCAAACCTCTAAAAGAACATTTCTTAAAAAAAAATTTTGTTTCTATGTTTGAAAGCCTATAGCGCAGTGTTTACTATTTATAGTAATTTTCTTATTTCTCCGGGATAACAAATTCTTTGCCATTGTGACCAAATTTTCAGTGTTTTGCTCCATAAAACGCACCTGGGACACAGAGATGAAAAATAAGAAAATCTACATATTCTGAATGGAATAGTGTGCTAAAATCCCCCCATTCTATTTATAACTTCCCCAATCTCCTAACAGGGCTGTGGGAGGATGCTTAGATGCAGGAGCACAATCAGCTGTGTGGGAGTGCAGGAAGTGAGTAAGCATTTGCTCCATAAGACGGGCATTTGTTTTTTTTATCCCCACTTTTGGAGTTTAAAGAGGACCAACACCCAGGGGTGATCGGCCCGGAAATCTATAAGATTCCCGGGCCGATCACCTCCCACCCCGCGGGACATCCGAGATCGGGATGTCCCGCGGGGTGAAACCCCCCAGAAACCCCAAAAACACCTTACCTGATCCGCCGCCGCTTCCGCCGCCGCCGCCTCCCGCGCACCCCTCCAGACGTGCGCGCGCCCGCGCCGGCCCTCTGTGAATGGCCGGCGGGGGCGCGCGCGCGCCGAGAGTGACGCGCGGGAGGCGGCGGCGGCGGAAGCGGCCTGGACGTTCCTGATCCCCGCCTGGACGTTGGCGGGGATTGGCTGCGGCGCTCACGTGGGAGCGTTGAGAGGTGAGTTTTTTTGGGGTTTCTGGGGGGTTTCACACAGCGGGGCACCCCCGATCGGGGTGCCCCGCCGAAGTGGACCAAAACCCAGGATAGTCAAAATCCTGGGTGTTGGTCCACTTTAAACCGGACCAACAGCCTGGCACAGTTGGAAAAGGTAGCAGCCATTTTGGAGCTTCCTCTCCCAACTGAAATGCCCAGTAACAGGAAGGCCAGCACGACTTCCTGTTTGCAGGTGGCCTGCAAGTCCGTGAGCGGTCATCTTGTTTAGAAAATTTATCCCAGTAGGTGTATACCTTTTTCTATGTGCCACAATCTAAATTGCCCTGGAGAGGAATGCATATGAGCACGGTTTGTTGTGTTGGTCTGATTTAATTAATTGTTTGACTGTTGGTCCACTTTTTTTTTAAAGTGAAAAAGGTGCTCACTTTTCACATTTAGTTTTTTACTGTTAAATGAAAGTTAGTCCATAGTCCTCCCAGGAGTGCACACCGCCGGGGATACAGGATATATGGCAGGGAGTGCGCACTCCCCATTGAAGGCAATCGGAGCCCTCTGCTGAAGGATGTAATCGGAGAAAAGGGCTCTGATTGGACGAGAGCCTGCGCATGCACCATTGGACCAGGGAGTGGTGAGTTTTACTGCGCGAAGTGGGGGGGGGGGTTTCACACAGCAGGGCATGCCAATTTGGAATGCTCCAGGGATGTCATGAAACAAAACCCATGAAAGTGAAATTCCCAGGTTTTGTTCCTCCTTTAAGTTTAAATACACACACCAGATTTAAAATACATGGAAAATATTTCTCCAACCTCCTAATAGACCAAAAATTCTAAATGACCCTGTAAATTTCCCCCTCCCTAAACTAGAACCTTGGAAATGTAAGCTATAACTTTAATATGACAACAAAAGGGATCGGCAGCAATTATTTAATTGAGGGCAGACAAGCCTTGAAAGCTTGTCCAAATAACTGGAGTTTACCACCACACCCTTGTATTCGCTGAGGCGGAAGTCTGCCATGGCAACCAATACCCCCTCCCATTCCACTTGCCTTAAACAGCGCCAGAAGTCACAGCATTCATTTCTGTATTAGGGAAGGTTTATGGTTCTCCAGCTCAGAGATTTGACCCTAAACAAGGAGAGTAATCCAAACTAGGAACAGACTTCCTTATGAGGGTGTGGCCACACTTTAAAGTGGACCAACACCCAGGGAGGATAGGCCCGGGAATCTATAAGATTCCGGGGCCGATCAGATCCCTCCCCGCGGGGCATCCGAAATCGGGATGTCCCGCGGGGAGGAACCCCCCAGGAAGCCCAGAAATCTTACCTTAACCCCGTTCCAACGGCGCATGCGCGGGCCGAGTTTCGCGCTTCCCTCTAGCAGGGCGCGCACCCGCACTGGCCGTTTGTGAATGGCCGGCACGGGCGCGCTCCCTGTTAGAGGGAAGCACGAGACGCGGCCTCCAGCGCTCAGAGCCGCTGTGGTTGGACGCCGCTTGTACGTGCATACCACAGCGGCTCTGAGCGCTCTGATTGGACGAGCGCTCGCGTAGGAGTGAGGTGAGTGTTTCCGGGCGTTCTGGGGGGTTTCACACAGCGGGGCACCCCTGATCGGGGTGGACCAAAACCCAGGATAGTCAAAATCCTGGGTGTTGGTCCTCTTTAAAAAGGACCTTCAGCATGCTTTATTGAAAAGCCCAAACCCTTATAAAACGATTCCCAATCATCTAAAATTAATATATTTTAAGTTTTTAGTCACTTATTATTCTTTCCCCCACTGGGCTGCAACTCTGTTCAGGACTTAAGGATACAGGCGCCGCCATCTTGACTCAGAAGCGTCACACATACTAAGGAGAGGAGAGCGGAATAAAGTGCGGGGCGGGGTTAGAGCAGAGCTGGGGTCAGGAAAAGGTCAGCAATCCCAGAATGCAGAGCAGCACAATCAGAAGGCACTTCCTGTTTGCAGGCTGCCTGATGTTCCATGAGCTGCCATCTTGGATGTTTAAAGGCTCATAACATGCTGTAGATGCAGGTAGGATGATTTTTAATGTGAGCAATCTGTATGTACAGGGTGTGGGAAACATATGACTCTTATTCATAGTGAATGACCTATTTAAATACTATCTTCGGCAAAAGGGAACCTGTCACCAAGATGATAGTTGTGGGCTGCAGTGCAGTCACTGAGCTAATCTAGTAAAGCTTGAGAATGGGCGATGCACTTGCCTTATTACACATACAGCAGATAAGCAGTAACATCCCTGCTCTTAGTCTTACTGTTACTGCCCGGTGCTGCTTGCTGTGTGTCTGACGCATATAATCCATGCAGAAACCAGAAAGTTTGAGTGCATCACCAAATCTCAGGCTTTATCTAGATCAGCTGACTGTAGGGTATCCCAAATCAGGATGCATCTTTGCAACCTTAGACAGAAGAACTAAAGTCTTTTTAGACGAGCCTTTATGTATATTACGCCCCAGATCCCTCCTTATCTCAATTACAAATGCTGCTCTGTGTAGCCTTTACATTGCACATTAAAATTGCATTCAAAGTACAGGAATTGGCATACAGAGGCAATACTGGTGGTTCGCCGGAAATTACATTGCGCTATTAAAACCTGCTTACAGGTGATCACACCGGTGTCCTGCGTTGCGCATTGTATTCAGTTTAATTATCATTGCATTTTTTTTCTTTTCCCTGCTTGGAAATAAGCAGATTGCACTTCTGTAGTTTCCTTTATTTACATACAGATGTAGCAATCCTTAGCAGGCACATCGCAGCTCAGCCCATTGAGCAGCCTTTAAGGTGGACCAAAACCCAGGATTTTGACTATCGGGGTGTCCCGCAGTTCGCCGCAACCAACTCGCCTTACCCTGTCTGACAGCCGCATCCTCCGCTTCCCTCTCGTAGTGCGCGTGCCTGCGTCAGGCATTTGTGAATGACAATCGCGGGCACGCTCCCTGTCCTCTCAGAGGGAAGCTGAGGATGCGGCCGTCGGGACTGGGATAAGGTGAGTTGCTGTGGCAATCTGGGGGGTTCACACAGCGGGACAGCCCCGATCAGGCCCCCGAGGAAAGGAACTAAAACTTTTGACTATCCTGGGTTTTGGTCCACTTTAAGACTTCAGGTTAGCACGATGCATCAAGTGGAGTTTTAAAGAAAGCTGCATCTATATGCCTCTGTGGACAAGCATGCACCCTACTGTGGATTCAGTAAAAACAAAATGACATTGTGGAGAAGATAATGCGGCATTTGCTGCTACTATCTGACCAACTATGGCTCTCCCTGAGAGAAACTGAGATTTCTTGGTCAAGCAGGAAGTAACCAACCCATCAGGCAGAGGTGGTCTGGGGTATGATCTACAGTTTAGGGAGGACTGGTTTCCAGTTAAGGTGAAGGGTTGGAGTCAAATTCGACATTACATTTTCTAATAGTTGCATACAGTTTAAATGTGTTTGGGCATATTAGTTGCCAAAAATGTAGTAGCTTTGGGGAGAACAATGATTACTTTGGGTCTCAAGGCCACTGATTGGAAAAATCCTTTTCTAAATTCATTATAGTGGACACTGTGGCATGAATAAAAGTAAGACAATTAAACATAAAGGTAGCTGCACCAGTCCACGTGAGATGTTTACCAGTGTTTGTTGCTTTCCTACAGAATCTTCCAAAGATTGTGAATGACGCAATCGTACTTTTGTATCTAGCTATCCAAAATGTCACCAGCTGGTGATGGGGCCATCATGCTTTTTACCTACTGGTGATAGTATGTTTCTCCCTAAGCTGTTATTTTTCAGTATGGTACTATAATTATTGATTTTCTCTTGGGCATGCAAGTGCTTTCCCTAGGGAAGTGCTGGCAGAAAGGCAACATTCTTGAAGATGTATTGCCTTCCACTTATTTATTATCCACTATATGCTTGGAGATGTTGCAATAGTAAACCTGACATCAGTGCTTAACATGAGGTGTGTGTCAAGGAGGAGATCTCAGCATGTAGCGGGGACCAGTAACAAAAAAAAAAAAAAAATAGAACTAAATGGAGCTTCACTCCCCGAAAACTAATTACTGACAGATCTTGCCATTGGGTGAATGTAATAAATATAATGTAATAATAATATATAATTGAATAATGTATTACTGTGAAAATAATAAACCAGACCCCTCCTACTGACATACCCCTGAACATCTTGGTACACCCTGTAGGTTGAGAAAGTGTTTTAAGCAGCACCCGCTTATATACTGCTGTATTCTGTGAGAATACAAACTAGTGTCAAAAATTATAAATGAGGTACAATATACCAACACCAAACTTGGATATCCACTTAAATAAAGAATATTAAAGTATGAATGTACAGCTCGCCTAACTACTCATTGAATGTGTTCTATACAGATTTTAGGTGACTAGGAGTATTTATAATTTGATGATCCGTGTTTTTTTTTTTTATTTATTTATTTTTTTTTTATCATTTGTAGCACATACAGTAGTTCTGATCAGTTATGCAAGTTGGCTCTTATTTGATGGTAGGTTTTCAAACATTGTGACTTTTTTTATTTTTTGTCTTTTTTTCTTTGTTTTAGACCCTCGAGTGAAAGGATGGTTCCTTTTGGACAGTTATATTCCCACCTTTGTATGCACAATCCTATATTTATTTATTGTATGGATAGGACCAAAGTACATGCAAAACAGGCAGCCTGTCTCCTGCAGAGGGCTTTTAGTGATTTATAACCTTGGACTGACTCTTCTCTCCTTGTATATGTTTTATGAGGTAAGGCTTTTTAAACAATTACTGTGAATGCTGAGGTAATGAACCTGAAAACTTTACCTTGTGTCATGTTCTTGTGTAGTAGTCGGTGGATAGACTGGCCTTAGGAAGCACAGGGAAAATTCCCACTGGCCGTGCTTCAGGAGCATTTCATTAAAGGAGGTCTATCGCAAATTATTGAGAGTACATTTAAAAAAAAAAAAAATGTTTCACAACATAATGGAAGAAAGAAGAATTAGTATGGTAACACTGGCTTAGCACGTTCCATTTAAAGAGGAAACTCCAGTATAGTGCCTCAAATGTACATCTATGTAGGTAGCAATTGCCCTGAAACTCTGCACACTTGACCTTACAGCATGCGTGCTGCTGATACAAAAATTCAGCAGATGCAAAGCTGGAGACCATGGGCCAGCAAGCCCACCGGTTTATCAGGTGTGTTAGTTGGCTGGCTGGGATGCACATTGGGGGTGGGGCTCAGCGTGTCATGGACTAAATATAGGCTAGCTAGAACCAGTATAATCCCAGGCAGATCCTGGTGGCATTACAATACTAGAACATGAACAGTGATATTGAGTGGCCTGTATCTTTGATGCCTCTAGGAGGGCAGGACTACTCTGACTCAACATGGTGAAGGCTAATAATGTTGCTGGCCATACATTGTGGTTTGTTTGCTAGGTTATTTCTCTGCTTTTTCTAGTAAGAATATTCTGCCTATTTCTCGGAATTTAAAAATGAATAATAATTGTGATACAGCAATGGTATTATTATTCATATAATGGAAAATAGAATATTGGATTTAAACGCATAGAGCCATCATATGTGGTATATTTAGCTGGCACTGAGCAGGATGATGGTGACACTTGCTACTGTAGCTTTTAACAATTTTTCTTCCTGCGAGTGCCAGTAGAATGCTTGTACTCCAGACTAACAAGTATATCAGGAATGTGCCTTGGAAACGCATTGTTCTTTGTTGCCAAAATCCTGAGGACCTCTTTGCTTAATCTATTTAGCTGAACTGTGTGTGCTTCTGCTTTCTACTTTTTAAAAACATTACCAGACCATTTAGCATTAAGCTTGAAAAGGGTGCTATAGAAATGGTGCTGAGGTTTAAGAGGGCCAAAGAGTTGACTCCAGCTTTTGTGCCATAGTTGCATAACATTTATGTGGATCCTGCCATTAATAGGTGTTTAAATGTATGCAGAAAAGTGCAGTAAGCCATGACAAACTGTTTTACTGTACGCTTTTGAAATCGGCTACGTGAGACTTGTCTTTTAACTTGATGTTATGGGTACATAGTTATTGGCCTACTATAGTAAAATGGACCTAGCATTAAAGCAGATTTCTCAAAACATCCTTCGGGTAGCATACCACTGAGATACCAATGCTCTCTCCAAGGTAGAAACGCATGAACACCAGAATACACAAAAACTTTAGCTCCTTTTCAGGACACCAGTTCTTTGTGTTCCTGGGGCAGGAGCCAGACCACCTGCTCCTGAACCACAGGTTTAGGTAAGTAGACTGGGTCGCTGTGGGTCTGATGGGGTTGACCCACCCATTCCCTGGCTTTGGAGGCAAGGTCTTGTGAGGCTCCGAAGGGATGTACGACTGTGTTCGATCGGGATGCATTGTGTTTTTCACCCGCTAGTGCGTGTCTGTGGAGCTTGCTGGAGGCCAGGCTACAGTATGAGTGTGCGCCTCTGCCACTTTTTCAGCCTGATGGAACGGTGGAGGGATCTTCTGCAGGGGGCAATTCCACCCGGCGGTGCTTGATGACGTCAGCGTTAGGTGCCGCTGCAAGACCCAGCTAATGCACATGCTCCCGACTTTAAAGGGGAAGTGTCTTTTTCTGGCCTCCCTTTAATTGTAATAGAGGGTTAAAAGACTCCAGCAATTAGGAACCTCCCTGCTTGCTTATTTATTGAGCCTGGGGAGGGGCGCCTCTACCCCACACCAGACTTCAGAATGGTGGATCAGACAGAAGTCCCTGCTCCCAACATCCTTCCAACCCGATTGATATAATTTCATCGGAAACTCTGTTGGAAGAAGGGGTCCAGCTCTGCTCCAGTAAGTCCCTTTTTTATTTATGATCTCTTGGAGTTTCAAGGGCTACTTTGAATTATTATGTTTGGAAAGTTATTTAGGATGCCTACGGCCTACTACTCCTTCTAGTGTCTAAGACTAAAACTGTCTCCAAGTCTTAAAGTGGACCAACACCCAGGATTTTCACTATCCTGGGTTTTGGTCCACTTCCGCGGGGGGCACCCCGATCGGGAGTGCCCGCTATGTGAAACCCCCCAGAATGGCAGAAAAAAACTCACCTCACCCCTTTCCTACGGCGCATGTGCGGGCCTCGTCCAATCAGCGCTCAGAGCCGCTGTGGTATGCATGTACAAGTGACAGACAACCACAGCGGCTCCGAGCACGCTGGCGGCCGCATCACAATTTGCGGCTGCGGCCCGCGCATGCTCCTTTGGAACGGGGGTAAGGTGAATGGGGCGTCCTGGGGGGTTTCACACAACGGGGCATCCGAAATCGGGGAGGGCTCTGATTCCTGGGCCGATCAGCCTGGGTGTTGGTCCACTTTAAGTATAAAAGTAGGAGATGCCCAATATGTGAATTCAAGCTACTAGATTCCTATGGGAAACCCTATGGGAAGATGGATTCTCTTTTGAAGAAAGCATGGCAGGCTGAATCTTGTATTTTCATACCGATTCTAGCCTCTACTTGCGTTGCGAGGAATCTTAAATATTTGCTTCAAGAGACATGATTTAAGCTGCTGAAGCAAGCGGATATTAATGAGATTATGAAGGCTTTACCGATTCTCTTCTCAGCGGCCTCTTTTTTTAATGTCTGATGCCACGGCAGAATCGGTGATATTTTTGGCGCGGGCCATGGCCCTCACCAATTTGGTGCATAGGACTTTATGACTGCGTACTTGGTCAGGGGATACAGGTTCAAATTTGTGCCTGTGTGTTATGCCCTTTGACTGGGAAATCCTCTTCGGCCCAGAAATTGAGACTGTGTTAGACAGATCTGCTAACAGAAATACGTCTCTTCCCATTAAGCTTACGGATTTCTGGAATAGATTTTTTTTTTTGTTTTTTTTTCTAGCCAGTTCTCTCATATATGGCCCTTTTTGTAGCAAGGGTGGTTTAGAGAGGCCCCTCCTACTTCTAGGAAAGGTAAGTTTAGAGTATCAGCGCTGTTTGGTACTCAACAGTCTAAGCAATGATGCCTGGTTAAAGCAATTCCACATTTGTTGGGAGACTCTACTGGATTGCCCTCTTATTTCCAGAGGAATAAGTAAGGGTTTCTCAATAAGTTTATGCATGTTCCTCCCAGGAACTGTTACTACTACTTTCCCAGGGGACGGGGAAGAAAGACTGTCCATTCGCAGCAGTCTAGATTCTGTGTTGGATATGGGAGGGATTGTCCCGGTTCCCCACCAACAATGGGGGGGGGGGGGGGGGGAAGGGTTCTATTCAAGCATTTTTCTCCGGCGGATTCCGCTTTATTCTCAATTTGAAGAACTTAAATCTGTTGGTACGCTACAGATGCTTCCACGTGGAGTCTATCTTCTCTGTGAGGAATCTGCTCCCACCTGGCCCCTTCATGGTCTCAATAGACCTGATGGATGTCTGTTGGCAGGTACCGATGAGCTTGTTAGCTCAAGCCTTTTTAAAATTTGCAGTAAAGTTAGGGGACCAAACACTCCACGTCCAATTTGTATACCTACCCTTTGGGCTGGCGTCAGGCTGGATTTGGTATTCTATCATATGATGACTTCCTTTTCTCTGTCAATTCCAGATCCTAGAGCAACCTCCCATGATCTGGGGCAAATGATTTATTCTAAGTATACAGCACGTCCTGCTCCAGAGAATAATTCCTTACGTTTGGGTTATGCATTCACAAGATGGCACTGGACTGCAGAGACGGCAAAAAAGTGGCTCCTCCCGGCCCCTTATATTCCAGGGACCTCCCACAAATTCCCAGTTCTCTGCAGTGGCGCTGCAATGACAAGAAGATGGCTCTCTCTACTTGCAGGTGAGCGGGGCTATTAGCCTGCGGCCCTGTAGGACTATTCCTACCCGTTCCTCTTTTTCTGCCTCCCAGCTTTGGCTGCACTGGTCGGGTGACGGTAGGCAGCACCGTCGTCGGGTGCTTTAGGAGTGCTGCTTCGACCGCAATCCCCACCAAAGGGTAGGCGGTATAGGCCCATGGTGAGCCTTATGGGATGCCCCCCGCGCTATCGCCCCTCACCCCCTGTCCATCTGTGGGCTCCTGTTAGGTTGGCCACTGCCCTCCCTCACTCTCCCTGGTATTTCTCGGGAGGGGGGGGGGTGTTGTGTGTGTTGTAGGTGTATACTTCACTCTTATTGTTTCCGTGGTATAGCTTGGCTTTTGTTGCCGCGCGTGTGTTGGTTGCTTTTAAAAATGCCGCCGTGCTCTTGTAGGGCGGTCGGCGGCGACTTTACCTCAGGCGCTGCTGCGCCATCATTGGCTGACATGGTCACGTGGGCGCCTTCGGGGGGAGGGGCCTTGCGGATGGCGCGTTCCGCCCCTCGAGGTATCTGCGGGCGCCATTTTGCCTTCTCGTGCTGCGTGGCTGGCTTCTACCTACTCCGGTCCGTAAGTGCCCCTGCGGGCGGCTTAGCTTTTATATATTGTTGTGTATGCATACCGCTTACGGGACTTTCTGTTAATGTCTTGCAGGCGGGTCAAACTTGTGGTTTCTCCCGGCCTATCCCCGCTATTTAGTTGCTATTAGAGGCCTACTCTGCCTTTACCTCCCACTTCCCTAGCGGGTTATTGGGGCATCCCGGGTGACTTTATTGTGTAAATCCCTATTGGCCGGTGGCCGCGATAATCGCCATATGGAGGCTTCTCAGGATAATGTGCTTGGGGTTCCTTCAGGACAAGCCTGGCTGTGTGTGGCATGTGGGGTGTCTCCTACAAGTGATGACAATGTGCGGGTCTGTGTACCCTGTGCCCAGCGGCTGCTTGCGCTGCAATCTGGGTTGCCTGTGGCTGGGCCTGCACCCCGGGGCCTACAAACCCTTTGATGTCGGGGTTCCGACGGACCCTGCACAGGAAAGGTTTGCAGAGCATATTCTGTTGTTGAATGAATACGTCTCCGGTATCGGGGTCTCTTGGGATCATGCTTGTGTCAATTTGATGAACATGGGCAAGGAGAACCCTTTGGAGGGTCCTTGACCCATAACCTGCTTATTCCAAGTGTGACATACACTCCGCTTCACAAGTCTTGACAGTTGGGTTATTCTCCAGTAGAGGGCGAACTTCTGCAGAGATGAATGCAAAAAAAATTCCCCAGTTGTCTTCTCTGCAGGGAGCGAGCAAGACAGAAGATGAAGCTTCTCTTACTTGCAGGTAAGCCGGGCTCACGCCCGCCCCCTTTTTTTTTTTTTTTTTTTTTTTTTTTTTTGTCCCTATTGCTACCAGGACCCTCCAAAATTGTCCCTGTAGTGAGCCTCCCAGCTTCGACTGCGGGTCCTTGGTAAAGGTAGGAGCACCCTCCGGGTGCTTTAGGAGCGCTGCTCCACCGTGAGACCCCACCACGGGGTAGGCGGTGATCCAGGTTTTCGGTGATCCTGGTGTTGGATGCCCCGTCCCTACATGCCTATGGCCTCATAATGGCAGGGTTCCCACTCCCCCTTCCGGGTCCCTTACTATCCTCGGGGGGGGGGGGGGGGGGTTGCTGACTCCCTGTCCTTTATTTGCAGTGTGTGTGTTTGTTCACTTTATATGCTCTGCTCTTATGTGACCTATTTTGTGTGTTTCAGGTGTCCCCGTATAAGTGCTCCCGGTCCTGGGGTCCCTAGATATAAATATTGTCCATCCCTAAAATCCTCCCACCGGGACTTTTAAGGGGCATCCCGGGTTGCTTATGCGTAATCCCCTACGGTCTTGCGACTGACCACAAAAATTCACCATATGGAGGCTCTGCAGGATACCACACCCGGGATCCCTTCGGGACAACCCGGGCCATGTGTGGGGTATCCCTTACGGAGGAGAATGTGCTGATCTGTATACCATGCGCACAAAAGGCCATAACGCGGCAGTCTGGTACCCAGCCTTCTGGGTTGGCTCCTCCCGCCTCATCGCCTTCCCCTCCCCACCTGATCCGTACCCCAAGTGACATTGGTACTAGTGGGGAGTCGCTTTCTCATGTTTGGGCTAAGTTGGCCAGCATAGAGAAAATGATTGCTAGCACGGTGGACAAGAAGCCCCAGGCTAAAAAGACAGTTGTCGTCGGCCCAGCCCTTGTGGGACACTGACGATGAATCCGCTGAATTGTCCGATTATTCCCCGCTTGAGGAGGGGGAATTGTATCAGGATTCAGAGGCTGACTATGGTCAGCCTGGGAATTCCAATGCCGGGCAGGCGCTGGGGGATGCCGTTGATACGGCCACTGTTTTGTCACATTTATTGGAGGTGTTGGATATTGATCCACCTGAGGCGCCCCCTCTTAAGAAGGGGGAATTTTTGGGGGCCCACAAGCCCCGTCTGGAATTCCTACACAAGGTCACTTTGATGTGCTGATACTTAGGGAATGGGAGAGGCCCTGTCGGCTCCCTGGTGTGCCTCAGGGATGGGATAAGAAGTATCCCTTTTCGGTGGAGGCAGTCAAGCGCTGGTCTTCTCCTCCCGAGGTCGACGCGCCTGTGTTAGGGTTGACCAACTCTTCTGTACTGAACACCCCTGACGCCTCTTCCCTTAAAGGAGCAGTATCGCGAAATTTGCATTAAAAAAGATAAATAATTAAATAGCCACACAATAGCTTCTAACGTGTATAAATAATCTGGCGATAGAAAAAGAAAAAAATATATGCCTCTCTTTTAAATTGTATAATGACAATGGCTCAGTCCATTTGCTGAATAAGGGGATCTGCTGGGTTTTATTTAGTGAGCTGCTTCATTTAGCCCACTGGTCTCCTAGCAACACTTTACCTCAGAGGCTGACACTGTAATCAGTGGTAACGGCTGTGTGTGTGTGAGGTGCTGCTTTTGGTATGAGACCAGGTGACTCAAATGTGTAAAATCTATACAAACTAAACTGACTGAAAATGACTGAAATTCTTCTTTGAATAACTGTGCAGGAAAATCTAAAGGTATTAAAGTGGAACAAAACCCTGAGTGGCCGACCCTGAAGTCTATAAGACCCGGCCATTGACCTTCCACCTTGGGCATCCTAAATCGGGATGGCCACTGTGTGAAACGACCCCTGGATAACCACAGATCTCTCCCCCCCCCCCCCCCCCCCCATTTTTCTGGCGCGCTCACGCAGATAGTCATTTAGACAGGCGGGGCGGCCAGGAAGGTTACTGCTCAGGCTCCCCATCTGCGTGCAAACAGTGCTGATTGGATGAGAGCCCGCGCATGTGCTGTGGGACAGGGAAAGGTACGTTTTCACAGGCGAACTTGGGGATTTCACATATCAAGGCATCCCAAGTCGGGATGCCCCTAGGGGGCACAAAACAAAACTCCAGATAGTGAAAATCCTGGGTTGGGCTTTGCTCAAAACACACAAAGCTGAAAGAAAGATCATATGGAAAAATGAGAAATAAGAATATGAAAGAGAAAATGGTAAACTGAAAGATTCTGCAGCAAAGCCAACATGAAGGGAAAACTGTCAAAATCAGCTAAATGAATTCTAGAGCGTTTCTCTCTGTTTTAGATATATAAGTTCTGGCCAGGCAATGTTGTTATCTTATGCTGGACGGCTGCCAGCACTGAACAGCTATTAGTCTCCAGCTGCCCAACACAGACATCATTTTTTTTTTCTACATTTGTAATTCTTACTCCAACACTTACCTACATTCAAAGTACCATTTAAATATAAGTCACCACTGCGCCTTTAAGGATGGCGAGGACAAGCGCCTTGATCAGATGGCATGCTACGCATTTGCCAACGTGGGCTCGGCCCTGCGACCGGTTAGTGCATCTGCCATGGTGTCGCTTGCTACCAGGTCTCTTATCAGGGACTGGCTGAATAACGCTCAGCTGGATCCAGCTAGCGCTGAGTTTGCTGTACTTAAGAAGTGTGAATTGTTCATGGATTTTGTCATGGCTGCGATGGAAGACTCCATTGTCGTGTGTAGTGGGACGTCCGCCTTGCTGGTGGCCATGCGCAGACTGGTCTGGCTCCGTCCGTGGACAGCGGACGTTGGAGCCAAGAAGTCACTCGCAGCTCTCCCCTTCCTGGGGGCGCGGCTGTTTAGAGATAAATTGGATGCTGTTGCTAAAGGCGGTAAGTTACCTCAGCTGAGGAAGCAGCGCCGTCCCTTTTGGGGGGCGGGCTTGTTCACTCCTTCCTTTCGAGGGGTCAAAGCGTCTAAGGGTCTGGCCTTCTCGGGGGGTCAGGGGCTCGTCCTGGAACAGAGGCAGAGGTCGGGCACGTCCTGCGGCTGCCTGGGGTTCCAAGCCCAAGCCTGCCGTTAAACTGGCTCAGCAATGAAGGGGCACCCTCACCGTAAGGGTGGGGGGACGGCTGCGACTCTTCTTCCGGGTCTGTGCCCGGGAAGTCAGACAATTGGATCTTGGAAGTGGTCTCCGGGTACAAGCTGGAGTTCGAGTACTGGCCGCCCCCAAGATTCTTAAGGTCTCGGGTGCCCTCGGACCCTCAGGCTGCACAGGGGCTCCTGTTGGCAGTGAAAAGCCTTCTGGAAGTGGGGGTTATCTGTTGGAAAGAGGCAAGGGTTACTACTCCAACCTTTTCACGATCCCCAAAAAGGAGGGTTCGGTGAGACCCATTCTAGACCTCAAGGTTCTCAACAGGTTTATCAGAGCCAAAAATTTCCGCATGGCGCTCGGCTATCAATTCCCTTCGCCAAGGAGATTTTATGACATCCATAAACCTCAAGGATGCGTATCTGCATGTTCTGATTTTTTCAGGCACATCAGAGATTCCTCCGGTCTGCGGTGGGGGATCAACATTATCAATTCGTAGCTCTTCCCTTCAGTCTGACCTCGGCACCGAGGGTCTTCACCAAGGTTTGGGCGGGCGTAATGGCTCTGCTCAGATCTCAGGGCATTCGCATTGTGCCTTATCTGGACGATCTGTTGATTTCTGCTTCTTCCCTTCAGCAGGCAGAACTGGACACCCTCCAGGTGGTGTCGACCCTGGAGAGATTCGGGTGGGTGATCAACCGCACCAAGTGTTCTCTCTCCCCGTCTCAAGTGATTTCATTTCTGGGCATGAATCTGGATACCAGTCGGGCCAGAGTGTTTCTGCCCCAGACCAAGGTGCAGGGGATTCAGGACCTGATCCGTCTTCTTCTGGCCAGTCCTTGTCCCTCTATCCGACAGGGGATGAAGCTGATGGGCCTGATGGTGTCCTCCTTCGAGGCGGTGCCGTTTGCACAATTTCACATGAGATCTCTTCAACTTCTCCTATTGACGTATTGGGACAGGAGCCCACAGTCTTTGGATCAACCTTTCAGGATGTCTCCCAGGGTTCGGCAGTCACTTCGGTGGTGGCTGAACTCGAGCAATCTGGTGAAGGGCAGATCCTTTCTGGTCCCTTGTTGGGAGACTGTTACCACGGATGCCAGCCTGTCGGGCTGGGGAGGTTATTGGAAGAGTCATCAGTTCAGCGGGGTGTGGGGTCCCCAGGAGGCTCACACCCCCATCAATGTATTGGAGCTCCGAGCCATTCGTCTGGTTCTGGCTCGGTTAACTCCACAGTTTCGGGGTCTTCCGGTTCAGGTGCGTACAACCGAACGGTAGTGGCCTACATAAATCAGCAAGGAGGGACTCGCAGCAGGAGTGCCCTCAGGGAAGTCTCTCTGATCCTGCGATGGGCGGAGAGCAATGTTCCCTGCCTTTCGGCAGTCTACATTCCGGGGGTGGAGAATATGGAGGCGGATTCCCTGAGCAGGGGGTCCTTTCGCCATGGAGAGTGGTCTCTCAAACCCGAGGTCTTTCTGGATCTTTGCCGCAAGTGGGGGACTCCGGAGGTGGATCTCTTTGCCTCGAGGCACAATCACAAACTTCCGGCATTTGTGTCTTTCTCAGGACCCCCTGGCCTTGGCAGTGGATGCCTTGTCTCTGGCGTGGAAGGACCTGGGTTTTCTGTACCTGTTTCCACCTGTCTCCATGCTGGGCAGGGTGGTTCGCAAACTGGTTCTAGAAGGGGCACCAGCGATTCTGGTGGCTCCAAGGTGGCCAAGAAGGGTTTGGTACGCAGACGTTGTAAGGATGGCCTTAGACCAGTGCCGGCTTCCCTTGATACCAGACCTGCTATCTCAGGGTCATCTACTTTACCCCAATTTACAAACGCTGGCTTTGACGGCCTGGCTGCTGAAACCTTCATCTTGAAAGAGGAAGGTTTGTCTGAGGCTGTTGTTCAGACCTTGATTAGGGCTAGGAAGCGGTCCTCTTCTGGCATTTACTATAGGACTTGGAGGTCCTATATTGATTGGTGTGAGGCTAGGGCCTTGCCTTGCAGGGTTTTTTCTGTACCCAGGATTTTGGAGTTTCTTCAGCATAATCTGGACCTGGGGCTCCAGCTTAGTACTTTGAAAGGACAGGTTTCTGCTCTGTCGGTTTTCTTCCAGAGGTCTTTTGCTTTACACCCGCTGGTTAAGACTTTTTTCCAAGGGGTGGCGCAAGTGCGGCCCCCTCAAAAGGCTGTAGTTCCTGTTTGGATTTGGTTCTTTCGGCCCTGCGGGGTCCTCCTTTTGAGCCGCTACATGATATTGCTCTTTCAGTTCTCACTCAGAAGGTTGCCTTCTTGGTGGCGATTACCTCGGTTCGGCGTGTCTGAGTTGGCGGCTCTGTCGATTCAGGCCCCTTACTTGACACCAGGATAAGGTGGTTTTTCGTTTTAAACCGGATTTCCTTCCTAAGGTGGTTTCTGCTTTCCACCTCAATCAGGATATTGTTCTCCCTTCCTTGTGTTCTAAGCCTAACCATGACAAGGAGAGGGTTCTGCACAATTTGGATGTTGTTCGCTGTGTGAAGTACTATTTGGTGACTACTTCCTTCCGCAAGACGGACGCCTTTTTCGTGGTGCCCTGCGGGCCCAGGAAAGGTTTGGCGCTTGCCAAGTCTACGATTAGCAAATGGATTTGTCAGGCCATTGTTGGGGCCTAATCTGCTAAGGGGAGGACTCCCCCCGTTTAGGGTCACTGCGCACTCTACTCGTGCTGTGGGTGCATCCTGGGCTTTTCAGCACCAGGCTTTTGTTGAACAAGTTTGTAAGGCTGCTACTTGGTCTTCTGTTCATACTTTTTCAAGTTTTACAAGGTTGATGTGCGGGCTTCAGCGGATGCTGTTTTTGGCCACAAGGTTCTGCAAGCTGCAGTGGTTTGAGTTGGTGCTTTCTTTACTGTTTATGGTTCCCACCCTTGACGGACACTGTTATTGGATGTCCCAACTGTCAAGACTTATTGAAGCGGAGTATATGTCACACTTGGAATAATACCGTTTTGTGATTACTCACCTTTAAAACGGATATTATAAGTGTGACATACACTCTGCTTCACCCACCCTGTTTGGTATTCTGGATCCTTTATATGGTGAACCATTGTTTTTTGTTAATATTATTTGGTTCTTCCTGGTCCCTTTACTGCTATCTTACACTGGGGAATTGGTGGGAGGTCCCATGTAGTTATGGACCGGGAGGGGCTTCTTTTTTTGCATTCATCTCTGCAGAAGTTTGCCCTCTACGGGAGAATAACCCAACTGTCCTATTACTGAGTTATTGAAGCTGAGTGTATGTCACACTTTTATAATATCCGTTTTAAAGGTGAGTAATCCCAAACGGTATTTTTGGTACTCTGTAAATACATGCCCTGTAAGGTGTGCCTTGTGCTCATTGGAGGCCTGAGACTCTCCTGCTTCGCTGAGGTTGTCATTGAATAGTTTAGAATGTTTAGAAATCTATTAATTCATTCATAAGAGCCGCAGTTGCTTATTTTGAGGTCCAGGATCTGGTATTTGCCATATTGTGGAGGAGCTAAAATGGTTGCCAGAGTATGGTAGCATTTTAAAATTACAAGTTGAAAATATGCTTACACATTGTTTATTTCATAAAATGACTTGACAACCAGTTTTATCCGGTTACCTGGTCAGCATATAATATCCAAAAACATATCCGTTACTGGTTTATTCATCTCTTGGATGGTTGCCAGAGTGCCTGAATCATTAAGCAGCTGGATGAGCTTTAGTTCCCTATGGATGTTCTATTATATGCCTTACTTGGGCATAGTTAATCTAGTAACCACTCATGAGCTTTATTAAACACTACAACAGTTTTTTCATAGCTTATAAAAGACACATTTTAGATACCTGTAATAGATATATACCATGCGTTCAAGTACTTGCAGTTTTCTTGAAAAGTATATTGCTTTTAAAACTAGGCTGCAGAAATGCTCTCCTGTTTTAGACACACTAGAATTAGTTATCTTACTGGTAGCAAATTTAATAGCGTGACCTATGACAGTACACAAGATCTGTTGGATAAAGGCATTTTCTTAAAGTTGACCTTCACTCATAAACCTAGAAAGAGAATTTTCACCAGTAGATAGACATGGCAAATGTTCTGTGGATTCAAGTATTTAAATTGTGCAGCCCAGAGAAGGAAAACCAATATTGTAAATAAAACATCTGTAACAGGAGCACAAGCATCAATAACATGATTTGGTCCAGAATATGAGCTATATTTTCCAGAAACTGCTTGTGTACGCATTAGAAAGTGGCATCATTATTCCAAAATCTAACTTCTAGTTTTACAGAGCTGGAAATGCCTCTAGAAATGGCCTTATTTGGGGATTCTGTTTTCCTATCTGACCTGCTGTAAGGAACAGGCTGTGTTTTGTGAAAATGCATGGCTCTGCATAGTAACCAAAGTACATGATATCCGGCTGGAATTTTTAGACAGACTTTTAGAGGCTTACACGTTATACAGAGTAGCAGGCCAGTGCAGACTTCAAAATATATTTTCTTAGTATGCAGTATGTCCTGCTCCAGATAAGATTCATTACTCTTGGGTATTACTCCGCCAGATGGCGCTGGACTGCAGAGACCGCGAAATTGGCTCCTCCAGGCCCCTCAAATACCCAGGACCTCCCACAAATCCCCCGAATTTCTCTGCAGTCTGGACTGCGAAGGACAAGATGGCTCTCTCTTCTCGCAGGTGAGCGGGGCTATTAGCCTGCGGCCCTGTAGGACTATTCCCACCCGTTCCATTATTAATGTGCCTCCCAGCCTTGGTTGCCCTGGTTCAGGTGATGGTAGGCAGCACCGCTGTCAGGTGCTTAGGAGCGCTGCTCCACCGCAATCCCCCACCAAAGGTTAGGCGGTATAGGCATATGGTGAGCCCCTATGGGATGCCCCTCCCGCTCTATTGGTGGGCCCTTCGTTAGGTGGCAGCTGCCCTCTCTCTCTCCCTTGTAGCTCTCGGGTGGTATGCTTGTGACTTTTGTTCAGTCTCCGCGCTGACTTGATTGCACTGTTTGCGGTTTGAATATGCCTCCGCACGCGATTCCACTGCGTTTCACGGTTGGCGGTGGCATTACCTTAGGCGCTGAAGCGCCTTCATTGGCTGCTTGTCACGTGTGCTGCTTTGTGCTCTTTGGGGGGGGCGGGGCCTGTGGATGGGGCGTTCCGCTTCACTGTCTCCACGGCCCGCCCCTCGAGGTATACTCGGCGCCATTTTTCTCTGGATTCTGCTGCTTGGCTGGCATCTACCTACCGCGGTTCCGTGAGTGCCCTCGCGGGCGATTTATTTACCCTAGGTCATTATACATGTCGCTTATGGGGTTCTCTTCGTTTATGTCTTTCAGGCGGGTCGAACTCCATTGGTTTCTCCCGACCCTGCCCCTCTTTTTAGTTAAACTTCGTGAGGCCTAGTGTGCTAATTACTCCCACTTCCCTAGCGGGCTATTGGTGCATCCCGGGTTGCTGTTATAGCGTGAATCCCTATCGGCTTATAGTGCCGCTATATTCACCATATGGAGACGTCTCAGGATAATGTGCTCGGGGGTTCCTTCGGGACAAGCCCGGCTGTGTGTAGCTTGTGGGGTGTCCCCTACTAGTGCTGACAATGTGCGGGTCTGTGTAACTTGTGCCCAGCAAGTGCTGGTGCTGCAGCCTGGTTTACCAGCGGCTGGGCCTGCGCCACGTATGGCTTCACCAACTCCCCCAAGCTTGAATTTGACTCCTATTGAGTTGCATACCAGTGGGGATTCTCAGCCTGATGTGTCTGCTAGACTGGCTAGTGTTGAGAAGTTGCTTGCTAATACCATGGCACGTAAGGCCTCTGCTAAGAAGCGGCACTTGACGCCTGATGTCACTCTTTCCCTATGGAGGCTGAAGAGTTCTTTGAACTGTCTGGTTATACCCCCTTGGAAGAAGGGGAGTTCTCTGACTCGGGGTCATCTGATGAGAGGCCCAGGGTTCATGATGATTCTGGCTCTGACCCCTGGGCCTCAGATGATACTGATAGGCTGTTGGCTCAGATTTTTGAGGTACTGTCTATCTCTTCCCCCGGTTGCGGCAGGGGGAATTGTTTCATACTGCTAAGCCACGTTTAGAGTTTCCTGAGCAAGCCCATTTTAATAATCTTGTGCTCAAGGAATGGGAGCGTCCTAGCAGGCTCCCCGGAGTCCCTAAGAGTTGGGATAAGAGGTATCCCTTTCCTGCTGATGTGGTGAAGCATTGGTTATACCCTCCAGAGGTGGATGCCCCGGTCCTAGGGTTAGCTAACACCTCTGTCATGCATTCCCCTGACCCTACTACGCTGCGAGATAGTGAGGACCAGCGTATTGATCAGCTGGTGTCCCATGCCTTTGCCTGTGTGGGGACAGCGCTGCGACCGGTTTGTGCCTCTGCCATTACAGCGGTGGCTATTAGGACCCTGCTTAGAAGTGTCCTAGATGGTGCTTCTGATGATGTGTCTAGTGAGGAGTTTAATGCACTCTCTCGTTGTGAGGTTTTTGTGACTTATGTCCTCTCTGCCTTGGATGATACCATTAGGATGTGTGGCAGAGCCTCTGCCCTAGTGGTGGCTATACGCCGCTCGGTTTGGCTGCGCCAGTGGGCAGCTGACACCGCTGCCAAGAAGGCTCTCACTGATTTTCCCTTCAAAGGACTACACCTGTTTGGGGACCGCCTAGACCTGTTTGCCAAGGGAGGCAGGTTTCCCCACCGCAGTAGGCAGTCTCGGCCCTTTTGGGGCCAAGGCTCCTTTTCCCCCCCTACCGTGGATCCAGACAGGGGAGGGGGGTCTCCTTTACTGGGGCCCGAGGAAATTTCTGGGGCAGAGGACGTGGACGCCCTGGCTCATCCTGGGGCTCCAAGCCTAGGTCTTCTCCCAAGCCCCCTTAGGCATTATGGGACGCCCTCACCCATTCGGGTGGGGGGACAGCTGCAGCACTTCGCTCACGTCTGGAGGCTTCATGTCTCAGACCGGTGGATTCAGGAGGTAGTGTCCTCCAGTTTCAAGTTGGAATTTGCTGCCTGACCCCCCCCAAGATTCATCAGATCCCGGATGTCACAGGATCCCATTTCGGCTCAGGCTCTAATTCTGGCGGTGCAAAGCCTTCTGGAGCTGGGGGTCATCTGTCAGGTCCCCTTACGAGAAAGGTGCCATTGGTTCTATTCCAACCTTTTCACCGTGCCCAAAAGAGATGGGTCAGTCAGGCCCATCCTGGGCTTGAAGATCCTCAACAAATTTGTCAGGTGCAGGTGCTTTCTGCTATCAGTTCCTGCATCCAGGGGACTTCATGACCTCTGTGGACATCAAGGATGCTTACCTTCATATTCCTGTTTTTCCAGGTCATCAAAGATTCCTCAGGTTTGCTCTGGAGGATCCGCACTACCAATTTGTGGCATTGCCACTTCAGCTCCCAGAGTGTTCACCAAGGTGCTGGCAGGAGTGATGGCTCTGCTCAGGGCATTCGTGTGCTGCCATATTTGGACGACATTCTCATCACTTCTCAGTTCCTCCATCAGGCAGAGCTGGATACTCGGCGAGTAGTGTCCACTCTGGAGTCATTTGGCTGGGTGATCAACCATCCCAAGTCTTCCTGTCCCCCTCCTTGGCTGCTGAAACCTCCTTCTTGATGGAGAAGGGCTGTCTGGCTCTGTTGTTGATACCATGATAAAGGCTAGGAAGAAGTCTTCTTCTTCCATTTACTATAGGGTTTGGCGTGCCTACATTGACTGGTGTGAGTCTAGGTCTCTTCCCTGTCGCATGTTCTCTATTCCCAGGATCCTGGAGTTCCTGCAGCATGGGTTGGAGCTGGGGCTTCAACTCAGTACTCTGAAGGGTCATGCCCTGGCTCTGCCCTGGCTGTTTTCTTCCAGAGGTCCTTTGCCCAGCATTCTCTGATCAGGACTTTTTTCTATGGGGTTACTCATGTGCGCCCCCCACGTAAGCCCATGTTGCCGGTTTGGGATTTGAACTTGGTCTTGTCTGCCTTGCAGGGTGCTCCCTTTGAACCTGTGCAGGAGGCTGCCCTGGCCATTCTTACTCTCAAGGTGTCTTTTTAGTGGCTCTCACTTCTGTTAGGCGTGTTTCTGAGTTGGCGGTGCTTTCCATCCAGCCCCCCTACTTTGAGAGACACCAGGACAAGGTTTTTTTTTTTTTGCTTCAAGCCAGATTTTCTGCCTTTCATCTGAATCAGGACATTGTTCTTCCCTCCTTGTGCCCTAATCCTAGTAACTCTAAAGAGGGGGTTTTGCATTCCTTGGATGTGGTTAGGTGTCTGAAGTACTATCTGGTGGCTGTCTTTTTTTTGGGTATTGACAAAATACAACCTCATTGGCGTGGCACCAATTTATTGAGGGAGTTGTCTCAACGTGAAAGCCGTTGGATCTATTATCTAGATACTCTAATTCCCAATGGCTTGAACGTTGTTTGATTTAAATTGTTTTATTGATAATTCTTAGCTATGTTAATTGTAATACAATTTTGATTGTTTTAATTTTTTTAACATTTGTAAATTGTTATTGTGTAAAGCGGCTCTCACCTGTCTGTATATTTTGCATGTGCAGGTGTTCTTGCTACCCTATACCCTGACGAGTGTTTTTATCATTAGTGTATATGACCAGTAGGGCTTTTTTTTTTTGTTTATATTACTTCTTGACAATGCTTCGACATTGCAATGAACATAGGGGCTATGCAGATTGTGTCGTTTATATCTGCCCCTCTGTACTTTGACATTTTTTTCAGAGTCTGATGAGTGAATGTGGCTTTGTTATTAGTATATTGCTTTTTGTTTTGAGCCCTGTTCTTGTTGGAGTCCGGGGAGCTGGACTGGCCCTGCCCTGTGACAGTACGGTGTCATTTCCATTGCAGGGCATAGCAATATATGGAGCAGGTTAAAATGACTTCGCTCTGTTTCAGCGTACTTCTGCTTCTAATGCAGATCATGCCCTTGGATGTCTCCTTGTGTTTTTGTTTATCATTTGTTTTCGTGACTTGTGAAGCTCAGAAGCGCGGTCACGCTGGAATGCGTGAGACGCGCTGTGTACATTACTTCCTTGCGTTCCATTGGCCGGATTTACTTGCAAGGTTGCGTCTTACAATTTCCGGGTGCTCGGGCACAGGCCGGAAATGGCCGCCCGCGTTTTTCTTATTGCTGATATAAATGTTGGTAAGTTTTTTTTAGCAGCTGACTATCCTAGCTAAAGTCCCAAGGGAGGGACAAAACGCGTTGGAGCGGTCAGCTATTTCCAATTTTTTATACACATGTAATTTTTACTATTGGAATCATTGGAGCGCACATGCTTAGTCTGGACGTCTGTGTGGTGAGAGCTGCTAATGGCGATTTGGAGCTGTGGTTTACCAATGCTTGTTTACATTGATCATTTGTGAGTGAATTATTTACCTATTAAATTGGCTTTTTATCTAGCAACCTGCACTAGATTTGTATTTATTTGTTTTCACATGGCTTGCCATTCCTGGCTGGTGCTGTAATTTGGATTGGACCGGTGGATTTGGACTGGAGTCCTCTGTCTGGAATTGTGTGTTGGAGGTCGGCACAGGTTTACTATTCTGCGTTTTATATACCAGGTTTCTGGTAAGCAGCCTTTGCTATCGGTGGTGGATTACTCACCTGGTGGAGATCACGTGTGGATTAATTTTCATCACTTTGGACATTTATTAGCTCTGTGTATTTTCTATGTGTTTTTAGTAATATCTGGTGGCTACTGCACCTTTCAGAAAGACTGATGCTCTTTTTGTGGTCCCTTCTGGGCCTAGGAATGGTCTGGCTCCTGCTAAATCTACTATCAGCAAATGGATCAGTCGGGCTGTGATTCAGGCCTACTCTGCTAAGGGGAAGAATCCTCCCTTCCGCCTTACTGCTCATTCCACTCGTGCTATTGGTGCCTCTTGGGCTTTTCTGCACCAGGCTTCTGTTTGAACAAGTTTGCAAGGCCGCTACTTGGTCTACTGTTCATACCTTTTCCCAGTTTTACAAGGTTGATGTTAGGGCCTAAGCTGATGCTGCTTTTGGCCGCAAGGTTCTGCAGGCAGCAGTGGTCTGACCTGTCTGTTACTTTTGGGGATCCCACCCTACTTTATGGACACTGCTATTGGATGTCCCAAGAGTAATGAATCTTATCTGGAGCAGGACGTACTGTATACTAAGAATAACACAATTCTGTGATTACCCACCTGTAGAATTGATGATGTTATGAGTATACAGTACGTCCTGCTCCACCCCACCCTTGGTTTTGCATTATCCTGGATCCCCTGTATGATGATTGTTATCATTGCTATAGTTACAAGTTGGTTCTGTTTTCTTTCTCGTTAACTGCTTTTTTTCAATGCTGGGGATTTGTGGGAGGTCCCGGGTATTTGAGGGGCCGGGTGAAGCCAATTTCGCGGTCTCTGCAGTCCAGCGCCATCTGGCGGAGTAATACCCAAGAATAATGAAACTTATCTGGAGCAGGATGTACTGTATACTCAACAATTCTACAGGTGAGTAATCACAGAATTGTATTTTTGCATTTTAAATTGTTTAGGCCAAAAAAACAGCCCCAGCGCTTCAAGCTTACTGGAGAACGAGAGTCCCGGTGTCCAGATCTGGTTAGACATGGCAGCCTCCATCTAGAAAATTGCGCCCTCTGCTCACCGACCCCATTCATTGCAGTGGAGGGGCAGGCCTGTCCGATCTTGGATTGGGAGGGGCATGCCTGTCCCGAGTTGGGATACCCCCGCTGTATGAAACCCCCCAGGATGCCAGTATTTAATCCACTTTCCTAGGTTCTACGGTGCATGCATGGACTCTAATCCAATTAGAGCGGTTTGCTGTGGCATTGTCATTTTTTACAATTTGTAGTGTTGCAGTTTTTCAAGAAAAACAACCCTTTACATTTGAAATGCCCTCCACAAACTATATATTATCTGGAAGTACATACCAGGATTGTTGACGTGGGGACCACTTTTCTCTAAGCTTTCCCTTGATGGATTATTTGGTTGCATAGGGTTTCCCTTAAAAAAAAAAAAAATCAAAAATCCGATCGGGGTGCCCCACCGAAGTGGACCAGAACCCAGGATAGTCAAAATCCTGGGTGTTGGTCCACTTTAACCCTTTTAACTGCCAACCTACTGGAGATGTTGTCTTTTGATGTTTAAAAAAATAAAAAATTATGTTTAAATTTTCTCCTTTTTTTATTTAAAAAAAAAAAAGACAACAGATTGCAGGTACATCCATAAAACATTAAAATACATTTTAAAATGTAATACATTTAACAATTAATACATTGAATTTCAAGCTTTTGCATGCTTGATGAAATGTAAATAAGGTTATCAAAGTATTACTTACTGGTATAATAATAATTGTAACTAAACCTATTCGTCGAAAATCAGGGTGCCCCGGGGGCAAAGACCAAAACCCAGGATAGCCAAAATCCTGGGTTTTGATCCACTATAATCCTAAGCAGTAGGTTACCAAAAGTATTACATAAAATGCTATTAGGAAATAAAACCTAGAATATCAAATGATCAAAACCAAGAGTTTAACCATTTATATAAAACTGAAGGTGGATGGTTGAAATTAACTATTGAATGCAAACAAATTTAAGGTTGTAAATATAGTTTTGTGCATGTCCTCTACTTTATTTTGCTATTAAATGTAATGGAGTCCATAAATGTATTACATAACCTGTTATAGAATGCCTATAAGGAACATCTACATTGCTAATGGTTAAAGCATGTCTGTACTTAAAAGTAAAAAATTCTTGTCCTGACCAGTGAGTGACCTTAAAGTGGACCAACACCCCTGTTGCATGGGGGTTTATCGCTGCCGCTGAGGGACTTTGCGGGGGGCGTCAGATTGGCCATAATTCTTATCTTAACCTTGGTACACTGACAAGAATCTAGCTCAGTGATTGCCTGACCGGCACTCACTAGGGTGTAGCGAGCGCCACAGTTCCGGCCACCGGAAGCGCTCACACTGACCAATCACGGCACTTGATTATAGCCAGTGGATTGAGGTTAAAGTAAGATTTACGGCCTTTGTGAGGGCAGTGACGTTTCAGTTCATTACAGAATCTGAAATCCAAATCTTGCTCTGGGAGTCCTCTCCCCTGGGATAATGAATATTAGGGTCGCAGTCGGGTGGAAAAAGTAATCGTGAAGTTAAGTGTCCCCTAGGAATATTGCAGCAGATGATTCTGGGATAGTATATGTGCATTTCTTTTCTTGTATTTACCTTCATATTTCTAAAGTATGCTGATGTTTTCTAGCTGGTAACTGGAGTATGGCAAGGTGGCTACAACTTTTTCTGCCAGGACACTCGAAGTGGAGGGGAGGCAGACATGAAAGTAAGCTAAAGTTAATTTGTTTTACTAATACCATGGCTGCTTTTTAGATTGCATTGCTTCAAAAATATTCTCAACACTTGGTCTCATCGCGTATTTAGAGGGGCATGTGTGTGATATAGTTGTAGCTATTCAGATTCACTCTATTACTTTTGAATTAAATGTTGTGCTTGTATGGTCCTAGGACAGTTTGTTATTGCTATATATATGGCTGACATTCTGCCCCTACTTGTGATGTTCACTGGGGTTCTTAAAGCAGACCAAAAGTCAAAAATAACAAAAAGCCCAAAGGACTTATGGTATACTAAAGGCAAGCCTGATTGTTGTCCCATTGTCTCGGGCTACACGTTGCACTGTCCTAAACTTCAATCCCTTTTCAAAAAGACTCTGTAGTTCCAATATTATCTTTAAAAGTATTAGAGCGTTGGCTATTCATAGAAAGAAATGAAGAGAAACAGTGGTTGTGGCAACAGCTATGTGATGTAGGCACACTATGTAGTGTAAGGGCAGGGTTTCAGAAGTGTAGAGAGGGGCAGCCAATCTGGAAAGGGGGTTGCTTCCGTTCTTGCTCCACTGAAGGTTTGATCGATGGACTAGGTCAGCGGGGTGGGGTCTGAAAGCTGAATGAGTGTTTTTCCTCACAATGGAGACAGACGGGAGCAATGAAAGTGCTTTAGCCACTCAATGAAAGGTAAGCTACTGATATATAATTTTTTTTTTTTTTTTTGACTTTCCAAACACTTGTTCTAGCCACTTCCGGATTCATATAGTGTGGTAAAACAGGGCTACATGAACCCATAGGAAGCTGTGGACCACTGGCTAGCATTCCGCAGCTTTCTTTCCCTGAGGGATGCCACTCTGGTTACCACGTCCCTGCCACTTCAGTCACCCCGCCCTAGTCCCCGTCACTCCGGTCACCTTGATGCCATCTTGCTGCAGCCTTTGACCTCACTCTGGCCACGCATGATTTTTTTAATTTTTTTTTCGTTTTTAATGTTTAGAGTTTAAAAAAACAGCTCTCTTTTAAGGATCACTATCATGAAAAATGGCCCAAAAAAACCTATATAAATATGCTGGATGGCGGGGGGTCATTTATACACTTAGCATCAAGACATTTCCAGCCAGGCTTGTTCTTCTTTCTTTTAATTGAAGGAAAAGGACATCTGGGATGACAGGCTCTGTCACCCCTGATAGACTATACCTGTCACCCTTGGGTTTTATTACTACTGTGAGAGAATAAACCACAAGCTTGGCGGGAGTTTTATTCAGTTCAGGTGTATAAGTGACCCCCTCCTCTCATTAGCCGATGTGTTTATATGGATTTTTAATATTACACAGTTTGTGCTCATTTAAGTAATCAATGCATGCTGGGGGATGGGGATATGCACATCAAGGCATGTTGGGGGTTGAGAGAACTTCTCTTAATACCTAAAAGATGTCACTCTGGGCAGGAAACTGCATTAAGCAACTTAACTGATGCCTGTCCCATGTGCCATTTCCTGGCGTGCCAGCTAGAAGCCATAGCAGGGTTCCATAGTTAACCCTGCTTTTCCATTTCTCCACAACTGTGTGAAAAAATGGTCTCACATGGGGGTCCCAACCCTCTCCTACAAGGCCCACCAACAGGCCAGATTTTGCAGATCTCCACACTTCACACGCAGGTGATGTAATTAGCGCCTAGCCCTAGACAGAGCTAACGCAGATAAGAGAAGATCCACAAAACATAACCTATTGGTGGCTCTCGAGGAGAGGGTTTGGGAACACTGCTTCAACTGACGCTTATGTCCCTTGAAGCTCTCGGCGCACGCAAGCATGGTGAGCCATAGTGGACTTGCAGCTGTCTCTAATCACAGTAGATAATGCTCATGACTCGGACCTCTGCATATGATCTGCTCTTCCCGGCTTAGCCACTACCCCGGAATAGAAGTCAAGACAGCGGCTTTACAAAGAATACATTAGGTATCTAGGTAATCCTAGATTTTGAGATATTGCTCATTTTACCTAGTTACCAAGGGGGAGGGAACTTTGCATGTGTCTAGACAGGGGCTTTAATGTTTAGAAAAGATTTGCCTTTAAAATAAGTTGTCACATTTCTCTAGTGAAAATATTCTGGGTAAACTACTATTCGCATTATTATTAGTATACAGTACGTCCTGCTCCAAATCTAATACTTACAATTGGGATATACTCCGCCAGATGGCGCTGGACTGCAGAGACATTGAAAATAGGCTCCTCCCGGCCCCTCAAATACCCGGGGACCTCCCACAAATCCCCAGAATTTCTCTGCAGTCTGGCTGCGAAGGACGAGAAATTGGCTCTCTACTCGCAGCTGAGTGGGGCTATTAGCCCGCGGGCCTGTAGGACTATTCCCACCTGTTCCACTAGTAATATGCCTCCCAGCCTTGGCTGCGCTGGTAGGGTGAAGGTAGGCAGCACCGCTGTTAGGTGCTTAGGAGCGCTGCTCCACCGCAATCCCCCACCAAAGGGTAGGCAGTTCAGGCTTATGGTGAGCCTCTATGGGATGCCCCTCCCGCACTAGTGCCCCCTTGCCCCTGCCATCGGTGGGCCCTGTTTAAGTGGCCGCTGTCCTCCCTCATCCTCCTTGTAGTCTTTGGGGGAAAAAGGGGGGTGGTGTAAATATGTATGCTATGCATTCTGCGTTTTACACCTTTTTTCCATTCTGTTTAGTCTTGTGTCAGCCGCCGTGCTGACTTGGTTCCGCACTTGGCGGCGGCATTACCTAAGGCGCTAGTGCGCCATCATTGGCTGCTTGCACGTTCGTGGCTTCGCGCTCTTGGGGGGGGGGGGTGCGGGGCGGGGCCCGTCTTTGGCGCGCTCCGCGTCATCGCTGATACCGGCCCGCCCCTCGAGGTATACCGACGCCATCTTTATCCTGCCTGTTTTGGCCTGTGGACCCCTACCTACCGCGGTCCGTAAGTGCCCTCGCGGGCGGCTTTATATCTTTCATTTTTATTACTGTTTGCTTACAGGTCTTGTCTGCTTATGTCTTTCAGACGGGACGAACCCTTTGGCTTCTCCCGGCCCTGTATTAGTATATACTTGTAGGCCTTGTAAAAGTAATACTCCCACTTCCTTAGCGGGTTATTGGGGCATCCGGGGTTGCTATTTAGCGTTATTCCCTATCGACGTATAGCGCCGCTATAATCACCATATGGAGGCATCCCAGGATAATGTGACCAGGGTCCCTTCGGGACAAGACCGGCTGTGCGTAGCGTGTGGGCAGCCTCATGCTGACGCTGACAAGGCGCAGGTCTGTGTACCCTGTGCTGAGCAGGTGCTTGCATTGCAATCTGGCTTGCCAGTGGCTGCACCTCGTTTCACTTCACCTACTCCCCCAAGCTTAAATCTCACTCCTGCTGAGTTGCATACTAGTGGGGATTCTCAGCCTGATGTGTCTTCTAGACTGGCTACTGTTGAGCAGTTGATTGCTAAGTCCTTAGCGCGTAAGGCCCCTGCTAAGAAGCGACACTTAACGCCTAATGTCACTGTTTTCCCTATGGGAACTGAGGAGTTTTGGAATCTGTGTGGCTATACCCCGTCTGATGAAGGGGAGCTCTTTTCTGATTCAGGCTCATCTGACGAGAGACCAAGGGGTCATGACTATTCTGGCTCTGTCCCCTGAGCCCCGGATGACACTGACAGATTATTGACCCAGATTTTTGAGGTTCTGTCCATCTCTCTCCCTGTTGCGGCTCCCAGGCAAAGAGGGGAGCTTTTCCATACAGCAAAATCACGTTTGGAATTTCCAGAGCAGGCACATTTCCATAACCTTGGGCTCAAGGAATGGGAGCGCCCCAGTAAACTTCCCGGGGTTCCAAAGAGTTGGGATAGGAAGTATCCCTTTCCTGCTGAGGTGGTTAAATCATCCCCCCCCCCCCCCCCCCGAGGTGGATGCCTGCCCCGATCCTAGGGCTATCTAACACCTCTGTCATGCATTCCCCTGACTCTACTACCCTGCGGGATGCTGAGGACCAGCGCATTGACCAGTTGGCATCCCACGCCTTTGCATGTGCAGGGGACGGCGCTGCGCCCGGTCCGTGCCTCTGCCATTACTGCTGTGGCCACTAGAACCCTTATCAGAAATATGCTTGATAGTGCCCCTGATGATTTGCCTTGTGAGGTGTTTAATGCACTCTCCATTTTGTGATGTTTTTGGTCCTCTCAGCATTGGATGACACCATCGGAATGTGTGCCAGAACTTCTGCCCTTGTGGTGGCTATACGCCGCTCGGTTTGGCTGCGCCAGTGGGCTGCTGACAACGCTGCCAAGAAGGCCCTCACTGGGTTTCCCTATAAAGGTCTGCGCCTGTTTGGGGACTGCCTGGACCTTTTTGCTAAGGGAGGCAGGTTACCCCAGCGCAGGCGGCAATCTCGGCCCTTTCGGGATCAGGGTTCCTTCTCCTCCCCTTACCGTGGTGCAAGACAGGGAAGGGGGGTTTCCTTTCCTTGGGCCCGGGGAGATTTCTGGGGTAGAGGCAGAGGACGTGGACGTCCTGGCTCCTCCTGGGTTCCCAAAGCAAAATCCTCTCCCAAGCCCCCTCAGGCATGAAGGGGCACCCTCACCCATCCGGGTGGGGGGACAGCTGCAGCACTTCGCTCACGTCTGGAGGCTTCATGTCTCAGACCGGTGGATTCAAGAGGTAGTGTCCTCCGGTTACAAGTTGGAGTTTGCTGCCGATCCCCCTACAAGATTCATCAGATTCTGGATTCCTCAGGACCCTGTGTCAGCTCAGGAGCTAGTGCAAGGTCTCCTGGAGCTGGGGATCATCTGCCAGGCCCCCTAAAGAGAAAAAGGCAAGGGCTTTTATTCCAACCTATTCACAGTATCCAAAAAAGATGGTTCAGTCAGGCCCATCCTGGACTTGAAGATCCTCAACAAGTTTGTCAGGGGCAGGCGCTTTTGCATGGAAGCTCTGCGCTCTGCCATCAGTTCCCTACGCCAAGGGGATTTCATGACTTCTGTGGACATCAAAGATGCTTATCTTCATATTCCTGTGTTCCCAGGTCATCAAAGGTGATGGATCAACACTACCAGTTTGTGGCCTTGCCCTTCGGCCTCACTTCAGCTCCCAGGGTGTTCACCAAGGTGCTGGCTGGCGTTATGTCTCTGCTGAGATGTCAGGGCGTCCGCGTGCTTCCCTATCTGGACGTCGTCCTCACTTCCCAGTCTCTACATCAGGCAGAGTTGGACACTCAGCTGGTCGTGTCTACTCTGGAGTCATTTGGATGGGTGATCAACCACCCCAAGTCCTCACTGTCCCCTTACTTGGTAATTCCATTCCTAGGAATGAATCTGGATACAGTTCGGGCAAGGATCTTCCTTCCTCAACAGAAAGTGGACAATCTGATTGCACAGGCTCAGTCCCTCCTAGCTTGTCCCCATCCCTCCATCAGGCAGGGGATGCAGCTGGTGGGCCTTGATGGTGGCATGCTTTTGAAGCGCTCCCTTATGCTCAGTTCCACTTGAGGCTCCTGCAACTTCACCTATTGTCAGTATGGGACAAGGACCGAGCGTCTCTGGACAGGGTCTGTGTGCTCTCAAGGAACCTGTTCGGGGGCAGATCCTTTCTTGCCCCTTCCTGGGAGACGGTCACCACGGATGCCAGTCTGTCAGGTTGGGGGGTTTCTGGAAGTCCCTGCGGTTCCAGGGGAGGTGGGGCCCTCAGGAGGCCCACACACCTATCAATGTCTTGGAGCTGCGAGCGATCAGGTTAGTTCTGGCTCGCTTGACTACTCACCTTTTGGGGCCTGCCTGTTCAGGTGCGCTCGGACAACCAGACGGCATTTGCCTACATCATTCATCAGGGAGGGACGCGGAGCAAGGGGGCCCTCCAGGAAGCGCCTCTGATCCTGACTTGGACGGAGGCCAATGTCCCCTGCATTTCAGCTGTGTACATCCCAGGGGTGGAAAGTCACCTGGCGGACTCTCTGAGCAGGGGACCTCTCGCCAGGGAGAATGATCCCTATGCAGCAGGGTGTTTCAGTCTCTGTGTCTCCGTTGGGGCCAACCAGATGTAGATCTGTTTGCATCCCTCCACAATCGCAAGCTCCCAGCCTTTGTCTCTCTGTCCCAGGATCCTCTGGCCTTGACCTTGGATGCGCTAGCAATGTCATGGCAGGACTTTCAGTTCCTGTATGTCTTCCCTCCAATCCCCCTGCTGGGCAGGGTTCTGGGCAAGATTGCTCTGGAAAGGGTGCCAGCAATTCTGGTGGCCCCCAGGTGGCCAAGAAGAGTGTGGTTCGCAGACGTACAGCTAGCGGTAGATCAGTACGCTCTGCCCTTGGTGCCAGATCTGCTCACTCAGGGCTCACTACGCCATCCCAATTTACAAACTCTGGCTTTGACGGCTTGGCTGCTGAAACCTCCATCTTTATGGAGAAGGGGCTGCCTTCCTCAGTTGTGGATACTTTGATTTAAGCTAGGAAGAAGTCTTCCTCTTCATTTATTACAGGGTTTGGTGTGCCTTGACTGGTGTGAGTCGAAGTCTCTTCCCTGTCGTGTGTTCTCTATTCCCAGGATTCTGGAGTTCCTGCAGCATGGGTTGGAGATGGGGCTCCAACTCAGTACTCTGAAGGGTCAGGTTTCTGCCCTGGCTATTTTCTTCCAGAAGTCCTTTGCTTAGCACCCTCTGATCAGGACTTTTTTTCCAGGGGGTCACTCATGTGCACCCCCCACGTAAGCCTATGGTGCCTGTTTGGGATCTGAACTTGGTTCTGTCAGCCTTGCAGGGTGCTCCCTTTGAACCTGTGCAGGATGCTGCCTTGGCCATTCTTACGCTCAAGGTTGTATTTCTGGTGGCTATCACTTCTGTCAGGCGTGTGTCTGAGTTGGCAGCGCTTTCCATTTAGCCCCCCTACTATGAGAGGCACCAGGACAAGGTGGTGTTTTGTTTCAAACCTGACTTTCTGCCTAAGGTAGTGTCTGCCTTTCATTTGAATCAGGATATTGTTCTTCCTTCTTTGTGCCCTAATCCTAGCAATGCTAAGGAGAGGGTTTTGCACTCTTTGGATGTGGTTAGGTGTCTGAAGTACTATCTGGTGGCTACTGCACCTTTCAGGAAAACTGATGCTCTTTTTGTGGTTGGTTCTAGGAAGGGTTTGGCTCCTGCCAAGTCTACTATCAGCAAGTGGATTCGTCAGGCTGTGATTCAGGCCTACTCTGCTAAGGGGAAGAATCCTCCCTTCTGCCTTACTGCTCATTCCACTCGTGCTATTGGTGCCTCTTGGGCTTTTCAGCACCAGGCTTCTGTTGAGCAAGTTTGCAAGGCCGCTACTTGGTCTTCTGTTCATACCTTTTCAAAGTTTTACAAGGTTGATGTTAGGGCCTCAGCTGATGCTGCTTTTGGCCGAAAGGTTCTGCAGTGGTTTAACTGTCTGCTGCTGATTTTTCTTGGGGATCCCACCCTATTTATGGACACTGCTATTGGATGTCCCAACTGTAAGTATTAGATTTGGAGCAGGACGTACTGTATACTAAGAATATTACAATTCTGTGATTACTCACCTGTAGAATTGGTATTATGAGTATACAGCACGTCCTGCTCCAACCCACCCTTGGTTGCATTATCTTGGATCCCCTGTATGGTGATTTTTATCCTTGTTATAGTTGATAGTTTGGATTGTTTAATTCTCCCGGCTTCTCATTAACTGCTTTTCAATGCTGGGGATTTGTGGGAGGTCCCCGGGTATTTGAGGGGCCGGGAGGAGCCTATTTTCGATGTCTCTGCAGTCCAGCGCCATCTGGCAGAGTATATCCCAACTGTAAGTATTAGATTTGGAGCAGGACGTACTGTATACTCCAATTCTACAGGTGAGTAATCACAGAATTGTATTTTTGATTATCCCACCGTGCATGTGCGGGCTTTCGTCCAATTACATCAGTTTTCTGTGCATATTATGTTTGGCAAACAGCTCTTGTTTATAACCATCGGCGCAATTGCACTGCTGGCCTCTACATCGGCCAGGGATCCTGGAAGCAGGTGAGTGTTGCGATGCCCTGGGGGGATTCACACAGCGGTGCATCTCAATCTTTGATTGCCAGTGGCGCCCATGCCTTGAGGGTTTTGTTCTTATTTATTGCTAGTTTATTTATTGAATCAGTGTCTTACTGTTTGGTTTGTTTTACAGATTATTCGAGTCCTTTGGTGGTACTATTTCTCCAAACTAATTGAGTTCATGGACACATTCTTCTTTATTCTTCGCAAAAACAACCACCAAATCACCGTCCTACACGTTTACCATCATGCTTCCATGCTAAGCATCTGGTGGTTTGTCATGAACTGGGTACCTTGTGGACATTGTAAGTATATTAGATTGAACAGATACTGCTTTGTACTGCTATTGCTTTTACTACTTGTTTTTTATGTGTGAAGAAAAGTGTCCATGCTGATATTTTAACTGCCTAACATACTGTTTGTTTCACTGTTAACTTGCACAGTTGCACCTTTAGTGGCTACCCACTAGTGGGTGTCCTGAAGAGCTGCTTGGTCATTGCCCCTCTAAGTGCCACCTGGTTAAGGCCTACTGAAATAGATGGCCATGCCCTCAGCCAGGTGCAGCAGGATTCTGTTCAGTTTGTATACCTTGCCATTGTCTGTGGTGCTGATAGGTCTCCTCATGAGACAAGGCTCCCAACCTGGTCACCGGCTGGTAAGTCCATTCCTACTCCTGGACCACCAGGCTGACATCTTGATATGTACCTGCTAGCAGGCTTTAATCCTTCCAGAGGCTGCTGGGTTATTCTTAGTATACAGTACGTCCTGCTCCAGATAGATTACTTACACTTGGGTTATCCTCCGCCAGATCACGCTGCACTGCAGAGACATGTAAAACAGGCTCCTCCCGGCCCCTCAAATACCCGGGGACCTCCCACAAATCCCCAGATTTCTCTGCAGTGCTTACTGCGAAGACATGAAATGATCACTCTGTCGCAGGTGAGCGGGGCTATCAAAGCCTGCGGCCCTGTTGGACTATTCCCACCCGTCCTTCGTGTGATGTGCCTCCCAGCCTGGGCTGCGCTGGTCGGGTGAAGGTAGGCGGCACCATGCGTGCTTATGGAGTGCCGCTCCACCACAGTCCCCCACCAAAGGGTAGGCGGTATAGGCTGATGGGGAGCCTTTATGGGATGCCCCTCCCGCATTATTGTCCCATGCCCCGGTAGCGGTGGGCCCTGTACAAAGGGCCACCATCCTTCCTCATTCTCCCCGTAGCCCTCGGGGCGGAAAGAAGGGGGGGGGTGTGGGTGAGCGTTTATCGTGATTCGTGCATACCGCTTGTTGGCATGTTTGTTCGACTTGTATATGTGGTGTCAACCGGCGCGCTGACTTGTCTTTTTACTATTGCAAATGCCGCCGCCGTGCGCGCCTTTTCCTTCATTTGGATGTTCCGCGCTGGGTGGCGGCGTTGCCTCAGACGCTCCTGTGTCCTCACTGGCTGCTTGTCGGATGGACTTCGCGCTCTTCAGGGGGGCGGGGCCTGGCCTGGCGCACCCTGTGTCACGGCTCGCTCTGGCCCGCCCTTCAAGGTTCGTTCGGCGCCATTTTCCTGTACAGTCGCGTGCGCGTGTAGCGGTCCCCCCTTTCGCGGTCTGTAAGTGCCCTCGCGTGCGACTTTCATGCTCATTATTTACTGTGTATGGCTCTGACGCCCCTTCTTCTTATTGTGTCTTTCAGACGGGTGAATCCAGTGGCTTCTCCCGGCCCGGTGTAATTGTTAGTTGGGCCTAGTATAATTACTCCCACTTCCCTAGCGGGTCATTGGGGCATCCAGGGTAGCTTACAGCGTCAATCCCTACTGGCCTATTGTGCCTATTAATCACCATATGGAGGCATCCCAGGATAATGGGACTGGGGTTCCTTCGGGACAAGCCCGGCTGTGTGTAGCTTGTGGGGTCTCGCCTATCAGCGGTGACAGCGCACAGGTATGTGTTCCTTGCGCACAGCATTGAATTACATACAAGCGGGGATTCTCAACCTGATGTGTCTGCTAGACTGGCCAGTGTTGAAAAATTGATTGCTAATACCTTAGCGCGTAAGGCCACCGCTAAAAAGCGTCACTTAACTCCTGATGCCACTCCGTCCCATATGGAATCTGATGAGTTGTTGCATCTGTATGGCTACACCCCATCGGACGAAGGGGAGCTGTTCTATGACTCAGGGTCATCTGACGAGAGACTCGGGGGTCATGACGATTCTGGCTCTGACCCCTGGACCCTTGATGATACTGACAGATTGCTGGTCCAGATATTTGAGGTTTTGTCCATCTCCCCCTGTTGCGGCTCCCAGGCAAAGGGGTGAGCTTTTTCATACTGCTAAGGCTCGTTTGGAATTTCCGGAACAAACCCATTTCATTAACCTCGTGCTTAAGGAGTGGGAACATCCCAGTAGACTTCCCGGTATACCTAAGAGTTGGGACAGAAAGTATCCCTTTCCTGCTGATATGGTCAAGTGCTGGTCATCGCCCCCCGAGGTCGATGCTCCTATTCTAGGGCTGTCTAACACCTCTATTATGCACTCCCCTGACACTACTACGCTGTGGGATGCTGAGGACCGGCGCATTGACCAATTGGCGTGTCATTTGTGGGGGCGGCGCTGCGCCCAGTTTGCGCCTCGGCCATTATGTCTGTGGCGCTCAGGGCCCTGATCAGAAGTGTACTTGATGGGTCTGATGAAGGGCAACCTGATACGTTTAATGCACTGTCTAACTTTGATGTGTTTGTAAACTTTATCCTATCTGCCTTGGATGATGCCATTAGGATGTGTGCCAGAACCTCTGCCTTGGCGGTAGCTATACGCCGCGCGGTTTGGCTGCGCCAGTGGGCTGCTGACAATGCTGCTAAGAGGGCCCTTACTGGGCTTCCATTTAAGGGGCTACGCCTGTTTGGGGACCGCCTAGACCTTTTTGCTAAAGGAGGTAAGTTACCCCAGCGCAGGTGGCAGTCTCGGCCCTTTCGGGGCCAGGGCCCCCTTTCACTCCCATACCACGGTGCTAAGCAGGGAAAAGGGGTGTCCTTCGCGGGAGCTCGTGCAGATTCCTGGCACAGGAGCAGAGGACGACGTCCTGGCTCCTCCTGGGGGTCTAAGTCAAAACCCTCTCCTAAGCCCCCTCAGGCATGATGGGGCGCCCTCGCCCATCAGGGTGAGGGGACGGCTACAGCACTTTGCGCACGTCTGGAGGCATCACGTTTCAGACCAGTGGATTCAGGAGGTAGTGTCCTTTGGTTACAAGATAGTTTGCTGTGCGGCCCCCCACAAGATTCATCAGGTCCCGGATCCCCCAGGACCCTGTCTCAGCTCAGTTCTTGATGCAGGCCGTGCAAGGCCTTCTGGATCTGGGGGTCATTTGCAGGGTCCCCTTAAGAGAAAGAGGCAAGGGGTTCTATTCCAACCTTTTCACAGTTCCCAAAAAAGATGGGTCAGTCAGGCCCATTCTGGATTTAAAGATCCTCAACAAATTTGTCAAGAACAGGCGCTTTCGCATGGAAACTCTGCGCTCGGCCATTGGCTCCCTGCGCCCAGGGGATTTCATGACGTCTGTGGACATCAAAGATGCTTACCTTCACATCCCTGTGTTCCCGGGACACCAAAGGTTTCTCAGATTCGCGTTGGAAGATCAACATTACCAATTTGTGGCCTTGCCATTTGGCCTCACTTCAGCTCCCAGAGTGTTCACCAAGGTGCTGGCTGGGGTGATGTCTCTGGTAAGGTCAAGGGGCATACGCGTGCTGCCCTACCTGGACGACATACTCATCACCTCTCGGTCTCTACAGCAGGCAGAGTTGGACACTCAGCTGGGGGTGTCCACCCTGGAGTCCTTCGGCTGGGTGATCAATCACCCCAAGTCCTCTCTGTCCCCTTCCTCGGTGACCCCATTCCTGGGAATGATTCTGAATACGATTCAGTCAAGGATATTCCTTCCTCAACAGAAGGTGGAAGCTCTAACTGCACAGGTGAGGTTCCTGCTATTGTGTCCCCAGCCCTCCCTCAGGCAGGGAATGCGGTTGGTGGGCCAGATGGTGGCATGCTTAGAGGCGGTGCCCTTTGCTCAGTTCCATTTGAGGCCTCTACAACTTCACCTTCTGTCAGTATGGGACAAGGACCAAACGTCCTTGGACGGGGTCTGTGTGCTTCCCCCCTTGGTCAGACAGTCCCTTTCGTGGTGGCTGGACCACAGGAATTTGCTGGGGGGCAGGTCCTTTCTGGCCCCTCCTGGGAGACGGTCACCACGGATGCCAGTCTGTCAGGATGGAGGGGATTCTGGAAGTCCCTGCGGTTCCAGGGCAGGTGGGGCCCTCAGGAGGCCCACTTACCTATCAACATTCTGGATCTAAGGGCAATCAGGTTGGTACTGGAGCAGTTGACCAATCACCTGAGGGGTCTGTCTGTGCAGGTGCGCTCAGACAACAGGACGGCGGTTGCCTACATCAACCATCAGGGAGGGACCCGGAGCAGGGGGTCCCTCCAGGATGTGTCGCGGATTCTGACATGGGCAGAGGCCAATGTTCAATGCATTTCGGCTGTGTACATCCCGGGGGCAGAGAATCTACTGGCAGAATCTCTGAGCAGGGGGACCTCTCGTCAGGGAGAGTGGTCCCCTCTGCACCATGATATTCCAGTCCCTGTGTCACCGTTGGGGTCTACCAGATGTGGATCTGTTTGCATCCCGTCACAATCACAAGCTCCAGGCTTTTGTCTCCCTGTCTCAGGATCCTCTGGCCTTGGCCACAGATGCTCTGTCCATGTCATGGCAGGAATTTCGGCTCCTGTATGTCTTTCCTCCATTCCCCCTGCTGGGCAGGGTCCTGCGCAAGATTGCTCTGGAAGGGGTGCCAGTGATTCTGGTGGCCAAGAAGAGTGTGGTTCGCAGACGTGGTGCAGATGGCAGTAGATCAGTACGTCCTGCCAGGAGTGCCAGATCTGCTCACTCAGGGCCCCTTACGCCATCCCAGTTTACAAACTCTGGCTTTGACGGCCTGGCTGCTGAAACCTCCATATTGATGGAGAAAGGCTTGTCTGCCTCGGTGGTTGAGACCATGGTGAAGGCTAGGAAGAAAACTTCCTCTTCCATCTATTATAGGGTATGGCGTACCTACATTGACTGGTGTGAGTCTAGGTCTCTTCCCTGTCGGGTGTTCTCAGTTCCCAGGGTTCTGGAGTTTTTACAGCAAGGGTTGGAGTCGGGTCTCCAACTCAGTACTTTGAAGGGTCAGGTTTCTGCCCTGTCTGTCTTCTTTCAGAAGTCTTTTGCTCAGCATTCCTTGGTTAAGACTTTCTTTCAGGGGGTTACTCATGTGCGTCCCCCATGAAAACCTATGGTCCCTGTTTGGGATTTGAACTTGGTCTTATCTGCCTTGCAGGGTGCTCCCTTTGAACCTATTCAGGATGCTGCTCTGGCTGTACTTACCCTCAAGGTTGTCTTTCTTGTGGCTATTGCTTCGGTCAGGCGTGTGTCTGAGCTGGCGGCTTTGTCTATCCAGCCCCCATACTTTGAGAGACACCAGGATAAGGTGGTGTTCCGCTTTAAGCTGGATTTCCTGCCTAAGGTGTCTGCTTTTCATTTGAACCAGGATATTCTTCCTTCCTTGTGCCCTAATCCTAGCAATGCTAAGGAAAGGGTTTTGCATTCCTTGGATGTGGTCAGGTGTCTGAAGTATTACCTAGTAGTCACTGCGTCCTTCAGGAAAACTGATGTTCTTTTTGTGGTCCCTTCTGGTCCTAGGAAGGGTTTGGCTCCTGCCAAGTCTACTATCAGCAAATGGATCCGTCAGGCTGTGATTCAGGCCTATTCTGCTAAGGGGAAGAATCCTCCCTTCCGCCTTACTGCTCCATTCTACTCGTGCTATTGGTGCCTCTTGGGCCTTCCAGCACCAGGCTTCTGTTGAACAAGTTTGCAAGGCCGCTACTTGGTCTTCTGTTCATACCTTTTTCAAAGTTTTACAAGGTTGATGTTAGGGACTCAGCTGATGCTGTTTTTGGCCGCAAGGTTTTGCAGGCGGCAGTGGTTTAAACTGCCTGCTGTTACCTTTCTTATTGGGGATCCCACCCTACTTTATGGACACTGCTATTGGATGTCCCAAGTGTAAGTAATCTATCTGGAGCAGGACGTACTGTATACTAAGAATAATACAATTCTGTGAAATACTCACCTGTAGAATTGGTATTATAAGTATACAGTACGTCCTGTTCCACCCCACCCTTGGTTTGCATTATTCTGGATCCCCTGTATGGTGATTGTCATTGTTATAGTTACCAGTTTTTGGGTGGTTAAATTCTCCTGGCTTCTTGTTCACTGCTTTTCAATGCTGGGGATTTGTGGGAGGTCCCCGGGTATTTGAGGAGCCGGGAGGAGCCTGTTTTACATGTCTCTGCAGTGCAGCGCCATCTGGCGGAGGATAACCCAAGTGTAAGTAATCTATCTGGAGCAGGACGTCCTGTATACTTATAATACCAATTCTACAGGTGAGTATTTCACAGAATTGTATTTTTTGTATCCTCTCTACTAAGTTCCAGTACCTTGGGGTTCACTTGAGTTAAAGTGGACCTTCACCCTGCATAAGAGCCTATCTTATGTTTCCCACACCCTGTACATACAGATTGCTCACCTTAAAAATCATCCTGCCTGCATCTACTGCATGTTATGAGCCTTTAAACATCCAAGATGGAGGCTCATGGGGCTTCAGGCAGCCTGCAAACAGGAAGTGTCTTCTGACTGTGTCGCTCTGCATTCTGGGATTGCTGTCCTTTCCCTGACCCCAGCTCTGCTCTGTCTGTGCAAAGCACAGCTATAACCTTGCCCCCTGCACTTTATCCTGCTCTCCTCAGTATGTGTGATGCTTCTGAGTCAAGATGGCTGCGTCCCAGCGGGGGAATAAGTGACTAAAAACTTAAAATATATTAATTTTAGATGCTGGGGAATCATTTTTAAGGGTTTGGGCTTTTCATGAAATCATGGTGAAGGTCCGGTTTAAAAGCAGGACATGGAGGATGGAGGAGAAGGAACCCCGCCCCCCCCCCCCTTCCCCAAGGAAAACCCAGCAGCCACCAGAAGAATTGAAGCTTGCAAGTACAAATGCATGAACTGGAATTAGTCTTGTGGTCCTGGAACAGAAAGAAACCACCACCTTTTGACCAAGCTGGTAACCTAGTAGGGTCTCGGGGAGACATCCAGGAGGAGGCCTACCTGCTTCAGTGACAATGGCAAGGTATAATAACTGAACAAACCCCTGCTGCAACTAGCTCAGGGTGTTGTAGGCCTCAAACAGATGGTACATAAGAGGAGGGGGTTAATGGTGAGGCAGCCCCTCAGGACATCCGCTGGTGGCCACTGGAACAGCAAGTGTGCTTCAAAGCAACACAGTGCCACTAGAAAGTCTGTGGACCTACCCCACTATAATACCATCCGCCTCAGTATTCCTGTTAAAAAAACATTAAAAAAAAAACAATTGCCTGTCCAGGGATACAGCTGCGATGGTCACTGTCATCTTTGATCTTCCTAAGCCGCCTGATCATTACTGCTGAGAGTGCACTTCTATTCATTTAAATTGGTGTGCAGTAGTGTGTGCTCCCTGGGGCATCCATCAGCAGTTTGGGAAAAATCAGTGCTGCAGTCGCCCCTGACCTTTGCTGCTTCATGTAACCAATCCCCCCACCACCCCTCCCTGCTTCAGCACTAGGGGAGGGTGGCAGGATGGGAGTGAGGTTTAGTAAATGCCCATCCTGCGCTGGAATTGCCCTTTAAAGTGGACCAACACCCAGGGGTGATCGGCCCGGAAATCTATAAGATTCCCGGGCCGATCACCTCCCACCCCGCGGGACATCCGAGATCGGGATGTCCCGCGGGGTGAAACCCCAAAAAGATCTTACCTGATCCGAGAGTGACGCGCGGGAGGCGGCGGAAGAGGCTTGTACGTTCCTGTCCCCCGCCTAGACGTTGGCGGGGATTGGCTGCGGCGTTCACGTGGGAGCGGGGAGAGGTGAGTTTTTTGGGGTTTCTGGGGGGTTTCACACAGCGGGGCACCCCCGATCGGGGTGCCCCACCGAAGTGGACCAAAACCCAGGATAGTCAAAATCCTGGGTGTTGGTCCACTTTAAGGACACGCAGTAACGTGGTATAGCAATATTTGGGACCCATTGGGAAAGGATTATTTCATCTGGACTACATCCTGATGTTGTAACCAAGACATAGCATCAGTCCAAGTTGGCCTTAGTAGCCTGTCGGATGGTGGATTGAGTGGGAATGACACCTGAACCCCTCCGCCCCTTTTCTTTTGCTCAGTGGTTTAGTTAAAACTATTCTCAATTATTTTCACCAGTCCTTTATCTGTGGCAACATATTTATTCTAAGTATGTCACACACCCCACTTCAGACTTAATAATTACACTAGGGTTAACGCACCTCTAGGTGGCAGCATTGCAGAGAACTTCTCCAAAAACTTCAACAGGCCCCTCCCGGTCTATACATACCTGGTACCTCCCAAGAACCTCCCAGTGTTGTTCTCTGCAAGGTGGCGACAAGACAGAAGAAAGAAGTCTCCTGCTTGCAGGTAGCCGGGGTATCCCCCCGGCCCCCCCCCCCCCCCCGTGGTCTATTTCTGCCCGGCTTTGTTTGAATGTGTTCTGTGTAATGGCAGCCTCCCAGCTTTGGCTGTAGGCCGGGCAATAAGGTAGCCGGCACCATTGGTGCCTAGGAGATTAGCTCCTCCGCTCGACCCTTCATTGCGGGGCATAGCGGGATTCCCGGAGTGGTGATCCGGATGTGGGATGCCCCTTTTTTTTATAGGAGTTAGTGGTCAGGTTGTCCTTGCCCTGGGGTGTTGTGTCTCTTCCGGGGTGTGGGACGCGCTGGGGACAGTGTCATGCTTTTACTATGCACATGCTGTGTGAGTGTGCTGCTGCGCTTTCCCTTTGTGATTTTACTTTGTGATTTTACTTGTGATTTCACTGTCTGTTCCCATGGCTGTGTGTGTTTCTCCCCTCAGGAGCCGGGGGGGGCGGGGCCTCGCGGCGTGCTGCGCCGCGGTCCCGCTGGTGGCTGGGCGCCGTATTCGGCGCCTGTAGCCTGCTTGCCCGGCTGCTCAGGGGAGACTCTTGATCAGTGTGTGGGTCTGCGTTACTCCGGCGCTGTACTCCAGGAGCCGGCGGGTGGCGCCGCCGGCCCCGTGATCGAGGTCTGATTGCGGGGTTGCGCGCGCGGGCCGCGCACGGATTGGACGGCCTGAGGGGCGGGGCCTTCTCGGCTCCCGCGCTCCCGGAGCTTCTCTCTTCCTCCGTCCTCGGTGTGCTGGCCGCCATCTTCTGCTGGCTGCGCGGTTCCTCTTCTCTCCAGGTAGGCTGTTCTTAGGCGATGTCAGTGACCCCTCGGATCCTTCCTTCTCCCTTGCCTCCCTCCTCGCCCCGGCGCAGCTTGATGGTGCTGGTTGGCATTAACCATTTCCGTGGCTCTGGTTAATGAGGAGGGGGGGGGTGTAAGGGGGGTTTTTGTATATTATGCGGTGTTTTTTGGCATGGTGCTGATTGACGCCTGTCTCTCTCTCCCTTTGTGTTTTTCAGATCCTGGGATCCCGTTTGGCAGGGCTCTACCCGGTCATATATACCTGGCTCGTGGGGGGGTGTTTTTTGTCATTGCAATATATTTATATATATATACACTTATTTGTATTTTTATAAGGGTCTTCTGCTATTCCCCTGGGTCAGGATCTTGTGACTGTCCTTAGACAAGTGTTAGGTTATTAAGGGGCATCCCGGGTCGCGTACCGCATAAATCCCTGGGTTCTGCAAATACCATAATTTCACCACATGGAGGTTGCCACAGATACCGGGAATGGTTCTTCGGGACAATCCAAGGTGTGCGGGGGTTGTGGGGCTCCGCTCCAGGGAGATGATGTCATCTTGTGTATCCCTTGTGCACAGCAGAACATTGCACGGCAGTCCAGTACTCCGGTGCCTAGCACTTCGTCAGCCGCGCCATCTCCCTCTCCCCCTCGCTTATTCCGAACCCCGTGTGACGTTGTCCTGGGCGGGGATTCGCAGGCTGAGGTATGTGCCCGTTTGACCAGCCTTGAGAAGCGGTTTTCTGCTATAGCCGCTCAGAAGGCTTCAGCTAAGCGGAAGCATCTGTCTCCGCCTCCGCCGGATTCAGATGAGGAAGTTGTGGGATATCTGGATTGGTCGGATCGTCCCCGTGAAGGTGAGCTCATTGAGGATGAAGATTCTGATGTTCAGCAGTTGCTGGGTTCTGAGGGAGATCAGGATGATGGCCTCCCTCTCGATTTCTCTACCATTTTGAGCCAGATGTTTGAGGTTTTGGATTTGGAGCCTCCGGTGGTTGCTCCCAGGCCCAAGGGTCAGCTTTTTGGTGTGTCCAAGCAGCGTCTGGAATTTCCCAGCCAACAGCATTTTGAAGAAATTGTCTTCAAGCAATGGGAGCAACCTACACGTCTTGTTGGTGTGCCGTCTAGCTGGGATAGGAAGTATCCTTTTCCGGCGGAATTGATGAAGCGTTGGTCTGTCCCCCCTGAGGTAGATACTCCGGTCTTGGGACTGTCCAACACGGCGGTCGTGCATTCCCCTGACACGACTTCGCTCAGGGACGGTGAGGATCGCCGGGTTGATCAGCTTGCCCGTCATGGCTTTGTATGTGCGGGTTCGGTGTTAAGGCCTGTCTGTGCTTCGGCTCTTTTGACTTTTGCTGTCAGGTCTATTGTCAGGGACTTGGGGGTGGATCTCGAGCCCACCAGTGATGAGTCCCTTGGGCTTAAGCGCTGTGATGCTTTTTTGTCCTTTATCCTGGCTGCTCAGGAGGATGCCATGCTGATGTGTGGCAGGGCTACTGCCTTGCTGGTGGCTATCCGGCGCTGTGTGTGGTTGAGACAGTGGACGGCCGATTTTAATTCTAAAAGATCGCTCACGGCTCTGCCCTTTCTGGGTTTGAGGCTTTTTGGTGAGAAGCTTGACTCTGTTGCTAAGGGAGGTAAGTTACCTCAGCGCAAGAAATTTCGTCGTTCCTTTCGGGGGATGGTCTCGTTCAATCCGTCCTTTCGGGGAGTTGGCGCCGGTAGAGGTGCGGGCTCCTCGGCCCCCAGGGGCGGCAGTTGGAATAGGGGCAGAGGCCGTGGCCGTCCCACCCGCGTCTGGGGTGCCAAGCCCAAGCCGGCTGCCAAGCCCATCCAGCAATGAGGGGGCGCCCTCACCCGTTCGGGTGGGGGGACGGTTGCAACTTTTCTCCCGGGTGTGGGACCAGGAGGTCCCGGACAGATGGATCCGGGAGGTGGTTTCGGCCGGTTACAAGTTGGAGTTCGAGTCCCTTCCTCCTCCAAGGTTCTTCAGGTCTCTGGTGTCTTTGGATCCTTTGGCCGCGCAGGGGCTCCTGGCGGCAGTAAGGAATCTTCTGGATTTGGCCGTCATTTGCCCGGTTCCTCTTTCAGAGGTGGGACGCGGGTTTTATTCCAATCTCTTCACGGTCCCCAAAAAGGACGGGTCCTTCCCTCCTATTCTGGATTTGAAGTTTCTCAACAGGTTTATTCGTCCTCGGAAGTTTCGCATGGAGACCCTGCGGACGGCGATCGGTTCGCTTCGGCAGGGGGACTTTATGACGTCCATAGACATCAAGGATGCGTACCTGCATGTGCCGATTTTTCCTGCTCATCAGCGGTTCCTCCGTTTCGTGGTGGGGGATCGGCATTTTCAGTTTGTGGCTCTTCCATTCGGTCTCACCTCTGCTCCGAGAGTGTTCACCAAGGTGTTGGCGGGGGTGATGGCCCTGCTCAGAGCTCAGGGGATTCGCATTGTGCCTTACCTGGACGATTTTCTCATCATGGCTCCTTCCTTCAGTCAGGCAGAAGGGGACACCAGCACGGTGGTGTCCATGTTGGAGAGGTTCGGCTGGGTGATCAATTACCCCAAGTCCTCGCTGGTTCCGGCCAGGGTGGTGACCTTTCTGGGGATGTCACTGGACTCTATAAGGTTGATGTGCGGGCTTCAGCTGATGCTGTTTTTGGCCGCAAGGTTTTGCAGGCTGCAGTGGTTTGAATTTTTTCTGCGTTATTGCCTGTTAGGATACCCACCCTTTTCTGGACACTGCTGTTGGATGTCCCTAGTGTAATTATTAAGTCTGAAGTGGGGTGTGTGACATACTTAGAATAATACCATTTTGTGAATACTCACCTGTAAAATGGGTATTATAAGTATGTCACACACCCCACTTCACCCGCCCTTTTTGGTATCCTGGCTCTCTATTTGGCGAAGTTTGGTTCTTTACGTTGAGGGTTAAATTGTTTGGTTCTGGTACCTTGTCTTACTGCTGTTCTAATACTGGGAGGTTCTTGGGAGGTACCAGGTATGTATAGACCGGGAGGGGCCTGTTGAAGTTTTTGGAGAAGTTCTCTGCAATGCTGCCACCTAGAGGTGCGTTAACCCTAGTGTAATTATTAAGTCTGAAGTGGGGTGTGTGACATACTTATAATACCCATTTTACAGGTGAGTATTCACAAAATGGTATTATTGATTACCTTGTATCTTAACAAGGATATTAAATAATCTGACCTGACGGGAGGTGGTTTACAGCTTCTTATGTTTTTTTTTTTTCCAGCATATTTTGGCGCTACACTCAACAGCTTTATTCACGTTTTGATGTATTCCTACTACGGATTGTCTGCTATTCCAGCCATTCGCCCATATCTGTGGTGGAAAAAATATATCACTCAGTGCCAACTGGTAAGCCTTTGATGCTTGTTTGTGTTTTTGGCAAAGTATATTTGGGTAATGTCTGCAACAACTTGGCCTAAAACATAATTTGATAATTTAAAGTCCTATTATAGACTTACCGGATCACCCGCTGTCAGATCTGTCACACCCGCCACAGTTCTGACGTTGGGGGTTCCGGTAAGTCTCTTGACACCAGACTAGCAGCGATAGCCTGTACTGGATGAAAGGCAAGTATAGTGTGTATTCTAAGTATAAAGCACGTCCTGCTCCAGAGATAATTCCTTACGTTTGGGTAATACATCCACAAGATGGCGCTGGACTGCAGAGACAGCAAAAAAAGTGGCTCCTCCCGGCCCCTTATATTCCAGGGACCTCCCACAAATTTCCCAGTTCTTCTCTGCAGTCGGCGCTGCGAAGGCAAGAAGATGGCTCTCTCTACTCGCAGGTGAGCGGGGCTATTAGCCTGCGGCCCTGTAGGACAAGTCCCACCCGTTCCTTTTTTTCTGCCTCCCAGCTGCACTGGTCGGGTGACGGTAGGCAGCACCGCTGTCAGGTGCTTAAGGAGCGCTGCTCCGACCGAAATCCCCCACCAAAGGGTAGGTGGTATAGGCCCATGGTGAGCCTTATGGGATGCCCCTCCCACGCTATCTCCCCTCGCCCCCTGTCCATTGGTGGACTCCTGTTAGGTGGCCGCTGCCCTCCCTCGCTCTCCCTGGTATATTCCAAGTATGTCACACACCCCGCTTCCAATATTCATGACATGTGGGTTATGGCCAGTAGAGGGCGAACTTCTGCAGAGATGACAGGAAAAAAGGAAGCCATAAATACCTGGGACCTCCCACACATTACCCAGTTTTCGTCTCTGCAGACGGTGAGCAAGTCAGAAGATGGCTGGGTCTCCTCCTTGCAGGGTAAGCCGGGTTTATCCCCAGCCATTTTGCTTCTATTGCTGCCCGGACCTTGTTAATTAAACCCTTACTATGCCTCCCAGCCTTGGCTGTGGGTCCGGGCAATGGTAGGCAACACCCTTGAGGTGTATCCAGGGAGCCATGCTGCCCCGTGAGACCCCATACTTAGGGGTAGGCGGTGTCCGGGTTGGTGATCCCGGTTTGGGATGCCCCGTCCCTACCTTATTCTAAGTGTCTCACACCCTGCTTCGGAAATATTCATTACACTAGGGTTATGTCCAGTAGATGGCGAACTTCTGCAGAGATGAATAGAAAAAAAGGAAGCCCCTCCCGGCCCATAAGTACCTGGGCCTCCCACACATTCCCCAGTAATCGTCTCTGCAGACGGCGAGCAAGTCAGAAGATGAAGTCTCTTCCTTGCAGGTAAGCCGGGTTCACACCTGGCACATTTCTTTTCCTATTTCCACCCGGACTTCCTTATTAAGTCCCTATGCCTCCCAGCTATGGCTGAGGGTCTGGGTGAGGGTAGGGAACACCTTTAGAGGTGTTTGACTAGGAGCCATGCACCATGCTCCTCCGCAAATCCCCCACCAAGGGGTAGGCGGCCGTCAGGTTTGGTGATCCTGACATGGGATGTCCTGTCTGTTCTGAAGCCCTCACCACATATCCTACATGTGGCTATTGGCTTCCCCCCCCCCATTACTCCATGTTCACGGTTAGTAGGGTGGGGGGCTACTTCCATCTTTGTTTTGTCACCCCTGAGATTGTGTGAGTGGATGTTGTCTGTATGATTGGTGCTGTACTTTCTTTACTGTGTGGTGGGCGCTGGCTAGTGCGCCTCAATGTGTTTTAACTCGGTTTAATTTTTATTCTTCGTGGCCAGCACGCTCGCTTTCTGGGGCGGCGGCGCCGGGCCGGTGTCATCTATGCCGGCTCCTCAGCCTTGGCTGGGGAGCGCGGTTCGCTGCTCGTTTTCAGTCAGGGGGAAGAGGCGGCGCCTGGCACTCCCCGCGCTGGTGCCGGCCGGCCCCTCCAGTTGGCGCTCGACCGGCTCCCAGCCCTATTGGCTGGGAGCGTGGCTGTTGTGTTCTTTCCCGCGTCGGGAGGGGGTGGGGCCTTACGCTGGCGCGATCCGCGTCGGCCCGCCTTCATCCTCCTTCTGTCTGCGGGCTCTACGCCGCCATCTTTCCCATGCCTGTTACCTTCCATGAGTTGTCCCTCTGGGCCATCCTTGATGCCTTATTTATATGCATATATATGTATTTATTATATATGTCTTTATTTATATATGTATTTTATACGCCTTATCCAGCGTGGTGGCGGCCATTAGTTTTATTGTACTACATTATTATATACATTACTAATATAATTCAATGTTATATACAATTTTATATATACATATATATATATTTCTTTTATATGTTTTGCCATGCCCCTTGTACATTCTGCATGTATGAGTGCTTGTCTATGGTGTACCATCCTTACGGGGGCCCCCATTTTGTTGTTGTGTCCTGGGGTCCCTTGGCCAAAAAATAAGGACTTTCAAATCCTCCCACTAACGGACTTAAGGGGCATCTCGGGTAGCTTCTAGTGTAATTCCCGCTTGTCATTGCGACTACCATACAAATCACCATATGGAGGCTCCCCAGGATACCGGGCTCCGACTCCCTTCGGGGCAATCCGGCAATGTGTGGGTTGGGGGGTATCCCTTGCGGGGGATAATGTGCTGGTTTGCATACCATGTGTTCAGCAGGCCATAACACGGCAGTCGGGGGCCCAGGCGTCTGGGTCAGTGCCGCCGGCCTCACCACCTTGACTTATCCGTACCCCAAGTGACGCTGTCATTAGCGGGGAGTCGCAATCTGATGTATGTTTGGCCAACATCGAGAAATTGATTTCTAGCTCTGCGGCCAGGGAGGCCCTGGCTAAGAGAAGGCATCTGTCACCGGCCGCACCGGTTTCTTGATGACCATGACCTTGACTGGTCTGTTTATTCCCCGCTTCCGGAAGGGGAACTGTTTACGGAATCTGGCTCTGAGGATCAGCAGTTTTTGGATGCTGATGCTGGGCAGGGGCTTGGGGATGCCGTGGATACCCCCAAGATCCTGGCCCATTTATTTGAGGTACTGGCTATTTCTCCTCCGGCGGAGTCCCCTCCGCAGAAGGGGGAATTTTTTGGGACCTCTAAGCCTCGTCTGGAGTTCCCAAATCGGATGCATTTTGAATATTTGATTCTTAAGGAATGGGAAGGACCTAGCCGGCTTCCCGGTTTTCCTCAGGGATGGGATAGGAAGTATCCCTTTCCGGTGGACGCGGTGAAGCGCTGGTCGTCCCCTCCCGAGGTCGATGCGCCTGTTCTGGGATTGTCCGACACACCTGTGGTGCACTCTCCAGGCGCCACCACGATTTAGGATGGTGAGGACCGACGTATTGATCAGATGGCTTGACATGACTTTGCTAGCGTGGGTTCAGCCTTGCGGTCTGTTTGTGCTTCTGTACTCACGGTTGTGGCTATCAGGTCTGTGGTTAGGGGCCTGTTGCGGGGTCCCCAGCTGGACCCAGCCAGTGATGAATTTGCAGCGCTTATGCGGTGTGAATCGTTCATGACCATTTGTCTTGTCTGCCTTGGATGACACAATATGTATGTATAACAGAACCTTAGCGTGGCTTGTGGCTATGCGACGCTCTGTCTGGTTGCGCCAGTGGGCGGCTAACATTGCGGCTAAGAAGTCACTTTCAGGGCTACCCTTTCTGGGTATGCGGCTGTTTGGGGATAAATTGGATTCAGTAGCGGAAGGAGGAAAGCTACGCCTCGCAAGAAGCAGCGTCGCTCCTTTCGGGGGGCAGGCTCCTTTTAATGCTCCCTTTCGCGGTGCCAGAGCGGGTAGAAGTGCTGCCTTCTCTATCTTCAGGGGTGATTCCTGGAGCAGAGGCGGAGGACGGGCCCGTCCAGGACCTGTCTGGGGTTCCAAGCCCGCTGCCGAGCGAGCTCAGCAATGAGGGGGCGCCCTCACCTTTGCGGGTGGGGGGACGGCTGCGGCACTTTTTCCAGGTCTGGGCCTGGGAGGTCACAGACAAGTGGATCTTGGAAGTGGTTTCTTCCGGGTACAAGCTGGTGTTCAAGTACCGGCCTCCTCCCAGATCCCTCAGTTCTCGGGTTCCCTCGGACCCCTTGGAGGTCATATGTCCGGTGCTTTTCTCAGGGAGAGGCCGGGACTATTATTCCAACCTCTTCACGGTTCCCAAAAAGGATGGATCCATCAGAACCATTCTGGATTTGAAGCTTCTCAGTTTCATCAGAACCAAGAAGTTCCGCATGGAGACTCTGCGCGCAGTCATCAATTCCCTTCGTCAGGGGGATTTCGTGACATCTATAGACTTCAAGGAGGTTTACCTTCATGTACCAATCTACCCAGCACACCAGAGATTTATCAGGGTTGTGGTGGGAGATCAGCATTTTCAGTTTGTGGCCCTCCCTTTCGATACCAGTCAGGCCAGAGTGTTCCTACCTCACCAAAGGGTGCAGAGGGTTCAGGATCTGATACGTATGCTCCTGGCCAATCCTCGCCCCTCTATCCGGCTAGGGATGAAACTGGTAGGATTGATGGTGGCTTCCTTCGAGGCAGTCCCTTTTGCTCAGTTCTACATGAGGTCCAACTACATCTATTGCTGAACTGGGATAGATGTCCCCGGTACTTGGATCAGTCCTTTCTGCTGTCTTCCAGGGTTCGGCAGTCCCTTTAGTGGTGGCTGGAACCAAGCAATCTGAGGGGCAGATCCTTTCTGGCCCTTGTTGGGAGACGGTTACCACGGATGCCAGCCTGTCGGGCTGGGGAGGTTTCTGGACAGATTTTCAGTTCCAGGGGCTGTGGGGTCCTCAGGAGGATCACACCCCCATCAATGTCTTGGAGCTCAGAGTTATTCGGTTGGTTCTGTCATGCTTTGACGCATCACTTACAGGGCTTGCCGGTTCAGGTTCGATCAGACAATCGAACTGCGGTCGCTTGCATCAATCACCAAGGAGGGACTCGCAGCAGGAGTGCCCTCAAGGAAGTTTTTCTCACTTTTGCATGGGCGGAGAGCAATGTTCCATGCATCTCAGCGGTATTCATTCCGGGATTGGAAAACACGGAGGCGGACTCCCTGAACAGGGGATCCTCTCGCTGAGGGGAATGATCTCTCAACCACAAGGTATTCCGGTCCCTCTGTCGCAAATGGGGGACTCCGGAGGTGGATCTCTTTGCCTCACGTTGCAATCACATGCTCTCAACGTTTGGGTCTCTGTCTCCGGTTCCTCTGGCCCTGGCAGTGGACGCCATATCTCTTGCCTGGAGGGATCTGGGTTTCCTGTACCTGTTTCCCCCCTTCTCCATGGTGGGCAAGGTGGTGCGCAAGCAGGCTCAAGAGGGTGCGCCAGCAATTCTGGTGGCCCCAGGGTGGCCAAGACGGGTTTGGTTCGTACCACAATTTACAAACGCTGGCTTTGACGGCGTGTCTGCTGAAACCTCCTCCATCTTCGAAGAAGGTTTGTTTGATGCTTTGAGTTAGACACTTGTTAGGGCTAGGAAGTGATCTTCCTCTAACATCTTCTACAGGACTTGGAGGTCCTATATTGATTGGTGTGAGGCTAGGGCCTTGCCTTGCAGGGTGTTTTCGATCCCTAGGATTTTGGACTTTCTTCAACACGGTCTGAGCCTGGGGCTCCAGCTTAGTACCTTGAAAGGGCAGGTCTCTGCCCTGGCGGTCTTCTTTCAAAGGTCCTTTGCTCTGCATCCCTTGGTTAAGACTTTTTTCCAGGGGGTCACTCATGTGCGGCCCCCTCGAAAGCCTTGTGCCTGTTGGGAATTTGAATTTTGCATTTTCTATGCTTACACAAATGATTGCCTTTTTGGGCCTATTACCTCTGTTCGATGTGTTTCTGGGTTGGCGGCTCTGTATATTCAGGCCTCTTACTTTGAGAGAAACCAGGACAAGGTGGTCTTCCGCTTTACGCCGGATTTCCTACCTAAGGTGGTCTCTGCTTTCCATCTCATTCAGGATGTGGTTCTCTCTTCCTTGTGTCCTAAGCCTAGCAATGACAAGGAGAGGGCCCTGCACGTTTTGGATGATTGTTTGTTGTGTGAAGTACTATTTGTTGGCTACTTCTCTTCTGTAGGACGGACGCCTTGTTTGTGGTGCCCTCTGGGCCCAAGAAGGGTTTGGCGCCGTCAAGTCTACCATTAGTAAATGGATATGTCTGGTCTTTTGTTGGGTCCTATATTGCCAAGGGGAGGGTTCCTCCTTTCAGTTTACTGCTTTTTCTACTCGTACTGTTGGGGCTTCCTGGGCTTTTTAGCACCAGGCTTCTGTTGAACAAGTTTGTACGGCTGCTACTTGGTCTTCTGTTCATACCTTTTCCAAGTTTTTATAAGGTTGATGTGCAGGTGCTGTTTTTGGCCGCAAAGTTCTACAAGCAGCAGTGGTTTCATTTGTGCACTTTTGCCTGTTTGGATCCCCACCCTTTTTGGACACTGCTATTGGATGTCCCAAGTGTAATGAATATTTCCGAAGCAGGGTGTGAGACATACTTAGAATAATACCATTTTGTGATTACTCACCTGTAAAATGGGTATTATAAGTATGTCTCACACCCTGCTTCGCCCCACCCTGAGTTGTATCTTGGATCCTCTGTTTGGTGATACTGTTTTTCTCATGGTTTTTATTTGCTCTTTCTGGTTCCTTTACTGCTTTCTTATACTGGGGAATGCGTGGGAGGTCCCAGGTATTTTTGGGCCGGGAGGGGCTTCCTTTTTTTTCTATTCATCTCTGCAGAAGTTCGCCCTCTACTGGACATAACCCAAGTGTAATGAATATTTCCAAAGCAGGGTGTGAGACATACTTATAATACCCATTTTACAGGTGAGTAATCACAAAATGGTATTATTCCCACCACTTCCTTAGTGCGGGATTCCCCCCCCCCCCCCTCCGGGTCTCCCTGCGCCCCTCTTCTGGGGGGGGGGGGGCTGCCTGTTCCCATAATGTTTTTATTGTTGTGTGGACGTGTGTTTGAGTCTTTGACTTCCCTCACGACATGTGCGCTGGCCACATGTGGTGGCCATCGTTTGTGGGGGTGCCCTAAGGGGGGGGGGCGGGCGCTCGGCGCAGCCCACCTCCCTCTGTCTCTGGCTCCATCACGGAGCCCAGCCATTTGCTGGGAGCCGCGTCTGTCTCTTGCTGAGGGAGAGGGGCGGGGCCAGGCGCGGCGCGATCCGCGCTGGCCCGCCCTTCTCCTCCTCTCTCTCTCAGGACTTGGGCTGCTGGCCGGACGTCATTACTGTCTGTGAGTGCCCTGTCGGGGCTCCCTCTGTACTTGTCATTATTGTGCTGCGGGTACCCCCTTTTTTAGCGTTTTGGGGCTGCTTGCCCAGGCCTTAATATATTGTATATATATTTTTATATGTGTGATTTATCAGTGTGTTTTGTGTGCAGGACTGTGTCTCCTGATGGGTCCCTTCACATTGTATCTTTCTGGAGGACTCCCTATCAATTGTAATAAAAGGGGGTTCTCCCGGTTCTAGGGTCCCTTGGTGTTGAATTGGGGTACCATACAAATCCTCCCACTAGGGGCTTAAAGGGGCATCCCGGGTAGCTTAATCAGCGCAATTCCCTCTGGTCCTTGCGACTACCTTAAAATCACCATATGGAGGCTCCCCAGTATACTGGGCTCGGGCTCCCTTTGGGACAATCCCGGCAGCGTGTGGGTTGTGGGGTATCCCTTACGGGGCTGAACGTACTGATTTGCATACCATGTGCTCAGCAGGCCATAACGCGGCGGTCGGGGTCCCAGGCGTCTGGGTCCGTGCCTCCGGCCTCATCACCTACTCCACCCCGCCTTATCCGTACCCCAAGTGACACTGTCATTAGAGGGGAGTCGCAATTCGATGTATGTACTAGATTGGCCAACATCGGAAAATTGAGTTCTAGCTCTGTGGCCAGAAAGGCCCCGGCTAAGAGAAGGCACCTGTCTCCGGCGGCGCCGGTACTGGATTTTGATTACTGATTCCCTTGACAGGTCTGATTATTCCCCACTTGAGGAGGGGGAATTGTTTGAGGAATCTGATGCTGAGAAACAGCAGTTTTTTGATACTGATGCTGGGCAGGCGCTGGGGGATGCCGTGGATACCCCCAAAGTCCTGGCCCATCTATTTGAGATACTGGCTTTTTCTCTGCCAGCCAGAGTCCCAACCGCAGAAGGGTGAATTCTTTGGGACTTCTAAGCCTCATTGGAGTTCCCAAATCAGAATCATTTTGAAAACCTGATTCTCCTCGGTGTTCCTCAGGGATGGGATAGAAAGTATCCCTTCCCGGTGGACGCGGTGAAGAGCTGGTCGTCCCCTCCCGAGGTCGATGCACCCGTTCTGGGATTGTCCAACTCCTCCGTTGTGCATTCTTCAGACGCCACCGCTCTTAAAGATGGTGAGGACAACCGCATTGATCAGATGGCATGCTATGCCTTTGCCAGTGTGGGTTCAGCTTTACGGCCTGTTTGTGCCTCGGTACTCTCGGCTGTGGCTACCAGGTCTGTGGTTAGGGACCTGTTGAGTGGTTTCCAGCTTAACCGACCAGTGTTGAATTCACAGCCCTTAAGCGGTGTGAATTGTTCATGACCTTTGTTTTATCTGCTATGGATGACACAATTATTATGTGTAGTGGAACCTCGGCATTGCTGGTGGCTATTCGCCGATCGGTTTGGTTACGCCAGTGGGCGGCTGACATTGTGGCTAAGAAATCACTTACAGGGCTAACCTTCCTGGGTACGTGGCTGTTCGGAGATAAATTGGATTCAGTGGCGAAAGGTGGGAAGTTACCAGCGTAAGAAGCAGCGTCGCTCCTTTCGGGGGGCAGTCTCTTTCAATCCTTCCTTTCGCGGTGCCAGAGCAGGCAGATGCTCTAACAGGCTCTAATTTCAGGGGTGATTCCTGGAACAGAGGCAGAAAACGCGCATGTCCAGGCCATAAATGGGGGTTCCAAACCCAAGCTTGCTGCCAAGCCAGCTCGACAATGAGGGGGCGCCCTCACCCTTGCGGGTGGGGGGCGCGGCTGCGGCACTTCTTCCAGGTTTGGGCCCGGGAGGTCACAAACAAATGGATCTTGGAAGTGGTTTCTTCCAGGTACAAACTGGAGTTCGAGTACCGGCCTCCTCCCAGATTCCTAAGGACTCGGGTGCCCTTGGACCCCCGGGCTGCGTAGGGGGTCCTGTTGGCTGTAAGGAATTTTATGGACATGGAAGTCATATGCCCGGTGCCTTTCTCAGAGTGATGCCAGGGCTATTATTGCAACCTGTTCATGGTTCCCAAAAAGGATGGATCCATAAGACCCATTCTGGATTTGAAGCTTCTGAACAGTTCCGCAGGGAGACTCTGCGCTCAGCTATCAATTCCCTTCGCCAGGGGGATTTCATGATGTACATGGACATCAAGGATGCTTAACTTCTTATACCAATTTTCTCTCGCCCTTCTATCCGGCTAGGGATGAGACTGGTGGGATTGATGGTGGCTTCCTTCGTGGCAGTTCCCTTTGCTCAGTTCCTCATGAGGTCGCTCCAACTCTATCTATTGTTGGCCTGAGACAGATGTCCGCTGTCATTGGATCAGTCATTCCTGAGGTCTCCCCAGGTTCGGCAGTCCCTTCAGTGGTGGCTGGAACCAAGCAATCTGAGGGGCAGATCTTTTCTGACCCCTTGTTGGGAGACAGTTACCACGGAGGTTGGTTCTGTCATACCTGACGCACCACCTTCGGGGCTTACAGGTTCAGGTTCGATCAGTCAATCGAACTGCGGTCGCTTACATCGATCACCAAGGAGGCACTCGCGGCAGGAGTGCCCTCAGGGAGGTTTCTCGGATTCTTGCTTGGGCAGAGAGCAATGTCCCATGCATTTCAGCTGTTTACATTCTGAGAGTGGAAATCATGGAGGCGGACTCCCTGAGCAGGGGATCCTCTCGTTGAGGGGAATGGTCTCTCAACCACAAGGTATTCGGTCTCTTTGTCACAAGTGGGGGTTTCCGGAGGTGGATCTCCTTGCCTCACGTCCCAATCACCAGCTTCCTGCTTTTGTGTCTGTTTCAGGATCCTCTTGCCTGAAGGGATCTGGGGTTACTGTACCTGTTTCCCCCCTTCTCCTTGGTAGGCAAGGTGGTGCGCAAGCTGGCCCTAGAGGGTGCGCCAGCAATCCTGGTGGCCCCGAGATGGCCAGGACAGGTTTGGTTCGCAGACGTCGTAAGGCTGGCGGTAGATCAGTACAGGCTGCCCCTGTTTCCGGATCTGATCACTCAAGGTCAACTACGTTACCCCTATTTTTGCTTTGCCGGTGTGGCTGCTGATACCTCCATCTTAAGGGAGGAAGGTTTGTCTGATGCTGTGATTCAGACTCTCTTGTTAGAGCTAGGAAGAGATCTTCCTCTAACATCTACTACAGGACTTGGAGGTCCTATATTGACTGGTGTGAGGCTAGGGCCTTGCTTTGCGGGTGTTTTCGATTCTTAGGATTTTGGAGTTTCCTCAACACGGTCTGGAACTGGGGTTCCAGCTTAGTGCCTTGAAAGGGCAGGTCTCTGCCCTGGCGGTCTTCTTTCGAAGGTCGTTTGTTCGGCATCCAGGGGGACCTTTTTTTCCAGGGGGTCACTCATGTGCGGCCCCCTAGAAAGCCTTTGTTGCCCTTTTGGGATTTGAATTTGGTTCTGTCGGCCCTCCAGGGGCCTCCTTTTGAGCCGGTGCAGGATGTTGCATTTTCTATGCTCACTCAAGAGGTTGCCTTTTTGGTGGCTATTACCTCTGTTCGGCATGTCTGAGTTGGCAGCTCTGTCCAACCAGGACAAGGTGATTTTTCGCTTTAAGCCAGATTTCCTTTCTAAGGTGGTTTCTGCCTTCCATTTCAATCAGGATGTAGTTCTCCCTTCCTTGTGTCCTAAGCCTAGCAATGACAAGGAGAGGGTTTTGCACTCTTTGGATGTGGTTCGTTGTGTGAAGTACTATTTGGTGGCTACTTCTCTTTTTCGTAAGACGGATGCCTTGTTCGTGGTGCCCTCCGGGCCCGGGAAAGGTTTGGCGCCCGCTAAGTCTACCATTGGTAAATGGATACGCCAGGCCATTGTTGGGGCCTATACTGCCAAGGGGAGGGTTCCCCCTTTTCAGATCACTGCTCATTCTACTCGTGCTGTTGGGGCTTTGTAAGGCCACTACTTGGTCTTCCGTTCATAATTTTTCCGAGTTTTATAAGGTTGATGTGCGGGCCCCAGCGGATGCTGTTTTTGGCCGCAAGGCTCTGCAAGCTGCAGTGGTTTAATTTTGTGCATTTTTGCCGTATTGGGATCCCCACCCATTATGGACGCTATTGGATGTCCCACATGTCATGAATATTGGAAGCGGGGTGTGTGACATACTTGGAATAATACCATTTTGTGATTACTGACCTGAAAAATGGGTATTATAAGTATGTCACACACCCCGCCCTTTTTTGTATTCTGAATCCTTTATATGGTGAACCTTTTATGATTAAGATTTTTATAATTGGCTCTTCCTGGTCCCCTTACTGCTTTCCTATACTGAGTACCTGGAGCTCTTCACCCCTCGAGGTATCTGCGGGCGCCATTTTGCTCTCCTCGTGCTGCGTGGCTGGCGTCTACCTACCGCGGTCCGTAAGTGCCCCTGCGGGCTGGCTTATTTTTTATATCTTATGTATGCATGCCGCTTATGGAACCTTTCTGTTTGTCTTGCAGGCAGGTCAAACTTAATTGTGGTTTCTCCCAGCCTATCCCCTCTATTTAGTTTGCTATTAGAGGCCTATTCTGCCTTTAGCTCCCTCTTCCCTAGCGGGCTATTGGGGCATCCCGGGTGGCCTTATAGCGTAAATCCTTAATGGCCGGTGGGCCGCGATAATCACCATATGGCGGCTTCTCAGGATAATGTGCTTGGGGTTCCTTCGGTACAAGCCCGGCTGTGTGTGGGGTGTCCCCTACAAGTGATGACAGTGTGCGGGTTTGTGTACCCTGTGCCCAGCAGGCGCTTGCGCTGCAATCTGGGTTACCTGTGGCTGGGCCTGCGCCCTGTATGGCTTCGCCTACTGCCCAACGCTTACATCTGACTCCCAGTGAGGTGCATACCAGTGGGGAGTCTCAGCCTGATTTGTCTACCAGGGTGGCTAGCATTGAGAAGCTGATTGCTGGCTCTACGGCACGTAAGGCCTCTGCTAAGAGGCGGCATCTGGCACCTGGCGTTACCCTTTTTATCCTATGGAGGCTGAGGAATTTTTTTACCTGGCCGGCTATACCCCCCTAGAAGAGGGGGAATTGTTTTCTGATTCAGAATCATCTGATGAGCAGCCTAAGGGTTATGCTGACCCATGGGCTCCAGATGATACTGACAGGCTTTTGGCTCACATTTTTGAGTTTAATCTGTTGTTTTTATTGAGAAAAATCAAATGAAGAGAAAAAACAAAAACGCATACAAAATGTTATACATGAAATAATGTTACATCCATCAGGAAGCTCAATATCATATCTGCTTTGTCCACTGCCACAGGGATTCACTTGTGTCTGCGATTCCGCCTATGAGCATCCGAGGGTACTCAGCTGGTGCACCACGCCGTGAGTATCCATCCTGCGTCACGGGAAACCAGAGCCCCATATACAGCCCCACGGCTCTCCAGAGATGAGGGCCCAGAGCACAACCGTCGGCGAACAGGGGAAAGGTTCCCCTATCCGATCATTGATCGGAAAAACCCGCCGAAAATCAGCCCCTGACCCCCCCACCCCAGCGCCGGCCTGATCACAGAACCCAGCACACCACCCCCGCACCCCGAGTAGTGGATCCTCCTGCATATCGCGCAGCGGAAGTTTATCAGAGAGGATGCAAAAAAAAACGTAACAGTAACCAGGACATAAGAGACATAAGATACCTACTGACAAGGGAAAAAGAAACAAAAAGGAGGGAAGAGAAGAAGGGGAGGAAAGGGGGGAGAGGGAGATACATTTGCCGCAAGAATCCTATCTCACATTCGAGCTAGGGCACGGTCGAATGACCATGCCGTCCACTGTTCATCACTGGATCAACGTTCGGAAACGGTCTGATTCCCGAAGATCGATCCAGCAGGCCCAGGTTATGATGTACTTTTCTACTAAGCCTTTATCGCTGAGAATAAGTTCTTCCATACGTCTGATACGTTCAAGCTCCACAACCCACTCCGCTAAGGAGCACTGCCGTTAAATGCCGGAGTAAGCCCCTTTTGTATTTAGATATAGAGACCTCTACTAGGGAGAGAAAGGTTAATTGAGGTGAGTTATTTACTATAGTGTCCGTTGTCTCTGTGTATATGCTTAGAACTTTATCCCAAAAAGATTTAACAACCGAGCACCCCCACCAAATGTGCGTCATGGTTCCTTCCTCCGCTAGGCACCGCCAGCAACTGCTTGAGGTCTGGGGTGCGTATTTATGAATGTCCGTTGGACATCTGTACCATCTCGAGATAATCTTAAAACTTCTCTCCTGCGCCGCCCCCTCCACGGCCGATTTATGCGTCAAGCTGAACATTTTAGATAGGTCTTCCTCTGAGAAGGACCGCCGACCCAACTCGTTTTCCCATCTGGTTATGTACCCAAGAGGGTTCGAGTGAATACTGTTCATCAAGGTATGATACAGTACAGAGAGGGCGTGGGGTACAGGCACAGAAGAGAGAAGCCCTTCAAGATCAGATAACGGGCAGCTCCTCGCATCACCCAGGTGATGGGAGGATATATAGTTAGTCAGCTGTCATGTGAAGGAACCATGACACATGCACCCCAGGAAACTGCGCTCTAATTTCCTCTAGCTTTGGCAGACCCGATTCTCCCATGATGTGTCGTAGAAGCGGGTCTGACGCTGCCTGCCAACCCAGAAAGGACGATACCCCCACTCCGGGTGCAAAGTCCAGATTCCTGATAATCGGGGTCAAAGGTCCCGGGCGTGGGCTATCACAAATTTTGAGGTCAATCGGTCCCAGACTGTGAAAAGGTGCTGCGTCAGAAAAGGTAAGGTTCTAAGAACGTGTCTGGGTTGAGGTCCCACCCAAGGGAGAGAGAACAAGGGGAGGGGCGATAGCCCTTTCTCGACAGCGACCCAGATCTTGCTCGAAGTATGGTGAGCCCAGTCTAAGGCCCTCATGAGGACCGCCGCTGAATGGTAGAGTTTTAGGTCAGGTAATCCCACACCTCCCTTAGCTTTGCTACGAGACAGTGTTTTGTGGCGAATGCGAGGCTTAGAAACTCCACAGACAAATTTGAGGAACGTGGACTTCAGAATCTTAAAGAAGCTGTTGGGGGGAACTATAGGGGCTGTTTGAAAAATGTATAAAAAGTGGGGCAGTATATCCATTTTTAATACTCCTATTCGTCCGAACCAGGACAAGGACTTTCTATCAGTTTTTTAGGTCGCTAAGCGTCTTGTTCATCAGAACAGCATAATTCAGTTTGTATATTTTAGCTAGATCATTTGGGATCTGTATCCCTAGATATTTGATTGCGGCAGACTGCCATTTAAAGGAGAAATTACTTTTGAGTCTGTCTACTTCTCTGATCGGCAATGTTAGGTTAAGGGCTTCCGATTTCGCATAGTTTACTTTAAAGTTGCTTACCATCCCAAATAGTTCGAACTCTTTTAGTACTGAGGGGAAGGAGATAGCAAGGGAGGTTAAGTGGAGCAGTAAGTCATCAGCATATAGAGACAATTTATATTGCTTGTTATCAATCTCTATCCCCTTTATGTCCGGATTGTTTCGTATGGCGATGGCCAGATGCTCCATGGTAAGAATGTATAAGAGAGGTGACAGTGGACATCCTTGACGAGTTCCATTACCTATGAGGAAAGGAGCTGACATCACACCATTAGTTCTCACTGAGGCCGAGGGGTTTTTGTAAAGGGCCAAAATCTTACCCAGGAGGGACGGTCTCAATCCAACTTGTTGCAGAGAGGCACGCATAAAATCCCAGCTCACTCTATCAAATGCCTTCTCTGCATCACACGAGAGAAGGCAAGCCGGGATCCTTTTGGACTGCACGTAAGAGATCAGGGTGAACAATTTGTTCGTGTTAACCCGTGCCTCTCTGCCCGGGACAAATCCCACCTGGTCCAGATGAACAAGTTCAGGAATAATTTGTTTTAAGGCGCGAAGCTATTATTTTGGCGAACAACTTTATATCCACATTAATTAGGGAGATCGGGCGATAGCTGCTACATGTGAGAGGATCTTTACCGGGCTTAGGAATAACAGCGATCGTAGCTGTCAAAGATTGTCTTGGGAAGGGGGATTCCTGCCCCACTGAATTGTAAACCCTAGTCAAGAAGGGGGTTAACAGGGGACCTAGTGTCTTGTAGAACCTTGGGGTATAACCGTCGGGTCCCGGGCTTTTTCCCACCGGGGTGTTGTGTATCGCCTTCTCTACTTCCTGAGTTCCAAAAGGAGCCTCAAGGGACTCAACGTCTGCCTGGGAGATTCTAGGGAGAGGGGTCCTATCTATGTATGCCCGAACTGTCTGGGGTGGTAAGTGTGCAGAAGATGGTTCAGAGTTCATTAGGTTGTAAAGGGTATTGTAGTAGTCCCTAAAGGACTTCGCTATCTCGTTCGGATTAGAAGTCTCGTTATTCTCTCGCGTTTTTATGCTAGGAATATAAATGGCAGAGCTCCTAGGGTGTAGCGATCTCGCTAACATCCTACCTGGTTTGTTGGCATGCTCATAGAACATCCCCTTTAGCCGATCTCTATGCCGCAGAAATACTTGATTGTACAGGCTCTTTAGGTCATCTCTAGCTTTTTCTAACTTGATCAAGGTCTCGTTAGTGGGCATACGTTTATGCGTGAGCTCCAATGTTTTAATTTGGCTAATTGTTTTTTCTATTAGGGAGGATCTTTCCCGTTTAAGCCTGGTGCCATGTTGAATGAAGATCCCCCTCATTACACATTTAAGCGCTTCCCATTGTACAGGGAGGGGTGTCTTGTCACTGCGGTTTTCCGCTAAGAAGTGTCCTATGCTCTCCCGCACTGCTACTAAACAGGCCTCGTCTTTAAGCAGATTATCATTTAAACGCCAATCCCATCTCCTCGGATACAGTCCGGGCACATCTACAGACAGAAAAATTGGGGCGTGGTCCGACCACACTATACTCCCTATGCTCGCTTCTGGGTTCCAGGACATGGCGTGATGGCTTAGTAGGATGTAGTCAATACGGCTGTATGAGTTATTGGCGTTAGAGTAAAAGGTGAAGTCTTTGTCCCTCTTTTGTAGCGCCCGCCAAACATCCATTACTTGCAATTCTAGTAGTTGTTTCTTCAGCTTTTTAAGCCCTGCCATTGAGATCCCTGATCTACCAGAGGAGGTGTCAATCTGCGGGTTGAGAGGTAAGTTAAGATCTCCCCCACATACAGTAATGCCCTCTGCAAAGCTAGCTAGCTGTTTTAGTAACGCACAGCAGTAAGGGGCTGAGTCCTGATTGGGGCTGTAGATGTTCACTACCGTGTAAGTCTTTGTGAATAGTGTCAGTTTAAGACTATAAATCGACCTTCAGGATCAATTCTGGTGTCCAGAATTCTATGGGGAAGGGACCGGTGCAAAGCTATGGACACCCCTTTTGACTTCGCTTCTGGGTTTGGGGCATGTACCCATGAGGTGAAGTGGCGGTCTCGAATTATTGGTACGTGACCCTCCTCAAAATGAGTTTCCTGTAGTAGAGCTATTTTAACCTTATTTTTATGGAGCTCAGAGAGGATTTTAGATCTTTTTTCCGGAACGTTTAGACCCTTCGTGTTGTAGCAGCAAATGGCAATACTCGACATGGTCTATTCAACAGCGTCAAGATATGGAGGGATAAACGGGAGAGCGGGAAGGACAGGAGATTAGAAAGGGAGAGGAAAGAAGAAGGGGATAAGAAGAAAGGAAGGGGGGGGGGAGACTATGGGGAGCTAGGAGTTAGGGGAGAAAGAACACACCAGGAACAGAAGGCGCTTTCACGCGCTCCCTCTGGATAAGCTATCCCAAACACTTTCTGGGAGAGCTCAGGAGGTTATGCAATGGGGGAAGTGGAAAGTGGCAGCCGACATAAGGCGCCCCGTCCAAGAACTGAGGGGTTATCCTGAGGCCCGGGCCTAACATAGACCTAGGCGTGGAGATAAGCCCTTTACTAACAAAATATTGCTCTTATAATTCCTAAACTTCGTCAGCTAAGTAGCAACCTAAATACTTGGGCAAACAACTGAAACAGATAAAACAGTATTAACATTGAGAAGGTTTTAGAATAACAATAATGAGGTCTCTGTTTTCGACTGGTCCGGATGGGATTGTCCCGAGGCCCGGACCCCCTAGAGGCCCAGTCCAGGGGGGGGAAGCCCATCGCAGACAAGGCATTGTGCCCGCCATTCCCTCACTCCGTCAACTTAATGACCGAGTAAGAAACAATAAGAACGTGTCACGGCCTCTTCTCAAGGCAGTATTATTAAGGTCAGCAACCCATTGTGCAAATTCAACCTGACTAGCGGTAAGCCAGTCGGACAAAACCTTGTTTATTGCCAATCATTGGCGCCGTTGTGGACTCTGGGTCTGTTTCTTCTGGGTAGCGGGTCGCGCCCCCCGCCCCACTGCGCCCGGATGGGGCCCAGCGAGGGAGAAAGCCAGTTCTCCAGCTCCATGCCTGGGGATCCCAGAAACTCGAACGCCTCCGGTAGCTGAAAGTGATAGCGGAGTGTAAAGCTTCGACCCCGCAGCTGGAGAATAAGATGAAAGGGATGTCCCCATCTGTAAGTGGCGCCAGCTTGTTTTGTTTTCTAGGAGGGGTTTCAGGATCCTCCTCATTTGTAGTGTACGCCACGCCAGGTCGGGTAGCAATATAGAATCTGAGTCCCCTTAAAAGAAATGCCTTTCTTGGCCCAGTTGAGTCTCATGATTTCTTCCTTTATTTTATAAAAGTGAACACGGAAAATGATATCTCGGGGTCTCCGCTGATCTGGATTCCTGGGTCCTGGAGCCCTTTGAACCCTATCTAGCTCAATTGCTTCCTCCGGTGGACGGTCAAGAACCAGGTTGAAGATTTGGGTCACAATCTCAGACAGGTTGGCATTCTCTGGGGATTCAGGGAGCCCCCTTATGCGAATATTATTCCTTCTCCCCCTATTTTCCATGTCATCTTGGTGGAGTAGAATATTGGCTATGTGTTGCGATGATTCCTCTTGGGCTCTTTCTAAGGCGGTGTGCGCTCTTTCGATAGTGGACAAACGTTGCTGGACCGAGTCCTGCACTTGTTCTACGGCTGTGACCCTAGTTCCCACCTCCAGCACCTGTTTCGATACTTCGTCTACCTCTCTCCAGAGAGTGGATTTCATTCTGTTTATGAAGGTTTCAGAATCTTTCCTAGTGGGTAAAGATGACAGGAGAGCTCTGATGCTGTGCTGGTCGAGATCCAACATGCCCGTATCCTCGTGGTCATATAGGACTGGGCTGTGCGGTGGGGGGGGGGGGGATTCGCGTGACCTGCACGGGGAAGCCGACGGTGCTGTTGGGGAGCTGGGACTGTCTACCCCGCCCTGCGGCAAGCCATTATTTTCGGCCTGTCGAGGCGGTCTCATCCCGCTGTTCTCGGGTCTCCCTCCCCCAGGTACCTCGTGGTAATTGCGGGAAGGTAGTCCCCTTCCCCCCAGGCTGGTGCTCATTGGCTCTGGTGTGGGAGCCCCCCCTGCGTCATGTGTGTAGGGGTATGCTTGTGGAGACCTCCATTATATGGCACAACTGCTATGTTCCCACCAGGAAGCATGTTGGTACTCCCTTTGCCCAGTCCACTCCCTTGCTGCTTTCTCCCCTTAGCAGGCAATGTGTTTCGTAAAGCTGTCTGCAGCGCTGGAGACAGATCTCCCCCCCCCCCCCAGGCTGCTGCACCCCCCAGCGTCATTCCCTGGCTGTATTCTGGAGGGGCCTGGGGAACTAGACGCAGACCTCCCCTCCTCTTCTCCGCAGCTCTGGTGTTGCAGGGACGGTGGTGTCCTGTGTCTCTCCCGACCACAGCGGGTCTCGCCCCCCCCGCCGTCTGGTAATGATCGGTGGCAGCGGGGCCGGGGGAAGGCTGCTGCCACGTCACTCCCTCTCCCCGGTCCCCGGGCTGAAGATGCTGCGGGGGGGGCGGCGCACCCAATCACCCCCTCCGCACCGGACTCCGCGCTCTGATGGCTCCCGGCGCCAGTCCTCCGCCCGCAGTCGCGGGGGGCGACACTGCGCGCCCTCCTGTCTCCGTCGGATCCTCTGCTGTGGAATCTTCGCGTCGCAGGGCTACACCACCCTGGTGATCCTCTCCGGGGGTCCCGATCGGGGGCCGCGTCTGGAGGCGTCATGTCTCAGACCGGTGGATTCAGGAGGTAGTGTCCTCCGGTTACAAGTTGGAGTTGGCAGCCTGGCCGCCCCCAAGATTCATCATATCCCGGATGCCTCAAAACCCCCTGTCAGCTCAGGGCCTGTTGCTTGCTGTGCAGAATATACTGGAGCTGGGGGTCATCTGCCAGGTGCCCTTAAGGGAAAGGGGCAAGGTCTATTATTCCAACATTTTCACCGTTCCCAAAAGAGATGGGTCTTGCTTCTCAACAAGTTTGTCAGATCCAGGCGTTTTCGAATGGAGACTCTGCGCTCAGCTGTACGTTCACTACGCCCAGGGGACTTCATGACCTCTGTGGACATCAAGGATGCTTACCTCCATATCCCAGTCTTTCCAGGTCATCAGAGATTCCTCAGGTTCGCTCTGGAGGATCAGCATTACCAGTTCGTGGCATTGCCCTTTGGTCTCACTTCGGCTCCCGGGGTATTCACCAAGGTGCTGGCGGGCATTATGGCTCTGCAGAGAGCTCAGGGCATTCGCATTTTTCGCTCAGGGCATTCGCATTTGGACGACATTCTTATCACTTCTCAGTCCTTCCAACAGGCAGAGCTGGATACTCAGCGGGTAGTGACCACACTGGAGTCATTCGGCTGGGTGATAAACCACTCCAAATCTTCCCTGTCTCCCTCTTTGGTGAAGCCATTTCTGGGCATGAATCTGGATACAGCTCGGGCCAGGATCTTTCTTCCTCAGCAGAAGGTGGACAGTCTGCAAGCGCAAGCTCAGCTCCTTCTGTCCTGCCCTCATCCTTCCATCAGGCAGGGAATGCTGCTGGTGGGCCTGATGGTGTCCTGCTTCGAGGCGGTTCCTTATGCTCAGTTTCACATGAGGCCTCTTCAACTCCACCTCTTGTCTGTATGGGACAGGGACCCTGTGTCCCTGGATCAGGTTTTGGTTCTGTCCCCCCTAGCCAGGCGGTCCCTCTCGTGGTGGCTGGACTCAAGGAACCTGTTGGTGGGCAGATCCTTTCTAGCCCCTTGCTGGGAGACAGTCACCACAGATGCCAGTCTGACAGGTTGGGGGGCTTCTGGAGATCCCTAACATTCCAGGGGCAGTGGGGCCCTCAGGAGGCCTACTCCCCTATTAACATTCTGGAACTGAGTGCGATCAGGTTGGTTCTAGCCCGCTTGACCCCGCACCTTCGGGGTCGGGCTGTTCAGGTACGCTCGGACAACCAGACGGTGGTTGCCTACATCAATCATCAGGGAGGGACCCGGAGCAAGGGGGCCCTCAAGGAAGTGTCTCTGATCCTGTCCTGGGCAGAGGACAATGTTCCCTGCATCTCAGCTGTGTACATTCTGGGGTTGGAGAATCTGGAGGCAGACTCTCTGAGCAGGGGGACTTCTCGCCTGGGGGAATGGTCCCTCAGCAACAGGGTGTTTCGCTCTCTGTGTGACGGGATGCAAACAGATCCACATCTGGCTGACCCCAACGGTTACAATCACAAGCGTCCAGTCTTTGCGTCTCTGTCCCAGGACCCTCTGGCCTTAACCATGGATGCCCTGACAATGCCCCCCCCCCCCCCCCCCCCCCCCGTTTCCCCTGTTGGGCAGGGTTCTGCGAAAGATGGCTCAGGAAGGGGTGCCAGCAATCCTGGTGGCCCCCTGTTGGCCAAGAAGAGTGTGGTTCGCAGACATCGTGCAGCTGGCGGTAGATCAGTACGCCCTGCCCAAGGATCCAGACCTGCTCACTCAGGGGTGGCTACGCTATCCCAATTTACAAATGCTGGCTTTAACGGCCTGGCTGCTGAAACCTCCATCTTTTATGGAAAAGGGGCTGCCTGCCTCTGTTGTTAACACTGATTAGGGCTAGGAAAAAGTCCTCTTCTTCCATCTACTATAGGGTTTGGCGTACCTACATTGACTGGTGAGATTAAATTTCTTCCCTGTCGTGTGTTTTCTATTCCTAGGATTCTGGAATTTCTCCAACATGGTTTGGATCTGGGGCTTCAACTCAGCACTCTGAAGGGTCATATGCTCAGCATCATCTGGTCAAGACTTTTTTCCAGGGGGTTACTCATGTGCGCCCCCCACGTAAGCCTGTTACCAGTCTGGGACTTGGTTCTATCTGCCTTGCAGGGGTCTCCTTTTGAGCCTGTGCATGAGGCTGCTTTGTCCATTCTTGCTCTTTAGGTAGTCTTTTTGGTGGCTATCACTTCTGTTAGGCGTGTTTCTGAGTTGGCGGCGCTTTCCATCAAGCCCCCTTACTTTGAGAGACACCAGGAAAAGGTGGTGTTTCGCTTTAAACCAGATTTTCTGCCTAAAGTTGTGTCTGCCTTTCATCTGAATCAGGACATTGTTCTGCCTTCTCTGTGCCCTAATCCTAGTAACCCTAAGGAGAGGGCTCTACATTCCTTGAATGTGGTGAGGAACCTGAAGTTCTATTTGGTGGCCACTGAACCCTTCAGGAAGACTGATGCTCTTTTTGTGGTCCCTTCTGGTCCTAAGAAGGGTCTGGCTCCAGCTAAGTCTACCATCAGCAAGTGGATCCGTCAGGCTGTTATTCAGGCCTATTCTGCTAAAGGAAGGATCCTCCCTTCCGCCTTACTGCTCATTCCACTCGTGCTATTGTTGCCTCTTGGGCCTTTCAGCACCAGGCTTCTGTTAGAAAAAGTATGAACAGAAGGCCTTGCAAACTTGTTCAAGTTTTACAAGGTTGATGTTCGGGCTTCAGCTGATGCTGTTTTTGGCCGCAAGGTTCTGCAGGCAGTAGTGGTTTGCTCTGCATGTTGTTGCTTTTGGGGATCCCACCCTACCTTACGGACACTGCTATTGGATGCCCCAAACGTAAGGAATTATCTCTGGAGCCAGGGTGTGCTGTATACTTAGAATAATACATTACTGTGATACTCACCTGTAGAATTGGTATTATACGTATACAGCATGTCCTGCTCCACCCCGCCCTTGTTTTCATTATTGTTAGTACCTCTGTTTGGTGGTTATCATGGTTAAAATTGTTTGATTATGGTTATTAATCTCCCGGCCTCTTGCTAACTGCTTGTTAATACTGGGGATTTTGTGGGAGGTCCCTGGAATATAAGGGGCCGGGAGGAGCCACTTTTTTTACTGTCTCTGCAGTCCAGCGCCATCTTGTGGATGTATTACCCAAACGTAAGGAATTATCTCTGGAGCAGGACGTACTGTATACTCATAATACCAATTCTACAGGCGAGTAATCACAGAATTGTATTTTTTGTTTTTTTACTATAATATGATTTTATTGGGTTTTGTTTTTGCTTAGAAAAATGTATGATGTTGCCTCTACTTTTAAATTGAAGCTGCTACTTTTAAAATGGAGTCCACATACCTAAGTGCCACTTAGGTTCTGCAGTTTCCTACAGCGTTGAATGCAGACACCCTTTCATCCTAATAACTTAATTTAGCATAATCTTTTCTAGAATGCGGCCACACGCTAGAAAGTCTCCTCCACATGACCTTTGTTGCCGACCAAGGAGTTGCTGTTGTTCGCCTGGTTTCTCCAAGCTTGGCCTTACTTAAACATGTCACATTGTCACTGGCTGAAGGCCAAGTGTAACGGGACTTGCACAGCAAGAGCATATGTGTAAGCTAGCAGTAGTAGCTGCTTATCATACTGATTACCAATTTGAAGTGTTTTCTCAAATACTGGAGCCTGGAAACTGCTATTTTTATGTTCAATACAGTATAATTGTCCCAACAAGTTTCCTAAACTGTGTGAAAGCATAGCCTGAAAAACTTAAATTGATTACATGTAGCCTCTTATTCAGATGCAGAATGAAAATGAGCCTATATACCATGGTGGATTTTTAATTATGGCAATGCCTGGCACTGGCTCGAATACTGTAGATTTTGAAGCATACATATTATAAAAGTATAGCACATTTCTTTTAGTTTGTACACCACATGTTTCATTTCTCAGGATTTCATTCTAGTATGAAAGTGTAGTCCTGGAGCTGAGTATGAATGATGTCTGTATTTTCGCATTTGCCTGCCTGCAGAGAATCAGCCTCTTACCCTGCGTAATTTTTTTGTTTCCTGCAGACTCAGTTTGTCCTTACAATGACTCAGACCAGCTGTGCGCTCATTTGGCCCTGCGGTTTTCCCAGGGGTTGGTTGTATTTCCAGAACTGCTACATGATCTCTCTCATCATCCTTTTTACCAATTTTTACATCAAGGTAAATATAGTGCTGCACTTTATATTATGTAATCAGAAAAGCCATTACCTTCTTGCATGATACACCAATGTATTTGTACTTTGCAGAATTAAAACCTTGCAAGGTGTTTTAGCGGTGTCTCTAATATGCATAAGGTTTTAAAATGCTCTGTTTATGCATGAACAACCACCTTTTAGGTGTTCGCACTTTAGGCCTAAAGCTACCCTTCCATGGCAAGTTTTTAATTTAAATTGCTAAGTTAAAGCTTCTCCATTTTTAATGGACAGTTTAACCCTTTAAGTGACAAGCCCGTAGGTACTACCAGGGCTGTGGAGTCGGTAGTTAAATGTTCCGACTCCTCAGTTTTTTGTACTTCCGACTCCCCGAAAGGCAACATACATGTCATTACTTCTAGCAGAGAGAGGTAGTTGGGCAGAAGCTGCCTTCTCCTTTCTGTGTGCTGATCATCTTCTGAAGATAGGGCAGTGGGAGGATCCAGAAAGGGGCCTTTATTATAAAACATGATTTCCCTAGTAGAATCCCATAGTCATGTTTAAAGTTTAGCTAACAATCGAAGTTTACAAGTTTTTATAGCCTTTTGCTGAATGACAGCAGTTTTTCCAATGGTACAGCTTCAGTCTTGAAATATTGATCCTCCATTCCCTTCACTTATACAAGTGTCTCTAGTCCTGCAAAAAACATATTTACTTAATCCCTTATCAGTGAGAGGCTAGGTTACCCATGGGTTCCCTGTAACCGCAGAACACAACACTATGTAAAGTATAAGTATTGCCGCTTCTAATTGTGTGTTGCATGCCATATAGTGAAGCACATGAAAAGCATGCTTCTTCACGGTCACTTAACGTGTTCGTTTTGCGGTTACGTGAGGCACTGCATGCATTGGTCTTTATTCTTACAATAGAGAAGTCATTAATTATAACTTTTTGTGAACTGGGACATTTAAACTTGCTAAATCAAAATTTAGTAGGAGTCTGAGTCGGTGCATTGTTTGCCGACTCCGAACTCCAGGTACCCAAAATTTCCTCAGACTCCGACTCCACAGCCCTGGGTACTACGGGGTTGCTTCTCTGACCGTTAAGTGCCAAGCCCGTAGTACCTATGGGCTGGCTTTCCCCCCTGCTAGTTAAAAAAGTAAAGTAAAATAACACTCACCTGACCCCTCGCAAAAAATAGCCTGCTCCCCGACCCCTTCCCCCCCCCCCCCCCCCCACCAAACCTGGCCCCTGCACCCTGTTCCTACAAGCCCTGCATAGCTGGTCCCGTGCTGGTTATTTCGGGTAGGGGGGGGGCCCAATTTTTTTATTTATTTATTTTTTTTTTTTAAGGGTTTTTAACCGGGAGGGGGGGGTTTGTTTTTTAATTAACCACTTATGTTCTGTCACCCCCAAGCCAATTTTTTTTTCTTTATTTAACCCTTTATAGTGTGGATAGTTGTATTTTATTTTTAAGTACTTGTTTCAGTTTGGGGGGTCTTCTGGCAGGAACGGGGGGCTACCAATACATATGTGGTACCGTTGTAATCGGGAGAAATGGGGCTTTCACATGCAGTATGGTTTTCATTAATAAAACAAATGTTTTATTTAAAATAAAGATAATTGTCTAAAAGAAAAAAAAAAATGTGTGTATATATATATATATATTATATATATATAATATATATATATAATATATATTATATATATAATTTATTGTTATTATTATTATTATTATATATATATTTTTTTTTTTTCTTAGTATTTTAATAAACAGTATAAAAAATTACAAACAAGACATTTCATGTTAAAGCCTAAACTCTGCTGCAAAAAATATATATATAATTTTCAAGGAATTGCTGCAAAACATGGTGCAAAATGGGGGGGAAAATGACCTGTCAACTAGGCTGGCATTCAAAAGGGTTAATAGTACCTATGCATGTTGGGTATTGTTCTGCTCGGGGGACCTTGCTCTTTCAGATTTAGCTTGTTTTTTCTTGTTTGCATATTTATATTTAGGAAAACCATGTTATTTATGTATTCATTTTCTATTATTCTAAGTATGTCACACACCCCGCTTCAGAATAGTCATTACACTTGGGTTATACCGACCTGTAGAGGGTGATCTTGCAGAGATGTCATGGAAAAAAAGGGAGCCCCTCCCGGTCCATAAATACCTGGGACCTCCCACTCATTCCCCAGTCTTTCATCTCTGCAGACGGCGAGCAAGTCAGAAGATGGATGTCTCCTCCTTGCAGGTAGCCGGGGTAACTCCCAGCCCCCCTTTTGTTCTATTTTCTGTTTGGTTGTGCCATCGGGCGGCGGATTTTGTGTCCAAAAAGTCGCTACGGCTCTTCCCTTTCTGGGATTGCGGCTCTTTGGAGAAAAATTGGATTCGGTCGCAAAAGGAGGTGGGTTACCTCAGCGAAAGAAGCAACATCGTCCCTTTCGGGGGATGGCTTCCTTTACCCCTTCCTTTCGTGGGGCCAGAGCTGGAAGGGGATTGGCTGTCTTCTCCTCCAGAGGTGATTCCTGGAACAGGGGAAGAGGACGTGCCCGTCCAGGACACAGCTGGGGCTCTAAGCCCAAAGCCGCTGCCAAGCCGGCTCAGCAATGAGGGGGCGCCCTCACCCTTGCGGGTGGGGGGACGGCTGCGACACTTCTCCCAGGTCTGGGACCAGGATGTCTCGGACAGATGGGATTCAGGAAGTGGTGTCTTCCGGTTACAAGCTGGAGTTCGAGATCCGTCCTCCTCCCAGATTCTTCAGGTCTCGGGTGCCCTTGGATGCTCTGGCTGCGCAGGGGCTCCGGGTGGCGGTAAAAGATCTCCTGGACATGGCTGTTTTCTGGCCGGTGCCTTCCTCGGATGGGGCCTGGATACTATTCCAATCTGTTCACGGTGCCCAAGAAGGATGGCTCCTTTCGTACCATCCTGGATCTGAAGCTCCTCAACAGGTTTATCCGTTCCAGGAAGTTCCGCATGGAAACTCTGCGTTCAGCCATAAATTCACTTCGTCAGGAGGACTTCATGACGTCCATAGACATCAAGGATGCTTATCTGCATGTTCCAATCTTCCCGGCACATCAGAGATTTCTCAGATTTGTGATGGAAGATCGGCATTTTCAGTCTGTGGCTCTTCCGTTTGGCCTTGCCTCGGCTCCAAGGGTTTTCACCAAGGTGCTGGCAGGTGTGATGGCCCTCCTCAGAGCCCAGGGTATCCGCATCATGCCTTATCTGGACGATCTTCTCATTATGGCATCCTCTCTCAGCCAGGCTGAGCTAGATACCAGGACTGTGGTATCCACTCTGGAGAGATTCGGCTGGGTGATCAACTATTCCAAGTCCTTCCTCTCTCCGTCCAGGGTGGTGTCGTTTCTGGAATGTCTCTGGATACTTCTCAGTCCAGGGTGTTCCTTCCTCGGCCCAAGGTTCTTTTGATTCAGGAATTGACTCAGCTTCTTCTGTCCATCCCTCGTCCATCCATCCGGCTGGGGATGAGACTGGTGGGATTGATGGTGGCTTCTTTCGAGGCGGTTCCCTTTGCTCAGTTTCACACAAGGACCCTCCAGCTCCATCTCTTGGCGGCCTGGGACAGGTCTCCGCTGTCATTGGATCAGTCTTTTCTGATGTCCCCTCCGGGTTCGGCATTCCCTTCAGTGGTGGCTGGAACCAAGCAATCTGACGAGGGGCAGATCCTTTCTGACCCCTTGTTGGGAGACGGTCACCACGGATGCCAGGCTGTCGGGTTGGGGGGGGGGGTTTGGAAGGATCTTCAGTTTCAGGGACTGTGTGGGCCTCAGGAGGCTCACGATCCCATCAGTGTTCTGGTGCTGAGAGCCATCAGGTTGTTTCTGGGTCACTTGACTTATCAGTTACAGGGACAATCGGACGGCGGTCGCCTACATCAATCACCAGGGAGGGACTTGCAGCAGGCGTGCCCTCAGGGAAGTGTCTTTGATCCTGGCTTGGGCAGAGAGCAATGTCCCATGCATCTCGTTGGCTGTACATTCCGGGAGTGGAGAACATGGAGGCGGACTCCCTGAGCAGGTGCTCATCTCGCCGGGGGGAAATGGTCTCTCAACCCCAAGGTGTTTTGGTCACGTTGCCACAGGTGGGGGACTCCGGAGGTGGACCTCTTTGCCTCTCTTACAATCACAAGCTTCTGGCATTTGTGTCTCTCTCGTGGGATCCGCTGCTCTGGCAGTGGATGCCATGTCTCTGAACTGGAGGGATCTGGGGTTTCTGTACCTGTTCCCTCCGTTCCCCATGGTGGGCAAGGTGGTGCGCAAGCTGGCTCTAGAGGGTGTGTCAGCAATCTTGGTGGCTCCAAGATGGCCAAGACAGGTTTGGTTCGCAGACGTGGTAAGGTTGGCAGAGGATCAGTTAGTTCTGCCCCTTCTGCCGGATCTACTCACTCGGGGTCCACTGCTCTACCCCAATTTACCAACGCTGGCTTTGACGGCGTGGCTGCTGAAACCCCCATCTTGAAGGAGGAAGGTCTTTCTGATGCTGTGATTCAGACTCTGGTTAGTGCTAGGAAGAGGTCTTCCTCTGCCATCTACTATAGGATTTGGCGGTCTTATATTGATTGGTGTGAGGTCCGGGCCTTGCCTTGCAGGGTGTTTTCTATCCCTAGGGTTTTGGAATTTCTGCAACATGGTCTGGACTTGGGTTTGCAGCTTAGTACGTTGAAAGGGCACGTTTCTGCGGTTTTCTTTCAAAGGTCTTTTGTTCTTCATCATCTGGTTAAGACCTTTTTCCAGGGGGTTACACATGTGCGGCCTCCTAGGAAGCCTGTGCTCCCAGTTTGGGATTTGAATTTGGTTCTTTCTGCTTTTCAGGGTCCTCCTTTTGAGCCTTTGCAGGATATTGCTCTTTCTACGCTTACTCAGAAGGTTGCTTTTTTGGTTGCCATCACTTCCGTTCGGCGTGTATCAAGAGTTGGCGGCTTTGTCCATTAAGGCCCCGTACTTTGAGAGGCATCAGGACAAGGTTGTTTTCCACTTCAAGCCAGATTTCCTTCCTAAGGTGGTTTCTGCCTTTCATCTTAATTAGGACATTGTTCTACCCTCCTTGTGTCCTAAGCCAGCAATGACAAGGAGAGGGTCTTGCATTCTCTGGATGTGGTTCGCTGTGTGAAGTACTATTTGGTGGCTACTTCTTCTTTTTCGTAAGACTGACGCCCTTTTCGTTGTGCCCTCCGGGCCTAGGAAAGGTTTGGCTCCCGCCAAGTCTTCCATTAGTAAATGGATTCGCCAGGCCATTGTTGGGGCCTATTCTGCCAAGGGGAAGATTCCCCCTTTTCGTGTTACTGCTCATTCTACTCGTGCTGTTGGGGCGTCCTGGGCTTTCCAGCATCAGGCCTCTGTTGAGCAAGTTTGTAAGGCTGCTACTTGGTCTTCCGTTCACACTTTTTCCAAGTTTTACAAGGTTGATGTGCGGGCCTCAGAGGATGCTGTTTTGGGCCGCAAAGTTCTGCAAGCTGCAGTGGTTTAAGTTTGTGCATTATTGCCTTGGTTTTGGATCCCCGCCCTTTTTGGACACTGCTATTGGATGTCCCAAGTGTAATGACTATTCTGAAGTGGGGTGTCTGACATACTTACAATAATACCATTTTGTACCTTAAAATGGTTATTATAAGTATGTCACACACCCCGCTTCACTCCGCCCTTTGGTATTCTGGATCCTTTATATGGTGAACCTTTTTTACGGTTACTGGTTATAATTGGCTCTTCCTGCTCCCTTTTTCCTTACTGCTGTCTTAATACTGGGGAATGAGTGGGAGGTCCCAGGTATTTATGGACCAGGAGGGGCTCCCTTTTTTTCATGACATCTCTGCAAGATCGCCCTCTACAGGTCAGTATAACCCAAGTGTAATGACTATTCTGAAGCGGGGTGTGTGACATACTTATAATACCCATTTTACAGGTGAGTAATCACAAAATGGTATTTTTTAATAGCCACCCAACTGAGTCACTAACCTAGAGCAGACCTCGGCAAGTAGGTATGTGTATGGGGAAAACCATGGCACCCATCCCTAGTGTCTAATTTGAAATTTCCTGCAGTGCGGACCCCCTTCCCCCTTGGTTTTCCCGTTCGCTCACCTCAACAACTTCTGTCAGTGCTACTAAACCTTCTACTTAGAACAAACATTTTTTCACAAACTGGTAAATAGAAAATTAATTTTAGCTGGAGGGGAAAGAATTGGTGACTGATAAAATAGATGCAAATAATTTACATATCAAATATCTGTAACATCCATTTTTAATTCTTTGATTTAGTATGTATTTATCAGTCTTTAATGTTCATCTATTTCTTTCAGACCTACAAAAAGAGAACCTCCTCCAAGAGGAAAGACTACCAGAACGGTTCAATAAATTCCGTGAACGGTCATACAAATGGCATTTCATCGCTGGAGGACAATGTCAAGCATCGTAAACAAAGAAAGGATTGAGCAGAAAACCCAGCCGCCATTTCACAATACTAGAGGATACAACATCAGATTTAAAGCATGGCTAAGTCTGTGCACTGACGCCCTTTTACAGCTACTGTAACTATTCCTAGTTAATGTGATTAACGTTGGTCTTAATACATTTCAGCCATGATAGATATGCTGTAGAATACATAGATATTGTTCACAAGACTAGCAGCAGTTAATGTTTAGTCCTCCCCCCCCCCCCCCCCCCCCCCCCCCCCAAGTTTATAAAGCCTTTGGCTTTCCTGTCTTTAACCCTTTTGGGCCACCCAGACAGCCATTTATGATGTATAGGTCCCAAGTAAGCTTTGCCTGTCCTACTAAACAACACTCTGGCAGGGAATATTGGGCGTTGAGACCTAATGTGCTTGGAATAAGAAGGCATACTTTGGCTTCCAATCTTATCGTTTAGATTCCTCAGTCTGTCTTTAATCAGTCTTTCCATCTGCACCAAGTTGCCATTATTTTTTTTATTTACATTTTTGTTTGTTTCCTATTGGCTCATGGGTGCATTCATTAATAGTGCCTAATATATCATATTTGCCAGCTGTATTCTCATGGGTATTTTGAAATCCATTCCATTATATATTTATGAAAATGTAAGTAGTAGCGCAACAGGACTTGTTGTGTATTCAGTGCTGCCAAATTCACAAGCATTTAAACACTTACTTGCCTCAAAGATGCTCAATACATCCAAGTAATCAAATTGTCAGTATGTTCTGGCTTTAGAGGAATAAGTATAAAATGCTGTCAGAAGGGAGTTTGTGCACATTTTAGACTTGGTGATCTCGGGACCCAATCTCTAATTTCAGATGGAAAATGTTGGATATAAATCAGGTGCTTCCTATTGTGAGAAGAGCAGGATGGGCATTCTCCTTAATAGGCAATGTCTGTACCTATTACTTAAATATATAGCACTCGAACAACCCCTACTCTCAGCATCTAATTATTTTATTCACTCCGTCTAAAACCCCATACTAAATCTTTTCAGTTTACACCTCCAGCAACTGCAGACTGTTCCCTTTGGATGGATGCATGAATGTGAATAAAGCTATGACTCTCCCATATAGCGTGAGCCCTGAAGTCCCTTTTACATATCCCTCATAAAGATATGTCTCTTTCCAAAGACTGAATATGGCATCCTAACCACTTCATAATCTAGTTCTAGTACCTCCCAATACACATTTTCCCTTGAAGTGTGTAGGTCTACTTTTAAATGGACTTGTATTGTATGTACTTACACATAACAGTGTAACTCCTATGATATTGACCTGATAAATGAGGTGAATATCTTAAAGCACTTTGTTTCCTCTGAGTTTTAATAGACAGGATATTAACTGTCATTGAACTTTGGATTCCACTTTTATGAGTACTAAGACATCAAGAATACACAACAAATCTTTTTCTTTTTTTTTTTTTTATTCCTACTAATGGATATCCTACAGTTTGACAGACTGGGCAAAACACTTCAATGTGCATGTTGCTAACTCTCAGTTTTATGTTTAGTCTCTTTACATCATACAATATACATATTTTTTCCTTTCCGAATTTGGGATGTGGTTGTGTATTCTGGCTGTGGGTACAGTGACAAGCTTTAAAGGGCATTTGTTGTAGGTTAGAAGAATGATGCTCCCCTTACCTCGCCTGCAGCTGGTCCAACCAGATCTGCAGGTTTAAATTTGCCCATGGAGGCAATTGACTTTTGAGGAGATATACTTATGCCTGCCTTGGAGTAGAATCCTTTGCTTTTAGCTGTGGACTGACTATGGGGGAGGTCTTATTAAAGGGCCAGTCCAGCACATATGTAAAATATTAACATACCCCCTACCCCCTTCTATTAGCGCTAAAGCGCGTGTAATAAAGGAAATGGAGGACACTCGCTTCCCCCCTGGGATCCAGCGGTGAGGTTGGCAGTGCCGCAGCAATTTTCTTGAAGTACCTCTGGGGCTGGCACTCTCTGCATCGGGCGTGCTCCCACCCACCCATTGTATGGGGGTCTTTATTTTTATTGCAGTTAGAAAGTCACCACTATATATGTCAAGAGAAAGCCCTAAACAGTAACTGCTGCTTAGTGCTCTCATTGCTTGCAGATCGGATCTGCAGCTGAATAGGGATTGAGGTTCAGTTATTGTGTGCTCATGTGCCCTTGTTATAGACCGTGGATACACAAAGTATTACTGTAGTAAATATAACACTGCTGTTGCCTTACTAGTTTAATTTTCTAGGTGCTGATCAGCAATTTACAGTTACTAAGAAATTACATCATTTTTTATTGCAGGATACCCTTGTATCTGTAGGCGTCATTTGTATTGTGTAGTTTTCAATAAACAAGCCTTAAAGACGGCATTTAGTTGACAGCCTTCTACTGTGTAGGTGATGCCATATTACCTTTTTTTTTTTTTTTTTAAGATATAGTATTTTATTCTTATTTAAACCTTGCCTCATGCGCACATTGGAAGCAGCCATTTTGTGACAGACATTGATTAGAATACATCTATTTTTAAAGTTGGTTGCACTTTCAAAATGGCTGCCTCCCGAAGTAGAAGACAGGGACACTTTAACGGTGACTGTTAAACAAGTTGTACTGTTTTTGGTTAATTCAAGTTCCACAGCGCTAAGGATTTTTTAATTTTTTTTGGAATCACACTGTTAAGTATTGTGGATTTGTTGTTCGTACAATTTATGTATAAAATATTGCACTCAAGGTAAGCATATGGCTTAAAGCATACCGGTATAAATGAAGGTGCTTTAATGGATCATTGGTACCTAATTAAAAACAATAGTGGTCCTTTGGAAAGATCAGAATTCTGATATATAACTTTTTTTGGGCAGATGGGAATTAAAAGGATTCATTCACCACAGGGTTTTTATCTTTAAAATGCAGCAATCTTTTTCATGGACGAGTAGCCTAAATCTAGACCCTTGCATATGTTTTTCCTTTTGTGGACTCATTCTTTTCCTTCTTGGCCCTGTTGAGGCTGTGTGAAATCCCCTGGATTGCTTTACAACAACTCCCCATGATCCCACGATAAATGCATAAGCTCTCCACCAATCAGTAGCTCAAGCTCTATTCATCTTTACTTAGTACAGCTGAACAGAGTGTGATCCACTGGTTGCTTCCCCGCATACCTGCGACAGCCATTCAGAAATGCCTGATGGGAGTATACTCATCAGCCAGAGAAAAGCCAGGGTTGTGGCCTGTAGGATCATCAGCAAGGTTAGTGTACATGGCTCGTCCTGGGGATTTCACACATCGGGGACTTGACCAGCCCTGGAATATTCCAGGGCCCATGACCTGATTTTTCCTCTAATTGCTCTGCAGAAGTCTGATACTTGACCCTAGTGGTTATTTTGTTTTCTTAATAGTACTGCTGCCTCTTGAGGTTTCTGAAGGTACTGCTTAATAACTTCTGTTCCTATTTTTCTTATAGAATTGTTCCACTATGTCCTGTCCATGTTGACAACCATTTTGTGTTTTAAAAAACTACCACACACATAGCCATTGTTTTGTATGAGAAACTACCACACATCAGCCTGTGTAATAACCGCAAATATATTTTGTCTATACATATTCTGCTTCCACCACAAAATGGTTGCATCTGTGGTTGTATTTTGTAGTATTTTTTTTTTTTTGTTTAACCCCATGTGAGCTGCTACTGAGTAACTATCAGTAGTTTCTTTGTATATTACATTATATTCCTCATTTATTCTTTTTTTTTTTTCCAGTTTCTTGTAATAGGGGATAACACATTCAATGCACTATTCCCTGCAGTGAGCAAGTTAGGTGTAATGATGCCAAGGAAGTTGTATGAACATATTTATGTTTTTATGATTTTTTTTCCCTTTTAATTGCCTAATATCCACCACTGGCAAAACCATTTATACAGTAATGTGTTAATATATTAAAATATGAAAAATAAATTGTGGTGGTCTTTATTCAACTATTTCCTAATGTTTTGACTGCATAATGTACAGGTTCAGTTTCAGAGGTAATGTCTGACTACAAAAGATATGTGGAGGCTGATTCATTACTAGCGCCAGGTACCGGCAGATGAGTGTCTGTAGCGAGGTGCTCAGAGCGACCGCTAGTAGTCTCTGGCCGGCATTGATGAATTTGATGTGTGAGTCGCTATAACGCTAGTACAGTGCTATCTGGGAGCGAACTGGAGCGACTCAAACCATATTCATCAAAAAAACAGCCTCCCACAATGCCGGCGCTCAAAATTGGGTCGCTGTAGGCCAGAAGCTGTGTGATTAAAGTCCGTTTTTGAACACATATCCAGTAGTAACAAAGCGAAAGCATATGGAATTACATTATTACATTGTGAAATTAACACTTTAATACCAGACAATGACAATTCTGCATAAAAATATACAAAATCTAAAGTTTTCAAAAATGACTAATAGACCAGAAGACCTCACACAATGATTTGATTAAAAAAATTAAAAGAAAACCCTGTTTTAAAGAGAAGAAAAGTAACGTCCATTGAAATGCATGGGAGAGTGACAGGTAATACCAGGTGCTCTGGAGCCTTCTGTGATGATGAATCAGATGCTACATGATGTAGTTAAGAGTAGCTGACCCGAATTGCTGTGATAAATGTGGTATTGCGTACAGTGCCCGGCATTCACCGTATGCTGCCAGTCGCTACCTGGCGCTATGACTTGATGAATAACCCCCATAGTCTACGTTCATTTTCACTATATCCAGTCCAGGTCATCCCAGAAGTGATGACAGTTGGGTAGTCCGCCACCAGGTGGCACAGTTACTGCAAGATCCAGAGCTGTAACTCCTCCCGGCCCCCTATAAAAAGAGCTGGCTATAGAATTCCTGATTTCGTCTTGCAGTACTGCTGCAAGGATCGTCTTGGATACTCTCTTTGGATACTGCAGCTGAGCGGGGCATTTTAAGCCTGTCGGCCACTGCACCCCTATTTCCTCTGTTCCCATGGACCCACGTATGCCTCCCAGCCTCGGCTGAGGGGACAGATGAAGGTAGGGAGAACGCCAGGGCCAGGCGTTGACAGAGCTAGGCTCTGGGACGCAGACCCTCCCTAAAGGGTAGTTGGCCATAAGCGATGGTGAGCCACCTAAGCCCGGATTTTCCCCTTGTCTGTAACTACAGCTTTATTGTTTTTGTGTGTGTGCTCCACCTTATTCACTTCACTGCATGCTTACCTCCCTCGGCTCCTTCTCCTTTCCCCTCCATCTTGTCAGCGCACTGTGAGGCGTCTCGGCTGTTATTGTGGAGGCTGCGGCCTCGGGGGTTGTGCGGGGCGCTCCGCAGCCGGGCGGGAGGTCTCTCTGTGGGCCGCCTTCCCTTCTTCCTCACTGGGCGCCATTTTCTGAGGGTGCTCGCTTTCGCACCCGCAGTCGGGGGGGCGGGGCAGCGCGATGACGCGTTTTGCGTCATAGCTGCACGGCCCGCCCCTCGAGGTGCGCCATTTTCCCTGCTGCCCTGCTCTGCACCTGGGTCCGTTATTAGTATACAGTACGTCCTGCTCCAGATATAGTACTTACACTTGGGTTATCCTCCGCCAGATGGTGCTGCACTGCAGAGACTTGCAAAAACAGGTTCCCCCCCGGCCCTCAAATACTCGGGGATCTCCCACAAATCCCCAGATTTCTCTGCAGTGCTGACTGCGAAGACATGAAGTATCTCTCTCGCAGGTGAGCGGGGCTATCAAAGCCTGCGGCCCTGTAGGACTATTCCCACCCTTCCTCCCTGTGATGTGCCTCCCAGCCTGGGCTGCGCTGGTCGGGTGAAGGTAGGCAGCACCATGCGTGCTTATGGAGCCATGCTCCACCGCAGTCCCCCACCAAAGGGTAGGCGGTTTAGGCTGATGGTGAGCCTCTAGGGGATGCGCTATTGCCCCATGTAGCGGTGGGCCCTGTACAAAGGGTCGCCATCCTCCCTCGTTCCCCCCGTAGCTTGGGGGGAAAGGGGGGGGTGGTCTCAGTGTATGGTGTTTACACGCTTATGGCCTTAGTATTGTCCTTTGACTGGTATTCCTGGTGTCAGAGACGCGCTGTTTGCATTTTTATTGTGTATCTGTCGCCACCGCGCGCACCTCTTTCCTTTAACTGGATGTTCCTGCGCCGGGCAGCGGCGTTGCCTCTGACGCTGCGGCGTCTTCATTGGCAAATCATTTTCTAAGTGTGTCATACACTTCGCTCCTCATGACAACGTTGAAACTATCTCAGAGCTTCTTGCTCTTCGGGGGGGGGCGGAGACCTGGTTTGGCGCGCTCCACGTCACAGCCCGCTCTGGCCCGCCCTTCGAGGTTCGCTTGGCGCCATTTTGATGCTGGTCGCACGCACGCGTGGTAACGGTCCTCCTCCTCCCTTGTTCTGTAAGTGCCCTCGCGGGTGATTTTCATGATCCTTGATTACTGCGCATGGTTCTGACACCCTTCATTCCCATTATGTCTTTCAGACTGGTGAACACCATTGCCTTCTCCCGGCCCGGTGTAATTATAGTGGCCCTTGTAATATTCTCCCACTTCCCTAGCGGGTCTTTGGGGCATTCAGGGTTGCTTATAGTGTAAATCCCTACTGGCATTTTGTGCCTTGAATAATCACCATATGGAGGCATCTCAGAATTATGTGACCGGGGTCCCTCTGGGACAAGACCGGCTGTGTATAGCGTGTGGACAACCCCATGCTGCTGCTGACAGGGCACGGGTCTGTGTACCCTGTGCCGAGCAAGCACTGGCTCTGCAATCAGGTCGGTCAGTGGCTGCACCTAGCTTCAATTCACCTATCGCCCCAGGCTTAAATCTCACTCCTGAGTCGCATACAAGTGGGGAATTGCAGCCTGCTGGGCCTTCCAGACTGCCTACGGCTGAACAGATTATTGCTAGGTTGTCAGAGCGCATGGGCCCTGGTAGGAATCGGCACCTGTCGCCTCATGTTTCTGTATTTTCTATGAGAACCGAGGAGTTTACTACTCCGTGTGACTATACCCCTTCTGATGAAGGGGAGTTGTTCTCTGACTCGGGCTCATCTGATGAGAGGCCGAGGAGTCATGACGATTCTGGCCCTGAATACTGGGGCCAGTGTGACACTGACAACTTGTTGATTAAGGTCTTTAAGGCACTGTCTATCTCTCTCCCCGGTGAGGTCCCCAAGCCTAGAAGGGAGCGTTTCCATACTGCGACTGCACGTTTGGAATTTCTAGAGAAGGCTCATTTCCATGCTCTTGTGCTCAAGGGATGGGAATGCCCCAGTAAACTTCCAGGGGTTCTAGGGGACTGGGATAGGAAATACCCTTTTCCCCCTGAGGTGGTTAATTGTTGGTCATCCCCCCCCCCCCCCCGTGGTGGATGTGCCGATCATAGGGGTCCCTAATCCCCCCTTTATTACAACCCCTGCTTATAGTACCCTTCGGGATGCTGAGGACCGGCACATTGATCTGCTGGCCTCCCATGCCTTTTCTTGTGCAGGGACGGCGCTGCACCTGTTCTGTGCAGCGGCTATTACTGCAGTGGCCACTAGAACCCTCATCAAAAAATTGCTCGATCATCACCCCGAGGATCTCCCCTGGGAGGTGTTTAATGCACTCTCCAATTGTGATGTATTTGTTGTAAAATTTATGCTATTAGCGCTGGATGACACCATTAGAATGTGTGCAAGAACTTCTGCCCTTGTGGTGGCTATATGTCGCTAGCTCTGGCTGCGACAGTGGGGTGCTGATGATGCTACTAAAAAGACTTACTGGGCTTCCCTTTAGAGGGCAACGCCTATTTGGGGCCCGTCTGGACCTGTTCGGTAAAAAGGGCAAATCACCCCTACGCAGGCGGCTGTCTCGGCCCCCTCGGGGCAGGGGCACCCCTCCTCCCCCTACCTTAGTTTTTAAAAGGAACCAGGGGTGTCCTTCCGGATTTTTCGTGCAGACTCCTGCCCCATGAGCAGCAGACAACACCCTGGCCCCTCCGGCGGGGCTAAGCCAAATCTTCCACAAAACCCCCGCAAGCATGATGGGGCGCCCTCATCCGTCTGGGTGAGGGGATGGCTGCAGCACCTTGCTCTTATCAGGAGGCATCTCGCCTCATTCTGGTGGATTCAGGAGGTTGTGTCCTCCAGATACAAGATAGTTTGCTGCGCGGCCTTCCCCAGTTTTATCAGGTTCCAGGTACTCCTGGTCCCTGCTGCTGTTTAGTTGCTGGCACAGGCCATGCTAGGCCTGCGAGGTCTGAGGGTCTCTTGCAGATTGCCCGTAAGAGGCAGAGGCAGGGGCCGCTACACCAACCTTTCCACAGTCCCCCAACAGGATGGGTCGGGCTGGTCCAGTCTGGATTCACAGTAATTCTCTAATTACAGGCAGTTTCTGCTTTAGAGGTACTCTCCCTGATTCACTGCAGCACCTGAGCGTACCAATGCTGCTATTGTTTCATGTAGTGCCCCGAAGGAAATGCCACATATTTTAGAACAATGCTGCAGCGAACGATGGGTAGTGCCAGTTATGTACAACCAACGCATGGCGCTGAAGCCCAAATTTAAGAACACAGAACACAACGCCAGCTTCAGGCTCTTCAAACAAAGTATGTTTCTCACAATAAAAATCCCAGTCACAGAGCAAAACCACATGGAATGACCTTGTTAACATACTGGAGCACTGGCACTGCAATGGTGGAACATGCAAATTTGCAGCCTATTTCTAAAGTCCATGGAACAACTCTAAAGTCTATTCTACGTATGTCACACACCCCTCTTCAAGACATTCATTACACTTGGGTATACTGACCTGTAGATGGCAATCTTGCAGAGATATCAAAAAAAGGTAAGACCTTCCCGGCCCATAAATACCTGGGACCTCCCACTCATCACCCAGTCTTTCATCTCTGCAGTGGCGAGCAAGTCAGAAGATGATGTCTCCTTGCAGGTAGCCGGCCTTCTTTCTTCTATTCCTGCCCGGATCCCCTTTGTTTAATATTCCCTGCCTCCCAGCCTAGGCTGCTGGTCCGGGCAAAGGTAGCTGGCACCCCTGGTGCTTAGGAGCCGTGAGACCCCATAACAAGGGGTAGGCGGCTATCTGGGTTGGTGATCCCGGTTTGGGATCCCCCGTCCCTTGGCCCTACCCTGGCATTGATTCCCCCTCTCCTGGGTACCCTTAGAGGGGGGGGGGCGGGTCCCTTATGGATTCCTATCAATTATGTGTGTGTGTGATTTTACTTTCACCTTTAGATGGTGCCGGCCTTCGGCGCGCTAAGGGAGCTGTCTGCAATAACGGCGGTTAGCCCATGAGGTCTTCTTCTCTGGGCGGGGTGGCGGGGCCGGGCGCTCGCGCGCACCTACGGCCCGACCCTGTGCTGCGAGCGTGTCTTTCATGTCCCGGCGCCTGGCCGGGCGCGAACCGCACCGGCCCGCCCTCCCTCCTCCTACTGCACACTGCGCGTCGTCTCTGTGCCTGGCCTGCGGTACCGAAGGTCGGGTGAGGGGCCTGATGGCCATCACTGTCATCTGTTATTTAACTCCTTGTACATTTTGCATGGTTCTTGTGTTCGAGGTGGACCATTGATCATATTAAAGGGGGGTTCTCCCAGTCCAGGGTCCCTGGTTAATTGTTAGCTGGCTTAAAATCCTCCCACTTGGGACTTAAAGGGGCATCCCGGGTTGCATTATTGCGTAATTCCCAAAAAATAAAAAAGAGCATTGTACACATATATTTATATATATATATTTATATTACTAAAAAATCACCATATGGAGGCTTCCCCGGATACTGGACTTGTGCCCCCCTCGGGGCAATCCAGGCTGTGTTTGGGGTGTGGGGTATCCATTTTGGAGGATGATGTATTTCTATGTGTACCCTGTGCACAGCGGTCTATTACGCGGCAGACCGGATCTCAGGCGTCTGGTTCTGCTCCGCCAGTCTCCTCCCCGTCTCCCCCTCGCCTGACATGGGCTTGTGATGTGGGCATTAGCGGGGAGTCGCAATCTGAGGTGTGTGCCAGATTGGCCAATCTTGAAAAATTGTTTTCCAGTGCCGTCGCAAAAAAGGCCACGGCAAAGAGAAAACATTTTGTATGAGGCTGCGCAGGCCTTTGATAGGGAGGATTTTAACTCCCTGGATTGGTCTGATTGTTCCCCGCGTGAGGAAGGGGAGCTGTATGAGGAGTCTGATGACTCCGACGATCAGCAGTTTGTGGGTGCTGATACCGAGCAGGGCCAGGGGGATTCCTCGGATACCTCTAGGGTCCTGGCTCATGTGTTTGAGGTCCTGGCTATTTCCCCCCCCCCCCCCCCCCGAGGCGGCTCCACCGCTGAAGGGGGAGTCCTTTGAAGTGACAAAGCCCCGCTTGGAATTTCCTTTATCAAAAGCATTTTGATGGTATCATTCGCAAGGAATGGGAGAGGCCGACGCGGCTTCCAGTTGTCCCACCGGGTTGGGACAAGAAATATCCCTTTCCGGCGGGCGCCGTGAAGCACTGGTCGTCTCCCCCCGAGGTGGATGCTCCTGTTTTGGGGTTGTCCAGCTCCTCAGTCCTCTATTCTCCGGAGTGCACTACCATCAAGGATGGTGAGGATAAACGCATTGACCAAATGGCTTGTCATGGTTTTGCCAGTGTTGGATCGGCCTTGCGGCCGGTTTGTGCTTCTGCGCTTGTATTGGTAGCTGCCAGGTCAGTTGTTAGAGGATTATTGACCTCTTCCGGGCTTGACTCGGCTAGTGAGGAATTTGCCGACCTTAAGCGCTGTGAGTTATTTTTTGTCCTTTGTGCTGTACGCCCTGAATGACACATTGGTTATGTGTAGCAGAGCTACGGTCCTGCTTGTGGCTGTCCGCCGGTCGGTTTGGTTACGTCAGTGGGCGGCTGATTTTGTGTCCAAAAAGTCGCTCACGGCCCTTTGGAGAAAAACTGGATTCGGTGGCAAAGGGAGGTAGGTTACCTCAGCGTAAGAAGCAGCGTCGCCCTTTTTGGGGGGGCGGCTTCCTTCTCTCAGTCCTTTCGTGGGGCTAGTGTTGGCAGGGGTTCGGCCTTCCCTTCGTCCAGAGGTGATTCCTGGCCTAGGGGCAGGGGTCGGGCCCGTCCAGGACACAGTTGGGGCTCCAAGCCTAGAGCCGCTGCCAAGTCGGCTCAGCAATGAGGGGGCGCCCTCACCCTTGCGGGTGGGGGGACGGTTGCAACTCTTCTCCCAGGTCTGGGTCCAAGAGGTCTCGGACATGTGGATTCCGGAAGTGGTGTCTTCCGGTTACAAGCTGGAGTTAGAGCGCCGGCCCCCTCCCAGATTCTTCAGGTCTTGGGTGCCGTCAGATCCTCTGGCCGCCCAGGGGCTTCGGGCGGCAGTAGCAAGTCTCATGGACATGGCTGTCATCTGTCCGGTGCCCCTCTCAGACCGGGGCCTGGGCTTCTATGCCCAAGAAGGACGGTTCCGTTTCGTCCTATTCTGGATCTGAAGTTGCTCAACAGGTTTGTCCGTCCCCGGAAGTTCCGTATGGAAACTCTGCGCTCAGCCATCCATTCACTTTGTCAGGGGGACTTCATGACGTCCATAGACATCAAGGATGCTTACCTGCATATTCCAATATTTCTGGCACACCAGAGATTCCTCAGGTTTGTCGTGGACAATTGGCATTTTCAGTTTGTGGCTCTTCTGTTTGGCCTTACCTCGGCTCCAAGGGTTTTTACCAAGGTGTTGGCAGGAGTGATGGCCATCCTCAGAGCCAGGGGTATCCGCATCGTGCCCTATCTGGACGATCTTCTCATTATGTCGTCTTCCCTAAGTCAGGCGCAGCTGGATACCAGGACTGTGGTGTCCACTCTGGAGAGTTTTGGTTTGGTGATCAACTATCTCAAGTCCTGCCTCACTCCCTCCAGGGTGGTGGAGTTTCTGGGAATGTCGCTGGATACTTCTCAGGCCAGGGTGTTTCTCCCCGAGCCAAGGTCCTTCTGATTCAGGAGTTGACTCAGCGTTTCCTATCCATCCCCCGCCCGTCCATCCGGCTAGGGATGCGACTGGTGGGATTGATGGTGGCGTCGTTCGAGGCGGTTCCCTTTGCCCAGTTTCACACAAGGACGCTCCAGCTCGATCTCTTGGCGGCCTGGGACGGGTCCCCGCTATCATTGGATCGGTCTTTTCTGATGTCCCCCCGGGTGCGGCATTCCCTTCGGTGGTGGCTGAAACCAAGCAACCTGACGAGGGGCAGATCCTTTCTGACCCCTTGTTGTGAGACGGTCACCACGGATGCCAGCCTGTCAGGTTGGGGGAGATTTTGGAAGGATCTTCAGTTTCAGGGCCTCTGGAGGCTCACAATCCCATCAATGTTCTGGAGTTGAGGACCATCAGGTTGGTTCTGCCTCACTTGACTCATCAGTTGCGGGGCCTACCGGTTCAAGTTCGGTCGGACAATCGGACGGCGGTCGCCTACATCAATCACCAGGGAGGGACTCGCAGCAGGCGTGCCTTCAGGGAAGTGTCTTTGATCCTGGATTGGGCAGAGAGCAATGTCCCATGCATCTCGGCGGTGTACATTCCGGGAGTGAAGAACACGGAGGCGGACTCCCTGAGCAGGGGGTCGACTCGCCGGGGGGAATGGTCGCTCAGCCCCAAGGTGTTTCGGTCGCTTTGCCACCGGTGAGGGACTCCGGAGGTGGACCTCTTTGCCTCTCGTCACAATCACAAGCTTCCGGCATTTGTGTCTTTCTCGCGGGATCCGCTGGCTCTGGCAGTGGATGCCATGTCTCTGAACTGGAGGGATCTGGGGTTTCTGTACCTGTTCCCTCCGTTTCCCATGGTGGGCAAAGTGGTGCGCAAGCTGGCCCTAGAGGGCGCGTCAGCAATCCTGGTGGCTCCAAGGTGGCCAAGACAGGTTTGGTTCGCAGACGTGGTAAGGTTGGCAGAGGATCAGTTAGACCTGCCCCTTCTGCCAGATCTGCTCTCTCAGGGTCCACTACTCTACCCCAAATTACCAACGCTGGCTTTGACGGCGTGGTTGCTGAAACCTCAATCTTGAGGGGGGAAGGTCTTTCTGATGCTGTCATTCAGACTCTGGTTAGGGCTTGAAAGCAGTCTTCCTCTGCCATCTATTATAGGACTTTGAGGTCTTATATTGATTGGTGTGAGGTAAGGGCCTTGCCTTGCAGGGCGTTTTCTGTCCCTAGGGTCTTGGAATTTCTGCAATATGGTCTGGACCAAGGTTTGCAGCTTAGTACGCTGAAAGGGCAGGTTTCTGCCCTGGCCGTGTTCTTTCAAAAGTCTTTTGCTCTTCATCCTCTGGTTAAGACATTTTTCCAGGGGGTTACGCATGTGCGGCCTCCTAGGAAGCCTTTGCTCCCAGTGTGGGATTTGAATTTGGTTTTGTCTGCCTTGCAGGGTCCTCCGTTTGAACCTTTGCAGGGTATCTACTTTCTACGCTTACTCAGAAGGTTGTTTTTCTGGTTGCCATCACTTCTGTTCGGCGCGTTTCGGAGTTGGCAGCCTTGTCTATTAAGGCTCCTTACTTTGAGAGGCATCAGGACAAGGTTGTTTTCCGCTTCAAGCCCGATTTCCTTCCTAAGGTGGTGTTTGCTTTTCATCTGAATCAGGATATTGTTCTTCCCTCCTTGTGTCCTAAGCCCAGCAATGACAAGGAGAGGGTTTTGCATTCTTTGGATGTGGTTCGCTGTGTGAAGTACTATTTGGTGGCTACTTCTCCTTCTTGTAGGACTGATGCCCTTTTTGTGGTGCCCTCTGGGCCTAGGAAGGGTTTGGCTTCTGCCAAGTCTTCCATTAGTAAATGGATTCGCCAAGCCATTGTTGGGGCCTATTCTGCCAAGGTGAAGGTTCCCCCTTTTCGTGTTACTGCTCATTCTACTCGTGCTGTTGGGGCGTCCTGGGCCTTCCAGCACCAAGCTTCTGTTGAGCAGGTTTGTAAGGCTGCTACTTGGTCTTCGGTTCACACTTTTTCCAAGTTTTAGAAGGTTGATATTCGGGCCTCAGCGGATGCTGTTTTTGGCCCCAAAGTTCTGCAGGCTGCAGTGGTTTAAGTTTGTGCCTTGTTTTTTGGATCCCCGCCCTTTATGGACACTGCTATTGGATGTCCCAAGTGTAATGCATGTCTTGAAGCGGGGTGTGTGACATACTTATAATACCTATATTACAGGTGAGTATTCATAAAATGGTATTTTTGTTGTTACCCAGGAAAGCCAAGACACTCATTATAAGTGAAAAAATACAGAAAAATGTAATCTAAATGTAACACAACCAAAATATACACCATTGAAGTGTATGGGAGAGCGCGACTGCGTGACAGGTGCTATATGGCACTGCTGAACATACAGTGCCGGTGCTTTACACTGAGCTGTTGCTAGTGATGCATGTGACACTACGTGGCGCTATTACAGGCACTCACCAGTTTGACACTATATATATATATATATATATATATATATATATATAGTTTTCACATACTAAGCCTGGTGTTCACCTGATGCTATGTGGTACTACATGGCGTCAGTGTTTCTTAAATAAGGCCCTTAGTCTGTGGGGCTGTTTGGGTGGATACTGGGCACTGTAAACTATGCAAGGCAAAGCAGCAAGATCCATTTTCTGCTTGAACAATACATGTATGAGTAGGACAGTAGCAGGTGGACCACCTTCTTAGTAGAAGAACTCAGGATGGTTTCACACACTTGCCCATATTATCCCATCGGCCTTATCACATATATGCTTGCAAAAAGACTGGCCTGCAGAGATATTCCAAGTATGTCACACACCCTGCTTCCACTATTCATGACGTATAGGTTATGCCCAGTAGAGGGCGAACTTCTGCAGAGATGAAAGAAAAAAAGGCTGAGGGGATACAATCCCTCTACACCTTGGTGGCAGGAGCACCAAAAATTCATCCACACTCATATAGCAAAATAATCCAGCATTTTATTTGAATCACAAAGACAACAGTTGTTACAAGACACACACATTAAAAACACTGCACATCCCCCAATTCTTCCAGTGCTAACAATAAAGAAGCCATACATTTCCGGGAAAACTCCTCAATTTCAGTCGTGTAAGGAATTAAAATATAACTATATTTTAGTGCCGGCGCTAAACCTACTATACAATAACCTACCTACAATATCAGACCTAAATAAAGTGGCAGTGCAAAATATTAATAAATATATTCCAAAAGACCAAACATCCCAAAAGGTATAAAATATGTCAACATGTATATGTGCATAAAACAGTGTTTGAATAAATCCTGAATATTAGCAATACAAAAAAAAAAAAAAGCAACATTAAAACGCGTTTCCCACTGGTCATGAACACCTAAGACTGATTGTGTCTCACGTTGATATATACACCATATTTTTGCAAATAGGATAAGAAAAATATGAAAAACCATGTGCCAGGCAAGGAAATTCAATACAGCAGGAGGGACACCTGCGCACGCGGCCGCCGAATGCGCTTCGCTGGGTGAGGGAACAAAGGACTCACCATACCCATGTCTTTATGTCCGTCGCCATTGTTAATGGACCAACCGCAATTCAATAGGTATTAGTGGAACGCATCCGCGTTCCAACAGGTGCGGCGGAAGTGACGTCGTCCATCCCACCGGAAATGATACGGCTGGTAGGGCGTGGTTTCACTTAGTACTGCGAGCGTGATGTCACAAGGGGCACTGACAACTGCGGGCAGCCATGCATGGGTGCATAGACAAGCGCCATCACTCACTGCCGCACACACTGCCCGGCACATAGAGCCCCAAGGAACGCCAGGCGCCGCCCCGCCCCGAGTGGGACACCCCTGCCCCGCACCACCTATCCCGAGCATGAAAGTGCGCTGGATGCGAGTGCCGGCATGCAGCCCGGCGAAAGCGCACCACCTGCAACGGGAAGAGGCGGTCGGCAGCACGGGGTGCCCCACTCACGACGGGCGTGCAGCGATGGCGAGGCAGAAACAGTACTGGGAGAAACTAGAGTCAAAGGTTACAGCGACATGGGATGGCTATTTAAAATCTGTTGTACAATGAGTATACTATGATAATAAAGCCTAATGGTAATAGATCTACCCTCATACTGTTAATAAAAAGATAATATTTACAAGACAATGGCCCACTAAGTCTGTTTGATACAACTCTATACAAGGTAACAACAATAAGCCAATAGCAAGGAAGCACTCTCTTATAAGTGTGCCCTAATCACTGTATAAGGGGCACCCAAATATATACACGGATATGCAGAAATAGATAGAGCCCATAGTACCACCCCAGGCCAAGTATATCTGAGAACCTGCTAGAAAACCACATCAAAGTAACAACAATATGGGGCCCATCCCTCCTTACGGGGCAAAATAAGTTGTTGAGGCAGGCTGGTAATAAATACTCCTTGCCTGCCAAAATGTTGTCATAGTAGCCCCAGTCAGACCTTCCTAATATATGTTATTCAAGGCCCTCACTCCAGGGAAAAAAAAAAAAACAATTTTACTATCACTAATGAGGCAACAAGGAATAAAACAATGTATTCTATGAGGAAATGAGAGTCCAGTGTAATACAGCAGATCTTCTGTGCTTTCGGGCGAAGTTTCGAGGAAGACGTCTCCTAATGTCAAATTCCCCCATCTGCGAAGTGCCAACCAACCACCGATGACAGAACCAGCTTTTTCATGCTGAAGTGCAAACTACAAAAGCAAGAACAAAATAAAAAACAAAGCACACAAGAGTGAAGCAAGAAACTTAATAATGCATAAAATAGTAAAGATCACAATTTTAAAGAAACCCATTTCAAAAACCCCGAACCCTACATTACTACAATAGTTCAAGAGGCCTGGTGTCCATCCATACTGGAAAGATCTCTAGGCCAAGGGTATAATTATAAAACCCAATTAACTTAATAAACCTACAATAGTGAGAAGAAAAGAAAACCCCAAGTGTGACCCCAAAAGACATGGGGAGAACGTATATTCCCAAAGATATAAACTCCTCTCCGCCCGTTTACACAACTTCCCACAAGGACTGCAAGCACTGGAACTCATTCAGGACCCCCTTAGGGCAAACTACTTGTTGCCTAGCCCAAAAATGGTCCTCATTCAGGCCTCTAGGGCTCAGGGTATCCAACTCCGCCATCGCTGCGCGCCCATCGCGAGTGGGGCGCCCCGTGCTGCCGACCTCCTCTTCCCGTTGCAGGTGGTGCGCTTTGCCGGGCTGCATGCCGGCGCTTGCATCCAGCCCACTTTCATGCTCGGGATTGGTGGTGCGGGGCAGGGGTGTCCCACTCGGGGCGGGGCGGTGCGGCGCCTGGCGTTCCTTGGGGCTCTATGTGCCGGGCAGTGTGTGCGGAAGTGAGTGATGGCGCTTGTCTATGCACCCATGCATGGCTGCCCGCAGCTGTCAGTGCCCCTCGTGACATCACGCTCGCAGTACTGAGTGAAACCACACCCTACCAGCCGTATCATTTCCGGTGGGATGGACGACGTCACTTCCGCCGCACCTGTTGGAACGCGGATGCGTTCCACTAATACCTATTGAATTGCGATTGGTCCATTAACAATGGCGACGGACATAAAGACATGGGTATGGTGAGTCCTTTGTTACCTCACCCAGCGAAGCGGCACGGGCGGCCGCGTGCGCAGGTGTCCCTCCTGCTGTCCCCCACTCCATATCACGTGTATTGGATTTCCTTGCCTGGCACACAGTTTTTCATATTTTTCTTATCTTATTTGATTGTGTCTCACGTTGATATATTCACCATATTTTTGCAGTCTTAGGTGTTCCTGACCAGTGGGAAACGTGTTTTAATGTTGCTTTTTTTTTTTGTATTGCTAATATTCAGGATTTATTCAAACACTGTTTTATGCACATATACATGTTGACATATTTATACCTTTTGGGATGTTTGGTCTTTTGGAATATATTTATTAATATTTTGCACTGTCACTTTATTTAGGTCTGATATTGTAGATAGGTTATTGTATAGTAGGTTTAGTGCCGGCACTAAAATATAGTTATATTTTAATTCCTTACACGACTGAAATTGAGGAGTTTTCCCAGAAATTTATGGCTTCTTTATTGTTAGCACTGGAAGCATTGGGGGATGTGCAGTGTTTTTAATGTGTGTGTCTTGTAACAACTGTTGTCTTTGTGATTCAAATAAAATGCTGGATTATTTTGCTATATGGATGTGGATGAATTTTTGGTGCTCCTGCCACCAAGGAGTAGAGGGTGGTGGCAGGATAATCCAGCATATATTTTATATATATATATATATGTGTGTGTGTGTGCATGTGCTTATGGCCACTCCTTTGTGGCTTTCAGGAGGACTCCCTGTGCCTTTCTTAAAAGGGGGTTCTCCCGGTCCTAGGGTCCCTAGCAGAAATTTGGGGCACTTATAAATCCTCCCACTTGGGACTTAAGGGGCATCCCGGGTTGCTTACCAGCGTAATTCCCTGGGGTCCTTGCGACTACCTTAAAATCACCATATGGAGGCTCCACAGGATACCGGGCTCGGGCTCCCTTCGGGACAATCCCGGCTATGTGTGGGTTGTGGGGTACCCACAGAATGTACTTATTTGCATACCATGTGTGCAACAGGCCATAACGCGGCAGTGGGGACCCCAGGCGTCTGGGTCAGTGCCGCCCGCCTCACCTACCCTACCCCGCATCATCCGTACCCCAAGTGACACTATCATTAGTGGGGAGTCGCACTCGGATGTATGTGCCAGGCTGGCCAACCTCGAGAAAATTATTTCTAGCTCAGTGGGCAGAAAGGCCACTGCTAAGAAAAGGCATCTGTCACCGGCTACGCCGGTAATTGATTTTGATGATTATGACTCCCCTGACTGGGCTGATTATTCCCCGCTTGAGGAGGGGGAATTGTTTGAGGAATCTGAGACTGAGGAATTGCAGTTCTTTGATTCTGATGCCGGGCAGGCGCTGGGGGATGCTGTGGATACCCCCAAGGTCCTGGCCCATCTCTTAGAGGTTCTGGATATTTCCCCACCAGCGGAGGCCCCTCCGAAGAAGGGGGAATTCTTTGGGTTCTCTAAGCCCCGCTTGGAGTTCCCAAATCAGGATCATTTTGAGAGCATGATTCTTAGAGAATGGGAGAAGCCGAGTCGGCTTCACGGTGTTCCTCAGGGATGGGATAGGAAGTATCCCTTTCTGGTTGATGCTGTGAAGCGCTGGTCTTCCCCTCCTGAGGTCGATGCGCCCATCTTAGGTTTGTCCAACACCTCTGTTGTACATACTCCTGACGTCACTACCCTTAAGGATGGCGAGGACAAGCGCATTGATCAGATGGCATGTCATGCTTTTGCCAGTGTGAGTTCAGCCTTGCGGCTTGTCTGTGCATCGGCACCCGTGGCTGTGGCCACCAGGTCTGAGATTAGGGACATGTTAAATGGGTCCCAGCTCAACCCAGACAGCGTTGAATTCACAACCCTTAAGAGGTGTGAATTGTTCATGAATTTTGTTTTGTCGGTTATGGACGACACTATTACCATGTGTAGTAGAATTTCGGCTCTGTTGGTGGCCATGCACCAATCGCCAGTGGGCGGCTGACATTGCGGCCAAGAAGTCATTTACAGCTTTGCCCTTCTTGGGAACGTGGCTGTTTGGAGACAAATTGGATTCTGTGGCGAAGGGTGGGAAGCTACCTCAGCGTAAGAAGCTGCGTCGCTTCTTTTGGGGGGCAAGCTCCTTTAATCCTTCCTTTCGCGGTGCCAGAGGGGGCAGAGGTCTTGCCTACTGTGGATTTAGAGGTGATTCCTGGAACAGATGTAGAGGACGTGCCCGTCCAGCCTCTACCTGGGGTTCCAGGCCCAAGCCCGCTGCCAAGCCAGTTCAACAATGAGGAGGCGCCCTCACCCTTGCGGGTGGGGGGACGGCTGCGGCTCTTCTTCCAGGTCTGGGCCCAGGAGGTCACAGACAAGTGGATATTGGAAGTGGTCTCGTCTGGGTACAAACTGGAGTTCGAGTACCGGCCTCCTTCCAGATTTCTAAGGTCTCGGGTCGGATTCTCGGGCAGCGCAGGGGCTCCGGTTGGCTGTGAAGAATCTCCTGGATACGGCGGTCATATGCCCGGTGCCTCTTTCAGAGAGAGGCCGGGGCTATTATTCCAATCTCTTCACGGTTCCCAAAAAGGATGGCTCCATAAGACCCATTCTGGATTTGAAGTTTCTCACAGCTTCTCACAGGTTTCTCACAGGTTCATCAGAACCAAGAAGTTCCGCATGGAGACTCTCCGCTCAGCTATTGGTTCCCTTCGTCAGGGGGATTTCATGACGTCCATAGACATCAAGGATGCTTATCTTCATGTACCAATTTTCCCGGCACACCAGAGATTTCTCAGGTTTGTGGTCGGAGATCAGCATTTTCAGTTTGTGGCCCTCCCGTTTGGGCTGACCTCGGCACCAAGGGTGTTTACCAAGGTTCTGGCGGGCATAATAGCCCTGCTCAGAGCCCATGGCATTCGCATTGTGCCGTATCTGGACGATCTACTCATTACAGCTTCTTCCCTCTGCCAGGCGGAGCTGGACACCAGAACGGTGGTGACGATGCTGGAGAGGTTCGGATGGGTGATCAACCGCACCAAGTCTTCTCTCTCCCCATCAAGGGAGATTTCTGTTCTGGGCATGAATCTGGATGCCAGTCAGGCCAGAGTGTTCCTACCTCAGCAAAAGGTGCAGAGGCTTCAGGATCTGATACATATTCTCCTGACCAATCCTCGCCCTTCTATACGGCTAGGGATGACTCTGGTAGGTTTGATGGTGGCTTCCTTCGAGGCAGTCCCCTTTGCCCAGTTCCACATGAGGTCGCTACAACTCCATCTATTGCTGAAATGGGATAGATGTCCTCAGACCTTGGATCAGTCCTTTCTGATGTCTCCCAGGGTTCGGCAGTCCCTTCATTGGTGGCTGGAGCCAAACAATCTGATGAGGGGCAGATCTTTCCTGGTCCCTTGTTGGGAGACGGTTACCACGGATGCCAGCCTGTCGGGCTGGGGAGGTTTCTGGAACGATCATCAGTTCCAGGGGTTGTGGGGTCCTCAGGAGGCTCACACCCCCATCAATGTCTTGGAGCTCAGAGCTATCCGTTTGGTTTTGTCACGTCTGACATTTCACCTTCGGGGTTTACTGGTTCAGGTTTTGATCAGACAATCGAACTGCAGTTGCTTACATCAATCACCAAGGAGGGACTCGCAGCAGGAGTGCCCTCAGGGAAGTCTCTCTGATTCTGACATGGGCGGAGAGCAATGTTCTTTGCATCTCGGCAGTGTACATTCCAGGAGTGGAGAACACGGAGGCGGACTCCCTGAGCAGGGGATTCTCTCGCCGAGGGGAATGGTCTCTCAACCACAGGGTATTTCGGGCCCTATATCACAAGTGGGGGACTCCGGAGGTGGATCTCTTTGCCTCTTGGCACAATCACAAGCTCCCACCCTTTGTATCTCTGTCTCAGGATCCTCTGGCCCTGGCAGTGGATGCCTTGTCCCTTGCCTGGAGGGATCTGGGGTTTCTGTACCTGTTTCCCCCCTTCTCCATGGTAGGCAAGGTAGTGCGCAAGCTGGCTCTAGAGGGGGCACCAGCAATTCTGGTGGCCCCAAGGTGGCCAAGACAGGTCGCAAGATTGGCGGTAGATCAGTACCTGTCTCCAGATCTGATCTCTCAGGGTCAACTACGTTACCCCAATTTACAAACGCTTGCTTTGACGGCGTGGCTGCTGAAACCTTCATCCTGAGGGAGGAAGGTTTGTCTGAGGCGGTTATTCAAACCTTGATTAGAGCTAGGAAGAGGTCTTCCTCTACCATTTACTATCCTCTACCATTTACTATAGGACTTGGCAGTCCTATATTCACTGGTGTGAGGCTAGGGCCTTACCTTGCAGGGTGTTTTCGATTCCTAGGATTTTGGAGTTTCTACAACACGGTCTGGATCTGGGGTTCCAGCTCAGTACTTTGAAGGGTCAGGTTTCTGCCCTGGCTGTCTTTTTTCAAAGGTCCTTTGCTTTGCATCATCTGGTCAAGACTTTTTTCCAAGGGGTCACTCATGTTCGGCCCCCTAGAAAGCCTTTGGTTCCCGTTTGGGACCTAAATTTGGTTCTCTCGGCCCTCCAGGGGCCTCCTTTTGAGCCGATGCAGGATGTGGCTCTTTCTGTGCTCACTCAAAAGGTTGCCTTTTTGGTGGCTATTACCTCTGTTCGGCGGGTCTCTGAGTTGGCGGATCTGTCTATGCAGGCCCCTTACTTTGAGAGACACCAGGACAAGGTGGTTTTTCGTTTTAAACCAGATTTCCTTCCTAAGGTGGTTTCTGCTTTCCATCTCAATCAGGATGTAGTTCTCCCTTCCTTGTGTCCTAAGCCTAGCAATGACAAGGAGAGGGTTTTGCATTCTTTGGATGTGGTTCGTTGTGTGAAGTACTATTTGGTGGCTACTTCTCCTTTTCGTAAGACGGACGGCTTGTTTGTGGTGCCCTCCGGGCCCAGGAAACGTTTGGCGCCTGCCAAGTCTACCATTAGTAAATGGATACGTCAGGCCATCGTTGGGGCCTATTCCGCTAAGGGGAGGGTTCCTCCTTTTAAGATCACTGCTCATTCTACTCGTGCTGTTGGGGCTTCCTGGGCTTTTCAGCACCAGGCTTCTGTTGAACAAGTTTGTAAGGCTGCTACTTGGTCTTCCGTTCATACTTTTTCCAAGTTTTATAAGGTTGATGTGCGGGCCTCAGCGGATGTTGTTTATGGCCGCAAGGTTCTGCAAGCTGCAGTGGTTTAAATTGGTGCATTTTTTGCTGTATTTGGATCCCCACCCATGACGGACACTGCTATTGGATGTCCCATATGTCGTGAATAGTGGAAGTGGGGTGTGTGACATACTTGGAATAATACCATTTTGTGATTACTCACCTGTAAAATGGGTATTATAAGTATGTCACACACCCCGCTTCATCCCGCCCTTTGGTATTCTGGATCCTTTATATGGTGAACCTTTTATTGTTAAGAATGTTTTATTTTCTCTTCCTGGTCCCCTTACTGCTGTCATATACTGGGAAATGAGTGGGAGGTCCCAGGTATTTATGGACCGGGAGGGGCTTCTTTTTTGCTTTCATCTCTGCAGAAATTCGCCCTCTACTGGACCATAACCCATATGTCATGAATAGTGGAAGCGGGGTGTGTGACATACTTATAATACCCATTTTACAGGTGAGTAATCGCAAAATGGTATTTTTGGATAAAAGTGTTTTGTAAAGCCAATCTACTGAATTGGAATCACAAATGCCTATTGCTACCTGATGGCAACAGTGTAAACTGAGTCTAATATAAGATTATTTTTACCTGCCATTATTCCATATGCCCTTGTGGCAACTTGGAACCCGAAAGTTTCTCATGCCAGCACTTCTAATTTTTCCTATGCAGAGACTGACACCTACTGGGGAAATGTGATATCTTGCTGTGATCTCTTCTAACAATTCTTCCACGTTAATTAGCCTAAGAGCCTGATTTATCAAGTACTTCTGCCAGACAGGGCCACATCGGTGCGAATTAGAGTAGAAAAAAAATAATTTTTTTTCACTTGTGAATGTTGCTACTGTAATTTGCACTGAAATGGCATGGTCTGGCAGATAATCCCAAATTCTAAAGTCTATTAGTTTCACATGCACCAATAGCCGGAAAAGGTCTTGGGGTCTGTCCATACATGAGAGAGAAAGAAGTACTACAAGGTGCCACTAGACCATTGCTGGTGTATATCAGTTGATAAAATGAGTAGGCAACAAAAAATGCAGAGAACCTTGCAATTGTGGCAATGACCATAATAAGCCAGAAAACCCATGGCGAGCAAAAATGAGAAGCTAAACGTTTGTGACCCAGCGGCACCCATTCATATAATTGTGCTCAAAATGAACTCTCTTCCCAAGGGTATGCAAGCCTAATATTAATTTTAATCACAAATAAACTCAACAACCTTTTCCACCAGACTTCCCAGATAGGATCATGGAATCTGCAAGTTGAATGGTCAGCAGAAAGCCTACAGTTTTATCTGGAAAAATGTTTTGACTTCAAATCTGCTCAGTACAACTATGAACACAAAGTTATTTTGAGGATCAACAATGCATGCTACCACTCCACTAAGTTACATAGTTAGAGGAGGACTATCGCAAATTTTTGAAGGGATTGTAGAATTAAATGGAATGTAGGAAAATTATGGATTGAGCTGTAAATATGTGGTTAAAAATTATTTCTATATTGTGCAGCTATATAGTGGCAGCTGCTGCAAATGCAGCTGGGTGATGCGGCGTCACCTGGGATCAAAACAAATGGTGTGGGGGAGAACGTCTCCCCCGTGTGGAGATGAGCATCGCAGCTTACTGGAGGTAAGGGGAGCAGAGGAAGGGGATGTGAAGAGTAAGGGGGTGAAGTTTCAGCATCAGTTGGGAAAAGGGAACTTTGATAGCAAAGGGACAGAGGCAGTCGGGACTTGTGCAATGATAGCAGGGAGAGAGGCAGGGATTTTCACTATATCCAGTCCAGGTCGTCCCAGAAGTGATGACATGTGGGTAGTCCGCCACCAGGTAACGCAGTTACTGCAAGATTCAGAGCTGTAGCTCCTCCCGGCCCCCCATAAAATGAGGTGTCTCAGTAGAATCCCCAGAGTTCATCTTGCAGTGCTGCTGCTAGGATCGTCTTGGATACTCTCTCTGGATACTGCAACTGAGCGGGGCATTCTAAACCTGTCGGCCGCTGCACCCCTATTCCCACTGTTCCCGTGGACCCACTACTGCCTCCCAGCCTCGGCTGACGGGACAGTGAATTTAAAAGAACGCCGGGGGCCCCTCCCTAAAGGGTAGCCGGCCATAGGCGATGGTGAGCCTATTGGGGGGGGGGGAGGAACCACCTAATGCCCAGGGTTTATGCCCACATCTGTGCCCACAAGCTTCATTTTATCTGTGTTGTGCATGATTCACCTGCTTTTTTGACTTTTGCTCACTGACATACTTACCTCCCTCGTTCCCTCGTCTCCTTCTCCTCTCCCCTCCATCTTGAGGCGCTGTGGGGTGGGGGGGGGAGCGGCGCTTCGGCGGGGCTTGTTCTTTCTAAGAGGCTGTGTCCTTGGTTGTGTGTGTGCGGGGGGGGGGGGCGCCCTTCCTTTCTGCTCGGCCTCAGCACCATTTTGTTGTGTGAAGGCGCTCGTTTTCGGCAGGGCTGCGCAATGACGCGTTTTGCGTCACGGCTACGCGGCCCGCCGCTCGAGGTTCACATGAGGCTGGCTCCTAGCGCCATTTTCCTGCCTCCTGCTCCTGCTGCTCCTACTGTCCCCAGCAAGCGCTGGTCGTTTCCGTGAGTCCCTCTCTATATTTCTAGCTTCAGTCTTGAAGCATGTGCTGTGGGAGTGTGATTTTTGTCTGCTTGTGTCTTTTAGGTGGACCCCTTGCCAGCTAAGTGTTGTGGTTCCTCCTGGTCTCCGACCTCCCCCACCCCCCCTCTCTCTCCGCACCCTCTCCCTTTAAGAGGGATCACAAACAGAGGGACTAAATTGGGGATCTCCTAGGTTTGGGCCGTTAGTGCCTTGTAACCTATATACTTCACTATAATCACCATAATGGAGGCTTCTGGGGATAGTGAGCTAGGGGCCCCATCTGGGCGGGTGAAGCTCTGCCCCATGTGCGGTTCCAGCCCTCTGGGCGGACTCAGCACAGTTTGTGTCACTTGCGCCAGGAGCGTATTTTTGTAGCATGATAGGGCGGGCGTCTCTGCACCTAGCCCTGCTTTGCCTGCGGCCTTGCCAACACCCCCACGACTGCATTCAGCCCTCAGTGAGGGGGAAGCCAGCAGGGGGTCCCAAGCCAATTTGGCACACCGGGTGGCCAGCCTGGAGAGACAGTTATCTTGCACAGCTACTGGGAAGGCCACGAGTAAGAAGCGGCACATCAAGCCGGGTTACTCGGATTTTGCTGATGATGATCATTTTGGAGATCATTTTGTGGATTCCCCTGTGTCGGGGTTATCCAACACTACGGTTATACAAAGGAATTGGGGGTATCCTCCAAGAACCCCCCACTAAATGGATCCCTGGGAACTAACAATTGCACTCTCAAAAGGGTAAAAATATAAAGTAATCTTTATTGAAGGTCATCACATTAAAAACAGTTTAAAAACTAACAACATTGTCCCAGTGCTGTTTTATGACCAGCCACATGGGGGAGCCATCCTGCCAGGTACAGTACTAATGTAATGTGCATTAAGTACTAAATCCAAAATACACCCTCAATCTACAATAATAAACAATCTATAATGCAATAATAAAGTGCTATGTGCTAGAACAAGAGTGCATCAATTATAAATATCTGAGTGAGAGTAAGCCCAATAAAGGACTGAGGTACAAGGTATATACAAGACATAAAAAACACAAGATAAAGTCCTTACTGTACTACTGACAGGACAGCAGCCCTGCAGCAAGCCCACGCGTTCCGAGCCCCTAAGGCTCTTCCTCAAGGCTGGAATAATGACAGGGGGGAGTATAAAGCTACTCCCCTTAAATACCCCTCTCTCTCAGGTTGCCAGCCACACAGCACCGCGCACGAGGGCGGCCTCGACGCACTCCGGCCGGAAGTGCGTCAGGCCGTGGAACCGGAAGTAGCCCTGCGCTCCAGCTTGGAGCGCAGAGCCTCCGCTGTTGAGAGGGCCGACCAGCTCCGTGCGGCGCCCGCCCCCTCACCACCTCTCTCTGAGAGGAGGTAGGGAGGCAAGCGGCGCACAGACCCCGTCGGCTGGCGCGGCGTCGGAACGGCCCACCGGAGAGGTGAGTACTACCCGTCAGCTCAAGAAACTATACCATAACAAATACATATAAATAGACATACAATGTGATTGCCATCAACAAATTGAAATATACAATAACCTGTAAACAACACATCAAAATATACAACTGTGTCACTATGGAGAGGACATGATCTTGCAATATTTGTAATAACCAACGATCCCTGGCTAAGACAACAAGGGTGTATCCCACAGGAACATCACATGTACTAGACATGATATATAGGAAAAAGAGAAGTGTTACCCTAACCTGAACTGTTCCAATCAACTGTTCAAATAAACCACCCCACATACAGCGCCCCCCCAAAAAAGACCACATCATACAGCGTTCAAGCAGAGCCTCCAGCTGGAGGCCCCCTATGTTGCCGTCATATGTCCCACCCTCCCAAGGTCCCCGAACACATTACAAGGACCCCGGGAGTGCACTAAAAATAATAATAATGTGGGCCTAAATGCAAAAAATAAATAGTAAAGCTAGGAGGGAACGGTGAAGAACAAAAAAAGGGAGGGACGGAGGAGGGAAAAAGGGAAACAAAAAGAGGGAAGGGGGGGGAAGATGAAACATGGAAACAGTAAAAGAGGAAGCAAAGAGGGGTTACTGGATAAACCACTGCTCCACGTTATAATACTGCAAAATAGGGGATGTCCGGAATAACCTCATTGGAATCCACTCCTGGGGCCCCGTGTTGTTGATAATGTTGGTTCACAGCCTTAAAAATATAACATAGGTACCATATTAATATATCCAGTGTGGATAATCCACCACTGTTCCAAATGTCCATCAACATGTGGCCGTGGTCAAAGACCCCTTCCCTCGGTCTCAGACTGTAACTTGCTATAGTGCAATTTCCTTCATTTTCACATTTCCATGAACAGCAAGAGGCAAAAACTCGGCCGGGAGAGGGACAGTCCTCCAAACTAAGTAACCTCATATGTTCTGGTCCTGATGGACTGAGGATGTGAGCTCCAAGATAACGGGACACACTAATGTGACAAAAGTGCAACTGAGACACCAAAGCCAACTACTTTGATTTTGTATCAACACTACGGTTATGCCGCCACCCGATACTGCTTCCTTGCGTGACCTGCTGACAGGCGTATGGATCGGCTGGCTTGTCATGCGTTCACCTTTGTGGGTGCTGGGCTTCGCCCTGTGTGTGCCGCGGCCATTGTCTCCTTAGCCATCAGGAAGAAGGGGAGACGTCTTGTTGATATTGCCAAGTCTCGCAAGCGGGCGGAGGAGTATAATGAACTCAAGGCCTGCTTGGATTTTATTGCATTTGTAGTCTCAGCTATGATTCTTGCCCTGATGAAGTAGTGCAGGGTCACTACGACACGCGTTGGCTCTTTATCCCTGCAGGGGTACCCCGGTTGGTCTGACTATATGCACAGTTATTATTTTTTTCACTTTGCTCTATTGTCTGATATTTGCTTACTCCTTTCGCATACCCTGGCTAGTCCTCCTGTTGTATCCTGAGTGTTGTTGTATTTGTTATAATGTAAATGTTTGCACTAGCACAATTGCACAATTTATTGCTGATTTGCACATATTTTGATATTTGATATAGGTTATGCTTGTGGTTCAGGTGGGATTTTAGGGTGTTATTATGAATTTGGCAGACCTCCGGCGCCCCCTGGTGTTTTTAGACTGTAATGTCATGTCCTTTGTGTATATGTAATATTGTAGAGTGTCATGTCTTTTGTAATTATTGATGATAATAAATTCTTTATTTGCACATTTATGAGTAGTGCCACTCAATAGGTACCCGGTATCCTTTTTTGGGGGAGGGTGGGTCCCCCATTTTTTGCTTCTTAGTCTCAGCTATGGACGATAGTGTCCGGCTTCGCGCAAGGGCTTCGGCCCTGCTTGTTGCGCTTTGTAGCTCGCTCTGGCTGCGGCAATGGTTGGCTGACGCTGCGGCCAAGAAATCACTCACTAGTATCCCCTTCTTGGGGCTCAAGTTATTCGGGGAGTGCCTGGACCTCCTGGCGAAGGATGGGAGACTCCCTCAGCGATGGAAGCCTGCGTGGCCCTTTCGGGGTTCATCTGCCTATCGCTCCTTTCAAGGGGGAAGAGGCTCTTCATTTTCAGGTGGCCGCAGAGATTCCTGGGGACGTGGTAGGTCTCGCGGCCCACCCAATCCCTCCTGAAGAGCTAAATCTAAGCACCCTGCCAAGCCCTCTCAGGCATGAGGGGGCGCCCTCACCCATCCGGGTGGGGGGACGGCTTCTGCTATTTGCTCACGTCTGGAGACAGCAGGTCTCGGATTCAGGAGGTGGTTTCCTCCGGTTACAAATTAGAGCTGGCAGTTTGGCCGCCATCAAGATTTCTTCAGTCGCGGATATCCCAGAACCCATTGACGGCACAGGGCCTGAGAATGGCCGTCCAACGCCTTCTGCTGTCAGGTGTGATTTGTCCCTTGCCTCGCCAGGAACAGGGCCAAGGGTTCTACTCCAATCTGTTCACGGTGCCCAAGAAGGACGGAACTCTGAGACCTATCCTGGACCGGAAAGGGTCTCAACAGGTTTGTCAGAGTCAGACATTTCCGCATGGAGACCTTACGGTCCGCGGTGAGCTCGCTTCGGCCCAGAGACTTCATGACCACTGTGGACGTCAAGGATGCTTATCTGCACATCCTGATTTTTCAAGGGCATCAGAAGTTCCTGAGGTTTGCGCTGGAGGATCAGCATTACCAGTTTATGGTACTGCCGTTCGGGATATCCTCAGCCCCCCGTGTGTTCACCAAGGTGCTGGCAGGCATCATAGCTATCCTGAGGAACCAGGGCATTCGTGTTCTTCCTTATCTGGACGATTTGCTGATTGCGGCTTAGTCCCTTCAGCAGGCCGAGAGCGACACCCGGACGGTGTTATCCACTCTTGAGGATTTTGGATGGGTAATCAATTACCCCAAGTCTTCTATCACTCCCTCAATTTTGAGGTCCTTTCTGGGCATGACGTTGGACACCTCTCAGGTCAAGGTATTCCTGCCCCAGCAGAAGGTGGCGGGCCTCCAGACGCAGGTACAGGCCTTGCTGTCTTGTCAGCGGCCATCCATCCGTCTGGGGATGAAACTGGTGGGCCTCATGGTGTCCTGCTTCGAGGCAGTGCCCTTCGCTCAGTTCCACATGAGACCTCTTCAGTTGAATCTGTTGACCGTCTGGGACCGGACGCAGGAGTCCCTGGAACAGGAATTTCAACTGTCTCCCCTGGCTAGACAGTCTCTCTCGTGGTGGTTGGACCCCAGAAATCTTTTGGTGGGCAAGTCATTTCTGACTCCCCGGTGGGAGATTGTTACCACGGATGCCAGTCTGACCGGCTGGGGAGGTTTTTGGCAAACGCAGAAGTTCCAGGGTCAGTGGGGGCCGCAGGAGGCCCACTTGGCCATCAATCTCCTGGAGTTGAGAGTGATACGTTTGGTGCTTCTTCGCTTGACTCCCCACTTAAGGGGTCGTGCAATACAGGTTCGCTTGGACAATCAGACGGCTGTCGCCTACATCAATCACCAGGGAGGGACTCAGAGCAAGCGAGCCCTCCAGGATGTGACCCAAATTCTGACTTGGGTGGAGGAAAATGTTCCCTGCATCTCGGCGGTTTACATCCCCGGGGTACAAAACCAGGAGGCGGATTCCCTGAGCAGGAGTGCCTCTCGTCTGGGGGAATGGTCTCTCAGCGACAAGATTTTTCACGCCCTGTGTCTCCACTGGGGTCAGCCGGATGTGGACCTGTTTGCGTCCAGACACAATCACAAGCTCCCAAGGTTCGTCTCTCTGTCAGGAGATCCTCTGGCATTTGCCACGGACGCTCTAGCAATTCCTTGGACGGAGTTCAGGCTCCTTTATGCATTCCCTCTGTTTCCCCTCCTGAGCCGAGTGTTGCGCAAGATAGCCCAGGAGGGGGTACCAACCATCCTGGTGGCCCCTCGTTGGCCAAGACGGAGTTGGTTCACGGACATAGTTCAGATGTCTGTCAATCGCTACATCTTGCCCGACGACCCAGGACTTCTCACTCAGCGGTTGCTGCGGCACCCCAATTTACAGACGCTGACTTTGATGGCCTGGCTATTGAAACCTCAATCCTGACGGAGAAGGGGCTGTCGGCCACGGTTGTTCAGACCATGATTCAGGCGCGGAAGAAGTCTTCTTCCATGATTTACTACAGAGTTTGGCATGCCTACATTGCTTGGTGTGAATCCAAGAGTTTCCCTTGTCGCACATTATCTGTTGCTAGGATTTTGGAGTTTTTGCAACACGGCTTAGACTTGGGTCTACAGCTGAGCACCCTTAAGGGCCAGGTCTCGGCCTTGGCCATCTTTATCCAAAGATCCTTTGCCAATCATATACTGATCAGGACTTTTTTCCAAGGAGTTACCCATGTACGTCCACCGCGTAAGCCTGTATTGCCGGTGTGGGATTTGAATTTGGTGCTTTCTGCTCTCTAGGGTCTTCCCTTTGAGCCTTTGTGCGATGCTGCATTGTCTATTTTGACCCTAAAGATGGTCTTTTTTGTAGCTATCACCTTGGTGCGTCGCGTGTCAGAACTGGCCGTGCTTTATATGAAGCCTCCTTACTTTGAGCAGCATATGGATAAGGTGGTGTTTCGCTTTAAACCTGATTTTTTGCCTAAGGTCGCTTCTCCTTTTCATCTTAATGAGGAAGTTGTCTTGCCTTCCCTGTGTCCAGCACCGACTAATTCTAAGGAAAGGACCCTCCGTGCCATAGATGTGGTCAGAGCCATTAAGTACTACCTGGTTGCGACTGAATCCTTTAGGAAATCGGATTCGCTCTTTGTTCTCACTGAGGGTTCCAGAAAGGGCTTGCCTCCGGCCAAGTCCACTCTCAGTAAGTGGACCAGACAGGCGGTGGTGCAAGCATATTCTGCCAAGGGGAAGGAACTCCCTTTTCGTGTTACAGCTCATTCCACTAGAGCTATTGGTGCTTCCTGGGCTTTTCAGCACCAGGCCTCTCTTGAACAAGTTTGTAAGGCCTCTACTTGGTCTTCTGTTCATACCCTTACAAAGTTTTACAAGGTTGATGTTAGGACCTCAGCTGACGCTGTCTTTGGCCGAAAGGTGCTTCCTGCGGTAGTGAAATGAACTACATGCTGTTCCGCACTGTGGATCCCGCCCTAATGGACACTGCTTTTGGATGTCCCACATGTCATCACTATTGGGACGACCTGGACTGGATATAGTGAAAAATACAATTCTGTGAAACTCACCTGTAGAATTGTTTTTGAATATATCCAGTCCAGGTTGTCCCACCCCGCCCGTGGTTTCATTATCTCTTGTTTGCCTGTTATGGTGATTTCCTTTTATATTGGACCGTTGTCCTTAGTCTTTAGTTGGAGAGAGTACATGCTGAAGCTATGTGATTTAACATGGTTTCTTTGCCTCCCGGCCTGTCTCCTTTATTACTGCTATTTGACCACTGGGGATTCTACTGAAACACCTCATTTTATGGGGGGCCGGGAGGAGTTACAGCTCTGGATCTTGCAGTAACTGCGCCACCTGGTGGCGGACTACCCACATGTCATCACTTCTGGGACCACCTGGACTGGATATATTCAAAAACAATTCTACAGGTGAGTTTCACAGAATTATATTTTTACTGTTAATAAAGAGAAAGATATTACATGTAACGTATTATCCAGCTTCAACAAACTATAGCTCAATTGGCAGTATGGTGGACTATAACACAGAAAGTCTTGAGTTTGAAAAAATTGAGAGTTTCAAAATTGTATTTTTGTGTTTTCATCCTGTTTTTTGTTGCTCTACTCTCTACACATTTATTATTTTGACAGTTTTTCTTTCATGTTACCCTGCTGCTGTCTGCAGTATCTTTAAGTTTCCCATTTTCTCTTTCACATTCTTACAATGCATTTTTCTTTCTTTTTTATGTTGTGTGTTGTGTGTTGTGGGGAAGCGCTAGAGTACATAAACAGAGCAGCAACTGGATTTGAGGGGCAAGCTCAAATAGTAAAAACAAAGGTTAAAGAAAGTTGACAAAGTAGATGGAAAAAACTTTGAACTTCAGTCGCGCTGCAATGAATAAACGTTTCTTGATTGTCATAGAGGATTCTAACCACAAATATATATAATATTAGGGTGATCTCTAGGAGTCCTCTAAATTTCAATTATTGGCTGTATCGGCAGATTAATCTGTCTTAGCAGCCCTGATAGGATCAGGGACAAGGGAGAGTATCCTTTTATATTTATGATCAATATTGCATTCCTAGGTCTAGTGTAAGTTGCCAAAGATTAGAGAGAATGGGGCACTTACCGCCGCGACCCGGGGCTTAAAAAACCTGTCCTGGGCCCTTGAGAGTTAACCACTTCTGAAGATGGACCTGAAGCTTGTTATTGGGTGTGCGCGCCGCTCGCCGTGTATCCCAATGAAGTCAGGAGGTTATGCTCTTTCAGTATGTAAACTCTTTTAATATGATAACAAAATAAAAACAAACAAGATGGTAGGCGAAGTAGTTAGTTGCTGTTGCAGTTAAATGTCCAATTTGTTTCCAGTCTTTGAGAGAAGGGAGAAAGTCTCCAGTACATCCACGTTTCTTGCTGTTTCCTGCTGTTTCTGTAGAACAACGTGCGTTTCGTCCTTTGACGTCCTCAGGTTCTGATAGAGCCTTGGGGTAGTTTTCTATAGAGCTTGCTTGCTTCATCTGGGGAACTTTGGGAGATATAGTCTGTGAGTATAGTCCGTTAGAGTGCAGGTGCGGCTTCCGTGCAGCTCTAAACAGCTTTTGGATCTATTTGTCCGACTTATTTTGTTTGATTTCTTTCACTTATCCTCGGAATAAAACATAAAGATTCATTGAGAGTTGAATGAAATAGTTTGTTCATTTACTGAAAACGCTTTTTGGTTATAATTGCATGAACTACTAAAATATGCTAAGCATGCTATGCTATTAGCATATTTTAGTAGTTTAGCTAGTGGGCTATTCCAACAATGGATGCCAGGCTAGAGGGTGTGTAATGTGTTGTTTGGTGATCTAAGGCTGTTGGGACCAGCAGGAGTGTCCGTGAATGTGCAATTCTTTTGTGCATTGGATCTGGTAGGACTCCCAGCCCCGGATTCAACTGAATAACATGATGGCTGTTGCCATTATCAATCACCAGGGAGGCATCGGATGCAGGTTGGCGCTCGAAGAGGTAAATCCGATCCCACGGTGGGCAGAGTGTCATGCTGTATGGCCGTTTTCATTCCTGGGGTAGATGTGCAGGTGGACATCCTGAGCACTTCCTCTATCTAGAGGACTTCCTCTATCAGGATGTGTGTTACCAATGGGCAGTGCCAGATGTGTACTTGCTCTAATACCAGCATAATCAGAAATGACAGAAGTTCGTGGTCAGTTCAAGAAGCCCCTTGATCTGGCAGCCTATGCACTGGTGATTCCGTCGGCAGAGTTCAGGCTGGTATGTACCTTTTTGCCCATTACTGTGTCTGTCCTGTCTAGTAAGAAAAATAAGACTGTAAGGGGTTTCGTCCATTATGGTTGCCTGAAATGGCCAAGAAGGGCATGGTTCTCAGACATTCTAAGGATGAAAGAAGGGTCCCCTGGAGACTCCCCGATCATCCAGAGCAATTTTCACAGGCTCCTTTTTTGCACCCTGATTCACAAGTTGCTCCCTTGACGACTTGCCTGTTGAGACCAGCATCTTTGGAGTCGGGATTTTTAATTGCTAAAGTTTATGAAATTCTCCTTAAAGGAGAAATGGTGGATGGATGGCGGTTTACAACTCGGTACCCTGGTCTTAGCACACCGTTGACAGAGAACAGACGTGGAAGGGCGCATGTGCATCCCTCTCGGAATGTGATGGTACTTCCTTGGGATCTAAATCTCGAAGTTATGGCCTTGCAAGAAGCCCTCTTTGAACCCTTGCAGAGGCATCACTGTGGCTGTTGCTGCTGAAGGTGGTTTTTCTGGTGTCTATTACCTCTGTCAGGAGGGTGTTGAAGTTGCTTGCTGTGTCAATCATTTCACATTATATGGTGTTGCAGAAGGATAAGGTGGGATTTTTTTCTCAAAGTGGTGTCTGTTTTTCATCTTTGCAAGGAAATTGCACTCCTATCCTTGTGCCCAAATGCTTTTCACCACAAGACAAATCTTAATAGAGTCACCGCATTCAACCCTGTTCATTTGTAACCAATCCTATAACCTGTCTCTATAATCTAGTTAAAAACCAAGATGCAAGGGGGGGAGGTTTTCCCTATATGGGGAGGGAAACCTAAGGAAGGGGGGCTTTTTTGGACCCTCGGAGGATGTCCCAATCCTCCTAAGCAAGTTATATACAGTTCACAGATAATTGTTTACACAAGTATAGTAAAAAATAGTAAATCACATTGAGGTGCAGTTATTCACACAGAGATCTGTGGAATTTTTATTGAGTCCTTAAAACAGATACTAAATTATAGGAGTGATATTTGCAGTACAGTGAGTGTTCATTTGATTTGATATTTTCTGACCAATTTGTAGCAAGTGCAGTTTGTAGCAAGGATTGGTCTTATTCGTTGGCTCGATACAGACGCGTTTCGCGAACTAGGCGCTTCCTCAGTGTATATGGCCAAGGTTAAATTATATCTATGGTACAATAAATCTGTATCAATACTTTGGTTTACATTGCAAACATTTTTGTATCAGAGAGGATATGATATACAGTAAATATATGTATAATATAAAACAAATAACAAAAAAGAGACAGTCTTAGTATGCTACATATGGAAAAGATATATATACAGATGGAGACAAAATATATACATAACTAGAAAAATATATAATGTATATACTATCATGTGATATACAATTCTTATTCATAATGCCTTCCCAGTAAGGGTAAAAGTTAATTGACCATTTTAAGAGGGGGTTATCTTATGTGGTTGATTGTAGAATTATTAAGTGGTTGGGTGCTTGCTATTTACATTTGTGACAGCCTGTTGGGTATTAATATATATACATATAAGTAGCGGTATTTGGTGTGGGGGCATAGTTATAATGGGAGGGATAAGGTGAAATAAGTACCTTGAGAAAGACATTCCATCGTTGTGGTTTTATTCCCAGCATAGGGGGGAATTTAGCAGCGTTAATTCCCTAAGTAGGAAACAGGTGTTGGTAGGCAGCGTGGATGCCCTGTGTGGGAAGTAAATATTATGCAGAGTCAGCCGGCTGGATAGTGATGCCCGCGCTGGGTTTGTGAGTGAGTAAGTTAGAGGTTAGAGCCTGTACCTTGAATGGCGTCCGTGTGCGGCTGGGGGGGTGAGCGCACCCGTCCGTTCAGGGGGCGGGTGGCGGCGTTCCTAGTGATGCGGTAGGATGCGGCGCCATGTCGGCGCTCGCGTTATATGTGGAATTGGTAGGATACGTCACTGGGGGCCCGTCCCTCAGGCTGGAGTCCTATTGGTTCCCCAGCCTGAGGTGTTGCTCCTGTGTCGTCCAATCGGAGCATTAGGAAGGGACAACGCAAGTACGCTTGCGTGTTTCCGCTTCCTGTGTGGGCCCCTGCTCGCGCCTGTCGCCGTACACGCGCGCCGCCATTTTGTTGGTTAGTTTGCGGCTGATAATGAATGGGGTGGTTAGCTCCCTCTAGTGGTGAAACGAGTGTATTGATATTGTATGTTGATTGAAGAGTAGTTTGCTCCCTCTAGTGGTGAAACTAGTATACTGATGCTTATTGTTAGTTAAAGGATTGAAATGTATTATGTCATTTCAGTTTGTTTCTATGCATATGGGCAGTTGTATATATGTCTATGGTATATAGGACACTATGTGGAAAGGAATATAAACAAGGTAGGACTGACCTCCATATGGTAAAGCCTAATTTACAGCTATTTGGTGTAATATAATGTGGGAGGATCATATTAGTAGTGTGGTTAGTCTTTGTCTGGTCATAATTGTAGGATATGTTTGTTAAAGGTTTGGGGGGCATTATGTTGGAGTCAAATTAGATGAGTCATAGTGCATGGTATAGAACATGTCAATGTTGTTTTGGGACTTAGTAAAGGTTGGGAGGTAGAGTGGCTGGCACGGATGGGGCAAGTTATATGGGATTAGAGGCTATGTGAATATTGTGTACGTATACGTTATCTCTTCAAAAAAGGAACAAAGCTGCAAGTTTCATTTAAACCAGGTGGTGAGGTTGCCTTTAGTGTTGTCATCCATCTTGTTTCTTGTTGAAGCGTTTTTAAGATGATATCGCCTCCTCTTGGGTGTGGGTGAATTCTGTCCAATGCTTGAAAGGTAGTCCCATTTGGGATGCCTCTGTGGTATGCTGCATAGTGTCTCCCTATTGGGGTGGTGATATTTTTCTTCTTGATATCTCGTATATGTTCGTAGATTCTGATTTTGAGTTTTCGATTTGTTTTCCCTATGTAGAATCGTGGGCATGGGCATTGTAATAAGTAGATTATGTCGGTAGTGTTGCAGTTTGCGAAGTGTCTTAATTGTATTCGTACTCCTGTGGGGAGGTTAGCTTCGTTTCCTTGTTTGATATATTGGCAAGATGAACATCCTTCACATCGGTACGTGCCTTTGGTTTTACAACACTTCGTGGTGAGTGTCGGTGAATAGTGACTGTGTGATAGATGGTCTTTTATTGAGCGGGTTTTTCTGTATGTGATGATTGGTCGGTCCGGGATTAAATTTCCAATATCCGGATCGTTCTTGATGATGTGCCAGTGGGTGTCAAGTATTGTCTTCACTTCCTTATGTTGTTGGTTATAGGTTAGGACAAGTGTTGGGTATGTGGGATAGAGAGGTTTGCTGGTCTTCTGTGTTTGTTTGTTTAACATAGTGGTTCTGTTTTTTGTCTGGGCCTTATTAAATGCTGCTTTTAGGGTCTTCTTTGGGTAGCCTCTGGCCAGAAGTCTAGTTTGTATTCCTTTTGCAGCAATCCTATAGTCTTCTTCCGAGGTGCAGTTCCTTTTTGCCCGTAGGTATTCCCCGTATGGTATACTTTTGATGAGACTGGGGGGATGTGAGCTGGTGGCCCTCAGGATGTTATTGGATGCAGTCGGTTTCCGATAAAATTTTGTGCTTATGAGGCCACTGTCTTGTCTTGTAATTGTGAGGTCAAGGAAAGTGACTTCCCGAAAATTGAAGTCCACTGTGAATTTGAGGTTTAAGTCATTGGTGTTAAGGCATCTCACAAATGTTTGTAGTGTCTCTTCGTTGCCTTCCCAGATGATGAGTATATCGTCTATATACCGGAGCCAGGTAGTTATCCGTTGGGTGTGTACGGTGAGGTCTTCGTTGTTCCAGATTGACTGTTCCCACTTGCCCAGGTAAAGATTAGCGTAGGATGGTGCGCATGTCGTCCCCATGGCTGTGCCCTGGATTTGGTGGTATAGTTGCCCGTTGAACGTGAATGAATTGTGAGTCAGTATGAAATTTAGTAAGTCCAAAAGAAAACAGTTATGTTCGTGTTGGTTTATGTCTAGTTGATCTAGGAAGTACTTTGTCGCTTGTAGACCTTTGTTGTGTGGGATGCATGAGTAGAGGGCCTCTACGTCTAGTGTTACTAGGAGGCTGTTGCTAGATCTCAGTTGGCACACATCTGCAGATGTATGTTGAAGCTGAACCCCCAAACTCCAGGCCAGCCTCTGAGTAGGTTCAGTGGTAATTCTAATCTTTAAGAGCCCTCTTTGATATAGACACAGCAATGGATAAATTGGAAGCAGCTTACCTGAGCCTGCCTTATACATCCAGTGGAGCACATTGTGGAGGGGGCGGGAATCGAAAGCCTCCCCTTAAAGCTAAAGACTACTCCATGCTTTCACAAAATCAAAAGATACAAAAGAAAAAGGTGGCAGCCACTCAGATCAATCTAAAGCTAACCTGGGAAGTGCACATGACTAGGGCAATTAGAACAGACCCATCTTAAAGCATCCAACCCCTACAGTCAATCCTATAATGTGTATCAAAATCGAGTAGCACTTGATATGGATACAGTCCTATAGGCAGATTGGTAATCTTCTGGCAATTCAGGTATTGGCTATTGGGTCATTGTTCATCAGATAGGACCCATGGGGGTGATTTATAGGGAGGTTGAAACACCTAATAAATCTGGATGTTTTTGCCTTTGACTCCTGAAACAAATGTGCTTAAAAATTGGCATTATATCATCCATGGGAAAAAGGAAATTCTCCAGGTGTGGATTTCTCCAGACTGTCCAACCCTGAATCGGTCATCTTACAGTTGGATTTTAAAATGGATTTAAAATGAATCCTTCGACATCTTAATAAGTCAGGCAAAGCATTCATTCATACCGTGATTAATGACACTAACTGGTATTTTACTAAGGTGATGCAGAGTGAAAAAAACATGTAATATTGTGAACTGGTTGATATAGTGGGGTAAATGACTATATGGCTTTTCACCAGGGCTCCTCTCAGCTGTGCATTGTCCTAATTAAAACAAAAAAAGGTACAGCGGCATACGGTAAATCAGCTTCTAGAAAGTCAGATAAGGCCAGTGATGGCAGCAGGGTTCACACAAATGGTGAATCATTTTCAATGAAGATAGCAGATTTCGATCCAAAAAATGAGTATGAAATCTTATCAGAATTAGGGCACATAAGATTTCCTTTATTAGCTGCAAGAGGCGTTGAAGTTCCCAGAACTAAATGGGTGTTAAAAGATTATTTCCTAACCACTCAGATTTAGTTTTAATTGAAAAAGTGAGTGGAATAAACCTGACAAAATGATCTAGATACAGAAGCCTGGTATTCTTTATTGTGCAGTTTTGTTGAGAGGTTCTTCCCTTTATGCAGATAAACAGCCACAAAGAATTTCAATGAAGATGCCAGTCATGTCCATGGTTCTTTTAGTAGCCACAAAGCGGAATCTTACAGCCTAAACATGAGGAGAAAGTACATTGTTTGCTCTAAGAAGGAGGTAGGAATAGAAAGGTGGATAAGGAGATAGAAATACCTTGGTTATGGGAGATGAAGTACCATGTTTTCCCCAAGAGTACCATGTTCTCTAGACAATAAAACAGCATCTAATATATGGAGCTCCTTTCTCTCCTTTAATCCCTTGAGACTAGATTTCTTTAAAGGAATATGATTTAAGCCAAAACCCATATTAGTGCTACTTGCTGCAAACTAAGGAGTAGTTGCCTTGATGTGCCTAGGGGCAGCTTTATTGACATCACCCACTAATAAAGAATTAGGAAGCAAGTATCTGCATCATCCACAAGATTAAGAAAAATATTTTATTAGGTACTTTTTTTTACTGGCACATTGATATCTGTCCTTGGTCTTTGTCCCCTCTAGTTTAATAACACATGGCTTTGCATGTTGTGGTGTTATTCTTTGATTTCTTTTGGAATCCCTTGGGGAACTAGGCCATTGTTTTTGCTTGTTCACATTGGGGCTATGCCTCCCCCCTGTGGAATCTCTGTCAGACTTATACATACAGTGCCCTAACTGAGCATTATTAACTCACATTGAAAGCTATACTGGAATTTTTTGTGTCAAGTATTTCTCCTTCTATGGCAAAGGCAACCTTTCATTGTACTGTTCTACAGGGCATCTGTGAACACTTTTCAAAGCTCTAGACTGATATGCTGGCTTCAGCAGCTGCAGCTTTTGACGAGCCTCTACCTTTTTTCCAGACTTCCTTGTTCTTATGTCACTCTTGTGTCACCAGCTGTTTTGCCTTTTCCCTTCACTATTTGGGGACATTGCAGTGTTACATTAATGTTTCTAGGTGCTCCTACAGAAAATAAGAAAATTGAATTGTATAAGTAACTCGTATGACCCCTTTCTTCAGATTCTGTTCTGGAGCCATCAAAACCATTAGTGGCAGAAGTTCTATTGTTTCTCAATTACTTTTATTTTGTGTCCCTGCCATTCAAGAGTATCTTTGGCTCCCAGGGTTTTTACCAAGCTGTTGTCAACAATAATGGTCATTGTGGGAATGCAGGACATTCAGCCTGTCATACCTGGGTGACTACCACAAGGAGACAAGGTGGTCGTGGGTTTTTGAAAAAATACATTTATAAACTGGAGCTACAAAAGAGAGAACATTAGCACAGTCTAAACATAAATGATTGAAGAAAATACTACTGAAAATGCAATTTAGCGTTATCCTTCCCCTGGCACATTTCATACTGGGGTAAGGGCTTCTTTAGAGGACAATTGGTTATTTACTGAATATGACCTACATACATGGAATGTAAGGGTCACCTAGTGCTGTTACGTATACAGCTGAAATATGTGAAAATGGAATAGGTGATGCAGCCCTAAAACACCTAGAGTACCTAAATTAATTCTTCACTCCCCAATGCACACCAGAGTTCCCACTACCAGCTCCTAAAATTCATTCCCAAGGAACCACAATAGCTTCTAGGACACTTTCTAACAGCTAGGCCAGCGCTTACAGAGGCACAATCCAGATGCAGAGGTTTGAATTTTAGGGTGTTATTCTGGTTTAAAGTGGAAGTTTTACTGCATTTGGAGTGTGGGTCTGTCTTTTTATGAATGGACTTTTGTGGTTTGAGACTACCCAGGCCAAGCAACCAAACTTTTGGCAGTGGAGCATTAACCTCTATCCACAGTCACATGACATCTGTGAAAAACAGTGTCTAAAAATTGCAATTTTGGTGCATAGTGCATGGGGGTGGTGCATGGTGGAGAGTCTGGACTCAAAGTGGAGATAACTTGAATATAACTTGACTTTTACTGAAGAGCATTAAAAAGGTAATCCCACCACATAGATCCACACAGGAAACGTGTATCTCCAGTCAAGTGACGCATTTCAGGACTAATCCCTTTTTTGTATTGTTGAAGCAGGGGGCCATTGCAGGCAGACTGCTACTAGAACAAACTTCAGGATCAGTGCATGCCCAAGAGCACAAGACGCCACACCTACCTGCCAAGTAGCAGGTAAGTAGGAAGTCCTTGTGTATAGAGGTATCCACTGATCTCAATGGGAGCCAGCGTATACAGATCTCGCCCATCCGCCAGCCCTGCTTATGCCAGTGCAGCAGGGGAGTAACTGAAGTGGGGGGGGGCAGGTAAACCATGAAGCTCTTGCCCCCTGGCATGATCAAATTAGTGGGGAAGTCCATAAAGGGGACTCAACACAAACCTATTCCAGACACCACACTAGAGACCAATTACAGACCATGATCACTTACTGGAAGCAGAAGACAACTGCAAGCAAGCAATCTAGTACCAAAAAATTGCTTAGATTTATATATGAAGAGTTCAAAGGGAAGGGCTCCCTTATCCAGGAATTGCCTAGGCTCCACATTACAGAAACTGCAGCCAGGCCATCCAAAATATTTTATTCATTTTTAAAGAGTGCAATGGGAAGATCCTTACAGGGACCTTCATGATAAAAAAAAGTATTTGGAGTAGGGTTGGGAGGATAGTGGGAATAGTGGGAAAAGGTGGTGTTTTGAAAGGAGGAGAATGAAAATACAGTACAACATTATCTGTCTATACGGGCACTGTAATTGCTGGACAGCCAAGAACCATATATTTAATCATCTTAAATATATTTTAAGATGATTTATCCCAATTCTCCCTGTGGCTGGTCCACCCCTGACCAAAAGAAATAGCTTGATTAAAAAAACATATAAACATTTACGCACAGCACCACAAAGCGCCTACCTCTAAGTGCCTACATGCCTATGTGTAAGGATGGAGAAGTCACTAAGGAAATGACAAGAGAAGGTTTAAAATCTCTCCCTGAGGCGGAAACATCATTCCTCCAGCTGGATGCCAAAGACTAAGGAATTATGTGCACAGTGAAGACCAAATGGTAGAGGAGAAACAAGGGAGTGCAGCAGAACTTCTAGCGACACGAGTCTTCAAGCAACAGACAAGGAGTTTGTACTAGGGTTTGGCACTTACCAAAACTGACCATAAGGCACAAAAAATGGTTGTGCCCATTAGCTGGTACTTTGCAGGTACTTTGCAGGGTGCCTGAGGGAATGTGCAGCATGCTAAGAGGTCAAGCAGACATACAGTCTGATTTGACTGAAGGTCCTTAAACTGTGGCAGACATTCAGATAATAGAGTATTTTAGGGGAGGAAAATAGGGGCTACTTCATTTAGGTAATTTATACTTTTTAAAACTATGCCTTTTTCCAAAGTTATAATTAAAAAGCAGTAAATGAGCAAATATGTGGCTTACAGCAAGTGGTGTAATAAAACTTGCAATTTATTAGATCTATTTTAAAATTGTTCCTTTATCCAAGGTTAAATTGTTAAATCAAGTCCATCACATTAGATTAATCCGATCAGATAGGCCCTCTGTGATCTGTTTCTGGCGCACAGTTAGACATATAACAGGCTGTGAATCTTACCTCTTATAGATGGGCAGCAGGGAAATCATGCTCGTCTGATTAGTGGTCAAGATTGGGTGACAGCCATATGTGGCGCATGGGAAAGCCGGGTAAGTACGCACTGCCACAAGATGACCAAGACACTGCCCTCCTCATTCATGGCCTTCAAGGGGACAGGGCAGTGTCATCTACCCACACGCCCAGCCCCCCTCTCCCACCTGCAACCTAACTGACATGCCAGCCACTCGCAACTCGCCTAGAATAGGAGGCAAACTTGTGGCTGACTGCGAGCAGAGCTGGCCTTGGAGAGGGAGAGAAGGAACATCTAGTGTGGTTGGACAGGTCCAGCGCTCAAAGCTCCCCACCCCCCAATTCTAAGGTGGACCTGCAGCGGAAAGTGGCACCACACCCGCCGTACCAATCTTGAAATGATTTCAATAATTCATTTTATAATTTATATACACTATATCTGGATAAACAGTCATATATTAATCATCATAGTGCCTATAAGATATGACACTATAGCAGGACAGTTACAAAGTAAAATTAAATTATCCTAAAAACATATTAATCTTACATTAATATGGATTATATCTTTATATGTAAACAGTGCTTATTGTTGTCTATAATATTTGTCTACTACCTATAATGCTATATATTCCAACTAATAATGTTCAGTACATAATACGAGATACGAGAATCCGATAGAAATATTCATCTGGATTCCTTATACATAAGCAGTTTTTTTAAATCACCCTTATGTGGTCCTAATCTAATTTTTTTATAGCCTGGACATAAAGGGATGCAGTACAACCTCCATGCTGATTCATGCAATGTTTCACAACTTGAGATAACCATAAAGTGAAATGTGTTTTGGTATCCCCTAGATGCTCAGAGCATCTATTTTTAATTTACATGTGGCACACCCAACTTATTGACCCAAAAAATGAAAGAGACGAACAACTATAGTTTGAATGCAAAAATAGTAAAAGGAATTTAATAGGGGGTAGTGTATACAACAAAGGTGCTGCCATAAATAAAGGCAGATTACAGTATATAAGGAGTACCCTCTTGAAAAAGGTCCAGAAAACCGAAACGTCGGGCATTAATTACTTCCACACGTGGTGCTGCCTGTAAGCTTTGCTTGTTTAGATGCATATATTTTCTGTGGATTTTGATTCGAATTGCTAAGGTGTGATGGTACTGGGACTCTGGGGACAATCCAGACTCCATAAGCCTCCTACCATTTTACATTTACAGTGCATGGTTAACTCCTTACTTACCTTGACATCAGTTTTTTTTGTCTGGAATATATGCGTGCCAATATACTGGCTGCTGGCTTGTCGCACAGCACCTCCTAGCAGTCATTTATGTATACACCACTTGCGTACTCCTTATATACTGTATCCTTTTTTGTTATGCCAGCACCTTTGTTGTATACACTACCCCCATTAAATTCCCTTTACTATTTTTTGCATTGAAACTATAGTTGTTTGTCTCTTTCTTTTTTTTTGGTTGCATAGTTGTTCCCTGTGAGGGTTGAACACAGGGGAAAGAACTGAACACTAATACTACTATTACATAGCTTTACATGTTCTCTAATATGCTGAGGGTGTTCTTCAACCTACTCTTTTTTTAATCTTTGCACCCAACTTATTGCATATTACATGCATCACAAGTAATCACATACACTACCCCTGTGGATTCACAATTAATAAATTGTCTTATTTTATATATTTCAGAATCCATACCGGATCCTCTCGCTCTAGTAACCTTTCTTTTACTTTTTTTGATGCTCTTTGATAATCTATTTCCTTGGAGCAATTTCAGCAAACTCATGTTAATTCACCTACTGGTATAGCTCTTTTGTGTGGTAAGGGTGTAAACTCCTCATGTAACAGGGAGTTCCCTGACATGGACTTCCTGAAATTATCAGTCACAATAGTGTTGTCTTCCACTCTCAAAGTCAAATCCAGGAAGTCCATGTGCTCTGGAATTTTAAATTCAACTGGTTACTATTCACATACTCCAGGAAGAGAGTCAGCTCATCCTCCCCACCTCTCCAGATGATGAGGTCATCGATATAACGCTCACAGAAATGGAAATTAGATCAAAATATGTTACTATCTCCAAAGATGTGGAGCTACTCCCACCATCCCATGAACACATTTGCCAGGGATGATGAAAAGGGGGACCCCATAGAAGCTTCACATCTCTGGAGATAGATCACCTAGTCAAAAAGAAAATAGTTATGACTCAATAGGAATTCAAAGGTGAGGAGTATGAACCGGATCTTCTCCCTGGAGCACTGCAAATATTTATCTAAATAGAAATATAGGGATTCAATGGCCAGGTGGTGCGCACACTAGTACACTAACTAACAATCCCAGAATGCAGATCGGCACAGTCAGAAGACACTTCCTCTTTGCAGGCAGCCTGAGACTCCATGGCCATCTTGGATGTTTAAAGGCTCAGAAAACGTACTAGGTGCAGGTAGAGTGGTTTTTAATGTGAGCAATCTGTATGTATAGGGTGGGGGAAACATATAAGATAGGCTCTTATTCAGGGTGAAGGTCCGGTTTAATGTAACGCAAGGTTGTAATTGGAGGTCTACCCATTATGTCACACCCCCCAATACTCGTTACAATAGGCCTCCCTTTAGGGGGTGTAGGTCTTTATAGATTTTGGGCAGGTGGTGAAAAATCGGCTCAATGGGAGACCTCACTTTAATCCAATCACATTCTCTTGTAGTCAAAACTCCCAAAGCAAATCCCTAATCTGCTTTGGGAGTTTGCATAGCATTTCTAAATAAACATTGTGACAAAAAAACACAGAGCTAACTTTTTTCCAATAGTCAACTAACTCATTGGTAAATATATCAATGTCCAAAGGTGTGTGGTAGTCCAATAATAACAAATATATAATTAAATAATGAATAACTGTGAATAGGTTTTTATCCTTTTTTCATCCACTTCCCAAAGTGCTTGCTACTAATCTTCTGTGTGCATCACACCCATATGTGCAAATCCTTACCAGAAAAACATCATAAAAACGCCAAAGTGATTGTTATTTGAATCTCCTCCCCGCGCTGCTGAATCACCGATTTGATTAAAAATCATCCACATCCACTTAGATCCCAGGGGGTAAACGTTTTTATCATAAACTCTAAGGTTGTGGTGTCATTAATTTATTAACTCATAGTAATGTTGTCAAAATATCCACGTGGACATCCCACATATACAACTAGCAACGAGAATGAGCTTGTGGCAGAAGCAGCAGCACTTCCCTGCAGCAGAGTTACAAATGGCAGAACCTGGTGTGAAGCATCCACTGCCCTCCAGCTCCTGGGACAGGCTGTCTCCACTTTGGGAAGTGGATGAAAAAAGGATAAAAACCTATTCACAGTTATTCATTATTTAATTATATATTTGTTATTATTGGACTACCACACACCTTTGGACATTGATATATTTACCAATGAGTTAGTTGACTATTGGAAAAAAGTTAGCTCTGTGTTTTTTTGTCACATTTTTGATTGGGATCATTGGGATTATTCCAACACGTTGAGCTGTCTTTTGAAAATTTTGCGTTTATGTAATCTATTTTGATTGTAATTTTGAAGCGCGGTGTTGCACATTTTATTTATTTATCTAAATAAACATTAGTAAGATCACTTGACAGAGAACAAAAGGGTTGATTCAGAGCCCCTTTCTCATCATTTTTATGGAGGTCTTGCTACCAAACGAAAAATCATTCAAAAATGAAAAATTTCACACTAAAGTTCTCGCAGAAAAAAGGCTCAGCTGAATTATTATTAATATATTATTGTTTATTTATATAGCGCCATCATCTTCCGTAGCGCTTTACAAAGTAGTAATTACAGACAGGGTAGAAACATACGATACATATACTATTTCAAATGCAGTTTTACAGAGTTGACAATGGATATTCTGAGTACAAGATACAATAGGGGAGAGAGCCCTGCCCTTGCGAGCTTACAGTCTAAAGGATGAGGGGTGAAGACGAGGGGGAAGGATCACAAACAGTCAGTATTGAGACTTGTGGCATGTGCTCTTTAGAAAATTGGTTAAACCAGATTATATGCTTGTCTGTATAAGTGAGTATTAAGGGCACCTTTGAAGGATTTGAGGGTTGTGGAGTGGCGGATTGGGTGCGGGAGGGCATTCCAGAAGATTGAAGTTGAATCAGACGAGGGAAAAAAATTAACGAGAATGGAAATATTCACGCAAAAAAAAGGTGAGAAAGGGGCTCTGAAAAATTAAAAAAAAAAAAAAATGTATGATTTACTTTTAGAAATACATTCATTAATGGTTGGTTACCACAAAACGAATGAAATAAAGAAAAAGCAGAAATGAAGATTCGCCTGAGCGCACAGTGGTTTGGGTCAGTTTTAGGGGTGAGACATGGAAGATGTAAGAAAGTGCAAAGTGATTTAGCTAAGCATTGTAGAAGAAGTGAGTGAGCCAAATATGTAGGCAGCACTTTAATGAGTTAAGTTTGTAGTGTGCAGGCTCAAGATCATAAGGATTTTCATCCGGACAAAAAAGGAAAAAGGGCAAAATCCAAAACCAACTTTGAAACCTGAGAAATGAAACGGAAAAGCCAGGATGGAAACTGACATTCAACTGATTCACTAACTGCCATACGAATGGACGGAAAACTTACACACGGTTTGAAATGCATTATAGAATCGCTCGAATGTTCATACGAAATTGGAAAATTTACACCAAAAAACACAGATCGGAAAAAAAATACTAACGTTTTTGGTGTTTCTCTGAATCGACCCTATTATCGCTCCTTTATCCAAGGTTACATATTTAAAAGTCCACAACATTAATGAATGAATTAATTAATCCGATCGGATAGGCCCTCTGTGACGCGTTTCTGGTGCAGCGCAGTGTTGTGTGTTTGGTGCTGCCTGAGGTTTCCGTCACCCCTGACTTGCAAGAGCGTGATTTCACTTGCTGTCTGTCTATAACAGGTAAGATTCTTAGACTGTTTATTGTATGACTAAGGGCGCTGTGTGCCAGATACGCGTCACAGAGGGCCTAACTGATCGGATTAATCTAATGTGATGGACTTTTAATTATGTAACCTTGGATAAAGGAGTGATTTTAAAAGGATCTACTAAATTGCAATTTTTATTACACCGCTTGCTGTGAGCCAGCATATTTCCACATTTACTGCTCAACTAGAACAGGAAACCAGCCCAGGCACCAGGGGTGGATTAGTACCTATGGATGGGTGAGAGACATGTTTTCCATGCATTTCCTTATATTTACCAGAATCTAATGTTGTTTCTTAAAGTCCCTGGTCAGACACACTTCCTTCAACCTTATCTTCCTTGGGAACAGTGTAAAAGATGCCATTTCAAAGCACCTCAAAATATCCAACTAGATTTAAATACATTATATATTCTAAGTCAAACTGTTTCTTCACTTCATTCTCTGGGTGGTGGCTGAGCTGGGAAAGGGATGTCATGGTCAAGCTTTATGCTTTGCTGTGGTCAGAGATACCTATGGGTTCACTGCTCACCCACACTGAGAGCTACACTGGACAGTGTACCTGTTATACCACTTTCTTTTCTGGCCCTGGAGGAATAAAATCGAAATGATAGTTACATAGTTGCATAGTTAATATGGTTCAAAAAAGACATGTTCATCAAGTTCAACCAAGGGTCGGGGTTGGGAAAAGTTATTTTTTATTTTTCTTTTTTACTGCTAGCCTGCTAATAGAAACTGTTAATGTTATTTTCTTCTAAATAAGCACCTAATCCTTTTTTTGAAGCTGTCAGCTGTTAATGCTGTAACAAGCTTATGTGGGAGGCTATTCCACATATTTATAGTTCTTATGGTAAAAAATATATAAATGTGGATGATTGTCGATTATCTTTCTTTTCCAGTCAAAGGGAGTGCCCCCTTGTCTTTAGAGAGGATTTTGTCTGAAATAGTGTTTCCCCATAGTTTTTTGTATTGTCCATTTATATATTTATACAAGTTAATCATGTCGCTCCTTAGACATCTCCTCCCAAGACTAAACAGATTTAATTCCCATAATCTTTCTTCATAACTAATATCCTTCATCCCTCTTATTAGTTTGGTGGCTCTTCTCTGCATCCTTTCCAAAGCATCCTATTTATGAACTGGTGCCCAGAACTGGACAGCATTTTCCAGATGAGGGCGCACCAGTGCCTTGTAAAGAGGCAAAATTACATCCCTATCCCATGATTCCAGGCCTCTTTTAATGCATGATAGTATCTTGGTGGCCTTGGAAGCAGCTGCTTGACATTGCATGCTGCTATTTAGCCTGTGGTCTACCAGTTCCCACAGATCTTTCTCAACAAGTGATTCTCCAAGTTTTACTGCCCCAAGGATATACCGTATTTTTCGCCCGATAAGACGCACTTATTTTTCCCCAAAAGTGGGGGAAAAATGTCAGTGCGCCTTATCGGGCGAATGTAAATAAATAAATAAAAAAAATAAATAAATAAAAAAAAAACCTCACCCGTTCTCGGCGCTCCCGCGTTGCCTGTCACACTGCGGGAGCCCAGAGGAGCGGCGTGGGCTCTGTCCCGGCCCCGCCGCTGCGATCGCTGTCTTTTACCGGCAGCGATGACAGCCGCTTGGCCAGAGACATCGCTCCCGCCGCTCCTCCATCTGCTGCTTCTTCCTGGGCACATGCGAGCACCCAGGTCAGGGCAGCGGGTGGGCGCGGCCTGCACCAAGTTGGTGCAGGCCACGCCCACCTGCTGCCCTGACCTGGGTGCTCGCATGTGCCCCAGGCGGAAGAAGCAGCAGATGGAGGAGCGGCGGGAGCGCTGTCTCTGGCCCCGCGACTGTCATCGCTGCCGGTAAAAGACAGTGATCGCAGCGGCGGGGCCGGGACAGAGCCCCCGCCACTGCTTCTTACGGCCAGCTCCGTGAGTGGGGTGGGCATGGCCTGTGCCAACGCTGATGCGGCGCAGGCCACGCCCACCCCATTCACGGAGCCGACCGCTCAGCGGAGCGGTGTCAGTGGAGAGGTGAGTTTAACTTTATTTTTTTTTTTTTTACTTAAGCCGACTGGGGGTAAAGGGGGGTGCCACACAGCCTATGGGAATTGGGGGGAGGGGGGATGCCACACAGCCTATGGGAATTGGGGGGAGGGGGGATGCCACACAGCCTATGAGAGGAGAGGGGGATGCCACACAGCCTATGGGGGAGAGGGGGATGCCACACAGCCTATACTAATGGGGGGAGGGGGATGCCACACAGCCTATGGGGGGAGAGGGGGATGCCACACAGCCTATACTAATGGGGGGAGGGGGATGCCACACAGCCAATGGGAATGGGGGGCACACTGCCTATATGGAGAATAGGAGGGGGGAATGCCCCACTACTTATGATAATGGGGTGTACACTGCCTATATGGGAATGGGAGGGGGAATGCCACACTGGGTATACGGGGAATGGGATGGGGGCATGCTACACTGTGTATGGAATGGGGGCATCCCACACGGCCAATGGGAAAGGGGAATGCCACACTGTCTGTAATGGTGCGTTTTTGGTTTAAAATATTTTTTAAATTATTTTTCTCCCCCAAATCCTAGGTGCGTCTTATGGGGCGAAAAATACGGTATGTGACCTTCAGGTTGTTAGACCCCATATCATATATTTGTGTCACCTGCTTTTAATTCCATCTTCTATGTCGTTTATAAACAAGTTGAATAATAGAGGGCCCAGCACTGAACCCTGGGGCACACCACTTACAACAGGTATCCATTCAGAGTAGGTCATTGACCACAACTCTCTGCACACGATCCTTCAGCCAGTTTTCAATGCAGTTACGAACTGTATTTTCTAACCCGGAAGAACTCAATTTCCCCAATAAGAGTCAATGAGGGACAGTGTCAAATGCTTTTGCAAAATCCAGAAAAACTATATCCACAGCCGCCCCTCTGTCCAGGCTTCTACTCACTTCCTCATAGAAGCCAATCAGGTTAGCCTGGAAGCTTCTGTCCTTAGTAAAACCGTGTTGGTTATACTTATAATATTATGGATAGTTACATATTCGTGTATGTTGTCCCTTAATAGTCCCTCAAGCAATTTCCCCACAATGGATGTTAAACTTACAGGTCTGTAGTTAACCAGAGAAGACTTAGAGCCCTTTCTAAAAATGGTCACCACATTTGCCTTGCTCCAATCTCTTGCCACAATACCAGTTTTAAGTGAGTCTTTAAAGATCAAGAACAGGGGTGATGAAATAACTGTGCTGAGTTCTTTACAAACTCTTGGGTGAAGTCCATCTGGTCTTGCAGTCCTATTCACATTTAAATATTTGAGTCTTTCTTGAATGATATCTATGTTTAGCTTATATTTGTTACCCATAGGAATACATCTTGCAATGTTGGTACTCACAAATGGTTTAAAACAATCCCATTTGGCATCTGTATTCTTATTCCTCAAAAGATGCTCCCAGTCTATGTCCTGGAGTGCAGCTCTGAGCCTGGGCAGGTTGGCCTTTCTAAAATTCAGTGCTTTGGCCCTCCAGAAAATGTTTCTTACAGTTTATGTTGAACACAACTATATTGAGGTCACTGTTACCAGGTTTTCATGGACTGTTACTGTCCCTACCAAGTCATCATCATTTGATTTTAACAGATCCAAAAGATCATGACCCCAGTAGGTGCCTCCACAAACTGATTCATATAATTATCTTGTAGCAAGCTGAGAAATGCTCCCCCCCTTGTAGAAGAAGCAGAACCGTGTCTCCAGTCGATAGTTGATACGTTTCCTATCACCACTACAGTACCAGCCTGTGACGCCCGCTCTGTTTATGCAGCTGACCCTCTATTTCCTCAGTTATATTTGGGGGCCTATAGATTATACCAAGTTGTATTTTAACATTGTTTACATCACTCCGCACCTCTACCCCAAGGATTCTAAATCCTCACAATCTTCTGCTAGTATCCCCTCATTAATATATATATTATATAATATTTGAATTCTTGTTTTCTTTCCTATTTGCTCTGTCTTTTCAAAAAGAGTAAGGCATGTGTGGAGTCTAGCCATGGCAAACTTTGGAGCTCTACTATAGCTTCTAACTTGCGCTGCAGGAAATATGGAGGAAAGGCACATAGGACAGGCATCATGTGAGCTGCTTGCTGCCCTATTATTGTTGTTGAGTTTTCCAGTCACATTAAACCGGACCTTCAGCATGATTTATTGAAAAGCCCAAACCCTTAAAAAATGATTCCCCAGCATCTAAAACGAATATATTTTAAGTTTTTAGTCACATACTTACTATTCTTTCTCCTACTGGGCTGCAACTCTGTTCAGGACTTTAGGATACGGGCACCGCCATCTTGACTCAGAAGCATCACACTTGGTGAAGAGGAGAGAGTGGGATAAAGTACAGGGGGGTGGGTTATAGCTGTGATTTGCTCAGACAGAGCAGAGCTGGGGTCAGGAAAAGGTCAGCAATCCCAGAATGCAGAGCAGCACAGGCAGAAGGCACTTCCTGTTTGCAGGCTGCCTGTTGTTCCATGAGCTGCCATCATGGATGTTTAAGGGCTCATAACATGCATTAGATGCAGGTAGGAGGATTTTTAATGTGAGCAATCTGTATGTACAGAGTGTGGGAAACATATAAGATAGACTCTTATTCATGGTGAAGGTCCGCTTTAATAAGCTTACCTGCTTATTCTGTATAGAAGGCATAGGGTAATCCATACACCCCTCCAGACATTCCAGAACCTCTAAGCCAATACTGCTGCCATTCAGTAAACAGTTCCTATATACCCTGTAAATAAGTGCTTTTCCCAATAATGTGGTTTGCAGATCACTTTCATTGCACTATTAAATAGAATAAATGATGATGGCTAGTATTCTGTATAAGTCAAGCTTACAGGTGAAGGTATTTAGGATCTGATCCTGACATACTAAAGTAAAGGCTACAAATCTGCCACCCTGAATAGAGACAAATAGGAAATGTTGTTTTATCATTCAGGATGTGTCAGCAGTTTCACTTGTTAGATGAAGATTAAGATAAGAACCAGTTAAGATCAAACATAACTAGATGCTGCTCAGCTGAGCATTCTTTCATGCTACCACACTTACATGATATTTTGTCATATCTTATTTCCATTTTTTCTGGGAATTTTCAGCACATTATGTGATTTTGCTACGCCTGAATGCAGCTACAAAGGATGATAGTACATAGCTGTGTTGGTGGACAGGTTTCCTCATACCCTTCATACTGTATATGTGACAAAACAAGTTATATTTATCTGAAAGAATCACAAGCATAGGACTCAGTTCTAAGATAACAACTGTCTAGAATGTGTCATCATACACCAGGATCTAAAATGTATTTACTGATATCCAGAATTATTTAGTAGCTTGTGCTGCCTTTGGCTGCAGACAGCTGAAATATAACATATAGTACATGGCAGTAAGCACTTTATTATACAAAGCTATTTAGGACCAAAAGCTACATGTCCTGTAAGTTCTAATTCAATAAGGGAAACTGAGAAAACAACAAAGCGTGATTCAAATTCCTAGATTACCATATACCATATATATTATACACACACACATATAGAAATAAGATGCTTTTTAAAGAGGAACATTAGAGGCATTGGGAAGTTAATAAAAACTCCCCAAACCTGGCTTGCTCGGCCCTGATTCCCCTCCTATTCCAAATTTAGCTGTTTAAAATGTACCTGTCCGGTCGCATTGCCCTCCGGCATCCCTCGGTCCCAAGCCGTCTTCAGTTGGGCAGCTCCATCTTGCCTACCCATCATGCAGGTAGCATCACATGTATTGATCCAGGCGGCTCAGCGTATAGCACTAGCGCTCTAGGCTCAGGAGCGCCATGTAGTACCTGTCGCTTTTTCCCATATATTTCAATGGGGTTTCATTAGTTGTGTTTTTTTTTGCTCAAATCATTGTGTGACCTCTCCTGGCTGCAAACAAACATTTTTATTTTATGTATTTATTTTTTTTATGCAGAATTGTATGTACAGGTCTGGCACTAAAGTGTCATTGTCTCAGTGTTAAAACAATGTCAATCCTTCGCTTTGTTACTGGTGTATATGTGTTCAAAATCAGACTTTATTCACACACACTGTGTGTGTGTCTAGTGTTTTGTTACATATGGTGTGGAGCTCGCTCACTTCAGCACTATACTGTTGTTACAGCGCCCAACACACATCACGCTCGTGTGGCAATACCTGGCATTAGTAGTGAATCAGCCTCCACGTCTAAGCAGCCTAATGACCTATCCATCTGAGAACCCGGCTGTTGACCCTTGCTACTGGAACACAAGACTGTAATCCTTCTAAACTGAATACGTTAAATTTCAGCAGAATGGGTTAAACCAGTAATCCATGCCTTAGCCAATCAGATGATTAGCAAGCTAGAGTAAGGAGGTCTATGATATGTACTTGAATCACCACTTTGGTGTACATAGCTAAGGTAAACACCTTGATGCTATGGAAAACTGTTTTCTTTTATAACATAGAGTCGCAAACAAATAGAACATGATGTGAACAGCAGGAAAACACAGGAGGCAATTGAAAAGTTACCTTAGGCTGGTTTCACACCAGCACGGATGCTGAGAGCTCACCCTGCAGCCACCTGTGAAAAGCTGCCCATAGTAATCTATGTGCGCTTTTACATGTAATTCGGGCATTTATGGAGCGATCAGAGCGCTCTACGAAAGCCCTGCAAGCAACTTCCTGAGGGTGCAGCACTAGTGATCTCCCTCCATGTCAATTGAGAGCGCTACCACTGAACTCCCCCCCCCCCCCCCCCGCTGCACACAGCGCAGGTGCTCCAAATTCAGCCTGGTGCGAAAGCCTTCGTAAAGGGGAGACTTGAAGAGGAACACCCATGTTGCCTGCTGATCAAGTATCCCAGTTTGGGATGCCCTGTGATTTGAACCATGTTGCAAACACTCACATGCGGGACATGGCCACATTCCCGTTCTCCCTGCAGCTCGGCCTAAGACAGTAGCGTTCTGCAAACCACAGGGATCCAGGGATGTGGCCCCTCCCATTTCTCTATGCCGACACTTTGTTCCAAACAGAGCTGAATGCTGTAAAATAAAATGCAATTCCATGCCATGGGACAGTCGGAAAGGTATATTTTCATGGTGATTCAAGGGGTTCACACAGCAGGGCACTCCAAATCGAGATCAAGTCCCAAATCAGGGACAAGCACTAAAACCCAGGAGAGTGAAAATCTTGGCTTTTTGTCCACTTTAATAGATAGAACAACCAACTCTGAGACCTGGTCATCAGAACAGCTATTTTTTTTGTTTTCAATATTTTTAATTTAATTTTTACATATCTTTACCTAACAGTGCAGGGCCTTACAGACAGCAAGCTCAAAGGTGAGGGGCGGGGAAGGGGTGGATAGGGTAGATTGATCAACTGTATACTCCCGCAACCATATATTGACCAAGCATTAAACGGCCCCAGATCACAGCCAGTCAGCTAAACTACTATCCAAATTAGGTGATGCGTATTCTATCCAGGGTCACCACATCTTCAAAAAATGTTTTTGTTCAAGGACAGCTACTTTTGAGCCAGTTACAACAGGGCCAATTTTAGTCCATTTTAATTGACCAGCCCTAAAGTCTTTTAGACTCTAGGCCCAGCCAAGAACGTGTTTGGTCCTCCTTAATGCAGCATGAAGGGATGGGATAGGGTTCTCTGCCTTCCTTTACCTCATGTGGTCGCTTTTCCCAGTTACTAACAGGCTGGTTGCCAGTTGCGTTTGCCTACCACTAGGGGAAGTATTTACCTACTACATCATCATAGGGGTGGAGTTTTATAGCAACATCCCATCCTGCAGCCTTGCCAGCCAGGCTGCAATCTGGAAGTGCAATATGGCCACCGGATGGGCTTGTTAACTAGCCTCTTGTGGACTACGTGACACTGGGCAGCAAGTGTGCGCCCGTATGCCTGGTTTAAAGGAAAAGCCCATGACTGCCCCAGCCCCGTCACTCATAGATAACAGGGAGGGAAGGGGGAAACGGGGCTTGCAGGCCAAATCTGATGACACTGTGGGCCAGAGTTTGACATGTGTGATTAAGGATCTTTGGAATTTCATTGGACTTTCATTTAGATTTCCAAATCGGGATGTCCCAGTAACAAAGACGAATAACCAGGATAGTGAAAATCCTGATGATAGATTCACTTTAAAGGATGATTTTCCCCCTGTATATATGAGAAAACTTTAATGTACCATACAAACTGGGATATGCAGTTACACATCCTTGCTATGCAACATCGCATAGTAGTGTGGTGAAGAGCAATCTGTGGGGCTACATGTGGAATCAACAATTTAAAATGATTATTTAATTACAATTAATTATTTTATTTTGAGTACTACAGACTGGATTTACAACCACACTTCTAAAAAGAAACCAGTGGGATTCTCCTTAACAAGAATAGGCAATGAACTCCCATAACGCAGTCACTTGAAGAGGCGAAAAGGACTGTATTTGTATTCTATTTAAATACTCAGAGACGGTCACTCACAGTGGAGTAACTGAATGTAATAGAGCCCTGGCGCAAATACTGAATGGGGCCCATCATGGCTCATACAACCATTTCATCTGTCATTTTGTCATTTTAACTAAATTGGATACAACTAGACAACAAAAGACTGAAACTGCAGACAAAATATGCTTCTTTTTTCTGTACATGATGCAATGAGAGCACAAATATAAGAAGTAAGGCTGAGAAACAACAATGATGGGGTCCCCTGACTTTATGGGTCCCCTGTACCCCCTATAGCTACACCCCTTTGAACTCGCAAACTGGCACAGGTACTGCAAGACATGGATTAACAGATATTAATAAATATGCTAAAACACCCTTTAATAACCACTGAATAACAATCATTACCTCACAAATGGTGCATATGGTGTTTATGCAGTGATAAACATAGCAAGAAAATATGTTGAGCAAGGAGTTGATAATAATCTACATTTCATAGAATTAAAAAGAACAAGACAAAACTGAGACAACTGTCCCAGGAATTCACACGGTGCTGTAAGTGAAAGAAGATGCCCTTGAAAAGTCTAGATGAGATAAACCAGCTATGTGTGCATGTCTTGCAAGTCTTGCATCTCCCAGATGTGCATGCACACACCAGGCACCTCAGTGGCATGCTTCTGGTCCTGCTGCCACAATGATCACAGCCAAAAAAAGCAAATAGAATAGAATAAATACATTAAACAAAATACATCTATCTGCAAATCCAGTGATGCGTACAGACTTATAAACTTGGTGCAAGCTATAGTTTAAAAAACAATGCGTATGCTGGTGAGAGAGTGAGAAGAGCATACATGGCCAGTTTTATTCTCACCTGGATACAGGAAACTGCAACCATATTTGTATAACAGGAAACAGAAAAATTCTTCCTAACAATCCTCTTCTGAGAGATCAGATCACCGGAAATCGAGCAGGTAACAGACTTAGGCTTTAGATTGATTAATCTGCCTTTACTGCCCCTTTAAAGTACATTACATGCACCAACATATAATATAATCCACAAAGTTTGTAATGTAACCACAAAATTGAATTGTCTTTTGAGATTGAAAAAAAATAAATACATGTTAACCAGCAGCTAGGTCTCTTGCCATCATCATTCGGCTGATACTCTAAGAGGCCGATTCATTAATAGCGCCAGGTAGCGACAGTTGAGCGACTGTAGCAGTATTTTCACAGCGCCTGCTAGTAGTCGCTGTGCTTGGCCGCTGTTCGGTTGTTGACAGCGACTCAGTCGGTTTGCCATAATGTTGAATATTGGGTGAGGAGTCGCTATTTGACAGGTTCCGTGCTGTATAGGAGCGCATGATAGCGACTGGCCATAGCGACCGGCTCCCACCATATTCATCAAAAAATCACGCTCAAAAAATTCTCGCGCTGTGAAATGCATGTTTAAACCCCAGAGCGCTGGCGGCGATGGGTTAAAAGTAGTTTTTTAACCCCCAAACAACCATATTTTTGGAAACCAAAAAAAACAAGTTTTTTAAATAATTTTGTAATATGAATACATTAATATCAGACCTGTAATATCAATTCTGCACACATTTATTTATTTATTTATTTTTACCTTAAAAAAAAATCTAACATGGCAGAAGTGGTCACAGAATTTTTCACATTTAAAAAAAAAAAAACATTAATATGAATTAATTATGAATATTTAAAGATTTAAAGATTGTTCAATTGAAATGCATTGGAGAGCGCCAGGTAGCGAGAGGTCCTACCTGTCGCTGTTCAAGGTCAGACGCTGGCGCTGTGGGCTGAGGCTGGAATAATGATGAATGAGCGGCTATCTGGCGCTCTCTCAGTCGCTAAGCAGGATCGGCTTGATAAATGTGTGATTGTGGTGGGGAGCCGGCGTTCTCGTGGCGGTGCCCGTCATTACCGGACGCTCACCAGGCGCTACCTGTCGTTATGCCTTGTTAAATAAGGGCCTAAGAGCCCCAGGCAGATAGGCTCATAAGGAATAGGATATACTGACAGCTAACGCTGTAATCCATAGCTATGTACATTTTTCTGAAAAAAATAAACAAAATGTTAAATATATTTACAAAGCTGCAACACAAATCTGCTGCATTTCTGCTCTCACTAGGACACTTGACAGAACTGAGGGCAGATTGCCATAGGGAGGCTGATGGATACACAAGTGTCCCTTTTCCTCTAATGGATATACACATTACCTACAGCAGGGGTACTCAAATGGCGGACCGCGGTCCGAATCCGGACCGCAGACGCCATTTGTCCGGACCGCTGCCCAGGGCTGCCACATCAGCCCGGGATCCGGCGGTGCCGGTGACAATTGCCGGCCGGGGCTGTCAGTGCTGGGGGCGGGCACATGGGCGTGGCCAGGCCGGGGGAGGTGGAAGCGTCTCGGGCCTCGTAGACGGGCGGGGGGAGGAGTGGAGACGAAGAGGCGCGGGAGGAGGAAGAAGCCGAGAGCGTGGAGCTGGCGGAGGCTTCGGGCGGCAAGCAGAGCCCGCTGCACACACCTGGAGGCCCGGCATCAGAACACACTGCTGCGCTGGCTGGAGGAGCGGCTGGCCCGGGGCGAGGAGGCCATTACCCGGGACCAGTTCATCGAGCTGCTGAGAAAGTGCAAGGAGGTGAGATTCCTGTCCCCAATTTACTTCATGTGTAGAGTGCAAGCTCCTCAGCCAACCTGAGCAATGAGCTTTCCTGTCCCCCCACCCACCTGTCATTTACTTCCTGCTTCTCGCCCTTCTGTGTAGAGTGCAAGCTCTTCAGCTAACAACAGCTGACATGGGGGGGGGTGTAAGTAAGAGTGCATGTCAGCTGTTGTTAGCTGAAGAGCTTGCACTCTACACAGAAGGGCGAGAAGCAGGAAGTAAATGACAGGTGGGTGGGGGGACAGGAAAGCTCATTGCTCAGGTTGGCCGAGGAGCTTGCACTCTACACATGAAGTCATGCACTCTTACTTACCCCCCCCCCCCCCCCCCCCCCCGGACCTTCATCCCACGGCAGACCCTGGTAAGTGGACCTCCACTGACCGTAATTGAGTACCCCTGACCTACAGGTTAAGATTTTTTTTATTGAAGACTACTGGCACATGCAGATGCAGACAGCAAATTCATTCAACAGAAAAGTCATTGGTGTTATTGGGACCAAAAGATTTGCGACCTGCACAAGATATGTACTTCCAATGCCAGTGACACCCCTTAGCTTCCATTTACCTCAATAGATGAATTTATTTTCTGTCACCATGATGGAAAATGGTGTAGAAACAGACAGCAAATGAAGCAATATAATGATCTCTACCAAAATGAAAACATGACGTTGTTAGAGGAGTAAAATGACAATGTAAAATGTATTCACTTTCTCTGCTGACAAGCATATCAATCAACTCTCAGAAAAAAAAGGTCAGGGATTTGTTAGTTTTGCGGAATAAAAATAGATGTAACAAGTAATCATCAAAAAAAAAAAAAAATAACAGTATGCTTAACTTGTATTCTCTTTTGAGAACATTTAACGCAGACTCAGTATGGAATAGGTGAAGGGAAATTCCACTTTCGATGGATTTTTTGAAAGTGTTTTTTTTTTTTGTGCCAAAAAGGTGTACTCAAGGTCCTGACATATATTAAATCCTGTACACACAGCACACTGCTGCTATGGCGGTTGCTCAGGTGAGGGAGCCTCACTCAACCTTACACATGGCCAGCAGCTGTGTTCTGTGTGTACAGGACTCACTTCTCTCTTCTTGGTGTACAGACTTGGAGGCCGATTCATTAATAGCGGCAGGTAGCGACAGTTGAGCGACGGCATTTTCACAGCGCCCGCTAGTAGTCGCTGTGCTTGGCCGTTGTTCTGTAGTTGATAGCGACTCAGTCGGTTTGCCGTAATGTTGAATATTGGATGAGGAGTCGCTATTTGACAGGTTCAGCGCTGTATGGGAGCGCATGATAGCGACTGGCCCTAGCGACCGGCTTCCACCATATTCATTAAAAAATCACGCTCAAAAAATTCTCGCGCTGTGAAATGCATGCTTAAACCCCAGAGCGCTGGAGGCGATGGGTTAAAAGTAGTTTTTTAACCCCCAAACAACCATATTTTTGGAAACCAAAAAAAACAAGCTTTTTAAATAATTTGGTAATATGAATGCATTAATATCAGACCTGTAATATCAATTCTGTACAATTTGTTTTGTTTTTTTTTACCTTAAAAAAATTATCTAAAATGGCGGAAGTGGTCACAGAATTTTTCACATTTAAAAAAAAAAAAAAAAATTTAAATATTTAAAGATTGTTCCATTGAAATGCATTGGAGCGCGCCAGGTAGCGGGAGGTCATACCTGTCGCTGTTCAAGGTCGCTCGCTGGCGCTGTGGGCTGAGGCTGGAATAATGATGAATGAGTGGCTATCTGGCGCTATCTCAGTTGCTAAGCAGGATTGGCTTGATAAATGTGTGATTGTGGTGGGGAGCCGGCGTTCTCGTGGTGGGGCCCGTCATTACCGGCCGCTCACCAGTCGCTACCTGTCGCTATTCCTTCATAAATAAGGGCCTTGGTGTATGTTGCCAAGAGCAACAGATTGCAAACAGTGAAAACTGCTTCCATAAAGCACACATTTTCTAACAAACAAAACATGTATAAAATACAAATCAGCCCAGTACCTTGAGGACATCATTTTGGCTCACAAAACTTCTAATGAAAGTAAATTTCCCTTTTAAGTAAAAACATACAAATCCCCTCCAAACATTAGTCACCAGGAAACAGTATATTGATATCTGAGTTATTTAGGTATAGCATATTTTCAGGGGTACGTGAACTGCAATAGGGGAATGTGGAGAACCAGAGGTGGAGAAAAGGGTGGTGAGCAGAGTCATTAGTCACTCAAATGCCAGCAAACATCAGAGGTTTTTACGCACCAATGTCTATGGCAGATCTTTTTTAATCACTGTCTGTAGGGTTTTTTTTAGTAACCACTCCTCGTTTTATAACCCACATGGGGATATTTATAACAGTAAGGTTCCACAGGGTAGTTTTGACTGGAAAAGGTCCACACTAAAACAGCAGACTAAACAGTGGATCTTTGAATATTTCGGGTTTTCTACCATGTTTACATGCCCTTCTGTGTGAAATCCTGCTGGCCATTCAACATGCCTACCTCACTGGTGATCCCGCCACCAGCCGATAGTCACGAAGTGCCCACAACAATCTTTTTTGTATAGCTTCCAGCAGGTATGCAGTCACAAAACATGTGACCATGTCCTATAGGACAGGTAGGGATGTAAAGCCTCCAGCCATGTGGGCCCAAAGAGAAATGTGTCTGCAGGGCGGTACCCGCTGCTGGCCAGTGAAACTGCAGGCAACACTGAATGTGACTGAAGGGTCACATAGAATTTTGGTGTGCTAAGCCCTGCACGAGGGACATCCAATAACACATGCCCCACAAGCTATTTTCTGATTGGAGGGAGGACTGGCCTGAATCAGCACCTTAAATATTAGGAAGATCCTTTTTTTGTTTCAAAAATTTGACAATGTGTATTCATACAAGTAGTATTTTAGTCATACCAATGGTTGGTATCTATGTCATACCAAGTGGAGTAATACAATTCAGTACAATAAAGGTACAAAAGAAGTAGATAAATTGTCCTTAAACAGTATAAATGTGTAGCAGTATAGAGTATAGACGTTGAAGATTCTTCCTTGGGTTTTTATTGGGTAGTATAGCCCCTTTGTCTAAAGATGATCTCAACACGTTTCGCCTATAAGGGTGGCTTCATCAGGAGGTGTCTTTAATTAGTATAGAGAAGAATCTCTTTGATATGGGCCCGTCTGGTGTTTTCCAGTCAGTAGGTGCTGGCTCCAGGATGCCCTCCAGCACCTGCACATTACAGAACACAGTCTACACTTTGCTACCTCCACTTCACCCTGCTGGGCAATCTTTACATTAATGCAGCTCTTTGCAACAAACTAAAGGAGGCAATCTATTGGTGGGGGCCCCATAAAACAAACTGATCCATGCCATGGACACCCTTAATCTGTCTCTGCTGGCACAAACCCTACCCTAGGAGGCATGCCCACCAGTGTCAACTCACCTAGTTACAGAACCTCATGACACTGATGTCAACAATCAGCATGGTATTCCCACTCTGCATTCTGTCACCGCCCAGCAGAGAGGCGTGAGTGAGAATGCAGTTAAAATGTAAAATCTGCATTTGTTTGATGTGGAATCACTTTACTTACTTACTTACATTGCAGGGCATCCCAATTTGGGGTGCCCCCTATAAAAGGGTTTATGCCTTAGGGTTTTAAAAGTTTATACTTGAAATAATCTCTGGGTATGTCCTAACTTTCCTGGATATCCCATGACTTTAAACTGACTTAATGACTATTAAAAAGGGAAGATTTGTAGTTGGTTAACCAAGGACAACATTTTTGTATAAGGAATCATTGGACCCGCATTCCGCCTGTTCCTATGTTGGGAAGCAAGCACTGTATTGCAGACCTCAGATGAGGCAGTTACTGAGTAACCCATGATCCCCTCTGACCCTGCAGCCGCCTTGTCTGCCAAGAGCACAGTGCAACCTAGCATCAGATGAGTCATTGTTTCATTTAACTAACAAATAAGCCATAGGTGGGGGTTTAATGGTTATTGGACTTTAGGTCTGAATCATATGAAAACTGATTATAAAGAAAGCAAACCATTAATCATAGTGGCAATGACCAGCAAGGCTTTAGGGTTGGTGGTTTATTAGCTGCTGTGAAAATGCTTGTGACTAAATGTTTCTTAGAAATATAAATGCATATATAGCACATACGCCTTTGTTCATCCTAGCAGGTATGAAATGCTGCAGGAAGGAGCGGTTGTAGTGCACCAGCAGAAGTTAGATTTAAAGGTAGTTTTTATCTGGTTCTGGTCATGTGCTAAACTCCCCCTCCACTTCTCATGGACCATTAAGGTGTCTGAAATATGTTATTTATTACTCCACAATTATTCTTAAAGTAGACCTAAACCCATGTGGCCTAGCCCTGGAGTCCAAAAGGAAGGTCAGCGGTGTTTACACTCAATGGTTGGGTGTCCTGGGTTTTGTTTTACTTCAAATGTACAGTAATGCACAATATATAGTTTATTCTCTGATTGATTCACTCTCTTTCCTGTTCCTGTTTCTGTATTCCATTTGCACGTGAATTCTAATGGTCTTTTTTAATTACAATATATTATTTGTGAGCACAATTTTTTTTTTTTTTTGGGGGGGGGGGGGTGTTTTGAATGTGTGTACTTTGGATTTTCATTTAAATTGTATGACTAGGGGTATTACTTAGGGGTTATCCAGATCAAAAGTAGGAAGGAGGGCTTTGGGGACCATGTTACATATCTGGTGGGAGTGCCCGATGGTGAGGGCCTTTTGGGAGGGAGTACTAGGAATTTATGAGCACTTGACACTCGAAAAGGTCCCAAGCACACCGCTGGTTACCCTCTTATCGATAATCCCAGGGTTGGTGTCAACAAACAAGAAGGGGCTGCTGAGGCACTTACTCACGGCCGCCAGAGCGGTGGTCCTTAGGCACTGGCGTACCAATATTGTCCCGTCCCTGCTGGAATGGTATGGGGAGGTAGAGAACATCAAGAGGATGGAGGAGCTGACTATGGAGGGGGTCGAGGGGGGTACTCAGAGGTTTCTCAAGACTTGGACCCTTTGGGAGGTTTCTCGGGTCTCCCCTGACTTTCAGGCGCTATTAGAACGTGTGTAGGGCTTGGGACCCGGTCGTTGGTTGGCGTGATGTGATCTGGCGAGGCCAGGGGGAGGTCCGGGTGCGGGACGCTGGGCCTCGGGGCTCTCTTTCTCTTTCCTTCTTTTTCTTATCTTCGCTCCTTCTTTGTTTGTTTTCTTTTTTTCTATAACTATTTTTTTCTCTCCGATCGCTGGAGAGATGGACACGGTTGCTATATACCGGAAAGTCAGAGGGGACGGGTCCGCAGGTGGGGCAGTGTCTTTCCTTAGGGCTGCGATCCAGTGGGATGCGGTGGTTGTTGTTGGGTGCTGTCCGCAGATACCCCGTGTCTGATCCTTCCTTGTCCTGAGTGGAACATGGTAAGCTCGGATCCTCCTAGGCCGACCAAGAATGTAATGCTCTTTGTTTGTCTGCCGTGTCGTTTTTGCCCTGTGATCTTCTTTTTTATTGTCTCTACTGTTCTGTATAAATTGTTAAAATTTCAATAAAGACATATTGAAGTAAAAGTAGGAAGGAGAGTTAGTGCTTTATTGATTATTTGAACAACCAATGGATTTGTATATCTTGCCCCCCCATCTCTACCTGTGTTTGGTGTTTAGGGTGTTGTCTTTTAAGATAATTTTATTTTATTGTGTATTTTAAGATGGTTTGAATATGTTTTGTATGTGCATATGATGTCAAATAAAGAGATGATTTTTTGATATAAAGGAGTGCCTACCAGAATATTTGTTTTTAATTTGGAGTTGCTGCATTTGTTAGAGAATGGGGAGCAGCACCCTGTCTATTATTAAGGTATTGTGCATGAGACTTGGAGTTTTTTGAGCATAGGGAGCGGGAGCTCCACTGGCAGACCCACAGAAAGCAGGGCTACAGAGGAAAGACCCCTCTGGTCAAGTAAATGAGTGGTCAGGCACGTCCACAGAGTGGAGGATTGCTGTCCGAAATGGCTGTGTCCAGCCCTGAAATCTCTGGCGGAAGGCACTAGGTAGGTAGCAACTGGTCCCAGAGGATAATATAGATTGATTAATAATGTGTAATATTTTCTTAGATTTAATAGGATCAGGTTATATGTAGATTTAGAGAAGTATACATAGTTGTGTGTACATTGCTTCATGCATTGCTGTAATTGTATAAAGTGTAATGTAAGACATGTATACAACAGAATACAAAATGAAATGTAATAAAAATGCCTTTCTCTATCAAATATTGTTTATTTCTGTGTTAGCAAACACTTCTCCTTGTTAGAGGTAATCCATCCACCTTAAAGTGGACCAACACCCAGGGGTGATCGGCCCAGGAATCTATAAGATTCCTGGGCCGATCACCTCCCTCACCGCGGGGCATCCGAGATCGGGAGGGAGGCGGCGGCGGACGCGCTGCCTTGTCCATCGCTGTCACCCGCTTGTCCGTCGGCGGGGATTGGACGGCGCGGTCACGTGGGAGCGTGAGGTGAGTTTTTGGGGCTTTCTGGGGGGTTTCACACAGCGGAATGAAGTGGACCAAAACCCAGGATAGTCAAAATCCTGGGTGTTGGTCCACTTTAAAGGTGTGGCATAACATAATGGTGATTAGACAACATGATTATTGCACAGGTGTGCCTTAGGCTGGCCACGATAAAGGCCACTCTAAAATGTGCAGTTTTACTGCATTGGTGGGGTTGCGGGGAGAAATACCAATCAGTATCTGGCATAACCACGATTTGCCTCATGCAGTGCAACACATCTCCTTCGCATATAATTGATCAGGCTGTGGCCTATGGAATGTTGGTCCACTCCTCCTCAATGGCTATGAGAAGTTGCTGGATATTGGCAGGAACTGGAACACACTATTGAATACAGCAATCCAGAGGATCCCAAACAAGCTCAGTGGGTGACATACGTCAAGCATGCAGATAAGCTTCCCTGAGGCAGTTTCTGGCAGTTTGTACAGAAAACCTTTGGTTATGCAAACCGATTGTTGCAGCAGTTGTCCGGTTAGCTGGTCTCAGACAATCTTGGAGGAGAAGATGCTGGATGTGGAGGTCCTGATAGTCTGTGGATGTTAGGCTGGTTAAAGTGGACCAACACCCAGGATTTTCACTATCCTGGGGTGCCCCGCTGTGTGAAACCCACCAGAACGCCCGGAAACACTCACCTCACCCCGCTCCTACGCGGGTGCTTGTCCAATCAGAGCGCTCAGAGCTGCTGTGGTATGCACGTACAAGCAGCGTCCAACCACAGCGGCTCTGAGCGCCGGAGGCCGCGTCTCGCGCTTTCCTCTAACAGGGAGCGCGCCCGCGCCGGCCATTTACAAACGGCCGGCGCAGGTGCGTGCACTGCTAGAGGAAAGTGCGAGACGCGCCCGCGGCCTGCGCATGCGCCGTTGGAACGGGGTTAAGGTAAGATTTCTGGGCTTCTTGGGGGGTTTCACCCTGCGGGACATCCCGATTTCGGATGCCCCGCAGGGAGGGATCTGATTGGCCCGGGAATCTAATAGATTTCCAGGCCGATCCCCCCTGGGTGTTGGTCCACTTTAAATCGAGAGCTTATGGTGGAAAAATGAACATTCAACTCACAGTGGACATCCCTGCATTTAGCATTTCAACTGGATGTGGAGGTCCTGGAGAAGATGCTGGATGTGGAGGTCCTGAGTTGGTGTGGTTACACATAAGGGTCGATTCAAAGAAACATGTAACAGCTTTGATTTTGGTGCCGATCATCCTATTTTTCCCGTACGCTCGTGCGTTCGTATGAACTTGCGAGTGATTCTATAAGCAAATACGTTTCTATCCTAAAATGTACGCCCGTTCGTATGGCAGTTCGGGAATCAGACCTATGTCAGTTTCCATCCTGAATTTTCCGTTTCATTTCTCAGGTTGCAACATTGGTTTTGCCCTTTTTCCTTTTTTCCCTGGACGTAAATCCTTCTGATCTTGCGGCTGCGCACTACAAACTTACCTCATTAAAGTGCATTCTAAATATTTGGTCTTTTATTTTTCTTTATTTCATTCATTTTGTAGTAACCAACCATTAATGAATGCATTTGCATAAGTAAATCTTACTTTGTCTAATTTTTAGTTAACTTGCATTTTTTACTTGTGGATTTAATTTTAATATTTTGGCTTCAAATGGTACAACTTAAAATTTTGTGTGTGGTTACCCACACCCTCTACATACAGATTGCTCTCAAATATAAAAAAAACACCCAGCAACTTCTGCATGTTATGAGCCTAGAAACAGCCAAGATGGCGGCTCAGGTATTCTCGGGCAGCCTGCAAACAGAAAGGGCCTTGTGACTGTGTTGCTCTGCATTCTTTGATTTCTGACCTTTCTGTGCCCCCAGCTCTGCTGTGTCTGTGCAAAATACAGCAGTAACCCACATCCTGCACTTTATCCCGCTCTCCTCTCCTCAGTAAGTGTGATGCATCTTACCAAAGATGTGCTTAAATAATTAAACAAAGCAAAGGTAAACAACTACACCAATAAATTCAATCTAAAAATATTATTCTAGTACATCAATTTAAAAATAAATAACAAAGGACATAAGTTTCTTTAATTAACGCAAATGTATTGCAAAATAAAGGTTTACATGCAAAGGACTAATTAAGGTCCACATTAAAATGCTTTTATAAGGCATACATGAATCAGGTATGCATTGCCATACAATTTATGGCCTCGGCCATGCTGATACATGCAGTTCATTGGAGCTCAAGACGCGCAGACTCCTCCACATAGCCAAAAAACCTGTTCACGAACAGCAATCCGGCTGCTAAAAGGTGTCGGCAGTGGCTTTCTTTTAAAACGGATTTAGAGGTTGGAAAACTGTTCTCTGAATCACACCTAAACCCATTCGATTATCCTAAGTTTTACGTTTTGATCCTAAGTTTTAGGATTTGATCCTAAGTTTTACGTTTTGATCCTAAAATTTAGGAACGAACTTGCGATGATCGTAAGAGCATATACGCATTCGAACGTAGGCTCGTGCGAGTCGGAAATGGCCAAAAAAACAGGAAAAAATGACTAACACCCACCCAAACTTACGATTCTCGATCCGAAATCAATTAACTTTTGCTCTTTGAATCGAGGGGATAGTCTGTGGTTGTTAGGCTGGTTAAATCGAGACAGCTTATGGTGGAAATATGAACATTCAACTCACAGTGGACATCCCTGCATTTAGCATTTCAACTGCACGCTCCCTCAATACTTTTTATTGTGGCCAGCCTAAGGCACACCTGTGCAATAATCATGCTGTCTGCTGACCATGTTGATATGCCACACCTGCGAGTTGGATGGAGTCTCAGGATTTAGACAAATTTGTCAACTACGGTATATTTGAGAGCAAAAGGCCTTTTGTGTGCATAGAAAAAGTTTTAGTTCTTTAAGTTAAGTTCGTTAAGCTCATCAAAAATGGGAAAAAAAACTAAAGTGTTGCATTTATGTTATATATATATATTTGTATATTTTTGATATATATATATATATATCTTTAAGCAAGCAAAACTCAGGACCATGCCTCAGGAGGTAAAGGCCCAACAACTCTAAGCTTCCCCCATGTTTGTATAACTATCAATATTCTTATGCTATGGGCAGCCGGTCTTATCTCATTTACACAATGCAGTGCAATTATATTTCGCTTACATCACTCTTCTCTGTCTGCCTATGTGTCATCCCTTTACCCACTGATCTACATACAGAGCCAACTTGATTATACACACAAACACAGGTTGACATCCTAAACATCTGAAACGATCACATACCAGAGATGTGAATCTGAAAAAATGAACCCATTAAGGTTGCATACAGAATACTGTCAGGGTGTCAGGAGATATGCCACAAGTGTGTGTGATATATCTTTTGTAGTCTTATTTTCTCTTCAAAATATCTTTGATTGCATTCGTGTAATTTTCCTGTGGATCTACATTTTAACTTTAAGATGTGTAAAACAACTTCTAAAACAAGTTTTTCAAGCAAGACAAGAAGACATTTTTCCCCTAAACGGTGCTGTTTGTTTCACTTGTAACCTTAGGAAGTGACTTCCTTGTCACAACTGCTTGGAAGTGGCCAGATCTAGCTTAAAGTGAGCTGTCCTTGCCCAGACCCTCCAGCACTCACACAATCCTCAAGTATTCAAGCAGCTCTAATATGGAACAAAATGTCCCTTGGTCACAGAGCAAGGTTCTCAACTGGGATATCAATGATATGAAACTACCACAGGTATGGAATGGGAATACATATGACACTGATTGTTTTTATCATATACTTATGAATTTATCTGCTGCTGACATCTCGTGAAGAACGATGGAGAAAATCCTGTATAGAATCATCCAACTATTGCTATATAACACTGATCTTATATGCAGTGTTACATTTTGGGCTACAATTTAAATGATAACTTTGTAATGGTCATTGGAAAAAAATCTTTTACATCGCAATGAAGAAAGAGTGGGACTTTTGAAACTATTTTAGCAAATATAATACTAACAAGCTGTGATATTTCTTGTTTAAACAATGTTTGTCTATGTAAAGAAGATTATAAGAAAGGAGTGTCTTTTGCAGTAGGTACATATTTTTTTTCAAAAGCATAGATTACTGGGCCAAAATTAGCGTGGCAAGTTATTTCAGACTTTTAACTGGCAACTTTAAACATAAAGATGTGTTTCCCTTTATAAGGTTTTACAATACTATCAGGATGAGCATTGTCTTTTAGAGATACGAGATGCTGATCTGCACTGATGCCACTTCAAAAATTATGAGAGGCATTAAAAAATGTGTCTCATCACTAAAAAAACAGCTTGTACATTAGAATAAACTAATTTCTGGAAATGTATGGTTTCCATACATTTTAGAAGCAATATAGTGTAGTAAATTATATAGCTGTTAGACAAGTGGCATTGCAAATTGATTACTATGACTATTACTATGTCTTCGTTATGTAAGTAAGAAATAGGATGTGAGGGCTATCTGGCTGCGACATCTGTCACCCCATAGATCGCTAGGGCTAATTCGGCTGATCTAGTTGGCTTAGGCGGGTGTCCCCTTCCTCCCTCATGATCCATATACATCCTCTTCCGAAAGCTTACGCGCTTGGTTGTAGAAGATGGAACCTCCTGTCCCCCGACCTCTGGTGGTTCGAGTAGCTGAGCTTCCCTGCTAGACTCTCCAAAAGTAAGAAATATTCCCAAATTCACTTTAACTATAAGCTAAGATGGGATTGTCAACAGTCTAAACCTTATGTTTGCCATCCGTTTCAAGTTATGGGGCAGCCCACTATATATCGGAAGTTTTTTTGGTGCTAGTGTCTAATCCTGTATTAAGCATTACAAAGACATGCAAGAGAAACAATTTGACAGCCTGACAACTAGTACCTGTAGGCATTAAATTGCGAAAGAAATGTCTAATGTAAATCTGCTTAAATATGCTAGATCGTAAGGGTAGTGCTTATTTACTCTGTATAACTAAACATTTCCAACGAAAACGTTTTGTTCTTTTACTGGATGGAAGAAGTGTCAGGAGTGACAGGTTTGTAGGCATCATGCATTGCTTGATTATAGTGATTTTCGCTATGATTTCTCATGGTATGGCTTAGGGCAGGGGTCCCCAACCCTCCACCTCAAGGCCCACCAACAGGCCAGGTTTTGCAGATCCCCACACAGAAGCACAGGTGGAGTAATTAGAGCAGCAGCAGAGCTATAGAGCTGGCTATGTGGAGATCCACAAAACATGAGCTGTTAGTGGGCCTTGAGGACAGGGTTGGAGACCACTGGCTTAGGGGACAGGCAGTTTGAGAAGAGCATTTCTACCCCCTTAATGGTGAAATTGTATGTTTAACAACCTGTCCCCCCTGGCTTTTCTTTCAGTAAAAAAAAAACAAGTCACAGCATATGTCCCACAAACTGTATACCTAGCTCTTCATTGCTTTCTAGTGTGGTATATAGATTGTATACAGATTTTTAATATTTATTAATTAATAGGGCTCCTTGTAAAAAGGGGCTAACTATGGCATTTATTTAAGAAACGCTAACGCAACGCAGGTAGCGGCAGACGTTTTAAGTGAGCGCCACCAGCAAGTCATATTTATGATGCCAAAAATGTTTAGTGTCTCTCCTAGCACCATGAAGCCTTCAATATATCAAGAGAGCTGGGTGCTTTGTTAGCGCCGGCGCTGTGTTCTCTGCAACACCACATCACATCAGGCGCTCAGTGTCATTCTCCCATAGACTAAAATTAGCCATTCCAGTCCCATCTTTTTGTGTATCTTCTGGTTAGCGTAGTTTAATCTTTTTTTTTTTGTTGCTCAGTCAAGTGACATGGGATCCCTGGCCTGTTTAGAATGTTTTTTTATGTTCATTATTGTACTTAGGTTACCTGCTGCTAACTTGCATTTTCATGCATGACAATCATGTGTCGTGTCATTTGTATGTTCCCAATGTCATTCCATGTGTTTTCTTGATCACTGTGCAGTCATCACCAGTTAAAGCTTTTTTTGTATAGCACATGGCACTGTATGCCTGCGTATCGTGGTCTCAACGCACCTGCACTGGCGCTGTTTATTTACACGTTAAATACAAATGATTTCTGGCCCTCACCACTGGCACTACATGTCATTGTCTCCATTGAAAAAAAAAACAAAGACACAGCAACCTGAGTAGCCTACAGCGTTGAACCGTAACAGCGCCTAATAGCGTCTCTCTGAAGAAACTCGAGAGGTGCTACGAGGCGTTAGTGATAAATTGGCACCCAAGTTAGTCTGTTTTCCAGTTATGGAGCTCATTTGGCATTTCATGAATAACCAAAATTTTCCTTGCTTAAAAATACATATACAAATATACTTTGAAGGGTGAGTCCACTTCCAATTTAATTTTTGAATGTGTATATTTTATATTTTTGTGTGGCAAAATATGTATTAATGATGCTTAGCTGATCTATTTTTTTTTTAATTTTCTCTCATGTTAGCAAATGTGTGTTTTTTGGAAGTAGTTTTCACTATTCGCAATCTGTTGCTGTTGGCAACATACACCAAGTCAAGACTTGCGGGTTTATTCATCAAGGGATAGCGGCAGGTAGTGCCTTGTAGCGACAGGTAGTGAACGGTGAACGCTGGGCGCTGTTTTTTTATATTTATCAAAGCGATTCATCACAGACGGCTCAGCATATACCGCTGGCGCTCTGTCTTCCAGAACTCCTGGTATTACCTGTCACTCTCCCATACATTTCAATGGACATTCCTTCTCTTTAAACAGGGTTTTCTTTTATTTATTTATTTTTTAAATCAAATCATTGTGTGACCTCTCCTGGCCTATTTAAAGTGGACCAACACCCAGGATTTTCACTATCCTGGGTTTTGGTCCTCTTCTGCGGGGCACCCCGATCGGGGGGTGAAACCCCCCAGAACGGCCAAAAAATTCAGCCCACCCCCCGCTCTTACGAGAGCGCTCGTCCAATCAGAGCGCTCAGAGCCACTGTGGTATGGACGGACAACCACAGCGGCTCTGAGCGCGCTGAGGGCCGCCGCTCGCACTTCCTTCTAACAGTCCTGCTAGAGGGAAGCGTGAGAGGTGGCTGCGGCCCGCGCATGCGCTGTTGGAACGGGGAGAAGGTAAGGTTTGTGGGTGTCCTGGGGGGTTTTACAAAGCGGGGCATCCGTAATCGGGGAGGGAGCTGATCGGCCCGGGAATCTTATAGATTCCCGTGCCGATCAGCCATGGGTGTTGGTCCACTTTAAAGTCATTTTTGAAATTTCTTTAGATTTTTTAGTTTTTTATGCAGAATTGTCATTACAGGTGTGGTATTAAAGTGTTAATGTCACAATGTAATTCCATATGTTTGTTACTAGTGGATATGTGTTCAAAAACGGAATTTAATCACACAGCTTCTGGCGCTCTGGGCTACAGCGACCTAATTTTGAGCGCCAGCGCTGTGTGAGGCTGTTTTTTTGATGAATATGGTTTGAGTCGCTCACACTGACCAGTCGCTACCGTTCCCTCCCATATAGCTCTGTACTGTGTTATAGCGACTCACACATCAAATTCATCAATGCCGGCAATGTTACTACAGCGACTGAGGTGCTCTGTAATAGCGACTCACGGCCAATCAGAGCGACCACTAGCGGTGAGTCGCTATTACAGAGCGCCTCAGTCGTCACCTGGCATTAGTAATGAATCAGCCTGCCTGTGTACTTTGCCAATAGCAACAGACTGCTGATAGTTGCACAGAACACTGCTGCTGGGCAAATGTAAGGTTGAGAGAGCCACCTCACCTCAGCAATGGCCATAGCAGCAGTGTGTACAGGACTTGCATCTCTCTTTTTTGTTGTACATACATTCCCAATATCAACAAATTGTTGGTAGTGAAAACTGCCTCCATAAAACACATTTTCTAAAATAAAAAAAATACTAGATCAGCTCAGTACCTTGAACACATCCTTTTAGCACAAAAAATTCACTTTCAAAAATCCCATCGAAAGTGGACTTACCCTTTAACCACTGGAATGACCCTGCTGATGGGAGGTTGATGTAAACATATATTATATAGAAACCATTAACAGGCATTTCTAGCTAATGTTTTGCCCAATACACCTGGTGTTTGCAAGGTGTTTAGATTTGGATGCCTGAAGAACTTGCATTTTTATGGAACTCCAGGGTGCGTGACGCATTGATTACTGTTTTTATATATTAGCATTTATTTCGCTCTGCTGTTCATTTTCCTATTTATTATGTTTAGTACAAAAAAAAACCCTTTCACACTTTTTCCACTAGTGGCCTGCAACTGCAGTGCTAAGATTGAAAATACACGCTTTGCCTACTTTGAAAACTCGCAAACACTTATACAATTAGTTGGGAAAAAATCTTCAGGAACAAATATAAGAAGTTGTAGACAGTCATATCTGTCTGCCTTCATTTGCCAGGTTGAAATGAATTCCACATAAAACAGGTCATACCAGTTGTTGAGATGCTCATCACATTGTTAGAGCCTTGGGTGGCCTGTGTAAAACATTGTCTCCTTAGATTGTATCTGCTGATTTTATTTTATTTCTTCATGTCTAAATGTTTGTATATGTTTTGATGTCTAATATGTCTATACTAATGAGAAATGTGTGCTTGACTATAATGTTACCATCATAAATAAACTCAATACGAACTGTTCTGAAGCCAGGCTTTAGGCACACTACATCTCTTTATATGTAGAACACTGGTTAGTTCAGGTTGTGGGATCTAGAGGTTTAGATATAATGTTGTCTGCCCTTGTGTGTTTATTTTTCTCTGTATCTTAGGATGCTTACCCCAAATTCTCTAACCCTTGATGATACAATCACCTCTGCTGTATGTTTGTTCCAATAGTGACAAGCCAATGTGAAATGTACTTATGGCTACTTTTGGCTTCAGTCATATAGGATAGCACTGATATGACTAAGGACCAGTATAGGTCTGAAACGCGTCATCTGCCCTTGTGTGACCCTTTTTCTGGAACATGAAGTGATTTCAGAAGCTTTTTAAGTCATTGGATTAAAGGTTAGGTTATATTTGGACAGGGTTCTGGCAACTTCCAATAGGATAGCATGGCCCAGAACTGGTAAAAAATATATAGGCATTTTTAGGTCACACTATGCAAGGTGCAATGAGGCTCATTGGCCTTAAAATAACATGTTCAGGAAAAATGGGTCATGCAATTAAAAGATTTAGGCTGGCCAAGCCTGGAAGAAAATTTTGGTTTACAAAGAGGGCCTTTTCCGGTAAGTCACCCATTTGAGGGGTTGATGATGAGGACATTTGCTGGGCCTGGTATTTGCTTTCAACATCGAAGTAACTGAATTGTTGCCAGTATTTTGTAACATGCATTTATTTTTAGTCACATTTTTTTTAGAAAAAAACACTTTTTCTTATGATTTTTTCCCTCAGTGCAATTCAGCACCATATTTAATTTCCTATTAAAAAAATAATAAACAGGTAAATATAGTGCATTGCACCAAGGAAATAAATCATGAGGAAAGGCCTTTTTCTATCAAAAGATTGGGCCTTATTTATGAAGTGCGCCTTTTTGCATCATTTTTGTGGCTATACTTCGGATTCGGAGCACCGGCATTTGCGTCTTATCTGGTGCTGTCCTGTGGACTACTTAGGTGCTGACAGTCGCTACACAGAACGCTACTAATTAAAGTGGACCAAAACCCAGGATTTTGACTATCCTGGGTTTAGTCCCTGCCCCCCAACTCACCTCTTCCCGTTCCTACGGCTCATGCACGGCCGCTCGTTCAATCAGCGCACGCTGATCCGCTGATAAGATCCTTCGTCTAAGACGCCCGCATCCACCACTATCCTCTAACAGGGAGTGTGCCCACCATGGCTATTCACAAATGCCTAGCGCGGGCACGCTTCCTGCTAGAGGGATAGAGGGGATGCAGCCGCAGCTCATGCATGCAACATTGGACCAGAAAAAAAGGTAAGTGTATGGGTGACCTGGAGGGACCTTCTTATTTTGCATGCCCCGGGGGGAGGGAACCGATCGCCGTGGGTTTTGGTCCACTTTAACTTTGATTGCTCCACTTAGGTATTGGTCGGCCTATGCCAGCGCCTGAAATCTTGGCGCTGTATTTTATCAGCGCTGGTTTTTCATTACTGCTGGAGACAAGGGGAACAAACTATACAGTGCGTTTAGGTTGCGCTTTAGTTGCTGGTGTCCTAATTACACATTGTTACACAAAAGAAGCCATTAAAATCAGTTTTAATAAAAGCTCATCTCCACTTTGATTAAGTCATGGTGTAGGATTTGTGACACCCTCTAACCAAACACCACACAAACACACCATTCTGTGCAATGCTTAAGAGCTGTGTATTCACTGTGAGGCACACTTCTTTTTTTATTCAGACTTGTAACATACAGAAATGGACAGTACTGTGTGGCGACCAATCAGAACACAAAGACAGTGACATCATTGATATAATATGGCTCTAGGAAAACTCATAACTCAGTAGATGTACATATGGCAAATGCATGGCAGCTGTTCTGCTAGTGTGTAAACCAAGACAGGCTATATATATAAATTTAGCTTCATTTTAACTATCCTGGGGTTTGGTCCACTTCCCCGGGGTGTCCCGCTATGTGAAACCCCCCAGATCTCCTGATAAAACTCACCTCACCCGCTCCTACGGCTCATGTGCGGCCGCTCGTCCAATCAGCGCGCTCGGAGCCGCTGAAGAATGCGCGTCAAAGCAGCGTCAAAGCTCAGCGGCTCTGTGCACCCTGGCGGCCGCATCTCGCGCTTCCCTCCAACAGGGAGCGCACCCGCGCCAGCCATTCACAAATGGCCGTCACGGGTACGCGCCCTGCTAGAGAGAAGCGTGAGATGCGGCCACGGCCCGTGCATGCGCCGTTGGACCGGTAGTAAGGTAAGGTTTTTGGGCTTCCTGGGGGGTTTCACACAGGGGGGCATCCCGATTTTGGATGCCCCGCGGGGAGGGATTGGATCGGCACGGGAACCTTATAGATTCCCCGACTGATCCAGCTGGGTGTTGGTCCACTTTAAGCATATAGCTTCAAATTCAGCTAGACTGGATTGGTCAAGATTTTAACATTACAAAAGCTTATTTCCTTATCACCACCTCCAAAAAAAAACATTTTGGACCATCTAGGTCATCTAGGTCCTGTGTTTCCTGTGCAAGTTCTGTTCAATTATAAGCACTAAGCACTACACTCCAGTTCTGCCCATTGTGCTCTATCTGGCACTGCTTCAACCAGAGCGCCAGACGCTGCATCATTTTCAGCGATAGTGTTTAATAAGACTCTAGCCAGCGGACGCATTGGTGCAGCCATTTATTAATCTTTCTGAAATCCAACACTGAGTGCCGCTGAGGCTAAAAAAGGTAAAGCGGACCTTCACCCTGAATAAGAGCCTATCTTATATGTATCCCACACCCTGTACATACAGATTGCTCACATTAAAAATCATCCTACCTGCATCTACTGCATGTTATAAGCCTTTAAACATCCAAGATGGTGGCTCATGGAACATCAGGCAGCCTGCAAACAGGAAGTGCCTTCTGACTGTGTTGCTCTGCATTCTGGGATTGCTGACCTTTTCCTGACCCCAGCTCTGCTCTGTCTGAGCAAAGCACAGCTATAAGCCGCCCCCCTGTACTTTATACCACTCTCCTCTCCTCAGTAAGTGTGATGCTTCTGAGTCAAGATGGCGGTGCCCGTATCCTAAATTCCTGAACAGAGTTGCAGCCCAGTGGGGGAAAGAATAATAAGCAAGTGACTACAAACTTAAAATATATTAACTTTAGATGCTGGGGAATCGTTTTTTAAGGGTTTGGGCTTTTCAATAAATCATGGTGAAGGTCCGGTTTAAATAAGGCTCATTGTGAGTGAAAAAAATACAGTGCTGAATCAATCCTATTGTGACAGTTTGGGCAGATCTCCAGGAGGATCTCCAAGGTCAGTGGTTTTATTACCCTAAAGCTTATGGCTGGAAGCACCAGCAATATCTGCTCTCTGCTCCCAAGGGTTTCACATAAAAAATGAATAATAGACGTCACCGCAGAAAGTAGATGACCTGGCTCTTCTCTTGAGCGTAAACGTCAGGAAGATTTTCATGGGGCCCGCAGATGTAAATTTAGTAAAAGATATTGCTCATTTCACATACTGTACCACCAGACTCAGCACGTTAAATCTTTTTTTTTTGTTGGGGGGTCCTCAAAGAGGAACAACCGAGAAATCAACTTTCCAATTTGGGATTCCCCACTGTGTGTATCACCAGGAATGCATTTCCTGATCTGAATGGAGCAAGCACTGCCGGCTACATCTCTACCCGACCTGCGCTGGCCATTCATAAAGGCTTGGCACCTGTGAAAGGTCGAAATGCCACATGAAGAGGTAGACCCACCCCACCAAGATTCCTTTAGCAGCAAGGGGGTGTTGCTCATCTTTAAACAAAAACTCATGCAAATGATGGCAGAATTCTGGATGACAGTACTAGTGTACCCACCATATTAATCTTTACCCTTCTAATATTTGTACAGAGGACTATAGATACCAATAATGTTTAATTGGATTAATGTTAAAGTCAATGATATTACAATATTTCTTTAGTAGGTAGTTGGGGTAAATCCTTTTAGAATCCAAGAAGGGCCTCTTTCTTGTCTTTCAAGAAGTGCATTGAAATGCAAAACTTCTACCTCAACCTCTACCTTCAACCTATTTATCTGATGCTAATCAAATGCATGCACATAGCTTTGCGCCCTTTATCAGATATAGCTTCTTACGTAAACCGGTCATACAAGAAATACAAAGAAAATGTTTGCCACTACTGACCTTCTTTTAAAAAATGCAAGTTTCCTCAGAATCCTACTGTATCTGCTCCTCCAGTAGTCATTTCCCAGGAGCAAGTTAACCCCGGTAAAGTCACAACTGCACACTTAATTCTAGATCATTGGGTCACTGTAGCATTGCAGCTATGCAATGTGGCTTTAAAAAGTCACAATTAACACAAGTCACAATAGGTAAAACATACCTGTACTATATTGCGCAGTAAGGGGACTTCAAGTTTTTCAAACATAAACACCAATGTGTACTGACCTGTGACTAATAAAGCCTGCATTGAAACTATACAGCAAACACAAACACAATGGACCACAGCCACTATGTAAAAGGCCTTTCTGGGATACAGTAAAAACCCCATATGATCCAAATTGATTTTCATAAACATAAGATTAAAGAGTACATGCCACCTATGTCAGGAAACAAAGAGTTGAGTCCAAATAGAGAGAGCAGTGGCAAAGATTCCTCTAGACACCGCCCTGTGGAATAGAGGTCCCCGGGACGGGGCTCGAAACACACCACACAATATCGGCTACCCTGGACACTTTCCGGAGATCTAGAGAGCCGGAGGAGATATCGCCCTGGCCCTCTCCCATGGTATCGTTTTCAAACAATCCTCTGTTGCCCTTGAGTTGCTCTAGGGCTGGCCTAAAAGGGTGGGGGGACTTATCCTCCCTCAGAAGTGGAGAACTGGTCAATGCGAGCGGATGGACTCCTCTGGGAGAGCCGAAAGCTAGGTGGCCCTCTTGCGATCTAGATCCCTGGACTCTGTTGCATTTTCAGCTCTTTCTGGCGCAGTTAGGTCTCAGAAGGGATGGGTGTAGGCCCCTTACGGATTTTGAGAGGTTGTGCGCAGGCGGACAGGACCACACCCACCTGATATCCAAGATCTACATACTCCTCGCAGGGGAGCAGGGGGCTCCCCCAGCCTTTTGGGGGGAGTGGGAGGCGGACGCTTCACAGAGAAGCAAAGGGAAAAGATAGCAACACTGGCACATAAGTCCTCGGTGGCAACCAAAATACAGGAAGATAACTATAAGCTACCAACCAGATGGTATTACACTCCAGACAGGCTTAGTAGAATGTTCCCAACAGCGGACCCTCTTTGCTGGAGATGTGGAGAGGAGAGGGTGGTGCATGTATTTTGAGAGTGTGGAGTGGTTTGGGAATACTGGAGTAAGGTCATTCAGGTGGCAGCAAAACTTACAGGAGTATAGATCCTGGATGACCCTGCACTGATATTGCTGCACATGATGGACCAGCCAGTAGGTAAATATAAGAAAACCTTGCTGGTACACTTGCTGAATGCAGCTAAACAGGTGATTCCCAGTCTCTGGAAACAAAAATAAAAGCCCCAACAGTGAAAGACTGGATTGGGGAGGTCCTGAATATCAAAGAAATGGAGGACATGACGCTTTCCCTACATGATAAAGACGAACAGTTTAGGACCACTTTGCTGCTGTGGTTGATCTTCCAGGAGTCGGATGAATTCCGAGAACTGATGAGTATGTAGCCCCGAGAGGCGCGGTGATAATACCTGGGGCACCGGGGCTTTGAGAGCTCGAACCTTAGATCAAAAGCCTTGATGGCAGTCCCGAGGAAAGGGGCCCACCCCTTCCGCCAAGTATGTTCCCTGTTCCCCCCTAAATTGCCCCACCTACCCTTCGTTCGATATCTTACCCACCCATGCTGTCTGACTCGATCTTAGGACCTTATGATGGGTATCAGTAAAGAAAAGAGAGCAGGCACACAGTTAGAATTGATGGAGAGCTAGGACAGCACAACATGTATGCCGCCAAGCGCTCGCCACACCTCAGTGAAGGTGAAGTGAAAGTTGATGAGGATTGAGGGACCTAAGAGGTGAAATAAGTGGCAAAGCAATATAGCCTTAGCGAGGCCTCACGCTGGGCGAGTAGCACTAATTATGTTTTGTGTACCCTGTATGTTGGAAGTAGTGGTATGAGATCTGAGTGTACAGACAATGTCACTTTCTGTATCCTACTGTTTGTTTTTATTGTCTATTTTCCTTTTATTGTAAGCTGCAAAATTAAATAAAGAATAATAAAAAAAAAAAAAGAGTACATGCCATTAATGTGTTTTTTTTTTAGGACTTGGAGAAAACTGATTGGTTCCAGGAGTGGCCTGACTCGTATGTGAAGCATATTTATAGTTCTGCAGATAAAAATGCACAGAGACACCTGAGCGGCTGGGCAATGCGCAACACTAACAACCACAATTCTCGAATTTTGAAGAAATCTTGTCTTGGCGTCCTTGTCTGCAGCAATGACTGTACCACCACAGAAGGCAAGAAAATCTACTTAAGACCTGCCATATGTGACAAAGCACGGCAGAAACAGCAGAGTAAGTGATCGTGGGTGTGTGTGTGTTTTTTTTGCATAGTGAAACATTACTACTATATATACATAGAAGATGAAAGTTCTTGGCTGTTTATAAGAATTGTAGACTTAAGCCAGACTAGACCTGCAGTGGTCTATACTGAAACTAAGAGCTTATTTATGATGTGCGCCATTTAGAATCTTTGTGGCTATAGCAGCAGTTATATATATATATATATATATATATATATATACCAGAAATACCAGAGAGCCGGCATTTTGGCCTTATCTTATGCTGTGCTATGGACTAAATTGGTGCTAGCAGTCACTGCGCCGAAAGCTGACTAATTAGCTTTGATTGTTGCACTGAGGTATTGGCCGGCGTATGTCGGCGCCTGTTGGACCCGGCTGCCGATTATCCCAGCGCCATTGAGCGCCACTTTGGACCACCGTTTTTCCTGCACTCAACAGCATATTTGTGATTTTTTTCCACCTTGAAATCTTTGGCGCTGTATTTTCCTGGCGCTGGTCAGTGTTTCATCATTACAGTTACAAGAAATCGCTGATGGGAACAAAGGGGACACATTTTACAGTACAGGCTGCTTTTAGTTGTTGTTGGCCAAATAACAGATTATTAAGCAAAAGAAGCCATTAAAACCAATCATTTTAAAGTGGACCAACACCCTCCCATGATCGGCCCGGGAATCTATAAGATTCCCGGACCAATCAGACCCCTGACTGCGGGGGTGCACATGCGGCGGCCGTTTGTGAATGGCCGGCGCGGGCGCGCGCCCTGTAAGAGTGACGCGCGGGAGCCGGCAGGCGCGCTCGGGGTGCCCCGCCGAAGTGGACCAAAACCCAGGATAGTCAAAATCCTGGGCGTTGGTCCACTTTAATAAGCCCCCTAAAAATTATTTTGTGACATCTTGGACCTGTGTTTTAATAATTGACAAGTCACAATGCAAGTTCTGTACAAATAAATGTGTGTAATATTAATTATAAGCATTAAACACTACAATCCATTTCTGCCCATTGTGCTCTATGGAATCTTTCATCCAGCGCTGCCTCAACCAGATTGCTCGGCGCTGCAACCTCTTAGGCGCTAGTGTAAAATAAGACATTAGCTGTCAGGCACATCGCCGCTGCCATTTTTTCTTTCTTGAATCGGATGCTGAGTGCAGCTGAGGCCAAAAAAGTGGCACTGTGTGGAGCGGAAGCTTCTTAAATAAGGCATCCAATGCGCTGACAAGAGGCAGGGCTGTATTTCCGTTAGGACAGCACACTGCAGGGTGGCAGCATCAGTCCCCAGCTTTGGTTCATGATGAATATCATGTTCAGGCAATAACCATTAAGGGACAACATAAATAATTGGTGTGTTTTGGCATGAAGGGGTTTCATAATGAAAGAGTGCCTAGGGTGGTGTGAACCCTAAATACCGCCTTGGCAGGAGGGAATAGAAACTAAACACAGGGCAGGGTTTACAGGCAAACAGATTTCACGTTTAATTGTTATCAATGTCTTTCTTTATCAGGCAAGCAATGTCCAAATTGCAAGGGATCATTAAAACTAGTGTCTTGCCGTGGCCATGGCGGGTTTCCAGTCACCAACTTCTGGAGGCATGAAGGACCATACATATATTTTCAGGTTAGTGACAGCAGGAGAAAAGTTGTGTGTCTTAAGCAGAAAAATATTCTACAATACTGTGTGTACAAAAAAGGCTGCTACAATAGAAAATGCTGGCCTAGAGTCCATAGATTCTAGGGCTGGTGTGCTCCCTCTCTGTGGGGAATACAGATTGGTATGACCTGAAATGTGAAACCCAACCTGGTGCTTTTTCTTCCCCAGCAGAAGGGTGCAACACAGCACCTGGAACGTAGGGCAATTCCTTGTAGAGCTTGTAAGTTTTGCTCTTTATAAAACAGTTGCACTTTGTGTACATGCTGAACTATGGACAGTATTAGCCATTCCTTAATATTTCTAATATATGTGACAGGCACAGTTACTGTGTTATAAGAGGTCATTTACATATCCTGGCCTAATATATATTATACCGTGTAAATACATTTATGTAACATAGCCTATCCATATTGTAACCCTTTATTACTTTGCTATCAGGGGCATAATTATAGGGGTGCAGTGGTAGACACGTCGTGGCTCCTCTGCCTTGTTTTGTGCTTTTGTGGCATCATGAACAGGAAAACAAAGGACCATTTGTCTCTGCTGTTTTTATTTGTCTAGTTGGATCCACATGAGTTAAAATTACATGAAAAGAGTCCCATTTAGCCTGGTCCAGTTTAGTTATGCCACTATGTGCTATTATGCTCTTTGCTGAAATAATGTAAGCCTCTTTTGTAATGATAGTATTGATATTGTTATATTACATTTTTGTATAATACACATGAAACGCATCTTAGTGTTTCGGCTATCTTACATTTTTTCTTGTACAATTTCCCAAGTGTCACTCTAGAAAAAGTATGTTGACAGATAGGCCAGAACACACTTATCTTGCTTATGGTTATATATTCTGTGCAAACACTTTAGGTGTGCAACTGACCAACACATTTTCCTCTTCTGAAATGTGAAACCGCCCAGTTTGCCATAAATCTTCCCATCGATCCCATGCTGTGGGTGCATCCCCTGCATTACTCCAGCTGATTCTCTCTTCCATGCCAGGCCTATATGCATAGTGGCCAAAGGGATGTCTGACACTCTCCTTTAGTTCAGTGTTCTGTACTGCTTTTTTATATGCTCGGCACAGAGTGCAGATTGGAGGAGCGCTATGGGATTATGGAAGAGATAAGAAGACCTGGCGAGCAGAGGGGTTTCACACAGCAGGGCACCCAAAATCAGGTTTCCCCTGGGATGAGGAACAAAACCCAAAATAGTTTGTTTCTATTTAAGCCCCATTGTGATAACTTCACTTTCATATTTAACAACTGTCTGCCCACAGTGCATTAGGTATCTGCTCCATTTTGATTAAAAAGTAGCACCAATAAAACATGTTGTTTAGGAGCTAAGATGGACTCCAATGTTTTGCATGAGGGTCCTGTAGCTATTAGCTATGCTCTGGGTTTTGTTCTCCTGCTTTGGGAGGAACGAATGCCCCGCTCTGTGTATCCCTTTTTTTCTGTTCTCACAAGGGAAGCGCTGAATGAAGCACGTGCTGGGCTCGTATTCTTACTCACCTCTAGCTGTGGGCATGCCTGGGTACGCGTCTAGGCAAAAGGTATAGCAGAAATAGGATCACTGGTGAAGGGGAGTGTACTGGGCGATCCTCAGGGGTACACACAGCGAGGCATCCCAACTAGGGATCTCCAAAAAGAGGGAGACCACCACCCCTACAGTCTTCTATACACTAGGGAGCTAGTCGTTCCTCTTTATGGACATACCAGGTTCCCGATAGAGTTGGCAATGGGCTAGTTTTCTTTTTTTCATTTACTGGCCACTAGCCTGAAGGTGCTGGTATTTTTACGGGTAATTGAGGATGGGAAAAGTATACCCACAATTACCAGTAAAAATATTAATCCCGGTACTGCCAGGCCAGTGGCCAGTAAATAAGAAAAAACCCCGGCAGGTGGCAAACCCTAGTTCCTGCAGAGGTGAAATGCAGCAGAAAACAGAGCAATGTACACAATGCAGAGCAACCCAAGTGGACCATAAATCGTTTTACACTTTTGGTCAACATTAAAGTTAATACCTAAGCATTGTAGTTCAGATGTAGAATTTTAGGAGGTTTGGGGTTACATTTTGTTCTGCTGAGTCGAACTGCATTTTGCATTTTGTTTATTTATCAAGCTATATTTTCCACACAAAAAAAATGTTCAACTTTAAAAAAAAACACATATGCACACACACACTGGAACATGCATTTGCATTTAAAACACAATGCATTTGCAGTTTCATAGACTTTAATGGAAGTCTGTTTGTGATGCAGGTGGGAAAGTGTCCATAATGGATACATTTTAGGATTTAGCATGTTTTTATGTTCAATAGAGTTTTATTAAAGTACTTATTCAAGTATGTTTGGTAACAAAATGGTCATTATACATTAGCATCGGTATGCATTGTAAAACGGCGCTTAGAAAGAGAATTTGCAACTAAAGTCCTTTACAAAATGACCATTCAGAGAAAGAAATGCATATATAAGTACAACAACTATGAACCTACTGGATCAGATGGGCCCAAAAATGGGCTGGCTGATCTGTAGCTTGGGAGACGCTTATTATGAACAAAGCAAGGATAATATGATGAAATACCATATATAGCATCCTGTCATTGCATATTCGGTAGTGGGCTTTAATAGGAACCTAAAGGAGAAAGAAGAAAAAGGTATATAAAGCAGAAAACTAAATAAAGGGGGAGAAGACCAGTGAGATAGAAAACAAAGGGGATAGAATGAGCAACTGGAGGGAAAAAGGAAAGAGGGGTAGGTGACACCCGCCATGGCAATCCACAGCAAGCATGCCCAACAGTATTCCTCAAGCCCCCCTCTACTTCAGTCTTCTTTGCACACCCTTCATTACAGTGAATGGGGCCTACAACCAGGGCCGGCTCCAGGTTTATGTGGGCCCTTGGGCAATAGAGTCTCAGTGGGCCCCTTGGCGGTGTGGTATGATACTCCATACATGGTGATAAAGTTGCATGCATGAATATGAAATAGAAAACAAATTGAAATAAACAGAACAAAAGCACAGAATGAATGAAGTAAATCAAGAGGAAATAAAAGGAATAACAGAAAAAAGCAGGAAAGACAGAAAGAAGGAATGGGGGGGAAGGAAGAGATGGAAGGAAAGAAAGAATAGAAGGACTGACAGAAAAAAAGAGACGGAATGACAGAAAAAATAATAGTAGCGAAGAAGAAAGAAAGAAAAAGGGAACAAAGAAAGAAAAAGAATGGCAGAACGAACAGATGAAAGAAAGAAACAAAAATAGATGGGGAAAAAATAAACGAATGAAAAGACTAGAAAGAAACAAAGAATAGAAGGACTGACAGAAGGAAGGATAGGATCTCCCAATGGCCAATCTGCCCCTGTCTGACAGTCCTGGTTACTGCAAGGCAATGCATCCTGTATAGGGGCTGCCCAAGGTAGAGGTAATGGAGCACCTCTAAAGGTGCAAGGGGCCCCGGCATCTGCCCGGGTATGCCTAGTGCTGACGCCTGCCCTGCCTACAACAGTCATTGTGACTAACATGAGGGATGGCTCCATCTTAGAAACAGTTATGTTTCTGAAATCTGGACCTGCTGTAAGAAAAAAACAAAATATACTCCTCTCAGTTTATGTGCACTGCTTATATTTTCTTTCTGTATTTAGACAAAGGGAATTCATGATCATCCAAAACCCGAAACAAAGTTAGAGTCAGACAGCAGAAAGCCAGTGCACCGGAAACGAACATCAAGTGACACCACTGCCGAGGAACTCAGGAAAAACAATCATTCAGAGGTAATATATCGATCTTCTTTAACTACATATATATCTTCTTTTACTGCTTCCCTGCACCATATAAAAGGAACTAAAGTTTAAAAAGAATTTAGGGACTCTCACGCTGTGTTACTGCCTCTGTTGGACTGGCCCTGATGCACCAGACGATCTTACTGTGTGCTTTTGGTATTTATTATTATTTTTATTATTATTAAATAAAGCAAGTCTCCTATTGGGCTCACTGATGACATTAGTGTCTCTGTGGACCAGGAGCCTAACTGAGACACGCCCTAGGGATCTTTAACTATAATGATATCCATAATCAGGAGGCCTGCTTTGAACCTAAAGCAGAATTAGAGAAACACTAACCTTTTTATAGCAGAACTCGAAATGGGGAACACGAAATGTGCACTTCCCATAATAGGAGTGGTGTTTTGTGGCATTATAGTATGTTTTAATTTATTTTTTAATCAGTCTTGTTTAGTATATATGTGTGTTTAATATTTAAGGTCTTTTGGTTTACCATATTTTTTGCCCTATAAGGGATGCCACACAGCCAATGGGAATGGGGGAAAATGTCCGTGCACCTTATCTGGCGAATGTAAAAAAAAAATAAAATAAAAAAGAACTCGCCCGTTCCCGGCGCTCCCGCGTTGCCTGCCAAACAGATGGAGGATTGGCGGGCTGTGTCCCGGCCCCGCTGCTGCGATCGCTGTCTTTTACTGGCAGCGATGACAGCGGCGGGGCCAGAGACAGCGCTGTCATCGCTGCCGGTAAAAGACAGCGATCGCAGCGGTGGGGCCGGGACACAGCCCGCCGCTGCTTCTTACGGCCAGCTCCGTGAATCGGGTGGGCGTGGCCTGTGCCGACACTGACGCAGCGAAGGCCACGCCCACCCGATTCATGGAGCCAGCCGCTGAGCGGAGCGGTGTCAGCGGACAGGTGAGTTTTACTTTTTTTTTACTTATGCCGACTAATGGGGGAGAAAGGGGGATGCCACACACTGATGGGAATGGGGGAGAGGGATGCCACACAGCCAATGGGAATGGGGGGAGGGGGGATGCCACACACCGATGGGAATGGGGGAGAGGGATGCCGCACAGCCAATGGGAATGGGGGGAGGGGGGATGCCACACACCGATGGGAATGGGGGAGAGGGATGCCACACAGCCAATGGGAATGGGGGGAGGGGGGATGCCACACACCAATGGGAATGGGGGAGGGGGATGCCACAGAGCCAATCGAAATGGGGGGAGGGGGATGCCACACTGCCTATGGGAATGGTGGGGCACACTGCCTATATGTGGAATGGGAGGGGGGATGCCACACTGAGTATACGGGGAATGGGAGGGGGGGAGAATGCCACACTGCCTATATGGGGAATGGGAGGGGGGGATGCCACACTGCTTATATGGGGAATGGGAGGGGGGAATGCCACACTGCCTATATAGGGAATGGGAGGGGGAATGCCACACTGCTTATATGGGGAACGGGAGGGGGGAATGCCACACTGGGTATACGGGGAATGGGAGGGGGATGCCACACTGGGTATATGGGGAATGGGAGGGGGGAGAATGCCACACTGCCTATATGGGTAATGGGAGGGGGGAATGCCACACTGCCTATATGGGGAATGGGAGGGGGAATGCCACACTGCCTATATGGGGAATGGGAGGGGGAATGCCACACTGCCTATATGGGGAATGGGAGGGGGGAATGCCACACTGGGTATATGGGGAATGGGAGGGGGGAATGCCACACTGTCTATATGGGGAATGGGAGGGGGGATGCCACACTGGGTATACGGGGAATGGGAAGGGGGAGAATACCACACTGCCTATATGGGGAATGGGATAGGGGAATGCCACACTGCCTATATGGGGAATGGGAAGGGGGAGAATACCACACTGCCTATATGGGGAATGGGATAGGGGAATGCCACACTGCCTATATAGGGAATGGGAGGGGGAATGATACACTGCCTATATGGGGAATGGGAGGGGGGAGAATGCCACACTGCCTATATGGGGAATGGGAGGGGGGATGCCACACTGGGTATACGGGGAATGGGAAGGGGGAGAATACCACACTGCCTATATGGGGAATGGGATAGGGGAATGCCACACTGCCTATATGGGGAATGGGAAGGGGGAGAATACCACAATGCCTATATGGGGAATGGGAAGGGGGAGAATGCCACACTGCCTATATGGGGAATGGGAGGGGGAATGATACACTGCCTATATGGGGAATGGGAGGGGGAATGATACACTGCCTATATGGGGAATGGGAGGGGGGAATGCCACACTGCCTATATGGGGAATGGGATAGGGGAATGCCACACTGCCTATATAGGGAATGGGAGGGGGAATGATACACTGCCTGCATGGGGAATGGGAGGGGGGAATGCCACACTGCCTATATGGGGAATGGGATAGGGGAATGCCACACTGCCTATATGGAGAATGGGAGGGGGAATGCCACACTGCTTATATGGGGAATGGGAGGGGGGAATGCCACACTGGGTATATGGGGAATGGGAGGGGGGAGAATGCCACACTGCCTATATGGGGAATGGGAGGGGGGATGCCGCACTGGGTATACGGGGAATGGGAGGGGGAATGCCACACTGCCTGTATGGGGAATGGGAAGGGTGGGAATTCCACACTGCTTATATGGGGAATGGGAGGGGGAATGCCACACTGCTTATATGGGGAATAGGAGGGGTGGGAATGCCACACTGCTTATATGGGGAATGCCACACTGCCTATATGGGGAATGGGAGGGGGGAATGCCACACTGCCTGTATGGGGAATGGGAAGGGTGGGAATTCCACACTGCTTATATGGGGAATGGGAGGGGGGAGAATGCCACACTGCCTATATGGGGAATGGGAGGGGGAATTCCACACTGCTTATATGGGGAATGGGAGGGGGAATGCCACACTGCTTATATGGGGAATAGGAGGGGTGGGAATGCCACACTGCTTATATGGGGAATGGGAGGGGGGAATGCCACACTGCCTGTATGGGGAATGGGAGGGGGAATTCCACACTGCTTATATGGGGAATGGGAGGGGGAATGCCACACTGCTTATATGGGGAATAGGAGGGGTGGGAATGCCACACTGCTTATATGGGGAATGGGAGGGGGGAGAATGCCACACTGCCTATATGGGGAATGGGAGGGGGAATTCCACACTGCTTATATGGGGAATGGGAGGGGGAATGCCACACTGCTTATATGGGGAATAGGAGGGGTGGGAATGCCACACTGCTTATATGGGGAATGGGAGGGGGAATGCCACACTGCTTATATGGGGAATGGGAGGGGGAATGCCACACTGCCTATATGGGGAATGGGAGGGAGAATGCCACACTGCCTGTATGGGGAATGGGAAGGGTGGGAATTCCACACTGCTTATATGGGGAATGGGAGGGGGGAGAATACCACACTGCCTATATGGGGAATGGGATAGGGGAATGCCACACTGCTTATATGGGGAATGGGAGGGGGAATGCCACACTGCCTGTATGGGGAATGGGAAGGGTGGGAATTCCACACTGCTTATATGGGGAATGGGAGGGGGGAGAATACCACACTGCCTATATGGGGAATGGGATAGGGGAATGCCACACTGCCTATATGGGGAATGGGAGGGGGAATTCCACACTGCTTATATGGGGAATGGGAAGGGGGAGAATACCACACTGCCTATATGGGGAATGGGATAGGGGAATGCCACACTGCCTATATGGGGAATGGGAAGGGGGAGAATACCACAATGCCTATATGGGGAATGGGAAGGGGGAGAATGCCACACTGCCTATATGGGGAATGGGAGGGGGAATGATACACTGCCTATATGGGGAATGGGAGGGGGAATGATACACTGCCTATATGGGGAATGGGAGGGGGGAATGCCACACTGCCTATATGGGGAATGGGATAGGGGAATGCCACACTGCCTATATAGGGAATGGGAGGGGGAATGATACACTGCCTGCATGGGGAATGGGAGGGGGGAATGCCACACTGCCTATATGGGGAATGGGATAGGGGAATGCCACACTGCCTATATAGGGAATGGGAGGGGGAATGATACACTGCCTGCATGGGGAATGGGAGGGGGGAATGCCACACTGCCTATATGGGGAATGGGATAGGGGAATGCCACACTGCCTATATGGAGAATGGGAGGGGGAATGCCACACTGCTTATATGGGGAATGGGAGGGGGGAATGCCACACTGGGTATATGGGGAATGGGAGGGGGGAGAATGCCACACTGCCTATATGGGGAATGGGAGGGGGGATGCCGCACTGGGTATACGGGGAATGGGAGGGGGAATGCCACACTGCCTGTATGGGGAATGGGAAGGGTGGGAATTCCACACTGCTTATATGGGGAATGGGAGGGGGAATGCCACACTGCTTATATGGGGAATAGGAGGGGTGGGAATGCCACACTGCTTATATGGGGAATGCCACACTGCCTATATGGGGAATGGGAGGGGGGAATGCCACACTGCCTGTATGGGGAATGGGAAGGGTGGGAATTCCACACTGCTTATATGGGGAATGGGAGGGGGGAGAATGCCACACTGCCTATATGGGGAATGGGAGGGGGAATTCCACACTGCTTATATGGGGAATGGGAGGGGGAATGCCACACTGCTTATATGGGGAATAGGAGGGGTGGGAATGCCACACTGCTTATATGGGGAATGGGAGGGGGGAATGCCACACTGCCTGTATGGGGAATGGGAGGGGGAATTCCACACTGCTTATATGGGGAATGGGAGGGGGAATGCCACACTGCTTATATGGGGAATAGGAGGGGTGGGAATGCCACACTGCTTATATGGGGAATGGGAGGGGGGAGAATGCCACACTGCCTATATGGGGAATGGGAGGGGGAATTCCACACTGCTTATATGGGGAATGGGAGGGGGAATGCCACACTGCTTATATGGGGAATAGGAGGGGTGGGAATGCCACACTGCTTATATGGGGAATGGGAGGGGGAATGCCACACTGCCTATATGGGGAATGGGAGGGGGAATGCCACACTGCTTATATGGGGAATGGGAGGGGGAATGCCACACTGCTTATATGGGGAATGGGAGGGGGAATGCCACACTGCCTATATGGGGAATGGGAGGGGGAATTCCACACTGCTTATATGGGGAATGGGAGGGGGAATGCCACACTGCTTATATGGGGAATAGGAGGGGTGGGAATGCCACACTGCTTATATGGGGAATGGGAGGGGAATGCCACACTGCTTATATGGGGAATGGGAGGGGGAATGCCACACTGCTTATATGGGGAATGGGAGGGGGAATGCCACACTGCTTATATGGGGAATGGGAGGGGGAATGCCACACTGCCTATATGGGGAATGGGAGGGGGAATGCCACACTGCCTATATGGGGAATTGGAGGGGTGGGAATGCCACACTGCTTATATGGGGAATTGGAGGGGTGGGAATGCCACACTGCTTATATGGGGAATGGGAGGGGTGGGAATGCCACACTGCTTATATGGGGAATGGGATAGGGGAATGCCACACTGCCTATATGGGGAATGGGAGGGGGAATGCCACACTGCCTATATGGGAATGGGATGGGGAGAATGCCACACTGCCTATGGGAATGGGATGGGGGAAATGCCACACTGCCTATATGGGAATGGGATGGGGGAAATGCCACACTGCCTATATGGGGAATGGGAGGGGGAATGCCACACTGCCTATATGGGGAATGGGAGGGGGAATGCCACACTGCCTATATGGGGAATGGGAGGGGGAATGCCACACTGCCTATATGGGGAATTGGAGGGGTGGGAATGCCACATTGCTTATATGGGGAATGGGAGGGGGAATGCCACACTGCCTATATGGGGAATGGGAGGGGGAATGCCACACTGCTTATATGGGGAATGGGAGGGGGGAATGCCACACTGGGTATATGGGGAATGGGAGGGGTGGGAATGCCACACTGCTTATATGGGGAATGGGAGGGGGGAATGCCACACTGGGTATATGGGGAATTGGAGGGGTGGGAATGCCACACTGCTTATATGGGGAATGGGAGGGGGGAATGCCACACTGGGTATATGGGGAATTGGAGGGGTGGGAATGCCACACTGCTTATATGGGGAATGGGAGGGGGAATGCCACACTGCCTATATGGGGAATGGGAAGGGGAATGCCACACTGCCTATATGGGGAATGGGAGGGGGAATGCCGCACTGCCTATATGGGGAATGGGAGGGAGGAATGCCACACTGCCTATATGGGGAATGGGAGGGGGGAATGTCACACTGCCTATATGGGGAATGGGAGGGAGGAATGCCACACTGCCTATATGGGGAATGGGAGGGGGAATGCCACACTGCCTATATGGGGAATGGGAGGGGGGAATGTCACACTGCCTATATGGGGAATGGGAGGGAGGAATGCCACACTGCCTATATGGGGAATGGGAGGGGGAATGCCACACTGCCTATATGGGGAATGGGAGGGGGGAATGTCACACTGCCTATATGGGGAATGGGAGGGAGGAATGCCACACTGCCTATATGGGGAATGGGAGGGGGAATGCCACACTGCCTATATGGGGAATGGGAGGGAAAATGCCACACTGCCTATATGGGGAATGGGAGGGGGATGCCACATTGCCTATATGGGGAATGGGAGGGGGAATGCCACACTGCCTATATGGGGAATGGGAGGGAGGAATGCCACACTGCCTATATGGGGAATGGGAGGGGGATGCCACATTGCCTATATGGGGAATGGGAGGGGGATGCCACACTGCCTATATGGGGAATGGGAGGGGGATGCCACACTGCCTATATGGGGAATGGGAGGGGAATGCCACACTGCCTATATGGGGAATGGGAGGGGGATGCCACACTGCCTATATGGGGAATGGGAGGGGGATGCCACACTGCCTATATGGGGAATGGGAGGGGGATGCCACACTGCCTATATGGGGAATGGGAGGGGGGATGCCACACTGCCTATATGGGGAATGGGAGGGGAATGCCACACTGCCTATATGGGGAATGGGAGGGGGGCATCCCACACGGCCTATAGGAATGGGAGGGGGGAATGCCACACCGCCTATATGGGGAACGGGAGGGGGATGCCACACTGCCTATATGGGGAATGGGAGGGGGGATGCCACACTGCCTATATGGGGAATGGGAGGGGAATGCCACACTGCCTATATGGGGAATGGGAGGGGGGATGCCACACTGCCTATATGGGGAATGGGAGGGGAATGCCACACTGCCTATATGGGGAATGGGAGGGGGGCATCCCACACGGCCTATAGGAATGGGATAGGGGAATGCCACACTGTCTGTTATAGTGCTTTTTTGGTTTAAAATATTTTTTTTCTTTCTTTCCTCCCCCAAATCCTAGGTGCGTCTTATAGGGCAAAAAATATGGTTTTGTATTTGATTCTTGTACACAGCAGGCATCACCCTGGATGGTGCACACACAGGTGTTTTTTGCTTAGTGTTTGACCTCCCATAATAGGAGGCATGCAGTACTGCAGTTTATCAGTATTTAGATTTTGTGACTTCTATGGATTTTTAACTGAAGGGGAAACCCAATTCAGAATGTCCCAGGGATGATTGTTAAAAGAAAAACAGTTTATAGTTTACTTTGGGGCCATTGTAAAAGCCTGTCCACCTGTTTAATCTCAAGTTTACCTTACAGAGAGCCTGTTATTAGTGGAGATCAGGCTGTCATTGCTACCCTCCCTCTACAAATTCTAGCTGCCTCGTTGTCATGCTGCAATACTGAGATGGAACAAGCATGCTCAAATCTTACAGGAGCCACAGCACCCAACCCTAGGTTGCATTAATCCAAAGCATGCAATAGAAACAGGTGGCAGCCTACAGATTATACGATTAGTAGATAGCTAACAGGGTAGTAGTGTGCTGTGGCTCCTTTAATCTGGGAGGCGCACGTGAGCAGGGCAATTGCATTAGCCAAATCTTAGTTCTAAACTTATGTGAGCAGCTGAAACAAGCATGCTGCCATTAACGTATCAGTGCACAAAGGTTCTATGTGATGGGCTTAGTACCTTCTGTAGCTGCAGAGGAGCAGGGCAACCAGACCAATAACTTGTTTTATAAGTGGCTTAGCAATGACAGTTTTGATTTATTTTAAGAAATGCTAAGACTACGTAATGCCAGAAGAGTGTCAGGTGACTATCAGGTCCCAGTGCAAAAGGTGTATTTATCAAGTCAAAAATCCAGAGTGCCTGTGATAGTGTCAGGTAGTGTCCCATCTATCATCAGTGGTGGAAATGGGAGAAGTGCCGGCACTGAGTTCCCTACAGCACCAGATAATACCAGGTGCTCATCCTGCGCTGTGTGGCCTTATCCCATACATTTCCAAAAAAAAAACATTTTTTGGGCTGGTGCATGTGCCACAGGATCTCTGGGCTGTTTGGAACTGTTTTTGGAAGTATTTTAACTTTTGTGTTGCACTGTTCCCCCAAATTAAAACAGTGTTTCTTTTACAGGTGCAGGGCACCTGGAATCCCCCTTTAACAGTGCCCATTCAGGCGCTGTGTTTTATTTTCATAAAAGCGTCTGCTTTGCAGCGCTCCCAGACGACACTTGGACAAGCTCAGGTGTATCGCTTCTTCTCTCCCCTGCGCTGAGAAGTGAGGTCACAGATAGCAGCTCATTCAATCTGCTCATCTAGTGACCACATAAAAACTTCATAAATAAGGCTCTTTATGTTCCTTCCATGATGGGTTCTTTTGAAAGTTTTTTTAGTCAATTAGTCTTCAGCCTTGTTGCCTTCATGTAAGTGTGGCAGCAGGCAGATGCTCCCTGTAGAATCCGTCCATTTAAGGGTCCAATAGAGGAACACCTAAAAACACCTATACATGTGTACTTAAACTTGCAGAATAAAGGTTGTTTATTCATTTTGCTAGAAGGAAAAACATTTGCTTGTCAAGTGACTTTACCCTACCTATACGTTCCAAAAATATAGAAATATAACATGCTGCGTAGAAGCCTACAAGGTTTCTACCCAGAGGGCTACAAGAGGTATTATAAAGCAAAGAAAAAGGATAATACATTTTTTTCATAGAAAGTGTTTGTATATTGTAGAGTTAAAGGGCCGTGGTATGTGTCATGAATAGTGTCCCTCGGGGACATGGACAAAATGGAAAGGAAAAAAGGGGGACAGGGGGAGATGAATGGTGGAGGAAAAAAGTGAAAAACTGAAAGGCTGATATAAGGTGGAAAACAGGACAATATGGAATGATGCATTGTGTAAAAAGAGAAAGAGATGGAGGTTATTTGGAAAAGAGAAGAAGGCGCCAACGTGGAATGAAAATTAGGAGGGAGTGTGAAATTTAGAACAAAATCAGGGGAATATGAAATGAAAGGGGGATTTAGAAAAACAGAAAAATTGAGGGATTACATATACAAAAAGGAATGTGGCAAGAAACTTGGGGAAGATTGAAAACTGCGACCCACCGAACACGTTGAACATCAACTATATATAACGTGCCACCATTCTGTTGTCAGTTTACTGCTGGGGTGTCCTGGGTGCAGGTATAATGGTGTACCTTTTAAGACCGTGTGGGGCAACTCCTTTTTCCAGTCCTTTTTCAATTTCCTAAAGCGGACCTCCCATCAAAAATAGAGCTCCATTAGCAAGTATCTCTCTAATGCAGGGCTCAGTAACGGTACGAGGGCCTAGGTTAGGTTCACTTATGAGCCATTTTCATTCGACCATTCGTTGAGCGAGCAAAGGAACATAAGACCCATATGAAAGTGGACAACTTGAATTCAGACACGGAAAATTTGGTTGCTTATTGTTCGTTAGAGCGATTGTGAGCGATTGTGAAATCGCTCGTGTTGTAAGCTTCACATCCCCCTTTCTGTTTCCACATGTCATTGTTCATGTGGTGAACAAAGAGTTTTATGTCAGCCAAAATGGTTTGACTCTTGACCAACAAACAAATTCTCTTTTAATTGCTCAAATGCAGTGGCTATTTCAATATATACATTTTCGTCAGAATATCGTCAATATTGTTTGTGAGAATAGGCCTCTAGTGTTTCTGCGCACCAGGACCCTCCCTGGCACAGAGTTTTCAATTCCCCTACAGCAGCTGCCGAGGTGTCTAGTTGTTCAAAATATACTGGTTTTGAAAAGTACATACCGTGACATGCTAACATACTCTACAACCTCCTACAGAGAAAGTGCATTTTGACAGTGGCACATGATCTCCAAAATGGGTAAACTTTAGACACTGAGAATCAGAGGCATGTGGGGAATAAAAGCCAAGTATAGGCTTATATACCAGAATGTCCTTTTAAATACTGTACAACATTTACTGTTGTTGCAGATTTGTCCTTACTGGTTTCAAAATCATATTTAGAAGATAATGCATGTTGACAACGCCACTAAATATACATGCCTTAGGCCAGAAGACATTTTACCTACTAACAGGACACTGTCATCATAACCTGCTAGAACTTCTGTCATCTTAATACTATCTTGTTTAACAGCATTTCAGCAATGCTTGTTCTCAGTCAAAAAGGCAAAAGTAATCTTGCACTTTCCACAGACTGGGTGTGAATATTTACATTGGGTATGAAAAGTCTGCACACCCCTGTTAAAATGGCTGTTTTTGCCATGTAAAAAAATCGGAGCATGAAAAATAATTTTTAGAAATCTCTCTCTGACCGTTACTGGAGTCTATAAATGGTTCACGTGAATTTAGAGATCTTCAGGGTTGACAAATAAAAATAAATAAGTAATATAATGTGGTTGCATACATATGCACACCCTAGAACTGATACTTTGTTGAATGACCCTTTAAATTTATGGCAGCATTTTTTATTTTTGGGTAGGAGCCTATCATCCTGGTACATCTAGACTAGCAATCCCACTCTTCTTTGTAAAAGGGCTCCAAGGATATCTCCTGTATGCAGCTTCTCAGGTCAACCCACAGTTGGATGCAAGTCTGGGTTCTGCCTAGGGTAGCCTAAAACTTTCATCTTCTTATGATGAAACCAATTTTTATTCAGGTGGAGCTGTTGTTTTGACCATTTAACTTTAACTCCTGAAAGTTTTGTGCCAAAATTGAATGATATTTGGAAATGTTCCTAATTTCCCACACCTTGACTAAAGGCAGTTCCAGCAGCAGAAAAACAGCCCCAGAGCATAATTCTGCCTCCACTAGGAAACAACTGTGGTTTTGAAGTTATTGTGGTGATGTTCAGTGCTTGATTTGCACCTAACATACATTTGATGAATTATAAAACTAAATTCTGAATTATAAATATGAATTATAAAACCAACACAATTTTTTCTTTAATGGGTGTTGGTCCTGCAGACAGCACATAAAAACAAGCTCAGGGGGACATCCAAAATGCTGTAGTCACCCCCCTCCCCCACACACACACATAACCCCCCCAGAACGCCCAATATGCTTGTGCAGGGAAAGAAGTGCTGCGATTGGCCGCTGGCCTGCATGTAAGTAGGTTGGGGGAGGCGTTCCAGTGGCCGGCGCCGAGGATGTGACCATGGCCCACGTGACCGCCTGATGGGCAATTGCTGGACTCCTGTCCAGGTGCAGGCTCGAGGTGAAGCTAAGCATATCGGGCGTTCTGAGGCATTCTGGATGCCCCCTTGAGCTTGTTTTTATGCGCCGTCTGCGGGACCAACACCCATTAAAGAAAAAACAGGTGTTGGTCCGGTTTAAGTTCACTTCTCGTCAGGTCATAACACTTTTTCCCACATGCATTTGGTCGATAAAATGTAGGTTTTACCAAAACATAGCCAGGCTTGGATATTTTTCTTTGGAAGAAAAGGCTTCCATTTTGCCAACCTAACCCACAGCCCAGACATTTGAAGAATATGGGAGATTGATGTTCCATTCGGTACACAAATAGAACTTGCCATACATTTTTGAAGCACCTTTAATGTTGCTGTAGGTCTCTTGGTAGCCTCCTAGATCAAGTTTCTTTTTGTCTTTTAACCTATTTTTGAGGGACTGTCTTGGTAATGTCACAATGTTGTCAAATTGTATTCACCTTGATGTTAAACTTCCTGTGGATCCAGCTTAAAGTTATATGGCCTACTCCCTGTCCAGACCAGGAAGTCTATTGCAATGCACTTGCAGCGCATGTATAACATGATGTACTTCCATAAACATTACCACTAACCAGTTCAGTACAAATCTAGCATTTTAATAAGGTTTTTTTTGCATAAGATTGTATGTTGTCAGACATAACTTTTTTCTGAGATCCAAAAGAAAAAACACAGAATGGGCAATGGTCAATTTACATTACAAAATACTCTGCAGTGCAGTATTCTAACTTGCCTCTGTCTCAGCCTCTTTCAGGTGAAATGCAAAACCAAGAGAACCTTCCTAGTACAGTTTTTAACCAGGAGTTCTGTCCACCGTATTATGACTTCAACGAAATTGAGATGGATCAGTCACAACTAGAGCATTTCTTGAACAACTGCCTGCCACTGACAAAGACATCCAATTTCACTGACACCTTAGACAGTCTGGGCTGGAGCAAAAGCACCAGGAGCAGCAGCTTTAATGACAGCGAGGAGTATAATGAAGCAGACATGTTTGCTTCTGCAATGGATTTTGATTTACCTAGTGATGAAGACCAGCTAGCAGGAAATAATTCTTACTTTGAAAAAAGCCAACAGTATAACTACACCCAACTTGATAACATGCCCTGGGATATGATACATTTGCATGATCCTTATAACAGCCAGCCAACCACAGTTTTGGAGTCAGCATCCAAAGCCAGTTTCACATCTTTAAATTCCATTGCAGGTGGTCACCTATCAACTCTCTATCAACACAACCAGGAGGAGTCATTATTGTACAGATATAGTCAACTCTCTCCATCCTTATAGAATGAAGGAACTTTTTGGACAACAGTAGATACTGTCTGCTATCTTTATTGTATTCTATATAGATAATCTGTTTTTATGTATTTATGATACAAGAAGGACAAAAATCTACAGCTTCTATAACCATCTTCATAGCTCTTCTCTTTATTTCTTCAGTGATGGGACTAGAAATTGTCACAGTGCAATAAATGTGAAGCACACAATATATGCTTTGCGTCAAGAAGTGATCATTAAAAATACAAAACGTATACATAGTTAAGATGCATAAACTGCCGCATACTTGCCAGAATATTGCACTAATTTTAAAACTGTTTAAGAGAAAAAAAGAATAAAAGTAAAGTATTCCAGGCCTTGGTGCATCTGCAGTGATCAGTCAAATCAATTAGATTTGTGTATTTCTTTCTTTAGGACATTTTACCAGCAGACATTGCACTCTAGACCACTGTTTCTCAACCGGCAGTACGCTTACCTCGGGGGGTACTTGGAAATGTTCAAGGGTGCACCTACAGGGGGGTGTCAAATTGCTACAAGGCCTTTGACCTACTTATTTTGGTAACATTAGTAATTCTCCTCCTTGGTGGTACTTGGGGGGTAATTTCTTGTCATTGGAGGTACTTGGCATAAAAATGTTGAGAACCACTGCTCTAGAGGAACTAAAGTCAAGTCACCACTTTCCCATTTATTCATAAGGCTGCAAATGGCAATCATGTGACCTCAGCAAACATTCAGGTTTGGTGTAATCCACTCAGTAAACCTGATTGGCGACTGGCAGTTATGTGCTTAGCAGTGAATGAGGAGGTGGTAAGCATTGGCTTGTTTGGCTTTAGTTCCTCTTTCAATTCATGTCACTGCATCGCTGTTATTGGTAGGTCACACCATTCAGATGGGGAAAATATAGCACTTTCATCCATACCAATGCAGTATACCCATGATGATGGAGCATTTACAGAATGTAAACTCTGTTAAAGGCTACTGGGATAAGGAGACAGGCTGAGAAGATTTCATTAAAAATTATATATATATTTAGTATTATTGCCCTTTTCAGCAATAGAGAACCTTAGAAGACTATTGGACATACATTTAAAAAAAGGGTCCAAAGCAATTTCAGTTGCTTTTAACCCTTTAAGTGCCAGCCTACCTGGAGTTTTTGTCACACTCTGTTGCCAGACCATTTTGCACTATTTTGCGCTCCCCATGTTCAAATGTGATTTTTTAAGGGATTTCCAGGGATTTCCCAGGAAAATTATATATTGTTTTTTTCAGCAGAGTCTGAGCTTTAACATGAAATGTCTTGTTTGTCATTTTTTAGGTGTATTCTCAATATTTATTGGCGAAATATGTGCAAAAAAATTTAAAAAAATAAATTTTTTACAATTTGTAGTGTTTTTTTGTAATAAAAAATGTAAGTTTGTCAATAAAATCTTATTGCGTGTGAAACCCCAATTTCTCCCGGTTACAGCGGTACCACATATGTATAGGTAGACACCTTTTCCTGCCCAGGAGACTCCCCCAAACTGAAACAGAGCTTTAGGGGATTTTCTGAAAAAATACAACTGTGATATGCGCTATGCGCACCTTGCAGTTTTTCCAGAAAAACAACCCTTTACATTTGAAATACCCCCAACAAACTATATATTCTCTGGAAGTACACACCTCAGGCTTTCTGTTTGTACCAGGCTTGTTGATGTGGCCACAGTTTTCTAGAAGTAATCCCTCAATGTATTCTTTGGTTGCAAAGAGTTTCCCTAAAAAAAGGATAAAAAAGCAGAATCAAAGCCACATTTTCCTAAAAAAACTATATACAAACAAGAAAAAACAAGTATGATCTGAAAAAGCAACATCCCCCGAACAGAACGATACCCAACATGCATGGGTTCTGTCAAGGAAAGAGTTGCCAAACACCCCAAAGTAAAGCATGTGCGTAACGGTAATTTTTCTTGAAAATTTCAGCTCTGCAGACAAAGTGCGCACCTTGCGGTTTTTCAACCAAAACAACCCTTTACATTTGGAATATCCCCCATAAACCATATATTCCCTGAAAGTACACATGTTAAGCTTTCTAAGCGTACCCAGCTTGTTGTAGTGGGCTCATCTTTCTGGAATTAATCCCTCAAAGAACTCTTTGGTTGCGCAGAGTTTCCCTAAAAAATGTATAAAAAAGCAGAATAAAAAACACCTTTTACTAAAATATAAATATGCAAACAAGAAAAAACAAGCTAAGTCTGAAAGCGCAAGGTCCCCCGAACAGAACAATACCCAACATGCAGAGGCACTATTAACCCTTTTAATTGCCAGCCTACTTGAGATTTTGTCACCCTCTGTTGACAGGTCATTTTTCCCCATTTTGCGCCATGTTTTGCGCCATGTTTTGTGTCATTTTTGCTGGAATTTTCAGGAAAATTATATATATATTTTTTGCAGCAGAGTTTAGGCTTTAACATGAAATGTCTTGTTTGTAAATTTTATTTATTATTAATTTTATTTATTATTAAGTAAAAAAAAAAAAAATAAATACAATTTTTTTTTAGAAAATTGACTCCTTTATTTTACATAAAAAATTTATTTTATTAAAGAAAACCATATTGCATGTGAAAGCCCCATTTCTACCGATTAGAACGGTACCACATATTTATCGGTAGCCCCCTGTTCCTGCCCAGGAGACCCCCCTAACTGAAACAAGTAATTTTTAACATTTACAAATAAAATACAACTACCATCCACACTACAAAGGGTTAAATCGAGAAAAAAAAATGACATAGGGTCCCCCCTCCCGGGAGGGGGGGCCCATTTTTTGGGGGGATTTTTAAGGGTTAAAAATCCTTAAAAATAAAAAAAAATGACATGGGCCCCCCCTTACCCAAAGTAACCAGCCCGGGACCAGCTATGCAGGGCTTGGAGGAACGGGGCGCAGGGGCCAGCTTTTGTGGCCCCTGGCCCTGCAGGCTACAAGCCCGCATAGCCAGTGGGCCCGGGCTCTTCTGCCCCCCCCTGGGCTTTGGGGAGGCAGGTAATGGGGGTGCCGGGGGTTAATGGCAAGTCACCGGCTAGCGCAGGTGACTTGCCACCTCCCCCAGCCTTGTGAACTGGTATAGGGGTCATGGACCCCTTACCAGTTCACAAGGGGTTAAATGTAAAAATAAAACACAGACACACAAAGAGAAAAAATATTTTATTATTTTTTTTTTTTTTAATACTTACCTCCCATCCATAGTGGAGCACTCTTTCAGCCTTTTATAGCTGCTGGATGACAGAAAACAAAAGGGTTAATTAAAAAAAAAAATGACATAGGGTTCCCCCTCCTAGGGGGGGAGACCCCATTTTTTTTGGGAATTTTAAGGGTTAAAAACCCTTAAAAATCCCCCAAAAAAATGACGTAGGGTCCCCCCTACCCAGCATTACCGACCCGGGCCAGCTATGGGGGCTTGTAGAACAGGGCGCAGGGGCCAGCGTTGGTGGCCCCTGGCCCTGCAGGCTACTAGCCCACATAGCCACTAAGTGGCCCGGGCCCTTCTGCCCCCCCCCTGGCCGTTGGGGAGGCAGGTAATGGGGGGCTGGGGGTTAATGGCAAGCCACCCACTAGCTGCAGGTGACTTGCCATACCCAGAGCCTTGTGAACTGGTATAAGGGGTCTCATGGACCCCTTACCAGTTCACAAAGGGTTAAATGAAAAAAAAAACGCCACACAAAAGTATTTTATTAAAAAAAAAAAAAATTTTTTTTTTACTGTACTTACCTCCGATTGTAAGCTCCTTTGTCCCGCGCCGCTCTGCTGACAGATGCCGGTGATCGGCATCAGAGAAGGGGGAGGCAGGAGATCAGAGGATCTCCTGCCACCTCCTTCCCCGTTGCCGATCACCAGCATCTGACAGCTGAGAACGCTGAAGCCGGTGATCGGGGCTGGGGTGACGTCATAGCCCCGCCCCCAAAAGGGGCGGGGCTTGACGCTGCGACGGGCCGGGATGACGTCATAGCCCCGCCCCCAAGGGGGCGGGGCTTAGCGGCAAGATGGCGGCCGCCATCGAAGAGAGAGGAGAGAGCCTTCCGGGCTCTCTCCTGAAGATCGGTAAGTCCTGGGGGGCGATCGGAGGCCCCCCAGGTGAAGAGGAGGGACAGCGGGAGCCAGCGCACACACAGGTAAGTGAATGTCATTTTTATTTTTTATTTTTTTTTACAGTTAGCAGCTGCTGCTGCCAAACGGGGGGGGGGCTATTCCGGGGGCTCTCCTGGAGCCATCCGACCCCCCACGGGGGATCGGATGGCACCAAATTAAAGAGGAGACCCGGCCGGATCCAACGAGGGGTCAGGTGAGTATTTGTGACTTTTATTTTTTTTACTAGCAGGGGGGAAAGTCAAGCACGTAGATACTACGTGCTTGGCACTTAAGTGGAGTGGAAGCAAGCACGTAGTATCTACGTGCTTGGCACTGAAAGGGTTAAAGCGGAACTTTAGTCACAAATCTTCCCGGCAATTTCCATCCTAAATCTCGCCGGACATTAGCACAGCCTGAGCTAGGTGCCAGCCTCTCCCCCACCCTCACTACTGCGCAGGTGAAGATGATTCTCTCAGACGCAGGGTGCCTCTGAGATTTAAAGATGACGGCAGGCAGCACAGCATTCCGGCAGAACCTGAATGCCGTGGGGGGCGGAAGACACATTGAAAAGGCGGCGGTACATTTTGTTATGTGGGGGGCCTCTGGACTGGCTTGGCTAACATGAAAAAAGCTCAACCCTGTTTGACTAAAGTTCTGCTTTAATTACCTTTGCAAATGCTCAAAAGTGCTGAAAATATACATATAAATACATGTTCGTCCTTTACTTGTTAGACATAAAAACAAAACATACCTGTTCAACCCTTTAAATGCCAGCCATGTGGAATCTAAGGCGGTGCCTCTCTGTTAAGTGCAATGCTAGTGCCGTAGATTCTCTCTGTCCGGCATTTCGTACCTCTAGAGCTATAAAAAAAAAAAAAAAAAAAAAAAACGTCCACCATCACCAGAAATACAGAGCTGGGGGTTTCTTCTTCCCTTGGGGGGGCCTCTGAGCTCCTGGGTCAGCTTCAGAGGCATCTGACAGCTCACCAACTGCCGCAAGGAGGGGCCTTTTATGCCCACCAGTGTGCTGAAGTCATCTCACTCAGCCAAAAGGAGAAACACAAAATATAAAAAATATAATTTCTTAAAAACTATTTTTTTACCCAAAAAACACTTCAAATACTTAAAACAAAACATTTCATGTTAAAGCCCTAACTGGCGAAAAAAAACAATACATGTATTTTCCTGGAAATTCTTGCAAAAATCACAGCGCAAAATGGTCAAAAAGGGTCTGGCAACAGAGGGTGACAACATCTCTAGGTAGGCTGGCACTGAAAAGGGTTAAAGTAAATGTGCAGATACATGCTAACTTCCTTTTACCTAATTCCCTATTGGAAACTGAAAAATGAGACATTGCAAAGCATTTCAAAATCTCTGATTATATCTAAATACCTTATGTTTGTCCTTTAAGAACATGAGGTCCTAACAAATTACTATATGTGACACTCAAAAGACAGAACTAATATCTAATTGATTGAACTGTAATTGAACTTCCGTTATATTACAGTAGTACTGTTCTAACAGTATGCAGGCTTTCTACGTGGTTTATTCTATTTTTGGAAATGCTGAGTTTTGCAAGCTTTTGATAGAAATAAAGGTCTACCTCACTGGAAAAAATGATGCACCTAACCAGTAGAAGTGTCCCATTGCAGTGTTTGGTGGAATAGTCTCTTCAAGGCTCTCAAATCTTAGCCTCTCCAGAGGCTCTGAAAATCATTTGGATAATCCCCTATTTGACCATTAAACAGTGACTACATTAAACACAGTAAACATTTTAGAGACACTGAACCTCATGCAATAGTTTTCATTAAAGATTTCTCTCCTGGTGAGGTGCAGTTTTTTTGCCAATGAGGTACAGATTTTTATTTTTTTGACATATTTATAAGTAACAACCTTTTTAGGGTATTCACTAATGTGTGGATCCTAGGCAGAATATTATTTAGACATTTGTAAAAAAAAAAAAAAAAAAAGACATTCACTGAAAATATTATACACCTTTTATGGTAGGACTGCTTTGTTGCAAAAACTTTTAGGGGATTTTTTTGTTTGCTGAATTACACCAACTCTAACAAAACTGGTCCATTAAGAAATATGTTTTACTTATTATTATTATAATTATTAAAGAATAAAGATGCACTTGAGAAATGTAGAGAGCATCTTCAATTTCAATTAATTTGCTTGTCACTAGGGGTACTTGGCGTAAAAACATTGAGAACCACTGCTCTAGAGAATCTAAAGTTAAGTCACCACTTTCTCATTTATTCATCAGGCTGCAAATGGCAATCATGTGACCCCAGAAAACATTCAGGTTTGATGTAAGCCCACTCAGCAAACCTGACTGGTGACTGGCAGTCATGTGCTTGGCAGTAAATTAGGAAGTCGTAAGCATTGGCTTGTTTGGCTTTAGTTCATCTTTCAATTTATGGTGACTGCATTGCTGTTATGGGTAGGTCACACCATTCAGGTGCGGAGGAAATAGGACTTAAAGTCTGCATACGGTTATATTACAGTAGTAATGTTCTAACGGAACTACAATTACAGTTCAATTTCCCTTGTGTATATCACTATTGTGTCAAAGGCCACTGAAAAATGAATTTCAACACCATTTACCTGCTGTCTGAGTGAAGTAATGCTAGAATAATACTGTAATAAGTTTTAAAATGGACCAAAACCCAGGATTTTGACTATCCTAGGTTTTGACCCTTGCCCCCAATGCAACATGATCAGGGGTGCCCGGTGTGTGAAACCAACCCACCTCTTCCCGGTCCTATGGCACATGGTCCAATCAGCGTGCTCGGATCTGCTGACGTCACGTCGTCTAAGCCTTGGTCTAATGCAAGCAGCGCTGAGCACGCTGATGGCCATATCCCCGCTACCCTCTAACAGGGAGTGTGCACGCATCGGCCATTCACAAATGCCTGCCGCGGGCACGCGCCCTGCTAGAGGGATAGCAGGGATGCGGCCGCGGCTTGTGCATGCGCCCTTGGTTCGGAAAAGATGGTAATTGGATGGGCGATCTGGGGGGTTTCACACAGCGGGGCATCCCAACTCTGGATGCCAGGCGGGAGGGAATTGATCTATCGATCTATAAGATTCCCGGGCCTATCGTCATGGGTTTTGGTCCACTTTAAAAACACAAAATGAATAAAAGACTGACACCTGTCTATATAATGCATACCCTGAATCAGGGGTGTCAAACCGAGGGTCATATCAGCATTCTGGTTACCTTCAAAGGACAGGATAATAACAAACACAAAACAAAATGCAAACACGACCATTCAAATGTATGGTCAAAATGTAACTCAGTGTGTTTGCAGCCACACAATGTTTTTGCCCAGGACAGATGCCGATATGAAATTTTTTGGCCCAGGACAGCGGCATTATTTTGCACAGGAAAAATGCAGATGCTAAATTATTTTGCCCTGCCCTCACTTGGCGCCTCCACACGCAGGCACGATGACGTGCTGCCAGTGTCAGTAGCCTCGGATTGACCCGGCCCACTAGAGGTGGAGCCACCCAGAAGCCATCATCTGACACCAGTCAGGGGGCTACATAGAAAGGCTTGGACAGCTGCATCCGACCCCCGGGCCTTGAGTTTGACACATCCTAAATATCCCCATTTTTATTGATACAGCATAAAAATCATTAAAAAAACCCAAACTACATAGATTTCTGCTAAACAACATCAATAACCCCCCCCCCCCCCCCCTCCATGCCACACCTTCAGGGGATCCCAGATCAGGATGCCCATCCAAGTAAAGATGCATATGAAGCCCAAAAACTGTCCAGAAAACGCTGTCATACAGGAATTTACGTGTCATGTGTGGCCAAATGTGCCACCAACCTAGAAAACATCCAGTGTTGACTAAAAACCAGGATTATGAATTGAAGCTCACACTAGACAATCCATTTATCTTCATTATCTCAAGCTACTGTTGCTCCTCCCATCCTCTCTCATTTGGGTTACGGTGCTTTTTGTGAGTCCTGCGATTTGAAAGTCATTCTATACTAGGACAGATCCCAAATATTATGGTATGTCCTAGTGAGTTGGCGACCCTCCACAAGAAAGCAATATTGAAATATTTACTTATTAATTCTCTAGACACTTCATGTAGAGGGGGTTTGGAGTGCAGGTCCTAACGAAGTTTCCTGTTGCAATATTGGTTGCTGGGGTTAGGTCCAGCCCCCAAATCTTTTAAAGAACCTAGCATTCCCACCACACCTCAAACTGGATTAATTTAAAAGTTCAAATCACAAGTAATTCATATATATACAAGAATATACATACTTTACAGTGACGTACAATTAATTTTACAAATGATGCAGCAGGAAATTTTGTTGTATGCAAGAAATTAATAGTTACATATGACCTTAATGAATGGTTGATTATGTTCAAATTAATGACATCTGCATTTTATATTCATTGAGCTTACAGATCTGATGATCAAGGAACATACTGGGCAAACATGTTTCGCCATTACGGCTTCCTCAGTGCCCTATTATGATCACCAAAGAACAAAATTAGTTTGAGTAATATATATATATACATATATATATATATATGAATGAACATATAGTGAGCAAATATAGTGTTACTTTCTAATGCATCATCCTCAATCTCCTCTGTTTTCCTTGCACAACATATAAACATTTAATAACCATATATAATACTTCTCTCTAATGTAACATCCTTCATCAATTTCTATTATTATCCTGGCTTTTTCTAGCCTTTCATGAAAGCTTGTATATAGGCATGCTTGGCGTTGGTACTGTCCCAATATTGCCATGATATTTTATTTGGTTAAATATACAGAAAAAATTATCTATTTAAACTATATACATAAATTCAATATACTAGTTTAGTGGTATAACCCACCTGTTTTGTTGGCAGAAATGAGTTCAAATTTGACAAAAAAAAAGAGTTCAGATTGAACCTGGGATGATTTGTGGAAACGGTTCTATATGACTGTATGGCCCTTTAAGAGGAAAGAACAGGTATATGCATTTATATGGGTCATTACATTGCTGAGATAACCTATTGGTGTTATGGTCAATAAAAATATATAGTTATGGAATAATTACTGTACCTCCCACATAAATACGTCTGCCTTTCTGGAAGAGAACTATATATATATGTGCTGCAGGCTATTGCCTTCTCTTTTGAGAGTTGCCAGGAAAGTAAAAAGGTGGAAAGCGGTCCTGTAATTCAGAACCTGTGGGAGTATAAAATGTATATATTTATGTGTATGAACAGCAAAGCAGACCCATACATTCATATATGACTAATATTAAGACCCATGTTTAGGTACCTTGCAAAGTAGCTTGCCGCGTCCCCGCTCTGGTGCTGGAGTATTAGGCGCCATGGCGCTCTCATCTGATATCTAAAATAAATATCTCCAAATAAAGGATCATTTACTGGAGATATTATTAAAGCAGTTAGGGCTATGATTTTTTGTTGAATTCTGATATGCTCAGCACCAAAGTGGGGGTAGCCACACGTTATACACAGCGGGTCTTGTCCCAGAGGGACCCCGGGTACAAAATTCCGAGATGCCTCCATATGGTGATTATCAATGCAATATAAGTCGGTAGGGATTTATGCAATAAGCAACCCTGGATGTCCCAAAGGCCCACTAGGAATGTGGGAGAATGTTTGTAAGCCAGCTACGAGTTATGTTAGGCCGGGAGAAACCACCGGAGTCTTTAACGTCTGAAAGACAGAAGGGGAACAATAGGTGTCAGGACCATGCGCAGCAAAAGAGTTAATAAAGATGAAAATCGCCAGCAAGGGAACTTACAGACCAGGGGAGGAGAAGGACCGCCAACACGCGCCGCCACCATTCCGCCGCCCGTAGGCGTTGTACAAAGATTAGCTTCCTGCCTCAAGTTGCAGGATGATAAGGCAGCATGTGCTGTACACGATTGCATAGTAGATTGAGAAGTCAAAAACAGATGGCGGCGGCCAGAACAGACGGAGCAAGCAGCGCGGCTCTGACACCTAGATGCCGGTCAGGGGCAAAATTACGGCGATGATCGTGACAATAGTGTACACTGAGACCGACACACACCCCCCCCTTCTTTTCCCCCGAATACGGGGGAAAGCGAGGGAGGATGGCGACCCTTTAAATAGGGTCCACCTCTACACGGGGCATGGGGCAATAATGCGGGAGGGACATCCACTATGAGGCTCACCATCAGCCTAAACCGCCTACCCTATGGCGGGGGACTGCGGTGGAGCATGGCTCCGTTAAGCACCCATGGTGCTGCCTACCTTCACCCGACCAGCGCAGCCCAGGCTGGGAGGCACATCACAAGGAGGACGGGTGGGAATAGTCCAACAGGGCCGCAGGCTGTAATAGCCCCGCTCACCTGCGAGAGAGTGATACTTCATGTCTTAGCAGTCAGCACTGCAGAGAAATCTGGGGATTTGTGGGAGATACCTGGGTATATGAAGGGCCGGGAGGAGCCTGTTTTTGCATGTCTGCAGTGCACAGCGCCCTCTGGCGGAGGATAACCCAAGTGCAAGTATTATATCTGGAGCAGGACGTACTGTATACTTAGAATACTTACTCTGTATGGAGTGGCAGGAACCAACAGACTAGTCTTTATGGGGATCTTATACCCTGTCCTGAGTGATTTTGCCTCACCCACAACAAATGAGCTAGCAGTGTGTGCGCCTATAATGCCTTTTACAGATTACACTGTAAAATAATGTATATAGCAGCAGGGTGTGACCTATGGTCCAACAGGTCAACAAACATAAAACAAAATGCAATGCTGAAACGAAACAGTCCAACAATTGTGCAACTTCCACGCTACTGTCCCTCTAAGCTTTTCATTTCACAGTCCCACTACAGTAAGTGGAATGCACATATAATAAAAAACATTTAGGGATTAAATTGAGTGTGCTATTTTTGTTACTAGTAAACACAAACTCACACTTACTGTTCCCTTAGCTTTACTCTTTGAGTCCTCTGTCTTATGGGCACAGTGACTCCCAGACCTCAATGTATAAGCTAATAACACAAGTATACAGATGACTCACCCTTATTCTGGGTCTCCAATCCCTGGAGACCCAGACCTTTCTTGCCGAGCCTCTTGTTACAATGGTTGTCCCGCTGGTAAGCGCCTCATATGTGCTGTCTGTCTGAGCTGGGTTATAAATATTGGTACTGTCCCTACCCCAGTGACTTTGTCCTTATGGCTTCTTTACATGCATGTAGGGCCGCAGCTAAATCTCTCGATATGGTGTCTGTTATCAGATGCTGTCTGTGGTCACAGGACTACAGTAATTTATATATTCACATATCAGACTTACTGGTGAGGTTTTGGAACATACAATTACAGTAGGCACTGAGGAAGGAGACTCTCAGTCTTTCCTCCTGTGGCAGGCCTTCAGATTCAGTTTATTCACCAAGTATATACAAGGAATTATTTTTGGCATAGAGACTTCCACAGCTGACTGAATTTAAGCAGTATAAGTACAATTCAATACAATAAGAAGCAGTTCACATAAATACAGAATGTAACGTGGGTTTCAAAGACTCTGCATTTAACACTTTAACTTCATGTTCAGGATCTTAGTGGCTAGAGGGTAGAAATATTTTGGGTTCTTGGTGTTCGAACTCTGTACCTCTGGACAGAGTGCAAAAGTTTGAAGAAATCATATCTGTTGTGGAAGACAGGTTCCCTGCCCCTAGTCCTATCACCTCTCCCTACTTGACTGGGACCCACTTGCATCAGAAGGTCTTCTGTTCTTTGAGGGTCCCCTGCCACAGGCTTTGCATCTACCCCTGAATCTTGCAAGGTCTGACATGCTCAATATTTTCTTGGGCTTTGGTACTCTCTTGGTCCTTCTGTTCATGCTTTGCTAGGGGTGCCAATCGTTCCCTCTCACTGCTCAGTGGCTTACTAGGTTATCCCTGGACCACCTCTGAAGTCTCTAAAACTACCTGAATCTTCTGGCTACACCCAAGCTTCTATCACAGTTTTTGTCAGTTTTCCCCTGGCATAGGCTCTAATGTTCTTAGAGCCGAGTCTCAGGGACCAAGTACAAAGTTCAAACCAAATTTTGTGAGTACAGGAGACAACAGGAGAGAGAGCCCTACACTTGCAAGCTTACAGTCTAAAGGATATAGATAGGGATAGCGGGTGGAGACAAAATAGAGTAATCACACATGGTAAAGCATGAGTTTGGCGGCATGTGCTATGTAAAGGTTATAGGAGTTGCTTAAGCAAGGTTATATGCTTGTCTGAATAGGTCAGTTTTGAGGGCACATTTAAAGGCTTGGAGCCTTGGGTGACGAATTGAGTGGGGGGGGTGAATTTTAGAGAAGTGGGTAGGCATAGGAAAAGATTAGATTGCTAGAAGAATGTTCGAGGCAGAGCGGAGGTTAAGTTTGGGTTGGTATCGCTGGATCTGGGATGAAATGTAGGGAGAGGCCTGGCTGGAGAGAGCTTTGTAGGTTAGTGTTAGAAGTTTGAACTGGACCCTCTGAGGGACAGGTAACTAGTGGGGGGGGGGGATTGACAGAGGGGAGCAGCGCTGGAGAAGCATGAGATAAGGTGAATGAGTCAAGCAGCAGAGTTTACAATAGACTGTAGGGGTTCTAGAAAACCACAAATGAGCATGTCGCAGTAGTCAAGTCAGGATATGACCAGGGCATGCACTAACATTTTGGTGGTGAGAGGAAGGGGTGGATGCAGAAGATGTTTTTACATTGGAGGTGACAGGCACTGGCTAGGAAATACAAGTGAGCCGTAAATGAGAGAGAGGAGTCCAGAATGAGGACCAGGCGACGAGCTTGAAGAGTTGCATTATTTACAGAGATTGTGAGAGATATATCTGAGTGTCATCTGCATAAATGTGTTATTGAACGCCCAGCGATGTTATTAGCGTATATTGAAAAAAGTAGGGGTCCTAGGACTAATCCTTATGGTACGCCAACAGACAGGATGGGGAGAGGATATAGTGTTTGAGTAAGATACACTAAATATGCGATCAGAGATAGGAGGAGAGTCAAGAGGGTGAGAACTTGGATTCCAAGAGAAGAAAGAATATTGAGAAGCAGAGTATGGTAGACAGAGTCAAAAGCAGAGGATGTCACGAAGAATGAGAATGGCAGTTGGAGATGCCAAGGATTAAACTCACAGCACAAAGCATGCACTCTACCACTGAGCTACACCCGCTGATAAAAGAAAGAATGAGAATAGAGTAGTGGCCTTTGGATTTGGCAGTTAATAGATCATTGGTGACTTTGGTGAGGGCAGTTTCAGTGGAAAGACTGGAGTGGAAACCAGACTGGAGGGGGGGTCTAGGAAAGAGTTTGTAGACAGGTAATGAGAAAGTAGTGTGGACATGCTATTCAAGAAGCATGGATGAGAAAGGTTCAGCAAAATGGGCGGTAACTGAGGAGGGCAGAGGGGTTCAGAAAGGAAGAAGGTAAGGTACCTGTGGAGAAGGAGAGGTCGAATAAAGATGTGAAGGCTGGAATGACAGATGAAGACCGTTGAGGGATCAAGTGGAATGGAATAGGGTGTGATCAAGGGAACAAGTGGTCAGGTGGGCCTTACAGACAAGAGAGGAGAGACCATGTGTAGTTAACTGAGTGAAATGAGTTAATGAGTGCGACAGGTTGGGAGGAGAGAGGCATTCTGAGGGGTGAAGCCGCTTCAAATATTGTCTATTTTATATTTAAAGACTGTGGCAAATTACACTGCTGTTAGCTGGGAAGATGGGAGGAGGTGGCAGTGGACAGAGGAGAGAGCTGAAAGTGTTGAATTCCGGGCCTGTGCCGATATGGGTGATGAGAGATATTCCTGTTTAGCAGATGAGAAGAAATTCCTGAGTTCCTGAAGGGCTTGCTTATTTAATGAGTCCTCCTTGATTTTAGATTTCCTCCATTGCTGTTCAGCAACTCAAAAATGCCACTTCAGTATTGCAGGGTTGTCTTTTTTGGGGGCTAGGTGTAGCTATATTTAAGGGGAGCAACAGGGTCAAGGGCAGGGGTTATTATATTATAGTAGTGTGAGGCTGCAGTGTCTACATTGATGAATGAGAGCAGGATGTTGAGGGGTTGTAGGGAGTTAGAGAGAGACTGGAGGGCTAGGTTTCTGAGGTTCCTGTGCAAGATAGCAGGTTTGTGTGCAGAGGGGGCACTGCTGAGGGAAGAGAGTGTTACTGTTAGGAGGTTGTGATCAGAGAGGGGAAGAGGGGATGAAGAGAGAATGGATACAGAGCAGAGGTGAGTGAAGAGTAGGTCAAGTGTGCATCTGTCCTTGTGAGTGGGGATAGCAGACCATTGTTAGAGGCCAAGCAAAGAGGCGAGTGATAATCTGGTGGTTATAGGGACGACAGGGCAGGGGTTGGGTTAATGACCAGTGTCCTGGGGGGGGGGGGGGGGCATGAAGGTGAAGAGGTTGCTAGTAAATCAGTCATGGATGTATGCAAGTTTGTTGCACACTGATCCTGCATTCCACAGTGTGCAGGTGACAGCAGCAGGAGTACTGGGGAGTGAGTGATTGCTCTGAGGTTGGCTTGGCAAATATATTTTTTTCTACAATGTGCTGGGGAGGGCTCCGATCCAGTCTTTGCTCTGGGGCCCATAGGATTGTAGTTACGCCCCTGAGACCAACACCGTACTTCGAACTATGGACCACCCACTGTCATCTGCCACAGCAACTATGGCAATCCCCGCCATTCACTGAAAAAGAGGGTGCGTGTCAATACCTGGCACACCCCCTCCATTGCAGTGAATGGCAGGGGGCAGCCCTAACTAGACTAGTCAATTTTCATCAATTTGCTAGCTATATTTTTATCGATATCACAGTGATCCACCTACTTATGATCCTGAGGTTGTGCACACCTCTTTATTTTTTCCAGATCTGTGTGGCTGATACCCATATCTCAGTCCAGATCTGGATCCAGAATAGTCTGGGTACACTTCCCAGGTACAGAGAGCCCCACAAGGATGCCAACAAATGAGTAGTTTTATCTAACCCCTAGTATGTAGAATGCAAGGGGTGCCAACAAGTGAGTAGCTTTTTCTAACCCCCAGTAAATAGAATGCAAGGGTTGCCAACAAGCAGTAGTTTTTTCTAACCCCTAGTAAGTGGAATGCAGGTGATACCAACATGTGAGTAGTTTTATCTAACCCCCAATAAGTAGATTGCAAGGGGTGCCAACTAGTGAGTAGTTTTATCTACCCCCCAGTAAGTAGAACGCAAGGGGTGCCAGCAGGGGAGTCGTTTTTTTTCAGCAGGGGAGTAGATTATTCAAATCCCCAGTAGTATTATGCAGGTGGTGCCCACAGGTGAGTAGGAGTGGGTGGAAGACAATCCCATGGAACTGGTAGCACTGCGTGCCAAATAATCTACGACTGCCACAACCTGTTCTGGTAGCAGTAGTGGCCTACAAAAATATGCGCCAAATCCTGGCGTCTGCTTGCACCAGCGGAATGTGTACCAAGCACAGATAATACACATCCTCTACCTGCAGCACCAGCTTCATCACCAGCAGCAGCACCAACGCAATGTCCCTGTCCCTTATTTGCTGCTTTCTACATTGTTGGGACACAGTGTATATGTAGCTTGTCCCAGTAAGTGTAATGCCAGTGGGCAGAGGGGAGTAGTTCTATCTAACCCCCAGTAAGTAGAATGCAAGGGGTGCCAAGCAGTGAGTAGTTTTATCTAACCCCCAGTAAGTAGAATGCAAGGGGTGCCAAGCAGTGAGTAGTTTTACCTAACCCCCAGTAAGTAGAATGCAAGGGGTGCCAAGCAGTGAGTAGTTTTACCTAACCCCCAGTAAGTAGAATGCAAGGGGTGCCAAGCAGTGAGTAGTTTTATCTAACCCCCAGTAAGTAGAATGCAAGGGGTGCCAAGCAGTGAGTAGTTTTACCTAACCCCCAGTAAGTAGAATGCAAGGGGTGCCAAGCAGTGAGTAGTTTTACCTAACCCCCAGTAAGTAGAATGCAAGGGGTGCCAAGCAGTGAGTAGTTTTACCTAACCCCCAGTAAGTAGAATGCAAGGGGTGCCAAGCAGTGAGTAGTTTTACCTAACCCCCAGTAAGTAGAATGCAAGGGGTGCCAAGCAGTGAGTAGTTTTACCTAACCCCCAGTAAGTAGAATGCAAGGGGTGCCAAGCAGTGAGTAGTTTTACCTAACCCCCAGTAAGTAGAATGCAAGGGGTGCCAAGCAGTGAGTAGTTTTACCTAACCCCCAGTAAGTAGAATGCAAGGGGTGCCAAGCAGTGAGTAGTTTTACCTAACCCCCAGTGAGTAGAATGCAAGGGGTGCCAAGCAGTGAGTAGTTTTACCTAACCCCCAGTAAGTAGAATACAAGAGTTGCCAACAAGTAGTAGTTTTTTCTAACCCCCAGCAAGTGGAATGCAGGTGATACCAACATGTGAGTAGTTTTATCTAACCCACAGTAAGTATAATGCAAGGGGTGCTAATACATGAGTAGTTTTATCTAACCCCCTGTAAGTAGAATGCAAGGGGTGCCAAACAGTGAGTAGGTGACGTGAGCAGAAGTGAGGTGGAAAAAGGTGCTGAGATGAGGTGGGAAGAAGGGGCAGGGTCAGAAGAAAATTGTGATGTGGGTTGAGGTAAAGTTGGAAGTGGTGAGGCAGGAAGAGGCTAGATAATTAGAGGTGAAGATGTGGGAGAGGTAAGCAGAGGTGAGGGAGATAAGTAGGTAGATGCAGGCAGAAGTGCCAGGGGCTGCAACTGATGGCAGTGCAAGCTGCACCCAGGGCCTTAGGTTGTGCATCCCTGGTCTAATGGGTAAAACATTACACAAAACATGGCCATACATTTCAAATGCTTATATTGCTTTACAGGTACAATACTGCCATCATGTGGTGAAAACGTGAAAAAAACTTCACAATGCAATTCTATACATTGATTGAAACGTGATACTCTACATACATCCCTATAGTCATTAGCACTGCATGTCAAGTTCATGGTAATTACTGCATTAGTAGTTTTAATGCGCAACTAAGTTTCAGTAAATTGAATGTCTATAATTGTATTTTGAAGTTATCGATTTTTAGCAAATCAATTTAAACCCTCCCAAACTCTGTTACCCACCCTGCTCTAACCTTCGGCTTGAGTCTTGGTTAAATGACCCATCTTTGATGATCTTTTTGCTTCCCCTTCAGCTTCGTTTGGAATCCATATTTCCTAAGAGAAGAAAGTACATCTTAACTGTATTATTCATTTAAGGCATACAGAAGTTCCCAAAGAGGGGGGGAAAACAGTGGAATTTTTTATGTTTGAAACCTGATTGTGTACTGATGTGCTATTATTGCATGCCTGGTTAAAGCGGACCAAAACCCACATTTTAAAGTAGCATCCCCCGAATTGCTCCCCCCCAAGAAAAGTACCTTTTGACAATTTTAAGTGCTCCTGCTTCACTCTAATCCCAGATAATGCCACTTGTTTTAGCTGTAAAGCCCCACCTCCTCTATTCATTGCCATTGTTGTGTGTGGCAGTGATATCATTGCAATACCTATGAAATGACTGATCGCCTGCCATCTTACAAGCAAAAATATAAAAAAAAAAAAAATTAAAAAAGCAAAAATATATATTTCTAGTTCTACACCCTAAGAAGGGCGTATCGGCAGAGGTTTTGGCCAAATGTATTTCACAAGTTCGTGAGCTTTGGTCCGCTTTAAGCAACTGGAAGAATTGAATGTGAGGGCGATCTGTCCCCCCGTTGATTGCTAGGGTTGATTTGGCTGATCTGGTTGGCAAGGCAAGTGACCCCATTCCTCCCTCACCACTCCTTGCATGTCATTCCCAAAGCTGTGCGCTCAGTCACTGGCATACTAGTGCCTGAGCTAGAGAATGCAACCATACATTTAGGCTTATGGCCCAAGTCACACAGCAGATGGTTGTTGGGAAGAAAAGGCAGAATAAGGAGCAATGACAGGATTTCTGGTTACAACCCGAGGTTCCAATCAAATTGTACAATGTTGTCATCAAATCCTATGCCCCCACTTAAGCAATTTGGAGGATGCAATTACCCTTTTAGGCTTAAGGCCTTCAGAAACACGCAAAATCATTCAGACTCAAGGACAATATTATGGGGCCTACTTAAAATGGTTTAAGTGATTGTGTTATGTTTTGGAAACCTTGGTGCCATAAAATCCCCACATTTTATTCAATCTGTGGCCTCTACCTCCCTGAGTTGCCATCCTAACCAACACTAGTTATACTTTTTTTGAAGTTTTTTCTTCCCAATTATGCCATCACCTTGCATATCCACAGTTAAGGAACTGCAATAGCAGTTTGGGGTTTAAGGCATGCAAAGTTAAACAGTGAGATTAATTTTATTTTTGGGGTTCGGGGTAACAACCCGATTGTATTATGGTGCGTTGATATTGCATACCCCAAGTTAAACAACTGGAAGAACGGATGGGTGTTTGACTAAATGTGGCTTTTAAATGCATCCCATTAAACATATGAAACTGCCTGCAGGTTTATTTTTTTTATATTTTTTGGTAATTCTTTTGCCATTTTTCATTAGATACAATTTTTATCTAACAAAATATTTGTCCAAAATTTTTTTGCCATTTTTTTGTCACTTCACTGGCATTCATTAAAACTGGGATGGCACCTGCCAAGCCATGCTGGCTCCTGACCATGGTGAACTGGTATAGGGGTTCCCGGGACCCCTTACCAGTTCACGCCAAGTGAAAAATAAGACATTACACCAAAAATGGCATCATAATGGCATCACGTCGTAATGCTTAGGGGACCCTACACATTTAAACATGTTGGGGGCAAGGTTAAATTTCAAATCATTTTCCCACAAAAAAAAAAATATGCGAGGTCCCCCCTTCTAAGTATTACCAACCTGACAAACCAAGCATAGGGGCTTGTAATTCCAAAGCACAAGGGCCCAGCCGGCTCCTTACCATGATCATTACAAGCCCTTATGTCCTATAGTACAGGTACGTTGCCCAGTATGGACCCATGCTATAGGCCGTCTAGCTCATCCGCACCACCATGCCCATTGGCGGTGCGGGAAATGCAGTATGGTATGGGGGTAAAAAATACAACTCTGTGAAGTACTCACTTGTAGAGTTGATATTATACGCATACAGCACGTCCTGCTCCCGAATAGTCATAACATGTGGGTAGTCCTCCGCCTCCGGCGCCGTGCACTGCAGACATGTAGAAAACAAGCTCCTCCCGGCCCTACATATACCGCGGGACCTCCCACAAATCCCCAGCATTGAAAAGCAGTGAGAAGAGAAGCCAGGAGGAACCAACCACCCAGAATAACTGGTAGCAATTATCTTAATGATAATAATCACCATACAGGGGATCCAGAATTAGTGAAATCAGGGTGGGGTGGAGCAGGACGTGCTGTATGCGTATAATATCAACTCTACAGGTGAGTACTTCACAGAGTTGTATTATTCTAAGCATACAGCACGTCCTGCTCCCGAATAGTCATAACATGTGGGACATCCAATAGCAGTGTCCATAAGCAGGGTGGGATCCCCAGAAAAAGCAAGGCACAGCGGACAGTAAAGGCGCTGTCACCTGCAAAACTTGCAACAGGCATGACAAGAGCAGAGGCTCCAACGTCAGTCTGATAACAGAACCAAGAAGGTATGAACAGAGACAGGCCATAAGTCAAGCAATTGAACTAACAGTGAAAAAACCTTGGTGCTGAAGGGTCAGTGATACCCAAGCACCCCAGAGTAAACAGTAACGGGGAAGAAACGCTCCCCTGAAGGAACATAGGTCAGTGTAGTGACCCAACCAGCTCACAGGCAAGGAAGCCTTGTGGCAACTCTTGTAACACCCCCAAGGGGAACAAAAACAGGGCACCCGACCAAGGCGGGAATACAGACTCTTATTTATCAGGAAGCCAAGGCTTCCCCAGGATCAGAGAGCATCCAGAAGGATCGATCCAAAGGCGCAATGGCGCTGGAATAGATATCAGGCGCATACCTAAGGCCCCCAAGGGGCAATTAGCAATCAATCCCCAGACAGGAGATCTTTGATTGGAAATAGTAAGAGACCTGATAACGGCAGAACCGCCCCCCAACAGAGATATCACAATTCAGCAGCCCTCAGCAGAGGCATCTGCGAACCATTACTCCCAGGGCCGCCTAGGCCATAGATCCCATGGGATTCACCATCCGGACAGCCGTGTGCAAAACCCAAAGGTAGGACGATGAAAGGAAGGCATATGAAATAACAAGGCTATGCCTAAATACTCAGGCCCCCTGACCGGAGTCAGAATATCCTGGGACAGTAGAGACAAGGGCAGAGGCCCTGTGTCAGGAGGGGGACCCCTCAGAGCCACGCTAGGCTCCCCGGGCAACATAACCTGCCAATAAGGGCATCCATAGAAGCGAATACCTCTGAGAAGCCGGGGGGGGGGGGGGGGGGGGGAGGAGACGACCCAGAAGGTCCCAATGCGTAAGCCCCACCTCAGGCGTGTCCCAGACACGCCAGGTTAGTAGCCTGGGCCGAAAGAAAGGCCCCAATAGTGCCTCAAGCCGCAGGGTTGATCCTGTGACACTAACTAGACAGGGGACCCGTGACCCAAGACAGAGTTGTTATATATGGGCTACTTGCGAATGGTAGAATTGCTAAGCCTGTCATAGGCCAACAGGGTCCAGACTACCTCATACTGATTGGGGGGGGGGGGGGGGGGAATGGAAAAATTATATACAGAGGCCATGGCCCCCTACCATTAAGGCGATTAACAAGCGCGCCCAACAAAAATCTGAGGGGGGACCGTCCAGCGAGAGCCCATCCTGAGCCCAGGTGGGTTACTTCCCAGAACCACCAGAAGGGGGAGGCATATTCGTGGATGTGAGACAGCTGTGCAGTCACCCCCTCGCCCAGACGGGCGAGGGCGCCCCTTCATGCTTGCGAGGTTTTGGCAGATTTGGACTTGGTCCTGCCAGAAGGCCCAGGGCGCTGTCTGCCCGCTCCATGTTGGAAATCCACACCGAACCGCCGGAAACACACCTCAGATTCACGTTTGACACTAACGTAGGGAGGTGGAGGGGTGACCCTGCCTCGTGGAGGCCGGAGCGGCCTTCTGCGGAAGGGTGCTATAGCCTTTTTGCCAAAAAGGTCCAAGCGGGCACCGAATAACTGTCGTCCTCAGAATGGAAGGCAAGTGAGAGCCTTTTTTGTAGCTCCATCCGCGCCCCACTGTCGCAGCCAGACCAGGCGGCGAATGGCTACCGCAAGTGCTGAGCTCCTAGCACACATCTTAATGGTGTCATCCAGTGCCGATAGAATAAACTTCACAAAGGCTTCGCAGTCTGATAGCGCACTAAACACCCCCCAAAGGGAGATCCTCAGGGCAGTGATCCAGTATCTTTCTGACAAGAGTCCTGGCGGCCACCGCAGTGATGGCCGCGGCACAAACCGGGCGCAGGGCCGTCCCAGCACACGAGAAGGCGTGTGAGGCCAGTCTGTCAATGCGCCGGTCCTCAGCATCCCGAAGGGTACGATAAAAGGGGGCAGTCATAAAAGGGGGGTTTGTGACCCCTATAACCGGCGCGTCCACCACCAGGGGAGCTGACCATAAATTGACCACATCAGGGGGAAAGGGGTACTTCCATTCCCAGACCCCTGGAATCCCTTTAAGCTTACCAGGCGATTCCCATTCCTGGGATATAATATTCTGGAAATGTTCCCGTTCTAGGAACTCCAAGCGCGGCGGTGCTGTATGGAAACTCTCCCTTTTGGGCTTGGGGATCTCCCCAGGGGGAGAGATCTCCCCCTGGTGAAGAGAAGACCCGGGGAGAGACATCGCGCTGCGAGGTGAGTAAATGTCATTTACTGTTTTTTTTTTTTTGTTTTTTTTTTTTTTTTTACAGATGTCGGCGCCGGAGGGGGGGGCCTATTCCGGGCCCCCTCCTGAAGATCAGAGGCATGGGGGCGGAAATCTAATTCTTGTACAGAATCGCTGGCCCTTTCAAATGAGGGGTAAGGTAAGTCTGTATGTTTTTAACTTTTTTTTTTAATGGGCCTCTAAAGTCAGCTACGTGACTCTCACGTAGCTGGCACTTAACGTTTGGAGAGGCAGCTACATGAGAGTCACGTAGCTGGCACTAGAAGGGTTAAAGAACAATGTAATGGCGGATGGGCGCTAGGGCTGCCACACACACACACACCCTCCCCCCTTCTTTTCCCCCGAGTTACGGGAGGGAGCGAGGGGAGAAGCTGACGGTGTCCATGGACTGAGTCTATGAGGGGCAAGGGCAAAATACGGGAGAGGCATCCTCTAGAGGCTCACCAACGGCCTGACCGCCTACCCTATGGAGGGGGATTGCGGTGGAGCATGGCTCCATTCAGCACACCAGGTGCTACCTACCTTCACCCGACCCGCGCAGCCTAGGCTGGGAGGCATATTTCTTCTGAAGAGGACGGGTGGAAATAGTCCCACAGGACCTTGGGCCGTAAGGCCCGCTCGCCTGCAAGAGCGTGATACTTCATGTCTTCGCAGTTCCAGCACTGCAGAGAAATCTGGGGATTTGTGGGAGGTCCCGCGGTATATGTAGGGCTGGGAGGAGCTTGTTTTCTACATGTATGCAGTGCACGGCGCCGGAGGCGGAGGACTACCCACATGTTATGACTATTCGGGAGCAGGACATGAGGTATGCTTAGAATATTACTTTATGGATATTAATTTAAGTTATTCTTACCTTCCCCCTAGGCTCCTTTAAATGTATGCCGCCAGGGCATCTAAGGGGGCCCAAAGAAGGAAGAGGAGACGGCGCGGGACAAAAAACAACCGCTGGACCAGAGGAAGACAGCACCCGGCGGGGGACAGATGCCATGCCAGTAAAATGACACATTACCTACACCCCTATTTGGGGCATCCCAAATGGGGGTGTGGAAGAGCCCCAAGCCTAAACCAAAGGGCATAAGGGCTTATAACGAGCTGGGTCAGAGGTTGTGAATAGTGCGACCTCTGAGCCTTGGGTTACAAGCCCTTATGCTTTTTTTTTTCAAATTACATTTGAAACTACTTGCAGGTTTATTTATTTATTTTTTGGTTAGAAACAACTTGTATCTAACAAAATAACATTTGTTTGAATTCTTTTTTTTTTTTTTATGTATTGTGTTAATTTTCTTGCTTTCTGTGATTATTCTGAATACTTTACCTAGCCCATTTTGTGCAGGCTATGCCCAGACCCCCAACTCAACTTCAACTAGCGCTGATGCCTAAAACTATGTCAACTTGACAAACCAGAAAAAAGGCATCAACAGCAACCGACGCAGAGGGTGGATGTGGTGCCCCCGAATGGAAGAGGACAAGAAAAGAAATTTACCAGCGAGTACCCAGATTTCCCTTTTCTCGTCCCTTCGATTCAGGGGCATCACCAGTCAGTAAAGCGTGGGGCTTCCCAAAGCATTACCCTCCCATCAGGGTGGGACATCTCAAAACTGGCAACATGCCAACTGCGTCAACCATAACCAGGAATAGTAGCACTGAAAAGATACGTGTAGTGACTAGACCCCTGACAAGGGGTTCACCACCGCCTGCAACACCTTACAACCAAGTGTGTCAGCAGCCGATGCCTTCAAATCAACTCTTGGTAACAAAGTGTGTTACCAACAAACTTGGTAAAAGTGTAGAGAAAGGACCAAGTTGCCACCTTGCATACCTGGCCCACAGACGCTCAGTGTTGGAAGGCCCAGGGCAAGGCAAATGTCCTGGTAGAGTGAACAGTGACCTGGAAGGTCATTTCTTTCCCTTTGCAGGCGTAGGCGTGCACCACTGCCCGTCTCAACCACCCACCTATAGTACACCTAGTGGTCGCCAGGCCTTACCATGGACCATCCATAACCACGAACGAGACAGTCTTGCGCAAAAAGCAGTGGTCAAGTGATATTTCAACGCTCCAACCAGGATCAGGAGCAGCTCTGTATGACTGGTGGGACATGGACATAAGAAGGGCAACACGAGCTGCTGATACAGAAAGACAAAACCACCTTGGGCAGAAATCATCCACAATGTGGGGGGGGGGGGGGGGGAGCGAATGTGCGCAGCTCCCTGCAGGAAAATGCTGACCAACCTGCGCTCCGTAAGCGGCCGCTGGAAAATGGATAAGGCCGAGACCTGACCCCTAAGGGTGCCGATTTGCAAATCAATGTCCAGGCCTGTTGAAGAAACTCCAAAATCTTGAGCAACAAGAACCTCTTTCTTCTAAGATGCTGATCAATAAACAGGACCGGCACTCCAGTCAGTTAAAGAAAATGCTTATATTCAATCAAAAAATGTTCCATAGCATACATAGAACAGAAAGCAAAGTCCATATGATGGCAAAAAAATAGTCCTTTCATCCAATGTTTCGGGGGTCAGGAAGACTGCCAAACGGTGCCCATAATGTCCCAGACATATATATGCAAAACAATGGGAGAAATTCAAAAATTCCCGCCTGACATCATAATGACGTCAGGTGGATGTTCTGCATGTTGGGCCAGTTCATTAATTACAAAAAGTAATATAAATGTAAAAACAATAAAGTAAGGCAGTAACTACTCACCAACACTCGTCGGGGCTTCAAATCCAGGGAGTCCCGTCACCGCCGGCTGTGTTCCTGTTCCGCCAATGCCTGGTGTTGGAAAGCCCAAAACGCAGCAATAGCCCTGGTGGAATGAGCGGTGACGCAGAAGGGCACCTCCTTCCGCTTGCAGGTGTAGGCTAGTATGACCGCCTGCCTGATCCATCTGCCAAGAGCGGACCTGGCAGCCACCAGGCCCTTCCTTGGTCCTTCTGAGATCATGAACAAGACATTTGACTTACGTACCTCTTGAGTAGTTGCCAAGTAATGCTAATACTAATGCTCTGACCACATTGAGGGAATGCAGGAGTTGCATCTTATGGCGAGTGGGACATGGGCACAAGGAAGGTCACGCTATCTCCTAATTAAGATGGAAGAGAGAGACCACCTTGGGCAAAATATCCTGCTTCACATGAAACACCGCTTTGTCTTCATGCAGCAACAAAAAAGGGTGATCTGATCGAAAGCACTGCCAGATCCAAAACCCGCCGGATGGAAGTGATTGTCACAAGAAAAGCCACCTTCAACATGAGCGTCATCAGGGAAGCCTCCGCCATTGGTTCAAAGGGGGGCCCCTGAAGTGCTGATAGGACCAGATTGAGATCCTAGAGCAGGACTATCGACCACCGCGGAGGCGGAACATGCGCAGAACCCAGCACGAAAGTGTGGATTAACCTATGCTTCTCGATCGTCCATTGGAAAAAAAATGGACAAGGCCGAGACCTGGCCCTTAAGGGTGCTGGGATGTAGGCCAGCATGCAAGACTTGCTAGAGGAACTTCAACATTTGGTTACTGAGAACATCCTACAGAAGAGGCCCTTAGATTTGCACCAAGACACGAAGGCCCTCCAAGTCCTGTAGTAAAATCTAGAGGATGTTTCCATGCTCGAATCAAGGCCCAAACACTGACCCATTATCTGCGACTGCTGGCCCAGCCACCGATTCAGGGATCGCCAGGCATTGGCCTTGATTCATCAAGAGTTGAAAAAAATTCTCATGATAGTAAAAAAAAATAATTTTATGAAAGCCTGAGAATTGCAATGTTGATGAATCACCAGCTAGGAAGACAATGAAAGTCAATGGCACTTTTTTACTACTGAGAAAAGTATTGAACGTTTTACTCCTTTTTACATTGTAGTAAAAAATACCATTTTGTGAGTACTCACCTGTAAAATGATTACGAGTATGTCACACACCCCACTTCCAAATATTCATGACACTTGGGAACCCGGCCTGTAGAGGGCGATCTTGCAGAGATGACATGGAAAAAGGAGCCCCTCCTGGTCCATAAGTACTGGGTTCCTCCCACTATTCCTCAGTCTTTTTAAAAAGCAGTGAAGAACCAGGAACAGCAAATTATATTCGATAATTGAAAAATAGTTTGAAAATAATAATCACCATATAAAGGATCCCTAGAACAAAAAAGGGCAGGGGAAGTGGGGTGTGTGACATACTCGTAACAACCATTTTACAGGTGAGTACTCACAAAATGGTATTATTCCTAGTATGTCACACACCCCACTTCCAAATATTCATGACACTTGGGACATCCAATAGCAGTGTCTATAATGGGTGGGGATCCCCAAGGAATAATGCATAACTAAAATTACTGCAGCTTGCAGAATTTTGCGGCCAAAAGCAGCATCCGCTGAAGCCCGCACATCAACCTTGTAAAACTTAGAAAAAGTATGCACAGAAGACCAAGTCGCAGCCTTGCAAACTTGTTCAACAGAAGCCTGGTGCTGAAAAGCCCAGGAAGCTCCAATAGCACGAGTAGAATGAGCGGTGACACGAAAAGGGGGAACCTTCCCCTTATCCATATAGGCCCCAATGATGGCCTGACGTATCCACTTACTAAGGGAAGATTTGGCAGGAGCCCTTCTTGGGCCCAGAAGGCACAAAAAAAAAAAAAAAAAAAAAAAGGCATCCGTCTTGCGGAAGGCCGAAGTAGTAACTAAATAATACTTAACACAACAAACTACATCCAAAGAATGTAAGACCCTTTCCTTGTCATTACTAGGTTTAGGACACAAGGAAGGAAGAACTATATCCTGATTTAGGTGGAAAGCAGACACCACCTTAGGAAGGAAATCCGGTTTAAAATGGAAAACAACCTTATCTAGATGCCTCTCAAAATAAGGGGCTAGAATAGACAAAGCCGCCAGTTCAGAAACTCGGCGGACAGAAGTAATAGCAACCAAAAAGGCAACCTTCTGAGTAAGAATAGGAAGAGGAATAAGGCTCAAAGGGAGCAGCCTGCATAGCTGAAAGCACCAGGTTAAGGTCCCAAACAGGAAGTATAGGCTTTCTGGGAGGCCGCACATGCGCGACTCCTTGGAAAAAGGTCTTAACCAAAGGATGAAGAGCAAACGACCTTTGAAAGAAAATAGCCACGGCAGAGACTTGCCCTTTCAAAGTACTAATCTGGAATCCCATATCCAGACCTCGTTGCAGATATTCCAGAATTCTAGGAATAGAAAATACTCCACAGGGCAAAGCCCTGGATTCACACCAATCAATATAGGACCTCCAAGTCCCGTAATAAATGACAGAGGAAGACTTCTTCCTAGCTCTAATAAGAGTCTGAGTAACCACATCAGAAAGACATTCTTCTTTCAAGATGGAGACTTCAGCAGCCATGCCGTCAAAGCCAGCGTTTGTAAATTGGGGTAACAAAGTTGACCCTGAGTGATGAGATCTGGAAAAAGAGGCAGATGGAAACGATCCACTGCCAGCCTTACGACATCTGCGTAGCACAGACGTCTTGGCCACCTTGGCGCCACCAGAATTGCTGGCGCTTCCTCCAGTGCTAACTTGCGCACCACCTTGGTGATCATGGAGAATGGGGGAAACAGATATAGGAACCCCAGATCCTTCCAGGCCAGAGACATGGCATCCGCTGCCACTGCCAGAGGATCCTGGGATAGAGACACAAAAGCAGGCAGCTTGTGAATGTGACGAGAAGCAAACAGGACGGACAGAGGGAGGATTTGGGGTAACCCATTACCCATCCGAACCTCTCTAGCGTAGAGACCACCACCCTAGTGTTCAACTCTGATTGTTCGAGGGAGGAGGCCGCGATAAGAAGATCATCCAGAAAAGGCACAATGCGGATGCCCTGGACCCTGAATATAGCCATCACTCCTGCCAGCATGTTGGTAAAGAATCTTGGGGCCGAATGGCAGGGCCACAAATTGATAATGCTGGTCTTCTATCGCGAACCTGAGAAATCTCTGGTGACCCGGAAAAATAGGAATGTGCAAATAAGCATCCTTGATGTCTATGGATGTCATGAAGTCCCCCTGACGGGGAGCATCGATCATTGATCGCAGAGACTCCATGCGGAATCTTCTGAAACGGATAAATTGATTGAGTCTCCTTAGGTCTAGGATAGGCCGAACAGAGCCGTCCTTTTTGGGTACCGTGAATAGGTTGGAGTAAAACCCCAAACCCCTTTCCGCTGGAGGCACTAGGCAGATGACAGCCATGTTTAACAGATTCGCTACTGCTACCCGCAGTCCCTGCGCAATTGCAATCTGACGGCATCCGGGACATGAAAAATCTGGGAGGAGGCCGGAACTCGAATTCCAGTTTGTAACCGGAAGAGACTACCTCCAGAACCCAATTGTCTGATACCTCCTGACCCCAGACCTGGAAGAAGAACCGCAGCCGTCCCCCCACCCGTAAGGGTGAGGGCGTCCCCTCATTGTTAAGCAGGCTTAGTGGCAGATTTGGTTTTGGACCCCCAATTCTGACTTGGACGGCCACGTCCCTTTCCTCTATTCCATGCATTCCCTCTAGGGGCTGAAAAGGATGATCCTCTACCGGATCTAGACCCCCAAAAGGAAGGGTTAAAAGAGGCCACTCCACGAAAGGAACGACGTTGTTTCTTACGCTGAGGTAATTTACTTCCTTTAGTGACAGAATCCAATTTTTTTCCCAAAGAGGTGCAATCCCACAAAAGGGAGCGCTGTAAGCGATATCTTGGCTACAATATCAGCTGCCCACTGCCGCAACCATACTGACCGCCGAATGGCGATTAACAAGACAGAGGTTCTGCTGCACATGAGCAGAGTATCATCTAGGGCAGAAAGTACAAAAGATGCAAACATCTCACATCGCTTCAGAGCGGCGTACTCATCAGAGGCCGGATCAAGCCCTGAGTAATTCATTAGGTCTCTCACAGCAGACCTAATAGCCACTGTCATGAGTGCTGAAGCACCAACAGGCAGCAAGGCCGAGCCCACACTGGAAAAAGCGTGGCACGCCATTAGATCAATACGCTTATCCTCTCCATCTTTAAGTGTAGTGGAGTCAGGAGAATGCAACACAGAAGAATTGGATAAATTAAGCACAGGGGCATCAACCACAGGTGGTGATGACCAATGCTTAACAGTATCAGCTGGGAAGGGATATTTCTTGTCCCAGCCCAAGGGAATGCCAGGAAGCTGCGCAGGCTTCGCCCATTCTTTAAGAATAATTTCATCAAAATGCTTTTGATTTGGAAATTCTAAACGAGGTTTAGAGACTCCAAAGAATTCCCCTTTTTGAGGAGGGACTACTTCAGGAGGAGTGATAACCAAAACCTCAAATAACTGAGCAAGAGCTTTCTGGGTATCCACAACACTAGCTTCACCCTGCTCAATCACAGTACCAACAAATTGCTGTTCATCAGAAACATCTGAATCCTCATATAATTCTCCTTCTAACTGAGAAGGATCAGACCAATAAAGCATTTCACAATTATCCAACTCACTTACCAGAACGGCCTGAGTCAAATGTTTCCTTTAGCTGAGGCCTTCTTGGCCACAGAGCTAGACATTTTTCAAGATGAGCCAATCTGGCACATAAATCAGAATGCGACTCACCACCCATGACAATATCACTGGGGGTATGGACAAGACATGGCGGAGTAGGAGATAAGGCAGAAGCCGCAGATGCCGAAGCCTGGGCCCCAGTTTGCTGCATAATAGTTAATTGAGCACAAGGGACGCAAAGAATTGCGTTATCCCCAACAAGGGATGCCCCACATCCAAAACATTGCCGAGTCTGTGCAGAGGGAACTGCATGCCCGTTACCCTGAGATGCCTCCATATGGTGTTTAGTATTATACTATAATTGATTATAGTCGCCAAGTATATATGGGATTTACGCAATTGCTACCTGGGATGCCCCTTTAAATAGTCCCAAGTGGGAGGATATTAACACAAATGGACCCCCAAATAAGGCTTTAAGGGCTAAAGACCAGGAGAACCCCCTTTAAAATAAAGAGTTTCCACCTACAAAGAAAACAAACAGTCACCAATGCACACAATACAATAAATGACAAAGCATGAAAAAAATGACAGAAACTCCCTTCAGCAAGCTGAGGGGTACTCACAGCACCTTTAAATATGGAACGCTTCACAAATTTGAGTGTCATCCTTGCGCAGGGGCCATGCTAATCTTCTCAGTATTGTTCCAATTTTAGTATATGTGCTGCCAAAGCAAGCACAATGAGGGAAGACCATAGGGAAACAGCAGGAGCCAGGCAGACAAGGAGAGCACACCAGGTGCTCTGATAATGCAATGATGCGGTGTGCCTAAGCCCCGCCCACCCCCAGAATCACCCAAAATCAATATGACCCGCTTTATGAAATCCCCCGGTCTCGGGAAGCTAGGGATGCAGCTGCAGCTATAGGGCTTGAGGAAGAGAGAAGAGATGAGTCGATCGGCCAATGCCGAGACTTCACACAGGTAGGTAGAACACTGCCAAGAGGAGAAACCACCTGCCAATAAGACTCTGGGGCCTCTTTCTTTGTCAAGTATTCTGATTTGGGATGCCCTGCTGTATGAAACCTGCCAATTCCACAGTGAACGTGCGTGCCTCTACCCCCCTCACATCTACTTGTGTATACCCGTGCCTGCCACTCCAAAAAGCCTGGAGTGGGTACGCGCCGAGGAGCGGTGGTATTACCAGTGTAGCGCTCTCTATTCAGCCTTGCTTAATGCTCTGAGGCAGCAAAGTAAGAGCTAAATGAAACGCACGCAATTGGACACAAATGCGGCATAGCAACAAAGGAACGGTTAGTTTACAGGTGATATAGGGAATACACACAGAGGGGAATACCAAATTAGCCCCTGGCAGGAGGAATGATACCTGGGATAGTGAGAGTAACGGGTGTTGTTACACTTTAACCCTCCAATTAAAGAGGAACAAAAACCAGGAATTTGACTTTTCTGGGCTTCGTGCTGTGCCCTGGGGCATCCTGAATCAGGATACCCCGCTGTCTGAAACCCCCCCAGATTGCCAAGCGCAACTCACCTCTTCCCAGTCTTATGGCGCATGCGCGGCCGCTCATCCAATAAGCGTGCTCGGAGCCGCTGCATCACATTGTTGCCTAAAGCCAGTGTCTCCGAGTGCGCTGGCGGCCGCATCCCCCGCTTCCCTCTAACAGGGAGCGTGCCCGTGCCGGCCATTCACAAATGTCTGGCACAGGCACGTGCCCTGCTAGAGGGATAGCGGGGATGCGGCAGCGGCTCGCACATGCGCTGTTGGACCGGGAAGCAAGGTAAGTGAATGGGGCGACCTGGGGGTTTCTAACAGTGGGCCTCGGGGGGAGGGAATCGATCTCGGTGGGTTTTGGTCCACTTTAAAGGGGACCTCTACCTTCACATACAGATATTTTAAAGGGCTCGAAAAGATATTAACCTTTTGCTGCTGAAACAAATTATTCTGTTAAAGGGAACCTCTAACTTCACAAACAAATGCTTTAAGGCAGAAGAAAATCCAGGGATTTGCCGGGTTTTGTTCTGTGCCCCAGGGCATCATGAATTGGGTTGTGCTGCTGTGTGAATCCCCTCCTCAGAAAGGCCACTAAAAACGTACCTTTTACTGCTCCAACTGCACATTCTCTCGTCCAATCAGTGCCCTTTGCTTTGATGACATCAATCGGCAAAGGGCTCTGTTTAAACAGAATTGGGCAATGCTGTCGCATCCCTTGTATCCTCGGGCCTCGTGCAAGGTCCCGCCCCATCTAATTGGCTAGGTCATGAGAGCATGTGCGCACGCTTCCGGGGTTGCAGTGGGTGTGGCATTGCATTGTTTGGACCAGGGACAGCTCATGCACCACTAGAAGGCGGAAATGTGAGTTTTTACGGGCGCCCTATGGGGTTTTACACAGGGGAGCATCCTGGGTCAGCTGCTGGTGGGTTATGTTCTGCTTCAAGGGAGTTAAAGAGGGCTTATTCTTTGGCTGTAAAATGACATTATTCTATTAAAGAGAGCCTCTACTTTTACACGGAGATGTTTTAAATTAAGATAAAGAGACTTTCTTTCTTGTCACTAAAATAGATTATTCTGTTAAATGGCACCTTTACCTATACATACAGATGTTTTAAAGCAGAACAAAACAGGGTAATTGGACTTTTCTGAATTGTGTCCCGCTGTGTGAAAACCCACAAGAAGCCAGAAAAAAATGCACCTTGCACATTCGTGGGCTCGTGTCCAATGAGAGCCGTCTACTGTGTCTGTCTTTTGTCAGGCAGCTCTCATTCATCTGAATGGCTGGGGTGGGAGCATGCGCATGATGGCGGGGATGCAGGGGATCCCTATTGTAAACAAAGAGAGTCGCCTGCCGAATTACATTGTCACAGGAGACGGCACTCATTGGACGAGAGCATGTGCCCTGTTGGAGCATGGCAAGGTGAGTTTTTTCGGGTTTCACACAGCAGGACATCCTGATTCCGGATGCCCTAAAGAAAAGCCAACAGCTGGCTCTGGAATTTATTAAATTCCAGCGCTGTGCCTTGAGGGTTTTGTTCAACTTTAAGGGCCATAAAGAGGGATTATTGTTTCATTGTAAAATAAAATTAATCTGTTAAATATCAGTGTTTACTTACTTCAAAGAAATAAAATGGGAAGTAAAAGGGATTTTTTTTTGTCACAAAAAAAAAAAAAAATCTGTTAAAGGGGTTCATTAACTTTACATTAATTAATGTCTTTATTAATTATATTATAATAAATACAATCATTAATATTAAACTATTATTATTCTGTTAAATGGGACCTCTACTTTTACATTGCAGATATTTCAAGAGGAGTTTAAAAAAAGGGCGGGGGTATTATTTTGCTGCTAAAATACATTTTTTAGTTAAAGAGGACCTATACCTTCACATACAGTTGTTTTAAAGGTGTCTAAAACACCTTTTGATTTATGTGTATTAACCCTTTAAATGCCAAGCACGGGAAATTTACATGGGTGCCTCTCCGACCAGTAAAGCGGACCAACACCTACCTGGGAGTTGGCCTCCATGTGATTTGCCCCCCGCCTACCTCTGTCTGGATTCCAGCATCAGGGGGCTTCTCTTTTCCCGGGAGGTATCCGATCTCCCCCAGGTCTTCAGCAGAGCAGATAAAAGGCCCCTCCCAGTGGCTGAACTGATGAGAGGGGCCGGGGGTGATTGGCACAAGCAGATACAGGGGTAGGGGACTCAGATCCTCTGCCCTGCGCCTGTGTGAAACTCCCCAGGTCGCCCAATCTCACTTACCCTTCCCCGGTCCTACGGCGCATGCGCAGCCCTCTTGTCCATCAGTGAGCTTGGATCCACTCGAGCCCCTTCATTCAGGAGCTCGTCTAATGCGGGCGGATCGGGGGTGCCCCGCTGTGTGAAACCCCCCCCCAGATCCCCGAAAAATCCTACCTGATCCTCATTCCAGCGGCGCATGCGCGAGCCGACGCCGCCTCCCGCGCGTCCCTCTAGCAGGGAGTGCACCCGCGCCGGCCGTTTGTGAATGGCCGGCTCGGGCGCGCTCCCTGTAAGAGGGACGTGTGGGAGGCGGCGGCCCGCGCTCAGCCTCTCCTTGTCCGGCGGCAGTCAGAATAAAGTCTTGACTCCTCCCTCCATTCCCCAGTTGTTGTAGAGATCTGAAAGAGAAAGAACAGACCCACAACTCCAATCTATAACCCATACATAAACCAACTCCACACAAAAAATAAGGGAGGGAAGCCGGCGTATGCTGCCCTTTCGGATGTTTAGAAAAAAAAGTTACCAGGTAACTAAGTTAAGTTTTCTCAAAAAATCCTTCGGGCAGCATACGCCTGAGACATAGGCGAGTACTACCTCGTTTGGTGGGAAGAATAGAATGGGGGATACTTCTGCAACAAGACTGATCCTTCTAGGACATCTAATTGATAGTGTCCAGCAAAAAACACCTTGCTGAGGACCAAGCGCCTGCTATAGCTCGCCTGTATAGCCCAAGATGTAACAACACTTCCTGTCAAATGAGATGCGATACCATGAGACTTGATATAAACTAGAAAAAAACAAACCCTGTAGAAGTTGACTAGAACACTCATTGTCCTTACTCAGAGAGACAATGTCCATGAATCCACAGTTGGGCCTCCCTAAAAAGGAACTCCCCAAATGTGTATAAGAATATCATATGAAGCTTTCTCCTCAGCACCGACAGAAGAATCATTTCTAGCATTCCAAAAATCCGATGAGAATCAAGATCACGAAAAGCTCCATTCTCAGAATACTGGATCTGAGAAAAAAGGCTCAAAGGGTAGAACCCTTAATCCTGAATGAATAACTTAACCCCAAAGTTGTTCGGGTAAAAGTAAGGACTAGCCCAGGGTAACACACCGCCTAGGACCTAGAGACACCGCCTAGGACCTAGAGACACCGCCTAGGACCTAGAGACACCGCCTAGGACCTAGAGACACCGCCTAGGACCTAGAGACACCGCCTAGGACCTAGAGACACCGCCTAGGACCTAGAGACACCGCCTAGGGTCCAGAGACCACAAAGGCTAGAGACAGCCTAGGGCTAGAGACAGCCCAGGGCCTAGGAGACCTAGAAAAAAGGCCCAGGACCTAGAAAAAAAGGCCCCAGGTAAGACACCACCTAGGGTTAGAGGCCAGCTAGGGTTAGAGGCCAGCTAGGCAAAAAAAGACCACCTAGGCAAAAAAAGACCACCTAGATTAGAGGCGGCCTAGGGACCCGAATCGATATCATCTAACCGTAAAGAGAATAGGCTAGACCGGAATACAAGGGCTGAGGTGTCTGCCCCTACTGCCGGATCCAGAAAAAAAATGGTATTCATTCAGTAATGACCTAGTAGCTGAACCCCCATTTTATGCCCCTGGGACGGAAAGGGGCAACCCAAGGTATTCAGGCCCCCAACCCAACATGGCATCATGGCTCCTTGGGTTTGGGCCAATAGATTCCAGACCTAAAAACCCTCCTTCCGAGTAGAAAAGGTAGAGGAGGAAGGAACCCCCGGGTACTTTAGCAGTGTCCCAAATCCACCCGATAAGAAATATTCCTAAAAGAATATTGCACAAGACTCATTCTAAACCCAATATCCTCAGATTAGGTCCTCAATCAGAGAATGCTGTGAACGGAATACATTACAGCCATGTTCCTTGTTCCCAAAAAAACTAATGGCACCAGTCAAAAAAGCCGCAGCTGAAAGAAAGGATATAATAATCCCCCTAGACTAGTCCCTTTCAACAGACAGTCCTTTCATTTATGAAGCAGAAAACTTCCGATCATACAATGGAAGCCATAGGTCTGAAATATATATATATCCCAGAATGAATCTTTCCATACGTTCATAACCATATCCTTCAAGAATAATGAAAGGAATGAACATGAAGAGTCAGGAGCCAAATCAGTATACAGCCCAACATGAATATACTTTGGGCCTGAATCCTTTTCCTCTATCCCCAAGGAAGGAAAAACATAAGAAAAAAAGGTAAATGTCCCAAAGGGAATAGTACATTCGTCTGTATAAAGCCAAAACCTGACTTGATCTTCTCCCCTAGGAGAAGAACCCCCCCCCCCCCGTGTGACCGGATAATAAGCGGGATTAAAATGGGACCTGTAGGTCGGGAAAACACAACCTGGTCACCCGAACCCTCCGAACCTACTGGCCCCAAGGTGAGGAAGTCATCCGGTCTATTATGATCCATAAAAGTTCGTAATTAAGCTATTATAGCAACCACCCCATCTGAAGAGGGGGGCTAGAGGGGAACATATAGGAATCTAAGGCACAGTATATCCTTGGGACCACTCCTACTCTTCTTATGGGAATTAGATCTGGAAGAAGAGGACATAGGTACAATCTTGTGAGCTTAGTCTGTGGTCAAAGACTAAGACATAAACCAACGAAAAAGGGCAATAGCCATATTAAATTTTAACTAAACATGCCCACAATAGACACTATTAATAAATAAAAGTGACTTACCGGGCAAAACTGGGCCTCCTCCTCCCAGAATCGGCAGCCTACGGGAATACTGGATGAATCCTGGTCCACCTGAGGCATATCTGTGGAGGAATCTTTAGTAGGATTGACATAAACGTCATCCTTCTGGTCTGCCATGCTTCCGGGTATGAGGCACCAATGGATATGCTTCCTGAGTCCGCCTAAATAGGGTAGGAGCTCAATCCCATATTAAAATATTAACCTTTCATATTAAAACAGAAGGGGAGGCCATAATACATATTACTCCAAAACACTGTGCTGTCACTTTAAGAGAAAAATACAACTCTGTGAAGTACTCACCTGTAGAGTTGGTATTATACGCATACAGCACGTCCTGCTCCCGAATAGTAATAACATGTGGGTAATCCTCCGCCTCAGGTGCCGTGCACTGCAGACATGTAGAAAACAAGCTCCTCCCGGCCCTACATATACCAAGGGACCTCCCACAAATCCCCAGCATTGAAAATCAGTGAGAAGGGGGGGCGGGTTGTGGGCGGTTTGGGGGGTGGGCGGAGGGGACGAGACCCTGCCTGTCTTGGAGGGGGATGGGGACACACGTGGTTTTCTCCCTTCCTCAGCTGTGCTGTACGGGCGCGGCAGCGGGGGGTGGGGACTCCGACGTCTGTGTTCATCTGCCCTATTTAAGATGCATGAGGACAGCAGACAGTAGCACCTTGAGAAAGTGCCAGGTGGGCACGGAGCGCGTGGGTGAGGATCCGTCCAGCAGGGGTGAGCAGGTTTAGCACACTGAGGTGCAGGTCGGGTTGTCGGCCTGGCATTATACTTGCACACATAGTGCACATATTTACCCAGCACTTAGCACTTTATTCTTTCATTGCACCACAGCACTTTGGTCTTAGGATATGTTGAATTTTCTAGAGATTTCTTTTCATTATGTGTATATATATATATATATTTTTTAGGTAGGTAGCATTTTTATAGGGTCACTCCTGCTGGATGATAACTATATGTTTGTAGATTTTAAATGTAGGCGATTGTCTTTGTATGTTGTATGTGGATGTTTTTTACAGCTATGGATTAATAAATCTATTTTTGATGAACTATTAGTGTCTTCTATGGTTAGCAGATAGCTGGTGCCCTTAAGTACCTGTTCCCTTTGGGTGGTTTACTGGTACCACCGATTTTGTTTGCTTATTGGTACATATTGGGGGTATTTTTGTGGCACAGCAGGTCTGCTTTAACATTATCTTTTTGGGTGGTGCTGGACAAATAGCACTTTTTGTGCAAGTGTTTGTGTTTTCAGTGAGAAGAGAAGCCGGGAGGAACAACCACCCAGAAGAACTGGTAACAATATCTAATGATAATCACCACACAGGGGATCCAGAATAAGTGAAACCAGGGTGGGGCAGGACGTGCTGTATGCGCATAATACCAACTCTACAGGTGAGTACTTCACAGAGTTGTATTATTCTAAGCATACAGCATGTCCTGTTCCCGAATAGTAATAACATGTGGGACATCCAATAGCAGTGTCCATAAGCAGGGTGGGACCCCCCAGAAAAAAACTAGGCACAGCGGACAGTAAAGGCGCTGTCACCTGCAAAACTTGCAACAGGCATGACATGAGCAAAGGCTCTAACGTCAGTCTCATAACAGGACCGTGAAGGTATGAACAGAGACAGGCCATAAGTCTAGCAACTGAATAAACAGAGAAAAAACCCTGGTGCTGAAGGGCCAGTGGTACCCAAGCACCAATATAACGGAGTAAACAGCAAAAGGGGAGATTCTCTCCCCTGAAAGGAAACATAGGTCAGTGTAATGACCCAACCAGCTCACAGGCAAGGAAGCCTTGTGGCAAACTTGTAACTCTCCCAAAAGGAAACAGAACAGGTCACCCGACCAAGGCGGGAATACAGACCCCTAATTATCAGGAAGCCAAGGCTTCTCCAGGATCAGGGGACATCCGGAAGGATTAATCCAAAGGCGCAAAGGCGCTGGAAGTAGATATCAGGCGCATACATAAAGAGGCGCCCGCAGACTCAAAGAGCATCAGTCCCCCTAAAGGCCAAGAAGGCCCACATGGGGAGAATTGCAATACCTGTAGAGGAATGTAGGCCGTCATATTAGTATTAATAAGAATAAGCCTATGGCTAGACTAAGGGACTAAAGCAAGGATCCTACAGACCACCTGGACCGGAAGCCCAGCATAAGAGGAAACACCCCCAGGCATGGGGTGCCTGTAGCCGTATATATCTGTACATATATATATATATCTGTACCTCGAGCCAGGGTTAAGTAACCAGATCCATCGTCTCAGGCACATGTCTGACGGAGTCAGGAAGCCCCAGAGAAGCGAGCTGGACTACAGGGCAGCTGAGACAGCATCCAGCCAGGGTCCCCAGGAAGTCAGCAGGGTAAAAAATGAAAATTGATCCCCACAGGGACCATGGAACTACTGGGGAGATGCAGCTAGGCAATCCCCAAAAGAATTCCCTACGAGGGCGACAGAACCAGACTCCTGCAGGAAGGCCAGGACAAAACCTACACCTTCAGAGTCCCCAGATGGGGAGCCAACCCCAACTTACGTTGTAATGACTTTAAAGGTCCTGGGAACCAAGAACGTCTAACAGGGAAGAGACTAGGGCTCATGCCAATCAATATGGGTTACCACAAAACCCCCATAGACAGAGGAAGGGGAAGCTGGGGAGCTAGCTCCCAGCCCCCTCTCATACTAAGTCACCCAGAGGATAAGGCCCGTCCCCAAGGGGGTGAATGAATCAGCTGTAAATCCCTAGACATGAGACCTTATATTGGACCGAGGAAGGGGCCCGATAAGGGCAGAACCGCACTCCTGAAAGAGAGAGCACAAGTCAGCAGACTTCAGCAGAGGCATCTGCGAACCACAACTCCCAAGGCCACCCAGGCCATCCATCCCATGGGACTCTCTATCAGGCCAACCGTGTGCAGAACCCACAAGTAGGGTGATGAAGAGAAGGCATATGAAATAACAAGTCTATGCCTAAATACTCAGCCCCCATGACCAGAGTCAGTATATTCTGGGGCAGTAGGAACAAGGGCAGAGCCCCTGTGTCAGGAGGGAGACCCCACAGAGCCACACTAGGCTCCCCGGGCGACACCAGGATAGCGTAACCTGCCGCTAAGGGCATCCATTGAAGCGAATACCGCTAAGAAGCAGGGGGAGTAGACCCCCACCCAAGGCAGGATCAGGGACCCTCCAGGGGTAGCATCCTGCCCCAATCTTTAGACCAATATTAAAAACAGGCCATTGTCATTCAACAGACCAAGAGTCCCCCAATAAACCGACCGATCCTAAAGGAGGAGAAGGCCAGCCAAACAGAGACAACGGGGGCCCACCGTTTCAACAAACCCAGCAGGTAAGATGGAGCCTCTAGGGGACCCTACCTAGAAACCACGGGAATTGTGGAAGAATTTTCCCTTCCCCCACCAAACCTGCGAGGCTTGGTACCCAGGGTGACCATTCACAGGAAGATGCTAGTAAGGAAGGGGAGTGCCCCCCCTTGACGGGGCCTTTGAGTATGGGAAGCTCAAGAGGAACCACCTTACCAAGGAGGCATGAGCACAGACCAAGCACCGGGGTGCTTGGACATATGTAGGTTCAGTAACCTACTGCGCCGAAGAGCCCAAGGGCTCGGTATGTAAGTGACATCATCTTGATGTGCCGCCAACGGGCCCACCAGTTGCCATCTTGCCTGGTAAAGGTAAGGTGCCAGTAAAGGGGGGCAGAGCCCCCGTAACCAGGGGTCCCCTATTGCCAGAGAAGAAGGCTGCAAGCCTGAACCGATTCCCAGTAATGGGGGATAGCGAATAAGGGACCATGAGGGAATGAGGTGGTTGAGCAACCATCCAGTAGCTCCCAGGGGACACTGCCGGCCAACCAATCCACTTCGGCCTGATACAGAGACTGGGGAGTAAGGAAGACGACCCGGTAGGTCCTAACGCAGACGCCCCCCCCTCAGGCGTGACCCCAGTCGCGCCAGGCGAGAAGCCTGGGAACGAAAGAGAGGCCCCAAGTAATGCCTCAATCCGCAGGGTTGGTCCTGCGACACTGTCTAGATATAGTCTTGGAGTCCAGCAGACCCAAGGGAGACTAAGAATATCTAGTACTTCGCAAGAGGCCGAAAGCCCCCCCCCCGCGCAGGGGGCCCGTGACCTAAGACAGAGTTGTCATATAGGGACTACCTGTGAAGGTAGAATTGCTAAGCCTGTGATAGGCCAACGCGGTCCAGACTACCTCATACTGTTGAGGGGGGAGTAAGGATAATATAGAGGCCATAGCCCCATACCATTAAGGGCAATCAGCCAGTAAGCCCAACACTGTAGGCCCAGTCCGGCCTGCGCCAATTCCAGAAGGAAAAGCAGGGACTAGAAGCACCCTGACAATCACTGAGGGGGGCCGCCCAGCAAAGACCCATCCTATATCCAGGGGGATTACATCCCGGAACCACCAGAAGGAGAAGGCATATTCCTGGATGTGAGACAGCTGTGGCAGTCGTCCCCTCGCCCAGACGGGCGAGGGCGCCCCTTCATGCTTGAGGTCTTGGCAGATTTGGACTTGGTCCTGCCGGAAGGCCCAGGGCGCTGCCTGCCCGCCCCATGTTGGAAATCCACACCGAACAGTTGGAAACACACCTCAGATTCGCGTTTGACACTAATGTAGGGAGGTGGAGGGGTGACCCTGCCTCGTGGAGGCGGGAGCGGTCTTCTGCGCAAGGGCGCTTTACCCTTTTTACCAAAAAGGTCCAAACGGGCCCCAAACAACCGCCGTCCTCTGAATGGAAGGCAAGTGAGAGCCTTTTTTGTAGCCTCGTCAGCACCCCACTGTCGCAGCCAGACCAGGCGGCGAATAGCTACCGCAAGGGCTGAGGTTCTAGCACACATCTTAATGGTGTCATCCAGTGCCGCTAGAATAAACTTCACAAACGCTTCACAGTCTGCACATTAAACACCCCCCAAGGGAGGTCCTCAGGGCAGTGATCTAGTATTTTTCTGACAAGAGTCCTGGCGGCCACCGCAGTGATGGCCGCGGCCCAAACCGGGCGCAGGGCCATCCCAGCACACGAGAAGGCATGTGAAGCCAGTCCGTCAATGGGCCGGTCCTCAGCATCCCGAAGGGTACGGTAGAAAGGAGCAGTCATAAAAGGGGGGTTTGTGACCCCTATAACCGGTGCGTCCACCACCAGGGGAGCTGACCATAAATTAACCACATCAGGAGGGAAAGGGTACTTCCATTCCCAGGCCCCTGGAATCCCTTTAAGCTTACAAGGCGATTCCCATTCTTGGGATATAAGATTCTGCGGCGGCGCTGTATGGAAACTCTCCCTTTTAGGCTTGGGGATCTCCCCATGAGGGGAGATTGACAAAACCTCAAAAATCTTAATAAGGATTTCATCTGTGTCACACAGACCCCAGGAACCGGGCTCAGAATCATCACAGCCCCCGGGCATCCCATGGGAGGAGCCCGAGTCTGAGAATAGCTCACCTTCCTCAGAAGGGTCAGGGTCCTGCATATCAGCAGAGTCATCGGTATCGTCAGGAACCGGGGAGCCAGGAGGCGTCAGGGACCGCTTTTTACCAGGTCCCATACGCTCCGCCAATCCAGAAAGCACCTGCTCCGCCGTGGGCAACTCGCGCGGCACTGATTGCAGATCATCTCCGCTCGAGTGGGACTCGTCATGAGTGATATTTGGGAGCGGGGAGTAAGGAAGGGAGGTTCCTCTGTTAGCAAACCTGCCTGTTCTGCACACTGTCCGCAGACCTGTGCCCTGTCAGCCTCAGCCAGGGGCACACTGCACACAGCCGGTCACGTCCCGGAGGGACCCCGGTTCCATAATTCTGAAATGCCTCCATATGGTGATTATTAAGCAGTATGACGCAGGGATTTATGCAATAGGCAACCCTGGATGCCCCAAAAACCCGCTAGTAATGTGGGAGAATTTGTAAGGAGGACCCGCTGTAATATATGTTAGGCCGGGGAAAGGCAACGAAGTCTTGGCGTCTGAAAGACATAATGGGACAAGAAGGGTGGAGTCAGTGCCATGCGCAGTCTGAAAAACATAGAGCCGTGCCGCCCCGGAGGGCACTTACATGACCAAGGGAGAAGGCGAACCACACCACGCGCGCGAAGATAGAGAAAATGGCGCCAGCGAACCGAGGGGTGGGCCAGGCCAGGCTGTGACGCGAGACGCGTCATGCTGAGTCTGCGCCTCCCCCAAAGAGCGCAAAGCTCTAATCGAACGGCAAAAGTAGAACAGCGGAGAATAAGCATACCTCTAATGCTGACACGCTGGAATGATACTGCCGAACAAGCAGATTGTTAGTGAAAAAGACAGCTCGCACTGTATAGCGAGGCACAACACTGACCCCATAAATAAAGAACCAAGGTCTAAAGGCGAATTAGCACTAGGGCTGCCACACATACCCCCCCCTTCTTTTCCCCCGAGTTACGGGAGGAAGCGAGGGGAAAGCGGACGGTGTCCATGGGCTAAGTCTGTGAGGGGCACAGGCAAGATTGCGGGAGGGACATCCTCTAGAGGCTCACCATCGGCCTGACCGCCTACCCTATGGAGGAGGATTGCGGTGGAGCATGGCTCCGTTCAGCACAACAGGTGCTACCTACCTTAACCCGACCCACGCAGCCTAGGCTGGGAGGCATATTTCTTCTGAAGAGGACGGGTGGAAATAGTCCCACAGGACCTTGGGCCGTAAGGCCCGCTCGCCTGCGAGAGCATGATACTTCATGTCTTCGCAGTTCCAGCACTGCAGAGAAATCTGGGGATTTGTGGGAGGTCCCTCGGTATATGTAGGGCCGGGAGGAGCTTGTTTTCTACATGTCTGCAGTGCACGGCGCCTGAGGCGGAGGATTACCCACATGTTATTACTATTCGGGAGCAGGACGTGCTGTATGCTTAGAATAAGCACGTGTTGTGGGAAGCAGGAAATTCCCATGGGCGCCGGGATGTGACGTCAGCAGCCCTGGGAGGAAGAAGCCTGGGACCTAATTTCTGTGAACATTTAATAAATGCATTGCCGGCGCGTGAAAAAAATCAAGTGCTGTACCTTCATTCATTGCCTGGGAACGTTCGCCGGGCTGTCAAGCTGCCGCCCGAGATGTCCGCTGGCCGCAGAAGGAGACCCCCGCCGAGGACCGCTGCCCGGCCCGCTGAATCCCAGAGGCCACCCGAGGAGAAACCGATCCCCCCACAGGCCGCCCGCAACAAGGTAAGCTGAATGCGGAAGTATTGGCTAGGCGGGGAAGAGAGTGAGAGAACGCGTCATTCCCCTCTCTTCCCCGCCTCTTAAAGGTACCGATACAAAAAAATGTCAGAATATCAAAAGTTTGTTTAAAAGGTACAAATAAGATACCAGTGCAACCAAACATAGAGGGAGCCTTCCCAAATGTTCCCAAAAATTAGTTCCCGAACTAAATAAGCCATGGGGTCCAGTTACCCCAGCTTCTTCTTAAAAAATCATCCTCAGAAAGAGGGAACCATCTACTTACCCCCCTTTGATGGACTCAAAGAATGTGATCTGGCCACTAATCCCATAGGGTATCCCGGGCCCCAGGCAGAAGGATTGCCTTCGGGACCAAGAAACAGGCCCATAGTACCGGAAAGATACTTACCTGAACCAATCGGTCCAGGAGCTAGTGGTCTGGCTCCTACCTTGTGGAGGAACACAGAAACAACTGGGGAATGGAGGGAGGAGTCAAGACTTTATTCTGACTGGTGGTCACGTGTTCCCCTTGGTGGGAGGAGCCCGGAGGTCTCAGGCGTATGCTGCCCGAAGGATGTTTTGAGAAAAATTAAATAGGCTAAATGACTATAAGATAATTAAACCGGACCAACAGCATTGCACAGTTGGAAAAGAAAACTCCCCTGCCCCATATGCATGCATGGTACTAAAGCATTGTCAGCACTTACATTTGCTTCTGCCTCCACTCAAAGCTGAAACCCCACCTCTTCAAGTGGTAGTGGCCATTTTGGAGTTTCCTCAGCCATGCTGCTGCTGACCGATTTCTCTTCAGCAGCAAGGGGGCTGGCTTTGTGATGCTGCATAATAATCAGCATAATAGGCAGGGTCTATAAGAGCCTGAGATCTATTTTCAGACGCAGGCATTCTTATCACCCTGGCTGTGCTCCTCCCTCTTCCCTGTTGAAGACAAGACCGGCACCCTTAGACGCACATGCACGCACTCCAAAACACAAGCACGCACAGATGCACATTTGAGTACCTCCAAACATGCATGCATTTCCAAACACAAATGTGCACACCCCCAGACATGTATGCGTGCACCCCTAGAGGCATGTGCTCGCCCCCAAAGGGGAATGCGTGCACTCCCAATCACATGCATGCAGTCCCAGGTACAAATGAGCACACGGATGCACATGCGCACCCACAGACGCACATGCATGCAGTTGGGTATCTAGGGCAGTAGGCAGGTAGGTGGGTAAGTAGGTCAGGTAGTGGGGAGCTAGGTGAGTGGGTATGTAGCTGGGCAACTAGGTAAGTAGGTGAGTGGGTTGGTGCGTAAGTAAGTAGGTACAATAACTAGGTGGACAACTAGTTAGGTAGGTGTATGAGTTGGTAGGTCAGTAAATAGGTTGGTGGGCAAATAGGCAGGTGGGCAATTAAGTAGGTGGGTGAGTTGCTTGGTAAGTCAGTAAGTAGGTAGGCAGACAAGTAGGCAACTAGATAGATAGGTGGGTAAGTAGGTCAGTAAGTAGATAGATGGGCAAGTAGAGAGGTGGGTGGATGGGTAGGTGTGTGGGTTGGTAAGTCAGTAAGTAGGTAGGCGGGCAAGTAAGTGGGTAGAGAGATGGTTAGGTGGGCAGGAAGCTGCATGGGGACTAAGCACCTAACCCATCTGCCCCAAAAGCCCCTCTATCCGTGAAGGTTAGTCTAGCTAAGCTGAATACTCACTACTCAAAGGACCGCTGCCCCTCGCTGCCCCATGTCTGGCAAGGTCAATATTCTAACAGCACTATCAAACAAGAGAGTCCAGATTTCACAGTCTATTTAAATTCCAGTTGACATAATTGTGATCTCTCTCCTGTATTTCAAGATATCCACACCAATAAAGTAAGGAAACAAGCACTCACCGGAAATATTCTTGAAACTTCAGCACATATTATGGTCCCTCTATCCAGCAACACTTGCTTAAAAATGTGGTGCCTGTGTGATGAATGAAAGGACCTTCATTCAATGAGACTACAATATCCAAGACACAGGCATCAGGAATGCATATTTTATTGCAGGGTGGGGCACTTGATATTATAAGGATTACACAGGTACATTTTAAGCAATTGTTGCTGGCTAGAGGGGCCATAATATGTGCTGAAGTTTCAAGATTAGTGTTTATTGCCTTACTTTATCATACCTTCCAACTTTTCAGGGTGATAAGCCACGCCCCCTGAAAAGGGGCGTTGCTTACCATCAGGGACAGTTGGGAGCTATGCTTTATTGGTGTGGACATCCATCTTGAAATACAGGAAAGAGATCCCAATTTTGCCAACTGGAATTTAAAGTGGACCAAAACCTAGGATTTTGACTATCCTGGGTTTTGGTCCTTTCACCCGATCAGTGGTGCCCAGCTGCCCCCAGATCACCGAAGGTAACGCACCTCTTTCCAATCCTACGGCGCAAGCATGGCCACTCGTCCAATCAGCGTGGCTCAGAGCACGCTGGCAGACGCATCCCCCACCTCTAACAGGGATGTGGCTGCGGCTCACGCATGCGCTGTTGGACCAGGAAGCAAGGTAAGTGTTTGGGGTGACCTGGGTTGTTTCACACAGCGGGGCATTCCAATTTTGGATGCCCGGGGGGGGGGGGGAATCAATCGGACTGGGAATCTTATCGGTGGGTTTTGGTCCACTTTAAAGAGACAGTGAAATTTTGACTCTGTGCTAATTTGTTTGTTTTTATTGGGTTTTTCTATTTTCTATTATCCCATTGGAAATATCTGGCGTTCACTTCTGCTTGTTAGAGTCCTAAAACATTTTATTTGTATCCAACGCAATAAAATCTTTTTATTGTTTTAAATACTAATTAGTGGGCATCTACCAGGTTTCCCTGAAAATAAGCCCCATTCCAAAAATAGGCCATAGTGTGATTTTTCTGCATTTTCCCAAATGCTTTGAAATATAAGCCCTACCCCTGAAAATCTGCCCTAGTCACAAAGTGCTGGCTGTGCCAGCTGCCACTGGGCACTCCGATTTCCAGCCAGCCCTGGAGTCTTTAAAACTTCAGTGCATGCCGTTGCAAATTTTGAGCAGCTTTCAGAAGGGGTAGAAAAGATTTAGACCAGAGGGACTCTATCTGGAGCAGCAGAGGTATGCATGGATGAATGGATCCCAGCGCCCAAATCCTTTAGATGGGTAATAAAGATACAGACCAGGGGAACTTTAGTGTGCTTTATCTTACTGGAGCAGCAGAGACATGCAAGGATCCCAGCACCCAGATCTTCAAGATGGGTAATATAAATACAGATCAGAGGGATCCGAGTGTGCTTCCTCTTACTGGAGCAGCAGAGGCATGTATCCCAGCACCCAGATCTTCGTCACAGCCACGTTCTGCACTGAAAGATGGCCAGAAGCCCAGTCCACCGCATATAGATTGCAGAAGCTGAGTAGCACTTGTAGAACAGGATAAATCTAGAAATAGCTCTAAATATCAATGCAGTGAAGTATTAAAAGCTTTACCTGACAACTGACAGTTCTGTTTGTCTGCAGATCCCTCTGCCCCATAAAAGACATGTGCCATATGATTGAAATCCACATGGGAAGCCTGGAAACCAAGGATGCTGGTAGGCTGCTGTGCTTTTCTGCTCTTGCCCAGTTTTGGGTGCCATGGACCTGCCCCCCACCCAACTGGTGTGATTACCCTCCACAATTGTTCTGACAAGTCAGCAAGCCACACAGCAGGGGTCCGCCGGAGCAGCAGAGGCATTCATGAATCCCAGCACTCTGATCTTGTAGATGGGTAATAAAAATCCAGACCCCAGGGGCCCTAGTGTGCTTCCTCCTTTGCAGGCACGAGATCGGGGGCCACGCACAGTGCCTGATGGAATACAAGATGGCACTGCCCGTTGGGAGGTCGCCTGGAATTTGAGGCAAACCAGAAGATGGATGCTCTGGAGAGCCGAGTAAAAACTGCCAAGAGGTAAAACTGGAGGGGGGCAGCAGTTCGGTGAGGTTTGGGGGATTTTAACCTCCCCGATGATCTTCTTTAAGTTGCCTAGCTGCATCCAATTGAGTTAAAGTGGACCAAAACCCAGCATGATCAGCCCAGGAATCTATAAGATCCAAAACCAGGATGCCCCGCTGTGTGAAATCCCCCAGGTCACCCCATACACTTACCTTGCTTCCTGGTCCAACGGCACATGGGCGAGCCACATTCCCTCTATCAGGGCGCGTGCCTGTGGAGCCGCTGGCCTTAGACAACGCCTTAGAAGGTGCGACATCAGCATCTCTGGACGCGCTGATCGAGGGCCAGGTAGTGATGAGTTGCGCTCGGCGATCTGGGGGTTGCACACATCGGGGGTGCCCCAGGGGCAAGGACCAAAACTCAGGATAGTCAAAGTCCTGGGTTTTGGTCCACTTTAAAAGACAGAAAAAAGATTTACTGTATTAGGCGTGAAAGGGCGCCATTTAATATTGGCAGCAGAGCCCCCTCACATTTAGCTACGGCACTAAAATGAGTAATAAAGATTTAGCCACAAATAACACGCTGTGGGAGTACAGCATACAGCTAATCAGCAGCCGTCTCAACTAGCTCCCCCAGTGCCATAGATGTGTGTTCTCACCAACAGAAAGGGCAGGTACAAGGTAGCCAAGCCCCCAGCACGTGCCTCGTGCTCCCCATCACTAAGGAATACACAGATCTTATTTCATTTATAGAGTAACACTTGGAACTGCATGATTCAATGATCTCCAATACACAGCCAAAGGTAGGCGAGCCCGAAACGACATCCGGCAGAACTCACGTGACGAGAAGAGGCGTGTCTGGCTTTTACGGCTCCGATCAGCTGATCATGCGCAGACAGCAGCTGTGATTTGTGAGAATTACGCATGCGCTGTACTGAACAGACGGGGACCGAGTGACAGAAACCCAGCGAGGAAGCGGTCGGGGAGGTTTACCGGGGGCAGCAGAGCCGGGCTCGTGTCCACACAGGCAGCGTCTTGTCACCGCCAGGGAGCCGGGGGCTTCTCGTGTTAGCTGCTCGGGAAGTCTGGAAGCTTCGGTGGGAGGCGAGGACTGACAGGCCACACATACTAAAGTGTTTCTTCGTGTGCCCCCCTCAGTCACCCCTTACTCCCCTCCCCCAACCCGTGCCTGTGTGCGGTGCCCTGTGTGTTGTGTGAGTGGCCGCAGCTTGCTTTCCCTGTCACCCCATGGCCGGCCGCCAATGACAGCCACTGGGGCTGGGCCCCTTCCCTCAGCTGGAGGAAGCCCTGTGTGATCACCATGGGGGAGACCAAGGTTATCTACCACCTGGATGAGCAGGAGACCCCCTACTTGGTCAAGCTGTCTGTGCCTGCTGAGCGGGTCACGCTGGCTGACTTCAAGGGGGTGCTCAACAAACCCAACTACAAGTTCTTCTTCAAGTCTATGGACGATGACTTCGGGTGAGTGACAGACAGCAGAGCCTCTGTTTCCTTAATGTGTTCCTCTCACACCCCTGTGAAGGTGCTTAGCCCTGATCTGCAGGGGCAGGGTCTAGTTCTGGGCTATGCCATTGTTTGGGGGTGCCGCTGAGGGGACTTAATTTGTCCTGGGTTGGAAGGAGGGGCACCATGTTACTGCTTACAACTGTCATTGTTGTTTGTTTGTTTTTTGGTGGGGGCACAATTGGTTGAGTCTGACGGATGGGGTGCTATCTGCACCTCTGTCCAAACCATCTGGACCAAACTAGCTGATTCCCTATTCCGGTGCATCCCACTGTGTGAAACCCCCCTGAGATTGCCAACTTGCGAGCGATCCCACAGTGTATCCACAGGCTTTCATCCAGTCATAGAACTCTATGCTTTGCATATTAATCCAGGGCTTAGAACTCTTTGTCCACACAGCCCGGCATAGAGGGTGGGAGCAGCTGCCCCCCCCAAGTTCGCCAGCTGGGATATCTATGGATGTTGTCCTTGCATGCGCCATGGGATTACTGACACAGAAAGTATGGTATGCTAGCGATCTCGGATGGTCTCGCACAGTGGGACATCCCACACTGTGATGCCCCAGGGATAGGAAATCAGCCAAGTCCGGAGTCTATGAAGAAGAACAAAACCCAACGGGGCCAGCCCTTAAAGAGGTCCATTACTCTGAATAAGAGTCTATCTCATATGTTTCCCACACCCTGTACATACAGATTGCTCACATTAAAAATCGTCCCTGCATCTACTGCATGTTATGAGCCTTTAAACAACCATGATGGCGGCTCATGGAACATCAGGCAGCCTGCAAACAGGAAGTGCCTTCTGACTGTGCTGCTCTGCATTCTGGGATTGCTGACCTTTTCCTGACCCCAGATCTGCTCTATCTGAGCAAAGCACAGCTATAACCCGCCCCCCTGTACTTTATTCCACTCTCCTCTCCTCAGTGTGATGCTTCTGAGTCAAGATGGCGGCGCCCGTATCCTAAAGTCCTGATCAGAGTTGCAGCCCAGTGGGGGAAAGATTAATAAGTAAGTGACCAAACACTTAAAATTTAGTAATTTTAGATGCTGGTAAATCGTTATATAAGGGTTTGGGCTTTTCAATAAATCATGCTGAAGATCTGGTTTAAGTCTAAAATTGGAATCCCTCACTGTGTGAAACCCCCTGGGGCACCGCAAAGCTCGCCTTCTTTCTGGCTCCCTCGCCGATCTAAACACCAGTGGCTGCATCCCCAACATTTTTGGGCTGTGCACATGCTCCCATCCCCAGCCATTCAGGTGGGTTGGAGACAGATGTAAAAGGAGCCACTTATGCAGCATAGGATTGAGGAAAGGTAGGTTTTTCTGCGGGGCTTCACACAGTGGGTCATCCCAAATGTAAAGCAGACCGGCAGTCAAAAGGTAGGATTAAGGCGTGAGGTAACCCCGAAATGCGTCACCTTATTTGGGCATCATGAACGCACATCTTGCACGGGACACGTAATGTTTTAAAATTAACATTAAATGCTACGTTTTAATTGGGATCCTGGTGAGCTGGCTTTGCTTCATTCCGACAGTCAAAACTGACTGCAAGTCCACTTGCCCCTAGCATCATGCCTGAAACTGAAGTCCCCACCAGCTGCCAGTTTACCACTCCTCATGGGTGGTCACGTAGGAAACACTTTTGCAAGTGGGTACCTCTGTCTACCAGCTTATAGGTTATACCCTATTGGCAACCATGTACAGTAGTAGGCCGGTAGTGAGAAAGCACGGAAGTATTTTTTTGAGGGGGGGGGGGGCATCATTGAATGTTGCACTAGGCACCTTCCATCCTAAGACTGACCCTGTGCAGGGGTGCTGGTTGGACACATTTGGCCAGGCACAAAGTAATCCTTGGCTATTGAATATTGTTCTGTTTCTTTGTAATGATGGCCACATGCCAATAGAAAACGAGATAACTGGACTGTTGAAAGTTGTATACAACAGTATAACTAAACCTGATGTTATTACATTGCTCAGTTGAATTTCTCACATACACCCCCTGATCTTCAGAGCGTGAGACTGGGGTGTCTGGTCCTACCACTAGAACTCTCTCTGGGGTTTATATGGGGTGGGTCCATATAAAGATATAAATATCCCTGGCTTATATTCAGGGCCCATGCCAGACTGTATTGTCTTGAGTGTACCACTTGGGATGCCACATATAAGTTATACATAGTTCAGGTTTTGGTGATGAAGGCTCTCTACGCAGTCCAGGACCCATCAGGGGATTCCTTGATAACCTTGTAGACCAGTCTGAGCCTGAATCTTCATTCATTTGATTTCAATTTGAGCTTACTTGGATCTGGTTGACATAGGATCTATAACAAAGTACTGAAGCAATTGCATGGATCTGTTGTTGAGCAATCTTCAGCTACTGTTCATGCTTTTATTTCTGAGTGGATCTCGTCAACTAAAGTGGGTTGAAGTTTTATTTTTGTTTGTGTACAGCAAACATGTAGTAAATGTGTATAGCGTGTGTGATTGGCAGTGGCACAGACAGCCTTGTATTTCTTTGAATAAATACCTGTTAAACAGTGTATCTGTAACAAGTCCGAGCTACTGGCAAAACCCGAGGCTTACCTGTTTTGCCTGTATGCCATTAGTGGCACATGAAAGTAAAAGTGATGCTCCAGACCTTCTATGTGGGACATACTGGTACTTCTTTCACTTTCCTTAATAGCCCCTAATCCAACGTTAGTCTTACCTACTCTACCTCTTGGTCTCTGGTAGCAGCAAGGGGTGCTGTGGTTTCTGTTACATTAGAGAAAGCAGTAAGTATAATAAACTGCAGGCTGGGGTGATCATGTCACAAAGGGGAAGCTCACCCCTCCTTTTTTTTTCTTTTTAACTGTAAACAGACATTCTAAGGCCAATGGGGGGGAATCAAACATTACTTACCTGCTAGACTCGGTTCCTTTCAGTCCTTTGCACTGATCCAGTAGCATTGTAAATTGTCCCCTGCTTCCAATCGACAAGCTAGCTTGCTCACTTGTGACTGGCAGCAGAGGTAAGTGCATGTGGGGCAGCACTAAAATCAGACTGCAGAAGCCCCCAGGACTCTGGCAGTTGGACTGGCAAGTAAGTAATGTTTGTCATTTTTATGAGCCTGGACACCCCCTTAACAAGTGTATAGATCTGCTTTAATTGTGACAAAAGGGAAACACCAGACTTGCTACCCTCCTCTGACCAGGTCACAAGTCCGTAAAGAACTACTAGATGGGTTAGCTGCTATACAAAAAGTGTGTTGAGAACAGTGGAATCATTGTTGGGCTTTTGCAGAAAGTGTAATGTCTTTTTTATGTCTTTTTAAATCGCAAGTGATGCGATGTCACATTTCTGTATTTTTCCTTTAAAGTAAGTTTGACCCATAGAGTCAAATTCGTTTCCAACAGCTTTATATCATCCATTGACGACAAAATGTATTCTGTTTTTTGTTGGTGTGCAGAAGAGGGATTGCATATTTTAACCCCCTTTGATAGGTATTTCTTAGTATGTGTTATAGATTTTAGCTTTTTTTGCCAGGAACCATGACGTGGTAAAAGCTGGTATCAGTATTCTTTCTAAATGATGGTAATGTGGGATGCAGACTGTTGGGGAATTCTTCATAGCAAGTCTGGATTAAATAGTCAAAGGGCTCTGATGGATTTGATTCTCTGATTGCATTATAGCTAATCTATTAGCTCTTAATATGAAGTCTCTAGCCTCTTTCAGTAGATTAGTGTTAATTGTGTTTTATAGCTTTTGAATGAAAGATTTTTGCTTGGTAACAAGCCTTTGGATTGACAGTTGACTTCATTCTTTTAAATGGTAATCCTTTGTATGTACAAATTGTTACATGACTAGCCCGTGTAATAATTACAGTCACAGTGTGTTGACAATATACAAGGAAGACAAGTCCAGACGTTCTTGCTGGGGGACATGAGTTCATTGTTCTGTGAGATTAGACAATAACACTGCTGAAATTCTAAAACTGCAGACAGATTGGTGTCACTGTGTCTAAAACCTGGACTTGATTTTGTGCCGGCATATAATCTGCAATAATGCTGGTTATCGCATATGGACGGGAGTGATGTGAGCCCGACATGGGTTGTTAAATGGGCTTGAATACAATAGAAGTGTTCACATCGAGCTCTCCTTGAAGCTCTGCCCAGGCCCTTTGTCTGACAGAGAGCAAGCAAAACTCCACAAGCCAGCACTGCTGTGACAGACACCCAGGAAGAGTTTAGAAAAAAGCAAGCAGTCTCCCTGCCAAATGTAAACAGTGGCGAGGGCTGCTTCTGCAACCTTTGCTGTTTATACTACTGCTCAGTAGTGGCAGCATGCTGCTTCTTGAGTTATTTCTATGGCAATGTTGGATTTATATCGATTTTCAGTTGTGTTAGGTTTATTTTGTAAGAGAACAATGTTTTGCTGAATACTAATTGGATTATTACTAATCCCTACAGGTAAAATACTGCCCCTTTTTGTTTTTTTTTTTAATGTTTCTCTTTATCCCCTGGGAATCCATAAGTTATGTGTTACTTTGATGTGGCAAATCCTTTTTTCATTAAGAATAAGGTTTTAGACATCGGCTTCTCCATGAGCTTGTAATGCTTACCTGTCAAAACATTTGCTAACATTTCAGAGCATTTTTTGGACATTTATAAGACTTTGCCCAGTTTAACAGCGGTTGTTATTTCTTGTAAATGCTAACAAATCCACTGAACTTGTAGCAAGGATTAAAACAGGCTCAGCATCATAGACGTGTTGTTTTATAAAACCCCTCCACAGCATATATGACATATCGTTCATAGGGAAACTTTACTTCCTTTGCCTTGCGTTGATTAGGGCTCATCATATGCTTTTAGTCCATCTGAGAATGGCCATGCCATGCAGATACACTTGGGGTAAATGGGATGGAAACCCACTGCAATAAAAGAGAAACTCTTGTCCCACCAATGTATATATGTATTTATACAGCTAATGTGTCCGTCTGGGTGGGATAAAAATGTAGCTGGTTAGGAAGAGATGCTAATAATATTACCATTGTGTTTTATATAAACATGGTCCTTTTGTATTATTGGACAATGTGTACATAATCTTACCCCAGATCCTACTTCTGATCCAGCACTGATGGCCGTTTTTGAGAGTATGAGGTCTCCTGCTGGCTTTTGCGCTCTCCAAAGAGGCATCACAGAGATGGCCATGATCAGAGTGGTTGGTATGGCTGTGCTGCTATCCCTAATTGGCAAAGAAGCCTGTTCTGCTTTAGCTGAGGGCAAGACAGTGTGCGCTAGAGCTGGCCCCACAATTAAATGGCAAAGAGTAGATATCCTCAGATCACAAAATGATAGGTAATCGGAGCACAAGTGGATTTCCCAGGCCGCTTTATAGCCACAGTATAAATAGATTAGCACTATTGTCCATAGCTAGACATGGGCACATTTGCACAAATCTTTCCTAGATGCCCCTCACCATTAGGCTAAGTTTGAGCACTATTTTTCACCTTATAAGACGCACCAGCCCATAAGACGCACCTATGATTTGGAGAAAGAGAAAATTAGAAAAAAATATTCTAAGCCAAATGTTGTGCTAAAACACCCAATTACAGACAGTGTGGCATTCCCCCATCCCATTCCCATAGGCAGTGTGGCATTCCCCCATCCCATTCCCATAGGCAGTGTGGGATGCCCCCATCCCCCTCCCATAGGCATTGTGGCATTCCCCCCTCCCATAAGCAGTGTGTAATCCCCCCCCCCCATCCAATTCCCCATATAGTCAGTGTGGCATTCCCCATATAGTCAGTGTGGCATTCCCCTGGCATCCCTCCGCCTCCCATATAGGCAGTGTGGCATCCCCCTCCCATATAGGCAGTGTGGTATCCCCCTCCCATTCCCCTATAGGCAGTGTGGCATCCCCCTCCCATTCTCCTATAGGCAGTGTGGCATTCCTCCCTCCCATTCCCATATAGGCAGTGTGGCATCCCCCTCCCATTCCCATATAGGCAGTGTGGCATCCCATTCCCATATAGACAGTGTGGCATTCCCCTGGCATCCCCCCTCCCATTCCTATATAGGCAATGTGGCATCCATTCCCATTCTCATATAGGCAGTGTGGCATCCGTTCCCATTCCCATAGGCAGTGTGGCATTCCCCTCTTCCCATTCCCATATAGGCAGTGTGGCATTCCCCCTCCCCCCTCCCATTCCCATATAGGCAGTGTGGCATCCCCCATCCCATTTCCAATAGGCAGTGTGGCATCCCCCTCCCATTTCCAATAGGCAGTGTGGCATCCCCCTCCCATTTCCAATAGGCAGTGTGGCATCCCCCTCCCATTCCCATATAGGCAGTGTGGCATCCCATTCCCATATAGACAGTGTGGCATCCCCCTCCCATTCCCATATAGGCAGTGTGGCATCCCCCTCCCATTCCCATATAGGCAGTGTGGCATCCCCCCTCCCATTCCCATATAGGCAGTGTGGCATCCCCCCTCCCATTCCCATATAGGCAGTGTGGCATCCCATTCCCATATAGGCAGTGTGGCATCCCATTCCCATATAGGCAGTGTGGCATCCATTCCCATTCTCATATAGGCAGTGTGGCATCCATTCCCATTCTCATATAGGCAGTGTGGCATCCCCCCTCCCATTCCCATATAGACAGTGTGGCATTCCCCTCTTCCCATTCCCATATAGACAGTGTGGCATTCCCCTCTTCCCATTCCCATATAGGCAGTGTGGCATCCCCCTCCCATTTCCAATAGGCAGTGTGGCATCCCCCTCCCATTCCCATATAGGCAGTGTGGCATCCCCCTCCCATTCCCATATAGACAGTGTGGCATTCCCCTCTTCCCATTCCCATATAGACAGTGTGGCATTCCCCTCTTCCCATTCCCATATAGGCAGTGTGGCATCCCCCTCCCATTCCCATATAGGCAGTGTGGCATCCCCCTCCCATTTCCAATAGGCAGTGTGGCATCCCCCTCCCATTCCCATATAGGCAGTGTGGCATCCCCCTCCCATTTCCAATAGGCAGTGTGGCATCCCCCTCCCATTCCCATATTGGCAGTGTGGCATTCCCCTCTTCCCATTCCCATATAGGCAGTGTGGCATCCCCCTCCCATTTCCAATAGGCAGTGTGGCATCCCCCTCCCATTCCCATATTGGCAGTGTGGCATTCCCCTCTTCCCATTCCCATATAGGCAGTGTGGCATCCCCCTCCCATTTCCAATAGGCAGTGTGGCATCCCCCTCCCATTCCCATACAGGCAGTGTGGCATCCCCCTCCCATTTCCAATAGGCAGTGTGGCATCCCCCTCCCATTCCCATATAGGCAGTGTGGCATTCCCCTCTTCCCATTCCCATATAGGCAGTGTGGCATCCCCCTCCCATTTCCAATAGGCAGTGTGGCATCCCCCTCCCATTCCCATATAGGCAGTGTGGCATCCCCCTCCCATTTCCAATAGGCAGTGTGGCATCCCCCTCCCATTCCCATATAGGCAGTGTGGCATCCCCCTCCCATTTCCAATAGGCAGTGTGGCATCCCCCTCCCATTCCCATATAGGCAGTGTGGCATTCCCCCCCCTCCCATTCCCATATAGTCAGTGTGGCATCCCCCCTCCCATTCCCATATAGTCAGTGTGGCATCCCCCCTCCCATTGCCATATAGGCAGTGTGGCATTCCCCCCTCCCATTCCCATATAGGCAGTGTGGCATCCCCCCTCCCATTCCCATATAGGCAGTGTGGCATCCCCCCTCCCATTCCCATATAGGCAGTGTGGCATCCCCCCTCCCATTCCCATATAGTCAGTGTGGCATCCCCCCTCCCATTCCCCATATAGGCAGTGTGGCATTCCCCCCTCCCATTCCCATATAGGCAGTGTGGCATCCCCCCTCCCATTCCCATATAGGCAGTGTGGCATCCCCCCTCCCATTCCCATATAGGCAGTGTGGCATCCCCCCTCCCATTCCCATATAGGCAGTGTGGCATCCCCCCTCCCATTCCCCATATAGGCAGTGTGGCATTCCCCCCTCCCATTCCCATATAGGCAGTGTGGCATCCCCCCTCCCATTCCCATATAGGCAGTGTGGCATCCTCCTCCCATTCCCATATAGGCAGTGTGGCATCCTCCTCCCATTCCCATATAGGCAGTGTGGCATTCCCCCTCCCATTCCCATATAGGCAGTGTGGCATTCTCCCCATCCCATTCCTATATAGGCAGTGTGGCATTCCCCCTCCCATTCCCATATAGGCAGTGTGGCATTCTCCCCATCCCATTCCTATATAGGCAGTGTGGCATTCCCCCCCTCCCACTCCCATATAGGCAGTGTGGCATCCCCCCTCCCATTCCCATATAGGCAGTGTGGCATCCCCCCTCCCATTCCCCATATAGGCAGTGTGGCATTCCCCCCTCCCATTCCCATATAGGCAGTGTGGCATCCCCCCTCCCATTCCCATATAGGCAGTGTGGCATCCTCCTCCCATTCCCATATAGGCAGTGTGGCATCCCCCCTCCCATTCCCATATAGGCAGTGTGGCATTCCCCCCTCCCATTCCCCATATAGGCAGTGTGGCATCCCCCCTCCCATTCCCATATAGGCAGTGTGGCATCCCCCCTCCCATTCCCCATATAGGCAGTGTGGCATCCTCCTCCCATTCCCATATAGGCAGTGTGGCATCCCCCCTCCCATTCCCATATAGGCAGTGTGGCATTCCCCCCTCCCATTCCCATATAGGCAGTGTGGCATTCCCCCCTCCCATTCCCATATAGGCAGTGTGGCATTCTCCCCTCCCATTCCCATATAGGCAGTGTGGCATCCCCCTCCCATTCCCATATAGGCAGTGTGGCATCCCCCCTCCCATTCCCATATAGGCAGTGTGGCATCCCCCCTCCCATTCCCATATAGGCAGTGTGGCATCCCCCCTCCCATTCCCCATATAGGCAGTGTGGCATTCCCCCCTCCCATTCCCATATAGGCAGTGTGGCATCCCCCCTCCCATTCCCATATAGGCAGTGTGGCATCCTCCTCCCATTCCCATATAGGCAGTGTGGCATCCCCCCTCCCATTCCCATATAGGCAGTGTGGCATCCCCCCTCCCATTCCCATATAGGCAGTGTGGCATTCCCCCCTCCCATTCCCATATAGGCAGTGTGGCATTCTCCCCATCCCATTCCTATATAGGCAGTGTGGCATTCCCCCCCTCCCACTCCCACATAGGCAGTGTGGCATCCCACTCCCTTATAGGCAGTGTGGCATCCCACTCCCTTATAGGCAGTGTGGCATCCCACTCCCTTATAGGCAGTGTGGCATCCCACTCCCATATAGGCAGTGTGGCATCCCACTCCCATATAGGCAGTGTGGCATCCCACTCCCATATAGGCAGTGTGGCATCCCACTCCCATATAGGCAGTGTGGCATCCCACTCCCATATAGGCAGTGTGGCATCCCACTCCCATATAGGCAGTGTGGCATCCCACTCCCATATAGGCAGTGTGGCATCCCACTCCCATATAGGCAGTGTGGCCGCCGCCGCCGCCGCCTCACGCGCGCCCCTCTAGACGTGCGGGTGCCCATGCCGGCCATTTGTGAATGGCCGGTGCGGGCGCGCGCCCTGTAAGAGTGACGTGCGGGAGGCGGCGGTGGACGCGCTGTCTTGTCCGTCGCTGTCACCCGCTTGTCCGTCGGCGGGCATTGGCTGCAGCGGTCACGTGGGAGCGTGGTGAGGTGAGTTTTTGGGGCTTTCTGGGGGGTTTCACACAGCGGTGCACCCCCAATCGGGGTGCCCCCCCCCCGAAGTGGACCAAAACCCAGGATAGTCAAAATCCTGGGTGTTGGTCCACTTTAAGTGGAAAAAATGTTGCTTGCCCCCTGGGCATCCTGTTTTGTCATGCCCTTTTGTTTGATCACTTAGTACAAACTCACATTTACCCAACCCTAGGGCACATCCGCAGGCTCTCGTCCAGAGCCAGTTCTACGCTGGGCAATTGGGAGGTAAAATGACAGCATCCCCAGCAGCTGGCACGCTCCCACCCCAGCCTATCTGAGTGCCTGGGGCAGGAGCATGCACACTACCCAGAGATGCTGGGGATGCGGCTGCAGGGCCTGGAATCTTTCAGATTAAAGTTGAACAAAACCTAGTATTTTTATTGTCCCAGGTTTTGTTCCATTCCCCGGGGGCATCCTGTTTTGGGCCTCTGCTGGTAGCCTAACCAATGTGATGGGGGGAAACAGACTACGATCAATTGGTCGCAGGGTGCAGGTTCCCCGTGGCCAGAGGTTTGGGGAAGGTTTAACCTCTCCTGATGTTCCTCTTTAAATGCATGCATTATAGTGTAGGAAGTGCTGCTGCATTCATGTGATTTTCACTTTCAGTTTGTATATGTTTTACAAATAGGCCCTGGAGCAAATAACAACAAGAACACTGGCTACAGCATTTTTTTATTGCGCCACTCAATAATATGCACATATCTAAGCTGAAGATATAAGAATCAATAGGCCAGACTCCTTGGTTCAGTTTTACTTTTAATTGTGAACGCAGGCAGTTGGTAGATAATTACCCCTGTTGTCAAGCTAGTACTTGGGTATGTCGAAAAGGTGCTCAACAATGGCATCTTCCAATTTTCCACTTGTTTCTTTTAAAGCTGACCTACACCCAAATGATGCAGCATAGGCTTCCCTTGGACACCTAACCTGCCATTCCATGCCTGCAACAAACAACACTTGCCATTTTTCAGAATGTTTTGCCCCACGGGGGACCAAAATCTGGACCTGTCCTGAAAGAGAGTGGGTGTTCTTCTGTATTCCAGTGGAGCCATACCTTCACTGGGCCAAATTTCCCATGTTGGGTGTAGGTATTGTTCAAGCTCATGCTGATATGTAAAACATGGCAGTAGTTTCTAACAGTTTTGTGTAACATGATACAAATCAGCTGGCCGCTCGCTCCTTCTCATACCCACCCCAGCCATTCACAAATGCCTGCAGTGGATATGCTCCACCAAGGTATAGGGCATGCCTTAGTGATTAGGACCTCTGCCTCCCTGGAGTCTTCTAATCTTGTCATAAAAATATGGGATTGACTATATGGGATAAAAATCTGGGATTGACTATTGGTAAATGTAATCTACCTATCGCTGTTGCTCCTTATGCTGCAATTGCTGATTGAGAACTAGTGTACAGAGTTCTAATTTACTGGCCGCATATTTGTTCCGGGTTAGTGGCTTGCAGCGTATTAAAGTTGAAGTTGAAACGGCCTGGTGGACATCTTCTCTTTTATTTTCTTTTTTTAAATGATGGCAAACAATGGTTTTCCCCACACTTCACCCTTCAGCTGGCCATCCACTATGTTCTCCTGGTGGTACTGGATAAAAATAGTCCTACAGTTGTCCCACCCACCCCCTTTTTTTAGCCTAGTAAGATCTGATTGTGGAACAATAATTAATAATTACTATAAGTCTCCCATGCATAGGCTCAAAGCCTTTTTGATAGATCCTTTTGTAATGCAGTCAAATAAACTGCTGTGCGTGTGTGTATGTTGTAAAGTTGACAAGTAAGGGATTTTTTTTATTCTTTTGCCTGCTATTGGGATCAGATTTCCCACATTCTTTCAAGTTTGCTGTGACACATAATTTTCATGTGTTGCCCCCCTCACCGTAGCTGCTTTCTGCAGTATTATGTTTCATACGGCATGCCTTTACTGATTTAAGGTAGTAATGAAGTTCAGCAGTAGAAGGTTCTCCTTTTGTAACTGTAATTCCCCAATGACACGAGTGCTTGGAGCATGTCCAAAGCTGCAGGTAACTTTCAATACATCTTAGCAGCTCTTTGATCCTCTATCACATGTTGGTGTCATTTAACAAGCATACACTGACACTGCAGTTAAACTTTCGTTATTATTCAGTTTATTGCTGTTTACTATTTTTAAATATATTTTAAATGTAAAGTGAACCAAAACCCACGGACAGGCTTACTACCCCTCTGGGGCAACTAGATTGGGATGCCCAGCTATGTAAACCCCCCGAGGCTGCCCAGTAAATTCATCTTTCCCCAGATCAACAGCACATGCGCGAACAGTGGCCGCCACCTTTTAGCAGGGTGAATGGCCAGTGTGGGCACGCACCCAGTTAGAGGGCAGCGGGGATGCCATCTGCCTGCTTGGCTAGACTGTGAGCCGAGGACCAAAACCTGGGATAGTCAAAATCCTGGTTTCTTGCTAACAGGTGCACTGCAGGAAAAGTCTGCATTTTCTTGTGTGCTTTTCCTTTTTATTGATTCAATTCAATGTAGAATATAATGTATGTTAACACTGAAAAAACACATGTATCCATTTTGGGGTGCATGTTGCTTTAAATGCCTTTAGTGGGTAAAACCCACTCTTCTCACTTTACCTCCTCTGGGATTCTGCAGGGCTGATTCGGCCCCATTAGAATGTTCTCACTTTTCCTGTAGAAAAAAATATATAAATTATTTTAGTGCAATTCGGCACCACTTTTAGCTTAAAATTCTCAGTGCTGAATCGGCCCTTACGTCTAGTCTTCAGTACTTAGCTGTTCAAACTATCTGGGTCCCAGGTTCCATGTGTACACCTTACCTTAGATAGTAGTGTTTTATTTAGTGTTCTGAATAAAAATGAAAGCCTTGGAAATTTGGAAGGTTCTTAGCAGTGGAGCTTCCTTGGTTTTCCAAGATATTACAATTGCAGTTGATGTTTTAGCCAGCTTGTAGACAACTGCAGTTCTGGCAAGCATCAAGTGCTGCTTACCACTGAACTTGTTTCATTCTTATGTTGCTGGGTCTCCTTGATTCAGCTTACTGCTTTAGTTGCAGCCCAGCACTAAAGTGAGATATAAGATTTAGAGTGAACATGTCTGCTATTTAATACGGCTATTAGACAGACTTAACATCTAGAGGTGTGCTGACAGTGCTCCTGGAGCCTTTTTATTCTAAGTGTGCCATACACTCCACTTCGATCTTCATGACATCTGGGTAATCTCCAGTAGAGGGCGAACTTCTGCAGAGATGAATATGCAAAAAAGAAAGCCCCTCCCGGTCCATATATACCTGGGACCTCCCACCAATTTCCCAGTTCCTTCTCTGCAGGGAAGGCGACAAGACAGAAGATGAAGACTTCTTTACTTACAGGTAAGCCGGGCTCGCGGCCGGGCCGTCTACTGTCCCTATTACTGCCAGGACCCTTTCTAAATTGCCCCTGTTTGAGCCTCCCAGCTTAGGCTGCGGGTCCTGGTAAAGGTAGGAACACCATATGGGTGCGGAAGGAGCACTGCTCTACCGTGAGACCTCACTATGGGGTAGGCGGTTATCCAGGGTCCCTCCCTTCTGGGTCCCTTATTCCCCTCCGGGGGGGGGGGGGGGGGGGTTGTCTGGCCTGGACGTTATTCGTTTTTCGTTCTCCCACATATGCCCCTGTGTGTGTGGTGTGTGATTCACTGTGCATGCGTGTGTGTGTGTGTGTGTGTGTGTGTGTGTGTGTGTGACAGTGAGTGTTTCACTTTTGGGCCATGGCAGGTGCTGTTATTAGCCTGGGGGAGCTTCTCCCCCTTAGGCTGTGTTCGGGGAGGGGGCGGAGCAGGGCTCTCGGTGCAGCCGCGGTAGCCCGCCCCCTTCTTTGGCACGATTCTGTGGCTCGTTTCTAGGGGATCCGCGTTGCTGGGAGGGGGGTGTGGCCTGGCCCGCCCTCCCCCTTCTCTCCCTCTTCCTGCATCAGGTACTTCTCGGGGGCCATTTTGACCTGCGCTCCGAGTGGTAAGGGCCGGATGGCCACTTCCTTAGCTTGTATGGGGGCCCCTCTCTAGCGGGGGGCCCCCACTGATTGCGGGCGTGTGTGTGTGTGTTTTTTGTGGTGGTTACGTATGTCTGGCTGTAATACAGATATATATATACATATTTTCATACATATACAATTAAGTATGTGTTATTGCCTTATATATGTAGGATTGCACTTATGTTGCCTGTTTTGTGTGTTACAGATTGCATTGCATATGTGCATATTAAGGGGTTCCTCCTGGTCCTGGGATCCCTAGTGTAAATTTGTTCACCTCAAATCCTCCCACCGGGACTTTTAAGGGGCATCCCGTGTTGCTTAGGCGTAAATTCCCTGCGGTCTTGCGACTGACCACAAAAATTCACCATATGGAGGCTCCGCAGGATACTGGGCTCGGCCTCCCTCTGGGACATTCCGGGCCATGTGTGGGGTATCCCTTACAGGGAGAATGTGCTGATCTGTATACCATGCGCACAAAAGGCCATAACGCGTTCCCCTCCCCACCTTATCCGTACACCAAGTGACATTGGTGCCCAGCGGAGAGTCTCTCTCTGATGTTTGGGCTAGGTTGGCCAGCATCGAGAAAATTATTGCTAGCACGGTGGGCAAAAAGGCCCAGGCTAAAAAGAGACATTTGTCGTCGGCCCAGCCCTTGTGGGATGTTGACGACGATTCCACTGATTTGTCAGATTATTCCCCGTTAGAGGAGGGGGAATTGTATCAGGAAACAGAGGCTAACTATGTTCAGTCTGGGAATGCCGATGTCGGGCAGGCGCTGGGGGATGCCGTAGATACGGCTACTGTTTTGTCACATTTATTAGAGGTGTTGGATATTGAACCGCCTGAGGCGCCTCCTCTCAAGAAGGGGGAGTTTTGGGGGCCTGCAAGCCCCGTCTGGAATTCCCTACCCAGGGTCACTTTGATGCGCTGATCCTTAGAGAATGGGAGAGGCCCAGTCGGCTTCCTGGTGTGCCTCAGGGATGGGATAAGAGGTATCCTTTTCCGGTGGAGGCGGTTTAGCGCTGGTCTTCTCCTCCCGAGATCGACGCGCCAGTTTTAGGTTTGACCAACTCTTCTGGGCTGAACACCCCTGACGCCACTTCCCTTAAGGATGGCTAGGATAAGCGCCTTGATCAGATGGCGTGCCACGCATTTGCCAACGTGGGCTCGGCCCTGCGACCTGTTAGTGCATCTGCCCTGGTGTCGCTTGCTACCAAGTCTCTTATCAGGGACTGGCTGAATAACGCTCAGTTTGATCCAGCTGGCGCTGAGTTCGCTATCCTTAAGAGATGCGAATTGTTCATGGATTTTGTCATGGCTGCGATGGAGGATTCTATTGTCGTGTGTAGTAGGACTTCAGCCTTACTGGTGGCTATGCGCAGATTGGTCTGGCTCCGCCAGTGGACAGCGGACGTTGGGGCCAAGAAGTCGCTCACAGCTCTTCCCTTCTTGGGATCGCGGCTGTTTGGAGATAAATTGGATGCTGTTGCTAAAGGAGGTAAGTTGCCTCAGCGGAGGAAACAACGCCGCCCCTTTCGGGGGGCTGGCTCGTTCACTCCTTCTTTTTGAGGGGCCAGAGCGTCTAGGGGTTTGGCCTTCTCGGGTGTCAGGGGCTCGTCCTGGAACAGAGGCAGAGGTTGGGCACGTCCCGCGGCTGCCTGTGGTTCCAAGCCCAAGCCTGCCGTTAAACCGGCTCAGCAATGAAGGGGCGCCCTCACCCGCAAGGGTGGGGGGATGGCTGCGGCTCTTCTTCCAGGTCTGGGCCTGGGAGGTCACAGACAATTGGATCTTAGAAGTGGTCTCCTCTGGGTACAAACTGGAGTTCGAGTACTGGCCGCCCCCAAGATTCTTAAGGTCTCGGGTGCCCTCGGACCCTCAGGCTGCACAGGGGCTCCTGTTAGCAGTAAAAAACCTTCTGGACATGGGGGTTATATGCCCGGTGCCTCTGTCGGGAAAGAGGCAGGGGTTACTACTCCAACCTTTTCACGATTCCCAAAAAGGAGGGTTCGGTGAGACCCATTCTAGATCTCAAGGTTCTCAACAGGTTTATCAGAGCCAAAAAGTTCTGCATGGAGACTCTGCGCTCGGCTATCAATTCCCTTCGCCAAGAGGATTTTATGACATCCATAGACATCAAGGATGCATATCTGCATGTTCCCATTTTTCAGGCACATCAGAGATTCCTCCAGTTTGTAACTCTTCCCTTCGGTCTGACCTCGGCGCCGAGGGTCTTCACCAAGGTCTTGGCGGGAATAATGGCTCTGCTCAGAGCGCAGGGCATTCGCATAGTGCCTTATCTGGACGACCTGTTGATATCAACGTTTTCCCTCCGTCAGGCGGAGCTGGACACCCACCAGGTGGTGTCGACCCTGGAGAGGTTCGGGTGGGTGATCAACCGCACCAAGTCTTCTCTCTCTCCGTCTCGTGTGATTTCATTTCTGGGCATGCATCTGGATACCATTCGGGCCAGAGTGTTTCTGCCCCAGACCAAGGTGCAGGGGATTCAGGGTCTGATCGGCCTTCTTCTGGCCAATCCTTGTCCCTCTATCCGACGGGATGAAGCTGGTGGGCTTGATGGTATCCTCCTTCGAGGCGGTACCGTTTGCACAGTTTCACATGAGATCTCTTCAACTTCACCTATTGACGCATTGGGACAGGTGTCCGCAGTCATTGGATCAACCTTTCAGGATGTCTCCCAGGGTTCGGCAGTGGTGGCTGGAATCGAGCAATCTGTTGAAGGGCAGATCCTTTCTGGTCCCTTGTTGGGAGACTGTTACCACAGGTGCCAGCCTGTCGGGCTGGGGAGGTTATTGGAAAAGTCATCAGTTCAGCGGGGTGTGGGGTCCTCAGGAGGCTCACACCCCCATCAATGTCTTGGAGCTCAGAGCCATCCGGCTGGTTCTGGCTCGGCTGACCTCACATTTAAGGGGTCTGCCGGTTCAGGTTTGTTGGGACAACCGAACGGCGGTAGCTTACATCAATCGCCAGGGAGGGACTCGCAGTCTCTCTGATCCTTCACTGGCCGGAGAGCAATGTTCCTTGCATTTCGGCAGTCTACATTCCGGGAGTGGAGAACACGGAGGTGGATTCCCTGAGCAGGGGATCCTCTCGCCAAGGAGAGTGGTGTCACAACCCCGAGGTTTTTATGGATCTTTGCCGCAAGTGGGGCACTCCGGAGGTGGATCTCTTTGCCTCGAGGCACAATCACAAACTTCCGGCTTTTGTGTCTCTTTCTCAGGATCCTCTGTTTCTGGCAGTGGATGCCTTGTCACTGGCTTGGAAGGAGTTGGGTTTTCTGGGCAAGGTAGTTCGCAAACTGGTTCTAGAAGGGGCACCAGCGATTCTGGTGGCTCCAAGGTGGCCAAGAAGGGTTTGGTACGCAGACGTCGTAAGGATGGCCGTAGATCAGTACCGGCTTCCCTTGTTGCCGGATCTGTTATCTCAGGGTAATCTACTTTACCCCAATTTACAAACGCTGGCTTTGATGGCTTGGCTGCTGAAACCTTCATCTTGAAAGAGGAAGGTTTGTCTGAGGCTGTTGTTCAGACCTTGATTAGGGCTAGGAAGCGGTCCTCTTCTGGCATTTACTATAGGACTTGGAGGTCCTATATTGATTGGTGTGAGGCTAGGGCCTTGCCTTGCAGGGTGTTTTCGATACCCAGGATTTTGGAGTTTCTTCAGCATAATCTGGATCTTGGGTTCCATCTTAGTACTTTGAAAGGACAGGTTTCTGCTCTGTCTGTTTTCTTCCAGAGGTCTTTTGCCATACACCCGCTGGTTAAGACCTTTTTCCAAGGGGTCGCCCATGTGCGGCCCCCTCGGAAGGCTGTAGTTCCTGTTTGGGATTTTAATTTGTTTCTTTCGGCTCTGCAGGGTCCTTCTTTTGAGCCGTTACAGGATATTGCTCTTTCGGTTCTCACTCAGAAGTTTGCTTTCTTGGTGGCTATTAGCTCTGTTCGACGTGTCTCTGAGTTGGCGGCTCTGTCGATTCAGGCCCCTTACGTTGAGAGACACCAGGATAAGGTGGTGTCTGCTTTCCACCTCAATCAGGATATTGTTCTCCCTTCCTTGTATCCTAAGCCTAGCAATGACAAGGAGAGGGTTCTGCACAATTTGGATGTGGTTCGCTGTGTTAAGTACTATTTGGTGACTACTTCTCCGCAAGACTGATGCCTTTTTCGTGGTGCCCTGCGGGCCCAGGAAAGGTTTGGCACCTGCTAAGTCTAGGATTACACCCCCATCAATGTCTTGGAGCTCAGAGCCATCCGGCTGGTTCTGGCTCGGCTGACCTCACATTTAAGGAGTCTGCCGGTTCAGGTTTGTTGGGACAACCGAACGGCGGTAGCTTACATCAATCGCCAGGGAGGGACTCGCAGTCTCTCTGATCCTTCACTGGCCGGAGAGCAATGTTCCTTGCATTTCGGCAGTCTACATTCCGGGAGTGGAGAACACGGAGGTGGATTCCCTGAGCAGGGGATCCTCTCGCCAAGGAGAGTGGTGTCACAACCCCGAGGTTTTTATGGATCTTTGCCGCAAGTGGGGCACTCCGGAGGTGGATCTCTTTGCCTCGAGGCACAATCACAAACTTCCGGCTTTTGTGTCTCTTTCTCAGGATCCTCTGTTTCTGGCAGTGGATGCCTTGTCACTGGCTTGGAAGGAGTTGGGTTTTCTGGGCAAGGTAGTTCGCAAACTGGTTCTAGAAGGGGCACCAGCGATTCTGGTGGCTCCAAGGTGGCCAAGAAGGGTTTGGTACGCAGACGTCGTAAGGATGGCCGTAGATCAGTACCGGCTTCCCTTGTTGCCGGATCTGTTATCTCAGGGTAATCTACTTTACCCCAATTTACAAACGCTGGCTTTGATGGCTTGGCTGCTGAAACCTTCATCTTGAAAGAGGAAGGTTTGTCTGAGGCTGTTGTTCAGACCTTGATTAGGGCTAGGAAGCGGTCCTCTTCTGGCATTTACTATAGGACTTGGAGGTCCTATATTGATTGGTGTGAGGCTAGGGCCTTGCCTTGCAGGGTGTTTTCGATACCCAGGATTTTGGAGTTTCTTCAGCATAATCTGGATCTTGGGTTCCATCTTAGTACTTTGAAAGGACAGGTTTCTGCTCTGTCTGTTTTCTTCCAGAGGTCTTTTGCCATACACCCGCTGGTTAAGACCTTTTTCCAAGGGGTCGCCCATGTGCGGCCCCCTCGGAAGGCTGTAGTTCCTGTTTGGGATTTTAATTTGTTTCTTTCGGCTCTGCAGGGTCCTTCTTTTGAGCCGTTACAGGATATTGCTCTTTCGGTTCTCACTCAGAAGTTTGCTTTCTTGGTGGCTATTAGCTCTGTTCGACGTGTCTCTGAGTTGGCGGCTCTGTCGATTCAGGCCCCTTACGTTGAGAGACACCAGGATAAGGTGGTGTCTGCTTTCCACCTCAATCAGGATATTGTTCTCCCTTCCTTGTGTCCTAAGCCTAGCAATGACAAGGAGAGGGTTCTGCACAATTTGGATGTGGTTCGCTGTGTTAAGTACTATTTGGTGACTACTTCTCCGCAAGACTGATGCCTTTTTCGTGGTGCCCTGCGGGCCCAGGAAAGGTTTGGCACCTGCTAAGTCTAGGATTAGCAAATGGATTCGTCAGGCCATTGTTGGGGCCTATTCTGCTAAGGGGAGGACTCCTCCTTTTAGGGTCACTGTGCACTCTACTTGTGCGGTTGGTGCGTCCTGGGATTTTCAGCACCAGGCTTCTGTTGAACTAGTTTGTAAGGCTGCTACTTGGTCTTCCGTTCATACTTTTTCCAAGTTTTACAAGGTTGATGTGCGGGCTTCAGCGGATGCTGTTTTTGGCCGCAAGGTTCTGCAAGCTGCAGTGGTTTGAGTTGGTACATTCTTTACTGTTTCTGGTTCCCACCCATGACGGACACTGCTATTGGATTTCCCACATGTCATGAAGATCGAAGTGGAGTGTATGGCACACTCATAATACCCGTTTTAAAGATGAGTACTCACAAAATGGTATTTTTTTTTTATCAGTGAGCCTATTCTGAAATGTTGCATTTTTAGGTGCTGCCCTTTGGCACACTGTCAAATTCCTGCAAGCTTTGATAAGTCGACACTTTCACATGTGCTTTACTTTGGTCTCTAAGACACCTAGCCTCTTAAAGAGGTCCTTCACTCCGAATAAGAGTCTATCTTATATGTTTCCCACACCCTGTACATACAGATTGCTCACAATAAAAATCGCCCTACCTGCATCTACTGCATGTTATGAGCCTTTAAACAACCAAGATGGCGGCTCATGGGACATCAGACAGCCTGCAAACAGGAAGTGCCTTCTGACTGTGCTGCTCTGCATTCTGGGATTGCTGACCTTTTCCTGACCCCAGATCTGCTCTGTCTGAGCAAAGCACAGCTATAACCCAACCCCCTGTACTTTATTCCACTCTCCTCTCCTCGGTAAGTGTGATGCTTCTGAGTCAAGATGGCAGCGCCCGTATCCTAAAGTCCTGATCAGAGTTGCAGCCCAGTGGGGGAAAGAATAATAAGTAAGTGACCAAACACTTAAAATTTACTAATTTTAGATGCTGGTAAATCGTTTTATAAGGGTTTGGGCTTTTCAATAAATCATGCTGAAGGTCCGGTTTAAGTAACACTGAAGCTATAATACTGTACTGCAAAGAATAAGGAAACGAATGCTGAATGCTGTGTTTGGGACAAAACATGAATTCTGTGCATGTCATAGATGCATGAGGGCCACTTTAGCCTTGTTGCAGTTCAGCATCCAGGTTCCCAATTGAAATTGGGCCACAGTCAAAGCAAGGAAAACACTACTGCATTTTCACTGCAATACAATGGAAACTTGTGCTACGTTTGCACCTGGCCAGCCATGTTGGTGGCATGCGTTTTGCGGCAGTGGCAGAGGTAGGAATTCCATTTTGTGTTTTTCCGTTATGGCACATCACGTGAAGTCAGGGTTGGGTATTTTGTAGTCTCCTTCTATAGTGGAGATACAAGTCTACACACCATTGTTGCCAGGTTTTTGTCATTTAAAAAAGAAATTGGACCAATCTAAATAATCTCGAAGCGGTTTCCAACTTCGCCACCTATAATCTCTACAATTACATTGAAAAACAGATAATTATGGTGCAAAATAAAGTAAAGGGGGGGGGGGGGGTGCTAGCCTCAGACCAAGTATGCTAATGGTCTGAGGCATTGGGGAATTTCTGGGTCCCCTTCCCACCACCCCATCCTTCCTCCGATACCATATGGGGCTTGTGAGGCTCTGGTGGTATGTACGGCTGCGGGCGGCATTGTGTTCTTCGCCTGCTGGTGGGGATCTGTGGAGCTCGTCGGAGGCCAGGCTGCGGTATGCGTGCACCTCTAATGCACATACTCCCAGCTTAAAGGGAAAGGACTCTGTTAATCTTTTTCTGGCCTCCCTGTCATTTTTCCTTAGAGACTCAGCAATTGGTAACCTCCCTGCTTGCTTATTTATTGAGCTTGGGGAGAGGCGCCTCTACCCCACACCACACATCAGAATGTTGGATCAGGCAGGGGAATCCTTTAAGTCCCTGCCCCTCTATCATGTACTGTGGGAGACTTTGCTGCGGATCAACGTCCTTCCAACCCGATTGATATAATTTAATCAGAAACTTTGTTGGCCGCTCAGTCTTGGATGCAAGTCCAGCTCTTCTCCGGTAAGTCTCTCTTTTTTTATTTATGGGCACACTCTTGCAGGTTTAAGGGCTACTTTGAATTATTATGTTTGGAAAGTTATTTGGGATGCCACCCCATTTTTTTCTAGAGGGCAGGAGTCCATGGTCTCTGATACCCCCTTTTCTAAGGGGGATGAGGGCCGTTGTTCTGATTCAGTTTTACCAGTGAAATTCCTCATTCCTCCAGAGGATTTACCACATCTCCTGCAAATGGTTCATCTTTCTATGGGCATTGTTAATGGACTTTGCACACCACAAGTCTAAACATGATGGGTTCTCTCCTGATTTTTGTTCCTGATTCCCATATGACCTTCCCCAGTCATAACTATGGAGGCTATCCTTAAAGAGTGGAAGGATTCAGTTAAGAAGGTTTATAGACCAGGGGCTCTTAAGAGGCATTATCCGTTGATTGAGGAAGACTCACATATTTGGGATAAATGCCCAAAACTGGATGCCCCCTTTTCTATGGTCTCCCAGGGGGTGGATTTAGCCTTTGAGGACTTTGGTATCCTCAAAGATCCTTTAGACAAGAAGATGGATTCTCTCTTGAAGAAAGCATGGCAGGCTGAATCTTGTACTTTCAAAACGATTCTAGCCTCTACTTGCTTTGCCAGGGGTCTTAATTATTGGTTTCAGCAGCTTAAATCATGTCTTTTGAAGCAAATGGATATTAATGAGATTTTGAAGGCTTTACTTGAATATATTTATTGACAAGGCAAGCAAACATTTGTCAGTGGCCTTTCCTGGCCAGATCAAGAGGACATGGTAGCGTCAAGGGAAGACTGAGCCTTTCCCCATCAAATCTCAGAGAATTAACAGCTGTGAAGGAGGCATTGCAAGCCTTCTCTTCCTCACCTGAAGGGTCATCACGTACAAATCAGAACAGCCAATGCAACGACTATGTCATATCTGAATAATCAGGGAGGGACAAGGTCATCCATCCTGCAACAAGCCGCAAAGGAAATTCTGATCTGGGCAGAACTGAACCTTTATCTCTATTAGCCATCCACCTGATAGGTTGGCGAAATCAGGTGGCAGATTTTTTGTGTCGCTCTCCGCCATCGGAAGCAGAATAGTCACTGAACCAGGAGTTATTCTGAGGGGATTTCGGGAGGTGGATCTTTTCGCCTCCTGTCGAAACAACAAGCTGAGGAATTCTTCTCCCTTGATCCCTCCTATCAAGCTCTAGGAATAGATGCCCTAGCTCACCGGTGACATTTCAGTCTGGCTTATGCTTTTCCTCCAGCTCCGATCCTCCTTCGGGGTCTAAACAAAATATCCTGGAAGTCGCCCACATTCTATTGATGGCTCCATGGTGGCTGAAGAGACCATGGTTTTCAGCTCTGAAGATGCTCTCGGTCCAAAAGCCTTAGGAGCTCCCAGTTGTGTGGCGGGCAGCAAAGTTCTGCTCAGTCAGGATGGCACTTTGCATATGTTTGTCTCAAACACCATGGAAACTATACAACCAGCCATCTGTTAGTCTGACTGCATAGTCTGTGAAGTGGATATTTTTTAGATGTTTTGTGAAAAAAGATCTTCTGGTTGGTCAGCAAATGTATTGCCAAGACTGTGACCTGTTTTTTTGGCATCCACCGATAATGGTAAGATATGCCACTCCCCATACCCCCCCCCCAACCTTCAAACGTGCCCTTAAAACCCACCTATTTAGATGTGCATATCATCTGACTTGGAAGTTCACAGGCAAAAAAAACAACAAAAGTGCACTTTTTGTCCCACATCGCTTATCTGTGCAGGTCTGGGTATCCAGAGCTCCCGCCACAGCCCAGCCACCCCGTTCCGTCCAGAGCCTCATTATCTGTTACTTTTGTGCTGGACCATGCCCCCATCTTTAGTAACATTAGTCACAGGCAGTGTAAGGCCTTGCACACTTCTTCCATTGCATTGAATGGGAAGGGTGTGGCCACACCACGGTGATTGATGGTGAGTCACAATTCCATCCTGTGGTCTGGCCCTTGAAGGCACGTGAGGCTGCAGTGGGGTTCCCGAACAAGCAATCAGGTGAGTTTGGGAGCGCTGGTAAGTACCCGTTTGTTGTTTTTTTATTTTTCTTTCTTTCCTGCAGAATCACTTTAACCCCCCCCCCCCCCCCATCTTACAGTATTATCACCCATGGGGACCTGCTTAATACATACTCTGTGACCCAACAGCTTGTCTCCATCTCCTTTCCTTTAGTTTGTAAGCTCGCAAGTGAAAACCCCTCTCTTTTGTACTCCTCTGCATCTATGTGTTTAGTTACTTCTGTTACTTCTGACTCGTAATACTGTGTGTATTGTATGCATTGTGTGATATACATACGTATTTCTGTGACACATTCTTGATGACCATGCTGTCTTCTTTCTCCAAACCATTTTTCTAAATTCCACTCTTGGCCTGGCGAACTGCAGCAAAAACACCAGAAAAATAGTCCGTTTTCCATACGTTGGCCACTACAAATATAGATCAGTTGGCTAAAATGATTGATGTTCTGTTCCATTGCCATGTCTCCCAGTTTCTGTGCACATGGCGAGCTAAAGATAGAGCAAACTAAGAAACCCCACAAACCTCGTAAATCGGCCCTATATGCCAATGCCATCCCTAGTATCCACGTTGCCATAAAAAGTCCTTTAGAAATCTTTGCTCTTGAAGGCACACACAAACTTCCTCCCACCTTATCCCCCCTTTGGAACCTTGTAAAACAAGCATTTCAATGCCTCTCAGATTATATGCAAATTGATTTTTGGGTTGTGGCTGAGCTTGGAAGGTTGTACCATAGTGCAGCTTTGAGTCATGATCATGCTCTGCTGTAATAGAGCCATTGTGACTTTCTCTAACCGCTTGCACTGAGAAAAAAAGAGTGATCGTGAGACCATTTTCTTCCGTGGTCATGGATGAATGAAATTGAAAGGCTGTCAAACTTCTACCCGGGGCTGCAGAAAATGGAGGAGAGGCACATGGGACATGCATTAGGCGAGATGCCGGCTGCCTTGTTATTAGTACCTGGACATTTAGAAACCTGCACATACATAGTCTGCTCAAATGCTCTGAGCTCTTTTAGCTACTAGGTAAACTGTGACGCTGCATGTTATGAGAACGCATTCAATGTAAACAAAATGCAGGAGAGCCCTAAACCAAAAACAAAAAGAATCTTAGGTAAGGTGTTATATTGGCATAGTTGCTCATTTTTCTAAGGGTATAACCCTATTGCAGTCTATGATACATTTTATTACACCATTTACCTCTGACAAGTTGATGGATGTGTTTTCATTGGAAAATATACTAGTATTTAAACCGGACCTTCAGCATGATTTAATGAAAAGCCCAAACCCTTAAACTATTCTCCAGCATCTAAAATTAATATATTTTAAGTTTTTAGTTGCTTACTTAATATTCTTTCCCCCACTGGGCTGCAACTTTGTTCTGGACTCTAGGATAAGGGCGATGCCATCTTGACTCAGAAGCATCACACATACTGAGGAAAGGAGAGCCGGATAAAGTACAGGGAGGCAGGGTTATAGCTGTGCTTTGCACAGACAGAGCAGAGCTGGGGTCAGGGAAAGGTCCGCAGTCCCAGAATGCAGAGCAACACGGTCAGAAGACACTTCCTGTTTGCAGGCTGCCTGATGCCCCATGGGCCGCCATCTTGGATGTTTAAAGGCTCATAACATGCAGTAGATGCAGGTAGAATGATTTTTAATGTGAGCAATCTGTATGTACAGGGTGTGGGAAACATATAAGATATGCTCTTATTCAGGGTGAAGGTCCGCTTTAATTTCGGTCCTCAGTTGTAGCAGTACGCATGGCATATGAAAACCACATATGCCACATTTAGCACTTTCAGAATATATCTACGTGCCCAGCCAACAGGATTTAGAAAAATGGTGCAAGCCCCCATTGGTGAATCAGAGAAGTGAGTCGATATGTCTAGAAACTTTGTTACTCCTTTAACTGAGGGATCCGAGAGTTGCCGCTTAAAGTGGACCAACACCCAGGATTTTGACTATCCTGGGTCTTGGTCCACTTCGGTGGGGCACCCCGCTGTGTGAAACCCCCCCGAACCCCCCGAACAACTCACCTCTCCCCGCTCCCAGCGCCGACGTACAAGGTAAGATCCTGAACGTCCAAGCGGCGGCGGCCGCCGCCGCCTCCCTCGCGTCACTTTGCGAATGGCCGGCGCGGGGGCGCGCACGCCTACAGGGGCGCGAGGGAGGCGGCGGCGGCCGGCCGCCGCCGAAGATAAGGTAGGTGAGTTGGGGTGTTTGGGGGGGGTTTCACCTCGCGGGACATCCCGATCTCGGATGTCCCGCGGGGTGGGGGGTGATCGGTCCGGGAATCTTATAGATTCCCGGTGCCGATCACCCGTGGGTGTTGGTCCACTTTAATGCCAGCCGGAGTTATTTTTGTAACCCGCTCAAGTCTAAGGGTGATGGACTGTGGATTTAATCTAATGTAGATTCGAGTTCTTGACATTTCAGAAGATTGATGGGTGCAAATTAATTTCTTGTGTGCTCTGTTGCATATCTGCTCTTGTAATGCAAAGCAAGTTTATGAATTTTAATCTTTTGCATGATTAACGAAAAACCAGTTTCTCTGGTCCCAAGGCTGGACTGCTGCATTCAGTAGTGAAATAAGCATAATAAAATTACACCTTAAAATTATTATTTTTTCTTTTTTACAACAGACTGAAAGACAGACATAATTTGTTAAAAAAAAAATATATAATTTCCAAGTTGAAATTTTATTTTGCTTAGACTGTTTAGGCTTGTATTGTTTTGCATTTGGTTAAACTTGCAGATGTGCTTAATTAATACCAGTGACTGCATCATAAATCACATTTTTAATCTATTTTTAGGCTTTTATGATGGGACCATGTTTAAACTATTATTATGACCTGGAAACGTTGCAATGCCGTCCCTTTTTATGTACACAGTCAGGTACATGGAAATCTGTTCTATGGTTTGTGCAGTCGTAAGCAGATAGGAATCTTGGGCTGGCCTAGGCCTTTTGTCATGGAGCACTCCCCTTCTAAGCCTTTTGCCAGACCATATGATGAGTGCAAGCATAGGAGATGGCTGCAGATGGGAGACTCATCCTGGGAGAATGGGAAACCACCCAAACAATCCCTTCTAGCTCTCAGCGAGCTATCTCATGGCTAATGCTTTTTTGTTTTTGAGGTAGTGTAATAAAGGGTAAATAAGTAGTCTGAATACTTGTATCTGAAAATCAGGTAGGACATTTCAATGTATTATATTCATTTTAAAAAGGCTTGAAGCAGACCTAAAGTCTGCTAAAAACTAGATTTTAATTCTTGGAGTCTGCTATTATCTAGATAATATAAGAAAATGCTGGTAGCTAATAATTAAGTCAAATTATAGTAGTGCTGTGGTATAAAACCAGGTAACTGGACATTTTTTATTTTAATTTTTTTTTTTTTTTAATTTTTTTTGCGCTAGAAATATATTTTTTTATTCTGAATTGAGAGAGCCAGTTGAACATTATGCATACATTCTATATATATACCACCTATAAGATACAGTACAAACTATGACGCTATGTGGGCCCTGATGGCGTAAGGCATGCCATCCTTACTATAAAGATAAACTGCATGGATATATTAGCTACCACAATATAAAATTGCAGAGGAAGTGGCAAACTGGAAAATAGGAAGCACTGCAGTCTGCAAGTATTTACTTTCTGCAAATTCAAACCTAATGTTTGACGTAATCAGATTGTAAAACATATAGAGGCAAATGTAACATTAAAGTGGACCAACACCCACGGGTGATCGGCCTGGGAATCTATAAGATTCCCGGGCCGATCACCCCCCACCCCCAAACACCCCAACTCACCTACCTTATCTTCGGCGGCGGCCGGCCGCCGCCGCCTCCCTCGCGCCCCTGTAGGCGTGCGCGCCTCCGCGCCGGCCGTCTGCGAATGGCCGGCGCGGGGGCGCGCGCGTTCAAAGTGATGCGAGGGAGGCGGCGGCGGCCGCCGCCGCTTAGACGTTCATGATCTTCTCTTGTACGTCGGCGCTGGGAGCGGGGAGAGGTGAGTTTTTCGGGGGGTTAGGGGGGGTTTCACACAGCGGGGCACCCCGATCGGGGGTGCCCCACCGAAGTGGACCAAGACCCAGGATAGTCAAAATCCTGGGTGTTGGTCCACTTTAATGATGCAAATCTAACTGATCCCACTCAAGACTACAAGCAAACGGACATAACTTAAGGGAATACAAGTGCATCGGGGCCCAGAAGGTCAGGGGGCTCCATCATTGTTGCTCTGGTTACATCTCTGCAAGCAAATGTGCTAATATTTCAAGTTGGAGACTCCAGGACAGGCATACTTGCTCCCCCTCCCCCCGGGCCACCTTGATCAGGAGTGCTCCGCTGTGTGTAACCCCCCAGGTAGCCCGAAAACTCACTTTTGTTCCCAGTCCAAAGCACATGCTTGAGCAGTGGCCGCATCCCTGCAATCCCTTTACCGCACTCCCTGTCAAAGGGCAGCGTGGGATGCGGACGCCAGCGCACTTGTATCCGATCGCATTAGACAAGCTCATGAACAGAGGGGCTTGAACGGATCCGAGCGCGCTGATATTGGACCAGGAAGAAGTGAGTTTGTTTGGGTGACTTGGGGGGTTTTACACAGCGGGGCACCCCTGATCCCCGCCCTGGGGGCAAGGCCTGAAACCCAGGATAGTCAAAATCCTATGTTTTGTTTCACTTTATACCCACGATAGCTTCAGATTGCGTGGGCCTGGCTTTCTAACTTTAGGGGTTATATAGAAAAATACACACCCAAGCAGACTCTCCTTGACATGCTGCCTTCCATGTTTAGAGCTCCATTTTAGAAGATACCAAGGTCAGAAGACACATCTGGCTAAAAACCTGGCAAGGGGATATGCCACATCTTTTTAGTTTTAAAACCATTCAGAGCCTACCGGGTGACTTTAAATCTGATGGATTTAAACTTGTACATATCTTACAAAAGATTTTGGATGGAGTCTGTTTTCACAGTCAAGAATCTCTGGGCCCATGATGATTGGATTATCAGTATCATCCAGATTTTTTACAAAAATACCAGTCCTTCGGTTGAAGGGTCTTGCGGGTAGTTTCCCCATCCCTAATTCTAAAGTACTTGTGTATCCTCTCTGGCTGTCCTGAAGGACGAAGGGAAAAATCCCTGATTGTCTTACCAGTAATGGTATTTCTACAAGACAGCCCTTATAACCCCCCCCCCTTATGTTTTACTGGGGACTGGGGGAAGGGGTGTGGCTTTTAAACTTGTTCCAGTTGTGTTTCCTCTAAAGGGGGGTGGAGGACTCCTAGAAATACCTTAACGGTATTTCTAACAGGGATTTTTGTTACTGTAACATCCATATCCTGACCCATCATCTTTTTCCCAGAAATTAGTGTACCAGAGTCACAGCAGCAGACAGTTCCTACTGTACAAATCTTTAGTGTGCAGGAGCAGGTAACACCCTGCAGCTTACAGGCCCTCCCTAATGGCAACCCTGGATTAAAGTGGACTCCTCCCCACAAACACATAGCCTGAATTAGACATTAATAGACATTAAAAAAAAATCAGTCTGAAATACTCCAGGGCAGTATGCAGTACTCCAAATCTCGATGCCCCCTGTGTCAACCCCACTTCAATTTCCCCACAAACGCTCTCCTTTCCAGTGCTCCCATGTCGTGTTTGCTAGCCCAAGATGCATCACCTGTAGCCTTTTGCAAGGCACAGCCCAAGTTTCTCCTTGCACAATTGGCTAAGTCTTTCTAAATGGTATTAAAAATCAGATTACTTGGTAATGAACATTAGTAGTTTTTGTCTTCCAGATATCCATAAATTTAAAGTAATGTTTTAACAGTTGCCTTTCATAGAGTTGTCTCCACTTTCCACGTCAACAAGAAGGCCATTGGTTTATCCAAACCCTACACATACAGGGAAAATAAGTTTGGTGCTTCTTTATTGGATGTGGTTAGAGCAATTACATTTTACTTGAATATAACTAAATACTTTAGCAAGACACTCTCCTCCTCTATTCAAGATGAATACTACTTGCTATAAACTAAGGAGAGGTGGAACAATTTTATGAGCAAGTTTTGACCCCCCCCCCCCCCCCCCCCCATGGTCTTGCATAGCTCCCCCTGAAGGCCACTACGAATTTCTGAAATGAACAGCCACTGTTTTGAGTGGTGGGGGCTAACCTTTGGCCCCTTTCACAAGCATTTGTACTTGCTGTTGTAGATGTGGTCTCTGTTCCAGTTTGGTTATCTTCACACCAGTTGGGATTCCCTACCTGAACAGAAACAGCAAGCGCAAATGTTCAGGTGTGACATTGGCCTTAGGTCTGGATCTGTACTCCCTCATGATCTTCAGCTCGGCATACCTTGAAGCTGCTCTGCTCCTGACATGGGGAAAAGAAAATAGCTAGGCAATGTGCAATTCAGATTGAGATGGGTTGGAGGCAGCATTGTCAAAGAGCTTTTGGTTTGCTTTATTCTTTCTACATTCTAGTAGCTCTCATTTTGTTACCATAATGGTAAGCTGGATATTTCTAAAGGCTGTAGCATATTATTATTATTACCAAGTCTTATACGGTGTGTATATTCTTCTAACATTTTTGTATGGTTGTTCTTTTCTGAGGAATACCAGGTACCATCTCCTCTTTTTAATCCTATTAAAAGTCCATGATGATTTTTCCAGCAGCTGTTGATGGCTGCAGCTTCCTGTGAGAGTGCATTTACTAGAGACCAGAGCCACTCATCATGGAAATTCCTGGAGAATGTGTTTGGCACTTCTCACTGGCTGTGGTTGCTGTGTGAGCAGGAGAGGCATCTCTGCTGTTTTTCTGCTTTCCTTCAAGTGTTTTCATATGTCTTGGCAGGGCGCAGATGGAGGCTCTCTCCTCTCCTGCTGTGATAAACACTTTTCAACAGACTGTTGCTTCTTTTGCTGTACCAGCACTTTTTTTGTTGGCTGTTTCTCTTTCTGGAAATATCTGCTAAGTGTATATTTATTAGCTAATAATTTGAATTAACATTGGTTTTATTCCCAGTATGTCACACACCCCGCTTCCGAATATTTATGACACTTGGGTAACTGTCCTGTAGAGGGCGATCTTGCAGAGATGACATGAAAAAAAGGAGCCCCTCCTGGCCCATAAATACCTGGGTCCTCCCACCATTCCCCAGGCTTTCGTCTCTGCAGTCAGCGAGCAAGTCAGAATATTGGTGTCTCCTCCTTGCAGGTAGCCGGGGTAACCCCCCTGCCTTTTGTTTCTATTGCTGCCTGAACCTTTTTTCATTTAAACTATAGCAGTATGCCTCCCAGCCTAGGCTGAAGGTCCAGGCAATGGTAGGCTGCACCTTGTGGTGTATATGGGAGCTAGCTCCCCCGTGAGACCCCATACAAAGGGGTAGGCGGTGTCCGGGTTGGTGATCCCGGCTTGGGATGCCCTGTCCCTCTTGCCCTTTTCACCTATTGGTGTGGGTTCTCCCCCCTACCGTGTCCCTCTGTGCCCCTTGGGGGGGGGAGGTCTTTTCTCCTGTGGGTTGTTTTACTTTATTTGGGGGAAAAGGTGTTTGGATTGTATGTGTGTGTGTGTGTGTGTGTGTGTAACCATGGAGACGGGACGTGCCCGCCCTCTGTAATCAGGAAGCAGTTGTAGGTGTTTGGTTGAAAGGACATCCGGGTGGACTGTGAGGCTTTATTACTCTCATGAGCTGACGACCGTTTCAATTACTCTATTTCCTGGATGTTGATGAGAAATACAAGAAAGATCAGGATCTATTAAGTACCTATATGCTGATGCTTTGAAGGCTTTATTACTTCTATGAGTTGGTAAGGATTTGCACGATTGGTGGTGGAATCACCGTGTGGAGGTGCATGTGTCGTGGGATAGAGATCACCTTCGGCACTATATCATTCTTGAAGTTGCTCTGTGTTTTATAATATTTTATCACCATCGGGTCCATTTGGGAATAAGGACTTATACACGTCGAGCATCTAAATTTACAATTTTATGGACTTTATTATATATGTATAGTATTTTCCGAATTTTTCTTGTTAATAGTTTGTGACATATAATTTTCAGCGCGGTGTATATACTATTTTAGTATTTTTTTGTTGTGTGTGTGTTTGTATGTGTTTTTGCGGCCGTTGTTGCTGGGCCGGTTTCACTTTTCAATAGGTGCTCGTTATGGCCCGCTTGGATGACACCATGGTCATGTGTGGTAGAACCTCGGCCTTGCTTGTAGCTATTCGGCGGTCGGTATGGTTGCGTCAGTGGGCGGCTGATTTTGTGGCCAAAAAGTCGCTTACAGCACGTCCCTTTGTGGAATTGCGGCTCTTTGGAGAAAGATTAGATTCTGTCACGAAAGGAGGGAAGTTACCTCAGCGTAAGAGGCAACGTCGTCCCTTTCGGGGGGCGGCCTCCTTTAACCCTTCCTTTCGTGGTGCCAGAACTGGCAGAGTTTTGGCCTTCTCTACCCTCAGAGGTGATTCCTGGAGTAGAGGCAGAGGTCGTGCCTGTCCAGGTCACAATTGGAGTTCCAAACCCAAGCCTGCTGCTAAGCCAGCTCAGCAATGAGGGGGCGCCCTCACCCTTGCGGGTGGGGGGACGGCTGCAGCACTTCTTCTAAGTCTGGGACCAGGAGGTTTCAGACAAATGAATTCTGGAAGTGGTGTCTTCCGGTTACAAGCTGGAATTTGAGATCCGGCCTCCTCCCAGATTCTTCAGGTCTCGAGTGCCTTCGGATACACTGGCCGCACAGGGGCTCCGGGCGGCATTAAGTTATCTGCTGGACATGGCTGTCATTTGCCCAGTGCCTTTCGCAGAAAGGGGCTTGGGATTCTATTCCAATCTATTCACGGTGCCCAAGAAGGACGGCTCCGTTCGACCCATTTTGGATCTGAAGCTCCTCAATCGGTTTATCCGCTTCAGGAAGTTTTGCATGGAAACCTTGCGGTCAGCCATCGATTCTCTTCGTCAGGGGGACTTCATGACGTCCATAGACATCAGAGATGCTTATCTGCATGTACCTATCTTCCTGGCACACCAGAGATTCCTCAGGTTCGTGGTGGAAGATCAGCATTTTCAGTTTGTGGCCCTTCCATTCGGGCTTACCTCGGCTCCGAGGGTGTTCACCAAGGTATTGGCAGGGGTGATGGCCCTCCTCAGAGTCCAGGGCATTCGCATTGTACCATACCTGGACGACCTTCTCATTTTGGCTTCCTCTCTCAGCCAAGCGGAGCTAGACACCAGAGTGGTGGTATACACGCTGGAGAGGTTCGGTTGGGTGATCAACTATTCCAAGTCCTCCCTCTCCCCGTCCAGGGAGGTTTCGTTTCTGGGCATGACTCTGGATGCCTTTCAGGCCAGGGTGTTCCTTCCTCAGCCCTATATTCTTCTGATCCAAGATTTGGTTCGGCTTCGGCTTTCCAATCCTCGCCCGTCTATCCGGCTAGGGATGAGATTGGTAGGTTTGATGGTGGCTTCCTTCGAGGCAGTCCCTTTTGCCCAGTTTCACATGAGGATGCTTCAGCTCCATCTTCTAGCAACTTAGGACAAGTGTCCGCTGTCATTGGATCAGTCTTGTCTGCTGTCTCCCCGGGCTCAGCAGTCCCTTTTAGTGGTGGCTAGTGTCAAGCAATCTGTTGAAGGCCAGATCCTTTCTGACCCCTTGTTGGGAAACGGTCACCACGGACGCCAGCCTGTCGGGCTGGGGGGGGGGGGGTGCTTCTGGAGGGAACATCACTTCCAGGGGTTATGGGGGCCTCGGGAGGATCATACCCCTATCAACGTTTTGGAGCTATGGACCATTTGGTTGGTTCTGTCTCACTTGACTCTTCTATTGCAGGAATTGCCAGTTCAAGTCCGATCGGACAATCGGACGGCGGTTGCTTACATCAATCACCAAGGAGGGACTCACAGCAGGAGTGCCCTCAGGGAGGTATCTCTGATCCTTGTTTGGGCAGAGAGCAATGTCCCATGCACCTCAGCCATTTACATCCCGGGAGTGGAGAACACGAAGGCGGATTCCTTGAGCAGGAGATCCTCTCGCCGAGGAGAATGGTCTCTCAGTTCCAAGGTATTCCAGTCCCTTTGTCACAAGTGGGGGATTCCCGGAGGTGGATCTTTTTGCCTCTCGTCACAATCACAAGCTTCCTGCCTTTGTGTCTCGGTCTCAGGATCCTCTGGCCCTGGCAGTGGATGCCCTGTCCCTGGCTTGGAGGGAACTGGGGTTTCTGTACCTGTTCCCGCCCCCCCCCCTTCTCCATAGGGGGCAAGGTGGTGCGCAAGCTAACTCTGGAAGGAGCACCATCAATTCTGGTGGCTCCAAGGTGGCCAAGACGAGTGTAGTTCGCAGATGTTGTGCGGCTGGCAGTAGGTCAGTTTTATCTGCCTCTTCTTCCAGATCTTATCACCCAGGGTCAGCTACGCTACCCCAATTTACCACCGCTGGCTTTGACGGCGTGGCTGCTGAAACCTCCATCTTAAAGGAGGAAGGTCTTTCTGATGCGGTGGTTCAGACTCTTGTTAGAGCTAGGAAGAGATCTTCCTCTAACGTCTACTATAGGACTTGGAGGTCTTATATTAACTGGTGCGAGGCTAGGGCCTTGCCTTGTAGGGTGTTTTCTATTCCCAGAATTCTGGAGATTCTTCAACATGGTCTGGACTCGGGGTCCCAGCTTAGTACTTTGAAAGGGCAGGTTTCTGCCCTGGCGGTTTTCTTTCAAAGGTCTTTTGCCCTTCATCCCCTGGTTAAGACATTTTTCCAGGGGGTTATTCATGTGCGGCCTCCTAGATAGCCCTTGCTGCCGGTTTGGGATTTAAACTTGGTTCTGTCGGCTCTCCAGGGGCCTCCTTTTGAGCCGGTGCATGATATTGCTCTTTCTCTGCTCACTCAGAAAGTTGCCTTTTTGGTGGCTATTACCTCTGTTCGGCGTGTCTCTGAGTTGGCCGCCTTGTCTATTCAGGCTCCTTACTTTGAGAGGCACCTGGACAAGGTAGTTTTCCGCTTTAAGCTGGATTTCCTTCCTAAGGTGGTTTCGGCCTTCCACCTCAATCAGGATGTAGTTCTCCCTTCCTTGTGTCCTAAGCCTAGTACTTTTCCAGCCTCTTTACGGTCCCCAAAAAAGTTGGCTCCATAAGGCCCATTTTGGACTTGAAAACTCTCAACTGATTCATCAGAACCAGAAAATTCTGCTTTCTGCTGTCAACTCACTGCGTCCGGGAGACTTTATGACCTCCAATAGTTATCAAGGACGCTTACCTTCATGTGCCGGTTTTCCCGGGACACCAGAGGTTCCTCAGGTTCGTGGTAGACAACCAGCACTACCAGTTTGTGCCTCTTCCATTCAGGCTGAATTCGGCACCCAGGGTGTTCACCGAGGTATTGGCAGGCGTGATGGCCCTTCTCAGAGTCCAGGGCATTCGTCTATTGCCTTACCTGGACGACCTTCTCATTGCGTTATCCTCTCTCCACCATGTGGAGCTGGACACCAGGACGGTGGTGTCGACGCTGGAGAGGTTCGGGTGGGTAATAATTTACCTCTAGTCCTCTCTATCTCCGTCAAGGGTGGCTTTGTTCCTGGGCATGACTGGATACCTTTCAGACCAGGGTGTTCCTACCCCAGCCGAAGGTGGGACGTTCTTCAAACATTAATTCGTCTTTTTCTGTCCAGCCCTCGTCTGTCCATTAGGCAATGCATGAGGCTGGTAGGACTGATGGTGGCTTGCTTTGAGGCAGTGCCATTTGCTCAGTTTCACATGAGACCCCTTCAGCTCCATCTTCTATCGGTTTGGGACAAATGGCCTCTGTCTCTGGATCAGACTTGTGTTCTGTCCCCTTTTGTCCGGCGGTCCTTCCGGTGGTGGATGGACCAGAGGAATCTCCTGGGGGTAGGTCCTTTCTTGCGCCCTGTTGGGAGACGGTCCCCACGGATGCCAGTCTGTCAGGCTGGGGTGGTTTCTGGAGGGAACGTCCGTTCCAGGGGCTGTGGGGTCCTCAGGAGGCCCATATCCCCATCAGCATTCTGGAGCTGAGGGTGGTTCAGTTGGTGCTGTCGCACCTGACACATCACCTTCTCGTCACAATCACAAGCTTCCAGCATTTGTGTCTGTCAGAGACCCTCTGGCTCTGGCAGCGGATGCCATGTCTCTGTTCTGGCGGGAGCTCGGTCTCCTGTATCTGTTTCCTCCTTTTCCCATGGTGGGCAAGGTGGTACTCAAGCTGGCTCAAGAGGGTGTGGCAGCAATCCTGGTGGCCCCAAGGTGGCCAAGACAGGTGTGTTTCGCAGACGTCGTCCGGCTGGCGGAGGCAGCCTCTGGTCAGCTTTGTTTCCCCAATTTACAAACGCTGGCTTTGACGGCGTGGCTGCTGAACCCTTCATCTTAAAGGAAAAGGGTTTCTCTGAAGCCGTTGTCCAGACTCTTGTCAGGGCTAGGAAGAAATCTTCTTCTAATATCTATTACCGGATCTGGCGGACCTACATTGATTGGTGTGAGGCTAGGGCCTTTCCTTGTCGGGTGTTTTCCATTCCTCGGACTTTGGAGTTTCTTCAGCATGGTCTGGACATGGGTCTTCAGCTTAGCACTTAGGGGCATGTGTCCGCTCTGACGGTTTTCTTTCTGAGATCTTTCGCTATTCATCCTTTGGTTAAGACTTTTTTTCAGGGGGTCACTCATGTGCGCCCTCCTTGCAAACCCATGTTACCTGTTTGGGGTTTTAATTTGGTATTGTCTGCCCTTCAGGGTCTTCCTTTTGAACCAGTGCAGGATTCTGCACTATCCATTTTTACCTTTTAAAAGTTGCCTTTTTGGTGGCTATCACCTCTGTTCGACGTGTTTCTGAGTTGGCGGCTCTGCCCATTCAGGCCCCCTATTTTGAGAGACATCAGGACAAGGTGGTTTTCCGTTTTAAACCAGACTTCTTGCCAAAGGTTGTCTCTGCCTTTCACCTCAATCAGGACATTGTGCTTCCTTCATTGTGTCCTAATCCTAGCAATGTTAAGGAGAGGGCCTTGCACTCTCTGGACGTTGTTAGATGTGTAAAGTACTATCTGGTGGCTACTTCGCCATTCCGGAAGACGGACGCCTTTTTTGTGGTGCCCTCTGGGCTCAAGAAGGGTTTGGCGCCTGTCAAGTCTACCATTAGTAAATGGATTCGTCAGGCCGTTATTAGGGCCTATTCTGCTAAGGGGGGGGGATCCCCCTTTCCAGATCACTGCTTATTCTACTCGTGCTGTTGGGGCTTCCTGGGCATTTCAGCACCAAGCCTCTGTTGAACAAGTTTGTAAGGCTTCTACTTGGTCTTCTGTTCATACTTTTTCCAAGTTTTATAAGGTTGATGTGCGGGCTTCAGCGGATGCTGTTTTTGGCAGCAAGGTTCTGCATGCTGCAGTGGTTTAATTTGTGCACTGTTGCCTGTTGGGATCCCCACCCTTTTTGGACACTGCTATTGGATGTCCCACGTGTAATTAATCTTCCGAAGCAGGGTGTAAGACATACTTGGAATAATACCATTTTGTGATTACTCACCTGTAAAATGGGTATTATAAGTATGTCTCACACCCTGCTTCGTCCCACCCTGAGTTGTATCTTGGATCCTCTTTATGGTGAAACTTTTTTCTCATGGACTTTATTGGCTCTTCCTGGTCTCCTTACTGCTTTCTTATACTGGGGAATGTGTGGGAGGTCCCGGGTGTTTATGGACCAGGAGGGGCTTCTTTTTCTAGTCATCTCTGCAGAAGTTCGCCCTCTACTGGCCATAACCCACGTGTAATTAATCTTCCGAAGCAGGGTGTCAGGAGACATACTTATAATACCCATTTTACAGGTGAGTAATCACAAAATGGTATTTTTACTTCTCACAACATGGATCCATGTCTGCTAGTGTAATCTCACCAGCTGCCCATTGTGTGCTTACTACGGGTAATCATATGCCGGTAATCGGTTTTCTGTCACATGCCACAACCCCTGCTGCCATTTCAGGTACCCTGCTTTCTTATGGCTGAAAGCACTGGAGCTGACAGGGCAAGAATGGGTGAAATGCTCGCTGGGAGTCGGGGAATCATTGGGGGTTTTCTTTTCATCAGTTAGTTAAACCCTACACCTGATTCCTGTTACCTTATAGCAAGTCTATAGAATAAAAGAAACTGTGTATAATTGCCTTACATTGCCTCCAGCTCATCAGTGCAGGATAAGGTGTAAGGGCTATCTTTCTGTCTACAGAGTCTCACCATTGATGCTCTGCTCACGTGTCACTTTAAAAAGCGTATCAGTGATTTAGGATGCAATGACATGCATTCAGCTCCCTGCAATCAGTCTTTGTGACAGATTCATAAAGCAACTGGGGAAATGGCAATAGGGGTAGGTGTAAGTTTATGCTAATGTAGCACCAGAATACATGTGTAAAATGTGTTTAAAGTAGAACAAACATAGGATTTTCACTATCCCAGGTTTTGTTCCCCTCTTCGGGGCATCACGATTTGGGGAGGCCTGCTTTTTGACTCCCCAGAGTTTCATCCGTAAACTCACAGTTCTGGTAATCCTGTCAGGCATGTGTCGCCCACTAGCCAATCTGCAGCTTGCATTCTGCTTTTTCCAGTGCTCCGAGTCGCAAGAAAAAGCTTAATGGAAAGTGAGCAGCCAGCCATTCAGAAATGCTGCTGAAGGAACTTGCCTCAGAAAGAGGTGGATGGGGATGCGGCTGTTGGTATACCCGGGGGGTTCACACAGCAGGGCATCCCAAATCAAGAACCCACACAAAGAGGGAGACTTATAGACTCTAGGCCAGTTTCTCCTTTTTAAAAGTAAACTTTCCCAAACCCAAACAAAAGCAGGGATACTAGGGCAAGACAGAAAGGGGGGTGTCTGTCTCAGAGATTGCCTCTGTCTGTGCCATGACCAATGCTCTCCCTTCAGTTGCTGTGAAACTAGGAAACTATGGGTCCTTTCCACACAAAGCCCTGCATGCAGTGTTTTTACCACGATAGAGCTTGCGATCGTTCATTAACAAATAGTAAACGCCCTCTCATGGATCATACAGGAACATTTTTTCTCTTTTTAAACTGTGCTGCAGTTAATTCCAAATATCTAATTCGGAGAAGATGCATGGTGCTTCCTTTCTTGTTGCCATGTGAGCACAAATCCAAAAAAGCATAGCTTGCCTGACTGGCGTAAGTGGCCTGTTCAACTGCCGGAAGCAGCATTTCCACGTTCTGAGATTCTAAGAGTAAAAAAAAAAAAAATCATGGTAGTAAAATTAATGGGAAAAAAGCCTGAGAATTTCACTGTTAGTAAATCACCAGATAGGAAGACAATGAAAGTCATTGGCACTTTTTTACTCTTGAAAAAGGTATTGAACTTTTTACCCCTTTTTACCTGCAGTAAAAAAAGTGCCATTGACTTTCATTGTCTTCCTATCTGTTGATTCACTAACAGTGAAATTCTCAGGGTTTTTTCTCATGAATTTAATTATTCTTAGTATACAGTACGTCCTGCTCCAGATAGATTACTTACACTTGGGTTATCCTCCGCCAGATGGCGCTGCACTGCAGAGACATGTAAAACAGGCTCCTCCCGGCCCCTCAAATACCCGGGGACCTCCCACAAATCCCCAGATTTCTCTGCAGTGCTTACTGCGAAGACATGAAATTATCACTCTGTCGCAGGTGAGCGGGGCTATTAAAGCCTGCGCCCTGTTGGACTATTCCCACCTGTCCTTCGTGTGATGTGCCTCCCAGCCTGGGCTGCGCTGGTCGGGTGAAGGTAGGCGGCACCATGTGTGCTTAAGGAGCCCTGCTCCACCGCAGTCCCCCACCAAAGGGTAGGCGGTATAGGCTGATGGTGAGCCTTTATGGGATGCCCCTCTCGCATTATTGTCCCATGCCCCGGTAGCGGTGGGCCCTGTACAAAGGGCCGCCATCCTCCCTCATTCTCCCTGTAGCCTTCGGGGGGGAAAGAAAGGGGGGGGGGTGTGGATGTCGGTGTGTATTGTGATTACGTGCATATGGCTTTTGTAATGTCTGCTTGGACTAGTATATGTGGTGTCAACCGCCGCGCTGACTTTTTACACTGCAAATGCCGCGGTCGCCTTTCCCTTCATTTGGATGTTCCGCGTCGGGCGGCTGCGTTACCTCAGACGCTTCTGCGTCCTCATTGGCTGCTTGTCGGTTAATCTTCACGCTCTTCAGGGGGGCGGGGCTTGGCATGGCGCGCCCCGCGTCACGGCTCGCTCTGGCCCACCCTTCGAGGTACTCGGCGCTATGTTGTCTGGTCGCGCGCGCGTGTGACGTTCTTACTTACCGTGGTCCGTAAGTGCCCTCGCGGGCGGCTTTATACTCACTGTAGTGTGTTTCGGTTCTGACACCCTTTTTCTCATTGTGTCTTTCAGAGGGTGAATCCATTGGCTTTTCCCGGCCCGGTGTAATTGATAGTCGGGCCTTGTAAAATTATGCCCACTTCGCTAGCGGGTCATTGGGGCATCCAGGGTTGCTTTATAGTGTCAATCCCTACTGGCGTATTGTGCCTAATAATCACCATATGGAGGCATCTAAGGATAATGTGACCGGGGTCCCTTTGGGACAAGACCGGCGGTGTATGGCGAGTGGACAACCTCATGCTGATGCAGACAAGGCATGGGTCTGCGTACCCTGTGCTGAGCAAGCGCTGACTTTGCAATCTGGCCTGCCAGTGGCTGCACCTCGTTTCACTTCATCTACTCCCCGGATGACACTGACAGATTATTGACCCAGATCTTTGAGGTTCTGTCTATCTCTCTCCCTGGTGAGGCTCCCAGGCAAGGAGGGGAGCGCTTCCATACAGCAACATCACGTTTGGAATTCCTAGAGCAGGCACATTTCCATACCCTTGTGCTCCAGTAAACTTCCCGGGGTTCCAAGGGATTGGGATAGGAAGTATCCTTTTCCAGCTGAGGTGGTTAAATGTTGGTCATTCCCCCCCGAGGTGGATGTCCCCATAATAGGGCTATCTAACACGCCTGTCATACATCCCCCTGATTCTACTACTCTGTGGGATGCTGAGGACCGGCGCATTGACCTGCTGGCCTCCCACACCTTTGCATGTGCGGGGACGGCGCTGCGCCCGGTCTGTGCCTCTGCCATTACTGCTGTGGCCACTAGAACCCTCATCAGAAATATGCTTGATAGTGCCTCTGATGATCTCCCTTGAGAGGTGTTTAATGCACTCTCCAGTTGTGATGTGTTTCTAAATTTTGTTCTAGTAGCATTGGATGACACCATCAGAATGTGTGCAAGAACTTCTGCCCTCGTGGTGGCTATATGTCGCTTGGTCTGGCTGCGACAGTGGGGTGCTGACAATGCTGCAAAGAAGGCCCTTACTGGGCTCCCCTTTAAGGGGCTATGTCTGTTTGGGGCCCGTCTAGACCTGTTTGGTAAGAGAGGTAAGTTACCCCAGCGCAGATGGCTGTCTCGGCCCCTTCGGGCCCTTCCACCCCCCACCATGGTGTTAAACCGGAACCAAGGGTGTCCTTCGCAGCTTCCTGTCCCAGGAGCAGAAGACAACACCCTGGCTCCTCTGGGGGGCTAAGCCCAAATCCTCTCCCAAGTCCCCTCAAGCATGATGGGGCGCCCTCACCCGTCTGGGTGAGGGGACGGCTGCGGCACCTTGCTTAAGTCTGGAGGCATCACGCCTCAGACCAGTGGATTTAGTCGGTAGTGTCCTCCGGCTACAAGATGGGTGTTTGCTGCGCGGCCTCCCCTAAGATTATCAGGTCCCGGGTACTCCTGGTTCCTGCTTCTGCTCAGGTGCTGGCACAGGCCGTGCAAGGTCTGCTGGGTCTGGGGGTCATTTGCAGACGTCCCTTAACAGACAGAGGCAAGGGACCCTACACCAACCCTTTCACAGTTCCCAAAAAAGATGGGTCAGTCTGGCCCATTCTGGATTTACAGATCTTCAGCAAATTGTCAAGTACAGGCGCTTTCCTCATGGAAACTCTGCACTCGGCCATCTGCTCCTTGCGCCCCGGGGGCTTCATGCCGTCTATGGATATCAAAGATGCTTACTTTCACATCCTTGTGTTTTCAGGACACCAGGATTCCTCAGATTCACGTTGGAAGATCAACACTGCCAATTTGTGGCCTTGCCATCTGGCCTCTCTTCAGCTCCCAGAGTGCTCACCAAGGTGCTGGCAGGGGTGATGTCTCTGATGAGGCCAAGGGGCGTCCGCGTGCTGCCACTACCTGGACGTCCTCATCGCTTCCCAGTCTCTACATCTGGCAAAGTTGGATACTCAGCTGGTGGTGTCCATTCTGGAGTCATCTGGATGGGTGATCAGCCACCCCAAGTCCTCACTGTCCCCTTCCTTGGTAACTTCATTCCTAGGAATGAATCTGGACACTGTTCAGGCAAGGATATTCCTTCCTCAGCAGAAGGTGGACAATCTGCTTGCACAAGTTCAGTCCCTCCTAGCTGTCCCCGTCCCTCCACCAGGCAGGGGATGCAGCTGGTGGGACTGATGGTGGCGTTCTTCGAAGCGGCCCCTTGTGCTCAGTCTCTCTTGGGGCTTCTGCAACTTCTCCTATTGTCTGTATGGGACAAGGGCCCAGCATCCCTGGACAAGGTCTGTGTGTCTTCCCCCCTGGTGAGGAGGTCCCTCTTGTAGTGGATGGACTCAAGGAACCTATTGGGGGGCGGAACCTTCTTGCACCTTCCTGGGAGACGGTCACCACGAATGCCAGTCTATCAGGTTGGGGGGGGTTCTTCTGGAGGTCCCTGCGGTTCCAGGGGAGGTGGGGCCCTTAGGAGGCCCATTCACCTATCAATGTCTTGAAGCTGTGAGCGATCAGGTTAGTTCTGGTTCGCTTGACTACTCCTCTTCAGGGCCTGCCAGGGGCGCACGGTCACTCTGATGGCAGTCGCCTACATCAATCATCAGGGAGGGACCCGGAGCAAGAGGGTCCTCCAGGAAGTGTCTCTGATTCTGATCTGGGTGGAGGCCAATGTTCCCTGTATTTCAGTGGTATACATTCTGGGGGGGGGGGGTCCCTCTGCAACAGGGTGTTCCAATCTCTGTATCACCGTTGGGGCCAACCTGATGTGGATCTGTTTGCGTTCCATCACAATCACAAGCTCCCGGCCTTTGTCTCCCTGTCCCAGGATCCTCTGGCCATGCCCATTGGATGCCTTAGTAATGTCATGGCAGGACATTCAGTTTCTGTATGTCTTTCCTACATTCCCCCTGCTAGGCAGGGTTCTGCGCAAGATTCCTCTGGAAGGGGTGCCAGTGATTCTGGTGGCCTCAGGTGGCCAAGAAGAGTGTGGTTCGCAGATGTGGTGCAGATGGCAGTAGATCAGTGCTTTCTGCCTGGAGTGCCAGATCTGCTCACTTAGGACCCCTTACGCCATCCCAATTACAAACTCTGGCTTTGGCAGCCTGGCTGCTGAAACCTCCATCTTGTTGGAGAAAGGTTTGTCTACCTTGATGGTTGAGTCCATGGTGAAGGCTAGGAAGATGACTTCTTCTTCCATCTGTTATAAGGTATTGCGTACCTACATTGACTGGTTGAGTCTTGGTCTCTTCCCTGTTGGGTGTTCTCAGTTCCCAGGGTTCTGGAGTTTTACTGCATGGGTTGGAGTCGGGTCTCTAACTCGGTACTTTGAAGGGTCAGGTTTCTACCCTGTCTGTCTTCTTTCAGAAGTCTTTTGTTCAGCATTCCTTGATTAAGACTGCTTTTAGGGGGTTACTCATGTGCGTTCCCCACAACAACCTATGGTCCCTGTTTTGGGATTTGGACTTGGTCTTGCCTGCCTTGCAAGGTGCTCCCTTTGAATCTGTGCAAGATGCTGCCTTGGCCATTCTTACGCTCAAGGTTGTGTTTCTGGTAGCTATCACTTCTGTCAGGCCTGTGTCTGAGTTGGCGGCGCTGTCCATTCAGCCCCCCTACTATGAGAGGCACCAGGACAAGGTGATGTTTCGTTTCAAACCTGATTTTCTGTCTAAGGTAGTGTCTGCCTTTCATTTGAATCAGGATATTGTTCTTCCTTCTTTGTGCCCTAACCCTAGCAATGCTAAGGAGAGAGTTTTGCACTCTTTGGATGTGGTTAGGTGTCTGAAGTACTATCTGGTGGCTACTGCACCTTTCAGGAAAACTGATGCTCTTTTTGTGGTCCCTTCTGGTCCTAGGAAGGGTTTGGCTCCTGCCAAGTCTACTATCAGCAAGTGGATTCGTCAGGCTGTGATTCAGGCCTACTATGCTAAGGGGAAGAATCCTCCCTTCACCTTATTGCTCATTCTACTTGTGCTATTGGTGCCTCTTGGGCCTTCCAGCACCAGGCTTCTGTTGAACAAGTTTGCAAGGCCTCTACTTGGTCTTCTGTTCATACCTTTTCAAAGTTTTACAAGGTTGATGTTGAGGTCTCAGCTGATGCTGTTTTTGGCCGCAAGGTTTTGCAGGCGGCAGTGGTTTAAACTGTCTGCTGTTACCTTTTTTATTGGGGATCCCACCCTATTTTATGGACACTGCTATTGGATGTCCCAAGTGTAAGTAATCTATCTGGAGCAGGACGTACTGTATACTAAGCATAATACAATTCTGTGAAATACTCACCTGTAGAATTGGTATTATAAGTATACAGTACATCCTGCTCCACCCCACCCTGGTTTTTGCATTATTCTGGATCCCCTGTATGGTGATTGTTTTCATTGTTATAGTTACCAGTTTTTTTGGGTGGTTAAATTCTCCCGGCTTCTTGTTCACTGCTTTTCAATGCTGGGGATTTGTGGGAGGTCCCCGAGTATTTGAGGGGCCGGGAGGAGCCTGTTTTACATGTCTCTGCAGTGCAGCGCCATCTGGCGGAGGATAACCCAAGTGTAAGTATCTATCTGGAGCTGGACGTACTGTATACGTATAATACCAATTCTACAGGTGAGTATTTCACAGAATTGTATTTTTTACTACCATGAGAATCTTTTTCAACTCTTAGTGAATCGAGGCCTAAGTGCCTATTTAGCCATTCGTGGACAGCAGTTCCAGAAACCAGTAAGCTATCACTGGCACCAGAATGCTGTTTCCTTCAGTGCTACTGGGAATCATGGGTCACTAATTGCTAAAATATATGGTGCAGGGACTAATGTGGTAATTTTTTTAATTGAATACTTTCTACTAGAGTTGGTTATTTTTACAGTGGACCAACACCCAGGCTTTTCACTATCCTGGGTTTTGGTCCACTTCCACAGGGCACACCCGATCGGGTTGTGAAACCTCCCAGAATGGCAGAAAAAACCTCACCCCGCTCCTACGGCGCATGCGAGGGCTTCGTCCAATCAGCGCGCTTAGAGCCGCTGTGGTATGCACGTACAAGGGACGGACAACCACAGCGGCTCCAAGCACGCTGGCGGCCGCATCTCGAGCTTCCCTCTAACAGGGAGCGTGCCCGCGCCGGCCATTCACAAACGGCCGTCTCGGGCGCGCGCCCTGCTAGAGAGAAGCGCGAGATGCGGCTTTGGCTCGCATATGCACCGTTGGAACGGGAGTAAGGTGAATGGGGTGTCCTGGGGGGTTTCACACAGCGGGGCATCCCGATTTCGGATGCCCAGCGGGGAGGGATCTGATCTATAAGATTCCCGGGCCGATCAGCCTGGGTGTTGGTCCACTTTAAACTTTTGGTGGATTTTAAAATTACTCTAATCCACTATCTAACATAATATCTGGGCTTCCAGTATTTTTTATATGTTGTGAAGAAACTGCAGTGATTAATAGCTGGTGTTTATAAAGATCTATTTGGTTTCGAGTTTGTTTTTGTAGTTGTGTATGTTTATTTTTCATTTCTTTGTCCATCAATTCCTGGGTAACATTGCTGTTCTAAAATGTTTTTTGGTAAACAGCTCATGTGCATGTGGATTAGTGTACAATATGTTGTGGACCTTTCAAATGTCTAAAATGATGACTATGTTTTTATATTTGTTCCGGAAAATTGGGCAAGCATAGAAGGAATATGACAAAGGACAGGTGTCCTCCCCAGATCATTCTCTACCAACAGCTGCTCGATCCCAGGGGGTGCAAAAGCGAGGGGCTAGCCGAATGACACTTTGCATATTGATATCTAGCCACTTGCTGTCATCTGGGAGAAGGGGGATGGGGTAGGTTTGGCAGCTTTTATTTGACAGCTGGGACTCAATCTTGCTTTCTACTGCCTGGGCTCATACTTGAAGAATAAGTGTACCTTCATGACAGCAATAAATATTGACTGCTATGTTGTTCCTGTTAAGAATCAATGCCTTCCCTATCCTGTCATAAAAATGGTTCTTACAAAGGAGAGTAGCCTGTTAGAACTTTTCAGAAAAAATTTGAGCCACATAGTCTGCCATAGAATGTGCAGCCCCCTATAGCTCATGAGGATTTAAAGTAGAGCAATCACTAAATGTTTAAGAAAAATATTAGGACGTGTGCTAGAATAGATGATAAAGGTTTTGGGGTTTCTTATACACCCCACTTTGTCATTTCTCCTCCACCCCCCCCCCAGCCCTGCTGTTAGAAATACACCTCTGTTCCACTGATGGATGCACTATGAGCGTGAAAGCCTTCATTATAACTGCTGTCTTGTTGTACAGTACATTCTCTATTCCAAGTATGCAGCACGCCCTGCTCCAGTAATGATTCATAACATCTGGGATATAGTCCACAAGAGGGCGTTTTACTGCAGAGATGGCAAAAAAAGAGGCCCCTCCCGGTCCTTATGTACCCGGGACCTCCCACTAAATTCCCCAGTTCATTCTCTGCAGTGGGCTGCGAAGGTCAAGATGATGGCTTCTCTCCTCGCAGGTAAGCTGGGCTGCACAGCCCCTGGCCCTGTGTTCTATTCCCACCCGTTCCACTTTTTGCTTGCCTCCCAGCCTTGGCTGCGTGGTCGGGTGACGGTAGGCAGCACCTATTAGAGGTACTTTACTGGAGTATTGATCCACCGCAAATCCCCCACCAAAGGGTAGGCGGCACACGTTTGGTGAGCCTGTATATGGGATACCCCGTCCGCTTTAGCCCTCCTTTACATGCCCCAAATGTAATTATGGGCTTATGCTCCCCCTTCTCCCGTTTGCCCGGTTAGTCGGGGGGGGGGGGGGGGGTCAGTGTCTGTATGTGTGTGAGTGGTTGCACTGTAAAGCTTTTATAACTTTGGACACTGTACAACTGCGCTGGCACATATGCTCAGCGTTTTTCCTTTTCTCCTCTCCTCCTTAATTCACTTTTGAAATGCCCGCGCGCGCTCGTCGACGGGGCCGGCGTCATTCTGGGGCCAGCTGCATTGATTGGCTGCGCGGCGGCCTGTCTTTGGCCTGTCCCCACGTTCCTGAGCTGATCAGCGCCATCTTTCCCTGGCATCGCGGTGGAGTGCTAGCTCTGCGACGTCCGTGGGTGCCCTCAGCAGGCTTGTATTTGTATTTGCTTAAGTTTTTGTTTTCTATACCATGCTGACTGAGTGTATTATGTTGTGTCTTTCAGGCGGGACAACCCAATTAGAGGTTTCTCCCGGTCCTGTGCCCTCTATTAACCATACTGACATTTTAGAGGCTTAATTAGTAAATCCTCCCACTAGCGGACATTTAAGGGGCATCCCGGGTAGCTGCACAGCGTAATTCCCATTGGTCATTGTGACTTAAAAAATCACCATATGGAGGCTTCTCAGGATGTTGTGCTCGGGGTCCCATCGGGGCAAGCCCGTCTGTGTGTGGTGTGCGGGGAATCCCATGTGGGCGATGATGCGCGGGTCTGTGTGCCCTGCGCCCAGCAGGCACTTGCGCGGCAATCTGGGCTGCATGTGTCTGGGTCGGCACCCCCCTTATCGGCCCCCACGCCCCCTCGCTTGATTATGACTCCCAGTGAGATCAACACCAGCGGGGAGTATCAACCTGATGTTTCCACCAGGCTGGCCAACATTGAGAGACTAATTGCTAGCTCTGCGGCCCGTAAGGCTCCAGCTAAAAGACGGCACGTGGCGCCTGCTGCGCCGGCCTTTATTATGGAACAAGATGATTTTCCTGATTTGTCTGACTATACCCCTCTCGAGGAAGGGGAATTATTCTCAGATTCAGATTTTTTCTGATGATCAGCATTGCCTTGGCGCTGATGCCGGCTCAGAGCATTGGGATGCTGATGACACCCATAGACTTCTGACTCAAATTTTGAAGTACTCCTGCAGCGGCACCTAAGCAGCAGGGGGAACTGTTTGGTACCACAAAACCATGTTTGGAATTCCCAGAACAGACGCATTTTAATACTCTGGTTCTCAAGGAATGGGAGCGGCCTAGCCGACTCCCCGGTATCCCTAAGGGGTGGGATAGGAGGTATCCTTTCCGCTCGGATGTGGTCAAATGTTGGTCAACTCCCCCAGAAGTAGATGCCCCTGTGTTGGGGTTGTCTAACACCTCTGTGGTGCATTCCCCTGATTCCACTACCCTGAAGGATGGTGAGGACCGGCATATTGACCAGCTGGCTTCCCACACCTTTGCCTGTGTGGGTTCTGCTTTGCGCCCGTTTTGTGCTTCCGCTATTACGGCCGTGGCTATTAGGACCTTGATTAGGGGCCTTCTGAAAGGCTCCCATGAGGATTCCTCTAGTGCTGATTTTAGAGCCTTGTCACAATGTGAGATGTTCATCAACTATGTTCTCTCTGCCTTAGATGACACCATTCGGATGTGTAGCAGGACCTCGGCTCTGGTTGTCTCTATCCGCCGCTCGGTTTGGTTGCGCCAGTGGGCAGCTGACAGTGCTGCTAAGAAGGCACTCACGGGGCTCCCCTTTAAGGGGCTGCGCCTTTTTGGTGATCGTTTGGACCTTTTTGCTAAGGGAGGTAAGTTGCCCCAACGCAAAAAGCAGCTGCAACCCTTTCGGGGCTCTGGGTCCTTCACTCCCTCCTTTCGTGGGTCTAGGTCAGGCAGGGGGGTATCCTTCGCGGGACACAGGGGAGATTTCTGGGGCAAGGGCAGAGGCCGTGCCCGGCCCGGATCCTCCTGGGGTTCCAAACCTAAATCTACTGCCAAGCCTGCTCTGCAATGAGGGGGCGCCCTCACCCTTGCGGGTGGGGGGACGGCTGCGGCTCTTCGCTCAGGTCTGGGCTCAACAAGTCTCAGACAATTGGATTCTGGAGGTTGCCTCCTCCGGATACAAGCTGAAGTTCGCGGACTGGCCTCCTCCCAGATTTCTCAGGTCCCGGGTTCCTACGGACCCTCGGGCAGCTCGGGGTCTTTTTCTGGCGGTACAAAACCTTTTGGCCACGGGAATCATTTGTCAGGTCCCTCCGGGAGAGCGAGGTCAGAGCTACTATTCCAATCTCTTTACAGTACCCAAAAAGGATTGTTCCATCAGACCCATCCTGGACCTAAAGCTTCCCAACAAGTTTATCAGGACCAGACGTTTTCGCATGGAAACTCTGCAATCCGCTATCAGCTCCCTGCGCCGGGGGACTTTGACTTCAATAGACATCAAAGATGCTTACCTTCATGTGCTGGTCTTCCCAGGGCATCAGCGGTTCCTCAGGTTCGCAGTGGAGGAACAACATTACCAATTTGTGGCACTTCCCTTCGGTCTCACCTCAGCCCCCAGTGTTCACCAAGGTGTTGGCGGGTGTACTTAACATTGCTATAATATCCATTAGTGGGTGGCATTAACCTTAGAGCATATTATGTGTAATTACCGTGGAGGATATGGTTTGATTATATGATCTTTCCAGTAGAATGCATACTGGCATAAGTTGCCCGGCGATCAGTATATTGCATAATTTTAGTTTTTCCCCTGATCATTGTATGTACAAAGGCACCCTGCCTTACAATTTGTAGATTAAGCCTTGTTTAATATATGTCTCACATTAACAACCAGTAGGTGAGCCTTATTGAGCTTTATTCTTATGAATTGTTTAGTTTTAGTAATAGCAGTGAGCATCTATAATACTTGTTTAGTACTACAAACAAGTTTCTGCTAACACATAAACCTTGACAGGTCTTCTGGCGCACGTATATATGCGCTCTGGCATCATCATGGCAGGTGATGTCTGTTACCTTTACGCCTGTCAGATCGGGAGGCAAAAGGTTTTTCCTGATGTACGTTTAGACGTACTACGGCTTCACTACTGGCGGGTGACGTCAGTCGTTTCTCTGCGGCCGTACTTACAGGAAGCGTCGTCTATTCCTGGTACATGCGCAGTATGCGCCCTGGCCTCAGTAAGGGCGGAACCTGTCATCAATCCTTTAGACATCACAGGCATGACACGAACGGGGCAGCGTTGGAATAAGGGGGTAAGTGGCTATATCCCTGCTTAAGGTGTGTGGACGGTACTTGATAATTGCTCTTGATTTCAATTGCCTGTGCCCCCAGGTGTCCCATATTTCCGTTTCTTTTTGCTGCTACATATACCCAGTTCTCAGAGACATAATTGTATGATTAAGGGCTCGTTTGAAGCCTGAAACGCGTCACAGTGTGAAGGGTGCTGAGGGGGTTGCTGATAGCACATGTATGGATTTTCGTGGTTTGGACTTTTAAACTTACAAGTAAAAGTTATATTTTAACTTTGGCTGGATTCTCAATCACAACTTTCGGTACTAGGAGAGGTTTTGGGAGCTTCTTTGGAGTCCGTGCCGGAGTACTACATCACAGGGGTGAGCTGGTTACACATAACTTGTTTTCATTGTTGGCGGGTGTGATGGCCCTTCTGAGAGCCTGGGGAATTTGCATTCTTCCCTATCTGGACGACCTTCTCATTACGTCCCATTCATTCCAGCAGGCAGAATTGGAAACCCGGACGGTGGTGGCGACCCTGGAAATGTTCGGATGGGTGATCAATTATCCCAAATCCCCCCTCTCCCCGTCCCGGGTGAACCCCTTCCTGGGTATGACTCTGGATACCATTCAGGCCAGGATTTTTCTCCCTCAGCAGAAGGTGGACTCTCTTCAGGCTCTTATTCATTTCTTGCTGTCCAGCCATCATCCCTCCATCCGGCAAGGGATGCAATTGGTGGGACAGATGGTGGCCTGCTTCGAGGCAGTTCCTTATACTCAATTTCACATGAGACCCCTTCAGCTCTATCTTCTGTTGGTCTGGGACAAGAGTCCCCTGTCTCTGGATCAGGCCTGTGTTCTAACGCCTCTGGTCCGGCGGTCCCTCCTGTGGTGGCTGGACTCGAGGAATCTTCTGGGGGGCAGATCGTTTCTGACACCATGTTGGGAGAGGGTCACTACGGATGCCAGTCTGTCAGGTTGGGGGGGGCTACTGGAGAGCCCTCCAATTCCAGGGGCTGTGGGGCCCTCGGGAGGCATACGCCCCCATCAATGTGCTGGAGCTGAGGGCGGTTCGGTTGGTGCTGGCGCAGCTGACGCCTCACCTCCAGGGCCTGCCGGTTCAGGTTTGCTCCGACAACCGGACTGCGGTCGCCTATATCAATCATCAGGGAGGAACTCGGAGCAAGAGTGCCCTCCGGGAGGTGTCGTTGATCCTGTCTTGGGCCGAGGACAATGTCCCGTGCATCTCTGCGGTTTACATTCCAGGAGCGGAGAATCTGGAACTGGATTCCCTGAGCAGGGGGGGGCCTCTCGCCGGGGGGAATGGTCCCTCAACAGCGAAGTCTTCCTATCCCTTTGTCACAGGTGGGGGATGCCGGACGTGGATCTGTTTGCTTCTCGCCACAATCACAAGCTGCCAGCATTTGTCTCACTGTCCCAGGATCCTCTGGCTTTGGCGGTGGATGCACTGTCTCTGTCCTGGCAGGGGTTCGGTCTCCTGTACCTCTTCCCTGAGTTTCCCCTTCTGAGCAAGGTTCTGCGCAAGCTGATTCAGGAAAGGGTGCCAGCTGTTCTGGTGGCCCCCAGGTGGCCAAGACAGGTTTGGTTCGCAGACGTCGTGCAGCTGGCAGTGGATCAGTACCCTCTGCCCTTGGTTCCGAATCTTCTCACTCAAGGACAGCTCTGTTACCCCAATTTACAAACGTTGGCTTTGACAGCCTGGCTGCTGAAACCTCCATCCTAAGGGAGAAAGGTTTGTCTGATTCGGTGGTTCAGACTCTTGTCAGGGCTAGGAAGAAATCCTCTTCTACCATCTACTATAGGACCTGGCGGACCTACATTGACTGGTGTGAGGCTAGGGCCTTTCCATGTCGGGTGTTCTCCATCCCTCGGATACTGGAGTTCCTTCAACATGGTCTGGATTTGGGTTTTCAACTCAGTACTCTGAAGGGGCACGTTTCCGCTTTGGCTGTTTTCTTCCAGAGGTCTTTCGCTCTTCATCCTCTGGTCAAGACTTTCTTCCAGGGGGTCACTCATGTGTGTCCTCCCCGCAAACGCATGTTACTGGTCTGTGATTTGAATTTGGTATTGTCTGCCCTTCAGGGCCCTCCATTTTAGCCTGTGCATGAGGCTGCGCTGTCTATTCTCACTTTGAAGGTTGCCTTCTTGGTGGCTATCACTTCTGTCCGGCGTGTTTCTGAGTTGGCGGCTCTGTCCATTCAGGCCCCCTACTTTGAGAGACACCGGGACAAGGTGGTTTTTCGCTTTAAACCAGACTTCTTGCCTATGGTTGTCTCTGCCTTCCACCTCAATCAGGACATTGTGCTTCCTTCCTTGTGCCCTAATCCTGGTAATGACAAGGAGAGGGCCTTGCATTCTCTGGACGTTGTCAGGAATTTGAAATACTACCTGGTGGCTACAGCGCCTTTCCGGAAGACGGACGCCTTGTTCTTGGTACCCTCGGGTCCCAGGAAAGGTTTGGCTCCTGTTAAGTCTACTATTAGTAAATGGATTCGTCAGGCCATTGTTAGGGCCTATTCTGCTAAGGGGAAGGATCCTCCTTTCCGGATCACTGCTCATTCTACCCGTGCTGTTGGGGCTTTGTGGGCCTTTCAGCACCAGGCTTCTGTTGAACAAGTTTGTAAGGCCGCTACTTGGTCTTCTGTTCATACTTTTTCCAAGTTTTACAAGGTTGATGTTCGGGCCTCAGCGGATGCTGTTTTTGGCCGCAAGGTTCTGCAGGCGGAAGTGGTTTGAGCTGTGCATTGTTGCCTTTTGGGATCCCTACCCATTTGTTGGACACTGCTATTGGATGTCCCAGATGTTATGAATCATTACTGGAGCAGCACGTGCTGCATACTTAGAATAATACAATTCTGTGAATACTCACCTTGTAGAATTGTTATTATAAGTATGCAGCACGCCCTGCTCCATCCCACCCTGAGTACTTATTCCTGGATCCTCTATATGGTGACTGTTTCCTGGTTAATGTTGTTAATTTGGTTATTGGCTTCTCCTGGTTCCCTTACTGCTTTTTTATACTGGGGAATTTAGTGGGAGGTCCCGGGTATATATGGACCGGGAGGGGCCTCTTTTTTGCCATCTCTGCAGTAAAGCGCCCTCTTGTGGACTATATCCCAGATGTTATGAATCATTACTGGAGCAGGGCGTGCTGCATACTTATAATAACAATTCTACAAGGTGAGTATTCACAGAATTGTATTTTTATGAGGTGCCAGCTTCTTGTCCACCATTGCACAGACACCAAAGGTGGAATAGGTGTTATCCAGGGTCTGTGAGTGTTGGGGCAATTTGTTTTTCCTAATTGTCGGCCATAAGTTTCAGAATTCGATGAACCCGCATGCCTTTTAGCATAGTAGAGTAGAGAAATTAAGTCCTTGGTAGGTAATTTTATCTTGTGTGCCTAAAGCGGACCAAAACACATGGTTTTGACTTTCCTTGGTTTTGTATCTTGCCCCCAGGGCTTCCCGATCTGTGGTCATTTTTGACTTTTGGTCCACTTAAAGCGAATCTTCAACATTTAATGAAAAGCCCAAACCCTTAAAAAAACTTTTCCCTAGCATCTAAAATTAAGATATTTAATGTTTTCAACTCTGTTCAGCACTCTAAGATACGGGTGACGCCATCTTGCCTCAGTAGCATCACATACTGAGGATAGGAGTCAAACGTGCCGGGGGCGGGGTTATAGGTGTGCTTTGCACAGATAAAGCAGAGCTGGGGTCAGGAAAAGGCAATCCTAGAATGCAGAGTGGCACAGTCAGAAGACACTTCCTGTTGGCAGCCTGTACCTCCATGTGCCATCATCTTGGATGTTTAAAGGCTCAGAAAAAGCAGTAGATCCAGGTAGGATGATTTTTAATGTGGGCAATCTGTATGTACAGGGTGGGGGAAACATAGATAGACTCTTATTTAGGGTGAAGGTCCTATTTAAGGTAGAGAACCAGGGACAGGAGCTCAAATATACATGCAGATTTTAAGAATTGCTTATAGTTACCTTTAAGTTAAGTGATTTGTATGGTCAGCGTAAGTTACAATGAATGAATAATTGTAACTTAACTGATGAATAATATTGAAAAGCCCCCCCCCCCCCCCACTAATTGCTTCTTAATGCAGACTCCAGGGCCACCTGATTCCCCCTTTCCCCCTGGGGCATCCTGATTTGGGATGCCCCACTGTCTGAACTACCCCCCTCAGATATACTAACCTCTCCAACGAGCCACCGGCGCATGTACGGCCGGTGGTGGCATCACATCCTTCTCCAGCTGTGCCCGGTCACTGAACCCCCCCAAAACTTAAACTGATTTTCACCCCCTTTCCGCATTAAACGGAGTGAGAGCATCTATTTGCTGCACGTGCAGGAATGCTAGCTACTTCCTCCTACTTGTCTTCCACTTTTTGGTTCATTGCTACGATGACTGCAAATACTGAATGAATCAACTGTCTGTGATGCAGAAAAGGCCTCTGTGTGGAGAAAGCTGGAAGGCGCAACTATAGAGTTGGAAGGTTGAAATCAACAATACCTTTCTGAGAGCAGAGTAGCATGAATCTGCTGTCTGTGAGGTAACTACCTTGTCAGACAGTGGAGCATACGCATGGATTCTGGGGCCAGTCACTAGCAAACCCCCTGCGAATGTAAATTCTGAATGCCCCGCTGTGTGAAACCTTCAAGGTCCGCTGTAAACTCTGCTTTTTTTTTGGGGGGGGGGGGGGGAATTGGTCCTTCGCTGGCTGCATCCTTACTCCGGTGAGTAGGACCAGTGTGGGGCGGATGGGACGCCAAAATGAGTGTTTATAATATTAATAGTAGTAATGGAGCATGTTTGGGACATATGGGTTTGGGCATGTACAACTGATTGGGGTGCAGCCCCCATGAAGCACAGTGTAGGGTTGGTAGGAGATGGTTTATTGAGTGCTGACAGGCAACAAGCCCTTTTTCCTGTATTCTAAGCATACAGTACGTCCTGCTCCATATATAATACTTACACGTGGGTAATCCTCCGCCAGAGGGCGCTGTTCACTGCAGACATGCAAAAACAGGCTCCTCCCGGCCCTTCATATACTCAGGACCTCCCACAAATCCCCAGATTTCTCTGCAGTGCTGACGAAGACATGAAGTATCACTCTCTCCCAGGTGAGCGAGGCTTTTACAGCCTGCGGCCCTGCAGGACTATTACCACCCGTCCTCTTTGATAAGATGTGCCTCCCAGCCTGGGCTGCGTTGGTCGGGTGAAGGTAGGCAGCACCTTGTGTGCTCACGGAGCCACACTCCACCGCAATCCCCCACCATAGGGTAGGCAGTTTAGGCTGATGGTGAGCCCCCATTAGATGCCCCTCCCGCATTGTTGCCCGTGCCCCTCATAGCGATGAACACTGGGCGCAGGTTCGCTTTTCCCTCGCTTCCTCCTGTAGCTCGGGGGAAAAGAAAGGGGGGCGGTATGTGTGTGGCGGTCCCAGTGTAATGTTACACGTTTATGGCCGTTGCCTTTTTATTTAAACTTGGGTGTCAGTGCCGCACTCCTTGCTCCACACAAACCTTGTCTGGTTGTGCGCATGTGTGTCCTTTCATTAGGAGAAGTGTGCAGCCCGGGCGGCAGCATCATTCTCTAGTGTTGAGAGCAATCTCCTTAATTACAACTCTGTATGTGTGTCCTATCCACTGCTGTCATTGACGTTGCGCTGGTTAGAGCTTCGCGCTCTTTGGGGGAGGCGGGTACTTGGCATGACGTGCCCCGCATCACGGCCAGATCAGGCCCGCCCCTCGAGGTTCGCTCGGCGCCTTTTTGACGGTCTTCGCGCATGCGTAGTTGCGATCCGCCTCCTCCCTTGGTCATGTAAGTGCCCTCCCGGGCGTTTTTTTAGTTCCTATGATTTTTTTATTACGGCTGCGCATGGCACTGACACCCCCCTCTTATCCCCTTTATGTCTTTCAGACGCCAATATTTCAGTGGCTTCTCCCGGCCTGACATATATTATAGCGGGTTCACATAAAAAATTCTCCCACAATCCTAGCGGGTCTTGGGGCATCCAGGGTTGCCTATTGCGTAAATCCCTGTGGGCATACTGCTGAGATAATCACCATATGGAGGCGTCTCAGAATTATGTACCCGGGGTCCCATGGGGACAAGACCGGCTGTGTACAGTGTGTGGTCAGCCCCATGCTGATGCTGACAGAGCACGGGTCTGCGGACCGTGTGCTGAACAAGCACTGACCCTGCAATCAGGTTTGCCAGTGGCTGCACCTCACTTCAATACACCCGTCTCCCGGACCTAAATCTCACTCCTGATGAGTCTCACTCGAGCGGGGATGACCAGCAAGTCGTGCCGCGCAGGCTGCCTACGGCTGAGCAGGTGCTGTCCAGTTTGGCGGAGTGCTTGGGCCCTGGAAAGAAGCGGTCCCCGACACCTCCTGGTTCTCCGGTTCCTAATGATACTGATGAATCTGCTGCTATGCAGGACCTTGATCCTTCTGATGAAGGTGAGCTATTCTCCAATTCGGGCTCCTCGGATGAGATGCCCTGGAGCCGTGATGATTCTGGGCACGATTCTTGGGGCCTGTGTGACACAGATGAACTACTTATTAAGATCTTTGAGGTTTTGTCAATCTCCCCTCCTGGAGAGGCTCCCAAGCCTAAGAAGGAGAGTTTCCACACAGCGCTGCCGCGCTTGGAATTCCTGGAACAGGAGCATTTCCAGAATCTTATATCCAAAGAATGGGATTCGCCTTGTAAACTTAAAGGGGTCCCAGGGGTCTGGGATTGGAAGTACCCTTTCCCTCCTGATGTGGTTAACTTTTGGTCAGCACCTCCTGTGGTGGATGCACCGATTATAGGGGTTACTAACCCCCCCCTTCATGACTGCTCCTCATTACCGTACCCTTCGGGATGCTGAGGACCGGCGCATTGACAGACTGGCTTTCCACGCCTTATCGTGTGCGGGGACGGCTCTGCGCCCGGTCTGTGCCGCGGCCATCACTGCGGTGGCCGCCAGGACTCTCATTAGAAAACTACTTGATCACCGACCTGAGGACCTCCCCTGGGAGGTCTTTAATGCACTCTCAGATTGTGAGGTTTATCCTCTCAGCGCTGGATGACACCATTAAGATGTATGTTAGAAACTCTGCCCTTGTGGTAGCTATTCGCCGCCTGGTCTGGCTGCGACAGTGGGGTGATGACGATGATACGAAAAAGGCTCTCACTGGCCTTCCTTTCAGAGGACGGCGTCTATTTGGGGCCTGTTTGGACCTTTTTGGAAAAAAAGGGTAAGGCACCCCTACGCAGAAGGCCGTCTCGGCCTCCTCGGGGCAGGGACACCCCTCCCCCTCCCTACGTTAGTGTCAAACATGAACCTGAGGTGTGCTTCCAACTTTTCGGAGTGGATTTCCACCACAGGGTGGGCAGGCAACGCCCTGGGCCCTCGGGCAGGGCTAAGTCCAAATCCGCCAAGACTTCCCAAGCATGAAGGGACGCCCTTCTGGGCGAGGGGACTGCCACAGCACCTGACTCCTATCTGGGAGCGTATCTCCTCCTTCTGGTGGTTCCAGGAGGTAGTTCCCCTGGACACAGGATAGAATTTGCTGGGCGGTCCCTCTCAGGGGTTGTCAGGGTGCTTCTAGCCCCTGTTTTCCCCTCAGGAGTTGGTGCAGGCCGTACCCGGCCTGCAGAGTCTGGGCTTACTTGCAGGTTGCCCTTAACAGAATGGGGCGATGGCCTCTATGTTAACCTTTCTCTTTCCCTCAAAATGATGAGGCAGTCTGGGCCATGCTGGCCTATGGTAGGCTTGGCAATTCTACACTCACAGGTAGTCCCTGTATGACATCTCAGTCTTGGGACACAGGCGCCCTGTGCAAGGGGGGCTTCTGGCCTCCTGTGGAGATCTAGATCCTTTTAGTTCCCCCTGTGTCTTCTTGACACCAAGACCTTTACTAGTCAGTGTTGAAGGACCAACCCTGCGGATTGGGGGCCTTGTTTTTGGCCTCTCTTCCGCTCCCAGGCTACTCGCCATGGGGGTGATGTCTCTGACATGCCTGTGGGGCGTCCGCACTAGGACCTACCGGATCGTCCTTCCTTACTTCCCAATCTCTACGTCAGGCCGAGTGGGTTAGTTGGCCGGCGGTGTCCTCTGGGAGTTATTTGGATGGGTGCTCAGTCACCTCAATCCCTCATGGGCCCTTATTCGCTATCTCCATTCCTTGGATTCGGTTCAGGCTGGAGCCTTCTTCCTTGGCAATAAGTAGACTCCTGGTTACAGGGGCTCTGTCCCTCTTTGCTGACACCTTAATTTCACCAGGCAGGATTGCAGCTGGTGGGCCCGTTGGTGGCGTATCAGATGATGTCCCTTATATACAGAGCCCTTGGGCTCTTCGGCACAGTAGGTTATTGATCCTAGATGGGGTTCCAGCACCCCTGGAGCTAGGTCTGTGCTCATTCCCCCTTGGTACGGTGGTTCCTCTTGAGCTGGTTACATTCAAGGACCCTGTCAGGGGGCACCCCCTTCTTTGCTTGCATCTTCCTGTGAATAGTCAACTTGGATGCCAAGTCTCGCAGGTTGGCGGGGGGGATTTTCTTCCAAAACCCCCCCCCCCCCCCGCGGTTCCTAGGTAGGGTCCCTTAGAGGGTCCATCTTACCTACTGATTTTGTTAAACAGTGAGCTTTCAGTTGGCTCTATCTTGCTGGACTTCTCCTCTTCAGGACCTGTCTATTTGGGGGACTCTTGGCCTGTCGGAGGACAGTGGTCTGTAATTTTTTATTGGTCTGGACCTTGAAGCAGGATTATTCTCCTGGGAAGGTTTCTGATCCTGATCTAGGTGGGGGTCTACGTTCCCTGCACCTCAGTGGTATTCGCTCCAATGGATGTCCTTCAGTGGCAGGTTGTGCTATCCTGGTGTCCCCCTGAGAGCCAACTAGGGTGGCTCTGTTGGGTCTCGTTAATATCACAGGGGCTCTGCCCTTGTTTTTACTGCCCCAGATTATTCTGACTCTGGTCATGGGGGCTTAGTAATTTTATGTCTGGACATTCTATTTTATATGTCTTCTCTTCATTCACCCTGATATGTGGGGTTCTGTGCAAGATTGCGCTGATAAGGGGACCCGTGATACTGATGGCCCCTGGGTGGCCTAGTGGACTGTGGTTCGCAGATGTTTCTGCTGAGGACAGCGGACCTGTACGCTCTCTCAGGAGTGCGGTTCTGCCATTTTTCAAGCTCCTTATTATGTCGCCCCAATCTACAGGCTCTAGTCTGATGGCTTGACAGTTGATTCTTTCACCCTTTTGGAGATGGGTTTATCTTCTGGGTGACTTTGTCTATGGGGGGCTTGGAGCAAGCATCTTCTTCCTCCGTCTATTATAGGGTATGGTGTGCCTGTATTGATTGGCATGAGTCTTGGCCTCTTGGACGTTGGACGTTCTCTGTTCCCAGGGTTCTAGAGTGATTACAGCATCGGTTGGGATTGACTCCCCATCTTGGTATTCTGAATGTTCAGGTTCTACCCTGTCTGCCATCCTGTAGAAGTCTTGTTCAGTCTTCCTTGTTAAGCTTCTCTTGGGGATTGCTCACGTGCATCTCCCCAGTAGTTCTATGGTCCCTGTTGGGATAAATTTTCATTCTGTTTGCCCTGCGGATGTTTCCCTTGGAACTTATTCTGGATGCTGTCTGAGCTGTTTTGTAGTTAAAGTTGCCCCTCCGGGGGCTGTTGCTTCAGTCAGACATGTGCTTGAGAAGGTGGCTCTGTTTACTTAGCCCTCGTTCATTATATATGTATACACACCATGGTGTGGTGGTATTCCGCCTTACGCCGGACCTTTTTGCCCAAGGTGGTGTCTTATGATCATGATAAGGCCTTTTAGTCTGCCTATGGGCCTTATTCTTAGTAATGCTGAAGCAAGGGGGTCTACATTCCCTCAACAGGTGTTGAAGTTTTCCTGGTTGTTTCTTGTCCTTTGGGGGACTGATGCCCTTCGGGGTCTGCGGGCGCCTCCATATGTACCGTATGCACCTGATCTCATTTGCTTCCAGGGCCTTGGCGCCCTTTGGACTGATCTTCCTTGGATGGTTTGCCTTCCTGGTCCTGATTAAAGGTTTCGGCTTCTTGCTGATCCTTGTTAGTGAAGGGGTCAGTATCCCCGCCTGTCTTGCGGGAGACCAGTTTTCAATTCCCCCTTGGAGGAGAGTTCTAAGTTTTACCGTGGCTCCTGTTGCATTTGGGCTGGTCAGGCCGTCACTCTGGCCTATTCCTTTAAGGGGAAGATTCTTCCTCCTTTTTTTTTTTTTTTTTTTTTTTTATTCCTTTGGCCCTTCGGCACCAGGTTTTCTGTTAAACAGGTTTGCTAGACCGCTGCTTGTTTTCTGTTCATATCTTTTCAAAGGTTTTATGTGATTGACGTTAGAGCCTTTGCTCATGTCGTACTTGGTAGCAAGGTTTGCAGGCGACAGCGACTTTACTGTCTGCTGTGCCTTTTTGTATGGGGATCCCACCCTACTTTATGGACACTGCTATTGGATGTCCCACGTGTAAGTATTATATATAGAGCAGGACGTACTGTATGCTTAGAATAATACAATTCTGTAAAATACTCACCTGTAGAATTGGTATTATACGCATACAGTACGTCCTGCTCCACCCCACCCTGGTTTTACATATTCTAAGCATACAGTACGTCCTGCTCCAGATATAGTAATAACATGGGGGTAATCCTCCGCCTCCGGCGCCATGCACTGCAGACATGTAGAAAACAAGCTCCTCCCGGCCCTACATATACCGAGGGACCTCCCACAAATCCCCTAGATTTCTCTGCAGTGCTGGAACTGCGAAGACATGACGTATCACGCTCTCGCAGGCGAGCGGGGCTTACAGCCCGAGGCCCTGCGCGACTTTTTCCACCCGTCCCCTTGTGTAAAAATATGCCTCCCATCCTGGGCTGCGTTGGTCGGGTGAAGGTAGGTAGCACCTTGGTGCTTAACGGAGCCATGCTCCACCGCAATCCCCCACCATAGGGTAGGCGGTTTAGGCCGATGGTGAGCCTCTTGTGGGTGCCCCTCCCGCATTTTGCCCCTACCCCGGGTAGCGCTGGACCCTGTGTGAGGGTCGCCATCCTTCCTCATTTCCCCATCTAGTAGGGGGAAAAGAAAGGGGGGGGTATGTGTGTGACGGTACCAGCGTACCGGTATGTCATGCTTCTGGCCTTATTTCTGCCTTTATTAACTCCGAGATGTCAGAGCCGCGCTGCTTGCTTCTTACTCCGTTTTCAGCGGCCTCTGTCTTGTTGGACTTCTCCGTTTCAGGGCCTGTGCATTGGGGACTCTTGGTCTGCCGTAAGACAGTGGCCTGTCCCTTTTTTCCTGGTAAAGTCTCGGGACTAGTTGTTACTTCCAGGAAGGCTCTGATTCTGATCTAGGTGGGAATTAACATCCCTTGCTTTCTATCGCTTGTAGTCTCCGACGGATGCCCTCCTTTGGTAGGAGGTAATCTATTGGCCCTCTGAGTTCCTACCGGTATGGAACTGTTGGGCTCTGTCACGATCACAGGGGTTCTGCCCTTTAGTATTGGCCTAGATTGGCCTAACCTTGTGCTTTGGGGCTTAGTAGTCTCTGGCTGGACAATTATACTTGATATGGCTTATCTTCTTCGCCCTGCCAGGCAGGGGTCTGCGCAAGGTCGCTAAAAAAGGGAAGTACCGTTATGCCTGGGGCCTGGGTGGCCCAGGGGGGTGGCGTCCGCTGAGGCTTCTGCTGAGTACAGTGGGCCTGTACGCTCTCTCACAAGGTCTGTTCTGCATAGTCAGGCTCTTCTCCATTTCACCCCCATCTTCAGGCTCTATTTTGGAGTTAGACTGGTTTTGTTCCTCACCCTGTTGGAGATGTCATATCTCTGGGTGTCTTGTTTCCAGGAGGGAAGCCTACTACAGAAGTATGCTCCAATCTTTTGTGTTGAGCATGCATCAGGGTTTGCTCAGGTACATTCCTTGAGGAATTCTTGCTCCCCCTAGGGGGTTTACTTAGTCTGATGCCCTGCTAAGGGTTACCTGGGGTCTTATTCAGGCTCTTCTGACCGGTTCCTTATCTCTTGTCGCTCTTCTGGGGCGGTTGCTCCAGTCATACGTGTGCCATAAAGGATGGCTTTGTTAACGGTCATGGTCTATATATATATGTACACCATGAGAGGGGGATGCTCCGCCTTACGCCGAGTTTGGCTCCAGGTGGTGTTTTTGATTCTCCTTTACTCCAGATCCTCTGGGCTACTGTCTTGTTTTACTTTGAGCTAAGGGGATCTGTCTTCCCCTCCAGGTGTTGGAGATTTCTTGGTCCGTTTCTTGTCCCTGGTAGGGATTATGCCCTTGGGACTTATGGGTCTCCATCCTTTAGTACAGGATCTGATTGATTCCACGGGTGTAGGTGCCCTCGGATCGGCATCACTTGGTTGGTTTTGTCCTTCTGAGCCTAGAGTAAACGTTTCGGCTCGTGCTGAGTGTTGTTGTTTTCAGTATTACTGCAGGTCTCGCTTGAGACCAGACTTCTAAGGTTGCCACGGCTACTCTCTTTTGCATGAGCATGGTTAGGCCGTGTCCCTGGCCTGTTCTTTTAAGCGAAGATTATTCTTCTCTCTCGGTTGTTTTGCCCTCTTACTACTTGTGCTTGGCTTGGGCCTTTCAGCACTAACTTCTGTTGAGCATGCTGGCTTGTCCGCTGTTTGTGTTCAGTTCTCCCTTTACAGGTTCAAAGGTTGAGGTTAGAGCCTTGCTCTCGTTGCTCTTGGTAGCATGGTTGCGGGTGACAGCGCTTTTTCTGTTGGCTGTGCCCTTTTTTCACGAGGATCCCACCCTACTTTATGGACACTGCTATTTGATGTCCCACATGTTATTACTATATCTGGAGCAGGACGTGCTGTATGCTTAGAATAATACAATACTGTGAAGTACTCACCTGTAGAATTGGTATTATACGCATACAGCACGTCCTGCTCCACCCCACCCTGGTTTCACTTGTTCTGGATCCCCTGTATGGTGATTATTATCATTGATATTATTGCCTGTTTCTGGGTGGTTGGTTTCTCCTGGCTTCTCCTTCTCACTGCTTTTCAATGCTGGGGATTTGTGGGAGGTCCCTCGGTATATGTAGGGCCGGGAGGAGCTTGTTTTCTACATGTCTGCAGTGCACGGCGCCGGAGGCGGAGGATTACCCACATTAGTTATTACTATATCTGGAGCAGGACGTGCTGTATGCGTATAATACCAATTCTACAGGTGAGTACTTCACAGAATTGTATTTTTCTGGATCCCCTGTATGGTGATTGTTATCATTGCTATTGTTACCAGTTTGGTGGTTGGTTTCTCCCGGCTTCTTTTCTCACTGCTTTTCAATGCTGGGGATTTGTGGGAGGTCCCTGGGTATATGAAGGGCCGGGAGGAGCCTGTTTTTGCATGTCTGCAGTGAACAGCGCCCTCTGGCGGAGGATTACCCACGTGTAAGTATTATATATGGAGCAGGACGTACTGTATGCGTATAATACCAATTCTACAGGTGAGTATTTCACAGAATTGTATTTTTTTTTTCTATGTATATTTTGTGTTCAGAACATTTTACTTCTGATGTTATTAAATATTGTTTTAAATCCATATAAAATGACATGGAATGCACTAAACCACGCAAAGGAGCATGCATAAAGGGTTTCAAGAGTATACTGTTTGAGAGTGCTATTAATCAATTAGTCACACACCTTATAAAGTAATTGTGCAATCTCCAAATCTTACCCAAAGCGTGTTCTATAAAAACATTTGCTATATGAGGGCTCTGTTTTTCTAAGGGTATCCTGGCAAGTTCCCACAGCCTCTTACAGAGAAAGTGTGCCTAGGCACCAGAACAGGCGTTAGCACTGGGCTTACCTGGGCAGGTGCAGGACCCTTCACCTTGGGAAGATCCACTTTACATGGTGGCCATATGTGACGCACCTCTTCCCAGTTGTGGACGAGATCATTCCTCCCTTCCCTTTGGAGTATGCAGGTCTGTGGAGGACTGGCAGCCAGGGGCCTTCATGAGATTTTGTTTCTTTTTGTCTGATTTTTTTTTTTCCATCTATTCCTTCATTCTCCCTTTCGGTCACTCCTTTTCTTTTTTTTCTGGCATTTCTTCTTATCTTTTTTTTTTTTCCTTTCATTCTACCATTTGTTTGTTTCTGTCATTCCTTCTATTTTGTTCTTTCTTCATTTCTGTTCTGGCTTTTCTTTTTTCCCTATATCCAGTCCAGGTCGTCCCAGTGATGACATGTGGGTATTCCGCCCCCAGGGGGCGCTCGACTGCAAGATCAAAAGCTGTCGCTCCTCCTCCCAGCCCCCTATAAAGGCAGGTGTCTCTCTATCATTTCCCAGTGTTCATCTTGCAGTCTGGCTGCTGAAGATCATTATTTTGGCAGCTGAGCGGGCCCTCCTAGCCCGTCGGCTGCTGCGGACCCTATTACCATGATCCCGTGAGACACACTTGCCTCCCAGCCACGGCTGACTAGGGATTGTGACGGTAGGGAGAACGCCGGGGTCAGGCGTTTTGGCAGAGCTAGTCTCTGGGCCGCAGACCCTGTTTAATGGGTAGCCAGCCATAGGCTGATGGTGAGCCTACTGGGGGAACCACATAGCTGACTAGAGGCCTTATATTCCTACCCATCCCACAAGCTTTATTTTGGGTTGCTGTGTGTGTTTGTGCAACTTTACTGTTTGCTGTGTGCGTTTGCACTTATGCTTACCTCCCTCACTCCCTCAGGCTGGCTGCCTCCCTCTCCACTCCATCTTGCCACATGCACATACGCTGTGAGGGGGGGCACCGCTTGCATGGTTTTGTCAGTGGCGGAGGTGTGCGGGCGCGTGGTGCGCGCCGCACGGGCAGGATACGTGTGCCCGTGGGGGGCCTCCCTGCGGCTATGGCCGCCATTGTCTTCCCTGGCCTCCCTGGTGTGCTGGCTCTTTTTTTCGCGCCGCCGGGGGGGGGGGGCAGGACCGCACGCTGACGCTTTTCGTGTCATCGCCGTGAGGCCCACCCCTCGAGGATCGCGCTGAAGCTGCTGCGTGATGGGGACGGCTTCTCTTGTGCTACTGCTGCTGCCTTTCCTTGCCTGGGACCCCTCCGCTGCTGCACCCCCGCTACTGTCGGTGTCGTGAGTCCCTCTTATAAATGATTTATTGTGATTTTATGCATACGCTTGTGGGATACTGATGGCCCTCTCTTTTGTCTCTGTTTAGGTGGGCCCAGTAATTGAGGGTTGTGGTTCCTCCCGGTCCCCCCGCCCCCTCCCCCCTCCCTTATTAAGAGGGATCATATAGGAGGGATCATATAAGAGGGATCATTTAGGTTTGGGCCGTTCGTGCCTTGTAACCTGCATTTGCCAATATTATTAATGACCATAATGGAGGCATCTGGGGATAGTGAGCTGCGGGCCCCATCTGGGCGGGTGAAGCTCTGTCCCTTGTGCAGTGCAAGCCCTCTAGGCGGATTCAGCACTGTTTGTACCACTTTCGCCAGGAGCGTCATTTTGGACCATGACCGGGCGGGCGTACCTGCCCCTAGCCCTTCACTGCCTGCGGCCTCTCCAGAACCCCATTTTAATTTGGCATATAGGGTGGCCAGTCTCGAGAGACAGATCTCGCGAACGGCGCCTAAGAATGCCTCGGATAATGATGATGATCTTTTTGATGGTCTTGGCTCTGTGGAGGAAGGTGAGTTGCCAGATGATTCACGGTCCACTGCGGATTATTCTGCTGGCGAGGACAGTTTGTCTGGTTCCTCCTCGGATGAGGATGCGTGGCTCCCTGATGATACAGAGAAATTGCTTGCCTCAGTTATTGAAACTTTACACATTGTCCCTCCAAGAGCGGCTAAGAGGAAGCAGGGTGATTTATTTAGGCCTGAAAGTCAGAGGCGAGTCTTTCCAGAGCAGGCCCATTTTTCTAATATGATTTTCAAGGAATGGGAATTGCCTAACAAGCTACCGTCGGTGCTTAAGGGCCTGGATAGACGGTATCCCTTCCCTGAGGAGCTGGTCCGGCTATGGTCTCGTCCTCCCGAGGTGGATTCCCGTGTCGAAGTTGTCCAACACTACTCTTATGCCGTCACCTGATACCGCTTCCTTACCTGATCCAGCTGACAAGCGCATGGACCAGCTGGTCTGTCATGCATTCACCTTTGCTGGTGCCTTTTTTCGTCCTGTGTGTGCCGCGGCTATTGTCTCCCTGGCCATCAGAAAGAAGGTGAGACGCCTTGTGGATAGCGCTAAGACTCGCAAGCGGGCGGGGGAATATAAAGACCTCAAGGCTTGTGTGGATTCCATTGCTTTTGTTGTCTCTGCCATGGACAATGGTGTCCGGCTTGGTGCCAGGATTTCGGCCCTGCTTGGTGCACTTCGCCTCTTGGTGCACTTTGCTGCTCGCTCTGGGTGCGGCAATGGTCGGCTGATGCCGCGGCCAAGAAGTAGCTTACTAGTATCCCCTTCGTGGGGCACAGGTTGTTCGGGGAGCGTCTGGACCTCCTGGTCAAGGATGGTAGGCTCCCTCAGAGACGGAAGCCTGCTCTGCCTTTTTGGAGCTCATCTACCTATCGCTCCTTTCGAGGAGGAAAAGGCGCTTCATTTTCAGGTGGCCGCAGAGATACCTGGGGTAGAGGTAGGTCCCGCAACCGACCCAGTCCCGCTTTTTAGGTCCCGCTGCCGACCATTGCCGCACCCAGAGCGAGCAGCGAAGTGCACCAAGCAGGGCCGAAATCCTTGAGCTATTGGTGCCTCCTGGGCTTTTCACCACCAGACATCTGTTGAACAGGTTTGTAAGGCCGCCCCTTGGTCTTCAGTTCATACTTTTACCAAGTTTTACAAGGCTGATGTCAGGGCCTCAGCTGATGCTGTCTTTGGCCGAAAGGTGCTTCAGGCGGTAGTGAAATGAACTACATGCTGTTCCACACTGGAGATCCCGCCCTAATGGACACTGCTTTTGAATGTCCCACATGTCATCACTGGGACGACCTGGACTGGATATAGGGAAAAATACAATTCTGTGAAACTCACCTGTAGAATTGTTTTTGAGTATATCCAGTCCAGGTCGTCCCACCCTGCCCTTGTTCATTATCTCTTGTTTGCCTGTTATGGTCATTACCATTTGTATTCTTGGACTTGTTGTCCTTAAGTTTTTTGTTGGAGAGGGTACAAGCTGAAGCTATGTGAAGTAACATGGTTTCTTGGCCTCCTGGCCTATCTCCTCTTTACTGCTTTTTACCCACTGGGAAATTATAGACACCTGCCTTTACAGGGGGCCGGGAGGAGCGACAGCTTTTCCTGTCATCCATTTTATTCTTTCTTTTTTTTTTTTTTTTTCCTTCAATGACTTTTTTCTTTTCATTTTTTTTTTCTCTTTTTATTTCATTTGTTCCTTTTATTCTATTATACATTTCCCTTGTCAAGCACAACAGCAATTCCAGTATGGGAGACTAGTATGGGGGCTGCAGCAATAGTATTGTGTCCGTAAAGATGTGGGCAATCAGGGGTGTGCAGAGATTCTCATACATTGTATCAAATGGTTACACCTCTCCACAGAGAAGATGTCTTTTTAAAGCTGAACTTCTGTCAATATTAACCCCTCCACACTACCCTGTCGCTGAGGCAGGATGGGGGCAGTTTACAAAAAAAATAACCCCCTACCTTAACCCAGGGGCGCATGTCTCTCCTCCAGTGCTTAGGATCCTGGCCGCCGCCTTCTTGGAAGTGAAACAGAGTGCTGTACTCCCGGGGGATGCCGCTTTCTTGTTTTGATATTGACTGAAGTTTTGCTTTAACACAAAATTTGCCTGCAAGCATGGAGTCTGCAACTTGGCCCCCGGGCAGCCCAAGTGGGATTCCCCTGGTAAGGGCTTTTATCTGGCCCTAGTGTCTTTTACACTCTATGGCCTGTATGTGTGGGTTTTAGTTTGTTTAAAGTGGAACAAAACCAGCTGGCCTTCCCTTGGGGCATCCTGGATCATGATGTCCCGCTGTGTGAAACCCCTCAGGGGCGCCACTGCACTCACCTCTTACTGGCGCTCTTTAGGCGATGCGAACGTGTGGCATCCCCGCTCCTTTGGGCTGTGCACGCACTCCCGCGACCATCTATTCAGATAGTCTGGGAGCAGGAGTGTGCGAGCTGCAAGTGGTATGGCCGCTCTCACTCCCATTGCTGGGCTGTGTTTAAACAAATCTAATTTGCTGAGCAATTAATATATACAGCAAACAGCTCTGATTGGATGAGAGCCCTTGCCTGTGCACATATCTTGTGCCGTTGGACCGAGGTGAGTTTGAAAGGGCAATCTGGGGGGGGTTCACACAGCCGGGCACCCAGACTCAGGTTCCACACCACTACTTCATGTTCACCCATACTGTCCCAGGCCTATAGCTGTATTTTGAGCTCTAGGAGCAATAGGACAGGACTGTTGAAACTGACACCTAATAATAATGTGCTTAGTCTTTCTGTGTAGAAGACTTTATGGTTCTGCTGTGTGTGGTCTGGAAACTTGCAGCTTCCAGCTGAACAGGTGGAAATTGTGTCTGCACTTTCACATTCTAACCCAACCGCTCCCGCCACCCGTGAGCCACCAATATGAGAAATACAGTCTTTGTCCAAATGTGTTTCCAGGCCCCCACCCCCATAAGACCAAGCGTTGTGCGGGAAAGGGAAGGAATTCAAAGCTCTGAATTTGGTTTATATTTATCTAGGGCCCCAACCATATCTAGTACCACCCAAGTGTTACATATAGGTTATCAATCACCTAAATAAATCCTTAGGCATACAAAAGACTGTCTTTTAAAGCAGAACAAAACCCACCAGTGGCCTACCTGGAACCTACAAAGTTCCAGGGCCAGCCTCTGGCTTTCCCCCAGGGCATTCCGTATCAGGTTGCCCCACTATGTGAAACCCCTCGTGGACTCTTGTCCAATCTAGTTGTTTACAAAGGGAAGCGCTGCGCATTGAAGGTAGTTAGAGCCCTTTACCGAAGAATGTAAACACGGCAAAGGGCTCTGATTGGATGAGAGGCCGTGCATGCACCACAGTTTTACTCAGCGAATTGGGGGAGAGTTCACACAACGGGGTTTTGTTCCGCTTTAAAGTGCATTAAACTCTAATAAAAATGCACAGAAATGTTTGTCATCCTTTTCGGAGCAGTTTTGTATTTAGATAGCAAATTGGGCGCTTCAGTAGAACATAGATGGCAACAGATTGGTTGGAGTACAGATCAGTCTGCGCCTTGCCGCATGCCACCTGCTAGGATCTTTCATACCTTGGGAAACTGATTTATGTCCTCTGAAAACCAGGGCCTACCCTGGCACAGAGTTGCCAATCAGAGTTTAGGTCTACTTAAAAGGAAAACACCCTATTCCAAGTATGTCCCACACCCCGCTTCCACTATTCATGACATATGGGTTATGGTCCAGTAGAGGGCGAACTTCTGCAGAGATGAAAGCAAAAAAGAAGCCCCTCCCGGTCCATAAATACGTGGCACCTCCCACACATTTCCCAGTTCCTTCTCTGCAGGACGGCGAGCAAGTCAGAAGATGTATGCTGCTCTTCCTTGCAGGTAAGCCGGGTTTACACCCGGCCATGTTTGCTCTATTTCTGCCCAGACCTTTATGCACTAAGCCCATTTCTAGCCTCCCAGCCTTGGCTGCAGGTCCGGGTGATGGTAGGCTTCACCTTAATAGGTGTTTAGGGAGCCATGCTCCCCCGTGAGACCCCATACAAGGGGGTAGGCGGGATCTGGGTTGGTGACCCCGGTTTGGGATGCCCTGTCCCCATTCAATTCCTTTACACCTGTTGGTGAGGGATTCTCCCCCTTCCGGGTCCCCTCTGTTACCCTCCTGCGGGGGGGGGGGGGGAGGGATGGCATTGTTCTCCTATTTTTCACTTTATGTATATGTGTGTGTGTGTGAGTGCGCTTGATTCACGTTGCGCTGTGCGCTCTGCCTGCAGTCTGGGGGAGCTTCTTCCCCTCAGGCTGATTCTGTGAGGGGGCGGTGCCGGGCGCTCGCGCGTTGCCCGCCCCCTTCCGTTGGCACCATTGCGGTCCCATCCCCTTGCTGGGAACAGCATTACTTGGACTCGGAGGGAAGGGGGCCGAGCGCGGCGCGCGATCCGCGCTGGCCCGCCCCTTCTTCTCCCTCCCTCCCTCTTTCTCACAAGCGCTGCTGGCCGATTAGGACGCCATCTTCTGTGGTGGGTGAGTGCCCTGCTGGGCTTCCCCCCTATTCTTGCGATGCTTGGCCAATATGCCTCAGTCGCCGCTTGGGGCAGCGCTGGCCTCTCTGCTTTTGTTTTACTCATGACATGTATTTATTATGCAATGCTGTGTGTGTGTGAGTGCATGTGCTTATGGCCACATATCTTGTGTCTTTCAGGAGGACTCTCTGTGCCTTGCTTAAAAGGGGGTTCTCCCGGTCCTAGGGTCCCTAGCTGTAATTGGGGCACTTATAAATCCTCCCACTCGGGACTTAAAGGGGCATCCCGGGTTGCTTACCAGCATAATTCCCTCTGGTCTTTGCAGCTACCTTAAAATCACCATATGGAGGCTCCACAGGATACCGGGCTTGGGCTACCTTCGGGACAATCCCGGCTAGGTGTGGGTTGTGAGGTACCCCTTATGGGGGAGAATGTGCTAATTTGCATACCATGTGCGCAACAGGCCATTACGCGGCAGTCGGGATCCCAGGTGTCTGGGTCCGTGCCTCCCACCTCATCTCCTACCCCTCCCCGCATCATCCGTACCCCAAATGACACTGTCATTAGTGGGGGGTCGCACTCGGATGTATGTGCTAGGCTGGCCAACCTCGAGAAAATTATTTCTAGCTCAGTGGGCAGAATGGCCCCTGCTAAGAAAAGGCATCTGTCACCGGCTACGCCGGTAATTGATTGTGATGATTATGACTCCCCTGACTGGGCTGATTATTCCCCGCTCGAGGAGGGGGAATTATTTGAGGAATCAGAGACTGAGGAACTGCAGTTCTTTGATTCTGATGCCGGGCAGGCGCTGGGGGATGCTGTGGATACTTCCAGGGTCCTGACCCATCTCTCCGAGGTTCTGGGTATTTCCCCACCAGCGGAGGCCCCTCCGAAGAAGGGGGAATTCTTTGCGTTCTCTAAGCCTCGCTTGGAGTTTCCAAATCGGGATCATTTTGACAGCATGATTCTTAAAGAATGGGAGAAGCCGAGTTGCCTTCATGGTGTTCCTCAGGGATGGGATAGGAAGTATCCCTTTCCGGTGGACGCGGTGAAGCGCTGGTCTTCCCCTCCCGAGGTTGATGCGCCCATCTTAGGACTGTCCAACACCTTCGTTGTACATACACCTGATGCCACTACCCTTAAGGATGCCGAGGACAAGCGCATTGATCAGATGGCTTGCCATGCCTTTGCCAGTGTGGGTTCAGCCTTGCGGTCTGTCTGTGCATCGGCACTCGTGGCTGTGGCTACCAGGTCGGAGATCAGGGACATGTTAATTGGGTCCCAGCTCAACCCGGACAGCGTTGAATTCACAGCCCTTAAGAGGTGTGAATTGTTAATGAATTTTGTTTTGTCGGCTTTGGCGACACTATTACCATGTGTAGTAGAATTTCGGCTCTGTTGGTGGCCATGCGCCAATCGGTCTGGCTGCGCCAGTGGGCGGCTGACATTGCGGTAAAGAAATCACTTACAGCTCTGCCCTTCCTGGGAACGCGGCTGTTTGGAGACAAATTGGATTCTGTGGCGAAAGGTGGAAAGCTACCTCAGCGTAAGAAGCAGCGTCGCTCCTTTCGGGGGGCAAGCTCCTTCAGTCCTCCCTTTCACGGCGCCAGAGGGGGCAGAGGTCTTGCCTACTCTGGCTTCAGAGGGGGTTCCTGGAACAGAGGTAGAGGACATGCCCTTCCTGCCTCTACCTGGGGTTCCAAGCCCAAGCCCGCTGCCAAGCCAGCTCAGCAATGAGGAGGCGCCCTCACCCTTACGGGTGGGGGGACGGCTGCGGCTCTTCTTCCAGGTCTGGGCCCAGGAGGTTACGGACAAGTGGATATTGGAAGTGGTCTCGTCTGGGTACAAACTGGAGTTCGAGTACCGGCCTCCTCCCAGATTCCTAAGGTCTCGTGTGCCTTCAGATCCTCGGCGGGGGAAGGGCTCCTGTCGGCTGTAAAGAACCTCCTGGACATGGCGGTCATATGCCCGGTGCCTCTTTCAGAGAGAGGCCGGGGCGATTATTCCAATCTTTTCACGGTTCCCAAAAGGGATGGCTCCATAAGACCCATTCTGGATTTGAAGCTTCTCAACAGGTTCATCAGAACCAAGAGGTTCCGCATGTAGACTCTGCGCTTAGCCATCGGTTCCCTTCGTCAGGGGGATTTCATGACGTCCATAGACATCAAGGATGCTTACCTTCATGTACCAATTTTATTAGTATACAGTACGTCCTGCTCCAAATCTAATACTTACAGTTGGGATATACTCCGCCATATGGCGCTGGACTGCAGAGACATCGAAAATAGGCTCCTCCCGGCCCCTCAAATACCAAGGGACCTCCCACAAATCCCCAGAATTTCTCTGCAGTCTGGCTGCGAAGGACGAGAAATTGGCTCTCTACTCGCAGGTGAGCGGGGTTATTAACCTGAGGCCCTGTAGGACTATTCCCACCCGTTCCACTAGTAATATGCCTCCCAGCCTTGGCTGCGCTGGTCTGGTGAAGGTAGGCAGCACCGCCGTTGGTGCTTAGGAGCGCTGCTCCACCGCAATCCCCCACCAAAGGGTACGCGGTTCAGGCTTATGGTGAGCCTCTATGGGATGCCCCTCCCGCACTATTGCCCCTTGCCCCTGCCTATCGGTGGGCCCTATTTAAGTGGCCGCCATCCTCCCTCATCCTCCTTATAGTCTTCGGGGGAAAAGAGGGAAGGGGTGTGTGTATGTGTATAGATATGTAGGTTATGCAGTCTGTGCTTTCACTTTTCACATGCTTTATTCTTGTGTCAGCCGCCGCTCTGACTTGTCTTTATTGCTTTTAAATTTACTGCCGCCGCACGCTGACTTGGTTCCGCGCTTGGTGGTGGCATTACCTCAGGCGCTGGTGCGCCATCATTGGCTGTTGGCCTTCTGGCTTCCTGCTCTTCGGGGGGGGGGGGGGGGGCCCGTCTTTGGCACCTTCCACGTCATGGCTGTTACTGGCCCACCCCTCGAGGTATACCGACGCCATCTTTTCTGACTTCGTTGGCCTATGCGCGACGGACTCCTACCTACCGTGGTCTGTAAGTGCCCTCGCGGGCGGCTTTATCTGCTTCACTTTTGTTACAATGTACTTAAGGTCTTGTCTGCTTATGTCTTTCAGGCGGGACAAACCCTTCTTGGCTTCTCCCGGCCCTGTTTTTAGTATATTACTTGTAGGCCTTGTAAAAATGTATACTCCCACGTCCCTAGCGGGTTATTGGGGCATCCAGGGTTGCTATATAGCGTTATTCCCTATCGGCGTATAGCGCCGCTATAATCACCATATGGAGGCATCCCAGGATAATGTTACCGGGGTCCCTTTGGGACAAGACCGGCTGTGTGTAGCGTGTGGGCAGCCTCATGCTGACGCTGACAAGGCGCGGGTCTGTGTACCCTGCGCTGAGCAGGTGCTTGCATTGCAATCTGGCTTGCCAGTGGCTGCACCTCGTTTCACTTCACCTACCCCCCCAAGCTTAAATCTCACTCCTGCTGAGTTGCATACTAGTGGGGATTCTCAGCCTGATGTGTCTTCTAGACTGGCTACTGTTGAACAGATTACTGCGAAGTCTTTAGCGCGTAAGGCCCCTGCTAAGAAGCGGCACTTGGCGCCTTCCCTATGGGAACTGAGGAGTTTTGGAATCTGTGTGGCTATACCCCGTCTGATGAAGGGGAGCTCTTTTCTGATTCAGGCTCATCTGATGAGAGACCAAGGGGTCATGACGATTCTGGCTCTGACCCCTGGGTCCCGGATGACACTGACAGATTATTGACCCAGATTTTTGAGGTTCTGTCTATCTCTCTCCCTGTTGAGGCTCCCAGGCAAAGAGGGGAGCTTTTCCATACAGCAAGATCACGTTTGGAATTTCCAGAGCAGGCACATTTCCATAACCTTGTGCTCAAGGAATGGGAGCGTCCCAGTAAACTTCCCGGGGTTCTAAAGAGTTGGGATACGAAGTATCCCTTTCCTGCTGAGGTGGTTAAATGTTGGTCATCCCCCCCCCCCCCCCCCCGAGGTGGATGCCCCGATCCTAGGGCTATCTAACACCTCTGTCATGCATTCCCATGATTCTACTACCCTGCGGGATGCCGAAGACCGGCGTATTGATCAGCTGGCTTCCCACGCCTTTGCATGTGCGGGACGGCGCTGCGCCCGGTCTGTGCCTCTGCCATTACTGCTGTGGCCACTAGAACCCTTATCAGAAATATGCTTGATAGTGCCCCTGATGATTTGCCTTGTGAGGTGTTTAATGCACTCTCCAGTTGTGGTGTTTTTGTAAATTTTGTCCTATCAGTATTGGATGACACCATCAGAATGTGTGCCAGAACTTCTGCCCTCGTGGTGGCTATACGCCGCTCGATTTGGCTGCGCCAGTGGGCTGCTGACAACGCTGCCAAGAAGGCCCTCACTGGGTTTACCTTTAAAGGACTGCGTCTGTTTGGAGACCGCCTGGACCTTTTTGCTAAGTGAGGCAGGTTACCCCAGTGCAGGCAGCAACCTCGGCCCTTTCGGGGTCAGGGTTTCTTCTCCTCCCCTTACCGTGGTGCAAGACAGGGAAAGGGGGTGTCTTTCCCTGGGGCCCGTGGAGATTTCTGGGGTAGAGGCAGAGGACGTGGACGTCCTGGCTCCTCCTGGGGTCCCGAAGCTAAATCCTCTCCCAAGCCCCCTCAGGCATGATGGGGCGCCCTCACCTATCCGGGTGGGGGGACGGCTGCAGCACTTCGCTCACGTCTGGCGGCTTCATGTCTCAGAGTGGTGGATTCAGGAGGTAGTGTCCTCCGGTTACAAGTTGGAGTTTGCTGCCGATCCCCCTCCAAGATTCATCAGATCCCGGATTTCTCAGGACCCTGTGTCAGCTCAGGAGCTAGTGCAAGCAGTGCAAGGCCTCCTGGAGCTGGGGGTCATCTGCCAGGTCCCTTTAAGAGAAAAAGGCAAGGGCTTTTATTCCAACCTATTCACAGTACCCAAAAAGGATGGTTCTGTCAGGCCCATTCTGGACTTAAACATTCTCAACAAGTTTGTCAGGGGCAGGCAATTTCGCATGGAAACTCTGTGCTCTGCCATCAGTTCCCTGCGCCAAGGGGATTTCATGACTTCTGTGGACATGAAAGATGCTTACCTTCATATTCCTGTGTTCCCAGGTCATCAAAGGTTCCTCAGGTTCGCTCTGATGGATCAACACTACCAATTTGTGGCCTTACCCTTCGGCCTCACTTCAGCTCCCAGGGTGTTCACCAAGGTACTGGCTTGCGTGATGTCTCTTAGATGTCAGGGCGTCCGCGTGCTTCCCTATCTGGACGACATCCTCATCACTGCCCAGTCTCTACATCAGGCAGAGTTGGATACTCAGCTGGTGGTGTCCACTCTGGAGTCATTTGGATGGGTGATCAACCACCCCAAGTCCTCACTGTCCCCTTCCTTGGTAACTCCATTCCTAGGAATGAATCTGGATACAGTTCAGGCAAGGATCTTCCTTCCTCAGCAGAAGGTGGACAGTCTGATTGCACAGGCTCAGTCCCTCCTAGCTTGTCCCCATCCCTCCATCAGGCAGGGGATGCAGCTGGTGGGCCTGATGGTGGCATGCTTCGAAGCGGTCCCTTATGCTCAGTTCCACTTGAGGCCTCTGCAACTTCACCTATTGTCTGTATGGGACAAGGACCCAGCGTCCTTGGACAGGGTCTGTGTGCTCTCCCCCCGGGTCAGGAGGTCCCTCTTGTGGTGGATGGACTCAAGGAACCTGTTGGGGGGCAGATCCTTTCTTGCCCCTTCCTGGGAGACAGTCACCACGGATGCCAGTCTGTCAGGTTGGGGGGATTTCTGGAAGTCCCTGCGCTTCCAGGGGAGGTGGGTCCCTCAGGAGGCCCACACACCTATCAATGTCTTGGAGCTGCAAGCGATCAGGTTAGTTCTGGCTCACTTGACTACTCATCTTCAGGGCCTGCCTATTCAGGTGCGCTCGGACAACCAGACGGCGGTTGCCTACATCAATCATCAGGGAGGGACCCGGAGCAAGGGGGCCCTCCAGGAAGTGTCTCTGATCCTGACCTGGGCGGACGCCAATGTCCCCTGCATTTCAGCTGTGTACATCCCGGGGGTGGAAAATCACCTGGCGGACTCTCTGAGCAGGGGGACCTCTCGACAGGGAGAATGGTCCCTATGCAGCAGGGTGTTTCAATCTCTATGTCTCCGTTGGGGCCAACCAGAGGTGGATCTGTTTGCGTCCCGCCACAGTCACAAGCTTCCAGCTTTTGTCTCTTTGTCCAGGGATCCTCTGGCCCTGACCTCGGATGCGCTAGCAATGTCATGGAAGGACTTTCAGTTCCTGTATGTCTTCCCCCCAATTCCCCTGCTGGCAGGGTTCTGCGCAAGATTGCTCTGAAAGGGGTGCCAGCAATTCTGGTGGCCCCCAGGTGGCCAAGAAGAGTGTGGTTCGCAAACGTGGTACAGCTGGCGGTAGATCAATACGCTCTGCCCTTGGTGCCAGATCTGCTCACTCAGGGCTCACTACGCCATCCCAATTTACAAACTCTGGCTTTGACGGCTTGGTTGCTGAAACCTCCATCTTGATGGAGAAGGGGCTGTCTTCCTCAGTTGTGGATACTTTGATTAAAGCTAGGAAGAAGTCTTCCTCTTCCATTTATTACAGGGTTTGGCGTGCCTACATTGACTGGTGTGAGTCTAGGACTCTTCCCTGTCGTGTGTTCTCTATTCCCAGGATTCTGGAGTTCCTGCAGCATTGTTTGGAGATGGGGCTCCAACTCAGTACTCTGAAGGGTCAGGTTTCTGCCCTGGCTATTTTTTTTCCAGAAGTCCTTTGCTCAGCACCCTCTGATCAGGACCTTTTTCCAGGGGGTCACTCATGTGCGTCCCCCACGTAAACCTATGGTGCCTGTTTGGGATTTGAACTTGGTTCTGTCAGCCTTGCAGGGTGCTCCCTTTGAACCTGTGCAGGATGCTGCCTTGGCCATTCTTACGCTCAAGGTTGTGTTTCTGGTGGCTATCACTTCTGTCAGGCGTGTGTCTGAGTTGGCGGTGCTTTCCATTCAGCCCCCCTACTATGAGAGGCACCAGGACAAGGTGGTGTTTCGTTTCAAACCTGATTTTTCGCCTAAGGTAGTGTCTGCCTTTCATTTTAATCAGGATATTGTTTTTCCTTCTTTGTGCCCTAATCCTAGCAATGCTAAGGAGAGAGTTTTGCACTCTTTGGATGTGGTTAGGTGTCTGAAGTACTATCTGGTGGCTACTGCACCTTTCAGGAAAACTGATGCTCTTTTTGTGGTCCCTTCTGGCCCTAGGAAGGGTTTGGCTCCTGCCAAGTCTACTATCAGCAAATGGATTCGTCAGGCTGTGATTCAAGACTACTCTGCTAAGGGGAAGAATCCTCCCTTCCGCCTTACTGCTCATTCCACTCGTGCTATTGGTGCCTCTTGGGGTTTTCAGCACCAGGCTTCTGTTGAACAAGTTTGCAAGGCGCTACTTGGTCTTCTGTTCATACCTTTTCAAAGTTTTACAAGGTTGATGTTAGGGCCTCAGCTGACGCTGTTTTTGGCTGAAAGGTTCTGCAGGCTGCAGTGGTTTAAACTGCCTGCTGCTGATCTTTCTTGGGTATCCGACCCTACTTTATGGACACTGCTATTGGATGTCCCAACTGTAAGTATTAGATTTGGAGCAGGACGTACTGTATACTAAGAATAATACAATTCTGTGATTACTCACCTGTAGAATTGGTATTATGAGTATACAGTATGTCCTGCTCCAACCCACCCTTGGTTTGCATTTTCTTGGATCCCCTGTATGGTGATTGTTATCATTGTTATAGTTGATAGTTTGGATTGTTTAATTCTCCCGGCTTTTCATTAACTGCTTTTCAATGCTGGGGATTTGTGGGAGGTCCCTGGGTATTTGAGGGGCCGGGAGGAGCCTATTTTCGATTTCTCTGCAGTCCAGCGCCATCTGGCAGAGTATATCCCAACTGTAAGTATTAGATTTGGAGCAGGACGTACTGTATACTCATAATACCAATTCTACAGGTGAGTAATCAGAGAATTGTATTTTTCCCAGCACACCAGAGATTTCTCAGGTTTGTGGTCGGAGATCAGCATTTTCAGTTTGTGGCCCTCCCATTCGGGCTGACCTCGGCACTGAGGGTGTTTACCAAGGTTCTGGCGGGCATTATGGCCCTGCTCAGAGTCCAGGGCATTCGCATTGTGCCATATCTGGACGACCTGCTCATTGCAGCTTCCTCCCTCTGCCAGGCGGAGCTGGACACCAGGACGGTGGTGACGAGGCTGGAGAGGTTTGGATGGGTGATCAACCACCCCAAGTTTTCTCTCTCCCCATCAAGGGAGATATCCTTTCTGGGCATGAATCTGGATACCAGTCAGGCCAGAGTGTTCCTACCTCAGTCAAAGGTGCAGAGGGTTCAGGATCTGATACGTGTTCTCCTGACCAACCCTTGCCCTTCTCTTCGGCTAGGGATGACTCTGGTAGGTTTGATGGGGGCCTCCTTCGAGGCAGTCCCCTTTGCTCAATTTCACATGAGGTCGCTACAACTCCATCTATTGCTGAAATGGGACATATGTCCACAGTCCTTGGATCAGTCATTTCTGATGTCTCCCAGGGTTCGGCAGTCCCCTCAGTGGTGGCTGGAATCAAGCAATCTGATAAGGGGCAGATTGTTCCTGGCCCCTCGTTGGGAGACGTTACCACGGATGCCAGCCTGTCGGGCTGGGGAGGTTTCTGGAAGGATCATCAGTTCCAGGGGTTGTGGGGTCCTCAGGAGGCTCACACCCCCATCAATGTCTTGGAGCTCAGAGCTATCCGTTTGGTTTTGTCACGTCTGACACTTCACCTACAGGGTTTACCGGTTCAGGTTCGATCAGACAATCGTACTGCGGTAGCTTACATCAATCACCAAGAGGGACTTGCAGCAGGAGTGCCCTCAGGGAAGTCTCTTTGATTCTGACATGGGCAGAGAGCAATGTTCCTTGCATCTCGGCAGTGTACATTCCGGGAGTGGAGAACACGGAGGCGGACTCCCTGAGCAGGGGATTCTCTTGCCGAGGGGAATGGTCTCTCAACCACAGGGTATTTCGGGGCCCTGTGTCACAAGTGGGGGACTCCGGAGGTGGATCTCTTTGCCTCTCGGCACAATCACAAGCTCCCAACCTTTGTATCTCTGTCTCAGGATCCTCTGGCCCTGGCAGTGGATGCCTTGTCCCTTGCCTGGAGGGATCTGGGGTTTCTGTACCTGTTCCCCCCCCCCCCCTTCTCCATGGTAGGCAAGGTAGTGCGCAAGCTGGCTCTAGAGGGGGCACCAGCAATTCTGGTGGCCCCAAGGTGGCCAAGACAGGTTTGGTTCGCAGACTTCGTAAGATTGGCGGTAGATCAGTACAGGCTGCCCGTTTTCGGATCTGACCTCTCAGGGTCAACTACGTTACCCCAATTTACAAACGCTTGCTTTGACGGCGTGGCTGCTGAAACCTTCATCCTGAGGGAGGAAGGTTTGTCTGAGGTGGTTATTCAAACCTTGATTAGAGCTAGGAAGCGGTCTTCATCTGCCATTTACTATAGGACTTGGCGGTCCTATATTGACTGGTGTGAGGCTAGGGCCTTACCTTGCAGGGTGTTTTCGATTCCTAGGATTTTGGAGTTTCTACAACATGGTCTGGATCTGGGGTTCCAGCTCAGTACTTTGAAGGGTCAGGTTTCTGCCCTGGTTGTCTTTTTTTCAAAGGTCCTTTGCTTTGCATCATCTGGTCAAGACTTTTTTCCAAGGGGTCACTCATGTTCGGCCCCCTAGAAAGTCTTTGGTTCCCGTTTGGGACCTAAATTTGGTTCTTTCTGCCCTCCAGGGGCATCCTTTTGAACCGATGCAGGATGTGGCTCTTTCTGTGCTCACTCAAAAGGTTGCCTTTTTGGTGGCTATTACCTCTGTTCGGCGTGTCTCTGAGTTGGCGGCTCTGTCTATTCAGGCCCCTTACTTTGAGAGACACCAGGATAAGGTGGTTTTTCGCTTTAAACCAGATTTCCTTCCTAAGGTGGTTTCTGCCTTCCATCTCAATTAGGATGTAGCTCTCCCTTCCTTGTGTCCTAAGCCTAGCAATGACAAGGAGAGGGTTTTGCACTCTTTGGATGTGGTTCGTTGTGTGAAGTACTATTTGGTTGCTACTTTTTCCTTTTCGGAAGACGGACGCCTTGTTCGTGGTGCCTTTCGGGCCCAGAAAAGGTTTGGCGCCCGCCAAATCTACCATTAGTAAATGGATACGCCAGGACATTGTTGGGGCCTATTCTGCTAAGGGGAAGGTTCCTTCTTTTAAGATCACTGCTCATTCTACTCATGCTGTTGGGGCTTCCTGGGCTTTTCAGCACCAGGCTTTTGTTGAACAAGTGTCATGAATGACTTGCCTTCAGCCCGTGCCCGTGGTTCAGTTTATGTCCTCCGGTGGTGCTATACACAGAGCTGTTTAAAAGAGCTAAACCTAGGAGGTGCAGTTCTGGGCAGTATGCCTTTGGAGTTCAGCTGGGGCAATCAGCCCAGAGCTCTCTAAGTGCACCAATCCAACAACAGATCCAAAGTGCACCAATCAGCACACAGATCCAAAGTGCACCAATCAGTCACTGCCTCCCTGTCCAATCCAGCCGGGTTCAGTCCTATAAAGGGATTACCTCTTCAGTGTGCCTGTGATAGTGTTTAGCTGGCTTGTTATTGTTCCTGTGATTGCCTTTTTATTTCGTTATTGACCTTCTGCTTGAATCTCGACCACACCTTCGTCTCATCGCTTTGTACTGCGCAGCTCTCTGACCTCCCGTTGTGACCCCTGGCTTGACGTCTGACTTCGCTTGAATTCTCCTGAGCACCCGAATTGCTTCCAGTATTTCCTGTTTCCGAAGCACCCGAACTGTTTCCAGTACTTACCCGACATTGCCCAGTCTGGCCTCTGGTTCATCTGCCTTCAACCCCTGTAAGCTCACATCCTTTGTGCTATGAAGTCCTGGGGGCAACCGTGTCCGGCGAGGCGTATAAAGCGTCCCGGCAAACAGGGGCTTGTCTAAAGGTGAAGCAGCGGAGATTGGGGGTTGTGGGCTTACTCTGAAGGCGGGTGTCCCACGGGCCTGACATTATCACAGGCCATAAAAATTGATATGGAAGAACTTGTACAACAAGTGCAGGCCATGGCTACCGCCATTAACCAGCTGGCCCAACGCGTGGCTGATCCAAGAAAATCGGCAGCTGCCTGCACCATCTGTATCCTCACCTCCTGTTGAGCCGAAGGTTCCCCTTCCTGAGAAATTTGATGGGGATCGTACAAGATTCTCCAACTTCAAGAACTCCTGTGAACTTTATTTCCGACTACGGCCCCACTCTTCGGGCACAGAAATGCAGAGGGTGGGCCTGGTTATCTCTCTGCTCCAGGGTGATCCACAGTCCTGGGCATTTGGCTTAGCGCCCACAGATGAGGCCTTTCAATCTGTCTCAGCCTTTTTCTCCACTATGGAGATCCTATATTCGAACCCTGACAGGACTTCGACCGCTGATGCCAGGCTTCGAAGCCTGAAACAGGGGAAACGCTCAGCAGAGAAATATAGTGCCAAATTCCGCCGCTGGGCGATTGAATCCCGTTGGAATGATCCTGCCCTCTGTAGTCAGTATAAAATTGGTCTTTCAGAGGGTGTTAAAGTGGACCATCACCCTCCCGTGATTGGCCCGGGAATCTATAAGATTCCCGGGCCGATCACCTCCCTCCCCGCGGGACATCCGAGATCGGGATTTGTAAAGCTGCTACTTGGTCTTCCGTTCATACTTTTTCCAAGTTTTATAAGGTTGATGTGCGGGCCTCAGCGGATGCTGTTTTTGTCCGCAAGGTTCTGCAAGCTGCAGTGGTTTAAATTGGTGCATTTATTTGCTGTATTTGGATCCCCACCCATGACGGACACTGCTATTGGATGTCCCATATGTCATGAATAGTGGAAGCGGGGTGTGTGACATACTTGGAATAATACCGTTTTGTGATTACTCACCTTTAAAATGGGTATTATAAGTATGGCACACACCCCTCTTCATCCCGCCCTTTAGTATTCTGGATCCTTTATATGGTGAACCTTTTATTGTTAAGAATGTTTTATTAGTTTCTCCTGGTCCCCTTACTGCTGTCATATACTGGGGAATGTGTGGGAGGTCCCAGGTATTTATGGACCGGGAGGGGCTTCTTTTTTGCTTTCATCTCTGCAGAAGTTTGCCCTCTACTGGACCATGTGTGTGTGACATACTTAGAATACCCATTTTAAAGGTGAGTAATCACAAAATGGTATTATTCTAAGTATACAGCACCTCCTGTTCCAGAATAATCCTTACTCCTGGGTAATACATCCACAAGATGGCTCTGGACTGCAGAGACAGAAAAGTGTCTCCTCCCGGCCCCATATATACCAGGGACCTCCCACAAATTCCCCAGATCTTCTCTGCAGTTTGGGCTGCGATGACTAGAAGATGGCTCTTTCTACTCGCAGGTGAGCGGGGCCTATTAGCCTGCGGCCCTGTAGGACTATTCCCATTCGTTCCTTTTCACTGCCTCCCAGCTTAGGCTGCGCTGGTCGGGTGAAGGTAGGCAGCACCGCTGTCAGGTGCTAAGGAGCTCTGCTCCAACCGCAGTCCCTCACCAAAGGGTAGGCAGTTCAGGCCCGTGGTGAGCCTTATGGGATGCCCCTCTCGCCTCCGTCTGCCCCTCGCCCCCTGTCCCCTCAGTTAGGCTCCTATTAGCTGGCCACTGCTTCCCCCTCGCTCTCCCTGCGTTGATCTGGGGGGGGGGGCGGTGTATGTATTTTGCTATGTATTGTACTATGTATGTGATCCCGGTTTGGCTTTTTTATTACTGCTGTCGCGCGCTTGTACATCGCTCCACGGATGGCAGCGACATTGCCTCAGGCGCTGCTGCGCCGTCATTGGTGGACCTGGTGGGCGCGTTTTCGCGCTCTTCGGGGGGGGCGGACCTTGTGGATGACGCTTTCTGCATTACTATCTCTGCGGCCCGCCCCTCGAAGTATATGCGGGCGCCATTTTGGGTCTTCCGTCCAGCGTGTCTGGTGTCTCCCTATCGCTGTCCGTAAGTGCCCCTGCGGGCTGTTTTTTTTCTTGTATTGTATTGTGGTTATGCTTATGGGATCTTTGCTTATGTCTTTCAGGCGGGGTCAAACTTTTTGTGGTTTCTCCCGCTCCTATCCCCTCTATTTAGCATCAACTCCCTATTGGAGGGCTATTGTGATTTTTGTCTTTCACTTTCCTAGCTGGCTATTGGGGCATCCCGGGTAGCTTTATTAGAGTCAATCCCAATTGGCCTGTTGTGCCACAATAATCACCATATGGAGGCTTCTCAGGATACTGTGCTTGGGGTTCCTTCGGGACAAGCCCGGCTGTGTATTGCGTGTGGGGTATCCCCTATAAGTGATGATGTCAGGGTGTGTGTACCCGGCGCCCAGCAGACGCTTGCACTGCAGTCTGGGTTACCTGTGGCTGGGCCTGCACCCCCTCTGGCTTCGCCCACCCTCCCATGCTTACATCTGACTCCTAGTGAAGTGCATGCCAGTGGGGAGTCTCAACCTGATTTGGCTGCTCGGGTGGCCAGCATTGAAAGGCATATTGCTGGATCTGGCCCGCGTAAGACTTCTGCTAAGTGGCGGCATTTGGCACCCGGTGTTACTCTTTTTGCTATGGAGGCTGAGGAGTTTTTTGACATTACCGGTTATACCCCCCTGGAAGAGGGGGAGTTATCTTCTGATTCAGAATCATCTGAGGAACAGCCTATGGTTTATGCCGAGTCTGGGTCTGACCCATGGGCTTCAGATTATACTGACAGGCTTTTAGCTCACATTTTTGAAGTACTCTGTATCTCTCCTCCTGCCGTGGCTCCGTGGCAGCAGGAGGAGCTATTTTATACTGTTAAACTACGCTTTAATAATCTGGTGCTCAAAGAGTGGGAACGGCCTAACAGGCTTCCCGGGGTACCAAAGAGTTGGGATAAGGGGCATCCCTTTCCCGCTGAGGTGGTTAAACGTTGGTCATGTCCTCCCGAAGTGGAGGACCAGTTCTGGGGTTGTCCAACACATCCGTCATTCATTCCCCTGACTCTACTACCCTGAGGGATGGGGAAGACAGGCGCATAAATCGGGCTATCTTGCCATGCTTTTGCCTGTGTGGGGACCGTGTTGCGTCCGGTCTGTGCATCTGCTATTACAGTTGTTGCTATTAAAAGCCTGATCAGGGGTCTCTTAGATGGGGCTCATGATGATGCAGGTAGTGAAGAGTATAGAGCTCTTCTGCGTTGTGAGGAATTTGTTGCATATGTTCTCTCTTCCCTGGATGTTACCATTAGAATGTGTGGCAGGGCACCTACCTTGTTGGTGGCTATATGCCGCTCGGTCTGGCTGCGCCAAGACGCTGCTAACAAGGCTCTCACTGGGTTTCCCTTCAAGGGGCTGCGCCTCTTTGGTGAACGTCTGGACTTGTTTGCTAAGGGAGGCAGGTTACCTCAACGTAGGAGGCAGCCCTGGCCCTTTCGGGGTTCAGGTACCTTTCTGCCTTCCTTCCGTGGTTCCAGAAGTGGACGGGGAGCTTCCTTTGCTGGGGCCCGCTGAGATTTTTGGGGCAGGGGCAGAGGACGTGGCCGCCCTGGTCCCTCCTGGGGTTCCAAGCCTAAGTCCTCCCCCAAGCCCCCTCAGACATGAAGGGGCGCCCTCATCCATCCGGGTGGGGGGACAGCTTCAGCTCTTTGCTCACGTCTGGAGGCGTCATGTCTCAGACCGGTGGATTCAGGAGGTAGTGTCCTCCGGTTACAAGATAGAGTTTGCAGCCTGGCTGCCCCCAAGATTCACCAGATCCCGGATAGCTCAAAACCCCCTGTCAGCTCAGGGTCTGTCCCTTGCTGTCCAAAACCTTCTGGAATTGGAAGTCATCTGCCGAGTGCCTTTAAGGGAAAGGGGCAAAGGCTATTATTCCAATCTTTTCACTGTTCCCAAAAAAGACAGGTCCATCAGACCCATCATTTAAAGCGCCTCAACAAGTTTGTCAGATTCAGACACTTTCGCATGGAGACTCTCCGCTCAGCTGTGAATTCTCTATGCCCGGGGGACTTCATGACCTCTGTAGACATCAGGGATGCTTACCTTCACGTACCAATCTTTCCGGGTCATCCGAGATTCCTCAGGTTCGCCTTGGAGGATCAGCACTACCATTTTGTGGCCTTGCTTTTCGGTCTCACCTTGGCTCCCAGGGTATTCACCAAGGTGCTGGCAGGAGTGATGGCTCTGCCGAGATCTCAGGGCATTCGCATTCTTCCCTACTTGGAAGACATTCTCATCACTTCTCAGTCCTTCCAACAGGCAGAGCTGGATACCCAGCGGGTGGTGTCCACACTGGAGTCATTCGGCTGGGTGATCAACCACTCCAAATCTTCCCTGTCTCCTTCCATGGTGAAGTCCTTTCTGGGCATGACTCTGGATACATCTCAGGTCAAGATCTTTCTTCCTCTGCAGAAGGTGGAGAGCCGTCAAGCGCAAGCACAGCTCCTTCTGTCTTGTCCTCCTCCGTCCATCAGGCAGGGAATGCAGCGGGTGGGCCTGATGGTGGTCTGCTTCGAGGCGATTCCATATGCTCAGTTTCACATGAGGCCTCTTCAACTTCACCTCTTGTCAGTTTGGGATCGGGACCCTGTGTCCCTGGATCAGGGGTTTGTTCTGTCCCCTCTGGCCAGGCGGTCTCTATCGTGGTGGCTGGACTCCTGTAACCTGCTGGGGGGCAGATCCTTTCTGGCCCCTTGCTGGGAGACTGTCACCACAGATGGCAGTCTGACCGGTTGGGGGGGGGGGGCTTCTGGAAGTCCCTGCAATTCCAGGGTCAGTGGGGCCCTCAGGAGGCCCACATCCCTATCAACATTCTGGAGTTGAGGGCGATCAGGTTGGTTCTCGCCCACTTAACCCCACACCTTCGGGGTCGGGCTGTTCAGGTCCGCTCGGACAACCAGATGGCAGTTGCCTACATCAATCATCAGGGAGGGACCCGGAGAAGAAGAGCCCTCAGGGAAGTGTCTCGGATTCTGTCCTGGGCGGAGGACAGTGTTCACTGCATCTCGGCAGTGTACATTCCGGGGGTGGAGAATCTGCAGGCACTCTCTGAGCAGGGGGACTTCTCGCCTGGGAGAATGGTCCCTCAGCAACAGGGTGTTTCGCTCCCAGATGTGGATCTGTTTGCATCCCGTCACACTCGCAAGCTTCCAGTCTTTGTCTATCTGTCCAGGATCCTCTGGCCCTAGCCATGGATGCCTTAGCAATGTCTTGGAGGAGCTTTCAGTGTGTATGTGTTTCCCCCGCTTCCTCTGCTGGGCAGGGTGCTGCGCAAGATAGCTCAGGAAGGGGTGCCAGCCATTCTGGTGGCCCCCTGTTGGCCAAGAAGAGTTTGGTTCGCAGACATCGTGCAGCTGGCAGTAGATCAGTACGCCCTGCCCAGGGTTCCAGATCTTCTCACTCAGGGGCAGCTATGCCACCCCAATTTACAAACGTTGGCTTTAACGGCCTGGCTGCTGAAACCTCCATCTTGATGGAAATGGGGCTGCCGACTTCAGTTGTTAATACCATGATCAGGGCTAGGAAGAGGTCCTCTTCTTCCATCTACTATAGGGTTTGACGTACCTATATTTACTGGTGTGAGTCTAAGTCACTTCCCTGTCGTGTGTTTTCTATTCCTAGGATTCTGGAATTTCTGAAACATGGTTTGGATCTGGGTCTTCAACTCAGTACTCTGAAAGGTCATGTTTCTGCTTTGGCCATTTTCTTCCAAAGATCCTTTGCTCAGCATCCCTTGGTCAAGACCTTTTTCCAGGGGGTTGCCCACGTGCGTCCCCCACGTAAGCCTATGTTACCAGTCTGGGACTTGAACTTGGTCTTATCTGCCTTGCAGGGGTCCCCCTTTGAGCCCTTGCAGGGGGCCCCTTTGTCTATTCTTACGCTTAAGGTAGGCTATTACGTCTGTTAGGTGTGTTTCTGAGTTGGCGGCGTTTTCCATCAAGCCCCCTTACTTTGAGAGACACCAGGACAAGGTGGTGTTTCGTTTTAAGCCAGATTTTCTGCCTAAGGTTGTTTCTGCCTTTCATCTCAATCAGGACATTGTTTTGCCTTCTCTGTGCCCTAATCCTAGTAACTCTAAGGAAAGGGTTTTACACTCTTTGGATGTGGATAGGACCCTGAAGTTCTATTTGGTGGCTACTGAATCCTTCAGGAAGACTGATGCTCTTTTCGTGCTTCTGTCTGGGCCTAAGAAGGGTCTGGCTCCAGCTAAGTCTACTATCAGCAAGTGGATTCGTCAGGCTGTGATTCAGGCCTATTCTGCTAAGGGGAAGAATCCTCCCTTCCGCCTTACTGCTCATTCCACTCGTGCTATTGGTGCCTCTTGGGCTTTTCAGCACCAGGCTTCTGTTGAACAAGTTTGCAAGGCCGCTACTTGGTCTTCTGTTCATACCTTTTCTAAAGTTTTACAAGGTTGATGTTCGGGCTTCAGCTGATGCTGCTTTTGGCCGCAAAGTTCTGCAGGCAGCAGTGGTCTAACCCTTTTAAGTTTTTGCGTTACACATGTTCAACCTTGATTTTTGAAGTGATTTCCAGGGATTTTCCAGGAAAATTATATATTGTTTTTTTCAGGGTCTGGGCTTCAACATGAAATGTCTTGTTTGTCCTTTTTTTAGTGTATTCTCAATACTTTTAGGTGAAATATGTGCAAAAAAAATAAAAAAATCTATTTTTTACAATTTGTAGTGTTTTTTTGTGATAAAAAAATGTAAGTTTGTTAATAAAATATTATTGCGTGTGAAAGCCCTATTTCTCCCGGTTACAACAGTGCCACTTATGTATTGGTATACACCCTTTCCTGCCCAGGAAACTCCCCCAAACTGAAACAGCAGTTTAGGAGATTTCAGATAGGATACAACTATGCAATATGATTGCATAGTTGTAAGGGTTTAACTGACATAGGGTCCCCCCTCTCATTATTTTTGGGGAATTTTAAGGGTTTAAAACCCTTAAAATCCCCCCCAAAAATGACGTAGGGTCCCCCTTACCCAGCATTACCGACCCGGACCAGCTATGTGGGCTCGTAGAACGGGGCGCAGGGGCCAGCGTTGGTGGCCCCTGGTCCTGCAGGCTACTAGCCCACATAGCCACTAAGTGGCCGGGCCCTTCTGCCCCCCCCCCCCCCGGCCGTTGGGGAGGCAGGTAATGGGGGGCTGGGGGTTTTGGCAAGTCACCCGCTAGCCGCAGGTTATTGCCAGCCCCAGAGCCTTGTGAACTGGTATAAGGGGTCTCATGGATCCCTTACCAGTTCACAAAGGGTTAAGTAAAAAAAAAGACACAGACACAAAATTTTATTTATTCTTTTTTCACTTATACTTACCTCTGATCCAGTGTCCCGCGCCGCTGCAGATGACACTTGTCAGATCAGAGATCAGAGCCTCCCTGCCTCCCACCCTCCCTGCTCTGATCGCTACCGACAAGTGACAGATCGGAGCCGGGTGCCGGTGGAAATCACAGGTGATAATTGAAGAGAATCGCTGGCACTTTCAAACGAGGGGTCAGGTAAGTCTGTATCTTTTAACTTTTTTTTTTATGGGGCTCTAAAGTCAGCTACGTGAGTCTCACATAGCTGGCACTTAACGGTTGGAGAGGCAGCTATGTGAGACTCGCGTAGCTGGCACTAGAAGGGTTAAACTGCCCGTTGTTACTTTTTGGGGATCCCACCCTACCTTACGGACACTGCTATTGGATGTCCCAGGAGTAAGGATTATTCTGGAACAGGACGTGCTGTATACTTAGAATAATACAAATCTGTGATTACTCACCTTTATAATTGGTATTATATGTATACAGCACGTCCTGTTCCACCCTGCCCTTGTTTTCATTATTCTTAGTTAGCTCTGTATGGTGATTGTTCTTATGTTCAATTTTTTGATAATGGTTATAGTTCTCCCGGCTTCATTTTAACTACTTTTCAATACTGGGGAATATGTGGGAGGTCCCTGGTATATATGGGGCCAGGAGGAGCCACTTTTCTGTCTCTGCAGTCCAGCGCCATCTTGTGGATGTATTACCCAGGAGTAAGGATTATTTTGGAACAGTACGTGCTGTATACGTATAATACCAATTCTACAGGTGAGTAATCACAGAATTGTATTTTTTGCCAGTTTTTTGTTGTTCTGCACTATTTCTTTCCTGTTTTGGAATGAAAAATAAACATTTGTGTTAGGATTGTGCCCCCAGACCTGTGATTTACATATCCGCATGCTGTTTCCAGGTTTCTTTTTCTTGTAGCTCTGTGTTGATAAAGTGGGAGCAGCTTTGCTGGCCTTGAGTAAAAACGGACTAAAAGTCCCAGAATTCTTTCACTGTAACTAATGTGTTTATCAACAGCTTTGGCTATATCAAGCAGCAGTGATGACCTCCCCAGGTGATAACACTGCCAGTAACCATTTAGCTACTGGAAAACACGATTGTGATCCTCTCGTCTAAAGAAGCTGAATTACATCAGAAAGGGTGAAAGGAGTGTGGACTGTGGTCTCTAACTCTGCCATTCATGTGATTAGCAAGCCAGAAGTCTCTATGTACACCAAACCACACTCGTTTGTGTTCATTGCTATGTAAACACATTGTTGCTAGATAAACCACAGAGTTGCAAACAAATACAATCATGGAAACTGCTATTGAAAGTGGAAATACACTTTATTGATGCTTACTGGCACACTATGGTTTGTTTTATATTTGCCCAGTTTATGCAATGCTTTATAAAACCTAGAACCATTCATTAGTGCCATCCAATTAGATTCCATCTAGCCCAACTACAAGCGCAGAGTAACTATGGTAAAGTAGACCTCTGCTGAGGGCAGATATGTGTAATTTTTCTGCTATGTAATCCTTTTAGAATAGCTAGTAATCTACTAGAGGGAAGAAGCAGACATGTGTAATTGTCCTTTGTCTGGCGTCATCCAAGTTATAATGACTAACAGAGCCCTTATTTTGCGGTTGGCTGTAATTTGCTAAAATAAATCCGACTCCTCTGAGCAAAATGCTGAGAGGCTGTCATGCTTTTAGTGTTGCCGTAAATATTGTGTGACTTGCCGGGTTTCCCTGTTTTATAGGTCGGTTTGTTCAGCTGCACTAGCCGCTCTCTTGCTTCCTAGTTGGAGTCACTGTGCCGCTGTTTTTACTGTGTTTGCATATTCCCAGTGTGGAATTTATTCAGGAGGTTTGTGTTATTGAGAATGTCTGCTGCCTTGGCTGTGCCGACATCTGTTCCTGTCCCCTGGGACCCTGAAGTGGGTGTGCAAATCACAAGGATGCCTGTTGAATGTTTACTAGGACAATAAAGGTCATGACTGGATGACCAGCTATATCTTTTAACCGTTCTTTATGCCTTGTGGTTTTTGTTAATAACAAACATATTTTTTGAACTGGGCTGGCAAATCAGACATATTGGGCTTGTTTTGAAATGTGCATGGGTCCTGAATATAAGCCGGTGATCTTAGTGTTGGGTGGGCCCCCAAAGTCTGTTCTGCTGGTGGGCCCCAGACACCCCAGTTCCACAATGAGAAATGTCTCTCAAATACAGATGACATGGCCAGTCTGAAGAAGGCCCCTGAAACACACTGCAGAGCCATGCACCTCTTATAAAACAGACTCTGTCCAACAGGACATTAATCCAACCTAACCTACCACCTCACACCCAGCAATATAGGGATGTTAACATTTTCACAACAAAGTTTTATGTGAAATTTATCTGAAAGAGGACGGCGAACGGCTGTAGGAAGTGGGTGGCAGCACAGTGATCAGCTGTTTCCTGTCCCCATAATAAAGGGCTTAATAAAGTAAATGGTGAGTAACTCCTAAATTTGGTAGTAGGTGGGTTTGCAGACCTGGACCCTATATAAATATGCTTAGAAGCAGGACAAAGCCAGGCACTTTGCCTTTTGTACCGTAGGACCGGGAAGAGGGGAGTTTTTTGGGGCGACCCGGGGGGTTTCACACTGCCGAGCACCCATGTTCGGGGTGCCCCGAGGGCAAGGACCAAAATCCTGGGTTTTGGTCTACTTTAAACCAGGCATCTGATTCTGATAATAGATTACCACTAAAAGATACAAGATTCCTGCTCTGCCATTGTTGAACCCTTGCGCAGACATTACCCAAATTCATGCTTCTTAGTGGGTGTAATTGGTTTACAGCAATGTTCCCCAAACCTCTCCTCGAGAGCCACCAACAGGTTGTGTTTTGTGGTTCTCCACATAGATGGCGCTATAGCTCTGCAGCTGCACTAACTACATCACCTGTGCCTCTCTGTGGCCCTTGCTCTTGCCTGTTGTTGGTGGCTCACGAGAAGAGACTTGGGGAACACTGGTTTACCGTGACATGATAAATCTTACCATAAGTAATGAATTAATATTTTTCATTTTTGTAGGGTGGTGAAAGAAGAGATCTCAGATGACAATGCAAAGCTGCCATGTTTCAATGGAAGAGTTGTATGCTGGGTACGTTTTTGAGGCACGCTGACACTGTATCATTTTTATTTGTTGGATTCATGGATTTTTATAATGCTACTGACTGTTTTTAACCTACTGGTCAAGATGTATAACCTATCATACTGTTTGTGTAAATAATAACCTCCATGATGTTGCCATTTTAATGTATTTTACCTTTATTCTGTTTTTCTTGCCATGTATGTACTCCCAACCTATTATCGGGGATTACTGATCTAGTGGGTCTTTTCTTGCCTGTCTGAATGCTATGGAAGTTGACCACTCTTGCTATATGGGCACCCACTTGGCCATGACCCTTCTACAGCTCCGATGGGGCTCTTGCAGCTAGATGGGTTGGAGGAGAGGGAATTCTAAAATGCACGGTGGTCTTAAAGTGATACTGCAGGCAAAGGTAATTGTTACACTAGTGCGTCAGGCTACATTTGGCACAGTCCTAAACTGTTTTCTGTTTTTTAATTTGAAGCAGAAATAGCAGAGATATCGGGGTTTACAGGTTCAGCCAATGACTTTCTCCTTTTTCATCCCTCAGCAGAGCGGGGCAGAATTGTTCGTCCCTCCCTCCTCCTGCCCCTCCTCCGCTTCCTCCTCCATATTCATCACATTGCTGTCAGTGCAGAGAGGTGATCCAAGGGCCACGCCCAATTTTCCCGGGTCATAAGCTGAACCTGTAACCCCGATATCTCAAGACGTTTCTTCTTCAATTTAAAAAAGGAAAACCGTTTAGGACGGTGCCAAACGTAGCCCGAAATAATTGTGTAACAATTACCTTTGCCTGCAGGAGCACCCAAAATCCAAAACAGCCTATTGGGTGCTTCTGTCCCCAATGTTCATTGCTGCTTGCATTTATAATAGCTGGCTTTTTTGGTAAAAAGTTTTAAGGTGGTTTAAAGACGGGTGATATTTCAGGGTATTCTGTATATGGATATTTTTTAGCGGCTATGAGAGCCATCATCCCGAGACACCACAGACCAATTCTTAACTACTTGGACAAGCTAGGTAATCTACCGAGACTCGCATCTCCCAGTCCAGGTTCAACAGGCCTAGTATAGCAATATGCAACCCCCCCCGGGAATGGTCCCAGAGGGGCAATGAAGGGTACTTCAGAACACCCTTTAATAACATCACCCAGGGAATAAATGCGAGAGGGGGGCCTCCATATCTCCAGCTAAGTGGCTAGTTCCACTTCTACCCCCGCCCTCTCCTCCTGGACATAGGTTCCACATTCCACCCTAACCTAACTCTGTGGCCCTATGCTGAGGCAGGTATAGACCTTGTGGATGTGGTGTCCACAAACCCCCCCCCCCGGGCCGCGCTAGGCACAATCACCAAGGTCGTCACTTGCCCTACTCTGGAATCATTTGCGAGAATGAGCACGATACACGCATGTTAACGAGATATGGGTAATCTTGATGTATACACTATGTCTAGGAAAACTTGTACCCCCCCCCCTTTTTTTGTTTGTACCCTTTGTGCCGTATCTGTTTGTGCAAAACCAATAAAAATTGATTACATAAAAATATAAAAAACATAAAGAATATAGCCACTAGAGGGAGCCTTGTGCCTTAGTATGTACAGTAAAGGGCAACTGTAAAACTTTAAAATAAAACTATTCTGTATATTTGTAGTAAAGACAGAGTGCAGTGGCAGACTATCCAACAAATATTGCTTCCAAATAGTTGACCATTCACCTGTTACTAAACTAGTCTTGGCTTTAAAAAAGAATTACAAGAGCTTTAAAATGCCACTTATCCCTGCTTATCCCCTTGCTACCCCTTTCTTGGAAAAAGCAGGCAAGCTCACGGTGTGTGTCCTATTTTAGGATGCACCCTTCCTTCTTCCCATTCTGAATAATATTAAACCGGGCCTTCACCATGATTTATTGAAAAGCCCAAACCCTTAAACGATTCCCCAGCATATAAAATTAATATATTTTAGGTTTTTAGTCACTTATTATTCTTTCCCCCACTGGGCTGCAACTCTGTTAAGGACTTTAGGATACGGGCACCACCATCTTGACTCAGAAGCATCACACTTACTGAGGAGAGTGGGATAAAGTGCAGGGGGCGGGTTATAGCTATGCTTTGCTCAGACAGAGCAGAGCTGGGGTCAGGAAAAGGACAGCATTCCCAGAGCGGCACAGTCAGAAGGCACTTCCTGTTTGCAGGCTGCCTGATGTTCCATGAGCTGCCATCTTAGATGTTTAAAGGCTCATAACATGCAGTAGATGCAGGTAGGAGGATTATTCTTAGTATACAGTACGTCCTGCTCCAGATATAGTACTTACACTTGGGTTATCCTCCGCCAGATGGCACTGCACTGCAGAGACATGCAAAACATGCTCCTCCCGGCCCCTCAAATACCCGGGGAGCTCCCACAAATCCCCAGATTTCTCTGCAGTGCTTACTGCGAAGACATGAAGTATCACTCTCTCGCAGGTGAGCGGGGTTATTAAAGCCTGCGGCCCTGTTGGACTATTCCCACCCGTCCTCCTTGTGATGTGCCTCTATGGGATGCCCCGCCTGCATTATTGCCCCTCGTCCCGTGTAGCGGTGGGCCCTGTACGAAGGGCCGCCATCCTCCCTCGTTCCCCCCGTAGTCGGGGCGAAAGAAAGGGGGGGGGGGGTGTGTGCCTGTAGTGTATGATTGCACGTATATGGCACTTTGTCTGTCTTTGGACTTTTATATATATATATATATATATATATATATATATATATATATATATATAGTGTCAGCGGCCCGCCTTTTTGTGTTTTACTCGTATAACTGCCGCCGCCCCGCGCGTTTTTTCCTTAGTTGGATTTCCTGCGCCGGGCGGCGGCGTTACCTCAGACACCTCTGTGTCCTCGTTGGCCGATGTTGGACTTCGCGCTCTTCGGCAGGGCGCGGCCTGGTCTGGCGCGCTCCGCGTCATGGCTCGCTCTGGCCCGCCCTTCGAGGTACATGGCGCCATTTTGTCTGTTCACGCGCGACGCGTGGGACGTTCCTGCTTACCGTGGTCCGTAAGTTCCCTCTCGGGCGGCTTATACTCATTTTAGTGTTTCGGTTCTGACACCATTCTTTTATCATTGTGTCTTTCAGACTGGTGAACACCATTGGCTTCTCCCGGCCCGGTGTATTTGATATTTGCTTATAGCGTCAATCCCTGCTGGCATATTGAGCCTAAATAATCATCATATGGAGGCATCTCAGAATTATGTGACCGGGGTCCTGGGACAAGACCGGCTGTGTATAGTGTGTGGACAACCCCATGCTGATGCTGACAGGGCACGGGTCTGTAATCAGGCCTGCCAGTGGCTGCACCTCGTTTCAATTCGCCTATCTCCCCATGCTTAAATCTCACTCCTGCTGAGTCGCATACAAGTGGGTTTTCGCAGCCTGTTGTGTCTTCTAGACTGCCTACGGCTGAACAGATTATTGCGAGGTTGTCAGAGCGCAAGGGCCCTGGTAAGAAGCGGCACTTGACGCCTCATGTTACTGTTTTCCCTATGGGAACTGAGGAGTTTACTACTCGGTGTGGCTATACCCCTTCTGAGGAAGGAGAGCTCTTCTCTGACTCAGGCTCATCTGATGGGCCGGGGAGTCATGACGATTCTGGCCATGAATACTGGGCTGAGTGACACTGATGATCTGTTGATTAAGGTCTTTGAGATTCTGGCTATCTCTCTCCCTGGTGAGGCTCCCAAGCAGAGAGGGGAGCGTTTCCATACAGCAACAGCACGTTTGGAATTCCTGGAGCAGGCACATTTCCATACTCTTGTGCTCAATGAATGGGAGTGCCCCAGTAAACTGCCAGGGGTCCCAGGGGACTGGGATAGGAAGTACCCTTTCCCCCCTGAGGTGGTTAATTGTTGGTCATCCCCACCCCCCCCCGTGCTGGATGCCCCGATCATAGGGGTTCCTAACCCCCCCCCCTTTATTGCAGCCCCTGCTTATACTACCCTTCGGGATGCTGAGGACCGGCGCATTGATCTGCTGGCCTCCCACGCCTTTACATGTGCAGGGACGGCGCTGCGCCCGGTCTGTGCCGCGGCTACTACTGCCGTGGCCGCTAGAACCCTAATTAGCAAGATGCTTGCTCGTCCCCCCGATGATCTCCCCTGGGATGTGTTTAATGCACTCTCCAGTTGTGATGTGTTTGTAAAATTTATCCTATTAGCGTTGGATGACACCATTAGAATGTGTGCAAGAACTTCTGCCCTTGTGGTGGCTATACGTCGCTTGGTCTGGCTGTGACAGTGGGGTGCTGACGATGCTTCTAAAAAGACTCTTACCGGGCTTCCCTTTAGAGGGCTACGCCTGTTTGGGGCCCGTCTAGACCTGTTTGGTAAGAAGGGTAAGTCACCGCAACGCAGGCGGCCATCTCGGGGCACCCCTCCCCCCCCCCCCCCCACCATAGTGTTAAACAAGAACCAGGGCTGTCCTTCGCGGGGACTCGCGCAGACTCCTGCCCCGGGAGCAGCAGACAATGCCCTGGCCCCTCCGGTGGGGCTAAGCCTAAATCTTCCACCAAGCCCCCTCAAGCATGATGGGGCGCCCTCGCCCGTCTGGGTGAGGGGATGGCTGCGGCACTTTGCTCTTGTCAGGAGGCATCACGCCTCATACTGGTGGATTCAGGAGGTAGTGTCCTCCGGATACAAGATAGAGTTTGCTGCGCGGCCTCCCCCAAGATTATCAGGTCCCGGGTACTCCTGGTCCCTGCCTCCGTTCAGGTACTGGCGCAGGCCATGCAAGGCCTGCGGGGTCTGAGGGGTCACTTGCAGATTGCCCTTAACAGGCAGAGGCAGGGGCCGCTACACCAACCTTTCCACAGTCCCCCAAAAGGATGGGTCAGTCTGGCCCATTCTGGATTCACAGGTTATCAGCAATTCTCCAATTACAGGCAGTTTCTGCATGGAAACTCTGAGATGGGCCATCAGCGCCTTGCGCCCAGGGGGCTTCTTGCCGTCTGTGGAGCTCTAAGATGCTTATGTTCACATCCCTGTGCCTTCAGGACCGAGGCTCTTCAGGTTCGGGTTGGAAGTCCAACACTGCTAATTTGTGGCCTTGTTATCTGGCCTCTCTTCAGCTCCCAGAGTGCTCAGCCAGGTGCTGACGGGGGTGATGTCTCTGATGAGACCAAGGGGCGTCTGCGCGATGACCTACCTGGACGTCCTTTTTCACTTCCCAGTCTCTACGTCAGGCTAAGTTGGATACCCGGCTGGTGGTGTCCATTGGGAGTCATTTGGATGGGTGATCAATCACCCCAAGTCCTCATTGTTCCCTTAATTGGTAACTCCATTCCTAGGAATGAATCTGGATTCGGTTCAAACGAGAATCTTCCTTTCTCAGCAATAAAGTGGAAAATCTGGTTGCATGGGCTCAGTCCCTCATTGCCCTCCCCGTCCCTTCACCAGTCAGGGATGCAGCTGGTGGGCCCGTTGGTGGCTTGCTCAGAAGAGGTCCCTTATGATCAGTTCCCCTTGGGCCCTTCTGCGACTTCTATTGTTAATACAGGACAGGGATCCAGCATCCCTGGAGCAGGGTCTGCGTGCCTTCCCACCTGGTAAGGAGGTCCCTCTTGGAGTGGATGAACTCAAGGAACCTGTCTGGGGGCAGTTCCTTCTTGCCCCTTCCTGGAAACGGTCACCATGGATGCCAATCTATCAGGTTAAAGGGGGGGTTTTCTTCTGAAGTTCTGGGGGAGGTGGGGCCTTTAGAAGGTCCATACACCTATCGATGTTTGAAACAGTGAGCGTTTTCAGTTGATTCTATCTCGCTTGACTACTCCTCTTCTGGGCCTGCCTGTTTGGGGGGCGCTCGGTCTGTCTGACGACAGTGGTCTACAGTAATCATTTGGGAGGGGCCTGGAGCAGGAGGACCCTCCAGGAAATGTCTATGATCCTAATCTGGGTGGAGACAATGTTCCCTGCATATCAGTGATATTCGCTCCGGTGGGGGTCCCTCTGCGACAGGATGTGCTAATCCCTGTGTCACTATGGGGTCCAACCAGTTGTGGATCTGTTTGTGTCCCATCACTATCACAAGCGCTCGGCCCTTGTTTCCCTGTCCCAGGATCCTCTGGCCGTGGTCCGGATGCCTTAGTAACGTCATGGCTGGATGTTCTGTTCTGTATGTCTTTTCTCCATTCCCCCTGCTAGGCAGGGTTCTGCGCAAGATTGCTCTGGAAGGGGGACCAGTGATTCTGGTGGCCCCCGGGTGCCCTAGTAGAGTGTGGTTTGCAGACGTGGTACCGAGGGCAGTAGTTCTGTACGTTCTGCCAGGAGTGCCAGCTCCGCTCACTCAGGGCCCCTTTACGTCACCCCAATCTACAGACTCTGGCCTAGACTGCCTGACTGCTGAAACATCCATCCTGGTGGAGACAGGCTTATCTGTCTTGGTGATTGAGACTATGGGAAGACTAGGAGCAAGCTTCTTCTTCTTCCATCTGTTATAGGGTATGGCATACCCATATTGATTGGTGTGAGTCTAGGTCTCTTCCCTGTTGGGCGTTCTCGGTTCCCAGGGTTCTAGAGTTATTACAGCATGAGTTGGAGTTGGTTCTCCAACTCAGTACTCTGAAGGGTCAGGTTCTGCCCTGGCCGCCTTACTTTAGAAGTCTTTTGTTCAGTTTTCCTTGGTCAAGACTTTTCTTCTGGGGGTATTTATGTGCATCCCCCATGTAATCCTATGGTCCCCGTTGGGATTTGTATTTGATTCTGTCTGCCTTGCGGGGTTTTTCCCTTGGTCCTATTCAGGATGCTGTCTGGCTGTTCTTACACTCAAGGCTGTCCTTCTGGTGGCTGTTACTTCGGTCAGTCGTATGTCTGGCGGGCGGCTCTGTCTAGCTAGCCCCCATTCTTTGAGATACACCAGGATGGGTGGTGTTCCGCCTGAAGCCGGACTTTCTGCCTAAGGTGGTATCTTATGTTCATTGTTTCAAGATATTGTTCTTCCTTCCTGCCTTATTCCTAGCAACGCTGAGGAAAGGGTTCTGCATTCCTTGAACAGGTGTTGGAAGTTTTTTCCTTGGTAGTCACTGTGTCCTTTAGAACTGATGTTCCTTTGGGCCTACGGCCACTCCATCCTGAATGTGCCGATCTCGTCTGCTTTCGGGAGTTAGGCGGCTTTGGCCCTGGTCATTACTTGGATGGGATGGTCCCTTCTGGTCCTAGGAAAGGGTTTTTGGCTTCTGCCAAGTCTACTGTTAGCGATTGGATTCATCAGACTGTTACTCAGGCCTATTCTTCCAAGGGGAAGAATCTTCCTTTTCGCCTTACTTCTTATTTTACTCGTGCTTTTGGTGCCTCTTGGGCTTTACAGCACCAGGCTTCTGTTGAACTGGTTTGCTAGGCCGCTACTTGGCCTTCTGTTCATACCCTTTCAAAGTTTACAAGGTTGATGTTAGGGCCTCAGCTCATGCTCTCTTGGCCGCTTGGTTATGCAGGTGCCAGTGGTTTTAAACTGTCTGCTGTTGTCGTTTTTGTTGGGGATCCCACCCTACTTTATGGACACTGCTATTGGATGTCCCAAGTGTAAGTACTATATCTGGAGCAGGACGTACTGTATACTAAGAATAATACAATTCTGTGAAATACTCACCTGTAGAATTGATATTATTTGTATACAGTTCGTCCTGCTCCACCCCACCCTGGTTTTGCATTATTCTGGATCCTCTGTATGGTGATAGTTACCATTATTATAGTTACCAGTTTCGGTGGTTAATTCTCCCGGCTTCTTATTTACTGCTTTTCAATGCTGGGGATTTGTGGGAGGTCCCCAGGTATTTGAGGGGCCGGGAGGATCCTGTTTTGCATGTCTCTGCAGTGCAGCGCCATCTGACGGAGGATAACCCAAGTGTAAGTACTATATCTGGAGCAGGACGTACTGTATACAAATAATATCAATTCTACAGAGTATTTCACAGAATTGTATTTTTAATGTGAACAATTTGTATGTACAGGGTGTAGGAAACATATAAGATAGACTCTTATTCAGAGTGAAGGTCCGCTTTAACTAGAAAGTGGTATCTAGTCATCACTCACTCACCTACCCACTATGCCAGCCTTAGACAAAAGTAATGCCTGTGTATTTTTTTTGTTACCAGCTGCTACTATCAGAAGGGTCTGATCCACATACATTTCCCACTGCCACAAAGAATGTGTTCCCCTGTAGCTTTGCATATGGTTGTCCCTGTGCTGTCCTGTGTGACTGTGGGTAGCGAGGGGGGCACTATGGGAGACTAAATAAGTCTGTTAAAAAAAAGATTTTCAGTCTCCTGGGTTTTATTCCTAGGGGTATTCCACTGTGTGCGCCTGTGTTCGTATGCATATGTGCATATGAATGAGTGACATATGACCCTGAATGGAACGAGTCGCAAACATCCCCACGGCCGCCTCCATTCGTCTGTGTGCATCTGTGTTGTATGCCGTTCACATTAATTAGTGACATAAAGTATTAAGTGGAAGTGGCTGGCATGTCTGCGGCCCCTTCCCTCCAGTATACCTTGCCTTCAACAGCTATTCAGAAAGGCCTGGTGTTGGAGTGGGCAGCATCCGGGTGGTTTCCAGGGATGCTGCTCACACATGCGCTATGAGATCGCCTGGCAGATAGGTTTCATGCCAAACCCAGAGTTTCACACATCGGGGCATCCCAAATTGTGATGTCGCACAAAAAGGGAGCCAATCAGCCCTGGAGCTGGCACTCCAACATTCTTATTCTTAGTATACAGTACGTCTTGCTCCAGATAAGATTCTTTACTCTTGGGTATTACTCCGCCAGATGGCGCTGGACTGCAGAGACCGCGAAATTGGCTCCTCCCAGCCCCTCAAATACCCAGGGACCTCCCACAATCCCCAGAATTTCTCTGCAGTCTGGACTGCGAAGGACAAGAAGATGGCTCTCTCTTCTCGCAGGTGAGCGGGGCTATTAGCCTGCGGCCCTGTAGGAATATTCCCACCCGTTACGTTATTAATGTGCCTCCCAGCCTTGGCTGCGCTGGTCCGGGTGATGGTAGGCAGCACCGCTGTCAGGTGCTTAGGAGCGCTGCTCCACCGCAATCCCCCACCAAAGGGTAGGCGGTATAGGCTTATGGTGAGCCTCTAAGGCAGTGGTCCCCAACCTTTTTTTCACCGTGGACCGGTTCAGGATTTGGTCATTTTACCGCGGCCCGGTGGGGCACTGGGGTGGGGGGGGGGGGCTGACTGGGGGTGTGGCTGGGGGCGGTGCAGCGGCATTGATTGTTAATATTGTTTTGATTCAATCATTTTAACGTATTTAAACATGCCTTCGAAATAAAATACAGTTACAGAAAGAAATAAGTATGGGACAGAGCTGGGAAAAAAGAGATCGGATGGGATGGGACAGAGCTGGGAAAAAAGAGATCGGATGGGATGGGACAGAGCTGGGAAAAGAGAGATGGGATGGGACAGAGCTGGGAAAAGAGAGAGAGATGGGATGGGACAGAGCTGGGAAAAGAGAGAGAGATGGGATGGGACAGAGCTGGGAAAAGAGAGAGAGATGGGATGGGACAGAGCTGGGATAATAGAGAGATGGGATGGGAAAGAGCTGGGAAAAGAGAGAGAGATGGGATGGGACAGAGCTGGGATAATAGAGAGATGGGATGAGACAGAGCTGGGAAAAGAGAGATGGGATGGGACAGAGCTGGGAAAAGAGAGATGGGATGAGACAGAGCTGGGAAAAGAGAGATGGGATGAGACAGAGCTGGGAGAAGAGAGATGGGATGGGACAGAGCAGGGAAAAGAGAGTTGAAGCAGGGAAAGGTGAGTTTTTACAGGTGCCCGGGGGGGGTTCACACAGTGGGGGCATCCCGATTCAGGATGCCCCAGGGAAAAGCTGGCTGGTGATAAAAGGCACTCTCAGCCATCTGCAACTATCCCAGGAGGCTGAGCGATGCACAATCATAAACGTCCTGCTTCATGCACTGTTTTATATCCGCTGGGCAGCTGCAAACAGAACTATGCAGGGCGAAACTAATGCATAGTCCTGCTTGTTGCAGCCTGGAGGATATTGGAAAGTGCACTGCAGAACTTCTTCAGCCTCCTGCCATCGAAGCAGACAGCTGAGCCGGCCGCTCCTCCATAAATCACCCACCTGCTGTCTTTCCTACCCGTCGCACATGCCACCTTTCCTCCTGTCCGACCCCGCCCGCTGCTTTCCCTCACGGTCTCCGACCCCGCCCCCTGCCTTCCCTCAGTCTCAGGCCCCGGCCGCTGCCTTCCATTCCGGCTGACGGCCCCGCTCGCTGCCTTCCCTCACGCTCTCTGGCCCCGCCCGCTGCCTTCCCTCACGCTCTCTGGCCCTGCCCACTGCCTTCCTTCCCCGGGCCCCGCCTGCTGTCTTCCCTCCCCGTCTCCGGCCCTGATATCCCCTGACACCCGTCTATGCACCCACCCTCCTGGCCATGGGGTCTGGAATCCTAGCGGCCGCGGGTTGAATAGGGGCGGGGGTTTGGAGCGCGGGGCGCGATAGCCTCAGGGCCCGGTACCATTTGAGCCACGGACCGGTAGCGGTCCGCGGCCCGGGGGTTGGGGACCACTGCTCTAAGGGATGCCCCTCCCGCACAATTGCCTTGCCCCTGTCTATCGGTGGGCCCTACAGTAATTGGCCGCTGTCCTCCCTCGCTCTCCCTTGTAGACCTCGGGCGGGGGGGGGGGGGGTGTATGCTTTGGTGCTTCACTTGGTTGGTGTGCTGGTTGACTTTGTTCAGTCTCCGCAATGACTTGGTTGCTGGTTGATTATGCCGCCGCCGCGCGCGATTCCAATGCGTTCCGCGGTTGGCGGCGCGCATTCCGCGGTTGGCGGCGGCTGATACGCTTTCATTGGCTGCTTGTCACGTGTGCTCTTCAGGGGGCGGGGTCCGCAGATGGCGCGTTCCGAGTCACTGTCTCCGCGGCCCGCCCCTCGAGGTATGCTCGGCGCCATTTTTCTTTGGATTCTGTCTGCTGCGTGGCTGGCATCTACTTACCGCGGTCCGCGAGTGCCCTCGCGGGCGGTTTTATTTACCCTATGTCATTATACATGTCGCTTATGGGGTTCTCTTCGCTTATGTCTTTCAGGCGGGTCGAAACACCATTGGTTTCTCCCTGCCCTAACCCTCTTATTAGTTATTAAACTTGTGAGGCCTAGTGTGCTAATTCCTCCCACTTCCCTAGTGGGCTATTGGGGCATCCCAGGTTGCTTTATAGCGTGAATCCCTATCGGCCTATTGTGCCGGTAAAATAACCGTATGGAGGCGTCTCAGGATAATGCGCTCGGTGTTCCTTCGGGACAAGCCCGGCTGTGTGTAGCTTGTGGGGTGTCCCCTACTTGTACTGACAATGTGCCGGTCTGTATAACTTGTGCCCAGCAGGTTCTTGCGCTGCAGCCTGGTTTACCAGCAGCTGGGCCTGTGCCACGTATGGCTTCACCAACTCCCCCAAGCTTGAATTTGACTCCTATTGAGTTGCATACCAGTGGGGATTCTCAGCCTGGTGTGTCTGCTAGACTGGCTAGTGTTGAGAAATTGCTTGCTAATACCATGGTGCGTAAGGCCTCTGCTAAGAAGCGGCACTTGACGCCTGATGTCACTCTTTTCCCTATGGAGGCTGATGAGTTCTTGGAACTGTCTGGTTATACCCCCTTGAAGAAGGGCAGTTGTTCTCTGACTCAGAGTCATCTAATGAGAGGCCCAGGGGTCATGATGATTCTGGCTCTGACCCCTGGGCCCCAGATGACACTGATAGGCTGTTGGCTCAGATTTTTGAGGTACTGTCTATCTCTCCCCCAGTTGCGGCCCCTAGGCAGCAGGGGGAATTGGTTCATACTGCTAAGCCACGTTTAGAGTTTCCTGAGCAAGCCCATTTTAATAATCTCGTGCTCAAGGAATGGGAGCGTCCTAGCAGGCTCCCCGGAGTCCCTAAGAGTTGGGATAAGAGGTATCCCTTTCCCGCTGATGTGGTGATGCGCTGGTCATCCCCTCCAGAGGGTTATATAACACCTCTGTCATGCATTCCCCTAACTCTACTACGCTGCGCGATAGTGAGGACCGGCGTATTGATCAGCTGGCATCCCATGCCTTTGCCTGTTTGGGGACGGCGCTGCGCCCAGTTTGTGCCTCTGCCATTACAGCGGTGGCTATTAGGACCCTGCTTAGAAGTGTCCTAGATGGTGCTCCTGATGATGTGTCTAGTGAAGAGTTTAATGCGCTCTCTCGTTGTGAGATTTTTGTGATTTATGTCCTTTCTGCCTTGGATGATACCATTAGGATGTGTGGCAGAGCCTCTGCCCTTGTGGTGGCTATATGCCGCTCGGTTTGGCTGCGCTAGTGGGCAGCTGACACTGCTGCCAAGAAGGCTCTCACTGGGTTCCCGTTCAAAGGACTACGCCTGTTTGGGGATCGCCTGGACCGGTTTGCTAAGGGAGGCAGGTTACCCCAGCGCAGGAGGCAGTCTCGGCCCTTTCGGGGCCAAGGCTCCTTTTCTTCCCCCTACCGGGGATCCAGACAGGGAAGGGGGGTCTCCTTTACTGGGGCCAGAGGAGATTTCTGGGGAAGGGGCAGAGGACATGGACACCCTGGCTCATCCTGGGGCTCCAAGCCTAAGCCTTCCCCCAAGCCCCCTCAGGCATGATGGGGCGCCCTCACCCATCCGGGGGGGGGGACGGCTTCAGAATTTTGCTTATGTCTGGAGGCTTCATGTCTGACCGGTGGATTCAGGAGGTAGTGTCCTCCGGTTACAAGATAGTTTGCTGCCTGGCCGGCCCCAAGATTCATCAGATCCCGGATGTCTCAGGACCCCATGTCAGCTCAGGCTCTAATTCTGGAGGTGCAAAGCCTTCTGGAGCTGGGGGTCATCTGTCAGGTCCCCTTACGAGAAAGGGGCAAGGGGTTCTATTCCAACCTTTTCACCATGCCCAAAAGAGATGGGTCAGTCAGGCCCATCCTGGACTTGAAGATCCTCGACAAATTTGTCAGGTGCAGGCGCTTTCGCCTGAAACTTTGCGCTCTGCTATCAGTTCCCTGTGTCCAGGGGATTTCATGACCTCTGTGGACATCAAGGATGCTTAACTTCATATTCCTGTATTCTTAGTTTACAGTACGTCCTGCTCCAAATCTAATAGTTACAGTTGGGATATACTCCGCCAGATGGCGCTGGACTGCAGAGACATCGGAAATAGGCTCCTCCCGGCCCCTCAAATACCCAGGGACCTCCCACAAATCCCCAGAATTTCTCTGCAGTCTGGCTGCGAAGGACGAGAAATTGGCCCTCTACTCGCAGGTGAGCGGGGTTATTAACCTGCGGCCCTGTAGGACTATTCCCACCCATTCCACTAGTAATATGCCTCCCAGCCTTGGCTGCGCTGGTCGGGTGAAGGTAGGCAGCACCGCCGTTGGTGCTTAGGAGCGCTGCTCCACCGCAATCCCCCACCAAAGGGTAGGCGGTTCAGGCTTATGGTGAGCCTCTATGGGATGCCCCTCCCGCACTATTGCCCCTTGCCCCTGCCTATCGGTGGGCCCTATTTAAGTGGCCGCCGTCCTCCCTCATCCTCCTTGTAGTCTTCGGGGGAAAGAGGGGGGGGGTGTATGTGTATACATATGTGTGTTATGCAGTCTGTGCTTTCTCTTTTCACATGCCTTTATTCTTGTCAGCCGCCGCACTGACTTGTCTTTATTGCTTTTTAAATTTACCGCCGCCGCGCTTGGCGGCGGCATTACCTCAAACGCTGGTGCGCCATCATTGGCTGTTGGCCTTTCTGGCTTCGCGCTCTTCGGGGGGGCGGGGCCCGTCTTTGGCGCGTTCCGCGTCATCGCTGTTACTGGCCCGCCCCTCGAGGTATACCGACACCATCTTTTCTGCTTGGTTGGCCTATGCGTGACGGACTCCTACCTACCGCGGTCCGTAAGTGCCCTTACGGGCAGCTTTATCTACTTCACTTTTGTTACGATGTACTTAAGGTCTTGTCTGCTTATGTCTTTCAGGCGGGACAAACCCTTCTTGGCTTCTCCCGGCCCTGTTTTAGTATATTACTTGTAGGCCTTGTAAAAATTACACTCCCACTTCCCTAGCGGGTTATTGGGGCATCCAGGGTTGCTATATAGCGCTATTCCCTATCGGCGTATAGCGCCGCAATAATCACCATATGGAGGCATCCCAGGATAATGTTACCGGGGTCCCTTTGGGACAAGACCGGCTGTGTGTAGCGTGTGGGCAGCCTCATGCTGACGCTGACAAGGCGCGGGTCTGTGTACTCTGTGCTGAGCAGGTGTTTGCATTGCAATCTGGCCTGCCAGTGGCTGCACCTCGTTTCACTTCACCTACTCCCCCAAGCTTAAATCTCACTCCTGCTGAGTTGCATACTAGTGGGGATTCTCATCCTGATGTGTCTTCTAGACTGGCTACTGTTGAACAGATTATTGCGAAGTCTTTAGCGCGTAAGGCCCCTGCTAAGAAGCGGCACTTGACGCCTAATGTTACTGTTTTCCCTATGGGAACTGAGGAGTTTTGGAATCTGTGTGGCTATACCCCGTCTGATGAAGGGGAGCTCTTTTCTGATACAGGCTCATCTGATGAGAGACCAAGGGGTCATGACGATTCTGGCTCTGACCCCTGGGTCCCGGATGACACTGACAGATTATTGACCCAGATTTTTGAGGTTCTGTCTATCTCCCTGTTGAGGCTCCCAGGCAAAGAGGGGAGCTTTTCCATACAGCAAGATCACGTTTGGAATTTCCAAAGCAGGCACATTTCCATAACCTTGTGCTCAAGGAATGGGAGCGCCCCAGTAAACTTCCCAGGGTTCCAAAGAGTTGGGATACGAAGTATCCCTTTCCTGCTGAGGTGGTTAAATGTTGGTCATCCCCCGCCCGAGGTGGATGCCCCGATCCTAGGGCTATCTAACACCTCTGTCATGCATTCTCCTGATTCTACTACTCTGCGGGATGCCGAAGACCGGCATATTGATCAGCTGGCATCCCACGCCTTTGCATGTGCGGGGACGGCGCTGCGCCCGGTCTGTGCCTCTGCCATTACTGCTGTGGCCACTAGAACCCTTATCAGAAATATGCTTGATAGTGCCCCTGATGATTTGCCTTGTGAGGTGTTTAATGCACTCTCCAGTTGTGATTTTTTTGTAAATGTTGTCCTATCAGCATTGGATGACACCATCAGAATGTGTGCCAGAACTTCTGCCCTCGTGGTGGCTATACGCGCTCGGTTTGGCTGCGCCAGTGGGCTGCTGACAACGCTGCCAAGAAGGCCCTCACTGGTTTTCCCTTTAAAGGACTGCGTCTGCTTGGAGACCGCCTGGACCTTTTTGCTAAGGGAGGCAGGTTACCCCAGCGCAGGCGGCAATCTCGGCCCTTTCGGGGTCAGGGTTCCTTCTCCTCCCCTTACCGTGGTGCAAGACAGGGAAGGGGGGTTTCTTTCCCTGGGGTCCGGGGAGATTTCTGGGGTAGAGGCAGAGGACGTGGATGTCCTGGCTCCTCCTGGGGTCCCAAAGCTAAATCCTCTCCCGAGTCCCCTCAGGCATGATGGGGCGCCCTCACTCATCCGGGTGGGGGGACGGCTGAAGCACTTCGCTCACGTCTAGAGGCTTCATGTATCAGACCGGTGGATTCAGGAGGTAGTGTCCTCCGGTTACAAGTTGGAGTTTGCTGCCGATCCCCCTTCAAGATTCATCAGATCCCGGATTCCTCAGGACCCTGTGTCAGCTCAGGAGCTAGTGCAAGCAGTGCAAGGTCTCCTGGAGCTGGGGGTCATCTGCCAGGTCCCTTTAAGAGAAAAAGGCAAGGGCTTTTGTTCCAACCTATTCACAGTACCCAAAAAGGATGGTTCTGTCAGGCCCATCCTGGACTTAAAGATTCTCAACAAGTTTGTCAGGGGCAGGCGCTATCGCATGGAGACTCTGCGCTCTGCCATCAGTTCCTGCGCCAAAGGGATTTCATGACTCCTGTGGACATCAATTATGCTTACCTTCATATTCCTGGGTCATCAAAGGTTCCTCAGGTTCGCTCTGATGGATCAACACTACTAATTTGTGGCCTCACTTCAGCTCCCAGGGTGTTCACTAAGGTGCTGGCTGGCGTGATGTCTCTGCTCAGATGTCAGGGCGTCTGTGTGCTTCCCTATCTGGACGACATCCGACTGAGTTGGATACTCAGCTGGTGGTGTCCACTCTGGAGTCATTTGGATGGGTGATCAACCACCCCAAGTCCTCACTGTCCCCTTGGTAACTCCATTCCTAGGAATGAATCTGGATACAGTTCAGGCAAGGATCTTCCTTCCTCAGCAGAAGGTGGACAGTCTGATTGCACAGGCTCAGTCCCTCCTAGCTTGTTCCCATCCCTCCATCAGGCAGGGGATGCAGCTGGTGGGCCTGATGGTGGCCTGCTTCGAAGCGGTCCCTTATGCTCAGTTCCACTTGAGGCCTCTGCAACTTCACCTATTGTCTGTATGGGACAACGACCCAGCGTCCCTGGACAGGGTCTGTGTGCTCTCCCCCCTGGTCAGGAGGTCCCTCTTGTGGTGGATGGACTCAAGGAACCTGTTGGGGGGCAGATCCTTTCTTGCCCCTTCCTGGGAGACTGTCACCACGGATGCCAGTCTGTCAGGTTGGGGGGGTTCTGGAAGTCCCTGCGGTTCCAGGGGAGGTGGGGCCCTCAGGTGGCACACACCTATCAATGTCTTGGAGCTGCGGGCGATCAGGTTAGTTCTGGCTCGCTTGACTACTCCTCTTCGGGGCCTGCCTGTTCAGGTGCGCTCGGACAACCAGACAGCAGTTGCCTACATCATTCATCAGGGAGGGACGCGGAGCAAGGGGGCCCTCCAGGAAGCGCCTCTGATCCTGACTTGGACGGAGGCCAATGTCCCCTGCATTTCAGCTGTGTACATCCCAGGGGTGGAAAATCACCTGGCGGACTCTCTGAGCAGGGGGACCTCTCGCCAGGGAAAATGGTCCCTGTGCAGCAGGGTGTTTCAATCTCTGTGTCACCGTTGGGACCAACCAGATGTGGATCTGTTTGCGTCCCGCCACAATCACAAGCTTCCAGCTTTTGTCTCTGTCCAGGGATCCTCTGGCCCTGACCTCGGATGCGCTAGCAATGTCATGGAAGGACTTTCAGTTCCTGTATGTCTTCCCTCCAATTCCCCTGCTGGGAAGGGTTCTGCGCAAGATTGCTCTGGAAGGGGTGCCAACAATTCTGGTGGCCCCCAGGTGGCCAAGAAGAGTGTGGTTCGCAGACATGGTGCAGCTGGCAGTAGATCAGTACGCTCTGCCCTTGGTGCCAGATCTGCTCACTCAGGGCTCACTACGCCATCCCAATTTACAAACTCTGGCTTTGACGGCCTGGCTGCTGAAACCTCCATCTTGATGGAGAAGGGGCTGTCTTCCTCGGTTGTGGATACTTTGATTAAAGCTAGGAAGAAGTCTTCCTCTTCCATTTACTACAGGGTTTGGCGTGCCTTCATTGACTGGTGAAGTGTCTTCCCTGTCGTGTGTTCTCTATTCCCAGGATTCTGGAGTTCCTTCCTGCAGCGTGGGTTGGAGATGGGGCTCCAACTCCGTATTCTGAAGGGTCAGGTTTCTGCCCTGGCTATTTTCTTCCAGAAGTCCTTTGCTCAGCACCCTCTGATCAGGACTTTTTTCCAGGGGGTCACTCATGTACGTCCCCCACGTAAGCCTATGGTGCCTGCTTGGGATCTGAACTTGGTTCTGTCAGCCTTGCAGGGTGCTCCCTTTGAACCTGTGCAGGATGCTGCCTTGGCCATTCTTACACTCAAGGTTGTATTTCTGGTGGCTATCACTTCTGTCAGGCGTGTGTCTGAGTTGGCGGCGCTGTCCATTCAGCCCCCCTACTATGAGAGACACCAGGACAAGGTGGTGTTTTGTTTCAAACCTGACTTTCTACCTAAGGTTGTGTCTGCTTTTCATTTGAATCAGGATATTGTTCTTCCTTCTTTGTGTCCTAATCCTAGCAATGCTAAGGAGAGAGTTTTGCACTCTTTGGATGTGGTTAGGTGTCTGAAGTACTATCTGGTGGCTACTGCACCTTTCAGGAAAACTGATGCTCTTTTTGTGGTCCCTTCTGGTCCTAAGAAGGGTTTGGCTCCTGCCAAGTCTACTATCAGCAAGTGGATTTGTCAGGCTGTGATTCAGGCCTACTCTGCTAAGGGGAAGAATCCTCCCTTCCGCCTTACTGCTCATTCCACTCGTGCTATTGGTGCCTCTTGGGCTTTTCAGCACCAGGATTCTGTTGAACAAGTTTGCAAGGCGCTACTTGGTCTTCTGTTCATACCTTTTCAAAGTTTTACAAGGTTGATGTTAGGGCCTCAGCTGATGCTCTTTTTGGCTGAAAGGTTCTGCAGGCGGCAGTGGTTTAAACTGCCTGCTGCTGATTTTCTTGGGGATCCCACCCTACTTTATGGACACTGCTATTGGATGTCCCAACTGTAAGTATTAGATTTGGAGCAGGACGTACTGTATACTAAGAATTATACAATTCTACAAGTACCTGTAGAATTGGTATTATGAGTATATAGTACGTCCTGCTCCAACCCACCCTTGGTTTGCATTATCCTTGGATCCCCTGTATGGTGATTGTTATCATTGTTTTATATTTACTAGTTGGTTTTGTTATCATTCTCCCGGCTTCTCGTTAACTGCTTTTCAGTGCTGGGGATTGTGGGAGATCCCTGGGTATTTGAGGGGCCGGGAGGAGCCAATTTCACGGTCTCTGCAGTCCAGCGCCATCTGGCGGAGTAATACCCAAGAGTTAAGAATCTTATCTGGAGCAGGACGTACTGTATACTCATAATTACAATTCTACAGGTGAGTAATCACAGAATTGTATTTTTGGAGGTGGGGTGGGGGTGCATAGGGGTGATACAGAATCAGGCAGGCAGAGAAATGTGGGTTTTGCATGCATGCACGCTGCTGTGGGGCATCCATGCTCGCTCTGCTTATGCATTTTTGGAGAACTGTGGGGGAGGGGAATCTGCATGTGTTCCGCATTTTACATTTTTAGGGCTATGGAGCATCTATGATCCTTCTGTTTCTCATTCATTTTGTAACTCACCTTCTTTATATTTTTTTTTTTGGGGGGGGGGGCGGATTTACTGCACTGTCGTCCAGTTAATTTTTTTAGTTTTTTGTTTTCTACCCCCAGGAGTTCCATGGGTGGGGTTCGCCAACCTCTGGCTCTGCTTCCGCAGGATAGTTATCCTGCGGGCTAGGGGTCAGCTGAACCCCTGCTTTCCCACCTATTGCTGCTTGCCCAGGTTGTGACGGTGCTGGGCTCTGGAGCAGTGGCGGGTGCAGGGCTTTATGGTTATTCGGGTCCCCGAGCCATCAGCAGCGTGCAATGCTGGAGTTGCGATTGTGCCCAATTATGTATTTCTGGCTATGCTGGGGGGAAGGCCAGACAAGTTCCTCCAGCCACTCCCACTCTGTGGCAGAGGTCTCCTTCGGGATGGAAAAAACTGAAATTTAGAGCCGGAGGAACACTGAGAACACTCACAATAACCCGGGCTGCGGTGGTAAAGCAGGCTGTCGGATAGGCCAGTGGAGGAGAAGCAGCAGCAAGATGCCTCTCGAGAAGCCGGTGAGAAGTAATATTTCCGCATTTTTTCAGCCTTATTTGTTTCTTGCTAGTTCACAGTGGGTGTCATTTTTTTTCAGCCTGTTATTTCTAGTCCCAAACTTAAGGAGAAAGAAAAGGAGACAGGCCGTAAACTTAGCAAGTTTAAAATCCTGGCCCTTTATTCTGGAACAGACCCTTTTGTCAAAACTGTATTGACAATAAATTGGGGCGTTAGACAGCTTCTTTTATATTAGAAACTGTTGGTTCCATGAAGATGGATATGGCATTGAAATTTGCTAAGCGGCTCTGTTAGAAAGGACAGCCGCCGCCGCCGCCTCCCCCCCCCCCCCCCCCCCCCCCAATAGCCACATTTACTCCATTAGAAAATTTTCCCCAAGCATATTCTCAGGCAAGCCCCTGCTCACCCAACACCTCAGCCTGCTCCCTCTCACCCTACTACCAGTCAGAATCCCTGAGAGAACTGAGGAGAGTGAAGGATTCACTAAATTAGTATTTTGGAGGAGAAGGATCTGAGGAAGAAGGAACCTCAAAAGGACCAAAGAATAGGATATCAGAGGAAACTGCGGCTCTCTTATTTGATATTCCCTCTTATGTGAGTCTGTCGGCTCAGGATGCGATTTATCATAAACTTGTGGATAGAAAGGAAAAATCTTTTCCTATTCACACTTCCTTATCTAATTGAATTAAAAAGAATGGCAGTTCCCTGTGAGAGAGCCCTAGTTAATTCAGCCAGACAAGCTATTTGGTTAAAAACCTGGCAGGGGGACCTTGCCTCCAAGGCCAAACTGTGCATTATTCCCTTTGAAGGGACTCTCATGTTCAGTACAGAACTGGAGGCAACGCTCACCTGGTCCTCTGAAAGAACGAAGGGAAAACGCCATTCAGACAAACCTTTTTTTTCTCTCAAACTCAATTAAATGTAAATTCCCATTTGAAGAGGCCGTGAGCCTACTGGTCCAAATGTCCAAAATTGGACATCCTTCCTGGCACAGGTCTCCAGCTCTTCGGACCTGACTTTCAAAACTTTTGGTACGCTTAGAGACCCTATGGACAGACACACAGATGAAATCCTCAAAAGGGTTTGGGATGTGGTCTCAATTACCTTCAAAACAACCTTGCCATCGGGTTGTGTTGCCAGAAATCTTGGAAGTCTGGCTTTAGAACCTGAAGGGATACAAAGAAAATGATACCCCAAAACAAGCCCTTTTGGAGACCCTCCCCTGTATTTTTAGGATCAACTTCTTCTTAGAGGACGCCTCCGCCGAGGAGGTTCGAGCCACAGCCAGGGCTTCAGCCCTAGTTAATTCAGCCAGACAAGCTATTTGGTTAAAAACCTGGCAGGGCGACCTTGCCTCCAAGGCCAAACTGTGTGGTATTCCCTTTGAAGGGACTCTCATGTTCAGTACAGAACTGGAGGCAGCGCTCACCTGGTCCTCCGAAAGAACTAAGGGAAAATGCCATTCAGACAAACCTTTTTTCAACAGCCCAAGAAGCATTGGGGTCCACATAAAGGGGGACGCAAGCCAAGTTTGTTCTGTAATCCCCCGACATCTTCCAAGAAACCTCGATCCGGATGCTGAGCCTCAGGTTCGGGGTTGGTTAACTTTCTTTTTGGTTGCATGGCAGTCCATAACCTCAAATCCTTTTGTGTTGAGAATGGTGTCTCAGAGTACCAACTGGAACTCTGTTCCAGATCTCCACAGAGGTTTCAGATTATGAGGTTTCCACGCGACTCCAAGAAGGGTGGCTTTTACCAAGAGTTAATTCACAAGGAAGTAATAGAGACAGTTCCCTATGCTAGCCAGGGCAGAGGGTATTCTTGTTCAAAAGTCGCCTGGCACACTCAGAATGATACTAGTCTGAAAGCCCTAAATCACTTTGTCTACAGAAGATTCAGGATGGAATCAGTATTCACGATAAGAAACTCACTCAAGCCAGGGGACTTTATGGTGAAGATTCGGAAAAGAGGTGCTTTCCTAGAACGGAAAGTATTTGCACAGTACCCAGTCCAAGGACAGATAGCATTACCCATCTACCCTTGCAGTAGGCGGTGCTATGCAATAATCTCTTTATGTCTCTGTGCCATCCAAGGCCCTTAAAAACGCTAAGGGTGCAATGCCAAGGATTAGCTTTAAATTTACACAGCCAGACACCTCCAACAAGTGGACACGTGTTTCGAGCTTTAGCCTCTCATCAGCACTAGGGCGGATGCCTCTGGCTGTATGGAGGGTGAGACTTGGTGAGTACCAAAACATAGTCGCAAGCCAGTATGTGGAGAGACCCATGTTAGGCTTAATATAGGGGGTCTAAAGAGACCAAAAACCCTCTACTTAGGTAAAGGAAAAGAGGTGCTTTCCTAGAACGGAAAGTATTTGCACAGTACCCAGTCCAAGGACAGATAGCATTGCCCATTTACCCTTGCAGTTCTAGGAAAGCACCTATTTTCCTTTACCTAAGTAGAGGGTTTTTTGGTCTCTTTAGCCCCCCTATATTAAGCCTAACATGGGTCTCTCCACATACTGGCTTGCGACTATGTTTTGGTGAAGATTCGGAAATCCTGCATTTTCTGTACAGAGCCTTGCCGTTTGTGAATATCCTGGGAGCCGAGGAAGTTACTGGTGGTAGCCATGAGTGTCCTGAGGAGCCAGGGGATTTCAGTTTTTCCCTATCCAGATGATCTCCTGGTAACAGGGATCACGGAGGCCTCTCTTCAGAGTCTTTCCATGACTCTAGAGATACTGCACCGATTAGATTGGATAGTAAACCTAGAGAAATCCAATCTATTTCCCTCCAGGAAATGCAGGTTCCTCATTTTCTACCTAGACAGCGTAGAACAGAAATTATTTTTACTGCCAGACAAGCAACAAAGGTTGGTAGCCCAGTTTGGCTGGCTAATTCAGCAGCAATTTCCTTCGCTGCGGGAAATCATGAGGGCTCTCGGCCTCATGACTTCGGCAATCCCAGCTGTGACATGGGCACAGCTGCACTCCAGAACCCCGCCAGTCTTTCCTTCTGCAGTTCTGGGATCACAATCCAGAGTCCTTAGACTACGGGGTAATAATTCCAGAGTCTATCTAGAACAGTATGCTCTAGTGGATGAACTCATGGATCTTGCAGGAGAGCAGGCCTTGGAAACAGACCCCCTCCCAGTCATTATAAAGACAGACTCCAGTGCCTAGGGTTGCGGTTCCCACCTAGACACCTTACAGGTTTACAGGAACTGGTCAAAAGATGTTCAGACAAGATCCTCAAATTTCAGGGAGCTAAAAGTGGCAGAACAGGCCTCCTTCCATTTCCGTCATCTACTGAAGGGATGTTCAGGTGCGATCAGACAATACCACTTAGGCAGAATATATAAATCGATAGGGGTAAGAGATCTGCAGATCTTCTGCCTTCCTTCTCCTCCTACAACACCAGGGTCCCTGTTAGGCTTCCCGGCTACTACCAAGGAAAAGATAGACTTCTGGCAAGAAGTGATGGCTGGGCAGAGCTCTAGATGTTGGTGAAGCATGGAAATGAAGGTCAAATGAGGCAGAACAGAGTTCAGGAGGTTTAATAAAGACCGAAAACCGATACATTTCCTGAGTTAGCGGCAGACAGGCAAGCATATAAACAATCTGTGTTCAGAAGCTGGCAATAAACGAAAAACAGATTCCAGGGCTGGTGACTGACAAAGTCCATTAAGCAATCTGTGTTTTGAGGCTGGTGACAAATGAAATACAGATTCCAGGGCTGGCGACTCACAGACAATGAACAATCCAAGATCATGGGCAGGCAGAAAATAAGCAAAGTCCATTAACAATCCAGAACTTAAACAGTGTGATTCGTGCAAGGGTTAATCCAATAGCTGATCGGGAAGCACAGGATTTGCAGGTAACAGGAGTTGCAGGTAACAGGAGTTGCAGGTAACAGGAGTTGCAGGTAACAGGAGTTGCAGGTAACAGGAGTTGCAGGTAACAGGAGTTGCAGGTAACAGGAGTTGCAGGTAACAGGAGTTGCAGGTAACAGGAGTTGCAGGTAACAGGAGTTGCAGGTAACAGGAGTTGCAGGTAACAGAGCAAGGAATACAGGCCAGGTGTCCATTTAAATAGGGATGTCAATTAGAGCAGCGAGGGATGTGTCAAGAGTCTGAGTTACGTCACTTCCAGTCCATTCAGAGCCAGGAAACCAGGAAGTAAAATACAAGCCCAAAAGCTTACGCTCTAGGCTTCGTGCAGTTACAGTGAGCCGAACACCAGGTGGAGCTGTTAAGCATTGTAATGGATGAACAGCCAGGTCTAAAACAAACACCCAAAGCACTTCTGCGGCTGCGTGCAGAGATCAGTGGAAGATGCCCAAAAGGTGTGGAGCCTGACGGTCCCTAAATGTGGTGGCAGACTTCCTGGGCAGAAGAAAAATTTCACAGTCAGAATGGGTGCTATAGGAGTGGACGCCCTGGCATAGTCCTAGAGATTTCTTCAAGCCTGTGCCTTCCCAACCCCCCTTCAGCTGTTACTTCAGGTGATATGAAAAATCGAGGAAGAACCCCCCCCCCCCCCCCCCCCCCCATTAGACTTACCGGTAACAGCTTTGGCAGGAATCCTTCAGCATGATCACTTGAAGAGATATTTGCTCCACTCCCTGGGAGGAAACACAAACTTGAACACAGGTTAAATGCCCCACCCTTCCTCCCCACCTGAGTCTTTATAAAGTAACCTAAATAACCCTTGGACTCTGGGTGGGTAATAAGCAATCCGCGCTTTCAGCAACAGCTTTGACGGCTTAAGATGAAGAATGACGTCCTGATGAATGATGTCTGGAATGACAGGACGTCTCCAGGGACCTTTATTTGCCATCTTCCTTAGTTCTGCGAACCATGCTCTTTGGCCAGAATGTAGCTATGAGAATTACTGTGACCTCTTCTTGCGTGATCTTCCGGATCACTTGAGGCAGAATTTTGAAAGGAGGAAAGGCATAGGCAAGATGAAACCTCCATGGATGAGCAAGAGCATTTATGGCTAGCACATCTTTTTCCTTTGTCAGAAAAAATGCATTTTGTATTGCTGGCAGTGGCAAACAAATCTATCTGCGGAAGACCCCAAGCACTTATTATTTGATGAAAGACCTCCTGGTTTAGACACCATTTGGTCTGCTGAATTCTGACTCAAATAGTCTGCAAGAGTATATAGTATAGGGTCCCCTTCAGATGGACTGATGACACTGACCGGACCTGCCCTTGTAATGGTAAGAGAATGGCATTTAAGTTCAAGTTTATTAGGGCTACGGATCTGCTCCCCTCCCCCCGGTGATTTAGATATGCTACCGTGGAGGCCTTATCTGAACGTCCTTGCAAGCTACTGCTGGCCAAACTATTCGAGTGCCAACTTGACCGCCAGGAGTTCACTGAAATTCAAAGACCTGGCCACCTCTCTTGCCCATTTCCCTGCACCTGGTGATTTTCAAAATGAGCTCCCCAACCACAATTGCTTGCATGCAAGCATGTCGTGCTTATTGCAGGGTTGGTCTGTCTCCATTCTCTTCCTTTCCCTAGAATCCCTGGCTCTAGCCACCATTTGTGATCTAGGACGTTTGGACTTAACTGTACTGGTTGGTCTAGAGAACTCTGCCACTTGTTCCACTGCTCTATAAGAAATCTTTGTAGTGATCTTGTATGTAACCGAGCCCGCGATACTGCGGGTATTGGTGAGGTTATGAGACCCAAGACTTTCATAATCTTTCTTCTGGAATCAATCAGTCTTGGTGCCCCTGCTGTAATCCTGTCTATCTTTTCTTGCAGAAGAAATAGCTTCTGCCGGGTGCTGTCTATGATGTGATCCTCATCAGATGCCAGTGCCGGCCTGAGCATGAAGGTTGTAGTGTCCAAGTTCTTTTTAATAAATGCTCACATCTGCGATCCATTGGATTGCATAATGCCTTCATGTCCTCAAAACTTAAATCCGTTGTTCTGGACATCTGACCCAGAGGCGCATCCAACTTTGCACACTTACTCCATGGCTCTATGTCCTGATCGTGGAACGGGAATTTTCTTTTCAAGCAGCTTTTTTACACAAAAACATTTTATACATTTCGTCTTGTACTGATAGGGGTTTCTACTCTAGTTGAATCCCCCATGTATCATAAATACCCCCCCCCCCTTCTTTCTGGCTTTCCTCATTCACATCCTCTTCCACAAATTCACCCGGTTCATGTACTACATCAATCTGCGGGGGGGGGGGGGGGGTACTGGGAACACTCCCTTAGCCATCGCCTTAGCTTACACATGTATGGACACTCCAGCTCCTAATATTAGAGCATACTCAATCAGGGCAGTATCCCCACATCCAGGGGCCTTAATTCCTAATTACTTGTGTTATCCTCTCAGGTGGTCATTCTGAAGGACGAAGGGAGAAAATTCCTGTTAGTCTTACCGATAACTGTATTTCTACTAGTCCTTCAGGACGGCCCTAGCTACCCTACCTGTATGGTCCTTCAGTTTCCCTGGGTTACTTGTTAATATACTGAGGACTGGGAGGAAGGGGTGGAGCTTTTAAACTTGTCTCAGCTTGTGTTTCCTCTCCGGGGGAGGAGTCCTCTCTCTCAAGCGGCCGTCCTCCAGGACCGTTACCAGTAAGACTAACAGCGACTTTTTTTTTTTATTTGAACCAAGCATAAGGGCTAGTAGATCAGGACCCATTTTTTTTTAAGATAAATTTTAACAGTACTTCTCCCATTGGCTGAGTTCAGACCAGTTCAATTGCAGAACGCTCGCGCTTTCAGCCGAGCACCCCCCTGTCGATGGTGTCGGCGTGTGCAGGCAGTTCTGTGCTTGTGCTCGCCATTCACATGGAGAGAGATTGCTGAGCCCTCAGGACTCAGCAACCAGTGCTTTTTTGGAATGCACCGCAAATGCCCAAATTACATGTGAAAACGTCCATAGCATGCTATGGCGGATGTGGGGTGTTCACTCGAAAGCGTGAGCTCTCCGCATCCATGCTGGTGTGAAACCAGCCTGTGTCGTCCTTTGTTTCCCCTGCCCCCCATACCCAGAAGATGCTCAGCTTCTGGGTCTTGGGCTAATAGCCCCTATGTCCAGGACGGCACGTCAGGCATAGCCCACATTGTAGATACAAAACCGTTTTTTGCAATGTATATTGTATTCTGTATGGTGAACCCATGAATGATGTGCAGCCTTGTCCAGGGCAGCACATCAGGCATCGCCCACGCTGTAAAATATTCTAAGTAGTTGCTGTATGTATGCAGGGGATGAATGATGTGCAGTTAGGGACCCTTAGTCCAGGGCTACACATTAGGCATGGCCCACCTGATATGTAAGTAGAGGCGGAAGTACGCAGGATGTCAGGCTCAGGGCCCTTAGCCAGGCGCCGCACATCAGGTGTCCCGCTGCCAAACACGAATGTAATTTATTGGAATCTATTTAGGTCTATTTGTATTGTAGTGACTTGTGCGCTGCGACGCAATACATAGTATGAACGTACTGTCCGATGTATTTATATGTGCAACTATATAAATAAAGGATATATTCTAAGTATACAGCACGTCCTGTTCCAGAATATTCCTTGCACTTGGGGTAATACATCCACAAGATGGTGCTTGCTCTGACAGGGTAGGCGGTTTAGGCTGATGGTGAGCCTTTTGGGATGCCCCCCCCCTGCTCCATGGGTTTTTGCCAGGCTCAACCTGTGCAGTTAACTCTTATTCCCATAGGTGTTCCCCTCCACCCTCACTCCTCCCATTGTCTCCTGGGTGCTGTTGTCTCCCTGGAAATCCTTCTATTCTTGCCTCGCTCTCCCTTGGGAGATCTCCAGGGGGGTGGGGGGGGGGTGTCTAGAGGTTAAAAACTGTATTTTTATGTTTTACTTTGTTATATGTTTGTTAAGCATTCTGTCGCCTTGTACGCCGCCGCTGTGCTCGCTTGTACAGCGCTCCGCGGACGGCGGCGTCATTTACCTCAGAAGCTGCCGGGCCGCTATTGGCCGGACAGATCACGTGGGCGCGTTTCGCGCTCTTCGGGGGGGGCGGGCTCTGTGGATGACTATTTTCACATCACGTCTCCACGGCCCGCCCCTTGAGGTCTGTTATTTTGCCTGTCCTTAGTTGCGTGTGCTGCTGGCTCCCTGCGGTCCGTGAGTAACCCCGGTGGGGTGATTTTTTTCAGGATATTTCAGGATATTCCTTCTGCTCTATTCTTATGGGAAGGTTTTGTTATGTCTTTCAGGTGGGTTAAAACTTAGGCACTGTGGTTTCTCCTGGCCATCTCCCCTCACTATCTCCCACTTCCCTAGCGGGTTCTTGGTGCATCCCGGGTAGCTCTTTAGCGTTAACCCTTACTGGCCTGTTGTGCCATTCAAATCACCATATGGAGGCTTCTGGAGACAATGGGCCTGGGGTTCCTTCGGGACAAGCCCAGCTATGTGTTGCGTGTGGGGTATCCCCCATAGGTGATGATGTCAGGGTATGTGTATCCTGTGCCCAGCAGGTGCCTGCGCTGCAGTCTGAGCTCTCTGTTACTGGGCCTGGGGGTGCGCCCACTTTGGCCTCGCCAACCCCCCCACGCTTACATCTGACCCCCACCGAGGGGCATGCTAGCGGGGATTCTCAACCTGATTTAGCCGCACGGGTGGCCAGCATTGAAATCCCCGTGTAAGGCTTCTGCTAAGAAGCAGCATTTATCACCCGCGGTCTCTTACTCACTCTCGGGTCCCTACCCCCTTGAGGAGGGGAAATTATTTTCTGATTCTGAATCCTCTGAGGAACAACCTAAAAGTTACAGTGGTACTGGGACTCCCTTTGGGGAAGACCCGTGGTCCCCTGATGACACTGACGGATTGCTGAGTCACATTTTTGAAGTGCTTTGTATTTCTCCCCCGGCAGTGGCTCTGCAGCAGCAGGGTGAGCTTTTTCATACGGTTAAGCCACGCTGGGAGTTCCCTGAGCAGTCTCACTTTAATAATCTAGTGCTCAAGGAATGGGAATGGCCTAGTAAGCTGCCAGGGGTGCCTAAGAGTTGGGACAAGAGGTATCCTTTTCCTGCTGATGTTGTTAAGCTTTGGTCATGTCCTCCCGAGGTGGATGCGCCCGTTCTCGGGTTGTCCAATACATCTGTCATGCATTCTCCTGATACTACTACCCTGCGGGATGGTGAGGACCGGCGCTTGGACCAACTGGCCTGTCATGCCTTTGCCTGTGTGGGGACGGCACTGCGCCCGATTTGTGCCTCTGCTATTTCGGCTGTTGCCATTAAAGGGGTGCTTAAGTGTCTCTTGGACGGGGCATCTGAGGATGTGGGTAGAGAAGAGTATAGATCTCTCCTGCTTTGTGAAGAATTTATTGCATATATTCTTTCTGCCATGGATGATGCCATTAGAATGTGTGGTAGGACTTCTGCCCTGTTTTTGGCTATATGCCGCTCTGTCTTGCTACGTCAATGGGTAGCTGATAATGCTGCTAAGAAGGCTCTCACTGGTTTCCCTTTCAAGGGACTGCGTCTCTTTGGTGAACGCTTGGATTTGTTTGCCAGGGGCGGTAGGTTGCCTCAACATAGGAGGCTGTCACGGTCCTTTCGGGGGATGGGTGCCTTTCTCCCATCCTTCCGTGGTTCCAGAACTGGCCGAGGAGTCTCCTTTACTGGGGCCCGCGGAGATCATTGGGGAAGGGGCAGAGGACGTGGCCGTTCTGGCCTCTCCTGGGGTCCCAAGCCCAAATCCTCACCCAAGCCCCCTCAGGCATGAAGGGGCGCCCTAACCCATCCGGGTGGGGGGGGCGGCTTTGGCATTTTGCTCACGTCTGGAGACTTCACGTCTCAGACCGGTGGATTCAGGAGGTAGTGTCCTCCGGTTACAAGATAGAGTTTGCAGCCTGGCCGCCCCCAAGATTCATCAAATCCCGGATGGCTCAAAACCCCCTGTCAGCTCAGGGTCTGTGCCTTGCTGTCCAAAACCTTCTGGAGTTGGGGGTCATCTGCCAGGTGCCTTTAAGGGAAAGGGGCAGAGGCTACTATTCCAATCTTTTCACTGTTCCCAAGAAAGACGGGTCAATCAGACCCATCCTGGATTTAAAGCACCTCAACAAATTTGTCAGATTCAAACACTTTCGCATGGAGACTCTGCGCTCAGCTGTCAATTCACTACGCCTGGGCGACTTCATGACCTCTGTAGACATCAAGGACGTTTACCTTCATGTACCAATCTTTCCAGGTCATCAGAGATTCCTCAGGTTCGCTCTGGAGGATCAGCACTATCAATTTGTGGCCGTGCCTTTCGGTATCACCTCGGCTCCCAGGGTATTCACCAAGGTGCTGGAGGGCGTAATGGCTCTGCTCAGATCTCGGGGCATTCGCATCCTTCCTTACTTGGATGACATTCTCATCACATCTCAGTCCTTCCATTAGGCCTAGCTGGATACCCAGCTAGTGGTGTCCACACTGGAGTCCTTCGGCTGGGTGATCAACCACCCCAAGTTTTCCCTGTCACCGTCAATGGTGAGGTCCTTTCTGGGCATGACTCTGGATACATCTCAGGTCAAGATTTTTCTCCCTCAGCAGAAGGTGGAGAATCTTTAAGCCCAAGCCAGGCTTCTTATGTCTTGCCCTCATCCCTCCATCCGCCAGGGGATGCAGCTGGTGGGCCTGATGGTGTCTTGCTTCGAGGCGGTTCCATACGCTCAGTTTCACATGAGACCTCTTCAACTTCACCTCTTGACGGTATGGGATCGGGACGCTCCGTCCCTGGATCAGGTGTTGGTTCTGTCCCCTCTGGCCAGACAGTCTCTATCGTGATGGCTGGACTCAAGGAACCTGTTGGTGGGCAGATCCTTTTTGGCCCTGTGCTGGGAGACAGTCACCACAGATGCCAGTCTGACAGGGGGGCTTCTGGAAATCCCTGAAATTCCAGGGTCAGTGGGGCCCTCAGGAGGCCCACACCCCTATCAACATTCTGGAACTGAGGACGATAAGGTTGGTTCTCGCCCAATTGACTCCACACCTTCGGGGTGGGGCTGTTCAGGTCCACTTGGACAACCAGACGGCGATTGCCTACATCAATCATCAGGGAGGGACCCGGAGCAAGAGGGGCCTCAGGGAAGTGGTCCCTCAGCAACAGGGTGTTTCGCTCCCTTTGCCTCCGCTGGGGTCAGCCAGATGTGGATCTGTTTGCGTCCCGTCACCATCACAAGCTTCCAGTCTTTGTCTCTCTGTCCCAGGACCCTCTGGCCTTGGCCATGGATGCACTAGCAATGTCTTGGAAGAGCTTTCAACTCCTCTATGTGTTCCCTCCTTTTCCTCTGCTGGGCAGGGTACTTCGCAAGATTGCCCAGGAAGGGGTTCCAACCATTCTGGTGGCCCCCTGTTGGCCAAGAAGAGTGTGGTTTGCAGACATCGTGCAGTTGGCAGTAGATCAGTACGCCCTGCCCAAGGTTCCAGACCTGCTCACTCAGGGGCAGCTGCGCCATCCCAATTTACAAACGCTGGCTTTAACGGCCTGGCTGCTGAAACCTCCATCTTGATGGAAAAGGGGCTGCCTGCCTCTGTTGTTAATACCATGATTCAGGCTAGGAAGAAGTCCTCGCCATCCATCTACTATAGGGTATGGCATGCTTACATTGACTGGTGTTAGTCTAAGTCGCTTGCCTGTCGGTTGTTTTCTATCCCTAGGATTCTGTAATTTCTGCAACATGGTTTGGATTTGGGTCTTCAACTTAGTACCCTCAAAGGTCAGATTTTATGCCTAAGGTTGTGTCTGCCTTTCATCTCAATCAGCACATTGTTTTGCCTTCTCTGTGCCCTAATCCTAGTTAAGCCTAAGGAGCGGGTTTTGCACTCTCTGGATGTGGTCAGGAATCTGAAGTTTGGAAGCACAATTTGAAACAGAAATCAGGCCGGATATTTTGGATCTTGCAGCTTTCTGGGATGGGGAACCAGACCTAATGAATCTAGCTTCAGCCATGATGCCAGAGCTATCACTAGTTATGAAAGGTTGCTGACGACCAAGTTGTGTTAGCTAGTGTATTGATTATTATGCATGTATATACATAGGCATCCATAAGATTGGCTTTATCCTTTACATCCTTGTGATTACCAGTATGCTCGGTACCCCAGCTGCTATATCGTTCCCATGAGTAAAGTAAACATTGAGTATGTACCAACGGGCCCAGGTGTTGCTATTTATGGTGTAGTTGTGCATCCAGTGGATTCTGCATTTTAGAATGGGGTTGTGGGTAGTAGTATATACTTGTTAATCATGACTGTGTGACTCATTACATCATTACGGGAAATGTTTACACGTCTGTCTGACTGTTGGAATGTTCTTGCTTCCAGATAAGGCTGTTGTATACCTAGGTTTTGTAAAGCACATTAGCTGTCACAAAGTTCTGGCTTTCTCTATTGTATGACTGAGTTACAATTGCACTGAACAAAATGTACATATGCACATATCTTTGCTTGGATAAATTCTATTTCTTAAAGTGGACCAACACCCAGGGGTGATCGGCCCGGAAATCTATAAGATTCCCGGGCCGATCACCCCCCACCCCGCGGGACATCCGAGATCGGGATGTCCCGCGGGGTGAAACCCCCCAGAAACCCCCAAAACACCTTACCTGATCCGCCGCCGCTTCCGCCGCCGCCGCCTCCCGCGCACCCCTCCAGACGTGCCCGCGCTGGCCCTCTGTGAATGGCCGGCGGGGGCGCGCGCGCGCCGAGAGTGACGCGCGGGAGGCGGCGGAAGCGGCCTGGACGTTCCTGATCCCCGCCTGGACGTTGGCGGGGATTGGCTGCGGCGCTCACGTGGGAGCGTTGAGAGGTGAGTTTTTTGGGGTTTCTGGGGGGTTTCACACAGCGGGGCACCCCCGATCGGGGTGCCCCGCCGAAGTGGACCAAAACCCAGGATAGTCAAAATCCTGGGTGTTGGTCCACTTTAAAGCTACATTCCAGGCACAAACAAAAAAAACTACAGTATGCAGGCTCAATCCCATGCAGTCCTGCATGCTATAGTGGCCTTGTTTCATAACTTCAAAACTAAGAGCTTGTTCCTGTCTGCCCAAGACGCATGACGTACCCCCTGCAGCCAATTGACAAGGGAGTCTGCCCTTGTATTGCATGTGTTAAGGTGAAGCTGCCCCAACTGGTCATAGAAAGTAAAAATGGTCAGGGTTTTTTTTTTTTTTTTCTGTGCAGGTGTGTGTGATACTTTACCATACTGTTAATGAGTACTGTAATTATGGTATCTGGCCTACTATGATCACATTATATCATTTGCCATGTAAACACGTAAAAAAATAACAGAACCTTGGATCATAGTTTTGTCAAATAATAAAATCAAAGAATACTTGGCATAGTTGTCCCAGGTGTATTTGTGCTAGGTCTTAACAGAGCCTGCCCCTTTCCTTATTGTCTTTATGTAAGGAATGTTTTAAACTAAGAGTGCGTTTCATTCACTACAGGTCCACAGCAACGTTTGTTTTACATGTTTTCATTATTTTCTTAACAGCTTGTGTCTGCTGATGGTTCACAGTCTGATGCAGGCTCCATTTGTGCTGATGCTGATTTGCCTCCACCAATTGAAAGAACAGGAGGAATTGGAGATTCCCGGCCACCATCCTTTCAGTAAGTACTTGTTTTTGTTCAGCATTTTCACTTTAAAGTGAAGGTAAAGTCCATTCTGACCAATTAGGATAATTAAACAAAGAAAAAACTTGCCTTTTAGCATGCTTCCATGTGCTTGACAGCTGCAGTAAAGAGAAAATAGCGGTTTCTGAAATATAGTGGTATATTCGCCTGCAAATTTTATTCCACATGTGGTGCACCCTTCTTTAGGTTTATAGGATTACAGTGAGCCATATATGAAACAAGATTCATGGTTGAATATACCACTTGATTTTGAAACCGGCTATATATGCTCTGTGGCAAGGTGAAATTTATTACCTTTTAAACTGGACTTTGATCTTTGTGAGCTTGGTCTTGGAAGCAGATGCTCCTGGAATGGGTTCACCCTGGCGTATGCTTTCTTCTCCAAGATCTGCCAAACAGATATTGAAGAACCTACTTCAGATACCATGAGAGTCCTGTCGCCTAAACCTAGGATCATGGCCTTTTTAAAGTGGTTAGAGGTCTATCTGTAAGTGCTCTGATAAAAACATGGAATGAGATGAACAAGGCCCAGTTTTTAAGTTCCAGAAAATTAGCGTGTATTTTAACACAGCGGTGCACAAGCTTTTTTTTTTTTTTTTTTTTGTCCAAGAGTCGCATTGTCTTTGTTTTATTTCAAGGGGCCGAGATGAAATGGAAACACGTGTGTTGGAAAGAACTGAGGTGGCCAGGGAGAGGGTGGGAGGAGGTTATCAGAGGTGAGAAGGGAGAAGAAATGAACAGAGGTGAAGTAGTAGGAAGAGTTATACAGCCAAGGCAAGCTCAGCACCTTAACTCCCTAGGGGTGCTGCGGGCCACAACGAATTGCAATGCGGGTCTCGGGCTGTTAATCCTTGACTTAATTGGTAGAAGATGTTTGGCTAGCAAATGGAAGACCCCGTTGGACAGGAAATAGAGAAGGGTGGTTTGAGAGTGCCACAGAAAAGTTCTGGGTGATTGAAATGAAATGCAAATGAAAAGAGCACACTTTTGCAATTTCTCTTGGTGTGTGTCCCATTCCGCCAAGGTCCTCTGCTTTTGGCTGAAGGAGGGTTATATGGGACCCATACCTCCAGTGGCAGACTGGGTTAATTCTCCTCAAAGCCTGTCCCTCATTCTGGGGGTCCATGAGACCTTACAGACCTTGGACAGAGGTCCTTTTTGGCTTCAGGGGTGGACTTCTTTTCTGCCTCCATGTCCCAGCTGTTCCAACAAGTCTCCTCCGCATGTGTAGCTAGACCTGCTCCCTAGAGTGAGACACTTTTTGCTGGAAAAGGAATGTTGGGACTGAGCCGCAATCAGTAAATCGTCCAGATAAGGCAGCACACGAATGCCCTGATTCCTCAGAATAGCCATGATGCCCACCAGCACCTTGGTGAAAACCCAGGGGGCTGAGGATATCCCGAATAGCAGAGCCACAAGCTGGTAATGCTGGTCCTCCAGAGCAAATCTCAGGAACTTCTGATGTCCCTGGAAAATCAGGACGTGCAAATAGGCATCCCTGATGTCCACCGTGGTCATGAAGTCGCCGGGCCGAAGCGAGCTCACTGCTGACTGTAAGGTTTCCATGCGGAAATGTCTGACGCTTACAAACCTGTTTAGACCCTTCAGGTCCAGGATAGGGCGTAATGAACCGTCCTTCTTGGGAACTATAAAGAGATTGGAGTAGAAGCCTTGGCCCTGTTCCTGACGAAGCACAGGGCAAATCACCCCTAACCGCAGGAGGTGCTGCACGGCCATTCTCAGGCCCTGTGCCTGCACTGGGTTCTGGTATATTCGAAACTATAGAAATCTTGAGGGTGGCCTGACTGCCAGCTTTATTTTGTAACCAGAGGACACCACCTCCTGAATCCACCGATTCAAGACGCGCTGTCTCCAGACGTGAGCAAATAGCAGAAGCCGTCCCCCCACCCGGATGGGTGAGGGCACCTCCTCATGCCTGAGAGGCCTTGGTAGGGGGCCTGGCAGCTTGTGTCTGCTGATGGTTCACAGTCTGATGCAGGCTCCATTTGTGCTGATGCTGATTTGCCTCCACCAATTGAAAGAACAGGAGGAATTGGAGATTCCCGGCCACCATCCTTTCAGTAAGTACTTGTTTTTGTTCAGCATTTTCACTTTAAAGTGAAGGTAAAGTCCATTCTGACCAATTAGGATAATTAAACAAAGAAAAAACTTGCCTTTTAGCATGCTTCCATGTGCTTGACAGCTGCAGTAAAGAGAAAATAGCGGTTTCTGAAATATAGTGGTATATTCGCCTGCAAATTTTATTCCACATGTGGTGCACCCTTCTTTAGGTTTATAGGATTACAGTGAGCCATATATGAAACAAGATTCATGGTTGAATATACCACTTGATTTTGAAACCGGCTATATATGCTCTGTGGCAAGGTGAAATTTATTACCTTTTAAACTGGACTTTGATCTTTGTGAGCTTGGTCTTGGAAGCAGATGCTCCTGGAATGGGTTCACCCTGGCGTATGCTTTCTTCTCCAAGATCTGCCAAACAGATATTGAAGAACCTACTTCAGATACCATGAGAGTCCTGTCGCCTAAACCTAGGATCATGGCCTTTTTAAAGTGGTTAGAGGTCTATCTGTAAGTGCTCTGATAAAAACATGGAATGAGATGAACAAGGCCCAGTTTTTAAGTTCCAGAAAATTAGCGTGTATTTTAACACAGCGGTGCACAAGCTTTTTTTTTTTTTTTTTTTTGTCCAAGAGTCGCATTGTCTTTGTTTTATTTCAAGGGGCCGAGATGAAATGGAAACACGTGTGTTGGAAAGAACTGAGGTGGCCAGGGAGAGGGTGGGAGGAGGTTATCAGAGGTGAGAAGGGAGAAGAAATGAACAGAGGTGAAGTAGTAGGAAGAGTTATACAGCCAAGGCAAGCTCAGCACCTTAACTCCCTAGGGGTGCTGCGGGCCACAACGAATTGCAATGCGGGTCTCGGGCTGTTAATCCTTGACTTAATTGGTAGAAGATGTTTGGCTAGCAAATGGAAGACCCCGTTGGACAGGAAATAGAGAAGGGTGGTTTGAGAGTGCCACAGAAAAGTTCTGGGTGATTGAAATGAAATGCAAATGAAAAGAGCACACTTTTGCAATTTCTCTTGGTGTGTGTCCCATTCCGCCAAGGTCCTCTGCTTTTGGCTGAAGGAGGGTTATATGGGACCCATACCTCCAGTGGCAGACTGGGTTAATTCTCCTCAAAGCCTGTCCCTCATTCTGGGGGTCCATGAGACCTTACAGACCTTGGACAGAGGTCCTTTTTGGCTTCAGGGGTGGACTTCTTTTCTGCCTCCATGTCCCAGCTGTTCCAACAAGTCTCCTCCGCATGTGTAGCTAGACCTGCTCCCTAGAGTGAGACACTTTTTGCTGGAAAAGGAATGTTGGAAAGGGCTTGAGTTCTGAAAAAGGTTAGGTTAGGTAAAATTCCTTTTTCACTATATCCAGTCCAGGTCGTCCCAGAAATAATGACATGTGGGTATTCCACCGCCAGATGGCGCTCGACTGCAAGATCAAAAGCTGTCGCTCCTCCTGGCCCCCTATAAAAACAGATGTCTCACTATGATTTCCCAGTGTTCATCTTGCAGTCTTGCTGCTTGGATCGTTGGATACTCTTTCCTGGATATTGCAGCTGAGCAGGGCCTCCTAGCCTGTCGGCCGCTGCAACCTTATTCCCACTGTTCCCGTGGACCCATTATTGCCTCCCAGCCAGAGACGGTGAAGCTAGGGAGAACGCCGGGGTCAGGCGTTGGCAGAGCTAGGCTCTGGGCCGCAGACCCTGCCTAAAGGTTAGCCGGCTATAGGCTGATGGTGAGCCTATGGGGGGGGAACCACTCATGCCCACGGGGTTTCATAGCCCTCCCTGCCCCACAAGCTTTATTATGTGTTGTGCTTGGTGAACTTCACTTTTACTGCATGATATCTTGGACTCTGCGGAGTCCCTTTGTGCGCTGGCTTGCACTGTGTTTTGGCTACTTACTGCTGTGCGGCGGCCCACACCTCAAGGAACTCGTGCAGCTGCCTTCTCCGCGCCATCTTGCCCTGCTCTTCCTGCACGCCTTTGGTCTGCCCCCCGAGCTGATGCCATCGCGGTCGGTGTCGTGAGTCCCTCTTGCTAAACAACTTTTATTGTTGCATTGTGCATGTGCTGTGGGATGCTTATGGTTGTTTCTTTTATGTCTTCTAGGTGGGCCCCCTTGATAGATTAAGCGTTGTGGTTCCTCCCGGTCACCGCCCCCCCTCCCTCCGTGCCCTCTCCCTATTAAGAGGGATCACTAAGAGGGACTTTTTCTGAGGGCTTATTAGGTTTGGGCCGGCAGTGCCTTGTAACCTATATACCATTACTCTAATCACCATAATGGAGGCTTCTGGGGATAATGAGGTAGGGGCCCCATCTGGGCGGGTGAAGCTCTGCCCCATGTGCGGTACCACGGTTTGTGTCACTTGCGCCAGGAGCGTCTTTTTGGAGCACGATCGGGCGGGAGTATTTGCCTCTAGCCCGTTATTGAAAACCCCGAAACCCCGCTACTGCATTCAGCCCCCAGCGAGGGGTAAGCCAGCAAGGGGCCCCATGTTGATTTGGCATACCGGGTGGCCAGCCTTGAGAGACAGATCTCTGGCACGGCTCCTAAGAAGGCCACGAGTAAGAAGCGCCATATCGAGCCAGTTTACTCGGATAACAATGATTATGATCTTTTTGGAGGTCTGGACTCCATGGAGAAGGGCGAGTTGCATGAGGACTCTATTTCCACTGTGGATTATTCTGCCAGCTATGACAGCAGTAAGGATATGTGGCTCCCTGATGATACAGAGAGGTTGATGGCTGCTGTGTTTGAGGCGTTGCATATTGTCCCTCCTAAAGCTGCTAAAAGGAAGCAGGGCGATTTTTATTTCGGGCTGAGAGACAGAGACTTGGCTTTCCTGAGCAGGCCCATTTTTCTAATATGGTCTTCAAGGAGTGGGAAAGGCCCAACAAGCTACCATCGGTGCCTAAGGACCTGGAAAGGCAGTATCCCTTCCCTGAAAAGCTGGTCTGTCTGTGGTCTCGTCCCCCCGAAGTGGATTCTCCTGTGTCGGGGTTATCCAACGATACGGTTATGCCGTCACCCGATACTGCTTCCTTGCGTGATCCAGCTGACAGGCGTATGGATCAGCTAGTTTGTCATGCCTTCACCCTTGCTGGTGCTGGGTTTCGCCCTATGTGTGTCGCGGCTATTGTCTCCTTAGCCATCAGAAAGCAGGTGAGACGTCTTCTGGGTATTGCCAAGTCTCGCAAGCGGACGGAGGAGTATAAAGAACTCAAAGCTTGCATGGATTTTATTGCCTTTGTTGCCTCTGCCATGGATGATAGTGTCCAGCTCGGTGCCAGGGTTTCGGCCCTGCTTGTTGCGCTCCGTCGCTCGCTCTGGTTACGGCAATGGTCGGCCGATGCCGCGGCCAAGAAGTCGCTCACTAGTATCCCCTTCGTGGGGCACAGGTTGTTCGGGGAGCGCCTGGACCTCCTGATCAAGCATGGTAGACTCCCTCAGCGGTGGAGGCCTGAGCGGCCTCTTTCGGGATTCTTCTGCCTATCGCTCCTTTCGAGGAGGAAGAGGCTCTTCATTTTCAGGTGGCCGCAGAGAGTTTTGGGGACGAGGTAGGTCCCACGGTCGACCCAATCCCTCCTGGGGATCCAATTCCAGGCCCCCTACCAAGGCCTCTCAGGCATGAGGAGGTGCCCTCACCCATCCGGGTGGGGGGACGGCTTCTGCTATTTGCTCACGTCTGGAGACAGCGCGTCTTGAATCGGTGGATTCAGGAGGTGGTGTCCTCTGGTTACAAAATAAAGCTGGCAGTCAGGCCACCCTCAAGATTTCTATAGTTTCGAATATACCAGAACCCAGTGCAGGCACAGGGCCTGAGAATGGCCGTGCAGCACCTCCTGCGGTTAGGGGTGATTTGCCCTGTGCTTCGTCAGGAACAGGGCCAAGGCTTCTACTCCAATCTCTTTATAGTTCCCAAGAAGGACGGTTCATTACGCCCTATCCTGGACCTGAAGGGTCTAAACAGGTTTGTAAGCGTCAGACATTTCCGCATGGAAACCTTACAGTCAGCAGTGAGCTCGCTTCGGCCCGGCGACTTCATGACCACGGTGGACATCAGGGATGCCTATTTGCACGTCCTGATTTTCCAGGGACATCAGAAGTTCCTGAGATTTGCTCTGGAGGACCAGCATTACCAGCTTGTGGCTCTGCTATTCGGGATATCCTCAGCCCCCTGGGTTTTCACCAAGGTGCTGGTGGGCATCATGGCTATTCTGAGGAATCAGGGCATTCGTGTGCTGCCTTATCTGGACGATTTACTGATTGCGGCTCAGTCCCTTCAGCAGGCCGAGAGCGACACCCGGATGGTGTTCTCCACTCTAGAGGCTTTCAGATGGGTAATCAATTGCCCCAAGTCTTCGGTTACTCCCTCAATGGTGAGGTCCTTCCTGGGCTTGACGTTGGACACCTCTCAGGTCAAGGTTTTCCTGCCACAGCAGAAGGTGTTGGGCCTTCAGACGCAGGTGCAGACCTTGCTGTCTTGTCAGCGGGCGTCGATCCGTCTGGGGATGAGGCTGGTGGGCCTAATGGTGTCATGCTTCGAGGCAGTGCCCTTTGCCCAATTCCACATGAGATCTCTTCAATTGAACCTGTTGACCGGCTGGGACCGGATGCAGGAGTTGCTGGAACAGGAATTTTCTCTGTCCCCCCTGACCAGACAGTTCCTCTTGTGGTGGCTGGACCCCGGAAACCTGTTGGTGGGCAAGTCCTTTCTGACTCCCTGGTGGGAGATAGTAACCATGGATGCCAGTCTGACTGGCTGGGGAGGCGTTTGGCAGACGCAGAAGATCCAGGTCAGTGGGGTCCGCAGGAGAACCACTTGCCATAAATCTCCTGGAGCTGAGAGCGATCCGGTTGGTGCTTCTTCACTTGACTCCCCATTTAAGGGGTTGTGCGATCCAGGTTCGCTCGGACAATCAGACAGCGGTCGCCTACATCAACCACCAGGGTGGGACTCGGAGCAAGCAAAGCCCTCAAGGAGGTGACCCAGATTCTGACTTGGGCAGAGGAGAATGTTCCCTGCATCTCGGCGGTTTACATCCCCGGGGTAGAAAACCAGGAGGCAGACTCCCTGAGCAGGGGGGCGCCTCATCTGGGGGAATGGTCTCTCAGCAACAAGATCTTTCATGCTCTGTGTCTCCGCTGGGGTCATGGGGATGTGGACCTGTTTGCTTCCAGACACAATCACAAGCTCCCAAGGTTCATCTCCCTGTCAAGAGATCCTCTGGCCTTTGCCACAGATGCTCTGGCAATTCCTTGGACGGAGTTCAGGATTCTTTATGCATTTCCTCCGTTTCCACTCCTGGGCCGAGTGCTGCGCAAGATAGCCCAGGAAGGGTTCCCAACCATCCTGGTGGCTCCTCGCTGGCCGAGAAGGAGTTGGTTTGCGGACGTCGTCCAGATGGCAGTGGATCGCTACATCATGCCCGACGACCCAGGGCTTCTCACACAGGGGTCGCTGCAGCACCCCAATTTACGGACTCTGGCTTTGACGGCCTGGCTATTGAGACCTCAATCCTGATGGAAAAGGGCTTGTCCGCCACGATTGTGCATACTATAATTCAGGCACGGAAGAAGTCTTCTTCCATGATATATTAGAGTTTGGCATGCCTACATTGCTTGGTGTGAAACCAAGAGTCTCCCTTGTCGCACTTTCTCTATCTCTAGGATCTTGGAGTTTTTACAACACGGTTTAGACTTGGGTCTCCAGCTGAGCACCCTCAAGGGCCAGGTCTCTGCCTTGGCTATTTTTTGCCAGAGATACTTTCCCAATCATAGGTTGATCAAGACCTTTTTCCAGGGTGTCACCCATGTACGTCCACCACGTAAGCCTGTATTACCGGTGTGGGACTTGAATTTGGTGCTTTCTGCTCTCCAGGGGCCTCCCTTTGAGCCCCTGTGCGATGCTGCCTTGCCAATTTCTGGATCTCCTGTATGGTGATTGTCATGCATTGTTATAGTTACCAGTTTTTGGGTGGTTAAATTCTCCCGGCTTCTTGTTCACTGCTTTTCAATGCTGGGTATTTGTGGGAGGTCCCAGGGTAATTGAGGGGCCGGAAGGAGCCTGTTTTACATGTCTCTGCAGTGCAGCGCCATCTGGCGGAGGATAACCCAAGTGTAAGTAATCTATCTGGAGAAGGACGTACTGTATACTTATAATACCAATTCTACAGGTGAGTATTTTACAGAATTGTATTTTTTCCATGGGTCATTCACTAGTCGTTTTTTTATTTTTTTTATTTTTTTCATCATTTGATATAAACGTCACAATATCTGGGGTTGAGGGGCTCTTTTTTACATGCCTTTCCCCACTCCAACTCAACACAATTGACACTTTCATGGTTGCTGGATCACATGTCCTTTACCATGCTTTCTTCACCCTTCTTTCCTTCCGTCACTAGGCCTTGGTCAAAGATGGCATGTTTTTCCCCTATACAATTGAATTTACCTACTGATTGATGGCTTTCTAGAGTCTTCTCCTAGGGTCAGTCAGGTTCACTTGTATTGCCCCACAGTTACAGAGCATCTGAAGTCCAGAATTTACCCTGACATTATTGAAGTTTCACTGCTGTGAAAACACTAACTTCACCACTAAGGCTCTTTTACTTTGTCATCATATGTACCAAATTGGCCATCAGAATGGCTGTATCTGTGAAATGGGGTTAGATAATAAGACCCTGTTGATATTTTGGGAACCAGAGTTTAGGTCTCTGTCCTTCTCAAGGAGGTATGGTTGCCGTCTGTGTCCATAATTGCTCAGGAGAGTGAAAATCCACCCTTCCCAAGGTTAAACACCATGTGGGTTTGACCTGGTAGCCCTTAGGAGTGGTTCATGTGGTTAGGTTACCCTGGCCTGATCTAGTAACCATCACTGTGTATTGTAAACAGGGAGTCCTATTCAGAGTCTGAGCTAGTTTTGTCTGATTCCAGCTTTAAAAAGAAATCTTCTACTACTTTTTTTATAATTAACATACTTTTTCCTAGTTTATATATGTCAATCAAAAAAAAAATCGAGGTGCTTCCGAAGAGGAAACTGGCCCTCTACCCTGCTTTTGTCTCCCCGCTAGCCCTGCCTTTTTTTGAGCATATAGGACAATTGTGACTTTTTTGCCACCCAAGCAGTGCAACAGCTGGGACCGCTTTAAAAGACCAGGGTCATACCAATTGTGGACCTGGTAATTTAAAGTGATTCATTGGGCAAAAAAAAAAACGTTTTGTCCTGCACGGATGATTGGGAGCAAAACCCTGTTAGAAATACCGTTACCGGTAGGCCTAAGAGTCCTTCAGGACCGCGCTTATAACCCCCCTATACAGTTCACCACCAATTGTTTAATACTGAGGGGAAGGGGGTGGGGCTTTTAAACTTGTTCCAGTTTGTGTTTCTTCTATAGGGGGGAGGAGCTCTCTCTCTCCGTGACCGTTCTGAAGGACTCCTTACTGGTAACGGTAATGTGGCTTTGATTCTGCTTTTTTTATTCTTTTTTTTTTAGGGAAACCCTCTGCAACCAAAGAATGTATCGAGGAATTACTTCCAGAAAACTGTGCTCACGTCATCAAGTCTGGTACGCCTAGAAAGCTTAAGGTGTGTACTTCCAGAGAATATATTTTGTGGGGGTATTTTAAGCGTAAAGGTTTTTTTTTTCCTTGAAAAACTGCAAGATGTGCTTGGCAGTTGTATTTTATCTGAAAATCTCCTAAAGCGCTGTTTCAGTTTGGGGGAGTCTCCTGGGCTGGAAAGGATGTCCACCAATACATATGTGGTATTGTTGTAACTGGGAGAAATTAAGCTTTTAGATGCAATATGATTTTATTGGCAAACTTACATTTTTGCAGGGTTTTTTTGTAGTATTTTTTTTGCACATATTTCACCCAAAAATGTTGAGAGTACAATAAAGAAATGACAAACAAGACATTTTATGTTAAAGACCAGACTCTGCTGGAAAAAAAAAAACAATATATAATGTTCTTTGGAAATCCTTTCACAAATCACAGTTTAACATGTACACAATCACTAGGTAGGCTGGCAGTTAGAGGGTTCAAAGAAATCTTTAAGCAATTTCCTAAATTGCTGTATAAATAGTGTGGACACTTGATAAAATAAAACATGATGTAAAATATAAACTGATGGCAATGTATTTTTTTCTAATTTTATTTACAGCCCAAATACAAGAGGCAGCCAAGAAAATCTTGACAATGACACGGAGACAGATTCTGTTGTATCTGCACAACGAGAGAGGCCTAGAAGGAAGGAAGTGTCAGAACATGGTGAGCCTGTTTTTAAAGTGGGTTCCTATCTATCAGGAGGCTTTTAATTGAATTTCCGTCAGACTTCTTAGGAATTTCATACATGCTAAACCGTGCCTCCCAACTATTATATATAAGTGTGCCATACACTCCACTTCCTTCTTCATGACATCTGGGTAATCTCCAGTAGAGGGCGAACTTCTGCAGAGATGAATATGCAAAAAAGAAAGCCCCTCCCGGTCCATATATACCTGGGACCTCCCACCAATTCCCCAGTTTCTTCTCTGCAGAGAAGGCGACAAGACAGAAGATGAGGACTTCTTTACTTACAGGTAAGCCAGGACCCTTCTAAATTGCCCTATATTGAGCCTTCCAGCTTAGGCTGCGGGTCCTGGTGAAGGTAGGAGCACCCTATGGGTGCAGCAGGAGCACTGCTCCACTGTGAGACCTCACTATGGGGTAGGCGGTTATCCAGGTTTCTTGGTGATCCTGGTGTGGGATGCCCCATCCCGTTAGGCTTATGGCCGGCTCCTGGCTGGATTTCCCCCCTTCTGGGTCTCTGATTCCCCTCCAGGGGGAGGGGGGGGGCTGGCCTATATTTAGTTTTGGCCTATATTTCGTTTTACCCAGACTTAGTCGGTGTGAATGTTTTCACAAGTGTGTGTGAGTGCTTGCTGTTACTGGCCTCAATGCATGATTTCAGCCTGGGGGAGCTTCTCCCCCTCAGGCTGCGTTCGGGAAGGGGGCGGGGCCGGGCTCTCGGCGTGGCCGCGGTAGCCCCGCCCCCTTATTTGGCGCGATGACGGTGCTCTTTGGCTAGGGGTCCGCGTTGCTGGGAGGGGGGCGTGGCCCCGGGAAACGCGCGTTCTGCGCTGGCCTGCCCTCCCCCTGCTCTCCCTTCCCAGGCACGAGGCAGCGTGGGGGCCATCTTTCCTGGCAGGCAGATTGCACTCGGGGTGGTAAGGGCCTGATGGCCATTTTCTTCAGCTTGTGTGTGCGTGGGGGCCCCTATTTAGCGGGGGCCCCCACTGGTCTCTGTTTTGGCTGTGTGTGGTATTTATATATATAATTTCCATTGTGTGGCTGTTGGATCATATGCTATTGCATTTTTACACTGCTCTGCTCTTATGTGGCTTATTTTGTGTGTTACAGGCCCTGTATATGTGCATATTAAGGGGTCCCTACTGGTCCTGGGGTCCCTAGTTATAAAAATTGTCCACCCAAAAATCCTCCCACCGGGACTTTTAAGGGGCATCCCGGGTTGCTTATGCGTAATTCCCTGCGGTCTTGCGACTGACCACAAAAATTCACCATATAGAGGCTCTGCAGGATACCGGCCCGGGATCCCTTCGGGACAATCCGGGCCATGTGTGGGGTATCCCTTATGGGGGAGAATGTGCTGATTTGTATACCATGCGCACAAAAGGCCATAACGCAGCAGTCTGGTACCCAGCCTTCTGGGTCAGCTCCTCCCACTTCATCGCCTTCCCCTCCTCACCTGATCCGTACCCCAAGTGACATTGGTACCAGTGGGGAGTCGCTTTCTCATGTTTGGGCTCGGTTGGCCAGCATAGAGAAAATGATTGCTAGCACGGTGGGCAAGAAGACCCAGGCTAAAAAGAGACAGTTGTCGTCGGCCCAGCCTTTGTGGGATATTGACGACGAGTCCGCTGAATTGTCCGATTATTCCCCGTTAGAGGAGGGGGAATTGTATCAGGATTCAGAGGCTGACTATGGTCAGCCTGGGAATTCCAATGTCGGGCAGGCACTGGGAGATGCCGTTGATACGGCCACTGTTTTGTCATATTTATTGGAGGTGTTGGATATTGATCCACCTGAGGCGCCCCCTCTTAAGAAGGGGGATTTTTTGGGGGCCCACAAGCCCCGTCTGGAATTCCCTACCCAGGGTCATTTTGATGCGCTGATACTTAGAAAATGGGAGAGGCCCAGCCGGATTCCTGGTGTGCCTCAGGAATGGTATAAGAAGTATCCTTTTCCGGTGGAGGCGGTCAAGTGTTGTTCTTCTCCTCCCGAGGTCGACGCACCTGTTTTAGGTTTGTCCAACTCTCACCCCTGACACCACCTCCCTTAAGGATGGCGAGGATAAGCGCCTTGATCAGATGGCGTGCCACGCATTTGCCAACGTGGGCTCGGCCCTGCGGCCTGTTAGTGCATCTGCCCTGGTGTCGCTTGCTACCAGGTCTCTTATCAGGGACTGGCTGAATAACGCTCAGCTTGATCCAGATGGTGCTGAGTTCGCTATACTTAAGAAGTGCGAATTGTTCATGGATTTTGTCATGGCTGCGATGGACGACTCCATTGTCAGGTGTAGTAGGACGTCAGCCTTACTGGTGGCCATGCGCAGACTGGTCTGGCTCCGTCAGTGGACAGCGGACGTTGGAGCCAAGAATTCGCTCACAGCTCTCCCCTTCTTGGGTGCGCGGCTGTTTGCAGATAAATTGGATACTGTTGCTAAAGGAGGTAAGTTACCTCAGCGGAGGAAACAGCGTCGTCACTTTCGGGGGGCGGGCTCGTTCACTCCTTCCTTTCGAGGGGCCAGAGCATCTAGAGGTCTGGCCTTCTCAGGTGTCAGGGGCTCGTCCTAGAACAGAGGCAGAGGTCGGGCACGTCCCGCGGCTGCCTGGGGTTCCAAGCCTGCCATTAAACCGGCTCAGCAATGAAGGGGCGCCCTCACCCGCATGGGTGGGGGGACGGCTGCGGCTCTTCTTCCAGGTCTGGTCCCAGGAGGTCACAGACAATTGGATCTTGGAAGTGGTCTCCTCCGGGTACAAACCTGGACCCTCAGGCTGCACAGGGGCTCCTGTTAGCGGTAAAAAACCTTCTGGACATGGGGGTCATATGCCCGGTGCCTCCGTTGGAAAGAGGCAGGGGTTACTACTCCAACCTTTTCATGGTTCCCAAAAAGGAGGGTTCAGTAAGACCCATTCTAGATCTCAAGGTTCTCAACAGGTTTATCAGAGCCAAAAAGTTCCGCATGGAGACTCTGCGCTCGGCTATCAATTCCCTTCGCCAGGGGGATTTTATGACATCCATAGACATCAAGGATGCGTATCTGCATGTTCCGATTTTCCAGGCACATCAGAGATTTCTCCGGTTTGCGGTGGAGTATCAATATTATCAATTTGTAGCTCTCCCCTTCGGTCTGACCTCGGCACCGAAGGTCTTCACCAAGGTTTTGGCAGGCGTAATGGCTCTGCTCAGATCTCAGGGCATTCGCATTGTGCCTTATCTGGACGATCTGTTGATATTCTTAGTATACAGTACGTCCTGCTCCAGATATAATACTTACACTTGGGTTATCCTCCGCCAGATAGCGCTGCACTGCAGAGACATGAAAAAACAGGCTCCTCCCAGCCCTTCAAATACCCAGGGACCTCCCACAAATCCCCAGATTTCTCTGCAGTGCTGACTGCGAAGACATGAAGTATCACTCTCTCGCAGGTGAGCGGGGCTATTAAAGCCTGCGGCCCTGTTGGACTATTCCCACCCGCCCCTCCTTGTGATGTGCCTCCCAGCCTGGGCTGCGCTGGTCGGGTGAAGGTAGGTAGCACCATGCGTGCTTATGGAGCCATGCTCCACCGCAGTCCCCCACCAAAGGGTAGGCGGTTTAGGCTGATGGTGAGCCTCTAGTGGATGCCCCTCCCGCATTATTGCCCCATACCCCGTGTAGCGGTGGACCCTGTGTAAAGGGTCGCCATCCTCCCTCGTTCCCCCCGTAGCTCGGGGGGGGGGGGGTGTGTGTGTGGTGGTCTTAGTGTATTGAGTTACACGTTTATGGCCTTAGTATTGTCCTTGACTTATATACCTGGTGTCAGAGCCGCGCTGTTTGCCTTTTATTGTATATCCTCGCCTCAGACGCTGCGGCGTCTTCATTGGCAAATCATTTCTTCTAAGTGTGTCATTCACTCTCGTTTCTTCGGGGGGGCGGGGACCTGGCTTGGCGCGCTCCGCGTCACAGCCCGCTCTGGCCAGCCCTTCGAGGTTCGCTTGGCGCCATTTAGATGCTCATCGCGCACGCGTGGTAACGGTCCTCCTCCTCCCTCGGTCTGTAAGTGCCCTCGCGGGCGATTTTCATAATACTTGCTTATTGCGCATGGCTCTGATATCCCTATTCCCATAATGTCTTTCAGACAGTCGAATCCAGTGGCTTCTCCCGGCCCGGTGTAATTGCCAGTTGGACCTAGTATAATTACTCCCACTTCCCTGCGGGTCTTTGGGGCATCCAGGGTAGCTTATAGCGTCAATCCCTACTGGCCTATTGTGCCTATTAATCACCATATAGAGGCATCCCAGGATATTGTGAACGGGGTTCCCTCGGGACAAGCCTGGCTGTGTGTAGCTTGTGGGGTCTCACCTATCAGCGGTGACAATGCTCGGGTCTGCTTCCCTTGGGCACAGCAGGCACTAATGGTACTTCCCGCCCCTCCTGTGGCTGGGCCTGTACCTCGCCTCACTTCACCTACCCCCCCAAGCCTGAGTCTAACCCCCAATACAAGCGGGGATTCTCATCCTGATGTGGCTACTAGATTGGCCAGTGTTGAAAAATTGCTTGCTAATACTCTAGCGCGCAAGGCCATCGCAAAAAAGCGGCACATAATCCCTGACTCTGCTCCTTTCCCTACGGAGCCTGATGAGCTTTCGCATCTATATGGCCATGCCCCTTCGGACGAAGGGGAGCTGTTCTCTGACTCAGGGTCTTCTGATGAGAAGTCTAGGGGTCATGAAGATTCTGGTTCTGATCACTGGATCCCGGATGATACTGATAAACTGCTGGTTCAGATTTTTGAGGTTTTGTCCATCTCTCCCCCTGATGCGGCTCCCAGGCAAAGGGGTGAGCTATTTCATACTGCTAAGGCTCGATTGGAATTTCCAGAGCAAACCCATTTCAATAACCTTGTGTTTAAGGAGTGGGAACATCCCAGTAGACTTCCCGGGATCCCTAAGAGTTTGGACAGGAAGTATCCATTTCCTGCTGATATGGTCAAGTGCTGGTCATCGCCTCCCGAGGTCGATGCTCCTATTCTAGGGCTGTCTTAACACCTCTATTATGCACTCCCTGACACTACTACGCTGCGGGATTCTGAGAACCGGCGCAGTGACCAATTGGCGTGCCATGCCTTTGCATTTGGAGGGGCGGCGCTGCGCCCGGTCTGCGCTTTGGCCATTACTGCTGTGGCGCTCAGGACCATGGTCAGGAATGCACTTGACGGCCCAGACGAGTTGCCTATTGATACTATTAATGCACTGTCTAACTGTGATGTGTTTGTGAACTTTATCCTGTTTGCATCGGATGATGCTATTAGGATGTGTGCCAGATCTTCAGCCTTGGCGGTGGCAATACGCTGCGCCAGTGGGCTGCCGACAATGCTGCTAAAAGGGCCCTTACTGGGCTTCCATTTAAGGGGCTGCGCCTGTTTGGGGACCGCCTATACCTTTTTGCTAAAGGAGGCAAGTTACCACAGCGCAGGCGGCAGCCTCGGCCCTTTTGTAGCCAGGGCCCCCTTTCAGCCCCCTACAGAGGCGCTAAGCAGGGAAAAGGGGTGTCCTTCGCGGGGGCTCGCACAGATTCCTGGCATAGGAGCAGGGGGCGACGTCCTGGCTCCTCCTGGGGGCCCAAACCCAAAGCCCCTCCCAAGACCCCTCAGGCATGATGGGGCGCCCTCGCCCGCCAGGGTGGGGGGACGGCTACAGCACTTCGCGCACGTCTGGAGGCACCAAGTCTCAGACCGGTGGATTCAGGAGGTAGTTATCTCTGGTTACAAGATAGAGTTTGCTGTGCGGCCCCCCTCAAGATTCATCAGGTCCCGGATCCCCCAGGACCCGGTATCAGCTCAGGTCCTGATGCAGGCAGTGCAAGGACTTCTGGATCTTTGAGTTATTTGCAGGGTCCCCTTGATAGAATTGGGGCAGGGGTTCTACTCCAACCTTTTCACAGTGCCCAAAAGAGATGGGTCAGTCAGGCCCATTCTGGATTTAAAGATCCTCAACAACTTTGTCAAGAACAAGCGCTTTCGCATGGAAACTCTGCGCTCGGCCGTTGGCTCTCTGCACCCAGGGGATTTTATGACGTCTGTGGACATCAAAGATGCTTACCTTCACATCCCTGTGTTCCCGGGACATCAAAGGTTTCTCAGATTCGCGTGGAAAGATCAACATTACCAATTTGTGGCCCTACCGTTTGGCCTCACTTCAGCCCCCAGAGTGTTCACCAAGGTGCTGGCGGGGGTGATGTCTTTGATAAGGTCAGGGGGCATTCGAGTGCTGCCCTACCTGGACGACATCCTCATCACCTCACGGTCTCTAAAACAGGCGGAGCTGGACACTCAACTGGTGGTGTCCACCTTGGAGTCCTTCGGCTGGGTGATCAATCATCCCAAGTCCTCTCTTCGCCGGTGACCCCATTCCTGGGGATGATTCTGGATACGGTTCAGTCACGAATATTCCTTCCCCAATAGAAGGTGGAAGCTCTGACTGCGCAGGTGCGGTTCCTGCTCTCGTGCCCCCAGCCCTCCCTCAGGCAGGGAATGCAGCTGGTGGGCCTGATGGTGGTGAGCTTCGAGGCGGTGCCTTTTGCTCCGTTCCATTTGAGGCCTCTGCAGCTTCACCTTCTATCAGTATGGGACAAGGACCCCGCGTCTTTGGACGGGGTTTGTGTGATTCCCCCATCGGTCAGGAGGTCCCTCTCGTGGTGGCTGGACCACAAGAACTTGCTAAAGGGCAGGTCCTTTCTGGCCCCCTCCTGGGAGACGGTCACCACGGATGCCAGTCTTTCAGGTTGGGGGGGATTCTGGAAGTCCCTGAGGTTCCAGGGGAGGTGGGGCCCTCAGGAGGCCCATTTGCCCATCAACACTCTGGAACTCCGGGCGGTCAGGTTGGTACTGGAGCAGTTGACCGATCACCTGCAGGGACTGTCTGTACAGGTGCGCTCAGACAACAGGATGGCGGTTGCCTACATCAACCATCAGGGAGGGCCCCGGAGCAAGGGTGCCCTCCAGGAAGTGCCGCGGATTCTGACATGGGCGGAGGCCAATGTTCAATGCATTTCGGCTGTTTATATCCCGGGGGTAGAGAATCTTCTGGCAGACTCTCTCTGATCAGGGGGACTTCCAGTCAGGGGGAGTGGTCTCTCTGCAACAGGGTATTCCAGTCCCTGTGTTACCAGTGGGGCCTACCGGATGTGGATCTGTTTGCATCCCGTCACAATCACAAGCTCCCGGCCTTTGTCTCCCTGTCTCAGGATCCTCTGGCCTTGGCCACGGATGCTCTGTCAATGTCATGGAAGGAATTTCGGCTCCTGTATGTCTTTCCCCCGTTCCCCCTGCTGGGCAGGGTTCTGCGCAAGATTGCCCTGGAAAGGGTGCCAGTGATTCTGGTGGCCCCAAGGTGACCAAGAAGAGTGTGGTTCGCAGATGTGGTACAAATGGCAGTAGAGCTGTATGTCCTGCCAGAGGCGCCAGATCTGCTCACTCAGGGCTCCTTATGCCATCCCAGTTTACAAACTCTGGCTTTGACGGCCTGGCTGCTGAAACCTCCATCTTGATGGAGAAAGCCTCGGTGGTGGATACCATGGTACAGGCTAGGAAGAAAACGTTCCTGCGTTGATTGGTGGGAGTCTAGGTCTCTTCCCTGTAGGGAGTTCTCAGTCCCTAGGGTTCTGGAGTTTTTACAGCATGGATTGGAGTTGGGTCTAAAACTCAGTACTCTGAAGGGTCAGGTTTCTGCCCTGTCTGTCTTCTTTCAGAAGTCTTTTGCTCAGCATCCCTTGGTTAAGACCTTCTTTCAGGGGGTCACTCATGTGCGTCCCCCACGTAAGCCTACGGTCCCTGCTTGGGACTTGAACTTGGTTTTGTCTGCTTTGCAAGGTGCTTCCTTTGAGCCAGACCCCACTGTTACGGGGTCTTCCGGTTCAGGTGCGTTCGGACAACCGAACGGCAGTGGCTTACATAAATCACCAAGGAGGGGCTCGCAGCAGGAGTGCCATCAGGGAAGTTTCTCTGATCCTGCACTGGGCGGAGAGCAATGTTCCTTGCCTTTCGGCAGTCTACATTCCGGGAGTGGAGAATACGGAGGCGGATTCCCTGAGCAGGGGATCCTCTCGCCACGGAGAGTGGTCTCTCAACCCCGAGGTTTTTCTGGATCTTTGAAACAAATGGCGGACTCCGGAGGTGGATCTCTTTGCCTCGAGGCACAATCACAAACTTCCGGCCTTTGTGTCTCTTTCTCAGGATCCCCTGGCTTTGGCAGTGGATGCCTTGTCACTGGCTTGGAAGGAACTGGTTCTAGAAGGGGCACCAGCGATTCTGGTGGCTCCAAGGTGGCCAAGAAGGGTTTGGTACGCAGACGTTGTAAGGATGGCCGTAGACCAGTACCGGCTTCCCTTGCTGCCGGACCTGCTATCTCAGGGTCATCTACTTTACCCCAATTTACAAACGCTGGCTTTGACGGCTTGGCTGCTGAAACCTTCATCTTCAAAAAGAGGAAGGTTTGTCCGAGGCTGTTGTTCAGACCCTGGTTAGGGCTAGGAAGCGGTCCTCTTCTGGCATTTACTATAGGACTTGGAGGTCCTATATTGATTGGTGTGAGGCTAGGGCCTTGCCTTGCAGGGTTTTTTTCTATACCTAGGATTTTGGAGTTTCTTCAGCATAATCTGGACCTTGGGTTCCAACTTAGTACTTTGAAAGGACAGGTTTCTGCTCTGTCGGTTTTCTTCCAGAGGTATTTTGCTTTACACCCGCTGGTTAAGACTCTTTTCCAAGGGGTCGCGCCCCCTCGGAAGGCTGTAGTCCCTGTTTGGGATTTGAATGTGGTTCTTTCGGCTTTGCAGGGTCCTCCTTTTGAGCCGTTACAGGATATTGCTCTTTCGGTTCTCACTCAGAAGGTTGCCTTCTTGGTGGCTATTACCTCTGTCCGGCGTGTCTCTGAGTTGGCGGCCCTGTCGATTCAGGCCCCTTACTTTGAGAGACACCAGGATAAGGTGGTTTTTCGTTTTAAACTGGATTTCCTTCCTAAGGTGGTGTCTGCTTTCCACCTCCATCAGCCTAACAATGACAAGGAGAGGGTTTTGCACAATTTGGATGTTGTTCGCTGTGTGAAGTTCTATTTGGTGATTACTTCTTCCTTCCGCAAGACGGACGCTTTTTTCGTCGTGCCCTGCGGGCCCAGGAAAGGTTTGCCGCCTGCTAAATCTACGATTAGCAAATGGATTCGCCAGGCCATTGTTGGGGCCTATTCTGCTAAGGGGAGGACTCCCCCTTTTAGGGTCACTGCGCACTCTACTCGTGCTGTTGGTGCATCCTGGGCTTTTCAGCACCAGGCGTCTGTTGAACAAGTTTGTAAGGCTGCTACTTGGTCCTCCGTTCATACCTTTTCCAAGTTTTTACAAGGTTGATGTGCAGGCTTCAAGGTTCTGCAGGCTGCAGTGGTTTGAGTTGGTACATTCTTTACTGTTTCTGGTTCCCACCCATGACGGACACTGCTATTGGATGTCCCAGATGTCATGAAGAAGGAAGTGGGAGTGTATGGCACACTTAGAATAATACCGTTTTGTGAGTACTCACCTTTAAAACGGGTATTATGAGTGTGCCATACACTCCACTTCACCCCACCCTTGTTTGTTCTGGTATTCTGGGGCTTTTATATGGTGAACCATTGGTTTTGATTGTTACGGTTATATTTGGTTCTTCCTGGTCCCTTTTCTGCTTTTATACACTGGGGAATTGGTGGGAGGTCCCATGTATATATGGATCGGGAGGGGCTTTCTTTTTTGCATATTCATCTCTGCAGAAGTTCGCCCTCTACTGGAGATTACCCACATGTCGTCATGAAGAAGGAAGTGGAGTGTATGGCACACTCATAATACCCGTTTTAAAGGTGAGTACTCACAAAACGGTATTTTTCTGGATTAGAAAAAGGGACACTCTGACAGGTGCACATAGCCAAACCCCCAGGAATCGGAGTACCCTGTTAAAACAGACCTTAACCCAGGATGGTCAAGGTCATGGGTTTACGCCCAGTTTAAAGTGGACCATCACCCTCCCATGATCGGCCCGGGAATCTATAAGATTCCCGGGCCGATCACCTCCCTCCCCGCGGGACATCCGAGATCGGGATGTCCCGCGGGGTGAAACCCCCCCAAATCTCCTTACCTTGTCTTCGGCGGCTGCCGGCCGCCGCCGCCTCCCTCGCGCCCCTCTAGACGTGCCCGCGCCGGCCGTCTGTGAATGGCGGGCGCGTGCGCGTCAAGAGTGACGCGCGGGAGGCGGCGGCGGAGGAGCCGCTTGTCCGTCGGCGCGGGGAGAGGTGAGTTTTTCGGGTGATCGGGGGGGTTTCACACAGCGGGGCACCCCGATCGGGGGTGCCTCACCGAAGTGGACCAAGACCCAGGATAGTCAAAATCCTGGGTGTTGGTCCACTTTAAAGTAGGTCTGGATTACAACATGCCCAATTTGGAATGTCCCGTTTTGTGGAACACCTCCATTAATTCTTGCCTCTAGCTCATCATTGCTGAAGCCCCATCCACCCTCAGTCATACAAGTCTGTCTGGCATAGTGCACGCACAGACCGTGGATGCCACTGTGGAATCTCAAGATTGAAGTATCCTGTGGTTTTACACAGTAGGGGCATCCCAAATTAGGATACAAAGTACATGGGGAAATCCTTATTTGGGAAGCCCTGCTGCAAATCCCAACCCAGCAAGAGTGATACCAGCCAGTAGCAGCCTAAACTCTTTAATTCCTCTTCCCTTGCTTGGCTCTTGCTGAGTGAGGGTTATGCAATGGGGCATCCCAAATCAGGATACCCCCAGGCTGTAAAGATCAGAGTTATACCAAAAGTCACAAATGAGCTATCGGCTAAGAGTTAGGTTATGTAGCCCAGAAGTCATTTGTAACACGTGGCCTTCTTTAAGTCACCAAACTAGCAGCTAGACCCCCCTCCCCTTCCTGATACTAGAGTGATTTATTGTGTGTGTTGTTTTTTTTTAAACATTTTGCAGCAACATTCAGGTGTCAGCACGTTGACTACAGTGATGTAAAGAGTTAATTTATTATCTTCTAGCTGTTCAGGCTGGCTGTACCTGGGTCTTCACTCTCCAGCATTAATACCCACAGGATGGAGACCTGGTGAATGAGAAGAGGTTCCGACCTTCCCTTGTGCAGTTGTGCTTAGCTGACAGCCAGAGGGAGAGATCAGGTTTGACAGGCAAGATGTAATTCAATACACACCCAGGCCAGCAAAAACAGGGGGGAATAAAGGGCCCTGCTTTTTGCGTGTTTTTTTTTCTTTTTTCTTATGCTGGCTAAAATTCTGCCCCACAGTGCTCAACCTCTTATTCTTACAGTAGCACTAGGGCCCATACTGCTGCAAGTCTGCTCGCAACCATCCCAGACCTCGCTGTTCAGTGCCACAATCATCATGCTCACCATGATAGCTGTTAGAATCTGGGAGTGCCCCCAAAGGATCTGAGACCATTGGCAGACCATTGGGAGGAATAGTTAAAGGGATTGTTTTGTTTTGCACAAAAAAATGCTGCTATACTTGCCTTTTGTCCAGATCTGCTCCATCACCTGGGCCCGCAGATGTTGACCTTACTGACAGTGGTGAACGAGCGGCCCGTTTGATTAGTTTACATTCCGCAGCTCAACCACTCCATTCATTGTAATGGAGGAGGCAGTGACAAGGCAGGGTCATTTGGACTAACCTCAGCACGCATTGCAATGAATAGAGTGTCTGTGCTGCAGGTTGTAAACTTTTCACAACCTCGGATCGATCTTGAACCAAAGAGGGCAGACGGTGCTTGTTCTCTGCTCTCAGTAAGGTTAACTGCGGGTCCGGGTGGTGGAGCTCCTCTGGACAAAAGGGGAGTATCGCTCTGAAAGTGGGTCAAAACCTGTTATTTTTCACTGCCCTGGGTCTTGGTCTATCCCCCCGGGGCATCCTGATTTGGGATGCCCCGACGTGCACGCGGTTTGCTTATCTGTCCAACAATCCCACGGCATAGACGTTGCTCTCTTCCAATCAGCTTACCTGTTCGCGCATATTAATGTGCTGCTGCGGTATGCCCTTGGGAGAGTATCATAAACTGCAGGGACAATTTTGGTCCACTTTAAGTTTCAGCTAAAATAGTCACCTGTTACGCATTCACTGTAAATTGTTCAAATATTTAGCACTTTCCATTCTTTATGCTGGCAGCTAAAAGACTATGAGCTGATGTTGCCAAAGTATTTCAGTGTAATAAACAAAAGAAAAATCCTAAAAAGATGCAAGTCATCTCTTTAGTTTTTTTCTTAGATGGGCGTTTGGGCAACACAGTGAACTCTTCTGAATATCGCCCTGGCAGGTGAAGATCGGTTATGCTCAGAGACTTTATCAGGGCGGCCATTTTGCTTCCACTTTGTTAAGAGAACATAATGTAAGGTCTGCTTGCTGTATCCATTGTTCTTGTACTGCTTTCCTGCTGTTGCTGCTAATACACTGGTGCTGTCAGGGTTTGTCTGGTATATTTCTGTTTCTTCATGCACTTTAGCCATAGCAGCCCCTGACAACTGGGCCAGAAAGTACCTTCCCCTGGGGATGGTCACCTCTATGGAGCTAGTTTCTTATGTCCACTATCGTACAAGTCCTTCAAATTTATTACCTTTAGATCCACTTTTTGATTCAAAAACATCTCCCTGTACCATTATTTCTGAGTATGCTTGCAGATTAGGTCAAGCCCTGACATGCAGTGGCTAGAGATGTTGCTTTCACCATTGTGGTATTTAATTTACTTGGTTTAGTGAAGGATCTTTTACAAGGAAACCAACCTCTCCGGCTGGGGTGAAGTATTAAAGAATAAGATGACTAGGGTGCAATGGTAAAATCAAGAAAAATTGGTGCCAAGCATTGTGCTGGAGCTGAGGTGGCACCTCCCATTGGGCTTTATTTCTGCAGGGGCACCTTGGCAGGGATTTTAATGGCACATAATTTAACTGCTGATATAGATTCACCAGCTGAGTGATTTAATTAAAGGGACAGTCCAGGCAATAACAATGAAGGAAGCAAGGAGCTCACCCAAGGCCTTTCCCGTGTGCCTCAGCCGCTCTTGTCCCTCAGCACTTTTAGGGTAAGTGAGTCTGACAAGCTACAATGGTCGTGTTTGCCCAGCATTCTTACACTGCAAATGCTGAGGGACAAGGGCAGACATGCAACCATGTCTGTCCCTTGTGATGCAAGACCAGAATAGAAATGAGAATCAAACTTTGGAAACCTGCTAAAGCGTCTACAGTGCGCTGCAGGAAATAAAGGAAGGGCACATAGCGCAAGCCTGAGATGAGCTCCCCGCTGCCATCATCTGAACCTTTAACACATTTCTATAGTGCTGGTTGATTACACAGCACTTTACAGAAAAAAATAATTGTGGTTTACCAATTTGTTAAATCAGTGGAGACCAGCAGAACGTAACCACCTACCGGTAAGTCTTTAGAGGCTTAACATTTTTTGTTCGCTCCTGTTAGAGTAGCACCCATGTTCTTTTTCTGGTCTGAATGTGTGATTTTTACATTTGCAGTTGGGTATGTGTGAGTACCTTTGCTCCGACAGTCTAATCTAAGAGGCAGAGAGAGTATATTTACCTAGCTTTTGCCTTTTGGGTGGCATATTGTGATTTGTGTACACACAATAATAATAATACAAACCTGAACTGACTGCTGTAGGTTACAATCTAATCCCTTGTCTGTGGTGCAGTCACTTGTCATGCAGATTACACTGGAATAGGTGTGGTGAGAGGTGCCAGTTTTCTGTTAATCTGAGATCTCCACAGAGAGACCATTTACATTTCCATGGCTGCGTACTGAGAAATTCAGACACAGCGATAGATTAAGCTGTTTAGAATCACAAACAATCGGCCGTAAACGGGGCAGTTGATTACAATACCTGTTTTTCCTTTTTTTTTTTATAACTTTATGCTTGGCTTTCTTGTTTTTAACCACTTTGTTCTTTTCAAGTAATGGTGATCATACTGTCTATAAATGGTTTAAATAGCATAGTAAAACCCTTTGCATCTTTCTGCACGTGACATCCAATAATCTAAATAACACTCTATGTGAGTAATTTGTGTTGATCTGTTAGCCATCCCAACCACACCCCTCACTGTGGTTATGGGGGGATTCTAAAAGCTTTGGTGAGGAAAGGCTTGTTTTGGGAGTGCCTGTTTTCTTAACCAACACCACACTCAAGTACAAAAAACTAATCATTTGGATTACCATTGTTGCTGCTCTATTATTGGCCTTTAACATATTTTTCTAAATCTAGCCATCTATGGAGCTTTGAGTCCTGCCGTTACAGACATCCTGCTATTAGTAAAAGGCCACTTTCAATGGCATTTTTGAAAGTTATATTGTTTTAATGCCAGAAGGATGTCAAGTTGTTGAGCTCATCTAGTATTTTTTGTAATTTTATCTTATGTTCACAAACGTGTGTTTTATGGAAGCATTTATCACATCTGCTGCTGAGGTGATGGAGCCAACTCCACCTTACACATGCTCATAAATGATATCCTGGTCTATCAACTGCATTTTGGTATTACGAGGGGTGGGGGGGGGGGGGGTCAACAATTGTATCCCATATAGCATGCCAAAGGAAATTAGTCTAGGCCCTGACATGTCAGGGTGGTCCGATCCAGCTGGCACTACTCTTTATTTTCAGTTTTGATCGAATTCCCTAAATTGTGCTGATCTGAGGTGGCAGTGGCACAATGGCTGGAAAGGCCATGTTCTTCCTCACCCGTAGATGACCCAGGAAAGCTCTAGCCCGATTATTTGGCAAAAACAACACAAATTGGCTATCAGAAAAGCCCCAGCAGTTTTACATCCGAGTACACATAGGCCGCACCCACTGAATAATTAACCAAAAGCTTTAATAATACAATCTTACATACGGTAATACGATACAAAAGGCAAGCCTAACATGAACATATATATACACAGACATTTAAAATCCAGGCATGCTATGGATGACGGGTTCCCACTGGCTCTCTCATCTATTCCATGAATGTATATGACCCTTACCAATCTCTAAAGTGCGCTATAACCAGTTATTACCTAATAATTAATGTGCAATATTGTTCCAAATAAGGAACATTAAATCTAATGTGCAAACACCCTCTCATAAAGTGCTAAGTGCAATGAATATTTTTTTTTCAAACTTTAAATCCATTATTTGATAAGTAGTTTTTAAGGAAAATAAAAATGATAACATTGATTATACTGGCCCGGGTCCGGCATCAAGGCAGGCTAGCCCAACACCGACGCGTTGCATGGTCCAATATATGACCACTTCATCAGGATGCTTAACCTGCAGCAACAGCAGTTGCATTCTCTTTTCTCTGTAGACAACTAGCTGGGAACTAAGGAAAATCAGGGTGCTCAACCTTTTGAAGCGTGCAGGACACTTAAAGTGGAAGTCCAGACTCAGGCTAACTCCCCACCCTCCCTTGGTGCGAAGGCAAGATGGAGGGGTTACAAAAATGACCTTACCCGTGGTGCAGCACCATTTTACCGGGTTTGTGTGGCTAGACCCCCCCCCCCCAAGAAGGCAGTGCCCAGGACCCGGGGTGCTGGGAGAACAGATTTGGACCCTGGACGAGGTAAGGTTTTTTTTTTTCTTTGTAACCCCGCTGTCTTGCCACATGACCGGGGGAGGTTGGCAGATTTACCCTGGATCTGGACTTGTGCTTTAGGCGAAATTGGTCGTGGGCCACAATGAATAGGTTCAGAATTTAGAATTTTTCATCTTGAATAGCATAATGAAGATTTTTTACAACATTCAGGATACCCATTGTTTCCGTAAGCTCCATTAGACTGATTTTTTACACTTGTATTAAATCTAGAAAAAAAGCTGTTATAGTGCCAGGGATTCCCCCTAGGGATATTGCACTATCAATGTCACAATGTTTCTCCCTCCTATATCACTCTGTGCAACCTCATGTCTACTGAGCCTCTATTTACGGTAGCTATCTTTGCACGCCAGTTATATTTACCAATCCCACTTTCCCTACAACAGGACAGGAGCCACATGGGATGCTCAGGTTGAGCACATGTGTATTAGAGGGTGAGATTTGGTAATGGGGTACCTTACGTTGATAAAATATCAATATTACTTGAACACTCTCTTCCCAGGGACTTTAAAACCGGACCCGTCTGTTTTGGGATGCTCCTTTGGTTAAAACGCTAACTTGATAGCATTTGCCCATTTTCTCTTTTGTTTCTGTTGTAACTTTAAGGGGGTTATTTTAGAATGGATAGCACCAGGTAGTGCTTCGTAGCGGCAGGCAGCTTCTGGTGAACGCCGGGCACAGTGCACAAAACCACATTTAATAAAGCGAATCTGGTGAGCGCCTCTAACAGCGCCATGTAGCGTCACATGTATTAATACAGGTGGCTCAGCGTATAGCACAGATGCTCTAGGCTCAGGAGCGCCATGTAGTACCTGTCTCTCTGTAGCGCTCTCCAATACATTTCAATGGGCTTTCATTTAGTTGTGTATAAATAGAGTGTTTGGCAATTTAAATTTTTTTTTGCTCAAATCCTTGTGTGACCTCTCCTGGCTGCAAACAAACACTTTTTTATAAATTTTTTGGACTATTTTTTATGCAGAATAGTATTTACAGGTTTGGCACGAATGTCATTCCATGTGTTGTCGTTTTGTTACAGGTGTATATGTGTTCAATAACTAACTTTGATCACACAGCTCTATGCTACAGCGCCCAGCTTTAGAGCGCCGACGCTGTGTGTGTGTGTGTAGTTTTTTGGTAAATATGGTGTGGAGCACCGAGTGCCGGACACACTGAGCTGGGGCTACCTCTCGCTCGCTGCAGCGTTATGCTGTTGTTACAGCGCCCAACACACATCACATTCATCAATGCCAGCCAGGTTACTAGAGCTACCGAGGCGCTCTGTTACAGCTCCCGATACTCGCTTACAGCGTCTACTTGCGGTCGCTCTAAGCGACGCTATACAGACGCTCATCTGGCAAAACTCTGCCACTAGTAGTGAATCCGCCTCTAAATGTGCAGTACATTAAAACTGACATTTTCTTTGTCTTGCAAGGCCATGCGTTTTCTAGTTGAAGAAAAGCATTGCTTAAGACATTTTTAGACAAGTTCCTTTTTTTTTTTATTTCTAAGAAAAATATATTTGGAAATGGGTCCCATGTCATGTTTATTCCCCTAATGGAACACCATAGCTAGTCATTCGTTTAGCGTGCAAGTATGTGGTGAGATCTGTGCTAAATAATTTAGGCAGTTTGTTCTCCTGACTGAACAATGGCCTCTGTCCAGTCTGTCACAAAGCATCCGTCACCAGAACTAGATCGGCACCTGCCTTCTAGCCCGCAGGCAGCTCCATTGTTTAGGGATTGTTGCTCAGAGACTGTGTGCCAGCCCCTCTTTGAGGTGAGAGCGTGGGAGAGGGGGCGGAGACTAAGTCACGAAATGTTGTGACAGAGCCAGCAGTAAGGTAGTCATGTAATCTTCCCACAGGTGCTTTAGTGTAGACAGCCTGGCTTTCAGATGGGAGAACGTGTGGGGGACAACGTGCTTGCTGGAGCTTTACTTTTAAAGAATGGACGGAGCAAAATACATGCCATAGAAACTTGGATATTGTGCCCTTGTCTGCTGTGCTTTTGCCAAGCACATTCTTTCCTGACTTGAGATTGCAATACAGGATAAGACGCCTATTTTTATGGATATCTAGAGTGACTGGAATACCCAGGAACTGAAAAAGAAACCATTAAGAATGGTGATGGTTCTTTGTTTTGGAAGTAGGGAGAGAAACCGCTCTGGATCGAGACCCCAATCGGCTATACATCAAGATGGACCTCCTCTCAATATCCTCCCTGACTTTTGGTACCCCGGGCCTGAACAGAGAAGCCCCCCTAGTGAGTGTCTCTTCCAATCGCAGTTTATAGTTTGTACCTGTCCATAATTTAGGTCTTTATCTGTTGTACGTTCTGTACTTGTCCCTTGCTTTCTTTCTCTCACCTTGTTCCTGCTCTGTTTTGCTAAACCGGTTCTTTTGGTTACCAGAGGGGACTTCCTTTGCCTGGTATCGGATATCAGGGAGAATTCTTTGCTGGCAGTATGTGCACCTTGTGCTTTGTTTAGTACTGTTATTTATTCTAGTGAAATTGGAGGGAGAAATATTGTGTATATGGACTATGCTTTTAATGATTACCGCAGCTATATACCATACATATTACACACAATAATTTGGAGTGGGCGTGCAAAGAACACACCAATCTCCCAAAGGAAGCACCACTACAAACAGTATATATTAATGATTTTATTAGTACAAAAAAAACAAAGAATTAAAACACATACACCACAAGACAAATTTAAGAACAACCAGTATGGCCAAATGTATCTATGTGTATGGCCCCTAAGGCCTCTTAAATAACTGCCCTATGGGTGAATAATATTAATTATCCTAGAATAGTCATAACCCATTATTTTTGTGCCGGCACAAAAAATCCTAACCACATGTAAATATATGTGCAAATTTCATAAAACCAATACTACAAAAATATTAATATATATGGCAAAAATATGTGCAAAAAAGTGAATATACAATAAACAAAAATATCAATATATAAAGTGCAAATGCATGAAAAACACATAAACCTAGAACACTACCTAATATTGCACAGGGAAACCCATACCAATAAGACTTTAAAGTGCAGACAATAACAATATATGATATAAATGCAAGTGCCAGCAGAGAGAAAATAAATGGTTAAATCTCACGTCATAAGATAACACCCAGTGCAACAGTCAGGCCAACCTCAATGAAAAATGTCTGCGCACGCAGCCCCCATGCTGCTTCAAGGACAAGGGTACATATTACACACATAAGATATACACTTGGCATTGGACTGGAAGGTTCTAGATCATAAAAATATGTTGTCTTTAGTAGTGAGGGTAAGTACCAGTATGTGTTCTATAATCTCTGTATGTACAAGAGATAATGAATGCTCTGACTACTGTGTTTCCTGGAAAATAAGACATGTCTTATATTAATTTTTGCTCCAAAAATAGGTGCTAGGGCTTATTTTCAGGAGATGTCTTATAGCCCCCTGGCCAGATGGTGGCGTCAATACAGTATGCGCACAGAGCTGGCTGGCAGCGGGGGGATTCGGCCAGCAACATCAGACATTTCATTCCTGACAGACAAGTTTACCTGTGTGATTTGATGTTTCCACACCCTTTTTATAGCCTTTCCAGTCCCTCTGCTGAAGCCCAGCAGCTGGATTATGAATTGTAACTAGGGATTATTTTCAGGCTTTATTATTTTTAGGGCTTTTATTTCACACATTAGCAATAAAAATGCTGGAAAATCTTACTAGGGCTTATTTTCGGGGTAGGTATTTTTTTCTCGGGAAAACGCGGTAGTTGTGGATGCTTGGCATTGAACTGCGGATGCCCACTTTAGAATTACCCTCTGCTTGCTATGTTGTCATAACAACTGGTTGTGTTATAATTCCAGACGTAATCATTGGGACTCTAAATGACCCCTACGTCTTCCTCAGAGTAAAACATAATCCCATATTTACTGCAGGGTCTCTGGCCTCTTATGGTCTACTGTCATGCAGAGAAATTGGTGACCTGGACCTTTAGTGGTGGTCGGGGGGGGGGACTGGGGTTGGGTAAAGAGGGTAGACTTTTCAGCTGGCGTGTAGGCCCTCACTGAAGTAGACCTAAAGTCTAAGAGGTAGGCTCCATACAGCCAGATTACCCCACTCACATGAGCCCACCCCCTACTATACAGTATTAGCATTACATGTCCTAAATTATTAAACTAATTCCAGACACCTTCCTGCTGACAGTTTTACTTTAAAGCCACCTGTAGGCTACAAAAAATTATACTCGCCCAGCCTTTCACAGCTCCACAGAAAATGAGCCAGCTGGCAGCCATGTGACCGCACTGGCCAATCAGAGTGCTGAATTCCTCTGGAGGATCTAGGAGAAAAATATTGCTCCTGTTCTGCTCCCTGCACTCAGTACAAAACCCATTTTGTTCTGGTTTGAGATGCAGACCCTTCTCTTCTGTTGCTGGAAGGCTATGGCCTTCTTCCCCAACAATGCTCAGTTTTGTTAGTGTTGGGGCTTGTCAGAAATACCTTCCTCTGTTGGAATGGAACAGAAGGCATAGTAAAGGGTGTCCTAGTGTATTAGGTGGCCTTTGGAACTTACCTATATGTTTAGTGCAATTAAAGCTGACCTTCACCCTGAATACGCGCACACCCTGTACATACAGATTGCTCACATTTAAAATCATCCTACCTGCATCTACTGTATGTCATGAGATGGCGGCTCATGGAGCTTCAGGCAGCCTGCAAACAGGAAGTGTTTTCTGACTGTGTCGCTTTGCATTCTGGGATTGCTGTCCTTTTCCTGACCCCAGCTCTGTTCTGTCTGTGCAAAGCACAGCTATAACCCCACCCCCCGTACTTTATCCTGCTCTCCTCTCCTCAGTATGTGATGCTTCCGAGTCAAGATGGCGGCGCCCGTATCCTAGAGTCCTGAACAGAGTTGTAGCCCGGTGGGGGAAAGAATAATAAGTAAGTGACTACAAACTTAAAATATATTAATTTTAGATGCTGGGGAATAGTTTTTTAAGGGTGTGGGCTTTTTATTAAATCATGCTGAAGGTCCGGTTTAAGCAAATTATAGCAAAACCTGCCTTCAATCTAGCTTAGAATTTCACAAAATTTGCAACAGAACAGGTTTTATGGTCACTGATCACCTGCCAGACATCTTATTGGATAGGGACCCTTGGTTTGGCGTATCTGGATGCTGGCTCTGGGTGTTGGGTCCTGGGAGAAATTTAGGGGGTGGATCTCTGGTACCAGGCATACCCTTCCCACCTCTTTTTATTTATGCCAGGCCTCCTTTCTTTCACAACTTACTGATATATGGTCAGGCTAGAGCTGAGGCCAAATGTATGTCTATATATTATTTTATTTCTTATGGATGGTTTATCCTTATATTTGGACAATTATGGCTTGTACAGCTTTGTTTTTTTACAATGTGAATAACTATTAAAATAGAGGGAGGCCCTTGGTTATTATGGGTAGGCCTCACTGTTGTAAAGGGGACCCTAGAATGATGGCTCTATTTAATGGAATGGTGCAAAAGGGTAGCATGATCACCCCCTGCTGTGAATGTGTCCTATACCTATTACAATCTAAATGTGCCCCCCCCCCCCCCCCCCCGCCAAAAAAAAAAAAAAAAAAGACTTCAAGAAAAGCATTGTGCATTATCTGGAGTGAGACAGTTTTAATTATTAATTTGGAAAACATTATAGACCTGGATCAGAGATTGAAAATCTAATATTTATCCTAATATGATCATCCCGTTCTTTCTCCCTTTCCCTGGATACAAGTGATGCTTGTTCTCTGGGCCCTGTAGTTTTGGAAACATGGAAGCTGTGTAGAGAAAGGGATTGTTGGATTCCTTGCAGATCTGCTTTTAGATCAGAAGGAATTATACTAAAGGTTTATTTGCTGCAGAGACCTGCCGCCCACATGTTATCTGCCAGCCATCTGTAATGCATCCCAGGTATTTAAGTATTACAGGATACAGGCATGCGAAAACACTTGGAAAAGAAGACAGGCTTATACTACCATGGATTACATAAATCTATACACTAAGATGTATATAGTGATTGATATACTTGTGCTAAAATATTTTATGGGCAATATTCTGCCCACTAGTAAAGTATGGCGCTCACGTGGACAGGACATTCACTGGCCAGAAGGTTACTGCAAGCGCCTGGGAGGGCACTTGATTCCTGGTGGCGGAACAATGTTAGAGTAAGGTTAACAGGCACCCTGGGGGTTGTGTGCAGTGGGCTCCAGCATTCTGGATGCCCCCCCCCCCCCGTAATTTTAGCGGCGGCACCGGCAGCCACCAGCACCCTCACTGCGGTGGGTGTTGGTCCGCTTTAGGGTTGAATCTTTTTTACATTAAAGTGTTTGTCAAGGCAAACCTGAACACTTGACAATAAACCTTTTCTACCTTAAATGGTCTATCTAGGCAAAATTATTATTTTGTACCCTGCATCAGTTCCATCCTACTCTGGTTGCATCAAATGTACCGGGTCCCAAGATCGAACCCCAGGGTGTTCATTCTCACGTCTCAGACAAATGGCCGGACGCCTTTTATAGTCATATTTGACTGGTGGCTTCAGTGAAAGCAACAGTTTTTTTTTCTTAATTCTGCTGAGGTCAACTTCCCTGTGCTATTTCACTAGGTAATGCCTAGGGAGACTGCTGGGTTAGGGTTGGCATGTAGGCCTGGCTAATCTAGCCAGACCAGACATCCAAATATCTGCTCATTGTGTGAGCATAGGTAATGTCTCTCACCGCAGTCTTACAAAGATCAATGACTGCATCCGGCTTCCTTGTTTAGGATCATTTCCATAGCTCCCAGGTTCCCCTTCTGTTTGTGGTCCTCTACTGACCACATGTAGAGGCATACCTCCCAGGTGTACCGGATTTGGAGGGAATGTCCCTATTTTGAGTCCATGTCCCCTTGTCCCTTGTTGTTTCTGTTTGTCCCTCTTTGAGGTGTAATATGCAGATCTGCAGCAATAAATGCTGCATTTGCCTATTCAAAGTGTTTACTTTGTTCAAACTGTAACATCCTATCTCCTTTCCATCCCCCAATGAGGGGCATGGCTTAATTTGTCCTTTTCCCCTACCCTCAAAAGTTGGGAGGTATGGTAGAGGCAGTGTAACAAATATCACTCACCCTTCCTTTTGAAAATCCATTAGATAGTTATTTAAACCTAAATGTAAAATGTTGTATATAATGGGAGACTGCTGGTGAAAAAAAAAACTATTTTACCCAATACCTCAAATCCCAATACGGACTAGGATAGTGTTAATCTTACTTTATCATACCAACACCGACTATGAATTGTGCCACTATAGGGTTGATTCAGCACCAGGCAAGAAAACTGCTGCTTTTTAGGAGAGAAAACAGACATTCATTGTCATTATCTTTGGGAGTGATTCAGTAACTGGATGTTTCACCTGGTGCTGAATCCACCCCAAGGTAGACAGGGAATGGCAGTTTTCTCACCTGTTGCTGAATCGATATATATATATATACATACACACTACGTTGTCTTACTTTATTATCGGGAGATGCTTTATGTCCTCTTATGATATGAAAACCTATTTAGCAATGCGTTTTCTTAAACCGGAACTTCAGCACGATTTAATGAAAAGCCCAAACCCATAAACTATTCCCTGGCATGTAAAATGAATATATTTTACTTCAATATATTTTTGTTGAAATGTTCATTTTATACAGAACAGTAAATAGAAACAAGAAAATAGAGGATCACGGGGTGAAGATTACACGGCAACCAAATACAAACATTACATTCTTATTCGGCCTACAGGGATCTGATCCTACTTCCTTCTACATCACGGGATATAACCTATTCCGGGCTTAGGGGATCAGTTATCTAGGGTCCACGATCAACCACCTGTATCGCACCGGATCACCCACGTTGTGGGGTGTCCATCCCCTTTCTTATAACCCCATCCCTGAGCGGCCCTTCCAGCACGTGCCCGCCATGTCCACTCCTCCCAGCAATCCGAAGAGATGAAGTGTGAAAAAAGATGGAGGGGAAAGAAAGGACCCGCGACACCTCCCAGGGATTCCATGTCTTGAGGAACCTCTGGGTTCCCTCCTCAAACTTTTTTCAATGCCAGCTCCTCCATCCTCTTGATACTGTCCACTTCCCCGTACCATCCTAACAGGGAAGGAGCAACATTGGTACGCCAGTGTCTGGGGATCACTGATCTGGCGTCCGTGAGTAAGTGTCTCAACAGCCCTTTCTTATTTGCCGCCACCGACCCTGGGATCATCACACCTGTGGTGTGTTCGGGACGTTTTCAAGCATCAGGCGCTCATAAATTCAGAGTACCTCTTCCCAGAAGATCTTCACTATCGGGCATTCCCACCAGATGTGGACCATAGTCCCTGGGGCCCTCCCGCACCCCCAACAGTCTCCAGATTCCACTCCCCCAAATTTTTCCAGGTCCGACGGGCATCTATACCATCTTGCTAGGATTTTGTAATTTCTTTCCTGTGCCCTGCACGCCATAGACAGTTTGTGAGTAAGCGCGAAGTCCTCAGAAATGAATATATTTTAAGTTTTTAGTCACTTATTTTCTTTCCTCCACTGGGCTGCAACTCTGTTCAGGACTCTAGGATATGGGCGCCACCTCAGAAGCATCACACATACTGAGGAGAGGAGAGGGGGATAAAGTGCAGGGGGCGGGGTAATAGCTGTGCTTTGCACAGACAGAGCAGACCGGGGTCAGGGAAAGGACAGCAATCCCAGAATGCAGAGCGACAGTCAGAAGACACTTCCTGTTTGCAGGCTGCCTGATGCTCCATGAGCAGCCATCTTGGATGTTTGAAGGCTCATAACATGCAGTAGATGCAGGTAGGAGGATTTTTAATGTGAGCAATCTGTATGTGCAGGGTGTGGGAAACATATCAGATATGCTCTTATTCAGGGTGAAGGTCTGCTTTAAGTACCATAAATCTAATCCCTATTAAATACCATACTTTCTAACGTGTTGCTTTTTCTCTCAGCGCCCAGGCTCAATGGTACATCAAAGATGGGAAGGCGCCGGGACACAGGAGGGTACGAAAGCTCATCCACCCTAATGAGCAGTGAGCTGGAAACCACAAGCTTCATTGATTCTGATGAGGATGATTCCACCAGCAGGTATGTTCATAACTGCAGGCTACCATAGGAGGGCTTCTCCTTGTGTTGAAAATATAGCAAGTAAGGGAAAAAAATGACAGTTTAGGTAGTGTCATTGTCTCACAAATGTGTTGTAATGTTTGCAGATTCAGTAATTCCACTGAGCAGAGCAGTGCATCGCGTCTAATGAGGAGGCACAAACGGCGTAGGAGGAGAACAAAAGCCCCTCGTATTGAGCGGGTGAGAATGATCATCTTTAAGTCACTTCGTTAAAAAAAAAGCTTCATGCCTTTGTATGAATCAAAATTGCTAACATCTGTGGATGTGATCTACCCAACTGCTATTAGTTCTATTAGTTGTAATATTCCCTCAGACGCTGTCAGCTGAAACAAAGCACAGCCAATGTTTTGATTCTTGGAGAAATGTACAATCAGATCAAAAGTTGATGGGCAATTTTAAGATTTTTGTTTTTGAGACACGCATTTAAAATACCACACATAGAGCTCTGTTGCCAAAGACCTCAGTTAATGTTGAGCAGGGGTGTACATGGGTTTCACAAGGCCCCATAGCAAAAGTCCTAGTGTGCCCCCAAAAAAGAGTAGATATACTGTACTTAATGATCGTGCAGACTGCCGGGTGGGGGTGTTTTTGGCAGCAATGGGGCCCAGCATGGTCCATTTATTGTCCAAGCTGCTCCCAAAGTATAGAGACAGAGAGCAACTCATGCTGGGAGTTTTAAAATGTAAGAGGGCAGAGTTTATAACATTACATTGCAGACACCTGTCTGGGTTCCTGCTGGTACATTGTAACAGCCAGGCATGCAGCTCTTGTTACGATTGTAACACACGCCTTGCCATTGCCCAAGGTATTTGGGTAGGGAGCATGGAGAGGTGGGGTTTGGTCCACTTTAATAGAGCTTACTGCAATGTGTAAGTCATCTTTCCATCGCAGCACTGTGATTGAGAGATGACTTGCACATGGCAAAAAGCTGATCACTCTGAAGAATGCCACATCTGTATATAGTGTTGGTGTGCTGTTTGCATAGAGAGCTATTGGTAAGAGCCGTAGGTTTCACAGGATAGATTAAAGATGTCACTGTCTTGTTCCCCCAGCTGCTAAAATAATACCACAGGTCTGATAGCAGCTGCCTTCACTACCTCTATAGTATGTACACACATGGGGTTGAGATGGACAATCTGTATTATGCCTATACAACTGCTTTGTCCTCCAGGAGGCTTCAGCTCATAAATACAGATCTGGAAACAGTCTAGTAGTCCAACCCAATAATTAAACACCCTTGATTTTCTAGGCATCTACTGGTTAGACCTATGACAAGAACAACCTTGCTTTTATGTTGCATAATGTTCTGTTTTGTTCTCTCCTATAATTAATTTTTTAATGCGGCACTATTGTCAAGTCAGCCAACTTCCTCATTCATTGTATGGCTGCTGATCACGTGGCTGCCAATTGGGCTTTCAAAGTTGGCTTGCACCTCAAACCTGAATGGTTGCAGGTGGTCACAATGCCTGGCTACCGATTGCTGCCAAACATGTGAGTGACTTGACCATAGTGCCGCTTTAAAGCGCAACAAAACCCAGCAGCGGCTGTCCTGGAATCTAAGAAATCGAAGAGATTCCAGGGCCGGATGCTGGCTTTTCCCCTCCTGTACGTAACCCTCAGTTAGCCCATAAAAACTCTCCTATTCCAAGTGTGACATACACTCCGCTTCAATACTTCTTGACAGTTGGGTTATTCTCCAGTAGAGGGCGAACTTCTGCAGAGATGAATGCAAAAAAAGAGAGCCCCTCCTGGTCCACAACTACCTGGGACCTCCCACCAATTGTCTTCTCTGCAGGGAGCGAGCAAGACAGAAGATGAAGACTTCTCTTACTTGCAGGTAAGCCGGGCTCGCGCCCGACCATTTTCGTCCCTATTGCTGCCAGGACCCTCCTAAATTGAGCCTCCCAGCTTAGGCTGCGGGTCCAGGTAAAGGTAGGAGCACCCTATGGGTGCAGTAGGAGCACCGCTCCACTGTGAGACCTCACTATGGGGTAGGCGGTTATCCAGGTTTTGGTGATCCTGGTGTGGGATGCCCCATCCCGCTAGGCTTAGGGCCGGATTCTGGCAGGTTCCCCCCCCCTTCTGGGTCCCTTACTCTCCTCCGGGGGGGGGCTGGATGCCTGGCCTTTATACGGTGTGTGTGTGATTTACTCATCGTGTGTGTGTTTAACGCTGGGCCCGCACGCACGCTCTCGTACGGCGGCGGGCTGGTTCTCTCATGGTCGGCTCCGCGGCCATATTGGCCGGGGAGCGCGACCTTCTACTTCCCTCAGTGAAGGGGGGCGGGGCCTGGCACTTTCCCGTGTCGGAAGAACGCGCCGGTGTCGGCCTGCCCCCCTTGGCTTCGTCGGCCGGCTCCAGCCCTATCGGCTGGAAGCGTGGCTTGGGTGTGTATCCCGCGTCGGAAAGGGGCGGGGCCATGTGCTGGCGCGCTCCGTGCTGGCCCGCCTCCTTCACCCTTTCCACAGAGGGGACGCCATCGTCATACCTCGGCCCGTGAGTGCCCCATACGGGGCTCCTTTGGCTGGATACATCGGCTTATGCACTTTAATATTGTACACACCGCGTTATTGGTGCCCATGGGCTACATATATCTTGGGGATATATATATATATATATTTATATATATAATTGTGTGTCTCTATATGCCTTTTATTTGTGCTGTATGGCTGCTCCGTGGTATATATGGAATATTTATATATAGATAGATAGATAGATAGATATATACCTGTATATGTATATTTCTGTTGTGTGACTGTAAGATCAAATGCTAGGGCATTTTTTCCTATGCTTTGCTCTTATGTGGCTTATATTCCTAGTATGTCACACACCCCACTTTCAAATATTCATGACACTTGGGAACCCGACCTGTAGATGGTGATCTTGCAGAGATGACATGGAAAAAGGAGCCCCTCCTGGTCCATAAGTACTGGGTTCCTCCCACTATTCCTCAGTCTATTCTTAGTATACAGTACGTCCTGCTCCAGATAGATTACTTACACTTGGGTTATCCTCCGCCAGATGGCGCTGCACTGCAGAGACATGCAAAACAGGCTCCTCCCGGCCCCTCAAATACCCGGGGACCTCCCACAAATCCCCAGATTTCTCTGCAGTGCTTACTGCGAAGACATGAAATTATCACTCTGTCGCAGGTGAGCGGGGCTATTAAAGCCTGTGGCCCTGTTGGACTATTCCCACCCGTCCTTCGTGTGATGTGCCTCCCAGCCTGGGCTGCGCTGGTCGGGTGAAGGTAAGCAGCACCTTGTGTGCTTAAGGAGTGCTGCTCCACCGCAGTCCCCCACCAAAGGGTAGGTGGTATAGGCTGATGGTGAGCCTTTATGGGATGCTCCTCCCGCATTATTGTCCCATGCCCCGTGTAGCGGTGGGCCCTGTACGAAGGGCCGCCATCCTCCCTCATTCTCCCCATAGCCTTCAGGAGGAAAAGAAGGGGGGGGTGTGGTTGAGCATGTACCATGATCCGTGTATATCGCCTGTTGGCATGTGTGTTGGGACTAGTATATGTGTGTCAACCGCCGCGCTGACTTGTCTTTTACTATTGCAAACGCCGCCGCCGTGTGCGCCTTTTCCTTCATTTGGATGTCCTGCGCTGGGCAGCGGCAGCGGCGTTGCCTCAGACGCTCCTGCTTCGTCATTGGCTGCTTGTCTGGTGGACTTCGCACTCTTCGGGGGGGCGGGGCCGGGCCTGGCGCACCCTGCGCACGTCTGGAGGCATCACGTCTCAGACAGGTGGATTCAGGAGGTAGTGTCCTCTGGTTACAAGATAGTTTGCTGTGCGCCCCCCCCCCTAAGATTTGTCAAGTCCAGGATCCCCCAGGACCCTGCCTCAGCTCAGGTCTTGATGCAGGCCGTGAAAGGCCTTCTGGATATGTGGTACATTTGCAGGGTCCCCTTAAGAGAAAGAGGAAAGGGGTTCTATTCCAACCTTTTCACATTCCCCAAAAAAGATGGGTCAGTCAGGCCCATTCTGGATTTAAAGATCCTCAACAAATTTGTCAGAAACAGGCGTTTTCGCATGGAAACTCTGTACTCGGCCATTGGCTCCCTGCGCCCAGGGGATCTCATGATGTCGGTGGACATCAAAGATGCTTACCTTCACATCCCTGTGTTCTCTGGACACCAAAGGTTTCTCAGATTCGCGTTGGAAGATCAAAATTACCAATTTGTGGCCCTGCCCTTTGGTCTCACCTCAGCTCCCAGAGTGTTCACCAAGGTGCTGGCAGGGGTGATGTCTCTGGTGAGATCAAGGGGCATACGCGTGCTGCCCTACCTGGACGACATACTCATCACCTCTCGGTCTCTACAGCAGTTGGACACTCAACTGGTGGTGTCCACCCTGGAGTCCTTCGGCTGGGTGATCAATCACCCCAAGTCCTCCCTGTCCCCTTCCTCGGTGACACCATTCCTGGGAATGATTCTGGATATGATTCAGTCAAGGATATTCCTTCCTCAACAGAAGGTGGAAGCTCTAACTGCGTAGGTGAGGTTCCTGCTATCGTGCCCCCAGCCCTCCCTCAGACAGGGAATGCAGTTGGTGGGCCTGATGGTGGCGAGCTTCGAGGCGGTGCCCTTTGCTCAGTTCCATTTGAGGCCTCTTCAACTTCACCTTCTGTCAGTATGGGACAAGGATCCAACCTCCTTGGACGGGATCTGTGTGCTTCCCCCCTTGGTCAGACGGTCCCTTTCGTGGTGGCTGGACCACAGGAACTTGCTGGGAGGCAGGTCCTTCTTGACCCCCTCCTGGGAGACAGTTACCACGGATGCCAGTCTGTCAGGATGGGGGGGATTCTGGAAGTCCCTGCGGTTCCAGGGGAGGTGGGGCCCTCAGGAGGCCCACTTACCCATCAACATTCTGGAACTGCGGGCAATCAGGTTGGTACTGGAGCAGTTGACCAATCACCTGAGGGGTCTGTCTGTGCAGGTGCGCTCAGACAACAGGACGGCGGTTGCCTACATCAACCATCAGGGAGGAACCCGGAGCAGGAGGGCCCTCCAGGAGGTGTCGCGGATTCTGACATGGGCAGAGGCCAACGTTCAATGCATTTCGGCTGTGTACATCCCGGGGGCAGAGAACCTACTGGCGGACTCTCTGTGCAGGGGGACCTCTCGTCAGGGAGAGTGGTCCCTCTGCAACAGGGTATTCCAGTCCCTGTGTCACCGTTGGGGGCTACCGGATGTGGATCTGTTTGCGTCCTGTCACAATCACAAGCTCCAGGCCTTTGTCTCCCTGTCTCAGGATCCTCTGGCCTTGGCCACAGATGCTCTATCCATGTCATGGCAGGAGTTTCGGCTCCCGTATGTCTTTCCTCCATTCCCCCTGCTGGGCAGGGTCCTGCACAAGATTGCTCTGGAAGGGGTGCCAGTGATTCTGGTGGCCAAGAAGAGTGTGGTTCGCAGACGTGGTGCAGATGGCAGTAGATCAGTACGCCCTGCCAGCAGTACCAGATCTGCTCACTCAGGGCTCCCTACGCCATCCCAATTTACAAACTCTGGCTTTGACGGCCTGGCTGCTGAAACCTCCATCTTGATGGAGAAAGGCTTGTCTGCCTCCGTGGTTGAGACCATGGTGAAGGCTAGGAAGAAATCTTCCTCTTCCTTCTATTACAGAGTTTGGTGTGCTTACATTGACTGGTGTGAGTCTAGGTCTCTTCCCTGTCGGGTGTTCTCAGTTCCCAGGGTTCTGGAGTTCTTACAGCAAGTGTTGGAGTCTGGTCTCCAACTCAGTACTTTGAAGGGTCAAGTTTCTGCCCTGTCTGTCTTCTTTCAGAAGTCCTTTGCTCAGCATTCCTTGGTCAAGACTTTCAGGGGGTTACTCATGCGTGTCCCCCACGAAAACCTATGGTCCCTGTTTGGGATTTGAACTTGGCCTTGTCTGCCTTGCAGGGTGTTCCCTTTGAGCCTATTCAGGATGCTGCTCTGGCTGTACTTGCCCTCAAGGTTGTCTTTCTGGTGGCTATTACTTCGGTCAGGCGTGTGTCTGAACTGGCGGCTCGGTCTATCCAGCCCCATACTTTGAGAGGCACCAGGATAAGGTGGTGTTCCGCTTTAAGCTGGATTTCCTGCCTAAGGTGGTGTCTGCTTTTCATTTGAACCAGGATATTGTTCTTCCCTCCTTGTGCCCTAATCCTAGCAATGCTAAGGAAAGGGTTTTGCACTCCTTGGATGTGGTCAGGTGTCTGAAGTATTACCTAGTAGTCACTGCTTCCTTCAGGAAGTTTTGATGCTCTTTTTGTGGTCCCTTCTGGTCCTAGGAAGGGTTTGGCTCCTGCCAAGTCTACTATAAGCAAATGGATCCGTCAGGCTGTGATTCAGGCCTATTCGGCTAAGGGGAAGAGTCCTTCCTTCCGTCTTACTGCTCATTCTACTCGTGCTATTGGTGCCTCTTGGGCCTTCCAGCACCAGGCTTCTGTTGAACAAGTTTGCAAGGCCGCTACTTGGTCTTCTGTTCATACCTTTTCAAAGTTTTACAAGGTTGACGTTAAGGCCTCAGCTGATGCTGTTTTTGGCCGCAGGGTTTTACAGGCGGCAGTGGTTTAAACTGCCTGCTGTTACCTTTCTTATTGGGGATCCCACCCTACTTTATGGACACTGCTATTGGATGTCCCAAGTGTAAGTAATCTATCTGGAGCAGGACGTACTGTATACTAAGAATAATAGAATTCTGTGAAATACTCACCTGTAGAATTGGTATTATAAATATACAGTACGTCCTGCTCCACCCCACCCTGTTGTTGCATTATTCTGGATCCCCTGTATGGTGATTATCATCATTGTTATGGTTACCAGTTTTGTTTTGGGTGGTTAAAGTCTCCCGGTTTCTTGTTCACTGCTTTTCAATGCTGGGGATTTGTGGGAGGTCCCAGGGTATTTGAGGGGCCGGGAGGAGCCTGTTTTGCATGTCTCGGCAGTGCAGCGCCATCTGGCGGAGGATAACCCAAGTGTAAGTAATCTGTCTGGAGCAGGACGTACTGTATACTTATAATACCAATTCTACAGGTGAGTATTTCACAGAATTTTTCGTCTCTGCAGTCGGCGAAGCATTCAGAAGATGACTCTCCTTCAAGCTGCAGGTAGCTGGGTTTGCTCCCGGCCCCTTTTTTTCTCTATTTCTGTCTGATACTCTTTAAACCTGTTTGGTTATATTGTATGCCTCCCAGCCCTGGCTGTATGGTTCAGGCAAAGGTAGATACATACACCTTCTGGTGTATACAGGAGTTTTACTCCTCCGTGAGACCCAAATGTGGGTAGGCGGTTTCCGGGTTGGTGTTCTCGGCATGGGATGCCCCTGTCCCTTTATAATCCCCTTGTGCCTTATGGGTGCATTTCTATCCTCTCCCCTTTTAGTTCTCCTTTAGCCTGCTGGGGTAAAAAGGAGGGGGGGGGGGGGGCGTTATCTGGGCTTATTTGTCACCATGCACACAAATAATTAAAAAAAAAAAAAAGATATATATAAAATAAATCTTTATTACATATATATTATTATGTATGTTTACTATACTATTTAATAGGATATGTTTTATTTAGATTTTCCTATTTCTGTCTAGGCAGCATTCTTTTGCTTACCTTTCAAAGCTCTTTGTTTCTGCTATGTTCAGATTTGAATTTCCCTCCATTCTTGGTCATGTGATTCTGGGGGTGGGCGGGGCTTAGGCACACAGCATCATTTCATTCTCAGAGCACCTGGTGTGCTCTCCTTGTCTGCCTGGCTCCTGCTGTTTCCCTATGGTCTTCCCTCATTGTGCTTGCTTCGGCAGCACATATACTAAAATTGGAACGATACAGAGAAGATTAGCATGGCCCCTGCGCAAGGATGACACTCTTCGTGAAGCGTTCCATATTTAAAGGCGCTGTGAGTACCCCTCAGCTTGCTGAAGGGAGTTTCTGTCATTTTTTTCATGCTTTGTCATTTATTGTATTGTGTGCATTGGTGACTGTTTGTTTTCTTTGTAGGTGGAAACTCTTTATTTTAAAGAGGTTTCTCCTGGTCTTTAGCCCTTAAAGCCTTATTTGGGGGTCCATTTGTGTTAATATCCTCCCACTTGGGACTATTTAAAGGGGCATCCCGGGTAGCAATTGCGTAAATCCCATATATACTTGGCGACTATAATCAATTATAGTACAGTACTAAACACCATATGGAGGCATCTCAGGGCAACGGGCATGCAGTTCCCTCTGCACAGACTCGGCAATGTTTTGGATGTGGGGCATCCCTTGTTGGGGATAACGCAGTTCTTTGCGTCCCTTGTGCTCAATTAACTATTATGCAGCAAACTGGGACCCAGGCTTCGGCGTCTGCGGCTTCTGCCTTATCTCCTACTCCGCCATGTCTTGTCCGTACCCCCAGTGATATTGTCATGGGTGGTGAGTTGCATTCTGATTTATGTGCCAGATTGGCTCATCTTGAAAAATGAATGTCTAGCTCTGTGGCCAAGAAGGCCTCAGCTAAAAGGAAACATTTGACTCAGGCCGTTCCGGTAAGTGAGTTGGATAATTGTGAAATGCTTTATTGGTCTGATCCTTCTCAGTTAGAAGAAGGAGAATTCTATGAGGATTCAGATGTTTCTGATGAACAGCAATTTGTTGGTACTGTGATTGAGCAGGGTGAAGCTAGTGTTGTGGATACCCCAAAGGCTCTTGCTCAGTTATTTGAGGTTTTGGTTATCACTCCTCCTGAAGTAGTCCCTCCTCAAAAAGGGGAATTCTTTGGAGTCTCTAAACCTCATTTAGAATTTCCAAATCAAAAGCATTTTGATGAAATTATTCTTAAAGAATGGGAGAAGCCTGCGCAGCTTCCTGGCATTCCCTTAGGCTGGGACAAGAAATATCCCTTCCCAGCTGATACTGTTAAGCGTTGGTCATCACCACCTGTGGTGGATGCCCCTGTGCTTAATTTATCCAATTCTTCTGTGTTGCATTCTCCTGACTCCACTACACTTAAAGATGGAGAGGATAAGCGTATTGATCAAATGGCGTGCCACGCTTTTTCCAGTGTGGGCTCGGCCTTGCTGCCTGTTGGTGCTTCAGCACTCATGACAGTGGCAATTAGGTCTGTTGTGAGAGACCTAATGAATTACTCAGGGCTTGATCCGGCCTCTGATGAGTACGCCGCTCTTAAGCGATGTGAGATGTTTGCATCTTTTGTACTTTCTGCCTTAGATGATACTCTGCTCATGTGCAGCAGAACCTCTGCCTTGTTAATCGCCATTCGGCGGTCAGTATGGTTGCGGCAGTGGGCAGCTGATATTGTAGCCAAGAAATCACTTACAGCGCTCCCTTTTGTGGGATTGCGCCTCTTTGGAGAAAAATTGGATTCTGTCACTAAAGGAGGTAAATTACTTCAGCGTAAGAAACAACGTTGTTCCTTTCGTGGAGTGGCCTCTTTTAACCCTTCCTTTCGGGGGTCTAGATCCGGTAGAGGATCGGCCTTTTCAGCCCCTAGAGGGAATGCATGGAATAGAGGAAAGGGACGTGGCCGTCCAAGTCAGAATTGGGGGTCCAAAACCAAATCTGCCACTAAGCCTGCACAACAATGAGGGGACGCCCTCACCCTTACGGTTGGGGGGACGGCTGCGGTTCTTCTTCCAGGTCTGGGGTCAGGAGGTATCAGACAATTGGGTTCTGGAGGTAGTCTCTTCCGGTTACAAAGTGGAATTAGAGTTCCGGACTCCTTCCAGATTTTTCATGTCCCGGATGCCGTCAGATTAGGCAATTGCGCAGGGACTGCGGGCAGCAGTAGCGAATCTGTTAAACATGGCTGTCATCTGCCTAGTGCCTCCAGCGGAAAGGGGTTTGGGGTTTTACTCCAACCTATTCATGGTACCCAAAAAGGACGGCTCTGTTCGGTGCTCCCTGTCAGGGGGACTTCATGACATCCATAGACATCAAGGATGCTTATTTGCACATTCCTATTTTTCCGGGTCACCAGAGATTTCTCATGTTCTCGATAGAAGACCAGCATTATCAATTTGTGGCCCTGCCATTCGAGCCCCTTATTTTGAGAGGCATCAAGATAAGGTTGTTTTCCATTTTAAACCGGATTTCCTTCCTAAGGTGGTGTCTGCTTTCCACCTAAATCAGGATATAGTTCTTCCTTTCTTGTGTCCTAAACCTGGTAACGACAAGGAAAGGGTCTTACATTCTTTGGATGTAGTTCGTTGTGTTAAGTATTATTTAGTTACTACTTCGGCCTTCCGCAAGACGGATGCCTTTTTTTTGTTGTGCCTTCTGGGCCCAAGAAGGGTTTTACTCCTGACAAATCTTCCCTTAGTAAGTGGATACGTCAGGCCATCATTGGGGCCTATATGGCTAAGGGGAAGGTTCCCCTTTTTCGTGTCACCGCTCATTCTACTCGTGCTATTGGAGCTTCCTGGGCTTTTCAGCACCAGGCTTCTGTTGAACAGGTTTGCAAGGTTGCGACTTGGTCTTCTGTGCATACTTTTTCTATGTTTTACAAGGTTGATGTGCGGGCCTCAGCGGATGCTGCTTTTGGCCACAAAATTCTGCAAGCTGCAGTAATTTAAGTTATGCATTATTCCTTGGGAATCCCCACCCATTATAGACACTGCTATTGGATGTCCCAAGTGTCATGAATATTTGGAAGTGGGGTGTGTGACATACTAGGAATAATACCATTTTGTGAGTACTCACCTGTAAAATGGTTATTACGAGAGTGTCACACACCCCACTTCCGCCGCCCTTTTTTGTTCTAAGGGATCCTTCATGTGGTGATTATTATTTTCAAACTATTTTTTAATTATCGAATATAATTTGCTCTTCCTGGTTCTTCACTGCTTTTAGACTGAGGAATAGTGGAAGGAACCCAGTACTTATGGACCAGGAGGGGCTCCTTTTTCCATGTCATCTCTGCAAGATCGCCCTCTACAGGCCGGGTTCCCAAGTGTCATGAATATTTGAAAGTGGGGTGTGTGACATACTCGTAATAACCATTTTACAGGTGAGTACTCACAAAATGGTATTTTTGTGTGTTACAGGTATTCCTGTATACGTGCATTTTAAGGGGTCCCTAGATATAAAAATTGTCCACCCAAAAAATCCTCCCACCGGGACTTTTAAGGGGCATCCCGGGTTGCTTATCCGTAATCCCCTACGGTCTTGCGACTGACCACAAAAATTCACCATGTGGAGGCTCAATCGGGACAATCCGGGCCATGTGTGGGGTGCGGGGTATCCCTTACGGGGGAGAATGTGCTGATCTGTATACCATGCGCACAAAAGGCCATAACGCGGCAGTCGGGTACCCAGCCTTCTGGATCGGCTCCTCACGCTTCATCGCCTTCCCCTCCCCACCTGATCCGTACCCCAAGTGACATTGGTACTAGTGGGGAGTCGCTTTCTCATGTTTGGGCTAGGTTGGCCAGCATAGAGAAAATGATTGCTAGCACGGTGGGCAAGAAGCCCCAGGCTAAAAAGAGACAGTTGTCGTCGGCCCAGCCCTTGTGGGACACTGACAATGAGTCCGCTGAATTGTCCGATTATTCCCCGCTAGAGGAGGGGGAACTGTATCAGGATTCAGAGGCTGACTATGGTCAGCCTGGGAATTCCAATGTCGGGCAGGCGCTGGGGGATGACGTTGATACGGCCACTGTTTTGTCACATTTATTGGAGGTGTTGGATATTGATCCACCTGAGACGCCCCCTCTTAAGAAGGGGGAATTTTTTGGGGCCTACAAGCCCCGTCTGGAATTCCCTTCCCAGGTCATTTTGATGCGCTGATACTTAGGGAATGGGAGAGGCCCAGTCGGCTTCCTGGTGTGCCTCAGGGATGGGATAAGAAGTATCCCTTTCCGGTGGAGGCGGTCAAGCGCTGGTCTTCTCCTCCCGAGGTCGACGCTCCTGTGTTAGGTTTGACCAACTCTTCTGTACTGAACACCCCTGACACCTCCTCCCTTAAGGATGGCGAGGACAAGCGCCTTGATCAGATGGCGTGCCACGCATTTGCCAACGTGGGCTCGGCCCTACGGCCGGTTAGTGCATCTGCCCTGGTGTCGCTTGCTACCAGGTCTCTTATCTGGGACTGGCTGAATAACGCTCAGCCGGATCCAGCTGGCGCTGAGTTCGCTATACTTAAGAAGTGCGAATTGTTCATGGATTTTGTCATGGCCGCGATGGAAGACTCCATTGTCGTGTGTAGTAGGACATCAGCCTTTCTGGTGGCTATGCGCAGACTGGTCTGGCTCTGTCAGTGTACAGCGGACGTTGGAGCCAAGAAGTCACTCACAGCTCTCCCCTTCTTGGGTGCGCGGCTGTTTGGACATAAATTGGATACTGTTGCTAAAGGCGGTAAGTTACCTCAGCAGAGGAAGCAGCGCCGTCCCTTTCGGCGGGCGGGCTCGTTCACTCCTTCCTTTCGAGGGGCCAGAGCGTCTAGGGGTCTGGCCTTCTCGGGGGTCAGGGGCTCGTCCTGGAACAGAGGCAGAGGTCGGGCACGTCCCGCGGCTGCCTGGGGTTCCAAGCCCAAGCCTGCCGTTAAACCAGCTCAGCAATGAAGGGGCGGCCTCACCCGTAAGGGTGGGGGGATGGCTGCGGCTCTTCTTCCGGGTCTGGGCCCGGGAGGTCACAGACAATTGGATCTTGGAGTACTGGCCGCCCCCAAGATTCTTAAGGTCTCGGGTGCCCTCGGACCCTCAGGCTGTTGGCAGTGAAAAGCCTTCTGGACATGGGGATTATATGCCCGGTGCCTCCGTTGGAAAGAGGCAAAGGTTACTACTCCAACCTTTTCACGGTTCCCAAAAAGGAGGGTTCGGTGAGACCCATTCTAGATCTCAAGGTTCTCAACAGGTTTATCAGAGCCAAAATGTTCCGCATGGAGACTCTGCGCTCGGCTATCAATTCCCTTCACCAAGGGGATTTTATGACATCCATAGACATCAAGGATGCGTATCTGCATGTTCCGATTTTTCAGGCACATCAGAGGTTCCTCCGATTTGCGGTGGAGGATCAACATTATCAATTCATAGCTCTTCCCTTCGTTCTGACTTCGGCACCGAGGGTCTTCACCAAGGTTTTGGCGGGAGTAATGGCTCTGCTCAGATCTCAGGGCATTCGCGTTGTGCCTTTTCTGGACGACCTGTTGATTTCAGCTTCTTCCTTTCAGCAGGCAGAACTGGACACCCACCAGGTGGTGTCGACCCTGGAGAGGTTCGGGTGGGTGATCAAACGCACCCAAGTGTTCTCTCTCCCCGTCTCGAGTGATTTCATTTCTGGGCATGAATCTGGATACCAGTCAGGCCAGAGTGTTTCTGCCCCAGACCAAGGTGCAGGGGATTCAGGACCTGATCCATCTTCTTCTGGCCAGTCCTTGTCCCTCTATCCGACAGGGGACGAAACTGGTGGGTCTGATGGTGTCCTCCTTCGAGGCGGTGCCGTTTGCACAATTTCACATGAGATCTCTTCAACTTCTCCTATTGACGTATTGGGACAGGAACCCACAGTCATTGGATCAACCTTTCAAGATGTCTCCCAGGGTTCGGCAGTCATTTCGGTGGTGGCTGGACTCGAGCAATCTGGTGAAAGGCAGATCGTTTCTGGTCCCTTGTTGGGAGATGGTTACCACGGATGCCAGCCTGTCGGGCTGGGGAGGTTATTGGAAGAGTCATCAGTTCAACGGGGTGTGGGGTCCCCAGGAGGCTCACACCCCCATCAATGTATTTGAGCTCCCAGCCATTCGTCTGGTTCTGGCTCGGTTGATCCCACAGTTACGGGGTCTTCCGGTTCAGGTGCGTTCGGACAACCGAACGGCCGTGGCCTACATAAAAAAGGAGGGACTCGCAGCAGGAGTGCCCTCCGGGAAGTGTCTCTGATCCTGCGGAGAGCAATGTTCCTTGCCTTTCGGCAGTCTACATTCCGGGGGTGGAGAATACGGAGGCAGATTCCCTGAGCAGGGGGTCCTCTCGCCACGGAGAGTGGTCTCTCAACCCCGAGGTCTTTCTGGATCTTTGCCTCAAGTGGGGGACTCCGGAGGTGGATCTCTTTGCCTCGAGGCACAATCACAAACTTCCGGCATTTGTGTCTCTTTCTCAGGATCCCCTGGCCTTGGCAGTGGATGCCTTGTCTCTGGCGTGGAAGGACCTGGGTTTTCGGTACCTGTTTCCACCTGTCTCCATGCTGGGCAGGGTAGTTCGCAAACTGGTTCTAGAAGAGGCACCAGCGATTCTGGTGGCTCCAAGGTGGCCAAGAAGGGTTTGGTACGCAGACGTCGTAAGGATGGCCGTAGACCAGTGCAGGCTTCCCTTGCCGGACCTGCTATCCCAGGGTCATCTACTTTACCCCAATTTACAAACGCTGGCTTTGACGGCCTGGCTGCTGAAACCTTCATCTTGAAAGAGGAAGGTTTGTCGGAGGCTGTCTTCAGACCCTGATTAGGGCTAGGAAGCGGTCCTCTTCTGGCATTTACTATAGGACTTGGAGGTCCTATATTGATTGGTGTGAGGCTAGGGCCTTGCCTTGCAGGGTTTTTTCTGTACCCAGGATTTTGGAGTTTCTTCAGCATAATCTGGACCTTGGGTTCCAGCTTAGTACTTTGAAAGGACAGGTTTCTGCTCTGTCTGTTTTCTTCCAGAGGTCTTTTGCTTTACACCCGCTGGTTAAGACTTTTCTCCAAGGGGTGGCGCATGTGCGGCCCCCTCGAAAGGCTGTAGTTCCTGTTTGGGATTTGAATTTGGTTCTTTCGGCTCTGCAGGGTCCTCCTTTTGAGCCGCTACATGATATTGCTCTTTCGGTTCTCACTCAGAAGGTTGCCTTCTTGATTGCGATTTACCTCGGTTCGGCGTGTCTCTGAGTTGGCGGCTCTGTTGATTCAGGCCCCTTACTTTGAGAGACACCAGGATAAGGTGGTTTTTAGTTTTAAACCGGGTTTCCTTCCAAAGGTGGTGTCTGCTTTCCACCTCAATCAGGATATTGTTCTCCCTTCCTTGTGTCCTCAGCCTAACAATGACAAGGATAGGGTTCTGCACAATTTGGACGTTGTTCGCTGTGTGAAGTACTATTTGGTGACTACTTCTTCCTTCCGCAAGACGGACGCTTTTTTCGTGGTGCCCTGCGGGCCCAGCAAAGGTTTGGCACCTGCTAAGTCTACGATTAGCAAATGGATTCGTCAGGCCATTGTTGGGGCCTATTCTGCTAAGGGGAGGACTCCCCCTTTTAGGGTCACTGCGCACTCTACTCGTGCTGTGGGTGCATCCTGGGCTTTTCAGCACCAGGCTTCTGTTGAACAAGTTTGTAAGGCTGCTACTTGGTCTTCTGTTCATACTTTTTTTCAAGTTTTACAAGGTTGATGTGCGGGCTTCAGTGGATGCTGTTTTTGGCCGCAAAGTCCTGCAAGCTGCATTGGTTTGAGTTGGTGCATTCTTTACTGTCTATGGTTCCTTCCCTTGACGGGCACTGCTATTGGATGTCCCAACTGTCAAGAAGTATTGAAGCGGAGTGTATGTCACACTTGGAATAATACCGTTTTGTGATTACTCACCTTTAAAACGGATATTATAAGTGTGACATACACTCCGCTTCACCCACCCTGTTTGGTATTCTGGATCCTTTATATGGTGAACCATTGTTTTTTGTTAGTATTGTTATATTTGGTTCTTCCTGGTCCCTTTACTGCTATCTTACACTGGGGAATTGGTGGGAGGTCCCAGGTAGTTATGGACCGGGAGGGGCTTCTTTTTTTGTATTCATCTCTGCAGAAGTTCGCCCTCTACTGGAGAATAACCCAACTGTCAAGAAGTATTGAAGCGGAGTGTATGTCACACTTATAATATCCGCTTTAAAGGTGAGTAATCACAAAACTGTATTTTTTCAATGGCATATGAGTGGCCCTCGGCCAATGAGAGCTGTCTGCTTTGACTACATCATTCGGAAGGTGGCTCTCGATGTTTACATACAGATATGCTGAGACAGGAGTGCACGCACAGCAAGTGCCATTTCACTCAATAAGAGCTGCCTGCTGAATGAGTTGCGACTGAATGACTGAATGTCAAATCAGGCGGCTCTCATTGGATGAGAGCCTGCGCATATGCCTGGACAGGTGAGTTCTTATGGGTGAACAGGGTGTTTCACACAGTAGGGGGTCGAATTAACGGGTTTTGTTCCGTCTTAAACCGGACCTTCACCATGATTTATTGAAAACTCTTAAAAAACGACTCCCCAGCATCTAAAGTTAATATATTTTAAGTTTTTAGTCACCTACTTATTATTCTTTCCCCCACTGGGCTGAAACTCTGTTCAGGATTTTAGGATACGGGCGCCGCCATCTTGATTCAGAAGCATCACACTTACTGAGGAGAGGAGAGTGGTATAAAGTACAGGGGGGCGGGTTATAGCTGTGCTTTGCTCAGACAGAGCAGAGCTGGGGTCAGGAAAAGGTCAGCAATCCCAGAATGCAGAGCAGCACAGTCAGAAGGCACTTCCTGTTTGCAGGCTGCCTGAGGTCCCATGAGCCGCCATCTTGAATGTTTAAAGGCTCATAACATGCAGTAGATGCAGGTAGCATGATATTTAATGTGAGCAATCTGTATGTACAGGGTGGGGGGAACATATAAGCTAGACTCTTATTCAGAGTGAAGGTCCGCTTTAAGCCTTTCTTTACCTTTAAGCTGCAATGTTTCTGTGTAATTACTATGCCGGGATGAAATATAACCTTGTTTTTATGTTTTTAGTCTTCCTCCTTCAGCAGTATCACAGACTCAACTATGTCGCTAAATATAATTACAGTTACACTTAACATGGGTGAGTGGAGTTTTGGTAGTTATAGTATCTGTGGTGTTTGTATGTCTTCTGTGTCTTACCTAACAATTGCCTTTTAATTGCCTTACAACTGTATTCTCATCTTAAATTATTTAATCAGAAAAATACAACTTCCTGGGCATCAGCATAGTCGGACAAAGTAATGAACGTGGAGATGGTGGGATCTACATTGGTTCTATTATGAAAGGAGGAGCCGTGGCAGCTGATGGAAGGATCGAACCAGGAGATATGTTACTGCAGGTACCTGTTATGTATAGTTTTCGAGAGGTAATAAATATGGTTTCGGATTGAACTACTAACAGAGCGAGTTCCTGTGTCATTTCTTTAGGTCAATGACATAAATTTTGAAAACATGAGCAATGATGATGCCGTCAGAGTCCTCAGAGAGATTGTGCACAAACCAGGGTAAGTCTTGGGGAATTGTAGTATTTTGGAGTGATATGCGTGCATTATTGTATTATATCGTTGTGAAAGCTAGGTCTGGTGCTCAGAAACGTACCTGCTTCTACAAAAAAAAAACCTACACTGCATGCTCCAACCAACATTGATAAGCCATATGTTAGTCGATGCCCTGCTTGCCCCTATAGGTCACAGTGACTAGAGCACGGCCAACTCCATGAGCTGCAATACGTGCGCTTTACCTGCAATGCCTGTATACTTCTATGGTGACGTGTTGTTTTTGCACAGAGGGCAAATGCTGCATAAAGCATTTTGCAAACTGCATCAATCTAATATGAAATGGCCCAATTATTTTAATGGGTTGCGTTGTTTGGCAGATTGTGACACAGAGAATTTATACACCAATGTGACGCAAAGGGGCCTTAGTGTTCTGTAAGAGTTTATTCAGTAAACCCCACATTTTATTGTGCAATCACTTAATTAAATGTGAATTATAGAGTGAAAATTATAAGCGTCATTTTTAATAGCGTGGGCTCCGAAAATGATTTGCTCTGGTGGCCACCAGTAAAGATTTTTTTTTGGGTGGGCCCACTATACTAAAGCCTGACATTATTCTTGTTTATCATAGAAGAACATTTTGTAAATTAGGCTCTGGTATCGGGAGAATCAGAAGGTATTGGTCAGGTCTATCTGGGTGAGAGATGCTGCAGGCTAAGAGCATCTCCAGCCGTCCAGCACATAGTGTGACCAGAGAGGAGGGCGGGGTTTCATAGCTGCAAAGAGTGGCAGCCAATCAGGACCTCTGGGGAGGGAGTGGGCAGGTTTCTTTTTTTGGTACACTAAGGGTTGATTGAAGGACTAGTTCAGTGGGGTGGGGATTGAAAGCTGAATGAGGAAGTGATTTCCTCACTAAGGAGACCGACATAGGAGGAATCAAAGCATTCCAGCCACTCAATAAAAGGTAACTTACTGATATTTTTTTTTACTTTTGACATGCCAATCGCTTTAAGGTGCTGCAGTCAATATAAAATTGCATTAAGTATATCTAAATAGTATTGCTGTGTGTGTATTCTTTCCTGTTGGAAAAAAAAATTATAGGTAAATTAATTGTATCTGCTTTGCAGGCCTATTACACTTACCGTTGCCAAATGCTGGGATCCTTCTCCTCGCGGTTGCTTTACTTTACCCCGAAGTAAGTTCAGAGACGGCATACCTAAGTCGTCTTGGTAGAATTTAACCAATTTAACTGTGCACACTGATATACAAGATGGCAAACGGGCTATGTTTTCTCTTCCAAGAAGGCACCTTTTTTTGTAGGTGGGAGAGCCAGAAGGGCTTTGGCAAATGAAAGGGGAAGCCTATGCTATAGGTCCTGGCTTTCGTCAGGGTACCAACTTTGGCAATGTTTTTTTTTTTTTTTTTTTTAAATCGTGCCTCTTTAGACCAACACTGAAAAAAAAATGTAAAATTTATGCAGAGCCATAAAAAATAAAGCATGTGCCTTTTAATGCGCCCTATTGTCCTGTCCTAGTTGCCTAGTGTTCCTAAAAACTAGACGCTGTTAACTTCTGCCCTTCAAAAACGCGCACATGCACTGCAGAAAACGGCCACCAGTTAGAGCAGGGGCAGGCGCTCCCTCCACGTCCTTGCTGCTGTCATTGGTTCCACGTTCTTCTATCTCACAAACCCTGCCTCTGGTAAGGCAGCATTGTTTTCATTACTTTACATACAGATCCTGTATGAGCAGCATTTCGGCACCGCCTATAGAGAATCTGCTCTCTAGTACACAGAAGACATGTGCCTTCCGATTGAGCTGTGTAGCTAGATAATCCGCTGCACGTTCCCGCCTGCAAGTCTCGCAATAGGACAGACTTGCGGTTGTGAGGAAACAATCATTTGCAGGGTATAGTATGCGGCTGCGATGGACTGCTGTACTTGCGGTTTCCGTAGCACACAAATGTGGACGTGGCCTGGCACTGTGTTAAACTTAGGTAAAATTAAACATTGAGCAAGCTTTTTATAAGCAATTTCAGTGCATAGTGTAGGTGGGTTTTTTATTAAGATTTTACACTGTTGGTCCACTTTAATATTGGCTTGTACAAACTGTGCAACTGTTAAACTCTGCAGATCAACAGGTTGTCATTGGTATGCCTGTGCCAGTAGAAGGTGTGCCATCCATGCAGATTATAGGAAGTGCTTTTGAGATGTGACCACAAGGTTAATCCAACCTTCTGCACACACATTTCTATGCAAATGACAGCCTGTATGGCTTAAAAGGCATCTCTCACATTGAACACAGGCGATTTGTGAGCAACCCAGATCATGCTGTGTGGTTGTTCTTTTAGTGAGGGCTAGATTGGTTCGGCTGCCAGAGGGATGTGAGTTGGGATTGGAAACAACTTTTCTCCCAGTGGACACCATCTGCAGGGAGTTGCCTTGCACATTTTCCTGCAAAGATGTTAAAATACAAAGACAGTGATAAAATCCTGAAGCTAGCTAGAAGAAATGCCCATCAGCCAGTTTGAAATTGACTTGCCTTTAAAACTAGAGCCCATATTCAGATTCAAAAATGACAAATGTTAGAATGCAAATATCAGTTCAATTAGTTAACCATGTTTTTGCTGGCAAGGCTGAGTAAAATTGTGTGATCACACATCTTTTTCTCATTTCTTCCATTCAGGTGCACCACCAGTAGCAATGATAGAAGATAGAAAAAAACTAGCTTCCCAGCCTATATAGGGCAGGCTCTTCTTAGTTCTTTTCTTGCAGTCACAAGGGACTGTGAAGATGTCTGGATTTTTTTTTTTAGTTACAGTGCGGAGGCTTCGACTTCTTTGACATCTGACTCCCAGGCCCCCACCAACTGCAGAGTTCCTGTTGACCCCCGTTAGATGCCTGAAGTCGGTTCCTAAGCCGATGGCGTGTGATCGTGTAGCGTGAGGGGAGCGTGCATGGGTCCAGGTAAGCGCGCCAGGGTTCATCCGACTGGGTCTGAGCCCCAAGCATCCTGGGCCTCACTGGGTCTGAGCTCCAAGCATCTCTGGGCCTCACAGGGTGGCCCTGCTGAGCCCCTCATCTACAGCTAGGACTCTGACACCCTGTGAGAGACACAGTCTGCCTTCCCCATGGCTCATGAGCTAGGTGGCCGGGCTACCCTGGTGTCAGTGTGTTTGTGATTACTACTGCTAGCATTTGGAGGGGTCTATTTGTGTCCCAGGGTCCGCCCACGGATGGGGTTCCTCCTTCAGACGTGGCAGGCAGGGTGGCTTGGTTGGAGAGCATGCTCATTGGCCTTCGTCGGCAGGGGCACACAGAGTCTGTCTCTGCCCGCCCAGATGGGAAGGCTACGCCCAAGGGTAGGCATATTTAGACAGTGTCTTTTTGAGGATTCTAGCTCCCACATCTAGGACCTATTTAGGGGTTCACGGACAGTCAGAGGGGGAGGTTTTGTCCAGCAGTGGAGATGAACCAGAAGTCCGTATACACCGGGGAACCCTCGGGATCACCCGACAGATCAGATTGAGGATCTTATTGAGGCAATATTGGAGGTTCTGCACCTCTCTACTCCTTGGCCAAAGGGGCAGATGAAGAAGGATGAACCCTACAAGCATCAGAAGGTCAGGCAGGTTTTTCCCAGGCTTGTCCAATTGTGACAGGCTGGTGTAAAAGGAATGGGAGAAACAGGATAAGCTTTCTTGCAGCCTTGAGAGACGCAGCGGATAGGAGGTTGGACCAACTGGCCAGGCAGACTTTCTCCATGATGGGGTCAGCCTTGTGTGGTCACGTCCATGGCAGCTAAAAATGCTACTCGAAATGGTGCAGGACTGTGCAGACATTGGACCGTCACTTCATATTGACGGACAATGCTCGGCAATCCCCGAATTGGTGGCTGGACCAGCAGGTGCTGGAATTGGGTTGGTCTTTGGGTTCCAAGTGGGAGCGCAGTCTTCCAATCAATGTGTTGGAACTGAGGACGATTCTGCTGGGTCTTAGGCATTGGTCTGCCCATCTCCCGGGCCTTATGATCAGACAATTCCACAGATGTGACCTACATGGTTTATGTGACCTACATAAACCATCAGGGGGGGTACCGGGAGCTGGCAGGTGTTCCAGTCGCATCATGAATTGGTCGGATATTCACATGCATCTCGGTAGTTCACTTTCTGGGGGTGGAAAATCTGCAGGCCAATTTGAGCAGGGAGACCAGAGGGAATGATCCCTTCACCAGGCCGTGTTTCAAGCCCTCTGCAACTGTGTGGAGTGCCGGAGGTGGACCTCTTTGCATCTCGGCACAGTTGGAAGGTCCAGAGGTTCGTATCCTTTGTGCCAGACCCCTTGGTTGTGGCGGTCAACGTGCTGGCCATTCCCTGGTCGGTGTACAGCCTGCTCTACGCATTCCCGTTCCCATTCCATACTGCCACTTCTGGGTTGCATGTTAGACAAGGTCAACCGCAAGCCGATCATTGCCCCACACTGGCCCAGAAGGGTGTGGTTCACGGTTCTGGTCAGCCTGGTGGTGGAGCCCCCCTTGGCGACTCCCCAACTGGCCAGATCTTTTGTGCTCTGCAGAGGCTTACCTAAAGACTCTCACGTTGAAGATGGCTTTTCTTGTGGCGGCCCTACGGTTTTCGGAGCTGGCAGTGCTTTCGATCAGATCATCCTTTTTGGTGCTGCATGAAGACAAAACCATGTTCCATGTGAAGCATGAGTTTGTGCCCAAAGTGATCTCTCCCTTTCATCTTAATCAGTAGATGGTGCTACCCTCCTTGTGCCCACGCCCCATTCGGCCATAAGGAGTGACTCATGCTTTCCCTCTGTGACCAGGACATTAATGTATTACTTGGCAGCTACTTGAGAGGTACGTAAGACAGATGTCTTGCTCGTGATCCCAGAAGAACCAAGGAGGGGCCTTGTGGCTGCCAGGTCCGCTCTTAGCAGATGGATCAGGCAGGCGGTTACACAAGTCTATGCCTGCATCTTCGGCTTTCCAACACCAGGCATCGGTGAAACAGGTGTGTAAGACGGGGGCCTGGTCGTCTCACCACACCTTCACCAAATTTGATATACTTGATGTCAGGGCATCTGCCGATGCTGCTCTGAGGCATAAGGTGTTAGACAGTGGTGAACCCCTCTCCGGGGGTCTAAGCTTGAGGTGTCGGTGCCGTTAGGTTGACTGTTGGTACTGCTTCGGGATGTCCCACGCATTGCCCCAGAATGGAAGAGATGAGAAAAGGGAAATTTGTGTAATAGCCTGTAATTTTCCTTTCTCGTCATCATCCCTTCTGGGGCATCACACCCGCCCTTCTGTTGCAACAGTGGCGGTTGATGCCTTCTACGTGGTTTTAGTTTTGTTGCACTGTTTTTTAGTTGCTGCCCTATATAGGTCGGGAGGAGCTAGTTTTTTTTTTTTCTATCTTGCAGAACTCGCCTACGGCTGAGATTAACCCACACGTTGCTACTGGTGGTGCCCCGGTATGGAAGAGGGCGAGAATGGAAATTTACCAGCGAGTACACAAATTTCTCTTTTCTCCATGATCCACCAGTAACATACACTCTCTGGCAATGTTAACTAGGACCTTAGCGAAACCAGTAAATGACCAGATGAAGACTTAAAGGAGCAGTATCGCAAAATTTGCATTAAAAATGATAAATAATTAAATAGCCACACAATAGCTTCTAACATGTGTATAAATAATCTGGCGATAGAAAAAGGAGAAAATATATGCCATTCTTTTAAATTGTATAATGACAATGGCTCAGTCCATTTGCTGAATAGGGGGATCTGCTGGGTTGTATTTAGTGAGCTGCTTCATTTAGCCCACTGGTCTCCTAGCAACACTTTACCTCATAGGCTGACACTGTAATCAGTGGTAACGGCTGTGTGTGTGTGTGAGGTGCTGCTTTTGTTATGAGACCAGGTGACTCAAATGTGTAAAATTTATACAAAATAAACTAAACTGACTGAAAATAACTCAAATTCTTCTTTGAATAACTGTGCAGGAAAATCTAAAGTGGAACAAAACCCTGAGTTGCCGACCCTGAAGTCTATAAGACCCGGCCATTGACCTTCCCCCTTGGTCATTCTAAATCAGGATGCCCACTGTGTGAAACGACCCCTGGATAACCACAGATCCCCCCATTTTTCTGGCGCGCTCACGCAGATAGTCATTTAGACAGGCCGGGCGGCCAGGAAGGTTACTGCTCAGGCTCCCCATCTGCGTGCAAACCGAGCTGATTGGATGAGAGCCCGCGCATGCGCTGTGGGACAGGGAAAGGTACGTTTTCACAGGCGAACTTGGGGATTTCACATATCAGGGCATCCCAAGTTGGGATGCCCCTAGGGGCACAAAACAAAACTCCAGATAGTGAAAATCCTGGGTTGGGCTTTGCTCAAAACACACAAAGCTGAAAGAAAGATCATATGGAAAAATGTGTTGAGAAAAGAGAGAGAAAATGGTAAACTAAAAGATTCTGCAGCAGAGCCAACATGAAGGGAAAACTGTCAAAATCAGCTAATTGACTTCTAGAACTTTCCTCTCTGTTTTAGATATATAAGTTCTGGCCAGGCAATGTTGCAATGTTGTTATCTTATGCTGGATGGCTGCCAGCACTGAACAGCTGATACTTTGATACATTGTTTCACCCCTCTCCTCAGCGTGAAACAGGCCAGAGTGTCGGGTCCCGACACTCAGCAGACATAAACATGAGCTATTAGTCTCCAGCTGCTCAACACACACATCATTTTTTTCTAAATTTGTAATTCTTACTCCAACACTTACCTACATTCAAAGTACCATTTAAATATAAGTCACCAAGAAAAATACGCAAGACTGCTCCTTTAAGCCAAGACTTCAGGACCGCAATCTGTTCTGTTTGTGTTGTACCTGTACAGGGGTTGTCATATCAACCATGGTATAGTTACTTAGTCATCAGGGAGGGAGGCTACATTGTTTGGTAAAACAAACTAAAATGGTAGAATAAGAGCTAATAATAATAAAATACAACATATATTTTACGGAACCCTAGTTTTTCTACAGTGGTTAGAAATCTAATGCCTGTTTATGTTGTCCTGTTTCAATTTTTCTTATGTCTTTAACCATCAGGTGAACCAATCCGGCCGATTGATCCAGCAGCTTGGGTTTCCCACACAGCAGCAATGACAGGCACTTATCCAGCCTACGGCATGAGCCCATCTATGAGTACAATTACATCAACCAGCTCCTCTATTACTAGCTCTCTCCCAGAAACTGAGCGTGAGTATGCTTGTAAAAGGACTTTTTTTACTGTAATCAAAAGCACTCATTTTTTTTTCTTCTATATGTAGTTTTACCCTGTCTAGGATTACTGTTTGTAGTCAGAAAGTAGAAAGGGGCAAACCCCCCCCCCCCCCAAAGTTCGGGTCCGGCAGTTTGGCATGAACTTTGAATAAATGTTTGGGGACCGAGTTTGAACCCGGTCCCCATTGAAATCATTGGGCTGGCACTAAAAATGTCCTTACTCACAGAAGCTGGCGTGCAGTGCTGGCACTAGAAGTGTCCTCACTCACGGAAGCTGGCGTGCAGTGCTGGCACTAGAAGTGTCCTCACTCACGGAAGCTGGCGTGCAGTGCTGGCACTAGAAGTGTCCTCACTCACAGAAGCTGGCCTGCAGTGCTGGCATCAGAAGTGTCCTCACTCACGGAAGCTGGCCTGCAGTGCTGGCACTAGAAGTGTCCTCACTCATGGGAGCATGTGGTTATCTTTTTGTGGGGCTGATGAAGAGGATCGGAGCTGAGGTGAGTTCCAGTAGCTTTGGCTGCTTCATTCTTTAGGTGAAGAGTGTTGATGGGTCCATTTTCTGTGTTCAGGCCAAACACTGAACTCGAATGCGGACTTCTTGCTGAAATTTGAGTTTGGGCAAAAGTTCGGTATGAACCCAATCTTTGCCCATCTCTAGTTAGCAATAGTAATTGTAATTACTTGGTTTTCGCCATTCAACTCCATTCATATCTATGACAACAAGTGCAGTTGCCAACTGGGCAGAGCATTTGTATTTCATATGACTTAAATAAAAAAAAAATTAACTCCACATCCTAAATTTTGCCCTTTAAACTTTATTCTCCTCTGTCAGGCTGGCCTAGCAGGTGGTGATTCTCTCCTGCATATGAAAGGAACTTTCAATCGACACGTGTGCTATTTTCAGCCAGCAGATCGGCATTGATGGTAGTACATAAGTCTTGTCCAATTATTAGAGGAGACTTGTTCTATTTTGATAAAATGTACAACGGTCATGGGGCTTAAAATTCTCATGCACCTCTTAAAGATAGGGCATTTCAACCACCAGAGTAGTTTTACATCATCCCTAAGACAAAAGAAAAATTTGCTAGCTTTGTTTTGATGTCCATCCTCATAAAAGTGACAGCCATAGATATCTTCCGATAGTTTTGCTCTTCCATGGTGAACTATCTTGTATGCAGATACCACCACTTTTCTTACTCATGCATCTGATACTTGGGTCAACTGTACCTCCACATATTTCAACAGGATGAGGGCACTAACGCATGTTGTCATTTTTCAGTATAGATTTTCCAAGTGTACAGCACGGCCTGTTTCATTCAATCATTACTTCTGGGTATTCCGCCACAAGGTAGCGCAGTTGACTGCAGAAGAATTGTGGCTCCTCCCGGCCCTATAAAAAGCCAAGAATCTCCAATAGACCCCCAGTGTTTCTCTGCAGTCATACTGCGAAGACCAGAAGATGGCTCTCTATGGCTCTCTCGAGGTTCCGTACGGCGGCGCCATTTTGCGCTGTGCTGGGGAAGGTGCGCGTGGCTGCTGGGGACCATCCTGTTGTCGCTGACGATTTGTCTGGTGCCGGGCTCTTCTTCATGTCTGCCTGTCGTCGCATGAGCGCTGCGGCGGGTCGCAATCTCTTCCATCGGTCCGTGAGTTCCATGTGGGGTTTTTTACTTCGGGTCATGTGCTGCAGGATACTTATGGCTTTTCATGCTTGTGTCTTTCAGGGGGTAGCAGCTTCTGGCTTCTCCCGGTCTGATATGCTTCCCCCCTCCCTCTCCCGGTCACCCCCTTTATTGGGGCATCCCTTGGGGGGGCATTCCGGGGTGGCTTCTTTTAGCCATTACCCTGTGCTGGCCTATTGTGCCGCTGATAATCACCATATGAAGGCTTCTGGGGATAGCGAGCTTGGGGGCCCCTGGGGGCAGCCTCGGCTGTGTCATGTGCGGGCATCCCCTTTGAGTGGTGGTGGCGCGGTTTGTGTGCCATGCGCCCAAATTATCATTGCGGATCAGGCTGGGCCGAGTGCTTCTCTTTCCAGTCCTGCGCTCCCTACGGCATCTCCTGGCCCTCCGTGCCTGCATTTAGCCCCCAGTGAGGAGGATACTAGCAGGGGGTCGCAATCAGATCTGGAGCTGTGCATGGCTAGCATTGAGGGGCAATTGGCCCGACCGGCGGCTGGCAAGACTTCTAGCAAGAAGCGACACCTTGACGCTGCGTTGTCCCTATTTGCCAAGGAGGATGGGGGCCTTGATGTGTATGGCGGCCGTGACTCCCCGGAGGAGGGGGAGCTTTTCCGTGACTCAGACTCCTCTGGGGGTCGCCAGGACAGTTACAATAGTGACCTAGGGTCCTACTCTGATGAGGATACTTGGCTCCCGGATGATACTGATAGCCTCTTGTCGGCAGTTTTCGATACATTGAACATCGCCCCCCCTAAGGCGGCGAAAGAAGAAGCAGGGCGAGTTCTTTCACCCTGGCAAGCAGCATTTGGAGTTCCCGGACCAGGGCCATTTCTCAAATATGGTTCTGAAGGAGTGGGAACGTTCTAATAGATTACCCTCGGTGCACAAGGGGTTGGATAGGAAGTATCCGTTTTCGGCAGACTTGGTTAAGCGCTGGTCGTGCCCTCCTGAGGTGGACGCCCTGGTCCTGGGGCTATCTAACACTTCGGTCATGCCATCCCCCGACACTACCACGCTGCGTGATAGCACGGACCGGCGTATGTATCAGTTGGCTTGTCATGCCTTTACCTTTTGTGGGGGCCGGTTTGCGCCCGGTCTGTGCCGCGGCCATTGTGGCTATCGCCATTAAAAAGGTCAGACGTCTTGCTGAAGCCACCCGGTCTGGTAAGAATAGGGATGATTATAAGGACCTCTTGCTTTGCTCTGATTTTATTGCGTTTGTGCTGGCTGCCATGGACGATGCCGTCCGGCTTGGCGGTAGGGCTTCGGCCCTGTTGGTGGCTATGCGTCGGTCAGTTTGGTTGCGTCATTGGGCTGCTGACACTGCCGCTAAGAAGGCTCTCCCTGGGCTTGCCTTCACGGGTCTCCGTCTTTTTGGTGAGCGTGTGGATGCTCTGACCAAGGATGGTAGGCTCCCCCAGCATAGAAAGCAGACTCGGCCCTTTCGGGGGTCCTCCTCCTTTCGCCCTTCAAGGGGAGGTCGTGGCACCCTTTTCTCAGGTAGTCGCAGAGACTCTTGGGGCCGAGGCAGGTCCCGCGGTCGCCCCGGTCTCTCTTGGGGGACCAAACCCAAACCCCCTCCCAAGGCCCCTCAGGCATGAAGAGGCGCCCTCACCCGACCGGGTGGGGGGACGGCTTCGGCTTTTTGCTCGCGTCTGGAGGCTTCGCGTCTCAGACCGGTGGATTCAGGAGGTGGTGTCCTCCGGTTACAAGATAGTTTGCAGCCTGGCCACACCCAAGATTCCTCCGGTCCCGGATATCCCAAAACCCTGTGTCTGCTCAGGGACTGCATCTGGCCCTCCAATGTCTTCTGGCGTCAGGTGTCATCTGTCAGGTACCTCTTCAAGAACGGGGTCAGGGGTACTACTCCAACCTGTTCACGGTGCCCAAGAAGGACAGCTCCCTGAGGCCCATCTTGGGCTTAAAGGGTCTCAACAAGTTTGTCAGGTTCAAGCACTTTCGTATGGAGACTTTACGCTCGGCCGTAAGTTCTCTTCGGCCAGGCGACTTCATGACCATGGTGGACATCAAGGATGCCTATCTTCACATGCCAGTCTTCCCAGGTCACCAGAGGTTCCTGAGGTTCGCTCTGGGGGATCAACACCATTTTGTGGCTTTTCCATTCGGTATCACCTCGGCTCCTCGGGTTTTCACCAAGGTGTTGGCCGGCGTCATGGCTCTCCTGAGGAATCAGGGCATTTGCTTCCTTCCTTACCTGGACGACATTCTGATTGCTGCTCAGTCCCTTCATCAGGCCGAGAGGGATACTCAGGTGGTGACGTCCACTCTCGAGTCCTTCGGCTGGGTGATCAAGTATCCCAAGTCTTTACTATCTCCGTCTTTGGCGAGGTCCTTTCTGGGCATGACGCTGGGTACTTCTCAGGTCAAAGTATTTCTCCCTCAGCAGAAGGTGGAGAGCATTCAGATGCAGGCACGGGCCCTGCTGTCGTGTCCTCACCCCTCCATTAGGCAGGGTATGCAGTTGGTGGGCCTCATGGTGTCTTGCTTCGAGGCGGCTCCCTTTGCTCAGTTCCACATGAGACCACTTCAGTTGCATCTCTTGTCAGTTTGGGATCGGAATCAGGAGTCCCTAGATCAGGAGTTTGCTCTGTCCCCTCCGGTCAGGCGGTCTCTCTCCTGGTGGCTAGACTCGAGGAATCTTCTAGTGGGCAGGTCCTTTCTGCCTCCGCGCTGCGATATTGTCACCACGGATGCCAGTCTGAGCGGCTGAGGGGGAGTTTGGTAGTCTCTGAGGTTCCCGGGGTCAGTGGGGTCCCCAGGAGGTCCACGCGCCCATCAATATTCTAGAGCTGCGGGCGATCAGGTTGGTTCTCTCCCAGTTGACCCCCCACCTTCGGGGTCGTGCTGTACAGGTCCGCTCGGACAATCAGACGGAGGCTGCCTACATCAATCATCAGGGAGGGACCCGGAGCAAGCGGGTCCTCAAGGAAGTGTCTCTGATCTTGTCTTGGGCGGAAGAGACTGTTCCCTGCATCTCGGCGGTTTACATTCCAGGGGTGGAGAATCAGGAGGCGGACTCTCTGAGCAGGGGGACGTCTCACCTGGGGGAATGGTCCCTCAGCATCAAGATCTTTAATGCCCTGTGTCGCCGTGGGGTCAGCTGGACGTGGACTTGTTTGCATCCCGTCACAATCACAAGCTTCCAAAATTTGTCTCCCTGTGCCATGGACGCGCTCGCAATTCCTTGGACGGAGTTTCGGCTCCTCTATGTATTTCCTCCCTTTCCTCTGCTGGGTCGGGTGTTGCGCAAGATAGCCCAGGAGGGGGTGCCGGCCATTCTGGTGGCCCCCCGCTGGCTGAGGAGGGTATGGTTCGCGGACGTCGTACAGATGGCAGTAGATCGGTTCGTTTTGCCCGAGGATCTCGAGCTTCTCACACAGAGACAGCTGCGTCATCCCAATTTACAAACGCTGGCTTTAACGGCTTGGCTGCTGAAACCTCTATCCTGATGGGCAAGGGTTTACCGGCCTCTGTGGTTGATACCTTGATTCAGGCTCGGAAGAAATCCTCGTCTTTTATCTACTACAGGGTCTGGCATGCTTACATTGCTTGGTGCGAGTCCAAGTCTATTTTTTGTCGGGAATTTTCCATCCCCAGGATTCTGGAGTTTTTACAGCATGGTCTGGACTCAAAGGAGTGTTACTCATGTGCATCCGCCGCGTAAGCCTCTGCTACCGGTTTGGGACTTAAACTTGGTGTTGTCTGCTCTACAGGGTCCTCCCTTTGAGCCCTTGTGCAATGCTGCGCTGTCCATATTGACCCTTAAAATGGCCTGTTTGGTCGCTATTACTTCGGTGCGTCGAGTCTCTGAGCTGGCGGAGCTTTCCATGAAACCTCCTTATTTTGAGCGGCATCAGGATAAGGTGGTGTTCCGTCTTAACCCGGAATTTTTGCCCAAGGTTGTCTCTGCCTTTCATCTCAATAAGGACATTGTCTTACCTTCCTATTGTCCTGCCCCTGCTAACTCCAAGGAACGGAACCTCCATTCTTTGGATGTGGTCAGGGCGCTCAAGTATTATTTGGTCGCCACTTCTGTTCATACTTTTTCAAGTTTTAGAAGGTTGATGTTAGGGCCTCAGCTGATGCTGTTTTTGGCCGCAAGGTGCTTCAGGCGGTAGTGGTTTGAACTGCCTGCCGTTACTCATTGGGGATCCCACCCTACTTTAAGGACACTGCTATTGGATGTCCCAGAAGTAATGATTGAATGAAACAGGCCATGCTGTACACTTGGAAAAATACAATTCTGTGATTACTCACCTGTAGAATTGATTTTACTGTGTACAGCACGGCCTGTTTCATCCCTCCCTTGTTATCGTTGCCCTTGGTTGCCTCTTTATGGTGATTTGGTTTCAAGTTAGCCTCTTCAGGCTGTGTATTCTTTGTTCATGGTTTATCTCCCGGCTTCTTGCATAACTGCTTTTCAACACTGGGCGTCTATTGGAGATTCTTGGATTTTTATAGGGCCGGGAGGAGCCACAATTCTTCTGCTGTCAACTGCGCCACCTTGTGGCGGAATACCCAGAATTAATGATTGAATGAAACAGGTCGTGCTGTACTCGGTAAAATCAATTCTACAGGTGAGTAATCACAGAATTGTATTTTTTGCTTTGATTGCCACGATTGCTTGATTTTAAAGAAATGCTTATTTCTGGATCGTTTGAGGAATATTAAGAAAAGTCTTCCTTTTCCTGTTTGGTTGGTTTCCTGTTTGTTTCCACAAAGATTTGTTCAGAGGATGCGCTTTTTCCACCTTTATTTCCTTTAATGAGTGATTCTAAACCCTCATGAACTGCTTACCAGCCTAATCTAGCAATACATCATAGTTCTCTTGTCAATAAGATCCCCAGAGTAGGCCTAAAGCTATAGGAGTCTTTTAGCAGCTACAGAAACTGCTGTATTGGGGTCCAGCCATAACACAGTGGGTCTGCATCTCGCTGGTCCCCATGCTTGGCGTATCTAAAATTAAAGAGTTTGTTTCAGCAGCATTCCATAAAGGGTCTGAAAATTTCAAAAGCACCCATCGTTGCAATCAACTGTTACCAAAAAGCCATATCACCGCCGACTTAGGGCTGTTGTTGGGATCCTGTATTTTACTTGACATTCTGTTTAACCCACCCAGTTGGCATAAAAAGCTACTTACAATGCACAAAAGCCAACAGTCTGGAGCTGGGCGCTGATGAGGCTCAATTTTCCTTCAGACATTATCAGGACTGCAGGAGCTTCCTATAATGACACAGTACATAAGAATTATGTCCCTTAATCCTAAACCAACCACTCTTGCTGATAGTTGACCGTGTGAATCGGCCAAGGATCTTGCAGTTTTATAGACACTAAGGCGGAGGTTGCTCCTCCTTTAATTTTGACTTTTTGGTCTGTTTTAGATATAAAGTAGAAACCCTGTGTCTTTTCTTTCATATGATGATCTTATAGTCACTCCTAGTGTTTATTATAAATGTCTTTTTATAACATAATAGAATTGTATAGCTTGTATTTGTGCATTCTTTCACTTGTTTATCTTTTTATGCATTTGTGTGCTTTGTGTCACCTACATTACTGTAACATTGTTTTTCTATTTGTTGCTTTTCTTTTTATAGGACTGGATGACTTTCACCTATCCATTCACAGTGATATGGTAACTATCGTAAAGGCAATGAGCTCACCAGAATCTGGTCTGGAGGTACGCGATAGGATGTGGCTTAAGATTACCATTCCTAATGCCTTTATTGGTAAGTAATCTACCATAGCATATCTCTTCCTCCTTTTTTTTTTAGGTTGGGTGGGCCATTGTTGCAATGTAAATTTGATGTAAACTGTGGTGCTTGCTGGTAGATGAGAATTATAGTTCACACTGCAGTGTTGGACTGCCATGTGGGGGGGGCAGCTTTTGTTTTGTTAGGTTTAGGGAAAATGGTCGTGTATTGTTTTTGCAGTGTAATGACTTACCAAAACAGATGTCTATTCCGTAATTCATTTCCTTTTGTTAGTTTGTTTTAATTGTTTTGTCTCTAGGTTCGGATGTGGTGGACTGGCTATATAATCATGTGGAAGGCTTCACAGATCGCCGGGAAGCAAGGAAGTATGCCAGCAACCTGCTAAAAGCTGGATACATCCGTCACACTGTCAATAAGATTACCTTCTCTGAGCAGTGCTACTATGTTTTTGGAGATCTCTGTGGCAGTACGTATTTGTTTTTGGTCTAATGTTCTTCATATGTGTTTACTACCCAGGCTGATGTGAAGTAATTTGTTTGATCATTGTCTCTGCTTCTTTTCACCACCTGTTGGTTGTTTATTATACTTCAATGCGTGTGTTTTATTTTTTAATCCTTAGACATGGCAAACCTTTCCCTCAACGACCATGATGGGTCTAGTGGAACATCTGATCAGGACACCCTAGCTCCGCTTCCGCATCCTGGAGCTGCTCCTTGGCCAATGGCATTTCAGTATCAGTATCCACTGCCTCATCCTTACAGCCCACATCCTGGTTTTGCAGACCCTGGATATAGTTATGGAGGTGGTAGTGCAGGCAGCCAGCACAGTGAAGGTATGCTAACATTTTTTACTAGAAACTCTGCATAGTGTAAGTTCATAAAGAGGAGCAAAATCTGTTTTTCATTCATCTGGGTTTTGTTTCTTTTTCTGGGGCATGCTATTTTAGGGTGCTCTGCCTGCTGTGGATACAAGAAAGATCACCAGCGATCTCACTGAGATTACTGTAGGCAGGCTTTCTATGCCATGCATATTAATTAGCAGCATGGAAAGCTGAATGAAGAGGGCGCAGCAGATATCCTCGCAGCGTATGCACTGTGAGATCGCTGTAGAGGTTTTGTTTCACACATCAGGGCATTCCAATGGGATTTAAGCTGGTGGTTGTCCTTTTTAAGTGAATGTATATTCCCAGTATGTCACACACCCCGCTTCCGAATATTCATGACACTTGGGTAACTGTCCTGTAGAGGGCGATCTTGCAGAGATGACATGAAAAAAGGGAGCCCCTCCCGGTCCATAAATACCTGGGACCTCCCACCATTCCCCAGTCTTTCGTCTCTGCAGTCGGCGAGCAAGTCAGTAGATGGTTGTCTCCTCCTTGCAGGTAGCCGGGGTAACCCCCCGGCCTTTTGTTTCTATTGCTGCCTGAACCTTTTTTAATTTAAACTATAGAAGTATGCCTCCCAGCCTAGGTTGAAGGTCCAGGCAATGGTAGGCTGCACCGTATGGTGTATATGGTAGCTTGCTCCCCCGTGAGACCCCATACAAAGGGGTAGGCGGTGTCCGGGTTGGTGATCCCGGCTTGGGATGCCCCGTCCCTCTTACCCTTTCACCTATTGTTGTGGGTTCTCCCCCCTACCGTGTCCCTCTGTGCCCCTTGGGGTGGGGGGGAGGCCTTTTCTTCTGTGGGTTGTTTTACTTTATTTGGGGGAAAAGGTATGTGGATTGTGTGTGTTTGTATCTGTTTTTGCGGCCGTTGTTGCTGGGCCGGTTTCACTTTTCAACAGGTGCTTGTTGTGGCCCGTCCACCCCCCCCCCCCCCCCCTCGAGACCGGCTTTTCTTAAGCACTCTTTCTGGCCTCGCTGCCTGCTTTGCTGCTCTCCCTCTCATTCCCTTGCTGCTGTGAGGGTTGACGGTCGCTGCTTTGCTGCGGTGAGTGGATTTTTATTTATTTCGCCATTTTTAACTGTCTTATTTGGTGTCCTTTGTGCTTGCCGCCTTGGATGACACCATGGTCATGTGTGGTAGAACCTCGGCCTTGCTTGTAGCTGTTTGGCGGTCAGTATGGTTGCGCCAGTGGGCGGCTGATTTTGTGGCCAAAAAGTCGCTTACAGCACTTCCCTTTGTGGGATTGCGGCTCTTTGGAGAAAGATTAGATTCTGTCACAAAAGGAGGGAAGTTACCTCAGCGTAAGAGGCAACGTCGTCCCTTTCAGGGGGGGCGGCCTCCTTTAACCCTTCCTTTCGTGGTGCCAGAACTGGCAGAGTTTTGGCCTTCTCTACCCTCAGAGGTGATTCCTGGAGTAGAGGCAGAGGTCGTGCCCGTCCAGGTCACAATTGGATTTCCAAACCCAAGCCTGCTGCTAAGCCAGCTCAGCAATGAGGGGGCGCCCTCACCCTTGCTGAGGGGGGGGACGGCTGCGGCATTTCTTCCAGGTCTGGGACCAGGAGGTCTCCGACAAATGGATTCTGGAAGTGGTGTCTTCCGGTTACAAGCTGGAATTCGAGATCCAGCCTCCTCCCAGATTCTTCAGGTCTCGAGTGCATTCGGATCCACTGGCCGCACAGGGGCTCCGGCCGGCAGTAAGTTATCTGCTGGACATGGCATTTGCCCAGTGCCTTTCGCGGAAAGGGGCTTGGGATTCTATTCCAATCTATTCAAGGTGCCCAAGAAGGACGGCTCCGTTCGACCCATTTTGGATCTGAAGCTCCTCAATCGGTTTATCCGCTTCAGGAAGTTTTGCATGGAAACCTTGCGGTCAGCCGTCGATTCTCATCGTCGGGGGGGACTTCATGACGTCCATAGACATCAGAGATGCTTATCTGCATGTACCTATCTTCCTGGCACACCAGAGATTCCTCAGGTTCGTGGTAGAAGATCAGCATTTTCAGTTTGTGGCCCTTCCATTCGGGCTTACCTCAGCTCCGAGGGTGTTCACCAAGGTATTGGCAGGGGTGATGGCCCTCCTCAGAGTCCAGGGCATTCCATGGTACCATACCTGGACGACCTTCTCATTTTGGCATCATCTCTCAGCCAAGCGGAGCTAGACACCAGAGTGGTGGTATCCATGCTGGAGAGGTTCGGTTGGGTGATCAACTATTCCAAGTCCTCCCTCTCCCTGTCCAGGGAGGTTTCGTTTCTGGGCATTACTCTGGATGCCTTTCAGGCCAGGGTGTTCCTTCCTCAGCCCAAGATTCTTCTGATCCAAGAATTGGTTCGGCTTCTGGTTTACAATCCTCGCCCGTCTATCCGGCTAGGGATGAGATTGATAGGTCTGATGGTGGCTTCCTTCGAGACATACTGGGAATAATACCATTTTGTGATTACTCACCTGTAAAATGGTTATTACAAGTATGTCACACACCCCGCTTCATCCCGTCCTTTTTTGGGTTTCTGGGATCCTTTATATGGTGAACCTTTTTCTTTGCTGTTTACATTTGGCTCTTCCTGGTCCCTTTTACTGCTGTCTTATACTGGGGAATGGTGGGAGGTTCCAGGTATTTATGGGCCAGGAGGGGCTCCTTTTTTTCATGTTATCTCTGCAAGATTGCCCTCTACAGGACAGTTACCCAAGTGTCATGAATATTCGGAAGAGGGGTGTTTGACATACTTGTAATAACCATTTTACAGGTGAGTAATCACAAAATGGTATTTTTTTATACATAAATCGCTCCCCTATCAAGGCAAATGTTCAGAGATTGAGTTCTACCGTGTCCCGGCTCACCAGCGTACACAAATATATGTCCTCACTCCCATCAGTCAAAGTGACTGGCTGCATCTACCATATTCACAGAAATGGAGTGGGCGTGTTGGGGTAACTGTATTGGGGGGGGGGGGGTGGACTCTTTACTTTGTGTTCTTAGTCCCGGGTATGTTTTGAATTTTTATTTTTCTAGGGCATGGACTGCAAGACAAATCTGTGGCTCCTCAGAGTCCAGGGCATTTGCATTGTACCATACCTGGACGACCTTCTCATTTTGGCATCATCTCTCAGCCAAGCGGAGCTAGACACCAGAGTGGTGGTATCCACGCTGGAGAGGTTCGGTTGGGTGATCAACTATTCCAAGTCCTCCCTCTCCCTGTCCAGGGAGGTTTCGTTTCTGGGCATGACTCTGGATGCCTTTCAGGCCAGGGTGTTCCTTCCTCAGCCCAAGATTCTTCTGATCCAAGAATTGGTTCGGCTTCTGGTTTACAATCCTCGCACGTCTATCCGGCTAGGAATGAGATTGATAGGTCTGATGGTGGGTTCCTTCGAGGTAGTCCCTTTTGCCCAGTTTCACATGAGGCCGCTTCAGCTCCATCTTCTAGCGACTTGGGACAAGTGTCCGCTGTCATTGGATCAGTCTTGTCTGCTATCTCCCCGGGCTCAGCAGTCCCTTCAGTGGTGGCTAGTGTCAAGCAATCTGTTGAAGGGCAGATCCTTTCTGACCCCTTGTTGGGAAACGGACACCACGGACGCCAGCCTGTCGGGCTGGGGGGGCTTCTGGAGGGAACATCAGTTCCAGGGGTTATGGGGGCCTCGGGAGGCTCATACCCCTATCAACGTTTTGGAGCTACGGACCATTTGGTTGGTTCTGTCTCGCTTGTCTCTTCTATTGCAGGGATTGCCAGTTCAAGTCCGATCGGACAATCGGACGGCGGTCGCTTACATCAATCACCAAGGAGGGACTCGCAGCAAGAGTGCCCTCAGGGAGGTATCTCTAATCCTTGTTTGGGCAGAGAGCAATGTCCCATGCATCTCAGCCATTTACATCCCGGGAGTGGAGAACGCGAAGGCGGATTCCCTGAGCAGGAGATCTCTCGCCGAGGAGAATGGTCTCTCAGTTCCAACGTATTCCAGTCCCTTTGTCACAAGTGGGGGACTCCGGAGGTGGATCTCTTTGCCTCACGTCACAATCACAAGCTTCCTGCCTTTGTGTCTCTGTCTCAGGATCCTCTGGCCCTGGCAGTGGATGCCATGTCCTTGGCTTGGAGGGAACTGGGGTTCCTGTACCTATTTCCCCCCTTCTCCATGGTGGGCAAGGTGGTGCGCAAGCTGACTCTGGAAGGGGCACCAGCAATTCTGGTGGCTCCAAGGTGGCCAAGACGAGTGTGGTTCGCAGACGTCTTACGGCTGACAGTAGGTCAGTTTTATCTGCCGCCTCTTCTGGATCTTATCACCCAGGGTCAGCTACGCTACCCCAATTTACCAACGCTGGCTTTGTCGGCGTGGCTGCGGAATCCTCCATCTTAAAGGAGGAAGGTCTTTCTGATGCGGTGGTTCAGACTCTTGTTAGAGCTAGGAAGAGATCTTCCTCTAACGTCTACTATAGGACTTGGAGGTCTTATATTAACTGGCGCAAGGCTAGGGCCTTGCCTTGTAGGGTGTTTTCTATTCCCAGATTTCTGGAGTTTCTTCAACATGGTCTGGACTCGGGGTTCCAGCTTAGTACTTTGAAGGGGCAGGTTCTGCCCTGGCGGTTTTCTTTCAAAGGTCTTTTGCCCTTCATCCCCTGGTTAAGACATTTTTCCAGGGGGTTACTCATGTGCGGCCTCCTAGAAAGCCCTTGCTGCCGGTTTGGGATTTAAACTTGGTTCTGTCGGCTCTCCAGGGGCCCCCTTTTGAGCCGGTGCATGATATTGCTCTTTCTCTGCTCACTCAGAAAGTTGCCTTTTTGGTGGCTATTACCTCTGTTTGGCGTGTCCCTGAGTTGGCGGCCTTGTCTATTCAGGCTCCTTACTTTGAGAGGCACCTGGACAAGGTAGGTTTTCCGCTTTAAGCCGGATTTCCTTCCTAAGGTGGTTTCGGCCTTCCACCTCAATCAGGATGTAGTTCTCCCTTCCTTGTGTCCTAAGTCTAGTATTGACAAGGAGAGAACCTTACATTCTTTGGATGTGGTTCGATGTGTGAAATATTATTTGGTGGCTACTTCTCCTTTTCGTAAGACGGACGCCTTTTTCGTGGTGCCCTCCGGGCCCAGGAAAGGTCTGGCGCCCGCTAAGTCTTCCATTAGTAAATGGATTCGACAGGCCATTGTTGGGACCTATTCTGCCAGGGGGAAGTTTCCCCCTTTTCGTGTTACTGCTCATTCTACTCGTGCTGTTGGAGCATCTTGAGCTTTTCAGCATCAGGCTTCTGTTGAACAAGTTTGTAAGGCTGCTACTTGGTCTTCTGTTCATACTTTTTCCAAGTTTTATAAGGTTGATGGGGGAGCGTCAGCGGATGCTGTTTTTGGCCGCAAAGTTCTGCAAGCTGCAGTTTGCATCATTGCCTTTTTGGGATCCCCACCCATTATGGGCGCTGCCATTGGATGTCCCAAGTGTCATGAATATTCGGAAGCGGGGGTGTGTGACATACTGGGAATAATACCATTTTGTGATTACTCACCTGTATAATGGTTATTACAAGTATGTCACACACCCCGCTTCATCCCGTCCTTCTTTGGGTTTCTGGGATCCTTTATATGGTGAACCTTTTTCTTTGCTGTTTACATTTGGCTCTTCCTGGTCCCTTTTACTGCTGTCTTATACTGGGGAATGGTGGGAGGTTCCAGGTATTTATGGGCCAGGAGGGGCTCCTTTTTTTCATGTCATCTCTGCAAGATCGCCCTCTACAGGACAGTTACCCAAGTGTCATGAATTTTCGGAAGAGGGGTGTTTGACATACTTGTAATAACCATTTTACAGGTGAGTAATCACAAAATGGTATTTTTTTTATACATAAATCGCTCCCCTATCAAGGCAAATGTTCAGAGATTGAGTTCTACCGTGTCCCGGCTCACCAGCGTACACAAATATGTCTTCACTCCCATCAGTCAAAGTGACTGGCTGCATCTACCATATTCACAGAAATGGAGTGGGCGTGTTGGGGTAACTGTATTTGGGGGGGGGGGGGTGGACTCTTTACTTTGTGTTCTTAGTCCCGGGTATGTTTTTGATTTTTATTTTTCTAGGGCATGGACTGCAAGACAAAGGTGTGGCTCCTTCCGGCCTATATACTGTATTTCCACAATCCAGTTTTTTCTCTTGCAGTTGGAACTGGACTGCAATGTGTGCTGTGAGCTTCTCACTCAGATTATTTTTTGTTTTTAGGATTTTACCTGGGAAATGGGGGAATTTAACCCCAACTGTCTTCCTAGCCCTTATTTTCCTCTGATCTGGGGGGGAACCAGGGAAAGAATATTTCCTTTGGTATTGCCTGTCTCATAATGTTGTTTCTTTGAATTTTACATTTTGCGCTTTTTAACAAGGGGAAGAGCTAAGGCAGCATGAATAAACTGATGCTTCCTTCTGCCAGGCAGCGAGGGAAGGACGCTGCCTCGTCCATCGCCTTTGCAGCGGATACAGGTCTCTGCCGCTGCCGGTTCTTCCTCTGCTTGTAGCGCTCTTCCTTTCCCTCGTGCGGGGTCGCTTCTTTGGCCACGCTGCCGCTGATTCTTCGCTGCAGCTTCCGCCACTCAGGTAGCATACTGCGCCTCTCCACCCAAACGCTGGAGCTTCCAGGGGCTGCTTCCTGAGCCGCTGCTGCGGCCACCTTCAAGCAGGCTTAAACTGCTAAGGTGTTTTAAGCATGTTTTATTATGTTTAATTGTTAATGTTAATATTATTAATATTAATATTAATTTTGTTCTTTGTCTTTTATAGATTGTGGGAAAGGGCAGGCAATATATTGGTGTGGTTCACCCCTGAGGTCTCAAAGTAGCCACTTGTGACTGTCGAGACCTGTTTATATACTCTGGTCTTAGATCCTCTGGGAATTGGACTGTATATATATTTCACCATGACGGAGGCATCTGGGGTAATCAGATCTTGTCCTTTAGCTGACAGTATGCATGCAGGTGCCACTGGACGGGAATAGTATGGTGTGCAGGGATTGCGCTACTGTAGTAACTGCTGAGTATGGAAGATGGTTGTCTCCTCCTGCAAGGGATCTGACCCCTGTCGTTGGGCCCTCAGAGCCTAGGGCTCCCTCGGTAGTCCAGCCTCAGGAGGACAATCAGGGCAGGAATGTCCTCCAGGAGATTGCGGATAGGTCGGCCCACTTAGAGAGTAGTTCAGAATCATGCCATTGTCTCCCACAAAGAAATATCCGAGGGCGAAGGATCATCCAATAGGGATTCGGATTCAGAGTCCTCTACACAGGGAGGGGGGTTATTTTAAGGAACAGGTGGATAGTTTGCTTCCATTCTGGAGATTTTGGATATTCTGGTCCTAGAAGCCCCAAAAAAGAAGGGGGATTTATTTAAGCTGGAAAAGCCAAGGTAGGTTTTCCCAGTGCAATTGCATTATTCTAATCTGATTCAAAGGGAAAGGTAGAAGCTGGATAGTCCTGTGCCCATTCCTAGAGTACTAGATACTAAGTATCCCTTTCCTTCACCCTCCTGTGGTAGACGCTCCAGTTTCAGGGCTTTCTAAAACTTGCATTATGCCATCCTCTGGTCGAGCAGGAAGTTGTTAAAACAACTGGATTTGAAGACTCGTTCGGGTCGTTCACGGAAGTCATGCTCCCAGTTGATCATGACCAGTTTGGATATCAGAAATGTTATCTTGGTTATGGATTTGATCAGGTTACGTGCCAGAGGCCTAGCTCTGGTGGTAGCTTTAAGGTGTGCTTTATGGCTAAAGCAATGGTCAGCTGACGCAACCTCTAAGAAGAATATGACGGGACTCCCCTTTCAGTGGGGGGGGGGGGTGGCGTCTGGGGAATGCTTGGATGATGTGGTAAGGAAGCTACTGGGGGTAAGTCTACTATTCTCCCACAGAAGTGGAAGTCCAGCACTTTTTTCCACACGACCTCCAATCCTCTGCCTTTTCATGGCTCCATGTAACGGATCTTTGAATACAGGAGGTCGTATCCTCAGGTTACAAGATCAAATTAGGGGCCAGACCTCCTCTGAGATTCTTTTGGTCTGGGGTATCCCAAATTCTGCAGAGAACAGAAGCGGTGAGATCCGCTGTGTCTCGCCTTTTAGAGATTGAAGTAGTCTGTCCTGTTCCTCTTAGAGAGAGGTCAGGGGTTTAACTCCAATTTGTTCATGATTCCCAAGAAGGACAAATCTGTACACTCAATGTTAGATCTCAGGGGCCTCAACAGGTACGTCCTTCCTGAAGAAATTTTGCATCTAAGATCCACAGTGATGTCACTCCAGCCGGGAGATTTCATGACCACAGTGGATATAAAGGATGCATACCTACACATTCCGATTTCTCCAGGTCATCAGGGATATCTGCGGTTTGCAGTAGATGGCCTACATCAGTTTGTGGCTCTGCCCTTCGGCCTATCGTCAGCACCAAGGGTGTTTACCAAGGTGTTGACGGGTCTCATGGCTGTTCTAAGAAGTCGGGGGATACATATAATCCCTTACTTAGATGATATGTTGATATGGGCCCCATCATTTCAGGAGGCCCAGAAAGATACACAAATTGTCTTATCGCCATTAGAAGAGTTCGGCTGGATAGTCGGATAAGTCAAATATCATTCTTTCAAGAGTTATTTCTTTTCTGGGAATGTCATTAGACACATCTCAGGCAAAGGTGTTTCTTCCAAAAGAGACTTTTACTTCAGGACAGGGTACAGGGGCTCTTGTCTTGCCCTCACCAGCCGATTCATCAGGGTGCCTTTTGCACAGTTTCACACAAGACCCCTGCAGATGGAATTGCTCTTGATCCGGGATCAGAACCCACAAATTCTGGATCACTCCTTGTCCATGACACATTCAGCAAGGCAGTTGCTAGCCTGGTGGCTGAATCCTCACCCTCTTCATATAGGCAAATATTTTCTTCCGGTGCAATGGAAGATTGTCGCCATGGATGCCAGTCTAACAGGTTGGACGGGGTCATGGCCTCACAAGCGATCCAGGGACAATAGAGTCTGGAGGAGAGCAGACTTCCTATAAATATCCTTTAACTGAGAGCGATTCTATTGTGTCTCAAACATTGGACATCTCATCTGAGGGGTCATCCCGCCAGGATTCAAATAGATAGTTGGACGGTGGGGGCATATATCAACTGCCAGGAGGGCACCGGGAGCAGGAGAGCTCTCAAGGAAGTGAGCCGGATCTTACTTTGGGCCGAGAAACTGGTTCCATGCATCTCGACAGTACACATACCAGGAGTGGACAACTTGCAGGCCTATCATTTCAGCACAGCGGTCCTGCATCAGGGGGGATGGTCTCTCAGTCAGAGGTTCTTTGGTTGATCTCCAAAGTGCTGCAGCGACGCGCACCAGCCAGCTGGCCATAACCCCCGGCTCTCTGCTCGGGAGTGCGCAGGGAAGCTGCTGCCAGCAATCACAGCGTCGCGGGACCCGACAGTAAAGGTGAGTTTCCCTTAGCAGGCCATCGTGGTATAGGATTGCCCCTAGGGCTGGCTAGCAGCCAGTCCTGGAGTCTTTTAGATTCCAGGGCCATGCCATGTGTGATTTATCTTCTTACTTACGTAAATAATTAAATAATAAATTAATGGGTTTTCATTAAGTACTAACTTGCCTTTTCAGGTAGCCAGTGTTACATGATATTCCATATTAGGTTATTTTAGGGGATATTTTCCATTCTATCATGCAATGCTAATCTCCCCCATTTCTGCCCACTATAAGACTACTGTCTTAATAACTTTGTATATCCTTCAGTGTAAATGAACTAATCTTTAATTACATTCAGGCTGTTACTTTTGTTGTCCTCAGAGGGACATTCCTGTATACCCTTACCACCAATAACTTTTTTACATGTCTACCTTTCAAAGATTGCTTTTTAAAAAGGACATTTATTTAGAATTGTGCCTTGTTGTAAATAATATACAAAGAATTTAACATTTGTGAGCTTGATTATTTGGGAGTTGGGACATTTCTAGGTATTATGGAATACCTGTTTTGTTTTTTTTTTTGTATTAGTTGGATGGTTTCTTAAAGTGGACCAACACCCAGGGGGGATCGGCCCGGGAATCTATAAGATTCCCGGACCGATCAGATCCCTCCCCGCGGGGCATCCGAAATCGGGATGTCCCGCGGGGAGGAACCCCCCAGGAGGCCCATTAACCTTACCTCAGCCCCGTTCCATTTGACTATCCTGGGTTTTGGTCCACTTCAGTGGGGCACCCCCGAAAGCCCAGAAACACTCACCTCACCACGCTCCCACATGACCGCTCCAGCCAATCACAGCGTGCGTCCAAGGCCGCTTGGACGCGCATAGCAGCTCAGCAGCTCTGAGCGCTGGAGGCCGCGTCTCGCGCTTCCCTCTAACCGAAGTGGACCAAAACCCAGGATAGTCAAAATCCTGGGTGTTGGTCCACTTTAAACAAGGTTACATCTGCATTGATTTACAAGGCTGAGGCTGCTAACTATTAAATTATACCTATTGAATATGATCGGATGAAGGTAAAGAGGCTCTTAGAGTGCCCTGAGGCGGCGGAGCCTGACCCAGAATCCCTCCTGCCCTTATGTCCTTCCCTTTACCCCTTCTTTCCCCCTCCCCCTCTCTCTTTTTCTCCCTTCTCTCCCTACACATCCTGGGGACAAGTGCTCACTGGGCTCCCAGTTTTCCTTGTTGCTATTATATAATAATGTTGGCTGCCGGGGAGGGGGGGGGGGCAACACAGAGCCGTTGGTGTAAGTGAAGAACGTTACGGATCTAGTACGGGAATTGATATGCAGGCATTTCACCAATGTGGATTTGGTGAAAGATAGTTGCATGTAATTTATCTCAAGGTGATGTCATTCTATTTGTTCGAACCTGAAGGAGGAGAATGTATAAATGACAAATTCTGTGTACCCTTACACAGGGTTAAAAAAAAAAATAGACCTATTAATTTAGTTTGTCAACAGAAATAGCATTACATATATATTTTAGTCAGTACTCACTACCTTCTTTCCTTGTTGACTTTTCTAGGAAGTAGAAGTAGTGGTTCCAATCGCAGCAGTACAGAAAAAAGAAAAGAACCTAAAGCTGGAGATTCCAAATCAGGGGGGAGTGGGAGTGAATCGGACCACACTACACGGAGCAGTATCCGACGAGAGAGAGCAGCAAGTGAACGTTCAGTGCCAGCAAGTGAACACAGCCACAGGAGTCACCACTCCATTGCACACAGCATCCGGAGTCACCACACACACCAATCATATGGTCCTCCAGGTGTGCCTCCTCTCTACGGCCCTCCATTGATGATGATGCCAGCACCTCCCACAGTAATGGGGCCCCCTGGAGCCCCACCCAGTCGTGATTTAGCCTCCGTCCCACCTGAACTCACAGCTAGTAGACAGTCTTTCCGCATGGCCATGGGCAATCCTAGTGAGTTCTTTGTGGATGTTATGTGAGCAAACTTTACAACTTTTGCCCTGTTTTAGCAGTTTGTGTTTTTTATGAAAATTTCCTAATTATTATTTACATCTTGATACTAAGAACTGAAAAGGAAAGGCCAATACAGTCCCAATGAGCTGTTTGATGTTTGCACGGACCCTCTCACTTGCCACTAATCCATGCACCTAATCTCTTTCAGACCTTGCTCCAGATTTTGTTTGGGCAGAGGGAGGAGGTTGGCCGCCCTCTTGCCTTAGTGCTTGGCTTTTATAACCGATTTATTTTAACAAATTAATATTGCATCCAAAAGAAAAAGTCCTCAATAGTTGAATGGATTTACTGTTTTTTTTACAATTTTTATTTTATTAGGTTTTTACCATTGTTTCTCTTTTATTAAGCAGCCAAGAATTCGGGGGTCTTTGACTTTCTCTGAGCAAGCTGCCAGTGAAAGTGTATGATCCTCAGTCGGAGGGTATCCCTTCCTTTGAGCATGTCATGGCATCAATATAGAGAGGAAGAAATCTGTTACACAGGAAGATGTTGCTTTTTAGAAGATGACTGAAGACATTGAAGCACCACAAGCCTTACATATTTACAACAATGAACTTGTCCCTTCTTTTTTTTTGTGTGTGTCATTTTGCATATAAACTGAAGTCAAACCAGCCACGCACAGTCTGTTATAATTCTACTCTCACAGCTCTAATTAAAAAGGTACATATTTTTTATTGTAGTTGGGATCTTAAGCTGCCGTTTTCTAGAAGTCTTTTTCTGCCAGTGAGGCCTGCAACTCTGTACTTTTTATTGTGTTGCACATCATACTGGCAGCCAAATGGTTAATACCTCTTTCCAGGAGTGTGGGTGTCCTGTCACTGTCACACTACAATGTTCTAGCTTTGCACAGGTCTTCACATGTCTCTGAAATGAGATAATCCAGAATTGGTGCTAGTCCTTTTTTTTAGTTACATTATTCATCCTCTGGTTGCCTAAAACACTAATTATTGAATGGCACAATTTGGGCAGACATGGTGACAACAGATTGTACTCTTTCACTTATAACCTCTCAGACCATGCATAAACCCTGAAGAAAAGGTTGGCGCAAATATGGCACAATGGCAGAAATGGGAAAATTTGCCTTAGTTTCTACCCAAAGGTGGGCATGTTTTGTACAGCATAATCTGCTCTTACATTGTAAGCTCTGCAATGGACTAAAGTATTTGCTGCTGACTGGGAGCTGAGCGCCTCGACATATAACTCTGCACGAGTGCCTGTGTTCATTTTTGTTCCCCCCTCAATGCTTTGTTGCACTGAGCTTTTCTGCTGCAATAAATCTACACATTTTATTTCCTGCCCTGATTTGTTGTTTGTCTTTTAATTTAAAAATCTAGCAATAGATAAACAAAATCCTAATTAAACATGTTCCAATATGAGCCCATTCAAGTATCTGTTTTGAAGTTTTTGAACATGAGATTTAGTGATCAAATTTTTGCCTTCAAGCCTTTTAATGTAAGCACACCAGTAACTGTATAAAAAAGAAGCTATACATATTTAGACAATTGCCATTCGTAATTGATCTAAGCCAGGTAAAGCTGAAAACAGGGGTACTCTAAACTGGGCATGTATTCTAAGTATACAGCACATCCTGTTCCAGAAGTTTCCTTACACTTGGGTAATACATCCACAAGATAGCGCTGGACTGCAGAAAACAGCTTGTGGCTCCTCCTGGCCCTATATAAGCCAGGGACCTCCCACAAATTCCCCAGTTCTTTATGCAGTCTGGACTGCGAAGACAGAAGATTGCTCTCTGCGGCGCAGGTGAGCGGGGCTTATATGCCTGTGGCCCTGCAAGACTATTCCCACCCGTTCCGTCTCATTTACTGCCTCCCAGCTTCGGCTGTTAAGGTTCGAGTGAAGGTAGGTTAGCAAGCACCAATGGTGCTGAGGAGCTAGGCTCCTACCGCAGTCCCTGCTCTAACAGGGTAGGCGGTTTGGGCTAATGGTGAGCCTTTTTGGGATGCCCCCACTGCCTTATGGGTTTTGCCAGGTTATTCTGTGCAGTTAAACCCTATTCATTCCCCCTCCACCTTCACTTCTCATATTGGTCCTCTGGGCGCCATTGTCCCTGGGAATTCTGCTGTTGGGGGATCTCCCGGGGGGGGGGGTCGTCTAGTGATTCAACACTGTATTTCACTCTTAACATGTTTTTAAGTGCTTGTAACTTTATAAAACGGTGCCACCACACTTTGTACTGTGCTCCGCGCCTGGCAGCCCCGTTCACCTCAGAGCTGCCGGGCCGGCCGGATCACGTGGGCACTTTTCGCGCTATTCGGGGGGGGGGGGGCCCTGTGGATGATGCAATTTACCTCATAACTCCTTGGTCTGCCCCTCGAGGTTTGAGGATGCCATTTTGTCTCCTTGCTGCATGCTGCCTGGCTCTCTGCGGTCTGTGAGTAACCCCGATGGGGTGATTTTTTTCTAAAAGTTTTTTTTAACTACCTTATTCTCATTAGAATGTTTATTATGTCTGCCAGGCGGGTGAATACTTAAGCACTGTGGTTTCTCCCGGCCATTTTCCCTCACTAACTCCCACTTCCCTAGCGGTTCTTGGGGCATCACGGGTAGCTCTTTAGCGTTAACCCTTACTGGCCTATTGTGCCATTCAAATCACCATATGGAGGCTTCTGGGGATAATCGGCCTGGGGTTCCTTCGGGACAAGCCCGGCTATGTGTTGTGTGTGTGGGGTATCCCCTATTAGTGATGATGTCAGGGTGTGTGTACCCTGCGCCCAGCAGGTACTTGCGCTGCAGTCTGGGCTGTCTGTTACTAGGCGTGGTGGTGCGCCCCCTCTGGCCTCACCTACCCCCCCCCCCCACGCTTACATCTGACCCCCACTGCGGGGCATACTAGTGGGGCGTATCAACCTGATTTAGCTGCATGGGTGGCCAGAATTGGGAAACATCTTGCTGGGTCTGCCCGCGTAAGACTTCTGCTAAGAAGCGGCATTTATCACCTGTGGTTTCCCTCTTCCCGGAGGAAGATGAGGGCCCTTACTCGCTCTCAGGTCCCTACCCCCTTGAGGAGGGGGAATTATTTTCTGATTCAGAATCCTCTGAGGAACAACCTAAGAATACGGTGGTACTGGGACTCCCTTTGGGGAAGACCCGTGGTCCCCTGATGACACTGACGGATTGCTGAGTCACATATTTGAAGTGCTTTGTATTTCTCCCCCGGCAGTGGCTCCGCAGCAGCAGGGCGAGCTTTTTCATACGGTTAAGCCACGCTGGGAGTTTCCTGAGCAGTCTTACTTTAATAATCTAGTGCTCAAAGAGTGGGAACGCCTAGCAAGCTGCCCGGGGTGCATAAGATGAGACAAGAGGTATCCCTTTCCTGCTGATGTTGTTAAGCGTTGGTCATGTCCTCCCGAGGTGGATGCGCCCGTTCTAGGTTGTCCAATACATCTGTCATGCATTCTCTTGACACTACTACCCTGCGAAATGCCGAGGACCGGCGTTTGGACCAACTGGCCTGTCATGCCTTTGCCTGTGTGGGGACGGCACTGCGCCCGGTTTGTGCCTCTGCTATTACGGCTATTGCCATTAAGGGGGTGCTTAAGTGTATTTTTGATGGGGCATCTGAGGATGCGGGTAGAGAGGAGTATAGATCTCTCCTGCTTTGTGAGGAATTTATTGCATATATCCTCTCTGCCATGGATGATGCCATTAGAATGTGTGGTAGGACTTCTGCCCTGTTGGTGGCTATACGCCGCTCTGTCTGGCTACGTCATTGGGTGGCTAACAATGCTGCTAAGAAGGCTCTCACTGGTTTCCCCCTTCAAGGGCCTGCGTCTCTTTGGGGAACACTTGGATTTGTTTGCTAAGGGTGGTAGGTTACCTCAACGCAGGAGGCCATCTCGGTCTTTCCGGGGGACAGGTGCCTTTCTCCCATCCTTCCGTGGTTCCAGAACTAACCGTGGAGCCTCTTTTACTGGGGCACGTGGAGACCATTGGGGTAGGGGCAGAGGACGTGGCCGTCCTGGCCTCTCCTGGGGTCTCAAGCCAAAAACCTCACCCAAGCCCCCTCAGGCATGAAGGGGCGCCCTAACCCATCAAGGTGGGGGGACGGCTTTGGCATTTTGCTCACGTCTGGAGACTTCACGTCTCAGACCGGTGGATTCGGGAGGTAGTGTCCTCCGGTTACAAGATAGAGTTTGCAGCCTGGCCGCCCCCAAGATTTCTCAAGTCCCGGATGGCTCAAAACCCCCTTTTAGCCCAGGGTCTGTGCCTTGCTGTCGAGAACCTTCTGGAGTTAGGGGTCATCAGACCCATCCTGGATTTAAAGCGCCTCAACAAATTTGTCAGATTCAAACGCTTTCGCATGGAGACTCTGCACTCAGCTTTAAATTCACTACGCCCGGAGGACTCCATGACCTCCATAGACATCAAGGATGCTTACCTTCATATACCAATCTTTCCAGGTCATCAGAGATTCCTCAGGTTCGCTCTAGAGGATCAGCACTACCAATTTGTGGCCTTGCCCTTCGGTCTCACCTCAGCTCCCAGGGTATTCAACAAGGTGCTGGCGTGCATTATGGCTCTGCTGAGATCTCAGGGAATTCGCATCCTTCCTTACTTGGACGACATTCTCATCACGTCTCGGTCCTTCCAGCAGACCGAGCTGGATACCCAGTTGGTGGTGTCCACACTGGAGTCCTTCGGCTGGGTGATCAACCATCCCAAGTCTTCCCTGTCACCGTCAATGGTCAAGTCCTTTCTGGGCATGACTCTGGATACATCTCAGGTCAAGATCCTTCTCCCTCAGCAGAAGGTGGACAGTCTGCAAGCTCAAGCCAAGCTTCTTCTGTCTTGCCCTCATCCTTCCATCCGGCAGGGGTATGCACCTGGTGGGCCTTGCCCTCATCCTTCCATCCGGCAGGGGCATGCACCTGGTGGGCCTGATGGTGTCTTGCTTCAAGGCTGTTCCTTAAACTCGGTTTCACATGAGGCCTCTTCAACTTCACCTCTTGTCAGTTTGGGATCGGGATCAGGTGTTTGTTCTGTCCCCTCTGGTCAGGCAGTCTCTCTCGTGGTGGCTGAACTCAAGAAACCTGTTGGTGGGCAGATCCTTTCTGGCTCCGTGCTGGGAGACAGTCACCGCAGATGCCAGTCTGACAGGTTGGGGGGGTTTATGGAAATCCCTGAAATTCAAGGATCAGTGGGGCCCTCAGGAGGCCCACACCCATATCAACTGGAACTGAGGGCGATACGGTTGGTTCTCGCCCAACTGACTCCACACCTTTGGGGTCGGGCTGTTCAGGTCCACTTGGACAACCAGAAGGCGGTTGCCTACATCAATCATCAGGGAGGGACCCGAAGCAAGAGGGCCCTCAAGGAAGTGTCTCTGATACTGTCTTGGGTGGAGGAGAACGTCCCCTGCATCTCGGCAGTGTATATCCCGGAGTGGAGAATCTGGAGACAGACTCCCTCAGCAGGGGGACTTATCGCCTGGGAGAATAGTCCCTCAGCAGCAGGGTGTTTCGCTCCCTGTGCCACCGTTTGGGTCAGCCGGATGTGGATCTGTTTTGCGTCCCGCCACAATCACAAGCTTCCAGCCTTTGTCTCTCTGTCCCAGGACCCTCTGGCCTTGGCCATGGATGCACTAGCAATGTCTTGGCAGAGCTTTCAGTTCCTTTGTGTTCCCTCCGTTTCCTCTGCTGGGCAGGGTGCTGCGCAAGATATCCCAGGAAGGGGTGCCAACCATCCTGGTGGCCCCCTGTTGGCCAAGAAGAGTGTGGTTCGCAGACATCGTGCAGTTGGCAGTAAATCAATACGTCCTGCCCAAGGTTCCAGACCTGCTCACTCGGGCAGCTACGCCAACCCAATTTACAAACGCTGGCTTTAACGGCCTGGCTGCTGAAACCTCTATCTTGATGGAAAAGGGGCTGCCTGCCTCTGTTGTTAATACCATGATTAGGGCTAGGAAGACGTCCTCGTCCTCCATCTACTATAGGGTCTGGCATGCTTATATTGACTGGTGTGAGTCTAAGTCGTTTCCCTGTCGGGTGTTTTCTGTCCCTAGGATTCTGGAGTTTCTGCAACATGGTTTGGATTTGGGTCTTCAACTTTGTTAGTACCCTTAAAGGTCATGTTTCTGCCTTGGCCATTTTCTTCCAAAGATCTTTTGCTCACCATCGTTTGGTTGAGACCTTCTTCCAGGGGGTTGCTCATGTGCATCCCCCACGTAAGCCCTTGTTACCAGTCTGGGATTTGAACTTGGTCTTATCTGCCTTGCAGGGATCTCCCTTTGAGCCCTTGCGTGAGGCCCCTTTGTCCATTTTGACGCTTAAGGTAGTCTTTTTGGTGGCCATCACCTCTGTTAGGCGTGTTTCTGAGTTGGCAGCACTTTCCATCAAGCCCCCTTACTTTGAGAGACACCAGGACAAGGTGGTGTTTTTGTTTTAAGCCAGATTTTCTCCCTAAGGTTGTGTCTGCTTTTCATCTCAATCAGCACATTGTTTTGCCTTCTCTGTGCCCTAATCCTAGTAACCCTAAGGAGAGGGTTTTGCACTCTCTGGATGTGGTCAGGAATCTGAAGTTCTATTTGGTGGCTACTGAATCCTTCAGGAAGACTGATGCTCTTTTTGTGCTCCTGTCTGGACCTAAGAAGGTCTGGCTCCAGCTAAGTCCACTATCAGCAAGTGGATCCTTCAGGCTGTGGTACAGGCCTATTCTGCTAAGGGGAAGGAGCCTCCCTTTTCGTCTTGCTGCTCATTCTACTCATGCTATTGGTGCCTCTTGGGCTTTTCAGTGCCAAGCTTCTGTTGAACAAGTTTGCAAGGCCGCTACTTGGTCTTCTGTTCACACTTTTTCTAAGTTTTACAAGGTTGATGTTAGGGCCTCAGCTGATGCTGCTTTTGGTCGCAGGCGGCAGTGGTTTAAACTGTCCGCTGTTATTTTTTGGGGATCCAGCCCTACCTTATGGACACTGCTATTGGATGTCCCAAGTGTAAGGAATCTTCTGTAACAGGACATGCTGTATACTTAGAATACGTATACAGCACGTCCTGTTCCATCCCACCCTTTTTATCATTATTCTTAGTTACCTCTGTATGGTGATTGTTCATATGTTCATTTTTGAATTCTGGTTATTAGTGTTCTCCCGGCTTCTTGTTAACTGCTTGTCAATACTGGGGAATTTGTGGGAGGTCCCTGGCTTATATAGGGCCGGGAGGTTCTGGAACAGGATGTGCTGTATACGTATAATACCAATTCTACAGGTGAGTAATCACAGAATTGTATTTTTAGTTTTCACCTCCTCTTCCTGGGTTTTGGTACTACAATTATTATGTATAATATGTAAATAATGGTCTTGTCTGTGGGGAGCAAAGAAACAACTGTCTACTCCTGTACAATTTCTAACAGGTTTTTTTTTTCCAAGATAAATGGTGCTACACAATGGTTTAAGTCTCACTTTTTGCATTGCTGCATGAGTGTGTGGATAGTATGCACAACTTTTGTAAAAGCTTGTTTGTAAATCAAGGTCTCTCTAAAATCTTAGCTTTCTGGCAGGCAATAGCCAGTCTACAAAATTGGATAAGCCAAGCATTTCCCAAACTATACATGGGCTCTTGTTGGTTTGGAGAACAGATGCGGCTGGAGTTAGGTGGGACACACAGTTGAGTTTAAACCAGACTAACAGCCTGGTATAGTTCAAAAAAGAAACTCCCCAAAACTCACTTGCCATATATACATGCATGATACTGAATCATTGTCAGCACTTGCTCCTGCATCCACTCGAAGATGAAAAGTCGCCCCCCCCCCTCATTTTTCTCCTAGTGGCAGCCATTTTGTAAGCACCCCTGAGGCTTCCTATCCCTGCTTCCTAGCAGTCTAGATTTAATGACATGACCCATAATGCATACTTTCTAATGTGCCTCCAGCAACCACTAGCAAAACAGCAAACTACAGCACGTCCCCCCCTAAAAATCAACTACTTTACATAGATAACATTTCAAGAATTCGTCTTTATTATCTGAAAACTACACATTACTCAGACATACATGTAAATAGAAAAGCAAATCAGAACATGGGGCATCCCACCTGGACCCTCAAGTTAATTATAACCAAAATCAATATAGTGACTAGTATCGTGACCAAAATCTCCTCTATTTGCACAAATTAAACTGCATAAGTGCATTTGCTGTGCTGAAAAAGGTGCAATTTCAATTAATAAGACCATGAAAAAAATGACAAGAGGAGCAAAGTGCAAAACAATGTGACAACAATCAAACAACTAAAAACATCACCTAAGTGTTATGGTCCAGGGGATCACATCCCATGAAAGTCAGTCAAGAGGCATCCCCACGCATTCCATGGTCCGAAATCCGACCACTTCCTCAAGGCATCAGGCATAACAATGCATATCGACAGGAAACCCATCAGCACTTCTCCTTTGCAGGAGGCCTTCAGCCCACAATGCATATTGGCAGGAAACCCAGCAGCACTTCCTGTTTGCAGGCTACTTGCAGCTCTGTAGGAAGCCATTTTGTGGGTAAAATCGCCCACAACAGGAGTTAGAAAAAGGTCAAATCTGAATTGCTCGGGTGGGATGCATATGAACACGGGTTGTAAGCAGGGGCGGGCTGGCCATAGGGCGTACCGGGCAGAATCCCAGTAGGCCGGCACATGGGAAGGAGGAGGAGGTGTGGTGGTGAGGAGAGAAGTGGAATGGGTGGAGGCCGCTCTTCCCGCCGCCACCGGCCCCGCTCTGACAGACACAGTAATGTGGTAATGCAGGACCGACCTGAGGCCACTCCTTACACTAACTTGAATTTGGGAGACTACAAGCAGTGCTTTGTTCTGCCTATCAAAATCGCTGCTTGCAATGTGTCACACGCAGGGGAGAAGAAGCCTATGACAGGCAGCCGCCCTGGACAATCAGGAGCAGTCTCTGTCCTCCACGCTTCAGAGAGGAATTTAAAAGGCAACAGGTGGGTTTTCATGCCGAAGAAGGAAGGAGAGACACTGATAACTGTGAGTTGATAGTGGGCTGGGGGAGGGGTGTCATGAAACAAGACTCCGTGCTTCACACATCAAGGAATGGGGAAGGCCGGCCGGCCTGACTGACAAGTCGGGGACCTTTCATCCTTCTTTGATCTGTTTTGGTCCTCTGTAGCTGAAGGGGTTAATGATTAGAGCAGCAGTGGCTGGGAGCTGGGCTCTCATTAACCCCTTGCTGGCAGTTAGTTGTACTGAATTAGGAGCAGCCCTGACGCCACAGTCTTCTGTATTTGATATTTAGAGTGGACCAAAAGTAGACTAAGACTCTAGGGCTGCCCAATTCCCCACTTTCCATTATGTGTAAAAGCCCCCGAAACTCTGAGTTGACTTACCTTTCTGGCCATCCCATGCCGGACAGCTGCTGCCGCACTAGGCCAATCTAAATGGCCTCAATCCAGGGGTTTCACAAACTGGGGCATCCCAAGTCAGAATGCCCCAAGGTCACTGACCAAAACCCAAGTAAGGCAAAAGCCCAGGTTTTGTTCCACCTTAATTTGCACCCTCCAGCCCGAAGTGAAGAGAAACCCATTTCTCAGTGGGCTCCATGTGTCTAAGGACTGGAAGTTGCAGCACGCACTGCAGTGACCAGCACCTCCTTCAGTAGAAAGCACTGGCTGCTGCATTGTGAACTGTGACCAGTCCGCCACCACAGGCAACCTTGCATCTGCTTACTGTTCAGCTAGGGGAAATGGGGAAAGGAAAGCCCGTGCCATAGGCTGACAAATTATTGTAGGTGTGCTTTAAAGAGGAGCAACCAACTCCCTAGTGTCTATAATACTAAAGGGCTGGTATACTGCCTCTTTAAAGGGCATCCCAAATTGGGATTCCTCACTGTCTGTATCCCCAGGGATGGTCCAGTGCTCTCACCAATGCCATGCTGCATGCAGGCTTTACCTTCAGCTCGGCATGTACCCCCCCCCCCCCAGGTATTTCTGAATGGCCGGTGCCAACTCTGCTATAGGATCTGCAACTGTTAAAGCAGGTTCAAACCATTTAGTCCAGACTGGAGTGTAAAAGGCCCCAGGATTCCCTGTTTCCAGGTCAGAATTCCCCACTCTATAACCCCCCCCCCCCCTTCCCCCAGTCACCCAGTGTACTGACCAATCAGCCAGTCCCACAGCGCATGTGTTGGTCATGGCCACATCACCGGCTTTCCCCAGCTAATGACATTAATGAATAGCTGGTGTGGGTGTCTGCTACAGTGAAGCAAAGGTGGACACCTGGGTCTTTCCTCATTAAGAATGGATTGCCTATTAATGCACATGTGCCATGGGATCGCTGCTGAGGTAACAGTTCTTGGTGAACCTGGCGGGGGGCATCACCCTTCTCACTCACTCTCACTTTATTTACTATTTTCTGCATTCCCTCAATCTCTCAGTTGTCCTCTCATTTATTTTCCTTCCATCTTCTTCTTTCCATCTGCCATTGTTGTGTGAATGCAGACCTCCCAACCTTCCTAATTTGGGCAGGACCGTCCCAGGATCGCACCAACGTTCAATTGTCCCGCGCCGTCTCCATGTGTCCGGCCCCAGGTGTGCAGCCGAGCGCACGGCGGGACTCCAGCAGGAAGGAGCCTGCTCACATCACTTGGGTCCTGCTCGTGTGCAGGAAAGAAAAATGTAGTGAGGTGGAAGGTGTGTGTGTGTGTATGTATGGAGGGATGACCCTCACTGGCTATAGTATATGTGTGTGGGGGGCTTGCCTGTAATTATTATTAATAGTAATAATAATAATATGTAATTGTTAGGTGGTGTTTCCCTTTAAGGGTGTGGCAGGGGCATGGTTTAAGTGCAAAAAAATGTCTTCATGTGTCTGTCTTTCCAATTTTCAAAAGTTGGGAGATATATATATGTATGTGTGTGACATTAATATACTATACTGGGCCAGGAAAAGTACAGCAGGGCCGGTGTTCCCCAAAAAGTCCCGGGCCGTTTTTTAGTCCCAGTCCGCCCCTGGTTGTAAGGGTGTTGGTCCAAGTTTAACTTCAGTAGCACAGCCCAGATAAGGACATGGCGAGGGTTATTACAGTGCCACCTAACCTTAGCTAACCATTCATTTGATAATGAGCATTTAGCATACAACAGTGTCCATAACAATGTTAATATGGGGGCACTATGGTCTGCCACAGATTTCACTGATCATTGAGCATCGCACCTGTAGGATGTCTTTCTCGAGGATGCTATTTGACCTGCACCATGCAAATGTCAGGGTTTACTTGATACTGATATGTACAGTATGGCCAGTGTGGGTAACAAAGTGTTAAAATGTATATTCTTGGTGTGCCACACACCCCGCTTCACTTCTTAAATATTCATTACTTCATGGGTTAATCACCTGCAGGTGACGTAGTGCAGAGAGGAAGTCTTGTAACGAGCCCCACCTTCCGGCCTATATATACCTGGTACCTCCCTTCAATCACCAGTATTTTTCTCTCTGCGTGACAAGCAGAGGTTGGAAGTTTCCTGCTTACAGGTAGGTCGGGGCTTACCCCGCCACCCCCCTTTTGGTCTATTTCTGCCCGGTTTGAGTTGTATACCTCTATGGTGGATAGGAAGCCTCCCAGCCTAGGCTGCTCACCGGGTAATTGGTAGACGGCACTATGGGTGCCTAGGAGCTTATCTCCTCCGCTCGTCCCCCTCCTTTGGGGGCAATGCGGCAATCCGGCATGGTGATCCGGAAATGGGATGCCCCTGTCCCGAGGGTCCCCGTAGCCCTTACTCCCCCGTTCCGGTCCTTTCTCCCTTCACTTGGGGGGGGGGGGGGGGGGGGGGGTATAGAGGGTTGTGTATCTTGTATGATGTTTTCACTGTTTTGTTATTTCTGTGTGTTCACTTTTACATAGTAACTGTTTTTTGACCGGGGCTCCGGGCAGATACTTTAGGCATGGCCAGTGTATTTGGTCTGCTTTATGGGGGTGGGGCAGCGGACCGCGCTCAGCTGGCCTCAGTTGGTCCCCTCCCGCCTCCCTTCCTTCCCCGCTGCTCCGTGCGGCAGCCTGTGTGGCTGCGCTTGTGTCTCCTTTCCCCCTCCTCCTCCTCCGCCGCCTGGCTTGGTGTCAGCCAGCGCAGCTGGTGGCAATCCCCCGTTGATTTGAGCAGGGCGGCTCCCTGTGACGCGGGGGGGCGTGGCGCCGGCGGAAGCGGCGCCGGCGGAAGCGGCGCTCGGCGGCCTCAGCCTCACTTCCGTCATGTTGCGGTGAAAAGAGGTCACGTGGGGGGGGCGCGCGCTGCAGCAACACATGGGTTTGTGTGCTGCGGCTGCTACATGTCCCTCCGGTCTGGCTCCTGGCGTCGGTAGCAGGTAAGCGGCCCCGCTTTGGTGGGGCCAGAATGAGTTTTACTCATGGGGCTAACTTTTAAGGAGGCACTCTCTTTGTTGTACTATTGTGAACATGCTGCTTTGTTACACTCACAAGGGATCTGATGGTTTGTTTTTTTTTTCTTTCCTTTCAGATCCTGGGATCCCTCTTTTTACTGCGGCCTCCGGCTCTATATTGCCTGGCTAGTCATTCTTGATATGAAATTGCACATTTTGGATATATATATACATATATATATATATTTATTTTGAGACTGTTAAGGGGGACCTTTTTCTCTTAAAAAAAAAAAAAAAAATATATAAAGTGTATTTAAAAAAAAAAAAAAAAAAAACCCTCCCTTCCGGGACATTCTTTATAAAGGGGCATCCCGGGTTGGCTTATGCCTTAAAAGTCCCAGTATTTGCGATACCATAAATCACCAATATGGAGGCTTCTGTTACTACCGGAAACGACTCGTCAGAGCCGTCCAGGGGGTGTGTAAAATGTGGGGCTGCGCTCCCTGCTGATGATATCTTTATTTGCATTTCTTGTGCAAGGCAGATTGTTGCGCGTCAGTCTGTTGATCCGGCTGCTGACCCGTCGCAACCTCTATCATCTCCTGCCTCTCCCTCCCTGTTCCGGACCCCGCATGACACTGTCAAGGGTGGGGATTCGCAATCCGAGGTGGTGGTAAAATCAGCCAATCTTCGGGAAGTATTGCCCGTTAAAGCGGGGCTAAAGGCCTCTGCAAAACGGAAGCGCCTGACTCCGGTATCTTCGGCTCCTCAGGACGAATTATGTGAGCCTGTGGAATGGTCCGATGGCTCCCCGGATGAGGGTGAATTCCTCTTGGGGTCAGATGAGCCGGCAGATCAGCTTAAGGCTGATGCGATTGGCGATTGGTCGGCGGGGGTTGCCCTTGACACCCCCTCCATTCTGGCACAAATGTTTGAAATTTTGAATTTAGATCCGCCTGAGGCTGTCACCCTGCCAAAGGGTCAGTTGTTTGAAGAGCCTCAGCCGCGTTTGGTTTTTCCCAGACAGCACCACTTTGAGAGGGTGGTCCTGAAAGAATGGGAACATCCCACACGGTTATCTGGAATCCCTTCCAGTTGGGAAAAGCGTTATCCTTTTCCGCCAGAATTGCTGAAGCTTTGGTCCGTCCCTCCTGAAGTCGATACCCCTGTGCTAGGGCTATCTAGCTCCGCTATGGTACAGTCTGCTGAGACCTCTGTCCCTAAAGATGGGGAGGATCGTAGGATTGACCAGTATGCTCGCTATGGCTTTGTTTATGCTGGGTCAACGATGCGCCCCCTGTGCGCTTCGGCCCTTCTTCTTTTAGCGGTAAGATCTGTTATCCAGGGGCTATGCGAGGATCTCAATCCCGCTTGTGATGAGTTCGCTGCGCTTAAGCAGTGCGATTCTTTTGTGTCTTACGTTCTATCCGCTCAGGACGATGCGCTGGCTATGAGTAGCAAGACAGCGGCAATGCTGGTCGCTATTCGTCGGTCAGTATGGCTGCGACAGTGGTCGGCGGACTCAGCTTCTAAAAAGGTGCTCACAGCTCTCCCCTTTTTGGGGTTGCGGCTGTTCGGGGAGAAAATTGATTCAGTCGCAAAGGGTGGCAAGATGCCACAACGCAAGAGGCCTCGACGCCCCTTTAGAGGGGCTGTTTCTGGTAGGCCGTCCTTTCGAGGATACAGAGCGGGTAGGGGGACTTCCCTTCCCTCTACCAGTCGTACAGGTTGGACGCGGGGGAGGGGCCGTGGCCGTCCCGCCCAGTCCTGGGGCTCCAAGCCCAAACCTGCGGGTAAGCCCACTCAGCAATGAGGGGCCGCCCTCACCCGTGCGGGTGGGGGGACGATTGCGACACTTCTCCCAGGTTTGGAACCGGGAGGTTCCGGACAGGTGGATTCAGGAGATAGTGTCGTCCGGTTACAAACTGGAGTTCGAGTCTCGCCCTCCTTCACGGTTCTTTCGGTCTCGGGTGCCCATCGATCCTTTGGCCGCACAGGGGCTCCTGGCGTCGGTAGAGAATCTGTTAGAGATGGCGGTCATCCGGCCGGTACCGCGTTTAGAGATGGGCCTCGGTTTCTACTCCAATCTGTTCGCAGTCCCCAAGAGGGATGGGTCGGTTCGTCCCGTCCTGGACCTGAAGTTGCTCAACAGGTTCATCCGTTTTCGGAAGTTTCACATGGAAACCTTGCGCACTGCCGTCGGCTCTCTTCGGCAAGGGGACTTCATGACGTCTATAGACATCAAGGATGCTTATCTGCATGTTCCCATCTGCCTCCCTCATCAACGCTTTCTTCGTTTCATGATGAAGGATCGGCATTATCAGTTCGTGGCACTTCCGTTTGGCCTTACCTCAGCTCCAAGAGTGTTCACCAAGGTGCTGGCAGGGGTCATGGCCATTTTCAGAGCTCGGGGCATTCGTGTCGTACCTTATTTGGACGACCTTCTTATCATGGCTCCGTCACCCGATCAATCGGACAAAGACACCAGGGTGGTGCTCTCCACGCTGGAAAGTTTCGGTTGGGTGATCAACCTCTCCAAGTCCTCCCTCGCTCCGGCCAGGGTGGTGTCCTTTCTGGGGATGCGGTTAGACTCTCATCAACACAGAGTGTTTCTCCCTCAGTCCAAAATTCTTCTGATTCAGGAGTTGGCTCGGGTCCTACTCTCCAATCCTCGGCCGTCCATCCGTCTGGGGATGAGGCTGGTAGGGTTGATGGTTGCCTCCTTCGAGGCAGTTCCTTTTGCTCAATTCCACACGAGGACGCTTCAGCTTTATCTGTTGGCGTCTTGGGACCGGCAGCCTCGGTCGCTGGATCAGCCCTTCCAGTTGTCCTCCCGGGTCCGGCAGTCCCTCCAGTGGTGGTTGGTCTCGACCAATCTCGTGAAGGGCAGGTCTTTCCTGGCCCCCCTTTGGGAAATTGTCACCACGGACGCCAGTCTGTCGGGATGGGGCGGATTCTGGAAGGAGCTGCAGTTCCAGGGGCAGTGGGGACCTCGGGAGGCCCTCTTACCCATCAATATTCTGGAACTGAGAGCCATCCGTCGGGTGCTTACTCTCCTGACTCAGCACGTTCTGGGCCTTCCGGTCCAGGTGCGTTCAGACAATCGAACAGCGGTTGCTTACATCAATCATCAGGGAGGGACTCGCAGCCTGAGTGCTCTCAGAGAGGTGTCCCTGATCCTGACCTGGGCAGAAGCCCATGTTCCTCGTCTCTCGGCGGTATACATCCCAGGAGTGGAGAACCTGAAAGCGGACCGCTTGAGCAGGGGCTCTCCCCGTCGGGGAGAATGGGCCCTCCATCCTCGGGTATTTCGCTCACTGTGTCGCCAATGGGGGACTCCAGAGGTGGACCTGTTTGCCTCTCGTCACAATCACAGGCTCCCGAACTTCGTATCGCTCTCCCAGGATCCTCTGGCTCTGGCAGTGGACGCCATGTCCCTGAGCTGGGGGGATCTGGGGTTTCTGTACCTGTTTCCTCCGACACCCATGCTAGGCAGAGTGCTTCGGAAGTTGGCTCTGGAAGGGGTGTCCGCCGTCCTCGTGGCCCCAAGGTGGCCGAGGCGAGTGTGGTTCGCAGACATCGTTCGGCTGGCAGTGGACCAGGTCGTTCTGCCCCTTCGGCCCGATTTGCTCACTCAGGGTCAATTGTGTTACCCCAATTTACCAGCGCTAGCTTTGACGGCCTGGCTGCTGAGACCTCCATCCTAAAGGAAGAGGGTCTTTCTGATTCTGTCGTTAAGACTTTGATCAGTGCCCGAAAGAGGTCTTCTTCTATCATCTACTATAGGACCTGGAAAGCCTATATCGCTTGGTGCGAGATGAGATCTTTTCCTTGTAGGGTATTTTCGGTCCCCAGGGTTCTGGAGTTTTTACAATCTGGGCTGGACTCTGGTCTTCAGCTAAGTACGTTGAAAGGGCAAGTTTCTGCCTTATCTATCTTTTTTCAGAAGCGTGTTGCGCTTAAGTCTTTAGTTAAAACCTTTTTCCAGGGGGTTACGCATGTGCGGCCTCCCAGGAAACCATTACTCCCGGTTTGGGATTTGAATTTGGTTCTTTCTGCTCTTCAGGCTCCTCCTTTTGAGCCTTTGCAAGGGATTGCTTTATCTACCCTGACTCAGAAGATTGTCTTCTTGGTAGCGATCACTTCGATCCGGCGCGTCTCGGAATTGGCGGCCTTGTCTATTCAGGCGCCCTACTTCGAGAAGCATCGGGATAAGGTGGTCTTTCGATTCAAGCCAGACTTTCTTCCTAAGGTTGTTTCTGCTTTTCATTTGAACCAAGATATTGTTCTTCCCTCCTTGTGTCCTAATCCTAGGAATGACAAAGAGAGGGTTTTGCATTGTTTGGATGTAGTACGCTGTGTTAAGTGCTACTTGGTTATCACGTCTCCTTTCCGTAGGACGGATTCCTTTTTTGTTGTGCCCCATGGGCCTAGGAAGGGTTTGGCACCAGCCAAATCTGCCATTAGCAAGTGGATACGTCAGGCCGTTACTGCGGCCTATTCTGCCAAGGGAAGAGTTCCCCCTTTTCGTATCACTGCTCATTCCACTCGCGCTGTTGGGGCGTCTTGGGCTTTTCAGCACCAAGCTTCTGTTGAACAGGTTTGTAAGGCCGCCACTTGGTCTTCTGTTCACACTTTTTCTAAATTTTACAAAGTTGATGTGCGGGCCTCAGCGGATGCTGTTTTCGGCCGCAAAGTTCTGCAGACTGCAGTCGTTTAAGTTATGCTTCACCTGGCCTTGAGTTGCCCAGCCCTTGTGGACACTGCTTTTGGATGTCCCATGAAGTAATGAATATTTAAGAAGTGAAGCGGGGTGTGTGGCACACCAAGAATAATACCATTTTGTGAGTACTCACCTGAAAAATGGATATTGTTGGTGTGCCACACACCCCGCTTCACACCCGCCCTTTTCGGTATTACCGAAGCCTTTATATGGTGAAGCCTTTTTTATATCAAATTTGATTTTGAGGTTACTGGTGGAATACTGGTACCTTGTATTACTGCTTTGTTGATTATACTGGTGATTGAAGGGAGGTACCAGGTATATATAGGCCGGAAGGTGGGGCTCGTTACAAGACTTCCTCTCTGCACTACGTCACCTGCAGGTGATTAACCCATGAAGTAATGAATATTTAAGAAGTGAAGCGGGGTGTGTGGCACACCAACAATATCCATTTTTCAGGTGAGTACTCACAAAATGGTATTTTCCTGCCCAAAGTCCAGACAAGCCCCATGTACAGGGAATTCCCATGGCCCTTGGATTGCCTACCTGCACATTGGAAGCTCTCCTAAAATAAAGAGTATTCCATAAAGTGGATCTTTCACAGATATTCCTTATTGGCATTAACCCCTTGAGCTAATATACTTGCCTACCACTCATGCCTGGGACCTCTTCTTCAGGCACATAATTAATTAATTAATAAAAATTGATAGCGGCCTAAGAGAAGGCAGAAGAATTATGATAGTCCAGTTATCGATACCTGGGTGGGGACTTTACTTGTCTAAAGGTTTAGGTTTCAAAACTTTTTCCTAATGTACTACCAAAGGTATATCCTTCATCCTGTAGGAGGATACATACAGTATCCTAACCCACTGGTCCCTCTTCAGTCAACAATACTATTATTAGACATATTGCCACTGTGCAGCCTTTTAAAACATACATGATCTCACCAAAGACCACCCTTCGGTGTACTAGCTAGGAGAAGTTTGCACTTGAATGGCATTCCACTGCAGACAGCAGGGAAATAGTTAATTTCTCCCACTGTTGCTCCAATGATTTTTGCCTGGATATTCTTAGTATACAGTACGTCCTGCTTCAGATATAATACTTACTGTCGGGTATTACTCCGCCAGATGGCGCTGGACTGCAGAGACATCGAAAATAGGCTCCTCCCGGCCCCTCAAAAACCCAGGGACCTCCCACAATCCCTAGATTTTCTCTGCAGTCTGGACTGCGAAGGACAAGAAGATGGCTCTCTCTACTCGTAGGTGAGCGGGGCTATTAGCCGGCGGCCCTGTAGGACTATTCCCACCCGTTCCATTACTAATGTGCCTCCCAGCCATGGCTGCGCTGGTTGGGTGATGGAAGGCAGCACCGCTGTTAGGTGCTTAGGAGCGCTGCTCCACCGCAATCCCCCACCAAAGGGTAGGTGGCATATGGTGAGCCTCTATGGGATGCCCCTCCCACACTATTGCCCCTTGCCCCTGTCTATCGGTGGGTCCTATCTTAAACCAGACCTTCAGTGTGATTTAATGAAAAGCCCAAAGTCTGAAAAAACAGTTCCCCAGCATGTCAAATTAAATTTTTTTTCAGTTTTAGTCACTAACTTATTATTCTTTCCCACACTGGCCTGCAACTCTGTCCAGGAATTTAGGATACGTGCGCCGCCATCTTGACTCAGAAGCATCACACTTACTGAGGAGAGGAGAGTGGGATAAGGTACAGGGGGGCGGGTTATAGCTGTTCTTTGCTCAAACAGAGCAGAGCTGGGGTCAGATAACGGTCACCAGTCCAAGAATGCAGAGCAGCACAGTCAGGAGGCACTTCCTGTTTGCAGGCTGCCTGATAAGATGGCGGCTTCCATAATCCGCCATCTTGGATGTTTAAAGGCTCATAACATGCAGTAGATGCAGGTAGGAAGATTTGTAATGTGGTCAATCTGTATGTACAGGGTGTGGGAAACATATAAGCTAGACTCTTAATCAGAGTGAAGGTCCGCTTTAAGTGGCCGCTGTCCTCCCTCATCCTCCTTGTAGCATTCGGGGGAAAAAGATGGGGTGTGTGTGTGTGTATGTAGGTATATACGTATATTGGCTTTTTTGCTTAATTACATTATGCCTTGTGTCAGCCACCGCACTGACTTGTATTACTTTTATTCTACTTAAAATTGCCGCTGCGCGCGTTTTTTCCCAGTGCTCCGCGCTTGGCGGCGGCGTTACCTCAGGAGCCGGTGCGCCGTCATTGGCTGCTTGTCACGTGTTGGCTTTGTGCTCTTCGGGGGGGCGGGGCCTGTCTTTGGCGCGTTCTGCGTCATTGCTCATGCGGGCCCGCCCCTCGAGGTATACCAACGCCATTTTGTCTGCTTGTTCCGGCTTCTGCGTGACGGGCTTCTACCTACCGCGGTCCGTAAGTGCCCTTGCGGGTGGCTTTGTTACCGTTTTAATTATCGTTTGCTTACGGATACCTTTGATTATGTCTTTCAGACGGGCAAACCCATTGGCTTCTCCCGGCCCTCTATTAGTTGGTTAACTTGTGAGGGCACTTCCCTAGCGGGTTATTGGGGCATCCCGGGTTGCTTTATAGCGTTAATCCTTATCGGCCTATTGCGTCGCTATAATCACCATATGGAGGCATCTCAGAACAATGTGACCGGGGTTCCTTTGGGACAAGCCCGGCTGTGTGTAGCGTGTGGGGAGTCTCATGTTGACGCTGACAAGGCGCGGGTCTGTGTACCCTGTGCCAAACAGGTGCTTGATCTGCAATCTGGTCTTCCAGTGGCTGACTCTGCGATTCGTTTCACCTCACCTACTCCCCCAAGCTTAAATCCCATTGAATTGCATACAAGTGGGGAGTCTCAGCCTGATGTGTCTTCTAGACTGGCCAGTGTTGAGAGGTTAATTGCTAATACCTTGGCGCGTAAGGCCCCTGCAAAAAAGCGGCACTTAACGCCTGATGTCACTCTTTTTTCCCTATGGAAACTGATGAGTTTTTGCAACTATCTGGAAATACCCCTTTGGAGGAAGGGGAGCTTTTCTCCGACTCAGGGTCATCTGATGAGAGGCCTAGGGGTCACAACGACTCTGGCTCTGACCCCTGGGCCCCGGATGATACTGACAGATTGTTGGCCCAGATTTTTGAGGTTGTGCTCAAGGAATGGGAACGCCCCAGCAGACTTCCCAGTGTACCTAAGAGTTGGGATAGGAAGTATCCCTTTCCTGTTGACGTGGTAAAGTGTTGGTCATCCCCTCCCGAGGTGGATGCCCCGGTCCTAGGGCTATCTAACACCTCTGTCATGTACTCCCCTGACTCTACTACCCTGCGGGATGCTGAGGACCGGCGCATTGACCAGCTGGCGTCCCATGCCTTTGCATGTGTGGGGACGGCGCTGCGCCCGGTCTGTGCTTCTGCCATTACTGCTGTAGCCATTAGGACTCTGATCAGAAGTATACTTGATAGTGCCCCTGATGATTTGCCTTGTGAGGTGTTTAATGCACTCTCCAGTTGTGATGTTTTTGTAAATTTTGTCCTCTCTGCCTTGGATGACACCATTAGAATGTGTGCCAGGACATCTGCCCTTGTGGTGGCTATACGCCGCTTGGTTTGGCTACGATAGTGGGCTGCTGACAACGCTGCCAAGAGGCCCTCACTGTTTTTTCCTTCAAAGGACTACGCCTGTTTGGGGATCGCCTGGACCTTTTTGCCTAGGGGAGGTAGGTTACCCCAGCGCAGGCAGTCTCGGACCTTTCGGGGTCAGGGCTCCTTCTCCTCCCCCTACCGTGGTGCTAGACAAGGGAGTGGGGTTTCCTTTACTGGGTCCCGGGGAGATTTCTGGGGTAGGGGCAGAGGACGTGGACATCCTGGCCCCTCCTGGGGCCCCAAGGCTAAATCCTCTCCCAAGCCCCCTCAGGCATGATGGGGTGCCCTCACCCATCCGGGTGGGGGGACGGCTTCAGCACTTCACTCACGTCTGGAGGCTTCATGTCTCAGACTGGTGGATTCGGGAGGTAGTGTCCTCCGGTTACAAGATAGAGTTTGCTGCCTGGCCGCCCCCAAGATTAATCAGATCCCGGATTCCTCTGGACCCTGTGTTAGCTCAGGAGCTAGTGCAGGCAGTGCAAGGCCTCCTGGAGCTGGGGGTCATCTGCAAGGTCCCTTTAAGAGAAAAAGGCAAGGGCTTCTATTTCAATCTATTCACAGTACCCAAAAAAGATGGGTCACTGAGGCCCATCTTGGATCCTCAACAGATTTGTCAGGAGCAAGCGCTTTCGCATGGAAACTCTGCGCTCTGCCATCAGTTCCCTGTGCCCAGGGGATTTCATGACTTCTGTGGACATCAAGGATGCTTACCTTCATATTCCTGTATTTCCAGGTCATCAAAGGTTCCTCAGGTTCACTCTGGAGGATCAACACTACCAGTTTGTGGCTTCACCTTTTGGTCTCACCTCAGCTCCCAGGGTGTTCACCAAGGTGCTGGCTGGCGTGATGTCTCTGCTCAGGTATCAGGGCGTCCGCGTGCTGCCTTATCTGGACGACATTCTCATCACCTCTCAATCTCTACATCAGGCAGAATTGGATACTCAGCTGGTGGTGTCCACCCTGGAGTCATTTGGATGGGTGATCAACCACCCCAAGTCCTCACTGTCCCCCCTCCTTGGTGACTCCGTTCCTAGGAATGATTCTGGATATGGTTCAGGCAAGGATTTTCCTTCCTCAACAGAAGGTGGACAGTCTGATTGCACAGGTCCAGTCCCTGCTATCTTGTCATCGTCCCTCCATCAGGCAGGGGATGCAGCTGGTGGGCCTGATGGTGGCGTGCTTCGAGGCGGTCCCTTATGCTCAGTTCCACTTGAGGTCTCTGCAACTCCACCTCTTGTCAGCGTGGGACAAGGATCCAGCGTCCCTGGACAGAGTCTGTGTGCTCTCCCCCCTGGTCAGGAGGTCCCTCTCGTGGTGGATGGACTCAAGGAACCTGATGGGGGCAGATCCTTTCTTACCCCCTCCTGGGAGACGGTCACCACGGATGCCAGTCTGTCAGGTTGGGGGGGGGGGTTCTGGAAGTCCCTGCGGTTCCAGGGGAGGTGGGGCCCTCAGGAGGCCCACATACCTATCAGTGTCTTGGAACTGCGGGCGATCAGGTTAGTTCTGGCTCAGTTGACCTCTCACCTTTGGGGCCTGCCTGTTCAGGTGCGCTCGGACAACAAGACGGCAGTTGCCTACATCAATCATTAGGGAGGGACCCGGAGCAAGAGGGCCCTCCAGGAAGTGTCTCTGATCCTGACCTGGGCAGAGGCCATTGTTCCCTGCATATCAGCTGTGTACATCCCGGGGGTGGAAAATCTGCTGGCAGACTCTCTGAGCAGGGGGACCTCTCGCCAGGGAGAATGGTCCCTCTGCAACAGGGTGTTCCAATCTCTGTGTCACCATTGGGGCCAACCAGATGTGGATCTGTTTGCGTCCCGTCACAATCACAAGCTACCGGCCTTTGTCTCCCTGTCCCAGGATCTTCTGGCCTTGACCACGGATGCTCTAGCAATGTCATGGCAGGACTTTCAGTTTCTGCATGTCTTCCCTCCATTCCCCCTGCTGGGCAGGGTTCTGAGCAAGATTGCTCTGGAGGGGGTGCCGGCGCTTCTGGTGGCCCCCAGGTGGCCAAGAAGAGTGTGGTTCGCAGACGTGGTGCAGCTGGCAGTAGATCAGTACACTCTGCTCATGGTGCCAGACCTGCTCACTCAGGGCTCTTTACGCCATCCCAATTTACAAACACTGGCTTTGACGGCCTGGCTGCTGAAACCTCCATCTTGATGGAGAAGGGGCTGTCTGCCTCTGTTGTTGATACCATGATAAAAGCTAGGAAGAAGTCTTCTTCTTCCATTTACTATAGGGTGTGGCATGCCTACATTGACTGGTGTGAGTCTAAGTCTCTTCCCTGTCGTGTGTTTTCTATTCCCAGGATCCTGGAGTTCCTGCAGCATGGGTTGGAGATGGGGCTCCAACTTAGTACTCTGAAGGGGCAGGTCTCTGCCCTGGCTGTTTTCTTCCAGAAGTCCTTTGCTCAGCACTCTCTGATCAAGACTTTTTTCCAGGGGGTCACTCATGTGCGTCCCCCTCATAAGCCTATGGTGCCTGTTTGGGATTTGAACTTGGTTTTGTCAGCCTTACAGGGTGCTCCTTTTGAACCTGTGCAAGATGCTACCCTGGCCTTTCTTACTCTCAAAGTTTTCTTTCTGGTAGCTGTCACTTCTGTTAGGCGTGTGTCTGAGTTGGCGGCGCTTTCCATTCAGCCCCCCTACTACTATGAGAGACACTAGGACAAGGTGGTGTTTCGCTTCAAGCCAGATTTTCTGCCTAAGGTAGTGTCTGCCTTTCATTTGAATCAGGACATTGTTCTTCCTTCATTCTGCCCTAATCCTAGTAATGCTAAGAAGGGGGTTTTGCATTCTTTGGATGTGGTTAGGTGTCTAAAGTACTATCTGGTGGCTACTGCACCTTTCAGAAAGACTGATGCTCTTTTTGTGGTCCCTTCTGGTCCTAGGAAGGGTTTGGCTCCTGCCAAGTCTACTATCAGCAAATGGATCCATCAGGCTGTGATTCAGGCCTATTCTGCTAAGGGGAAGAATCCTCCATTCTGCCTTACTGCTCATTCTACGCGTGCTATTGGTGCTTCTTGGGCCTTTCAGCAACAGGCCTCTGTTGAACAAGTTTGCAAGGCCGCTACTTGGTCTTCTGTTCATACCTTTTCAGTTTTACAAGGTTGATGTTAGGGCCTCAGCTGATGCTGCTTTTGGCAGTAAGGTTCTGCAGGCGGCAGTGGTTTAAACTGTCTGCTGTTGACTTTGGGGATCCCACCCTATTTATGGACACTGCTATTGGATGTCCCGACAGTAAATATTATATCTGGAGCAGGACGTACTGTATACTAATAATAATACAGTTCTGTGATTACTCACCTGTAGAATTGGTATTATGAGTATACAGTACGTCCTGCTCCACCCCACCCTTGGTTTTGCATTATCCTGGATCCCCTGTATGGTGATTGTTATCATTGTTATAGTTACCGGTTTGGGCGGTTTTATTCTCCCGGCTTCTCGTTAACTGCTTTTCAATGCTGGGGATTGTGGGAGGTCCCTGGGTATTTGAGGGGCCGGGAGGAGCCTATTTTCGATGTCTCTGCAGTCCAGCGCCATCTGGCGGAGTAATACCCGACAGCAAGTATTATATCTGGAGCAGGACGTACTGTATACTCATAATACCAATTCTACAGGTGAGTAATCACAGAATTGTATTTTTTTGCCTCCTTGCCCCCCTTCTCCTTTTCCCCTAGTACCACCTCCTCTGCTTACCTGCCACACTCCCCACAGACCTGGGCTTTTAGCAGGGCGTGGCCTGTTTATGGAGGTTTGCATTGAGAACAATGAGCACCTCCGCACACTGAGGTTTCCTACGAAGCTAAAGCTAAGGCTCCCCCCCTTTCAAGATAACGCCACACTGCTCAAGGGTGATCGTGTCCTACACTACATCAGGTACATAAGGCAAGCTACCTGGTTCTTGGTCCACAATTAACAAGCTTGCCTTGCCTGACATGGCTTTTGGTCATAGGATTATGCAGCCAGCCTTTCTAGTTCCTCCATTGTTGGCTTAACCTTTAGTGATGTGGAGTTGCCTTTATGGCCTTTGTTTCTATCTCAATTTCTTCATCCTGCCTCTGGTTCGCCTTTTATATAATACTGCTTTGGGAAATATACCACAAGTGCTTCTTGCGGTTTCTGACCATCAGCTACTTTTTTTTAAAAAGTTATTTTTGTACTTGCCATAAGATCTTTTGCCTTATATCCCCTAGGGTTCCACTGATTGTGAGATACTCCAGATAATGATTCATAACAGATGGGATTACCTCCGCCAGAGGGCGCTTGACAGCAAAGATGGTAAAAAGAGGCCGCTCCCGGTCCCATATATACCCGGGACCTCCCACAAATTCCCCAGTTCCTTCTCTGCAGTCGGCTGCGAAGGTCAGAAGATGGCTTCTCTTCTAGCAGGTGAGCCGGGCTGAGCAGCCCTTGGCCCTGTAGGACTATTTCCACCCGTTCCACCTTTTGCTTATGCCTCCCAGCTTTGGCTGCGCTGGTCGGGTGATGGTAGGCAGCACCTACCACTGGTGCTCTGTTACGGAGCTTTGCTCCGGCCGCAAACCCCCACCAAAGGGTAGGCGGTGCAGGTTATGGTGAACCTGAGTTGGGATGCCCCGTCCGCCTTTTGCCCTCCCATGCCCTGGTCTTTGGTGGGACCCCTTAAGGGTCATCCACTCTCTCCCCTCTCTCTCCTTGGTCCGTCGGGGGGGGGGGGGTGGTGCATGTGAGTTTATCTCTTTTTTGCTGTGTTACACTACTTCCCTTTCAGGGCTCCGTGCCCTGTCTTCATTTTGAATTTGCATCATTATCAATTTTCCCTGCCTTCCTATTGGTTGCTGCTGCAGGCCAATTGCGCGCTCTGCGGAGGGGGCATGGCCTATCGGGGGCACGTTCCGCGTCGTCCCCTCATGCGGCCCGCCCCTCGAGGTCCCTCCAGCGCCATCTTGCCTTCCTCCTGGAGTGTCTGCTGGCCCCCTAACGTGGTCTGTGAGTGCCCTTGCGGGCTTTATTGTTTGCTATCCTTTTATCCCTGTTGTGTGCTTATGGGAGCTCCTTTATTATGTCTTTCAGACGGAAGAACACTGTATTAAAGTGGACCAACACCCAGGATTTTGCCTATCCTGGGTTTTGGTCCACTTCGGTGGGGCACCCCGATCGGGGGTGCCCCCGCTGTGTGAAACCCCCCAGAAAGCTCCAAAAACTCACCTGTCCCCGCTCCCACATGACCGCTGCAGCCAATCCCCGCCAACGAACAAGCGAGGTCCATCGACGGACAAGCGATTGCGCCCGCCGCCGCCTCCCGCGCATCATGCGCGAGCCGCCGCTGGATCGATGAGCAGGTAGGGATTTCGGGGCTTTCGGGGGGTTTCACACAGCGGGGCACCCCCCGATGCTGATCGGCCCGGAAATCTTAGATTCCCGGGCCGATCAGCATCAGGTGTTGGTCCACTTTAAAGAGGTTTCTCCCGGTCCTGGCCCCTCTATCAGTTTTCTATAACCTTATTAGAGGCCTAAATTGTTAAATCCTCCCACTTCCTTGCGGACATTTGGGGCATCCCGGGTTGCTTATATGGCGTAATTCCTATCGGCCAGTTGTGCCACCTTAATCACCATATGGAGGCTTCACAGGATATTGTGCTCGGGGTCCCTTCGGGACAAGCCCGGCTGTGTGTAGTGTGTGGGGCATCCCCTGTGAGTGATGATGTGCGGGTCTGTGTACCCTGCGCCCAGCAGCCGCTTGCGCTGCATTCTGGGCTATCTATGACTGGGCCCACTATGCCCTCACCTACTCCCCCTCGCCTGATTATGACTCCCAGTGAGCTAAATACTAGTGGGGAGTTTCAACCTGACGTGTCTTCCAGGTTGGCTAACATTGAGAGGCTGATTGCTAGCTCTGCGGCCTGTAAGGCCCCGGCTAAAAGGCGGCATGCCTTTCCTATGGAGACGGAGAACTTTCTTGATTTGTCTGACTATACCCCACTTGAGGAGGGGGAATTGTTCTCTGACTCATAGTTATCTGATGATCAGCATTTAAGTGGTGCTGACTATGGCACTGATCATTGGGATGCTGATGATACCAATAGACTGTTAACTTGATGTGCTTTCTATCTCCCTTCCTGCTGCGGCTCCCGGTTATAGGGGGAACTTTTCAGTACTGCTAAACCACGTCTGGAATTTCCAGAACAGGCCCATTTCAATAATCTTATTCTCAAAGAATGGGAGCGTCCCGGCCGGCTCCCGGGAATCCCCAAGGGCTGGGATAAAAGGTACCCTTTTCCCGCTGATGTGGTTAAATGTTGGTCAACCCCTCCAGAAGTGGATGCACCAGTATTGGGGTTGTCCAACACTTCTGTGGTCCATTCACCTGATTCCACTACTCTTAAGGATAGTGAGGACCGGTGCATTGACCAGCTGGCTTCCCATGCTTTTGCCTGTGTGGGGTCTGCCTTGCACCCTGTCTGTGCTTCTGCTATTACTGCTGTTGCTATCAGGTCTCTCCTCAAGGGTCTGTTGGAAGGCACTCCTGATGATACTGCTAGTGCCGAGTTTAGGGCCTTGTCACAGTGTGAAATGTTCATTGCATATGTCCTCTCTGCCTTAGATGACACCATTAGGATGTGTAGTAGAACCTCTGCATTGGTGGTTGCTATACACCGCTCTGTTTGGCTGCGCCAGTGGGCAGCTGATAACGATGCTAAGAAGGCCCTCACGGGACTCCCCTTTATGGGGCTTATTTGGTGATCGCTTGGACCTGTTTTCCAAGGGGGGTAAGTTGCCTCAACGTAAGAAGCAGTTGCGGCCGTTCGGGGGCCTTTGTTCCCTCCTACCGCAGATCCAGGCCCGGGAGAGGGGTCTCCTTTGCAGGCTTCTGGGGCAGGGGCAGAGGTCGTACCCGCTCCGGATCTTCCTGGGGGTCCAAGCCCAAATCTGTTGCCAAGCCTCCTTAGCCATGAAGGGGCGCCCTCACCCGTCCGGGTGGGAGGACGGCTGCGGCTCTTCGCTCATGTCTGGGGACAACAGGTCTCAGACAGGTGGATTCTGGAGGTTGTGTCCTCTGGCTACAAGCTAGAGTTCGCTGCATTGCTGCCTTCAAGATTTCTCCATTCTCGGATTCCTCTAGACCCCTTGGCAGCTCATGGGCTGTTTCTGGCAGTGCAAAACCTACTGGGCTTGGGGGTCATCTGTCAGGTCCCTCCTGTAGAAAGAGGTTGGGGTTTTTATTCCAATCTGTTCACAGTTCCCAAAAGGGATGGGTCATTCAGACCCATTCTGGACTTAAAGCTGCTCAACAAGTTCATCAGGACCAGGCACTTTCGCATGGAGACCCTGCGCTCCGCGATCAGTTCGTTGCGCCCGGGAGACTTCATGACCTTCATAGACATCAAAGATGCTTACTTTTATGTTCCAGTCTTCCCAGGGCATCAGAGATTCCTCAGGTTCACACTGGCGGGGTGTCAAAAATAAAAAAGAAAAAAACAGTGGGAAACTCCTCTAAAAGGTTGGTATTGGTGTATAGGCTCTGCCCCATTAACCCATATGTAACAGGGGCGCCCAGCTAACCGTAAGATACACTAGATAGCTCACACAAAGAAAGACATCTGGTTATACGCTAGGCTGGCCAATAAATACACCGCCATAATTAGCAAAATTAATAATGAACTTACTTTAATGTAGAAAAAGGACTCACAACACATATGACAAGACTTGTGGACACACACAAATTAAAAACGCAATGCGTGAAGACATGTACAGTTAAATGGAGGCCCCTGCCAGGTAATCCTGGACTCCACACACACACCCACAAATACTCCACTCACACTAAACAATGCTGGCCAGCATGTACTAAAGGGACAGAACACTATCCTCACTGGGAGCAATGCCTACGGCATATATCAATTGGCATCATGGCAAAAAAGCATCAGACCTGTAAATTGTCCTCCAACTCCAAAGCAATGAATATTGATGATAGAAATATATATAAGGCTGATTGCATAAAGGCTCAAAAATAAGAGCTCATGGCTTCTAGTTTAGCGTACTGTCCAACATGTTCAAATGGAGAAGTACATTGATTGTTGTCAGGGCTGAATGCATCAAGCATTATAGAGGCAGTCCTTCATACATGAATACATGTTTAACATATGTCTGAAAACGCCAACCCCTTCCACCTAGAGGTCCATACCCCCTCAGGGGGCTAAGATGCAGACAGTTGCACAGAGCTGTTGAGTGCTTGTACCAAGGCACTCTCACATCAATATACTTGCGTTTACTATGGGGGACCAGTACAGGCATGCAGAAAACTTTTCCATCAGGGCAGCGTAAGACGCTCATCAACTACTCCAAATGTGCTATGCAGAGTTGCCATCTGCCATCTCGCCACTCTTGTTACGGCTGGTTCCACAGATGATAAGTCCAGGCTATGAACTCCTTGTAAGTGCGGCCATAGTGTGAGCGAACGCACGTGGTGGGTGTGGTCAGGGGCCCCGACCGACAGCTGTTTCGCTCCTGCTCGGGAGCTTCGTCACACTGGCGGACCAGCACTACCAATTTGTGGCACTGCCCTTCGGTCTCACTTCGCCCCCCAGGGTCTTCACCAAGGTGCTGGCAGGTGTCATGGCTCTCCTCAGGGCTCAGGGCATTCGCATTCTTCCCTATCTGGACGACCTTCTCATAACTTCTCAGTCCCTCCAGCAGGCGGTATTGGATACCCAGCGGTTGGTGACGGTTCTGGAGTCATTCAGCTGGGTGATCAATCACCCCAAATCTACCCTATCCCCATCTCTGGTGACTTCCTTCCTGGGCATGAATCTGGATACTGTTCAGGCTAGGATCTTTCTTCCTCAGCAGGTGGACTCTCTGCAAGCTCTGGTTCACTCCCTGCTGTCAGGCTCTCATCCCTCCATCCGGCAGGGGATGCAGCTTGTGGGGCAGATGGTGTCCTGCTTCAAGGCGGTTTCATATGCGCAGTTTCACATGAGACCTTTTCAACTCCATCTCCTATCAGTCTGGGACAAGAGTCCCCCGTCTCTGGATAAGGCCTTCGTTCTGCCCCCTCTGGTCCGGCGTTCCCTCTTGTGGTGGCTGGACTCGAGGAACCTGTTGGGGGGCAGATCCTTCCTGGCCCCCTGTTGGGAGACGGTCACCACGGATGCCAGCCTGTCAGGTTGGGGGGGGGCTTCTGGAAGTCCCTACAATTCCAGGGGCTGTGGGGCCCTCAGGAGGCCCATGCTCCTATCAACATTCTGGAACTGAGGGTGGTTTGGTTGGTTCTGGCCCAATTGACTCCTCACCTGCGGGGTCGGCCGATCCAAGTTCGCTCAGACAACCAGATGGCAGTTGCTTACGTCAATCATCAGGGAGGGAATCGGAGCAAGGGTGCCTTCAAGGAGGTGTCCATGATTCTGTCCTGGGCGGAGGACAATGTACCTTGCATCTCAGCAGTGTACATTCCGGGGGTGGAGAATCTGGAGGCGGACTCCCTGAGCAGGGGGACCTCTCGCCTCTCAACAGCGAGGTCTTCCTATCCCTGTGTCAACGTTGGGGGGGGGGGGGGGTTTCAGAAGTGGACCTGTTTGCATCCCGCCACAATCACAAGCTCCCAGTCTTTGTCTCTCTGTCCCAGGATCCCCTGGCCCTTGCGGTGGATGCTCTGACTCTATCCTGGCAGGGTTTCCGTCTCCTGTATCTTTTTCCTCCATTCCCCCTGCTGGGCAGGGTTCTGCACAAGCTGGCTCAGGAAAGGGTGCCAGCAATCCTGGTGGCCCCTCGTTGGCCAAGACAGGTGTGGTTCGCAGATATCGTTCAGCTGGCAGTAGATCAGTACCCTCTACCCCTGGTGCCAGACCTTCTCACTCAAGGGCGGCTATGCCATCCCAATTTACAAACGCTGGCTTTGACGGCCTGGCTGCTGAAACCTCCATCTTGAGGGATGAGGGGCTTTCTGATTCTGTGGTTAATACTCTAATCAGAGCTAGGAAGAAGTCCTCTTATACCATCTACTATAGGATCTGGCGGACCTACATTGACTGGTGTGAGTCTAGGGTCCTTCCCTGTCGGGTGTTTTCCTAGGATCCTGGGGTTCCTTCAGCATGGTCTGGATCTGGGACTTCAGCTCAGCATGCTCAAGGGTCACGTTTCTGCCTTCCTCTGGTCAGGACTTTCCTCCAGGGGGTTGCTCATGTGCGTCCCCCTCGCAAACCTCTGTTGCCGGTTTGGGACTTGAATTTGGTTTTGTCTGCCCTTCAGGGCCCTCCATTTGAGCCTGTGCATGAGGCTGCTCTGTCTATTCTTACTTTAAGGTTGCCTTTTGGTGGCTATCACCTCGGTCAGGTGTGTTTCGGAGTTGGCGGCCCTTTCTATTCAGGCCCTCTACTTTGAGAGACACCAGGACAAGGCAGTTTTCCTGATTTCTTGCCTAAGGTTGTCTCTGCCTTCCATCTCAATCAGGACATTGTGCTTCCTTCTTTGTGCCCTAATCCTGGTAATGCCAAGGAGAGGGCCTTACATTCCCTGGATGTGGTCAGGAATTTTAAGTTTTACTTGTTGGCTACTGCACCTTTTAGAAAGACTGATGCCTTGTTTGTGGTCCCTTCAGGTCCCAAGAAGGGTCTGGCTCCTGCTAAGTCTACTATTAGCAAATAGATTCGTCAGGCTATTGTTAGGGCCTATTCTGCTAGGGGAAAGGATCCTCCTTTCCGTGTTACTGCTCATTCTACACGTGCTGTTGGGGCCTCCTGGGCCTTCCAGCACCAGGCTTCTGTTGAACAAGTTTGTTGCTACTTGGTCTTCTGTTCATAACTTTTCCAAGTTTTACAAGGTTGATGTTCGGGCCTCAGCGGATGCTGTTTTTGGCGGCAAAGTTCTGCAGGTGGCAGTGGTTTGAACTGCGCGTTGTTGCTTTTGGGGATCTTACGGACACTGCTATTGGATGTCCCATCTGTTATGAATCATTATCTGGAGCAGGACGTGCTGCATACTTATAATAATTAAATTCTGTGTTTACTCACCTTGTAGAATTGGTATTATAAGTATGCAGCACGTCCTGCTCCACCCCACCCTGTTTGCATTATATTGGATCCTCTGTATGGTGATTGTTATCCTTGTTAACGTTGTTAATTTCATTGGCTTTTCCTGGTTCTCCTTACTGCTTTTCTATACTGGGGAATTTGTGGGAGGGTATATATGGGACCGGGACGGGCCTCTTTTTGCCATCTCTGCAGTCAAGCGCCCTCTGGCAGAGGTAATCCCATCCGTTATGAATCATTATCTGGAGCAGGACGTGCTGCATACTTATAATACCAATTCTACAAGGTGAGTAAACACAGAATTGTATTATTTTACGTTTTTAGTCACTTATTATACTTTCCCCCACTGGGCTTCAACTCTGTTCAGGACTCTAGGATATGGGCGCCAACATCTTGACTCAGAAGCATCACACTTACTGAGGAGAGGACAACAGGATAAAGTGCAAGGAGCGGGGTTATAGCTGTCTTTTGCTCAGACAGAGCAGAGCTGGGGTCAGGAAAAGGTCAGCAATCCCAGAATGCAGAGCAACACAGTCAGAAGGCACTTCCTGTTTGCAGGCTGCCTGTTTCATGAGCCTCCATCTTGGATGTTTAAAGGCTCATAACATGCAGTAGATGCAGGTAGGATGATTTTTAATGTGAGCAATTTGTATGTACAGTGTGTGGGAAACATATAAGATAGACTCTTATTCAGAGTGAAAGACCGCTTTAAGGGGCAGCAACAGGCCAGGTTTTGTGAATCTCCACATAGCTGTCTCTATAGTTCTGTATGAGCATGAGAAACACTGTTTTAGAGCATTGGTTGCAGGGCCGGTGTCAGCACCCGGCCTCTAAGGGGGCCCACTGAAAGGACCTGCATCCAGATTTGGGACATCCCTCGGGGATGTGCTGCAAATCTTCACCACAAAGGGGCCCACTGAGACCATGCCGCCCAAGGGCCCACATAAACCTGAAGCCGACCCTGATTGGTTGCTAAAGTTCTGTGGTCCAAGGGCCAGTTAAACCACTATGACATTTATCTCTTGACCTGATCATTTGTTGTGGTCATTTACAAAACCAGTGAAAGTACAACCAAGTACAACCAAGCTCTATCTGGGTTGTGTGGTCTTGCATAGGTTGTTATGCTTAAATGCCCATTAAAAGGGGTCTGTGACAGTGATTAGGTCAATACCTGTATATTAATATTAATAATAATATGTTTAGTCAGCTGTTGTAAAGGTTAAGGTTTTCTGTTCCGTCGTGCATTTTTAATTTATGATTGCAGACACACTCCATGATGAACTTCCTCTGGTCTTTAGCTGGAGGAACTTACTACTAAGCATGTGCAGCACAGACGTTGTAACTAAGGGTCTTGGGGCAACAGGGCAGATTAGAACTGCCAGCTGCTGCATATTGCTGAATTCTTTAAACAAGGCCTTTGATCACATATGTTTTATTAACCTTTGTAAACGGCTTATACAAGACTAGCCCTCTAGACTCTTACCCTGGCTCCCGACAGCCCTGCTCACTGCCTCAACACACCTATAATTATGATTTATCCCTGCCCTCTAGCACAGTAGATGGCAAGGAATCAGAATTTTCAGCTGAAACAAAAAGTGGGGAATTTAAAGTGGAACAGAACTCAGGAATTTAACTCTCCTGGGTTTGTTCCATGCCCCCAGGGCATTCCCAGATTGGGCTACACTGTTGTGTAAAACCCCCAAGTTTGCCCAGTAAAACTCACTTCTCATTGGTGGCGCATGCATAGGTTTTTGTCCAATCAGAGCACACACTGATGCATTCACATACCCTATTTGAATGGCTAGAGTGGTAGTAACCGCCCATTCACAACAATGAGAGCCGTTTGCTGAATTATGTAGTCACTGCAGACAGCTCTCATTGGATGACACATTGGGTAACAGCTTGGATTTGGGTGCCGATCATCCTATTTTTCCCGAACGCTCGTGCGCTCGTATGAACTTGCGAGTGATTCTATAAGCAAATACGTTTCTATCCTAAAATGTACGTCCGTTCGTATGGCAGTTCGGGAATCAGACCTATGTCAGTTTCCATCCTGAATTTTCCGTTTCATTTCTCAGGTTGCAACATTGGTTTTGCCCTTTTTCCTTTTTTGTCTGGACGTAAATCCTTCTGATCTTGCGGCTGTGCACTACAAACTTACCTCATTAAAGTGCATTCTAAATATTTGGTCTTTTGTTTTTCTTTATTTCATTCATTTTGTAGTAACCAACCATTAATGAATGCATTTGCATTCAAGAACAGCAATCCGACTGCTAAAAGGTGTCGGCAGTGGCTTTCTTTTAAAACGTATTTAGAGGTTGGAAAACTGCTCTCTGAATCACACGGAAACACATCCGATTATCCTAAGTTTTACGTTTTGATCCTAAGTTTTAGGTTTTGATCCTAAGTTTTAGGATTTGATCCTACAATTTAGGAACGAACTTCCGATGATCGTAAGAGCATATACGAAATCGTACGTAGGCTCGTGCGAGTCGGAAATGGCCCAAAAAACAGGAAAAAATAACAAACACCCACCCAAACTTAGGATTCTAGATCCGAAATCAATTAACTTTTGCTCTTTGAATCGAGGGGAATGGCACTTTTTTACTCCTAAGAAAAGTAGAGAACTGTTTACTTCTTTCTACACTGTAGTAATAGCTGCCATTGACTTTCATTGTCTTTTTTTCTAGTGATTCAGTAACAGCGACATTCTCAGGCTTTTTTTCTCATGAATTGAATTTTTTACTACCATGAGAATTTTTTTCTACCTTTATTGAATCGAGGCCTTTATCTTTTAATAAAGACACAGATGCTTCCTGTAACACCAATGTTTAAAGTGGACCAAAATAGTGTTACTATGGATTGACACTAAGTCGAAAAGTACATTTTATTAATGAGCCTAAAATGAACTACCATTCAACAATAAATAAAACCATAACAAAAAATGAGGCACGTAATAGCCTTGTTCACTGAAACTGCTATATATGGCCTGAACTTTCTTGAACTGTTTGAGAAGAAATTGCAGCTTCCTTAATCACAGAAACTGACTATAAGGAATCCCATGGGGATGGGAATGTAAAATAGAGTTCCTTGCAGTCTGCTTTTTAAAGTGGACCAACACCCAGGATTTTGACTATCCTGGGTCTTGGTCCACTTTGGTGGGGCACCCCCGATCGGGGTGCCCCGCTGTGTGAAACCCCCCCCGAACCCCAAGAAAAACTCACCTCTCCCCGCTCCCAGCGCCGACGGACAAGCGATTTGACAGCCGCTTGTCCGTGGCTCCTCCGCCGCCGCCTCCCGCGCGTCCCTCTTGACGCGCGCACCCCCGCGCCGGCCATTCACAGACGGCCGGCGCGGGGGCGCGCACGCCTAGAGGGGCGCGAGGGAGGCGGCGGCGGCCGGTAAGGGGGTTTGGGGGTTTTGGGGGGGTTTCACCCCGCGGGACATCCGAGATCTTATAGATTCCCGGGCCGATCACCCGAGGGTGATGGTCCACTTTAAAGGTTGCTGTTTCCAAGACCCCTTCCCCCTGGTTTGGAGGGATGTTACGCTCATCTATCTAACCTTTACATATCAGAATGATATAGACTGTGGGGAACTGAATTGTACATTTTAATACCCATCATCCACTACCCCTTTGTAGGAGGATTCCCTGTTTGTATGTAATTTCTGCAACTAAGAACTTGCAGCTCCGCTGAACAGTTCAAGAGAGACGCTAGAACCATGTCCGCCAGGCTCAATGAATGAGGCTACCCCCACCGGCTATTATGGGCCTGTTGTTTCAAGGCACAAAACCAAGACCAAGAAGTGATCCCCAAAGCCAATAAATTGAAATTGTAAAATAGTCGAAAAGGTCTAAACTCTCCCTCTGGAATCCAAGCAGTAGCTGAAAACGCTTTTGGCCACACAACCTGGTACTTAACACAAGTAGCGTGGGGCGAAGCTCCTATCATCTAGGCAACCTTGCGGGTGGGGTGGGGGAACTTTCACTATAAATCATGATATAATGATGGATATTTGGGAGGGGGGGATTATTCTGCCATACTGCGTGGGGAAACAAAGCTGGACTGGAGCCGGGAACACAGGGCTAGGAGCTGTGATGTTGGTGCGCCTGGCGCTGTGGATTGTGATTGATAACTGCGGCTGGGGCAGAAAGGCTGGACTTCCGGCAAGGATTTTCTTTTAGGAAAGCGGTCACACAGGTGGCATATACACCCAAAAGGTAATCTGCTGAGTGTATCTCATTGAGCTTTGGTCCACATTAACATCTTGGAAATAGTTTTTCTGTTATTCCTCTAATTATTTCTTTGTTTCTGTTATTCATTCACTTTCTTTCTATGGTTAATTCTATGCTTGTGTTCTTTCTTTCTTCAATTCTTTCCTTATTTTTTTTACATTTTCTTTATGTATCTCCTTCTATCCTTTGTGTCTTTAGTTATTGTTTTTTTATCATTTTCTTTCTTTTTATCTATATTCGGTTTTTGGTCATTCTTTTTCTCTTTCTTTTTTGCTTTTTTTTCTGTCATTCATCTATCCTTTCTTTTATCTTCTTTCTTTCATTCTGTCACTCCTTCTATTATATCATTCTTTTTTCTTTCTGTGCCTCTATTTCTTATTTTTTCTATACCTTCTTTCTGTCAATCTGTAATACTTTTATTTTTTTCTTTCTATTCTTTGGCAATATACACTATACATGCAGCTTTACTACCATGTATGGATTGTCATATCACACTGAAAGGGGCCCACTGAGATGCTATCGCCCAGAGGCCCACATAAGCCTGGAGTGAGCACTGCCAATGTCTATTGAAAACACATTAGCATGTGCTCCTGTTGGACACGAACATGGCACAGGCAGTGGGTACTCATCCTCAAGGCAGGAATCACTGACCTGGCTTGAACGATCAGTAGTGAATAGCAGCTTCAGATGTGGACACTGTGAGGCTTTTTAATTTATCATACAGCAGAAAACCTTCTTGAGGATGGGTTCCACCTGCTCCTTTACATTGAGATCTTTTATAAACTGTTGAACCATGAGTGGAGTATATCTACTGCCATGCAAATGTGGAAAGACACAGAAAAATGTGCCTGTTTCCTCCTGTTAGGGAAGGGAGGGGTACTTGTATATCAAACAAAAGAAAAAGGGCGTAAAGAGTTGTTAGTCCATAGTTCCAACCTATGCCCATTAGTGCATGTTGAATATAAAAATAATCAACAATATAGATGCAATCAAAATCTTGTATTAGTCCAGATAAATACATATATTAAAACACTGAAATAAGCATTTACGGTATATGAAGCATTTTTTTTCTTTTTTCTCTTCTTTTTTTCAAACATGTTTCACTCTCTATTTCCAAAAACTAGAGAAAAATTATATATAATCAAAGACTGCATTAGTGCTGCTTTGCTGTAGTAGTGCTTTCTTGCCTTATTATTTAGGCTTTTCATCCCTTCTATGTGGTGGCTTGCATAACTGTTTTATAGTTGTCTGGGGGGTCCAGTTCAAGCACAGGTGGGCAGTGATGGCGGTGGCAGGGTACATGCACTGTGCGGATGGTGTACCCGCCGTCCAGCTGGGAAATTCTAATCTTCACACCCTGGTGTTTTTGCTTCTTATGCGCATTTGTGTCTCCCCCGGGAATGGAGACCAAGGGCTCGATTCAACAAAGGTAGACAATGGATTTTTCGTGTGTTTTGTGCTTAAAAAGTTGCGATTTTGCGATAGTTATTTTTACGAGTGATTCAGCAACCTGGAACCATTGTAAAACACGAGTCACTCGAATTAAATTCGATTGCGATTTTAAAAGTGCGAAATAAATTAGTGGATCGAAAAATGTACTACTGCATTTTGCGATTCGAAAATTTTAATACTGATTCAGGTGGACTTGATGAGCCACACACATGATATACATTAGAGTGTTTCACACTAGTTTTTTTATGCAGCTTTCATCAGGAGAAAACTCATTTTGCTCTTTCTCACAATGGAGCCCTTCTACTTTCTTTGCATTGACTTTGAACATATTGCACATGATGTGGCGCAGAGAAGGCGCAGACTACCCATTCCCAAGTATTTTCGGACAGGTTTGGATGTGGATCAGCTGCCAGATCAAGCACTTTTCCAGCATACTAGGCTAAATCGTGCAGCTTTGGAAGACCTATATAGCCTGCTGCATCCATATTTGACACCATTAATTGCTAGAGGACATGCAATTTCTGGAATGACGAATCTGATAGTTTACTTGCAATTTCTGGCCAATGGCTCATTTCAGCGCCTGGGTGGTGTGGCGATTGGCATGTCCCAAACTTCTGTATGCCGTGTTGTAGATAAATTTTTAAAGGCAATGCGTGCCATTTTGCCACGGTATGTGCATTTACCCTCCTCACCCCAGGAATGGATTGTAGTAAAACGGGGTTTTTATCGCATTGCTGGCATTCCACATGTCATGGGGGCTGTGGATTGCACCCATGTTTGCTTTATCCCACCCAGTGTGGATGAATATATCTAACGCAATCGCAAGATGGGACATTCACTGAATGTAGAGATGATTGCTGGTCCAGATCTCAAAATACTTAGCTTTGTGGCTGGCTTTCCCGGATCATACCAAGATGCCCACATTCCTTAAACAACCCTAGACCAGTTTGCGTTTGGACCATTTATACAGATGAATGCATAGGAGGCCGCACATGCGCCATAAGAACAGGGGAAGGTACATGGGAGTGGTCGACCTTTGGGTTTTTACATTGCGGTGCACCAAAACCCAGAATAGTCAAAATCCTGGATTTTGGTCCACATTAAAGTGTAAGCATGAGAATGGCGTACCATGAGGTTAAAGCTAGCAAAGAGCTGCTCCCTGCACCCAGGGACACGTGGTGCTATGTGAGCAAGCTTTGTATAGAAAACAATGGTCACATTTCTACATTAAAGGAAACATTTTTAATACAGGTCCCTGGCAATCCAACCAACCCCCCCCCCCCCCCCCCCAAAAAAAAACAACATACATGCCTCTTACAAATATTACTGTTTAATTAGTACTTCCACTACAGCATGCCTTGCCTCTTTATTACATGTATCCACAATGTTAGCCATGTACATACAGCTACACAGGCAACTTAAAAAGTTGAGAAAAATTATGCATTTACATTTACCCATTAAAAGGCCTTACAACACCATGCAACAGTCAGAAAACAATACAAAACAATAGAAAAAAAATTCAAGTACATTTTTCAATAATTTTCGCTTGCGACAGCCTTTTTACGATCGCATTGCACGTATTTAATTCAACCACTTTTTTGAATCACTCGAAAAAGTTAAAAATTTACGAATGCGATCCGATTTTTCGAGTGACACAAATTTATTTCTACCTTTGTTAAATCGAGCCCCATGTCACCTCCGGTTTGAATACTAGAAGTGCATCATCTCCTTACCTGTCCATCTGCACCTGCACTTGAGTTGCTTAGTACGTCTATACGTCCACAGAAAATAACTTCACATTGTGCTAAAAGTATTTTTAAATACAATACGTATGACAATTTAGCTTGGCGCAGGCACGCGCCCAGCTAAAGGGATAGTGGGATGCGGTCGCTGTTCCAGCATGCTCCCTTAGACCAGGAAGGAAGGTGAGTTTCCTGGTGACCATGGGGGTTTTACACAGCGGGCATCCCAAATCTGGATGCCCCAGGGAGAGAGCATGCCTGCTCCTGTCTCATAGACTCCAGGGTGGGTTTTGGTTGACTTTAATAACTTTATAACCACCCTGTACTATGCATAACTTATTTACAGCAAAGTTGGCTAAAGGTAAACATCTCTAATTGGTTGAGTCCGCACATGCACCGTTGGAGAGGGGAAATGTGTTTATCGGCACCCCAAGGGGTTTCAAACAGTGGGGCATCTTTTAGATTGTTCGGCTTTAAAAAAATGTTTTATGCTGTGCCTACCAATTTCTTAGATGTTAGGTATACTGTAATAAACATGACGTGTTTTTCAGCTCTTTCTTATTAGGGGGCATACACCTTTTATAGCAACACCAGAGAAAGCCCCTCCATCGCCGGCCACGTTACTTTAGACCGATTTCCGTTCTGTACAGCCTGCCTGGCTGTATCCTGCACAAGCGAGTTGCGGAACAAAGGTCACGTGACGTAAGATGCTCAGGATGCTGAGAACCGTCAGGTGACAGGACGGATGAAGCAGGAATTGCGCATGCGCATTTTGCTGGCTTTCTCTAAGCCGAGGCCGAGAAGGACCCACTGGAATGTAACGCTGTTGCGCCGTGACGTCACCGCTGCGGAAAGAAGCTGGTGGGAGGGCGTTCGGCCATCTTGCTCTCTCAGCGGAGACTGTGGGAGCGAAAGCGGAGCAGGTAACATCTGGGCGGCTGTTCGTGGAGCGGGTGCGGTATGTGTGCGTGAGGGCTTTTCTCCCTTACCTTTGCTTTTTGCAGCAGATGTGCGGAGGCGCCTAGTTAATTCCTGTCAAGATAGAGGGCTCCACCCTGTGTCTGCCCCCTCATGCTACTGTCAGCCTGTGACAGGGTGTGCCCGCGCTCCTCCGGTACGGCTATATTGTGCTTACACCCCAGGCTGTGGTTACTGGCAGCTGCCTTACTGTCATGGCCGACAGCCGGTTCCCTGTCGTGACACGGGGTGTCAGCCCCCCCCCCCCTTCCCCCCGAGTGGCCAAAGTCTCGCACCGTGTGCTGCTCTTCAGACCCGGAGACCTGTCCCTGCTGCCACTCCATTGTCTTCCATCATCGTTCACAAGCAAGGCCTTGCCCTTCAGCTCCTATCCTACCCGGTCTTCCTTCCCTTTCCATTCATTCTTTTCTATCTGGTCATATAGCTTTATAAATGGAGGACAGGAACTGAATCCTGACTGTCAAAATATACTATACAGAATATATCTGGTGTAAACGAAGTGACCCCTCCTGAAAACCATTGCCACTGGGGTATCCCGAATTGGAATGTCCCTACCGATGAGCATTAGACAATTGCCACTGGGGTATCCCGAATTGGAGTGTCCCTACCGATAAGCACTAGATAATTGCCACTGGCGTATCCTGAATTGGAGTGTCCCTAAAGATGAGGCACATTAGACAATTGTCACTGGGGTATCCTGAATTGGAGGGCCCCTACCTATGAGCATTAGACAATTGCCACTGGGGTATCCCGAATTGGAGTGGCCCTAAAGATGAGGCACATTAGACAATTGTCACTGGGGTATCCTGAATTGGAGGGCCCCTACCTATGAGCATTAGACAATTGCCACTGGGGTATCCCGAATTGGAGTGGCCCTAAAGATGAGGCACATTAGACAATTGTCACTGGGGTATCCCGAATTGGAGTGCCCCTACTAATGAGGAGCATTAGACAATTGCCACTGGGGTATCCCGAATTGGAGTGACCCTATGAGCATTAGACAATTGCCACTGGGGTATACCAAATTGGAGTGTCCCTACCGATAAGCACTAGATAATTGCCACTGGCGTATCCTGAATTGAAGTGGCCCTAAAGATGAGGCACATTAGACAATTGTCACTGGGGTATCCTGAATTGGAGTGCCCCTACCTATGAGCATTAGACAATTGCCACTGGGGTATCCCGAATTGGAGTGGCCCTAAAGATGAGGAGCATTAGACAATTGCCACTGGGGTATCCCGAATTGGAGTGCCCCCTACTAATGAGGAGCATTAGACAATTGCCACTGGGTTATGCCGAATTGGAGTGACCCTACCGATGAGGAGCATTAGACAATTGCCACTGGGGTATCCAGAATTATAGTGCCCCTACCGATGAGGAACATTAGACAATTGCCACTGGGTATCCCGAACTGGAGTATCCCTACTGATGAGGAGCATTAGACAATTGCCACTGGCGTATGCCGAATTGGAGTGGCCCTAAAGATGAGGCGCATTAAATAATTGTCACTGGGGTATCCCGAATTGGAGTGACCCTACCGATGAGGAGCATTAGACAATTGCCACTGGGTATCCCGAACTGGAGTATCCCTACTGATGAGGAGCATTAGACAATTGCTACTGGGGTATCCTGAATTGGAATGTCCCTATCGATGAGACGCATTAGACAGTAGCCACTGGCGTATCCTGAATTGGCGTGCCCCTACCGATGAGGAGCATTAGACAATTGACAATTGCCCCTGGGGTATCCCAATTTGGAGTGCCCCTACCGATGAGCGTTAGCCAACATCTGGCATTGTGTAGCTGCGCACTACACTGGTAACCATTTCAATGAAGGTGCAGCTGTAGCCCCTATTGGATGGAGCTTTTCTAGAAAAAGGTATCCCAAAAATAAGACCGAGTATTCTATTAATTATTGTTCTGAAAGATGCACTACTACGGGTTTTCAGAGGATGCCTTATTTTTCCACTATACTACTATAACTACTATAATCTGGGGTTTTGGTCCCCTTTACTGGTAGAAGCCGTGTGTTCAGGCCAAATATTCCAATCTTCTATGGGCAGGCTAAGTTTTGCTGGGTCAGCAAACGTAGTTCCAGGTCTAGTCTGCAATATGTCCTAGCTGAAGAAGCGACTCAGAGATTGGACAGTAGCCTCCTTGGGCACCTTTCACACTGGGGCATTGAGTCGTGATTATTGCTAATGTAATCACCTGTATACCTGCGATTTACAAGCATTTTATTAGCAATACCATATTATGCAGGCAAATGTCTGCTTGGGAGGGGGGCATCCAGATTGCTGGAGCCCCAGCACCTGCAATTCTTACCTCAACCTTGATCCAGAATGCGACACCATGATTGGCTGGCTGGGGTTATGTGGGTCGGGATCACGTTCTCTTTTCTGCCCACTGATCAGGAGTGCCCAACGTGACTGCCAGCGGGCAATCGTGGGGCCACATTTAAGCCCAGGATCGAGGTCTCCACCCATTAGAGAGGAAATGGGTGTGGGTCTGCTTTAACTTAGTTGATGAGGTAGACTACCCAAAAAATGTTTTTAGGGAGCAGCGAAAATGCTATATGCTATGAATGAACCTAATTGCTGGTGGTAGGGAATTCTAGTGAACTGGTGCTGCTCGGGAGAAGTTAGTCTGACCTCCCTCTACCGCCTAAGGTGGATGTTAGTTGTAGATCGTTTGCATAGTGTAGGGGCATGGATAGGGTGGTAGACAGAGATAAGTGAAGAATGACTGGCATAGGGTGGAGGCATCGGAGTAGCAGTTAGAAAGATAGATGAGCCTGGCTGCTGCATTCAGGATGGATTTGAGAGAGTTTAGAGAGTGGGGGGGGAGACCGATTAGTAGTAAATTACATTAATCCAGATGAGTAACGGGCAGATTCTCGAGATCTGCCACCTTGGAATTCTGGTAGTGCCACACACCTAGAGTGAGATGTCTGGTTTAGGTAGGTTAGTAAATGGCGAAAACACAAATATCTCTATTTTTGAAATGTTAAAGCGATACAGCAAAGGCAATTGTTACACCATTGTGTCGGGCTACATTTGACACTGTCCTAAACTGTTTAAAGTGGACCAACACCCAGGATTTTGACTATCCTGGGTTTTGGTCCACTTCGCTGTGTGAAACCCCCCAGAACGCCCCAAAATCTTACCTGTCCCCGCTCCCACGTGACTGGACGGTCCAATCCCCGCCAACGTCCAGGCGGGGATCAGGAACGTCCAAGCGGCTGCCGCCGCCGCCGCCTCCCTCGCGTCACTTTCGGCGCGCGCGCGCCCCCGCCGGCCATTCGCAGACGGCCGGCGCGGGCGCGAGCACGCCTACAGGGGCGCGAGGCGGCGGCGGCTGGCCGCCGCCGAAGATCAGGTAAGGTGTTTGGGGTTTTTTTGGGGGGTTTCACCCCGCGGGACATCCCGATCTCGGATGTCCCGCGGGGTGGGAGGTGATCGGCCCGGGAATCTTACAGATTTCCGGGCCGATCACCTCTCGGTGTTGGTCCACTTTAACGTTTTCAAATTGAAGAAGAAATTGCAGAGATATTGAAGTTTCCAGTTTCACCTTACGATTTATCTTTTGAAATATTTGGGTGTGGCCTTTGGCTCTGTGATGCCACATAATAATCAGCATTATGGGCGGGGTCTGTAAGACAGGCATTCTCATCACCCTGGCTGTTCTCCCTCTCCCAGTGTCCACAATCTGATGATGCAGAGCTTTACACCACCAGCTTTGCACTATTATTGGTGGTCTGTGGCAAAGGAATTCAGGGGGTGTGCCACTACTTAGTCTTGTTTCTTTTTTCAGATGTAGCTGTGTTCTGACAGAGAGAGAGGGCAGCCATGATGAGGTGAGCTGCTGAATTTGAGTTTATGCACTTTGCCTACTGAGTCCCTTTTTAAAGAGGATCATCTGACCTACAATTCCCCCCATCGGCCCCTACTTTTCTTTCATCCGGCTGCTTTAAAGTGGGCCAACACCCAGGGGTGATCGGCCTGGGAATCTATAAGATTCCCGGGCCGATCACCTCAAACACCGCGGGACATCCGAGATCGGGATGTCCCGCGGGGTGTAACCCCCCCCAAAACCCTGAAAAATCCTTACCTCTCCAGCCGCTGCTTCCGCCGCCTCTCTCGCGCTCCTCTAGACGTGCGCGCGCCGGCCGTCTCTGAATGGCCGGCGCGGGCACGCACATGTCAAGAGTGACGCGCGGGAGGCGGCGGCGGGCGCGATCCCTTGTCCGTCGACGGACGTCACTTGTCCGTCGGCGGGCATTGGACAGCGCACTCACGTGGGAGCGTGGAGAGGTGAGTTTTCGGGGTGTTTGGGGGGGGTTTCAGCCAGCGGGGCACCCCAAATCGGGGAAGTGGACCAATACCCAGGATAGTCAAAATCCTGGGTGTTGGTCCACTTTAAGGCCTGATCCTCTGCCCTTGCCCACCATATGTAAATGAAACCATGGCTTTAGCCGTGTTCTTCAGAGTCCTGCTCAGCGAAGTCTTGTGGGATTTCAGGTGGCTCCATTGCATCCCATTCATGGGCACTGCGCAGGCGTGATATCAGGGGCCACATGGGGCCTGATGTGATGCAAGATGGCGCTGTCTGTCAGGGAGGTGTTTTTACTTCCCCTGATGTTTCTCTTTAAGTTTCAGTCGAGGTTTGGCCTCTTAGCACTATTTTTGGAATTTTATTTGACTGGAAGATCTGAAAGGATCTTTACACACTGATTTGGGAGCCCAGAACGAGGTACCTGGGGGGAAGGGGGTTAACACTACAATCATTGTCTGGGCAAAAATAAAAATAAAGGATAAATACTCTCCAATGACTGGCCCTATACTGGGAGTTGCCTCATCCAGTGTTCTCCCTGCTCATAACAACGGCCTGTGGTCATCTGGCTGCCTCCTCGCATCAGTCACAGTGACTGGCCACACCTGCTTCCCTCATTCCAATAAAGGAGACTTGTTGTGAATAGAACGGGTGTGGCCAGCATCGGTGACAGATGCTGTAACAATTCAGCCAATGTCGGTAAGTTTCAGTGCAAGACTACTGTCTACTGTTTTTTATTGTTGCCGGACAGGGACTTTGAGACGTTTTGGGTCATGTGTTTAATGCTGTTGTGGTAAAACTCTGAAGCTTTTGCTAGCAATTGTTATTAATTACTATGAAGGCCAGTTGCCACCCACATTGTAAGACCTGCTTGCGCAAATGACCCATTTACATACATAAATATGTATCCTAAAACTAGTATGCCTAGGAGTTAATCTGATTTGTTCTGTGTGAATTTTCTCTGGTTATGTAGACCTTGACAGTTTTCTTAAATCCATCGGAGCTCAGGCAATTACAATTTGAAATAGCATTCTAATTGGCTCTGTTAGTGCTATGTACAGAATACCACTGTTGGATGGAATAAAAAAAATGGATTCGATTACCGCGCTAAGTTTGTATGTTTCAAAAATACTATCCTTTACAAAGTGCAACTGCTCAACGTGTTGTAACCTGAATATCCAACAGATTTTTCAATAAAGTATAGTAATATAACACAGAGCAGTTATAATAATTATTTCAATGAGCATATCCAACTATTGCGGAAAAGTCCCAGTGTTGTCCCGCAGGCACATGCACAATTTCAACGTAGCTGAGGTAAATCTTATAGCACCATTCCACGTGCCCACCACCTTATAGGTTATGCTCTTACCAAAGGGAGGTTTAGTTATCAGCCTTTTTATTATATATCTCCGTGGGGTTTCTCCTGGGTTGACTTGCAATTATCTGTGGAGCTCCTCTTAATATAGGTCCCAAATGCTCCTTCCACAGGTCACTGATATAAGGAGCATGTGCCTTCGCACCAGCTCATTTAAAATTTCACCATAAAACAAGGAGAAAAGGGATCTAATAAAATTTTAATAAAAAGGGATTTTAATAAAAATATATAAAAAGTGCGGCGGCGACACTACTATACTGCAGTCCTTGGAATCTTGTTACCAGCGACGGTTCCTCTTCCCCCTCCTACCACCATCGGTCGAGGTGACCTTGTTTTTATGGTGAAATTTTAAATGAGCTGGTGCGAAGGCACATGCTCCTTATATCAGTGACCTGTGGAAGGAGCATTTGGGACCTATATTAAGAGGAGCTCCACAGATAATTGCAAGTCAACCCAGGAGAAACCCCACGGAGATATATAATAAAAAGGCTGATAACTAAACCTCCCTTTGGTAAGAGCATAACCTATAAGGTGGTGGGCACGTGGAATGGTGCTATAAGATTTACCTCAGCTACGTTGAAATTGTGCATGTGCCTGCGGGACAACACTGGGACTTTTCCGCAATAGTTGGATATGCTGATTGAAATAATTAATTATAACTGCTCTGTGTTATATTACTATACCACTGTTGGATGGTACGCTTTTTGCCACTGCGTTCAGATGCTGCTAGGTACCGAAAAGAATATGCAGAGTATATGTTTAGGAATATTTTGATGGGAGTGAGCTTGAGACTAAATGTTTTGAATACAAAGAGAAAGGGTTAACATCCAGTTTAACGTTACACCCGCATACAAGTGTGTTTGTTGATTAACACAGCAGTTTAGCCTTAGATTGCCTGCGAGCGTGTGGGAGGATAAATTCTGAGGAAGGTATCCACAGAGCCATGAGTCAGCATGGAGAGAGTTTTAAAAAAAAAAAATGTATACAAGTGATCACTTGTGTGCGGGTAGTCCATATGGCTAAAGCAGTTTCCATCGCACAATATCTTTGGCCTACATGGATGCAGGATGATGATTTATTTTGATGTTTGTTAGATTTTTGTCCCAGAGAGGAATTGATACCGGTAAGCCAGGCTGCAGTACATCTGTTGGCTTAGGCCCTATTTCTCATTTTCTTATGTCGCCACTGTTACTTTTGTGGGTTGAAAAAATGACTGATTCACCTTTCACATCTGCAGCACAAGAGCATTGTGATCCTGTTGGATTCCCCCCCTGACACCACGGGACTAGGCAAACCTATACTTGTCAGCAGCAGCCTATCAGGTTCTCCTAACAGTCTTTGTGCACATGGTGAACCTAACAGGCTTGCTGTAGTCGCATGCATGGCAGGCATGAGGTTAATTGCAAAAAAGAAGAGTATAGGCTTTCTGGCAGGTGGATGCACAGCAGGGCACCCCAGATCGGCAACCCCCCACGCTGCAGGAGGCGGCCTAGTCCATTTTGGCTGGGTTTCCTCTCTTAATTATGCATATTTTACTGCCCACTTGCCCACAGTAAAAAGGGTTAATGGCATCAGTTTTTATTTTATATTATTCTGGGGAGATGTATAGCTTCTGGTGCTTTCCTGCTTTGCAGTTGGAAGTGTAAGCTAAATCATCCTTTTATCAGTGAGCATTATTATGTTGTGTCAGCAGTTGCAGTTCCTTGCTGTTTTTCCATGCTAAACTATTTCCTTTGGATTCAGCAGTTTCCTTTATAAGTTGGGCAGGCATCTCCCTGCCTCTTCCTTCCTCTTGCTGGTACATCCAGAAGTGGTGCTGTCTCTTCATTGTTGCAAATCTTCAAAGAGGTTTGGCTGGGATTCATGTGCCCACATCTTATTTTGCATTGAATTATATCATTTGTTGTATAACGGTCGCCTCATTCACTCACCATCCTGTTGCTCCCACGACACAGACTCGAGCGAGAACAAGCTCGCTGACTGGCTGAGAAGCATGCTCAACCTATCGGAGCACATGCTTTCACTCGCCTCCGATGACTGCTAAGCAACTGAAGGGAGTAGAGTGCACCGACTGCTGCATCCCCGGCTCACCACCTAGCCATTGCACGCCTGCGCCTCACATTCAAAAAGGCCAGGCGGGAGTGTGTGCACGGTTAGAAGTGAGCCGAGACACGGCAAGGGCTCCGGGCAAGGTGAGTGAAACTGCCTTCTGGGGGGTTTTAAACAGCGGGGCATCCCGCTTTGGAGTCTTAGACTTCAGGGCCTCTGATGTTCCTCTTGAAGATACTTAAAGTGGACCAACACCCAGGATATTGACTATCCTGGGTTTTGGTCCACTTCGATGGAGCACTCTGATCGGGGGTGCCCCGTTGTGTGAAAGCCCCAAAAACTCACCTCTCCCACGTGACCGCTGCAGCCAATCCCCGCCGGCGGACAAGCGGGAGGCAGCGACGGACAGGAGAGTGCGTCCGCCGCCGCCTCCCGCGCGTCACTCTTACAGGGCGCACGCCTGTGCCGGCCATTCACAAACGGCCGGCACGGGTGCGCGTCCTGCTAGAGGGACGCGCGGGAGGCGGCGGTGGGCGCCGCTGGATCGAGGAGCAGGTAGAGATTTAGGGGTTTCTGGGGGGTTTCACACAGCGGGGTGCCCCGCAGTCAGGGAGCTGATCGGTCCGGGAATCGTATAGATTCCCGGGCCAATCATGGGAGGGTGTTGGTCCACTTTAAAATGCAATGGTGAATGCAAGCTAAAGTAACTCCCACCCCCCATCCCTGTCTTTCAGCATTTTTCCAGCATTTAAAGTCAACGTGTAAAAAAAAAGTCAGCAGAGATTTGCACATCTGGTTGGGAAAGGTTTGGCCTTTATCCCACTGGGATGTGTGCAGGAATGTGTGTGTGTTTTGCTGGTTGCTTGTATGGCAGACACGTGAAGCCTGCAGATTTATGTGATGCAGTTTCACTTTGCTTATTATATAATCAAGATTCCCAAATCCTTGTTCTCTTTCAGCTTATTCTTCATCATGGGAGAAAAGAACTGAAGCCCATCCACAATGATCGGAGGTCTGTTTATCTATAATCACAAGGGAGAGGTCCTGATCTCCCGAGTGTACAGAGATGACATTGGGTAAGTTGCACAGTTTTCCCAGCTGCAGGCCTAGTTTTTCTCTTGCTTCACAGCGATGAGGGTGGGAGGAAATAAGTAATTGAATTTGAGGGTTACCCCCTGGAACAGTTTACCAAACCTTCTTTGCCAAAAATGTATTTGTACCTTTTTTGTACCTTTTTTTTTTTATACTACTAGTAATTTTAAAATGTCAGTTAATTTTTAAAGCATGAGATGGGATGACATTGAAAGGGATTTGTTGCTTTTAAATTGGGCTCATTGTATGCCCATATCGTAAGCCTTTCCCATCCCGTATTATCTCCACCTCCCACCATCTACTCTGAAGCTGCATCTCTCAGTCACTTTAAGGACTGGAAACTGGAGCACCCTCTGTCCACCACTGTTCCTCAAATAGTTTCCATTTATCTGCTGTTAATGTCAAAACAGGTCCAGTGCTGCAAAACACTTATTCGTGTTATTGCAAAAACGACACTAAAGCTGTGGCCAGAAAAGCATCTTAAATGAGCATAATCTTAAAAAAATGGCCTTATGGTAAAACCACTATAGCTGCAGCTTCTGAAAGTAAAAGTACACTACTGTAAACCTGCTTCTTATGTAGCATCCCCTTTGTACAGCCTCATTTGTTCCTTACAAGTACTTGTAGAGCCGTCTTGTCTGCCAAGTAGAAACATTCTTGTCCCTTGAAGACTGATCTCTCAATTTAAAAAGGTTGAGGTGCTTCCACTACTTGGGCATTATTTAGAAAGTATGTCAACAGAATAACGCCTAAAAATGCCTGAAATTAGGCATTACTGCTCTCTGTACTCCCAATTTCATGTAAGTCACATGACTGCTGAAGGCTGGTGTTTTGTTGTGACCACACGAAAAGCTTGTTTTGGATCTGCTTCCTTGGGCATCTTGTTGGGTTAAGACTAGAAATCCCAAGCAGTTATTGCTAGTGCATGGCTTGTGCACAATGATTGAGCTATAGTGGCATACAGCAAAGGCAAGCATGTTTGAAATAGAACCTACACTTTCTCATCTGTTCAATTCTGGGGCACCACCAGTAGCATGTGTGGTTTAATATCAGACGTAAGCGGGGCCTATATATGGCACGCTGTGGCAGGAGTGCCATTACCAAAGCCAGTACTTTCATGAACACTCGTGGGGCAGTGGACAGTCTGAACAGCAGTGCCGCAAATTAGAAATGTCGGGCAACCACTGCAAAGTGACCAGGGAAGATCGGGCCATGCAGATAAGCATCCTTTATGGCAGCCTTTTCCACATACTACTGTCTGCTCCTTTTTGTATAGAATGCCCTATGTAGATTGAAAAAGAATTGGCAAATTGAATACTGGTTTAGACATTTGGGCTAGAATATTCCACTGGCTGTTTGCGGCCCTGCTTATCTGCTGTCTGTCTTAGTATGCACGTGCTGGTGTTTCAGTAAAAAATAGGTTTGCTTTAAAGCCTTACTCGTATTGTTTGTGGGAATGGTTTGAACCTGTGTAAAATTCTGCTTTGTAACCCTGTTTTGGAGATTCATACTCCCTTCCTGTCTTTGGTGACCAAAATGTATTTTGGTAATTTTAACAAGAAGGCCAGGGGTGTTGCTGGTACAGTAAAAAATATTGTTTTATGTCCCAGGAATTGGTGACTAAACAGATGGTAGGTGTTTATAATGGAGTCATAGACTGCAAAACAAAACTTAAATTGATTCAGCAGACAAAGAAAAGCGTGTACTTCCCTTTTATCCCTCGCAGGCGATCAGTAATTCTCCTGATTGCTAGATCACAGCCTGCTCCGGAGCCCTCACTTGTCGCATCGGCCCGGGCCTAAAGTCCTTTCACCGGCAGTTCTGACCCCAGCCATCAGCCACCCAGCCTAAAATAGTTAGTATAAATGAGTTGAGTTTTAAATAAGGGCATAGAAGTAGCAAATATAATAAAATAAAGCATGCAGCTTTTTTTTTGTATGCAAGTAGTGGGCAAGCCAATTTGATTTAGAGCAGCAAACCTAGTCTGTTTCTGGTAGCCAAACTGCTTTTTGTTTCATTTTGTTGCACATGTCATATATTTTCTTCCGTCTCCTACTGTTTGTTTTTCTCTGTTTTCTCGGCATGTACAGAAGTACTGTTTTTTGCCTTTCTGAAAGGATCTCCTTCCTGAATGTATTATGTTATCTTCCTGGGTCTTTGGTGGGTGTTACGTTATTTTCGTATTTTATTTCTAACCCTTTCTTTCATTGCTGTCACTGTCCTTTTCCTTGCTGGTGCCATCTCTTTCCATCTCATCACCTCATTGGCTACTATAGCAATAGGTAAGATCACTGTTCCTGCTGCAAGAACCCTGTAGTGGCAGCTCCTTTCCAGTGTACTTCTGCCATTTATGCAGAGCCGGTTTTGGCTGCCATTTTGTTAACCTTAACCAGTTGCATTGATCTATTAAACACTATGGTTTGCCGTGTTTATTTTAACATTTTTAGTTGAGATGACGTTCAAGAGCTACTGTATTCATCTGTTGCCTTGTCACTGCTAAAGACTCGTACAGCTGCCCTGCTAGGGGATGGGCAATTTCTAACTTTTTTTGTAATTGGCGTGATATGTATTGCAAAATTCTAGATAAATATGTTTCAAGGCCTATCTGTAGTCCTAAATTAAAACTCCCCTCCAAGTTAGTTGTTTCAGTGATGAGCTGAGAGTGGTAGAGATCTCCTTCTGTTTTAAGCTGACTTAAAGTGGACCAAAACCCAGGTCCTATAGAAATCTATCAGATTCCAGGGCTACTTGATTCCCTTTCTCTGCGGCATCCAGATTTGGGATGCCCCCTTTCCTGTGTGAAGCCCCCAGGTTGCCTGGTAAACGCGCCTTCTCTCCCTGTCCGCGGGCACCCAACGCTCCCTGCTATACCTTTTAGCAGGGCTTGTGCTTGCTCCAGGCATTTGTGTTAGAGGGTAGCGAGGATGTGGCCACCGGCATGCTCGGGTCCACTCAGCTTGACCCTGCTGGAGCCAAGTACTTAGACGTGCCTAGACGAGCTTACGTCAGCAGATCCGAATGCGCTGATTGGACCAACGGCCACGCATGTGCCGTAGGACTAGAGAAAGATGAGGTAGACTAGGCAACATAGGGGGGTTTCACATAGTGGAACAAGGAAGCATCTTCCCAACATGTTCCAGTCTGGGAACACTGAAATAACTGTACTCAGCATGGCTAGTAATAGTGTGTTTCCCAGCCTTAATGAGCAAGGGAAACTGAGATCAGGTTAGTATGGTTAGGGCAGTGGGGAGACCTATTTGCGGTCATCTCATCACTGCTGCAGCTGTCCAAGGAGTAAGAGTAAGTAAATGTGTTCATTTTTGTTTTAGCTAAAAAATGTACAGATGATTGTATTCTTGATCAACTGAAAAAAGTCAGGGAAATCTATCAAAAAGATCTCCCAAAATGATCTTATATTGAATCTTAGCTGGTGAAAAACGTATACATTTGAAAAAGTATGGGAGGATAAAATAGACACAATAGAGCGCTACTAGTTGTATCTGTTAATTGTAGGACCTTTTGGTAAGGGTTACCTTAAGTCTTATGCAGTGCAAAAGTTGGGCATAACTTTCCAATGGCTAACACACCTATCCTAAAGATGTGTTTGTAATGCATGCTGTTTAATTCACTATCTTTTACTACCATGTTTAACAAGTTAATGTGATCAGGTTTTTATACTGTGTGTTATTTGGGGCAATGCTTTCCTAATGACTGTCTGCCTGCCTTTATTCTGTGACATACAGTTGCACTATTTCAGAACATGCATATGTCAGTGCACAGATGTGCTGGAATATGTGCTTCACATGCAATGCATACAGCAGGGCATAGTCATGGGATTAAACTTGAAGTTTAATCAGTAAAATGCAGTGCACTTTAGCACCTTAAGAAATGGCGCATCTGTAAGTGTTTGTTAAGATGACAGGCCATACATTTGGCCAATTATGTTACTCGGAGGGCTTTCTATCAATGTAAAAAAAAAATAAAAATATATCTTTCTTGTAGCCAGCACCCAAAACTCTGCATGCTGTTCTGATTATATCCTGAGTCAGGATAGTCTGTTCTATCCCTGCCCCTTTGTCTGTTATCTTAGGATTTCCATCCCATGAAGCCTTGATGTGAAAACAGAAAGTGGGCCACGGTGGCTGTACAGAAAAGATTGTCAAATTGCTTTGTTTCATTTAAAGTCCATGTCCAGGCCTGAAAATAAATGAATAAATTAAAAGAAAAAAGGCTTTTGGTGGTGTCCATCAATATGGCTATATGCCTACTCATATTCATAGTAATGGAGCCAGGTGCCAAGTCGGGGCATGCTGATGGCATCTTGGCACGTCTCCTCCGGAGCTGGAAGATGGAATCGCTGGCTCGCTCCCCTCTAAGTATGATGTTAGTTCTGGATGGAGAAGTTGCTGGTGAACACCCGACCTGCCAGGAGGAGCTGCGGGGGGACCAAAGGGGAGTATAGACTGCTTTTGCCTGGCAAATCCTTTCAAAGAGGAAGATCAGACCTAAAATAAAAAGGCCCAATTCCCCCCCTCGCCCCCTACTTACCCTTTGGATGTAGCAGGCAGCTGCGACATCTGGCTGCTTCAGGGCCCGATCCTCACATGCCTGCCGCCTGCTTAGCCGTCGCTAACTGACAAGCATGGCTTTAGCCATACTCTACAATGTCCCACACTGATTTTGCAGCTCTGCAAAGTCTTGATTTAGGGTGGCTCCACTACATCCCATTCAAGCGCAAGATCGAGGGCTGTGTGCAGTGCCCAATGGGATGCAAGATGACACCGCCTGTCAGGAGGTTGCCCAGAAGATGAATCCCCTGGTGAGGTGAGTAATTGTGAAACTGGAGGGTGGGGGTTTAACCTCCCCTAATGTTCCTCTTTAAAGGGGAGTAAAACCCTTGCACCATGGTCCTGGAGTCTGACTACCTCATGCCTACATCCTGATTTCCGATCACCTGCAAAACGCACATTTCCCAGTTGTTCCATAGTGCTTTTGCTGCCACATTATTACCCTCCTTTTAGATGAGGTGCACTCCAGTGGGATGACACCAAGAAGCCATCTAGCCTTTTTATCAAAAGGTTTCACGCAGAGCAGCTCACAAGGTTTCCAGTAATGTTGCATAATCTGAATATATCCTGTCTTAAGGTTCCCTTATACTGGCCAGCTATTGCATAGGTGATGCCATTTTAAGATAATTACCAGTCTCTGCCGCTGCAGATGGCCCTACCCTTAAGTAGCTGGTAGGGACTAGGCCTGGACTGATCGCTAAGCCACCCTAAAGAGCCTGTGCAGTTGTGTAGAACTACTTCCTACAAAACCCAGCATTGAACAGCGGGGGGGGGGGGGGGGTAGGTTTTTCATGAGACCTGTAAATTCTTACCTTGTGCTGGTATGTGTGCGTTTGTGGCATGGGGTTATATATTTAACCTATATTTCACCTTTAAATTGGCTAAAAAAAAACAAGTGAGTCTTAATGCAGCCATATTAAACGGGCTGTTTCTGCGCACAATAGTTTTTGTGTAGTAAAAACTTTTCTAATCTCCCCCACAGAAGGAACGCAGTGGATGCTTTCCGAGTCAATGTCATCCATGCTCGACAGCAGGTGCGTTCTCCCGTCACCAACATTGCTCGGACCAGCTTCTTTCATGTTAAGCGCTCAAACATCTGGTTGGCAGCTGTCACCAAGCAAAATGTCAACGCAGCCATGGTGTTCGAGTTCCTCTACAAGATGTGTGATGTCATGACCGCATATTTTGGCAAAATCAGCGAGGAAAACATCAAGAACAACTTTGTGCTGATTTATGAACTGCTAGATGGTAAGACATTGTGTTGATTGTGGGTCTTTAAGAATATATAACTACGTAGCTGGGCTTTTAGTGATCCACGTAGCTTTTAGATGGTGAAAAGAAGAAGTCTATACTTGCAACCAGACCCTGCCCTCCCTCCCTCAACATATGTTTTTTGTTGGACCATTGCACCCCTTTCCCCTCGCCCTACCCCATTGCAGCATCTTACCTGGGACCAGTAAATGAATGCATTACCTGGATACTTTTAATGTTTTAGTCCAGGGACCAGATTGACCTTATGACAGCATTAAATGTGCTGTTCTTTACACTTACTTTCCAAAATCCTATCCATTGTGTCTTATTTTATGAGTTGGCTGCTAGGGTTTTTTTAGTTCTTGCCTTTCTCCTAGTCGGGGAGGTTTGCGTATGTGTCTGGCTTATCTTAAAAAGGAACTAAAGTCAAGACAGCCAATGCTTCCCTCTTTGCATACCCTCGATTGTAATCGAGCTACTGTCAACTACCTTTAAGGTTTGATGTGCAAGCCCATCTGGCAATCCCCCCACTGGTTCCCTGTCATCATGTGATTGGCAGCCATACATGGGAATAAGAAAGTGGTAAGCATTGACTGGCTTGACTTTAGTTCCTCTTTAAAGGTTATTGATTCAGATGTTTCAGTCAGATCATAAAGAAGCCAGTTTGTTTCTGCTTTGTCAAACAGAAATCCTGGACTTTGGTTACCCTCAGAACTCAGAAACTGGAGCACTGAAAACATTCATCACTCAGCAGGGCATTAAGAGTCAGGTAAATGAAGAATGACGGTGCTTATCTAATTTCCATTTGCCTTATACTGGAAGCCTGCCTTTTCAGTCAAATATAAAAACTTAGAAAGAATAGGTCAATGCTTAGATAACCTGGTGGTGATTATTTGTTTAAAGCCCAAACATAGGGTTTGCCTCTGCCATTTTACCTCTTTTGGGCACTCGGGTGCCACCTTAGTTATTCAGAAATTAACTTATTTAGAAAGCCATTCGCTGACATGAGCTGGGTCACTGCTGTATCATAAATACAGATGTGTGTAGGCTCATTTTAACTATGTAGGCTCACTGTACAGTGCTTATTCTAAGTATGTCACACACCCCACTTCAGACTTAATAATTACACTAGGGTTAACGCACCTCTAGGTGGCAGCATTGCAGAGGACTTCTCCAAAAAACTTCAACAGGCCCCTCCCGGTCTATACATACCTGGTACCTCCCAAGAACCTCCCAGTGTTGTTCTCTGCAAGGTGGCGACAAGACAGAAGAAAGAAGTCTCCTGTTTGCAGGTAGCCGGGGTATCCCCCCGGCAGCCCCCTCCCCCCCCGTGGTCTATTTCTGCGCGGCTTTTGTTTGAATGTGTTCTATGTAATGGCAGCCTCCCAGCTTCGGCTGTAGGCCGGGCAATAAGGTAGCCGGCACCATTGGGGCCTAGGAGATTAGCTCCTCCGCTCGACCCTTCATTGCGGGGCATAGCGGGATTCCCGGAGTGGTGATCCGGATGTGGGATGCCCCCTTTTTTTATAGGAGTTAGTGGTCAGGTTGTCCTTGCCCTGGGGGTTGTGTCTCTTCCGGGGTGTGGGACGCGCTGGGGACAGTGTCATGCTTTACTATGCACATGTTGTGTGAGTGCGCTGCTGCGCTTTCCCTTTGTGATTTTACTTTGTGATTTTACTTTGTGATTTTACTTGTGCCTTCACTGTCTGTTCATGGCTGTGTGTGTGTGTTTCTCCCCTCAGGAGCCGGGGGGGGGGCGGGGCCTCGCGGCGTGCTGCGCCGCGGTCCCGCGGGGGGCTGGGCGCCGTATTCGGCGCCTGCAGCTTGTTTGCCCGGCTGCTCAGGGGAGACATTGATCAGTGTGTGGGTCTGTGTTCTCCGACGCTGTATTCCGGGAGCCGGCGGGTGGCGCCGCCGGCCCCGTGATCGAGGTCTGATGGCGGTCCCCGCAGGCAGACGCTGTCGCTGCCTGGGGGCGGGGTCGCGCGCGTGGGCCGCGCACGGATTGGACGGCCTGAGGGGCGGGGCCTTCTCGGCTCCCGCGCTCCCGGAGCTTCTCTCTTCCTCCGTCCTCGGTGTGCTGGCCGCCATCTTCTGCTGGCTGCGCGGTTCCTCTTCTCTCCAGGTAGGCTGTTCTTGGGCCATGTCAGTGACCCCTCGGATCCTTCCTTCTCCCTTGCCTCCCTCCTCGCCCCGGCGCAGCTTGATGGTGCTGGTTGGCATTAACCACTTCCGTTGTTCTGGTTAATGGGGGGGGGGGGGTGGTGTAAGGGAGGTTTTGTATATTATGCGGTGTTTTTTGGCATGGTGCTGATTGACGCCTGTCTCTCTCTCCCTTTGTGTTTTTCAGATCCTGGGATCCCGTCTGGCAGGGCTCTCCCGGTCATATATACCTGGCTCGTGGGGGGTGTTTTTTGTCCTTGCAATATATTTATATATATATATACACTTATTTGTATTTTTATTAGGGCCTTAGGCGATTCCCCTGGGTCAGGATTTTGTGTCTGTCCTTAGACAAGTGTTAGGTTATTAAGGGGCATCCCGGGTCGCGTACCGCATAAATCCCTGGGTTCTGCAAATACCATAATTTCACCACATGGAGGTTGCCACAGATACCGGGAATGGTTCTTCGGGACAATCCAAGGTGTGCGGGGGTTGTGGGGCTCCGCTCCAGGGAGATGATGTCATTTTGTGTATCCCTTGTGCACAGCAGAACATTGCACGGCAGTCCAGTACTCCGGTGCCTAGCACTTCGTCAGCCGCGCCATCTCCCTCTCCCCCTCGCTTATTCCGGACCCCGTGTGACGTTGTCCTGGGCGGGGATTCGCAGTCTGAGGTATGTGCCCGCTTGACCAGCCTTGAGAAGCGGTTTTCGGCTATAGCCGCTCAGAAGGTTTCAGCTAAGCGGAAGCATCTGTCTCCGCCTCCGCCGGATTCAGATGAGGAAGTTGTGGGAGATCTGGATTGGTCGGATCGTCCCCGTGAAGAAGGTGAGCTCATTGAGGATGAAGATTCTGATGTTCAGCAGTTGCTGGGTTCTGAGGGAGATCAGGATGATGGCCTCCCTCTTGATTCCTCTACCATTTTGAGCCAGATGTTTGAGGTTTTGGATTTGGAGCCTCCGGTGGTTGCTCCCAGGCCCAAGGGTCAGCTTTTTGGGGTTTCCAAGCAGCGTCTGGAATTTCCCAGCCAACAGCACTTTGAAGAAATTGTCTTCAAGCAATGGGAGCAACCTACACGTCTTGTTGGTGTGCCGTCTAGCTGGGATAGGAAGTATCCCTTTCCGGCGGAATTGATGAAGCATTGGTCTGTCCCCCCTGAGGTTGATACTCCGGTCTTGGGACTGTCCAACACGGCGGTCGTGCATTCCCCTGACACGACTTCGCTCAGGGACGGTGAGGATCGCCGGGTTGATCAGCTTGCCCGTCATGGTTTTGTATGTGCGGGTTCGGTGTTAAGGCCTGTCTGTGCTTCGGCTCTTTTGACTTTTGCTGTCAGGTCTATTGTCAGGGACTTGGGGGTGGATCTCGAGCCCTCCAGTGATAAGTCCCTTGGGCTTAAGCGCTGTGATGCTTTTTTGTCCTTTATCCTGGCCGCTCAGGAGGATGCCATGCTGATGTGTGGCAGGGCTACTGCCTTGCTGGTAGCTATCCGGCGCTGTGTGTGGTTGAGACAGTGGACGGCTGATTTTAATTCTAAAAGATCGCTCACGGCTCTGCCCTTTATGGGTTTGAGGCTTTTTGGTGAGAGGCTGGACTCTGTTGCCAAGGGAGGTAAGTTACCTCAGCGCAAGAAATTTCGTCGTTCCTTTCGGGGGATGGTATCGTTCAATCCGTCCTTTCGGGGAGTTGGCGCCGGTAGAGGTGCGGGCTCCTCGGCCCCCAGGGGCGGCAGTTGGAATAGGGGCAGAGGCCGTGGCCGTCCCACCCGCGTCTGGGGTGCCAAGCCCAAGCCGGCTGCCAAGCCCATCCAGCAATGAGGGGGCGCCCTCACCCGTTCGGGTGGGGGGACGGTTGCAACTTTTCTCCCGGGTGTGGGACCAGGAGGTCCCGGACAGATGGATCCGGGAGGTGGTTTCGGCCGGTTACAAGTTGGAGTTCGAGTCCCTTCCTCCTCCAAGGTTCTTCAGGTCTCGGGTGTCTTTGGATCCTTTGGCCGCGCAGGGGCTCCTGGCGGCAGTAAGGAATCTTCTGGATTTGGCCGTCATTTGTCCGGTTCCTCCTTCAGAGGTGGGACGCGGGTTTTATTCCAATCTCTTCACGGTCCCCAAAAAGGACGGGTCCTTCCGTCCTATTCTGGATTTGAAGTTTCTCAACAGGTTTATTCGTCCTCGGAAGTTTCGCATGGAGACCCTGCAGTCGGCGATCGGTTCGCTTCGGCAGGGGGACTTTGGAGGGCTCAAAAGGAGGAGCCATAAGAGCAGAAAGAACCAAGTTCAAGTCCCAAACTGGGAGCAAAGGCTTCCTAGGAGGCCGCACATGGAGAGCTTATATTGATTGGTGTGAGGCTAGGTCTTTTCTGTGTCTAGGATTTTGGAGTTCCTTCAGACGGGTCTGGACTCTGGTCTTCAGTTGAGTACCTTGAAGGGGCAGGTTTTTGCTTTGTCAATTTTTTTTTTTTTTTTCCAGAAATCTTTTGCTAGTCATTCCTTGGTCAAGACTTTTTTCCAGGGGGTCTCGCATGTGCGGCCTCCTAGGAAGTCTTATGGCTCCTCCTTTTGAGCCCTTGCGGGATGTTGCTTTGTCCATTCTTACTCAGAAGGTTGCCTTTCTGGTGGCCATTACTTCGGTTAGGCGTGTTTCGGAGCTGGCTGCTTTGTCTATTCAGGCTCCTTATTTTGAGGATCATCAGGACAAAGTGGTTTTTCGTTACAAGTCAGATTTTCTCCCTAAAGTGGTTTCTGCTTTTCATCTTGACCAGGACATTGTTCTTCCTTCTTTGTGTCCTAAGCCTAAGAATGTCAAGGAGCGTGCTTTGCACTGCTTGGATGTGGTTCGTTGTGTCAGGTTCTATCTTCGTGCGACGTCTTCTTTTCGAAAGACTGATGCCTTTTTTGTTGTGCCATGTGGGCCTTGGAAGGGTTTGGCTCCGGCCAAATCTTCCATTAGTAAATGGATTCGTCAGGCCATTGTTGGTGCTTATTTGGCTAAGGGGAAGGATCCTCCTTTCCAAATTACTGCTCATTCTACTCGTGCGGTTGGTGCGTCCTGGGCTTTTCAGCACCAGGCTTCTGTTGAACAAGTGTGTAAGGCTGCAACTTGGTCTTCTGTTCATACTTTTTCTAAGTTCTATAAGGTTGATGTGCGGGCTTCAGCGGATGCTGTTTTTGGCCGCAAGGTTTTGCAGGCTGCAGTGGTTTGAATTTTTTCTGCGTTATTGCCTGTTCGGATACCCACCCTTTTATGGACACTGCTGTTGGATGTCCCTAGTGTAATTATTAAGTCTGAAGTGGGTGCGTGACATACTTAGAATAATACCATTTTGTGAATACTCACCTGTAAAATGGGTATTATAAGTATGTCACACACCCCACTTCACCCGCCCTTTTCGGTATCCTGGCTCTCTATTTGGTGAAGTTTGGTTCTTTACGTTGAGGGTTACATTGTTTGGTTCTGGTACCTTGTCTTACTGCTGTTCTAACACTGGGAGGTTCTTGGGAGGTACCAGGTATGTATAGACCGGGAGGGGCCTGTTGAAGTTTTTTGGAGAAGTCCTCTGCAATGCTGCCACCTAGAGGTGCGTTAACCCTAGTGTAATTATTAAGTCTGAAGTGGGGTGTGTGACATACTTATAATACCCATTTTACAGGTGAGTATTCACAAAATGGTATTTTTAATTGCGGACGTCTGTAAATATATTAACAAATACATAAGATTTGCATATGTAATTTATAGATGCCCTAAAACACTGTTTCTCAAACTGCAGTATATGTACCCCAGGGGGTACTCGGCAATGTTCAAGGGTGGACCAACAGATTCGCTCTGATAGGTCCTGTATATTTTAACACTAAAACATTATTCTTCAAAGTGCTTTAAGAACAGTGACCTACTCGGTAGCATTAGTAATCGGTTTCCCCCCTTTAGTTGCAAGTTTGTCGCTAGGGGGTACTTGGCATAAAAAGGTTGGTAATGCTTTCTGTAATTATTGGGGAGTTAATAAAAACTCCCCAAACCTGGCTTGCTCATTCCCCACCCCCCTCCAGTTTCACTTTATACAACGTTTGACTTACATGTCCAGTTGCATCGCACTCCGGCATTCCTAAGTCCTGCACTGTCTCCATCGGGCAGCGCCATCTAGCCTTCCTGTCATGCACTGCGCAGCCCCTCAAATCTCGCGCATGTGCAGTGTCCCTGCATAGACTGCAATGACACCTGGCGCAGAAGAGCGTGAGATCTGAGGAGCAGCGCAGGACATTTGGAGAGAGGACGGCTAAGCCTGCTGCAATCACTCAGTGTCAGCTAAGGTGGGGGTGGAAATGGACCAGGAATACTGCTGGATGTCTGTGTTTTAGATAATGCCAACATCCAAAAGGGAGGGGGAAGGGATGTTTTTAGAGAGGAACGTCAAAAAAATCTAATGTTCCTTTTTAAGTGTCCCACGCTCATCAAAAAGTTGCTTTACAGAGATCGTTCCAAAGGTTTAACCTGAAATTGCATAATGAATGGAGCAAATTTCTATACATAGACATTGGCCTACAGATAATTTTCGGTTTAAATTTGTGCTGGGGGTTTGTTAGTTTAATGCTGCTTTAAAAAACATATTATGTATATTTTGTGTGTAAGATGTGTCCTAATACTTTGAACATAAAATGTGCTTTGAAAGTTTATACTACTTTAGCTTGTAATGTTTGCTTTGTTTGTTTTTGTGTGTTGGGGATACTAACTGCTTTTGCCTACTTTAGATCGCACAGCCTAACTGTACTTCTCATTTTTATTTCCTGGCCTGCTTGTTCGCTCTTCCCGCGTTTGTTCCCGCGTTGCTTCTCCTCTGCTTCATGTGGCTGGACATGTAGCACCAGGTAGGCGTGAGTGTATTAGTGGGAGGCTGGATCTTGCTTGGTGGGCTTGGCTTGCTTTACCTTTTCTGCTGTTTATGTATATTAAATGGACTTCACATGTTTTCTCATTTTCATCTTCCTTTAGGATATATATTTTATAAGTAGGGGTGTTTTTTTTTTTTTTTTCTTTTTTGTCTTGGCAAAACAAGAAAAAACGCTATACTCCCCTATTGTCCAGAGCAGCTCCACTGCATAGAACAAGTGCCCTATCGTTCTTATCTGGTCCAAGATGGTGGTCCACCCCATTCACTGCAGTGGGTCCACCTCGGCATGCCCTTCATATTGCAATGAAAAGAGAAGACGTTCTGCTCGGCTGCCACCTTGGACTTTCATTGACTTTTCCAAAAGACTCCAGGGCCTGCAGTGCCAGAGATAACTATAAGATCCCCCTTACCTGACTGCTGCCCCCAGGCTGCTAATCATCCTCCCGCACCCCTGGTTTGTGAAGCTGGGAGCTGCCATGCTAGCTGGTGGGTTAGTGTGGCCTCTGTACGATCGGCACCTATAGAGAACAATAGGCTTCTCAAGAACTTCCCTGTGTACGGTGGCGCCCATTGTTTCCAATCGAAACTGGTTGTACAGAGGCCACACCCACCATACTTCAGCACAGCTCTCAGCTTTACAAAGCGGGGCTGCAGGAGGTCCTGGAGTCTTCTGGAAATGTCCATGAAAGTGGACTTTTGATATTGGAAGCAAGCGGTTTGTTTGGAGCAGATGGGCACTTGTAGTTTGAGAGATGTATATATTTTTTCTACTCATATAATGTGCACATGCATATTTTTATAAATGCATCAGATCAAAGCAGAAATTGTTTTACCTTGGTTGTCTTCATATGCTTTTCTTGTTTGTTCTTCTTGTTAGACCAAGGAAGAGCAGTCTCAGATCACCAGCCAGGTGACCGGTCAGATAGGCTGGAGGCGTGAAGGGATTAAGTATCGGCGCAATGAACTCTTTTTGGATGTTCTGGAAAGTGTTAACCTGCTGATGTCACCTCAAGGTGAGCATGGCTTAAAATGTATAACTGAGATGCTAGTTTTTCTAGCCTATATTTCCATGATTTACTTCTTACTCCTGCAGGACAAGTTCTTAGTGCTCATGTGTCGGGACGTGTTGTTATGAAGAGCTATTTGAGTGGCATGCCTGAATGCAAATTTGGTATGAATGACAAAATCGTGATTGAGAAACAAGGCAAAGGAACTGCTGATGATACCGGCAAAACGTGAGCCTGTTCATCTGATTTCTTTTTACTGTTTTTTTTTTATTGTCCTATTGTGTCTTTTTAGTAACCCGCAGCCTATGTTTTACAGGGGGAAGCAATCGATTGCTATAGATGACTGTACATTTCATCAATGTGTCCGCCTTAGTAAGTTCGACTCCGAGCGTAGCATCAGCTTTATACCGCCAGATGGAGAGTTTGAACTCATGCGGTAAGGTTTAGGTACACCTTTCCTAGGTCTATAAAACATGTAAATCTTTCATATAACAAATTACAATTAGCAAATGGCAACTTTCTATTTTATAGGTTTTGTATTGAGATGTTTTGCATGTGAAGTGCCATTTATCATGGATCAGTGACATTATTTAAATGCATATTCTTTCTCTAGATACCGAACTACCAAGGATATAATCCTTCCCTTCCGCGTGATCCCCCTTGTACGTGAGGTGGGGCGTACCAAGCTAGAGGTCAAGGTGGTGATAAAATCCAACTTTAAACCATCTCTGCTTGCTCAAAAAATAGAGGTGAGCAGCCCCTTGCTAAACGTGCCCGCGGCTGATGGCTGAAAGCAGATTAGAGAAATTGTCACAAATCTGTGGCCTAAATTCAGTTCTGCCTCTGCCAGTTCCCCACCCCTGCTGGTTGATCACGGCTTCAAACATTTGTTGAAACTTTTTTTTTCTAAAACAAGCTTATTGCTGTGGATTTATTCCAAGTATATAGCACGTCCTGCTCCAGAAGATTCCTTACACATGGGTTATACATCCACAAGATGGCGCTGGACTGCAGAGACAGAAAAGTGTCTCCTCCTGGCCCCATACATACCAGGGACCTCCCACAAATTCCCCAGATCTTCTCTGCAGTCTGGGCTACGATGACTAAAAGATGGCTTTCTCTACTCTCAGGTGAGCGGGGCTTATTAGCCTGCGTCCCTGTAGGACTATTCCCACCCGTTCCTTTTTACTGCCTCCCAGCTTAGGCTGCACTGGTTCGGGTGAAGGTAGGCAGCACTGCTGTCAGGTGCTTAGGAGCGCTGCTCCAACCGCAGTCCCCCACCAAAGGGTAGGCGGTACAGGCCCATGGTGGGAGGGGGTGCATGTCTTAACTATGTTGGGCTTATGTTATGATCCCTTGTGCATTGGCTGCACTGGTTTTCTTGTTGCCGCCGCACGCTTGTACTCCGCTTCGCAGTCGGCGGCGACATCGCCTCAGGCACTGCTGCGGCATCATTGGCTGGCCTTGTCATGTGGGCGCGTTTTCGCTCTCTTCGGGCGGCGGGCCTTGCGGCTGACGTGTTCTGCTTCACTGTCTCTGCGGCCCGCCCCTCGAGGTATATGCGGGCGCCATTTTGGTTCTCTTTGCTGCGTGTGTCTGGCGTCTCCCTATCGCGGTCTGTAAGTGCCCCTGCGGGCTGGCTTATTTTGTATTTTACTGTACTTCTTTTAGCTTATTGGATCTTTTGCTTATGTCTTGCAGGCGGGTCAAACTTTTTGTGGTTTCTCCCGGTCCTATCCCTTCTATTTAGTGTTAACTCTTATTGGAGGGCTATTGAATTCCCTTACCTCCCACTTCCCTAGTGGGACTTGGGGGCATCCCGGGTTGCTATTATTAGCGTCAATCCCTATTGGCCTGTTGTGCCGTGATAATCACCATATGGAGGCTTCTCAGGATAATGTGCTCAGGGTTCCTTTGGGACAAGCCCGGCTGTGTATTGCGTGTGAGGTATCCCCTGTCAGTGATGAAGTCAGGGATTGTGTACCCTGCGCCCAGCAGGTACTTGCGCTGCAGTCTCGGTTACCTGCGGCTGGGCCTAGTGCTGCGCCCCCTCTGGCTTCGCCTACCCCCCCACGCTTACATCTGACTCCTAGTGAGGTGCATACCAGTGAGGAGTCTCAACCTGATTTGGCTTCCTGGGTGGCCAGCATTGTAAGGCATATTGCTGGGTCTGGTCCGTGTAAGGCTCCTGCTAACCTGCGGCATTTGGCACCCGGTGTTACTCTCTTTCCTATGGGGGCTGAGGAGTTTTTGACATTACCGGGTATACCCCCCTGGAAGAGGGGGAATTGTTTTCTGATTCAGGATCATCTGAGGAATAGCCTAGGGGTTATGCCGAGTCTGGGTCTGACCAATGGACTTCAGATGATACTGACAGGCTTTTAGCTCACATTTTTGAAGTACTCTTTATCTCTCCTCCTGCCGTGGCCCCACGGCAGCAGGGGGAGCTGTTTCATACTGTTAAACCACGCTTGGAGTTTCCTAAACAAACTCATTTTAATAATCTGGTGCTCAAAGAGTGGGAACGACCTTCCCGGGGTACCAAAGAGTTGGGATAAGAGGTATCCCTTTCCCGCTGAGGTGGTTAAACGTTGGTCATGTCCTCCCGAAGTGGATGCAACAGTTTTGGGGTTGTCCAACACATCCGTCATGCATTCACCTGACTCTACTACCCTGCAGGATGGGGAGGACAGGCGCATAGATCAGCTGTCTTGCCATGCTTTTGCCTGTGTGGGGACCGCGCTGCGTCCGGTCTGTGCTCTGTGCCTCTGCTATTACAGTTGTTGCTCTCAAGAGCCTACTCAAGAGTCTCTTGGATGGGGCCCCCGATGATGCGGATAGCGAAGAGTATAGAGCTCTTCTGCGTTGTGAGGAATTTGTTGCATATGTTCTCTCTGCCCTGGATGATACCATTAGGATGTGTGGCAGGGCATCTGCCTTGTTGGTGGCTATACGCCACTCGGTCTGGCTGCGCCAGTGGGCAGCTGACAACGCTGCTAAGAAGGCTCTCACTGGGTTTCCCTTCAAGGGGCTGCGCCTCTTTGGTGAACGTCTGGACTTGTTTGCTAAGGGAGGCAAGTTACCTCAGCGTAAAAGGCAGCCCTGGCCTTTTGGGGTTCAGGTACCTTTCTTCCTTCCTTCCGTGGTTCCAGAGTTGGACGGGGAGCTTCCTTTCTGGGGCCCGCGGAGATTTTTTGGGGCACGGGCAGAGGACGTGTCCGCCCTGGTCCCTCCTGGGGTCCCAAGCCTAAGTCCTCTCCCAAGCCCCCTTAGGCATGATGGGGCGCCCTCACCCATCCAGGTGGGGGGACGGCTTCGGCTCTTTGCTCACGTCTGGAGGCGTCATGTCTCAGACCGGTGGATTCAGGAGGTAGTGTCCTCCGGTTACAAGATAGAGTTTGCAGCCTGGCCGCCCCCAAGATTCATCAGATCCCGGGTAGCTCGAAACCCCTTGTCAGCTCAGGGTCTGTCCTTTGCTGTCCAGAACCTTCTGGAACTGGAACTTAAGGGAAAGGGGCAAAGGCTGCTATTCCAATCTTTTCACTGTTCCCAAAAAAGACAGGTCCTTCAGACCCATCCTGGATTTAAAGCGCCTCAAAAAATGTGTCCGATTCGGACACTTTCGCATGGAGACTCTGTGCTCAGCTGTGAATTCTCTATGTCCGGGGGACTTCATGACCTCTGTAGACATCAAGGATGCTTACCTTCACGTACCAATTTTTCCAGGTCATCAGAGATTCCTCAGGTTCGCCTTGGAGGATCAGCACTAACAATTTGTGGCCTTGCCCTTCGGTCTCTCCTCGGCTCTCAGGGTATTCACCAAGGTGCTGGCAGCAGTGATGGCTCTGCTGAGATCTCAGGGCATTCGCATTCTTCCCTACTTGGACGACATTGTCATCACTTCTCAGTCCTTCCAACAGGCAGAGCGGGATACCCAGCGGGTGGTGTCCACACTGGAGTCATTCGGCTGGGTGATCAACCACCCCAAATCTTCCCTGCCTCCTTCCATGGTGAAGTCCTTTCTGGGCATGACTCTGGATACATCTCAGGTCAAGATCTTCCTTCCTCAGCAGAAGGTTGAGAGTCTTCAAGCTCAGCTCCTTCTGTCTTGTCCTCATCCATCCATCAGGCAGGGAATGCAGCTGGTGGGCCTGATGGTGGCCTGCTTCAAGGCGGTTCCATATGCTCAGTTTCACATGAGGCCACTTCAGCTTCATCTTTTGTCAGTTTGGGATCGGGACCCTGTGTCCCTGGATCAGGTGTTTGTCCTGTCCCCTCTGGCCAGGCGGTCTCTATCGTGGTGGCTGGACTCAAGAAACCTGCTGGGGGGCAGATCCTTTCTGGCCCCTTGCTGGGAGACTGTCACCACGGATGCCGGTCTGACCGGTTGGGGAGCTTCTGGAAGTCCCTGCAATTCCAGGGTCAGTGGGGCCCTCAGGAGGCCCACACCCCTATCAACATTCTGTAGTTGAGGGCGACCAGGTTGGTTCTCGCCCACTTAACCCCACACCTTCGGGGTCGGGCTGTTCAGGTCCGCTCGGACAACCAGACGGCGGTTGCCTACATCAATCATCAGGGAGGGACCCGGAGCAGAAGGGCCCTCGGGGAAGTGTCTCTGATTCTGTCCTGGGCAGAGGACAATGTTCCCTGCATCTCATACTGGTGGCCCCCTGTTGGCCAAGAAGAGTGTGGTTCGCAGACATCGTGCAGCTGGCAGTAGATCAGTACGTCCTGCCCAGGGTTCCAGATCTGCTCACTCAGGGGCAGCTACGCCACCCCAATTTACTAACGCTGGCTTTGACGGCCTGGCTGCTGAAACCTCCATTTTGATGGAGAAAGGGCTGCCTGCCTTGGTTAATACCATGATCAGGGCTAGGAAAAAGTCCTCTTCTTCAATCTACTATAGGGTTTGGCGTACCTACATTGACTGGTGTGAGTCTAAGTCACTCCCCTGTCGTGTGTTTTCTATTCCTAGGATTCTGCAACATGGTTTGGATCTGGGTCTTCAACTCCGTACTCTTAAAGGTCATGTTTCTGCCTTGGCCATTTTCTTCCAAAGATCCTTTGCTCAACATCCCCTGGTCAAGACCTTTTACCAGGGGGTTACTCACGTGCGTCCACCACGTAAGCCTATGTTACCAGTCTGGGACTTGAACTTGGTCTCCTTTTGAACCCTTGCAGGAGGCCCCTTTGTCTATTCTTACGCTTAAGGTAGTCTTTTTGGTGGCTATTACTCTGTTAGGCGTGTTTCTGAGTTGGCGGCGCTTTCCATCAAGCCCCCTTACTTTGAGAGACACCAGGACAAGGTGGTGTTTCGTTTTAAGCCAGATTTTCTGCCTAAGGTTGTGTCTGCTTTTCATCTCAATCAGGACATTGTTTTGCCTTCTCTGTGTCCTAATCCTAGTAACCATAAGGAAAGGGTTTTACACTCTTTGGATGTGGTTAGGACCCTGAAGTTCTATTTGATGGCTACTGATTCCTTCAGGAAGACTGATGCTCTTTTTGTGGTCCCATCTGGACCTAAGAAGTGTCTGGCTCCAGCTAAGTCTACTATCAGCAATTGGATTCGTCAGGCTGTAATTCAGGCCTATTCTGCTAAGGGGAAGAATCCTCCCTTCCGCCTTACTGCTCATTCCACTCGTGCTATTGGTGCCTCTTGGGCTTTTCAGCACCAAGCTTCTGTTGAACAAGTTTGCAAGGCCGCTACTTGGTCTTCTGTTCATACCTTTTACAAGGTTGATGTTCGGGCTTCTGCTGATGCTGCTTTTGGCCGCAAAGTTCTGCAGGCGGCAGTGGTTTAATCTGCCCGTGGTTGCTTTTGGGGGATCCCACCCTACCTTACGGACACTGCTATTGGATGTCCCATGTGTAAGGAATCTTCTGGAGCAGGACGTGCTGTATACTTGGAATAATACAATTCTGTGATTACTCACCTGTAGAATTGGTATTATAAGTATACAGCACGTCCTGCTCCATCCCACCCTTGTTATCATTATTCTTAGTTACCTCTTTATGGTGATTGTTCAGATGTTCATTGAATTAGGATTATTCTAGTTCTCCCGGCTTCATTTTTTTTTTTTTTTTCATACTTGTTTTATTAATTTTCATACAAGAAAAACCAAAACATACATATATGCTCATGACAAGCGAGCCATAAGGGATATCACAATACAGTATTAACTTTGCCAAAAGAGCAAATAAAATGATATTCAATGATATTCAAAGCAAGAGGCATATAGCATTCTACAACCTAATGGCCCACCCAAGGAGAGGGAAGTATCGGGGACCCCCATAGCGGCCGCCAATCCCCCCCCAAGCGTACCAAAACAATCCCACTCAGACCTGCCGGGAAGGCCGCACTGCTGTAGAAACACATTTGTAGCAGCTAGTAAGTATCTTGAGGACCTAGGTATTTAGCCCACCTCCTTGTCGCTCTGTCTGCCCTCCTCTAGGGCTCGCGTACTGGGGAGACTGGACGGCAATGATGCACCGATCTCTGTGTTAGACCCCTCACCTCCCCCATTCAATCCAGATTAAGAAGACATATATAAGACACAGACACCAACACATAACTAATATGAAGACAAACATTCCAGACATTCTAGGACACACTGGGAAAGGAATAGCAAAGGAAACAGAGAGGGGTAGGAAGGGGCAGAAAGGGGAGACAAGGGTGAAAGCTGACACCGCACCCAGGACGAGGACCCTATGATATGAGCGTGCAAAAGGGGGCAACCGCTTATCAAGCAATGCAGGTAAGTAGGGCATGATAGCAGCGTTTAGAGAGATATCCACAGCAACATTAGCCACCTCATTAAGGATAGAAGGAGAGAGGGTCGCCATAGAAATAGTGGAGGTAATAAGGGGAGCGGTAGCTACAGGTCTATGAGTAACAGCAAGAGCAATGGGAGTGGAAGGGTGAGATGGGGAACGCCACCAACCCCAGTGGGGTATGCAAGGAATCCACCCCCCCAACTCCCGCACATTCACACAGAACTGAGCCGTATTTGCCCAGCCGCAAACCTAACAGGGCCAGGTCATATACACCAAATCTGTTTGTAAGAGGCCGAGTCCTTGAACATTACCCATGGCGTCCAAATCTTGAGGTAGGCTTCCATTCTGTCCTGTTTAGCATAACAGATTTCTTCCATCACCTCCACGTGATTCATTTGCGTGAACCATTCCCTGATCGTGGGTGATCTCTGGGATCTCCAAAGCCTCGGGACAAGAACCCTAGCCGCGTTTAGTAGGTGACGACCCAGGGGGCCCCTCCCGCCACCCCTTTACCATCCGAGGACCACCCCAAGAGAGCAGTCCCAGCACTCCAGTCTAAGGGTTCTCCCAGGATAATAGCGCTCAGGTCCTTCACTTTATCCCAGAAACCCAACACCCCCGGGCAGGTCCACCATATGTGTAACAAAGGGGCACCACTTTGCCCGCATCTCCAACAGACGTCAGGGATTGACGGAAAATAGGCGTGTAAAACCTCAGGAGTCCGATACCAGCGTGTGATAAGCTTATAGTTGGTTTCTTGCATTGAACTGCTAATCACCCCCTTGTGAGCATTCCTATATATATCGTTCCACTCGGCTTCCCATAAGGATCTACCAATATCCGCTTCCCATTTCTTCTCCCAGGGTTTGACCTCCTCCCTCCGCGCTGCAATAGGTTATAGGCCCAAGACAGAAGGTGCGTAACAGGGCCCCTACCCAGGCAGGCCTTTTCAAACCCCGACATTTCCTTTCTCAGACCCTCCTTCATACCTTTAGAGCAGAAGAAATGCCTAATTTGGAGGTATGTGAAGACAGAGATCTCCCTTTCCAGCAATTGTTGCAGGTTATGTCTATCTCGCAGCACACCCCCAACCTGCAAATGGTACACCCTCAGAGGTTTGGGTCCCCCGCAATCCCTCAGCATGGACAGATCCCTTCCTGGAGGGAACGACGGATTCCCCATAATCGGCGTTAAGTATCCAGGAAGTAAGGCCAAGGCGCGTTTACCTCGACACAGAGCTCTCAGGATAGACAGGGAGGTTCCGATCAACGGGTGGGACTTAGCAACCGCCGGAATCTCTTCCCACATTAAGGTGGACGAAATGTCCATACCTCCTCCCGTAGCCGCCTCCCCCTCTATGCGCACCCAGTCCTTCTGCGCACCATTCACGTGCCAGTCCACCACTCTCCCAACATGGACCGCCCGGTAGTATGTTTTCATGCAAGGGATCCCCGTCCCCCCTCCATCCTTAGGTAGCAGCAGCACGCTTCTCCTAATTCTAGGTGGCTTACCAGCCCAGATGAACCTCCTGAAGGACTTCATCAAATCCCTAAAGAAGGACTCCGGTAATTTAATTGGGATGCACTGTAGCAGGTATAAGATCCGTGGTAATACATTCATTTTCAGGACAGACATACGGCCAAACCACGAAAGCCGTAGCCGGTTCCACCCTTCTAGATCTCTCTTAACTTTAGCCCCAATAGGGGCGAAGTTAAGTTGAAACAACCCATTGAGCGAGATAGCCAATTGTACCCCCAGATATCTGAGACTCTTGTTTTCCCACCCAAAGGGGAAAATACCCTTTAAAGCTTCCACCTCCGCTACCGGTAGGGAGATATTCATGGCGCTAGATTTACTGTAGTTAATCTTCAGGTTCGATAGGCGCCCGAAAGTTTCTAGTTCTTTCAATAAGTTGGGCACCGACACCCGCGGAGAGTGCAGAAAGAACAGCATATAATCCGCGTATGCCGCCACCTTCCTTTCTCTCCCCCCAATCGAAATGCCACTGATACCCCCACATAGGTTGACCCTCCTGAGAAACGGCTCTAAAGAGAGTGCGAAAATCAACGGGGAGAGAGGACACCCCTGTCTAGTACCATTGCGGATGTAAAATGTAGATGAGAAGCAATTATTCGTTCTAACCCTCGCCACCGGGTTGGAATATAATGCCATAATCCTGTTTTTTGCTGCCACCCCCAACCCAACGTGATCTAAAACCTTCCCTATCCACCTCCAATCCACTCGATCAAACGCCTTCTCGGCGTCAGTAGAAAGCATCATTGAGTGTATATCTTTAGCTTTTGCCCACCATTGAATGTTCAAAGCCTTAATGACGTTGTCTCGTGCCTCTCTGCCAGGAACAAAACCCACCTGATCCTGACCTATCAAGTCCGGCAAGAAGGAGGCCACCCTCCCTGCCAGGGCCTTAGCAAAAATTTTTACATCCACGTTCAACAGGGAGATGGGTCTCTCCCGGCTTCATTTTAACTGCTTTTCAATACTGGGGATTTTGTGAGAGGTCCCTGGTATGTATGGGGCCGGGAGGAGCCACTTTTCTGTCTCTGCAGTCCAGCGCCATCTTGTGGATGTATAATCCATGTGTAAGGAATACAATTCTGTGATTACTCACCTATCGAATTGGTATTATAAGTAGAAAAGGCCAGGTTATCATTGGAATGGCCTTTAAATCTAAATTTTTTTTTTCCTGTTGTGTTTTTTTTTTTTTTGCTTGAAAAATAGTACCCTTTTTCAGTAGAGGGGTTGCAGAGGAACTAAAACCTCATGTGACGCTTCTATATTGACAAGCAGCAGAAGCATACCTGAACAAGGTTGGTGTGGATGATGGTTTAATGTACAAAAAGTGCCATTAAATTGACTTGTTAAAGCGGGCCAAAACCCCCACTGAATTTGTGAAAGACATTTGCACAAAGCTCCTGCCGATACTCCCTTTTTAGGGTACAGAACTAGAAATTGATAGTGGCAATAAATGGATGAGGCGGGGCTTTACATCTAAAACAGACGGCATTATCTGCGATTTAGAGTAAAGCAAGAGCAGTGATAATTGGCAGGAGCAATTCAGGGGATGCTGGTTAAAAATTTGGGTTTTGGTCCGCTTTAAGCAGAAAGGCCCTTAGTGGCTAGCTTCTTACTGGTTTGTTTTGTTTGAGTGCTGCATAGTCACCATCATTGAATCAGTGAATCATTCACTTTATTTACAGTTTCCTTCACTTTGTGGTGATGTTTCTTTGTAGCAAGTAGTAAGACCTGTGTTGTTGGGGATACCAGGGAATTCAGCCAGAGTAGGAAAGCGATAACTGGACAGAGCTCACAACTAACCAGTAGGTACTCACCGCTTTTTAGGCACAATTGGCATCAAGCATTTTCTTGCCATTCTAATTTGTGCCATTGCAGCACTATCTGCTTATACTCAGTTTCTTTACATGGCTATCCCAACCCCCCTTTTACGTTTCCTAAAGTTCCTATAACACAGAGAGGTCTTTACTTGTTTCCACCATAAGAAGGTGAACTATAGAGAAAGTTTGCCTTTTTAAACATGTTGGGACTTATATGTGTTGTGAGTTTCAAAGATTTTAACGTGTGTAACAGGTAAACCTATAGCTAGACATGCACAGCTAGATTTTGTTTTTAGTTTATATGCATTAGGTTATATTTTGAGTTTAGTTTATATGTATTGGCGATTATTTTACTTCTAGCAATCAGTCCTCCCATAAATGACCGTGATTATATTTGTTTAAGTTTGCTTTTATTTGTTTATCTGCTCACATGTTCATTAAAATGTTAATTGAAATATTCATTTAGGTTCGGATCCCCACACCTCTTAACACAAGTGGTGTTCAAGTAATTTGTATGAAGGGAAAAGCGAAGTACAAGGCTAGTGAAAATGCCATTGTCTGGAAGTAAGTTTCAAGGGCCCATTAGAATTACTAAAATCCCTTTATCACTGCAGGCTGGATGGACCCCGTCTTTGAGCTTTCGGCTCCAGTGCTCCCCTGTCCCATGTTTTGTGTGTTTATTTATTTATTTTTATTTTTTTTTTTTTTTAAAGCTCTTTACAATCACACCCCAGTCATTCCTCTGTTTAAATTGTTTTCAGTAACGCCCCACTATTTTTTTGAGAATGCCACATTCTCTGTCTTGCTTTCTTCTGTTGTGCTGCCTGCCAGGAGGTTTGGCACTATGGACTATTCATCGGTTTATATATGTGAAATTCTTAATGTAGCTATAGTGTCTGAATAAGGTAGATGTTCTGCAGGCATTCTCTAAAGTAAACCAGTGGAAATTCATCTTGAGCATGACGATGTCCTTAGAAAACTGAAAGCCAAGATGAGACATTTTTAGAATAGTGCATATAGTTTACAATACTTTTATTCCCTGTTTTTATCTCCTTTTCAAATTTTTTATTTAGTGGAACAATGCCTAAAAAGGGCAAAGTCATTGTATGACCTTAATACAGACCTAGGCTTAGGTAGCCCAGTAAACCTTGCGTTACTGCAGTATCCAGCAATAGCCCTAAATCCCCCCCCCCCCCCCCCACGCTTCTTAGGTAGCTTTGGCAGCGCACTGTGTCTAAACTATAAATCATATATATTTTTTAATAACCTACAGGATTAAACGCATGGCTGGAATGAAGGAATCTCAAATTAGTGCGGAGATTGAGCTGTTGCCAACTAATGATAAGAAAAAGTGGGCCCGTCCTCCTATTTCCATGAACTTCGAGGTATGAAAAATGCATTTTATGTTGTGTATATGTTTATAAGTGTATATGTTTGTGGTATTAGTTGAAGTTCCCCCGCCCTGTCCTTTATTCCCCTAGCGCCTAAGACAAGACAGGTGAGGAGAAAAAAAAAATAGATATATCTATATCTCTCTATCTCTATATATCTCTATCTGTATATCTCTATCTATCTCTATATCTCTATCTGTATATCTCTATCTATCTCTATATCTCTATCTGTATATCTCTATCTATCTCTATATCTCTGTCTATCTCTATATCTCTGTCTATCTCTATATCTCTGTCTATCTCTATATCTCGGTCTATCTCTATATCTCGGTCTATCTCTATATCTCGGTCTATCTCTATATCTCGGTCTATCTCTATATCTCGGTCTATCTCTATATCTCGGTCTATCTCTATATTCTAAGCATACAGCACGTCCTGCTCCAGTAGTAGTAACATGTGGGTAATCCTCCGCCTCCGACGCCGTGCACTGCAGACATGTAGAAAACAAGCTCCTCCCGGCCCTACATATACCGAAGGACCTCCCACAAATCCCCTAGATTTCTCTGCAGTGCTGGAACTGCGAAGACATGAAGTATCACGCTCTCGCAGGCTAGCTGGGCTTGACAGCCCGAGGCCCTGCGGGACTATTTCCACCCCTCCTCATTGTGAATTAATGCCTCCCAGCCTGGGCTGCGTTGGTCGGGTGAAGGTAGGCAGCACCTAGTGTGCTTACGGAGCTAGTCTCCACCGCAATCCCCCTCCATAGGGTAGGCGGTTAAGGCAAATGGTGAGCCTTCAGTGGATGCCCCATCTAACGGTGAACCCTCTATTCGGGTCACCTTCCTTCCCAGATTCCCCCGTTAGTGAGGGGAAAAAGGGGGGGGGGGCTGTGTGTTTGATGGCCTACTCCTTGCCCTAAGTACATTATAGACGCTTTACCGCTACCGGGTGTCAGAGCGCGTTTCACTTGTTTACTTTTCAACTGACCGCAGCGTTTTACTGTGCTCTAGGAGCATACGGCAGCACTGTTTGGGGAAGCTATTGCATTTTTCAAATCTCCTTCCTCCCTTTCAGACTTCTTCTCTGAAGTGATGCTGACGTATCTACCATTCTCTCCTGATTGGCTGCGCGCCTTCTAGCTTCGCGCTCTCCGGGGGGAAAGCGTGGTTCGGTCTGGCGCGTTCCGCGTCATCGACCGCTCTGGCCCACCCTTCGAGGTTCGCTGGGCGCCATTTCCTTCTCGCATGCGTGTGGTGAAGACGGTCCTCCCCTCGCAGACCTGTAAGTGCCCTCATGGGCGATCTTTTCCCTAGCTTGCTTCTTCGCGCTCGGCTCTGACATCCCTGTTCCCCTTGTGTCTTTCAGACAGCGGTCCTCGGTGGCTTCCCCCGGCCCGACATAGCGCCCGGTCCAGACCATTTTTCAGAAATTACTCCCACTTCCCAGCGGGTTATTGGGGCATCCAGGGTTGCTTAAAGCGTCAATCCCTACTGGCATATTGAATTTAATAATCAGCATATGGAGGCATCCCAGGACATCGCGAACGATGTCCCCCTGGGACAAGCCCGTCTGTGTGCAGCTTGTGGGGTTTCACCTAGCAGCGGTGACAATACACAGGTCTGCGTACCTTGTGCTCAACAGGCACTAGCCGGTCTCCCCACCTCTTCCGAGGCTGGGCCCGCACCTCGCCTTACTTCCCCTACTCCCCCAAGCTTGAGCCTAACCCCCAATACTAGTGGGGATTCTCGCGCTGATTTGGCCTCTAGATTGGCTAGTGTGGAAAGCTTCATCGCTGGCTCCTTGGCGCGCAAGGCTACTGCCAAGAGGTGCCATTTGAATCCTGAGGCTACTATTCTCCCTGTAGAATCTGATGATTTACTGCTTTCCTATGCTCAGTCCCCATCAGAGGAAGGGGAACTGCTGTCTGACTCAGGATCCTACGAGGGCGAGTCCAGGAGTCGGGAGGAGTCTGGTTCTGATCTTTGGTCCCAGGACGACATTGACAGACTGCTGTCTCAGATCTTTGATGTGTTATCCCTCTTTCCCCCTCCCGCGGTCCCTCGGCAAAGGGGCGATCTGTTTCATACCGCTAGGGTGAGGTTGGAGTTTCCCGAACAAACTCACTTTAATAACCTAGTGCTGAAAGAATGGGAACATCCCAGCAAACTCCAGGGGATTCCTTAAGCTGTGGATAAGAAGTATTCATTTCCTGCCGATCTGGTTAAGTGTTGGACATCGCCACCCGAGGTCGATGCCCTGATTCTGAGTCTGTCCAACACCTCTATTATGCACTCCCCTGACACTACTACGCTGCGGGATTTAGAGGATCGGCGAGTTGATCAATTGGCATGTCATGCCTTTGCATTTGGGGGAGCGTCACTCCGCCTGGTGTGCGCCTTAGCCATCACGGCGGTGACGCTCAGGACGGTGGTTAAGACTGCCCTGGAAGGGGCGGATGACTTGCCCTCTGAGGCTGCCAACGCTCTGGCCACCTGTGAGACCTTTGTGAATTATATCTGCATCGGACGATGCTATTAAGCTGAGGGCTAGATCTTCTGCTCTGGTGGTGGCCATACGCCGTGCGATCTGGTTACGCTAGTGGGCTGCTGACAATGTCGCCAAGAAGGCCCTTACGGGGCTTCCATTTAAAGGACTGCGCCTGTTTGGGGAAAGGTTAGATATCTTTGCCAAGGGTGGCAAGCTGCCCCAGCGCAAGCGTCAGGTTCGGCCCTTTTGTGGTCTAAGCTCCCATTCTACCCCCTACCGTGGGACCAAGCAAGGTAGAGGGGTGTCCTTCTCTGGGTCTCGCGCAGAACCCTGGAACAAGAACAGAGGACGCCGTCCTGGCTCCTCCTGGGGGCCTAAGCCCAAATCCCCCCCAAGACCCCCCAAGCATGAAGGGGCGCCCTCGCCCGTCAGGGTGGGGGGACGTCTACAGCTCTTTGAGCATGTCTGGAGACGCCTTGTCCCAGACCGGTGGATTCAGGAGGTAGTCGTCTCCGGTTACAAGATAGAATTTGCGGTGCTGCCCCCTACCAGGTTCGTTTTGGCCTCGGATCCCACAGGATACTGCCTCAGCTCGAGTCTTGATGCTGGCTGTGCAGGACCTTCTGGAGCTCGGGGTCATCTGCGAGGTCCCCTTAAGAGACAGGGGCATGGGGTTTTATTCCAACCTGTTCACGGTGCCCAAAAAGGACGGGTCAGTCAGACCCATTCTGGATTTGAAAATCCTAAACAAGTTTGTCAGAAGCAGGCATTTTCGCATGGAAACTCTGCGCTCGGCCATTGCCTTGCTGCGTCCAGGGGACTTCATGACATCTGTGGACATCAAGGACGCTTACCTGCACGTTCCGGTGTTCTCAGAGCACCAAAGGTTCCTCAGATTTGCGCTGTTGGATCAGCATTATCAGTTCGTGGCTCTGCCATTCGGCCTTACGTCGGCTCCCAGGGTCTTCACCAAGGTGCTGGCAGGGGTGATGTCTCTCTTAAGACTAAAGGGCATACGCGTGTTGCCCTACCTGGGAGATATACTCATCACCTCTCAGTCTCTGCGGCAGGCAGAGCTGGACACTCGGTTGGTGGTGTCCACCCTGGAGTCCTTCGGCTGGGTGATCAATTACCCAAAGTCCTCTCTGTCCCCCTCCTCAGTGACCCCGTTTCTGGGGATGATTCTGGACTCGGTTCAGTCAAGGATATTCCTTCCTCCGCAGAAGGTGGAAGCTCTGACATGCCAGGCGAGATCCCTGCTCGCGAACCCTCATCCCTCCATCCGGCAGGGAATGCAGTTGGTGGGCTCGATGGTGGCAAGCTTCGAGGCGGTGCCCTTTGCCCAGTTTCATTTGAGAACTCTGCAGCTTCACCTTCTGTCAGTATGGAACAAGGACCCAGCATCTCTGGACGACAGCTGGGTGATTCCCCCCTCGGTCAGACAATCCCTTGCGTGGTGGTTTGACCACAGGAACTTGACAAGGGGCAGATCCTTCCTGGCTCCCTCTTGGGAGACGGTCACAACGGATGCCAGTCTTTCGGGCTGGGGGGGATTCTGGAAGTCCCTGTGCTTCCAGGGGAGGTGGGGCCCTCAGGAGGCCCATCTTCCTATCAATGTCCTGGAACTCAGGGCGGTCCGATTGGTGCTGGAACGATTGACCCAGCACCTGCAGGGTCTGGCGGTTCAGGTACGCTCAGACAACAGGACGGCGGTGGCCTACATCAATCATCAGGGAGGAACCCGGAGCAAGGGTGCTCTCCAGGAGGTGTCTCTGATTCTAACTTGGGCAGAGACCAATGTACAATGCATATCGGCTGTCTACATTCCGGGGACAGAGAATCTGCTAGCAGATGCTCTGAGCAGGGGGTCGTCCCGTCAGGGGGAATGGTCCCTCTGCGACAGGGTATTTCAGTCACTGTGTCACCGTTGGTGTGTCCCAGACGTGGATCTCTTTGCGTCACGTCACAATCACAAGCTCCCGAGCTTTGTATCCCTGTCTCAGGGTCCTCTGGCTCTGGCCACGGATGCCCTGTCAATGTCTTGGAAGGAGTTTTGGCTCCTGTATGTGTTTCCACCAATTCCCCTTCTGGGCAGAGTGCTGTGCAAGATCGCTTCTGGTGGCCCCAAGGTGGCCAAGAAGAGTGTGGTTCGTGGACGTGGTTCAAATGGCAGTAGATCAGTACGATCTGCCAAGGTTGCCAGACCT